>CM075665.1:34562722-35863972 GCA_037954105.1 Canavalia gladiata
ATTTTTTTTTACCTAAGATCACCCTTTTCTTCTCCAAGAGATCAAGTCTCTTAACCAGAACTACGTAAGCCTTGAGTTTCCCATTGCATCGGGGAATACGTAGGAGCAGGATCAAGTCCTGTCAGGTTATTTTCTATAAACCTATTTAT
This sequence comes from Canavalia gladiata, assembly GCA_037954105.1. NCBI lineage: Eukaryota > Viridiplantae > Streptophyta > Magnoliopsida > Fabales > Fabaceae > Canavalia > Canavalia gladiata. Next base: position 34,562,872 of record CM075665.1, read on the forward strand.
TTTCTATTCTATTTTAAGGGATCAAACAGTTTTCAAAATATCACACACTCAGTTTAAGGGTACCGTTCTTTGGAACGGGCGAGTAGGGTGCCTAATACCTTCCTTACTCGTAACCGACTCCCGAACTTCGAATCTCATCCTTGAGTTAAGGGTTTTTCCAAATCTTTTCCCTTAAAACAAAAATTTGGTGGCGGCTCCACAATCAAATTAATTCATTTCAAAATTTAGCGAGTCCGTCATCTCGTCGTAATTACGGTTATGACAGATGGCGACTCCACTGGGGACTTTTAGAGAGTCAAGCCCTGTTTCAAATTGAGTGTATAAATGCATGTTGATCCCTTTTTCTATTTATTCACATGTTGTTATTTATTTCTGATATTCATGATTATTCAAGTTTGTATATTTCTCACCCTAAGGTAGAAGACATATATATATCCATTGTGTTTAAATTGCAGGTTATTCCACACATTGTAGTCCTACATACATAACATGAGTGGGGCCCTACACCCGGGTCCGAGTGAAAACCTAGGACTAGAGGGGTTTAGTGGTGTCACTTGGGATGCACGTCCCGTTTGACTATCACGAAAACTCCAACTAGAGTGCGTCTTTTTCTTAGTGCCCTACAACTGGTAGCCTTCTCTACGGTTGTAGCAAGCACTAGGAATTAGAACTTGGCTCTAGTGACCATCATAACAAACTACCCTGTGTGAGAAGCATATATTAGAAAGACCTTAGATCTGTGTCACATCACCTCACATATGACAAAAAAAAAAGGGCAAAAACATATTTATTTTGGGAAAAAACACAAAATATTAAGATTTGAAATTGATTTAGATTAAAAAAAAGCCAAAGAAAATTAGAAACTAAAAAAAGAAGAAAATAAACAGATTTGGCAAATGAAATCATAAAAATAAAGAAAATTCAAAAAATAATTTTTTATACTAATAATTTAAACTGGGGCAAATTTTTGCCTAAACCAATTCAAATTAAGATTTTGGAAAATAAACATATACAAACCCAAAAATGCTTTTAAGTTTGAAAGGAAATTTAGGGAAATTTTAGCAAAACCAAAATGTTTTTTTTAGCAAAACAAAAAAAAATATAATACTAAAACTACTAAAAATCCAAAAAGAAGCCAAAATAAATAAAGAAACAAATCATTCAAAATAATCAACTTTCAAACCTCTAATTATTTATGCATCCAACATTGCATTCATCCATTTGTTAAACAAGTTTATCATCAATTTTGAAAATTATCCCCACCGCTCTTATTTTAAAATTCACTAAAGCATTAACGTTTTTATCATTCATTGATTTTGGCATTCACTTTGTTTCTCAAAAATTAATTTTTAATTTAACAGAAAGATTAAAAATTGAAGACAGACAACTTTCTCAGCATCCTTATAGAACCCGTTCCAGATCAAGAATCATGGATGAGTTGGAGAGACAAAACGAGGAACTGAAAAATGAGGTCAAATCTCTAAAGCAACAGATGGCCAAGCTGATGGAGGCCATCCAATCATCCAAACAAAAAGAGGCAAGGGAATCTCTACCAGGAGAACCAAACGACCCATCATATCTTCCAGGGTTAACTCCACAAAACCCTTCAACATTAACCATGCCTCCACCAACTGAAGGGGTTTATTATGGGTCTCCTCACCACCATACACATACACTACCCCAAATACAAGCTCAAACACAAACCCAAACACATAACCTACCGCCAAACACCATTCCACAAGCATACCAAACGGCTGTTGGGGGAACGAATCCTATGTTCACCCAAGGGCCTCACCATATGTACATACCATTTTCTCAAGCTCACCATATGCTAGAGGAACATCCAATCCATCCTTCAAATGAGGATACTGAAAAGTGGAGAATCCTAGAAGATAGAATCCGGGCGATCGAGGGAAGCGCTTATGAAGCCAAAAATGCAGCTGATCTGTGCCTGGTTCCAGACGTGGTCATCCCTCCAAAATTTAAGGTTCCTGAATTCGAGAAATATCAAGGAACCAGCTGTCCAAAGAAACACCTGACTATGTACTGCAGGAAGATGTCTGCAGGTACCTACGATGAGAAGCTACTCATCCATTTCTTTCAAGACAGCTTAACAGGGGCCGCTGCAAACTGGTACACTCAACTGGAGCGGACACGCATTTGTTCATGGAGAGACCTTGCCGAGGCTTTCACAAAGCAGTATCAGTACAATACGGAGATGGCCCCTGATCGGACTCAGCTCCAGAATATGGCCAAGAAAGAAGAAGAAACCTTCAAGCAATACGCTCAAAGATGGAGGGAGTTAGCTGCTCAGGTACAACCTCCTTTATCCGAAAAAGAGATGGTCATCATGTTCGTGGACACACTCCAAAATCCTTTCTATGACAAGATGATTGGAAGTGTGACTTCTAGCTTCTCTGATGTCGTCATCATTGGAGAAAGGATTGAAGGTGGCATGCGCCGTGGAAAGATCATGCAAAAGTCTGCAGGCGTAGTCAGCATTTCCAGTGGATCTGGGAAGAAAACAGGCGAGACCTGCAACATGGCTTCAGGTCAAGGCCAATATACTCCACAGATGGCGCCTTATGGTCCAGTTGGCTTCCGACCACCACCATACACACCATATACACCATACACACCTTACATACCATATCCATACATCGCTACCACCTACCAAACACCATACCCTCCTACTTACAATTACCCGACACAAGTCCGGCCACCAACACCATACGCGGCCCAAACACAAGCCATAAGCCAGAATCCTAACCAAAGCCAGAAAAAGGAGAAGAAGCCGGTCCAATTTGACCCTATTCCAATCTCCTATACTGATTTGCTACCTCGGCTGATTCAAAGCTCCCTGGTTGCGCCTTATCCTCGAAAGCCTCAAGAGCCACCATATCCTAATTGGTACAATCCTAACGCCAGATGCGATTACCATGCATGATTTATTGGTCATTCTACTGAGGATTGCCTAGCTTTGAAACGAAAAGTACAAAGCTTAATCGATGCAAAGTGGCTGGATTTTGGGAGGCTTGCTCCTAATACAGAAAACAATCCGTTGCCAAATCACGAGAGCCCATCGACCAGCTGAAAAGATGGGAGAAGCACGACAAGTTGCATTGTACAAATCAAGCTATCGAGGATACTCATCCAAAATTTTCGTACTTTTCAAAGTTAATCTTTTGTAAATAAATCTCAATAAATAATGCAAAACTCACATTTTTCATATTACTTGAGCACGTGCTTTACATTTTGACTTTACTTAAAATTTATCATCCTTTTCATCACTCAACCTATTTTCTATTCTTACACCAAAACAATAAATACCAATTGGTGAGAATGTCAGTGCTGTAATAAATAATCTTGAACGTCGAATTAATCGAGCTAAAAGAGAAAAGCCCAATGAGGAAGTAGGATAAACAATCAGGGATTCTACATCACCATTCAAAATAAAAATATCCCGCTGGAACCAAGTTTAAATCCAGGCAAAATCAGGGATGCAAGAAAAGATCCGCTAAATTGGAAGCCCAAAATGATCCCGGTAAGATCGATATTCAACTACACAAAATTCAAGAGAAAGGAGAAGACCCGCTGGATTAAAGTAAAAAATAATCCAGGAAAAATCAAGGTCGAAACATAAAATTCATGAAGAAGAGAAGCCTGCTGGATTAAAAGCAAAAAATAATCCAGGCAAAAGTAGGGTTAAAGTTCAAAATAATGAATTGACAAAGTCACGATCAGAAAGGTCTTTCCGGTTTCCAACAACAATTCAGGCAAAAATCAGGATCATATAAGAGCCCGCTAGGTCGATAATCATCAAAGAAGACCTAGGAAAAAGTTAGGGCACAATCAAGCAAAAGGTCCGCTAGGTCGACAATCATTAAAGAATACCTAGGCAAAAGTTAGGGCACAATCAAGCAAAAGGCCCGCTAGGTCGAAAACCCGTAAGGGCGACCTAGGTAAAAGTTAGGGCGCAATCAAGCAGAAGGCCCGCTAGGTCGAAAACTTGTAAGGGCGGCCTAGGCAAAAGTCAAGGCAAAACAAAAGACCTGCTGGGTTGAAAACTCAAAAGAACAACCCAGGCAAAAATTAAGGTCAATCCAGGAATCCCAAAACAACATGACATTTCTGCACCTCATATCTTCCTAAAACTAGGGCAAAATTTTGCCATTTATCAAAGTTTGGCTAATTTTACAATCAAGATTATGAAAAGCAGCATTAGCATTTTTCATCAAAAGGTGCCATTTGGGCAATCGAACCCACCCTTTTCATCATCCTTTTCCTTCCAAGTACACCACCTTAAAACATACAATCTCAAAATTCTCCATCTCCTTCTTTCGATCATCCAGCATCACTTTGCACACCTCAAAATGCACGTGCCACAAGGAAACATGAAAAATGTAAAAAAAATTAAAAAGGGATTAATTTTGAAAAGTCATGACAAGTCGGATGAATCCTCAACCGTTGCAACACAATATGATTGTTTCCCAAAGATTCATTTTCCTACCAGCCACAACGTCATCAAGACGTAAGGAGTGTATCTTATTCAATAATATTGACCACTGTTGGGCCTCAAAGATCCTGACAAAAGCAAATTTACAGAATTGACCAAGAAAACTTCGTAGTTTAGTCAATCCAGCTCGTCCTGACTCTTGATTCTTTTCACACCTACTATGGAGTTGTCGAGGAAGGATGTGTCAAAAAAAATCAAAAAATCAAGAGAAACAAGAACATTTTCATTTCATAGTTTGCATTTATCCCACAGCATCTGTTTCACCAAATAATTATTTCAAAGCATCAAAATAAGAACCCCACATCATTTCTGCATCCTTTCTATTCAAATATCACAAACATTGCATCTTTAGTCATTCAAACATCGCAATAAGCATTTTGTCATTCAAGCATTTCATAACTCATCTTTCAAAAAACTAATTAAGACCTGGGTAAAATTGCCTAAGTTGATCATAATTAAAAGACTTCCAAACTGGGGTAAATACTTGCCCACGCAAAAATTCAATTTGAGGTCATCCTCGAATTCGGAGTCAAGCTCAAAGTGGGGCAAGCGCCTGCCCATTAAAATTTAATTTGAGGCCATCCTCAAATTCTAAACCAAGAACAAAATTGGGGCAAACATTTACCCAGAAAATTCAAGTTGAGGCAATCCTCGATTCCTCAATGTTAGAAAAATCAAACTGGGGCAAATGTTTGCCCACACAATTCAATTTGAGGTCACTCTCAAAATCAAGTTCAAACAGGGGCAAACGCTTGCCCACAAAAGTTCAAATTAAGGTCATCCTCAGATTCTGGATCGAGTCCAAACCGGGGCAAACATTTGCCTAAGAAAGATTTAAATCCAAGAACAAACTGAGGCAAACATTTGCCCAAAAAAAAAAAGAAAAAGAAAAAAACCCAAGTTGAGACAATCCTCAATTCCTCAACTCCTATCAAGTTCAATAGGGAAAAGTGGCCAAGAAAATTCAAGTCAAGCTCATCATCGATCTCATCGAGGCCTAAACGGGGGAAAAATGTTTGCCCAAACTTCACTCAAACCAAGGCATTCCTCAATTTTCTAAACTGGGGCAAAATCGGGTTGCCCAAGTTTCTTCAAAAAGTAATTATCAAGTGCCTAAAAAACCTTCAAGTTCAAGGAAGAATAAGTAGTTTATTTTAATTCAAGAAAAAGAAATTTCAAAATAAATTTGTCCGATGGCAACTGACGAAGAAGTATATAATCCCTTTTCACGCGCCACCTCAAGGCACATCAAGTTTGTGTTCCACCCTGTCAACAACGGGACCACTACATGATTCCTTCCTGTCTTAACAGGATCACTTCTCTCCTGTCAAAAACAGGACTTCAAGCATGTCTATTTTTCTGTCACCTGTCAAGCAGGTTTGCATTTATCCTGGCAACAGCAGGATGTCATCATTTGCATCTTCCCGGCAACAGCGGGACTTCATTTGCATTCTCCTGTCAACAACAGGACTTCAAGCATGTCTATTTTTCTGTCACCTGTCAAGCAGGTTTGCATTTATCCTGGCAACAGCAGGATGTCATCATTTGCATCTTCCCGGCAACAGCGGGACTTCATTTGCATTCTCTTGTCAACAACAGGACTTCAAACATGTCTATTTTTCTGTCACCTGTCAATCAGGTTTGCATTTATCCTGGCAACAGCAGGATGTCATCATTTGCATCTTCCCGGCAACAGCGGGACTTCATTTGCATTCTCCTGTCAACAACAGGACATCAAGCATGTCTATTTTTCTGTCACCTGTCAAGCAGGTTTGCATTTATCCTGGAGACAGCAGGATGTCATCATTTGCATCTTCCCGGCAACAGCGGGACTTCGTTTGCATTCTCCTGTCAACAACAGGACTTCAAGCATGTCTATTTTTCTGTCACCTGTCAATCAGGTTTGCATTTATCCTGGCAACAGCAGGATGTCATCATTTGCATCTTCCCGGCAACAGCGGGACTTCATTTGCATTCTCCTGTCAACAACAGGACTTCAAGCATGTCTATTTTTCTGTCACCTGTCAAGCAGGTTTGCATTTATCCTGGCAACAACAGGATGTCATCATTTGCATCTTCCTGGCAACAGCGGGACTTCATTTGCATTCTCCTGTCAACAACAAGACTTCAAGCATGTCTATTTTCTGTCACCTGTCAAGCAGGTTTGCATTTATCCCGGCAACAGCAGGATGTCATCATTTGCATCTTCCCGGAAACAGTGGGACTTCATTTGCATTCTCTTGTCAACAACAGGACTTCAAACATGTCTATTTTTCTGTCACCTGTCAATCAGGTTTGCATTTATCCTGGCAACAGCAGGATGTCATCATTTGCATCTTCCCGGCAACAGCGGGACTTCATTTGCATTCTCCTGTCAACAACAAGACATCAAGCATGTCTATTTTTCTGTCACCTGTCAAGCAGGTTTGCATTTATCCTGGAGACAGCAGGATGTCATCATTTGCATCTTCCCGGCAACAGCGGGACTTCGTTTGCATTCTCCTGTCAACAACAGGACTTCAAGCATGTCTATTTTTCTGTCACCTGTCAATCAGGTTTGCATTTATCCTGGCAACAGCAGGATGTCATCATTTGCATCTTCCCGGCAACAGCGGGACTTCATTTGCATTCTCCTGTCAACAACAGGACTTCAAGCATGTCTATTTTTCTGTCACCTGTCAAGCAGGTTTGCATTTATCCTGGCAACAACAGGATGTCATCATTTGCATCTTCCTGGCAACAGCGGGACTTCATTTGCATTCTCCTGTCAACAACAAGACTTCAAGCATGTCTATTTTCTGTCACCTGTGAAGCAGGTTTGCATTTATCCCGGCAACAGCAGGATGTCATCATTTGCATCTTCCCGGAAACAGTGGGACTTCATTTGCATTCTCCTGTCAACAACAGGACTTCAAGCATGTCTATTTTTCTGTCACCTGTCAATCAGGTTTGCATTTATCCTGGCAACAGCAGGATGTCATCATTTGCATCTTCCCGGCAACAGCGGGACTTCATTTGCATTCTCCTGTCAACAACAGGACTTCAAGCATATCTATTTTTCTGTCACCTGTCAAGCAGGTTTGCATTTATCCTGGCAACAGCAGGATGTCATCATTTGCATCTTCCCGGCAACAGCAGGACTTCATTTGCATTCTCCTGTCAACAACAGGACTTCAAGCATGTCTATTTTTCTTTCACCTGTCAAGCAGGTTTGCATTTATCCTGGAAACAGCAGGATGTCATCATTTGCATCTTCCCGACAACAGCAGGACTTCATTTGCATTCTCCTGTCAACAACAGGACTTCAAGCATGTCTATTTTTCTGTCACCTGTCAAGCAGGTTTGCATTTATCCTGGCAACAGCAGGATGTCATCATTTGCATCTTCCCGGCAACAGCGGGACTTCATTTGCATTCTCCTGTCAACAACAGGCCTTCAAGCATGTCTATTTTTCTGTCACCTGTCAAGCAGGTTTGCATTTATCCTGGCAATAGCAGGATGTCATCATTTGCATCTTCCCGGCAACAGCAGGACTTCATTTGCATTCTCCTGTCAACAGCAGGACTTGAAGCATGTCTATTTTTCTGTCACCTGTCAAGCAGATTTGCATTTATCCTGGCAACAGCAGGATGTCATCATTTGCATCTTCCCGGCAACAGCGGGACTTCATTTGCATTCTCTTGTCAACAACAGGACTTTAAACATGTCTATTTTTCTGACACCTGTCAATCAGGTTTGCATTTATCCTGGCAACAGCAGGATGTCATCATTTGCATCTTCCCGGCAACAGCGGGACTTCATTTGCATTCTCCTGTCAACAACAGGACATCAAGCATGTCTATTTTTCTGTCACCTGTCAAGCAGGTTTGCATTTATCCTGGCAACAGCAGGATGTCATCATTTGCATCTTCCCGGCAACAGCGGGACTTCGTTTGCATTCTCCTGTCAACAACAGGACTTCAAGCATGTCTATTTTTCTGTCACCTGTAAATCAGGTTTGCATTTATCCTGGCAACAGCAGGATGTCATCATTTGCATCTTCCCGGCAACAGCGGGACTTCATTTGCATTCTCCTGTCAACAACAGGACTTCAAGCATGTCTATTTTTCTATCACCTGTCAAGCAGGTTTGCATTTATCCTGGCAACAGCAGGATGTCATCATTTGCATCTTCCCGGCAACAGCGGGACTTCATTTGCATTCTCCTGTCAACAACAAGACTTCAAGCATGTCTATTTTGTGTCACCTGTCAAGCAAGTTTGCATTTATCCCGGCAACAGCAGGATGTCATCATTTGCATCTTCCACGCAACAGTGGGACTTCATTTGCATTCTCCTGTCAACAACAGGACTTCAAGCATGTCTATTTTTCTGTCACCTGTCAATCAGGTTTGCATTTATCCTGGCAACAGCAGGATGTCATCATTTGCATCATCCCGGCAACAGCGGGACTTTATTTGCATTCTCCTGTCAACAACAGGACTTCAAGCATATCTATTTTTCTGTCACCTGTCAAGCAGGTTTGCATTTATCCTGGCAACAGCAGGATGTCATCATTTGCATCTTCCCAGCAACAGCAGGACTTCATTTGCATTCTCCTGTCAACAACAGGACTTCAAGCATGTCTATTTTTCTGTCACCTGTTAAGCAGGTTTGCATTTATCCTGGCAACAGCAGGATGTCATCATTTGCATCTTCCCGGCAACAGCAGGACTTCATTTGCATTCTCCTGTCAATAACAGTACTTCAAGCATGTCTATTTTTCTGTCACCTGTCAAGCAGGTTTGCATTTATGCTGGCAACAGCAGGATGTCATCATTTGCATCTTCCCGGCAACAGCGGGACTTCATTTGCATTCTCCTGTCAACAACAGGCCTTCAAGCATGTCTATTTTTCTGTCACTGTCAAGCAGGTTTGCATTTATCCTGGCAATAGCAGGATGTCATCATTTGCATCTTCCCGGCAACAGCAGGACTTCATTTGCATTCTCCTGTCAACAGCAGGACTTGAAGCATGTCTATTTTTCTGTCACCTGTCAAGCAGGTTTGCATTTATCCTGGCAACAGCAGGATGTCATCATTTGCATCTTCCCGGCAACAGCGGGACTTCATTTGCATTCTCCTGTCAACAACAGGACTTCAAGCATGTCTATTTTTCTGTCACCTGTCAAGCAGGTTTGCATTTATCCTGGCAACAGCAGGATGTCATCATTTGCATCTTCCTGGCAACAGCGGGACCCCATGTCTATTTTCCTGTCAACAACAGGAGCTCAAGCATGTCTATTTTTCTATCACCTGTCAAGCAGGTTTGCATTTATCCTGGCAACAGCAGGATGTCATCATTTGCATCTTCCCGGCAACAGCGGGACTTCATTTGCGTTCTCCTGTCAACAACAGGACATCAAGCATGTTTAATTTCTTGCGGCAACAGCAGGACCTCATTTGCATTTATCCCGGCAACAGCGGGATACCAAGCATGTTTAATTTCTTGCATTTTCCCGTCAACAACGGGATATCAAGCATGTTTAATTTTCCTGCATTTTTCCCGGCAACAGCGGGACCCCCTTTCTACATTCCTTCCCGTCAACAACGGGATGCCCTCATATTTACTTTCTGCATCCTGGCCTATTTAGGCCCTCCTCAAGTTTGCTTTTCTGCACCTTGGCCTATGTTGTCAGGCCTCATCAAGTTTACTTTTCTACATCCTTGGCCTATGTTGTCAGGCCTCCTCAGGTTTACTTTTCTGCTTTTGGGCCTACGATGTCAGGCCTCGCCAAGTTCGTTTTTCCACAGCTGGGCCTATGATGTCAGGCCTCCAACTCAGATAAATACCTCGGCCTATGCTGTCAGGCCACCTTGTACATATCTTACATTTTAGTTCTTGCATGCTTTCCTGTCTTAAAACAGGTCGTTTTCACTCTACTGAGCCCGTCGTAACGGGCCATTTCTCTTCTGCTTTTCCTGTTTTAACAGGCCATTTTCATTTCATTTTGCTTGTCCTAACAAGCCATTCCATTGAATTCCACGCCAGTCCTAACAGACATTTATTCATTCCACTTAGCTTAGTCAAGCTATACAGCTAAGCCTCGCATATTTAAACCCTATCGATACATGAAGTCGATAAGGTCATTCAATCATCATTCTCCAGGCATCCATGAGGTTCAATTTTAAGCTCAAGGCTCCTTCTGTTTGCCGGACTCCTTCAAGGCCTGCCTCGGACATAATGTGTTCACATCTTTACTCATTTCCTATTACGATAATTCAGAGAATCATTTCTCACATTATCTGGTAGGAAAATGAGTAAAGAGGGGCAAACTGTAAACACTCAATTATGTCCGAGGCCCCCAATCATTAAAATTAACCAAAAGTTAATTTAATTAAAAATTTGAAAAGATGTAAAACTAAAAACAGAAAGAACAGAGAGCAGAAAATACAGAAAACAGAAAGCAAAAAAAATAAAATAAAAAAAATAAATAATAATAAAAAGAAAATTAAAGAATAAGTAAAAATGATAAATAGAAAAAAATAAAACTAAAAAAAACAAAAAAAAAGGTAAAAAAATGAAAATTGAAAAAAAGAAAAAGCTGAAAAATCAAAATAGGGAACAAAAAATTTTGAAATCAAAGGGGTTGGCTTTTGGCTCTTAGAGAGGGGGTGGCTTTTGGCCCTGGGAAAGGACTTGACCCTTGCTAAGAGAGAGGAAGCTGACTTTTGGCTCTTTGAAAGAGCTTCACCCTTGCCAAGAAGGGATGTGTCTATATATACCTACAAACAAGAAAGGAAAAGGGGCTTTTTCTCATTTTTTGGAAATTCTTGGGAGGAGGAGAACTTGGAGTCTTAGAAGAGGGATTTTCAGAACCTTTGAAGGAAGGACCTAAGAGACTCTCTGATATTCAATTCAGCCCTTGGCCTCCATAGAATCAGCTCTTCATCACCTTCCAATGGAGGTTAGGTCCGAATTTTATCCATCTTAAGTTTCTTGCTTCTTCTCGGATTTCCGAGTTTATTTTCGTGTCTGTTTTCGTTTTAATTTTTAATCGGTCAAATGATCTCCGATTTTGGTGATTTTTGTTGCGTTTTCTTCGTATTTCTCTCTAGTTTCTGGAATGATATTATTTGTCCAATTTGGATCTGAAATGAAATCTTTATCACTTGATTACCGAAGCATGTTCATCCTGGTGCGCGAATTGATCTAGCTTGTTTGATTTGTGCATATCTTGCTCATTTCTGATTGGATTGATGTCAAACTTGTTTTTTTTGATTTCTATGATCCATATATTTCAATTGATCGGTTTTTATTTTTCAGATCTACCAAAAATATTTTCTAAAAATTCTGAGATTTGAATTCAAATTTTGGCGCCAAAAACTTGTGTGTTCTTGAGGTTCATTTTCGTGTCTGTTTTTCGTTTTAATTTTTGATCGGTCAAACGATCTCCGATTTTGGTGATTTTTGTTGCATTCTCTTCGTCTTTCTCTCTAGTTTCTGGAATGGTATTATTTGTCTAATTTGGATCTTAAATGAAGTTTTTATGGCCGAATTACTGAGGTATGTTTGTCCTGGTGCGAAAATGAACCTATGTTGTTTGGTTTGTGCATAACTTGCTCATTTCTTGTCTTTTTTTTGTCAAATTTGTTTTGTTTGATTCCTATGATCTATATCTTTCAATGTTTTGGTTTTAATTTTTTAGATCTCTGGAAAAATATTTTTTGAAAAATTTTGAGATTTGAATTTAAATTTTGGCGCCAAAATCTCTTGTGTCTTTGAAGTTCTTTAGTAGATCTTGTTCTTTTAACCTTGTTTAGGTATTATTTTTCATGTGTTGATCCTTCTATATGTATTTCCTTCTGATTTGTTTGTGTTTGTATGTCCTCCTTTGAAAAAATTCCTAAGAGTGTATGACCATATACATGCATCCTATATGCTAAGTCTAGCTTAAGTCATGCATGATTAAGTCATTGAACCTAAAGAGTTAAGTGTTTGCTTGAATCAAAATAAAAAAAAAACTTAACTTAATTCTTACCTGTGGACCTTATGACCTAAGCTGGATTGGAGACAATTAAACAAGGAACATCAATGGAGGTTCAATCCAACCTTTTATTCCGCTTAATTTTATTGGTTCTCCTCGGATTTTCGAGTTCATCTTCATCTCTATTTTCAATTTCTTCTTAGATTGTGCAACGGATTCTAATACGGGCAAGTAGCATTCTCTACTGTTACGTATTTTAATTCGTGCTAATTCAAATACGGCTTACGACGATTTGGATTATGCAAGCACGTCTTTTTTTTTTTTTTTCTTTTTTCTAAAAATTCTTCTGCTTCCAAAACATCTGTTTTTTTCTCAAGATTGTGCAAACGGGTTCTAATACGGGCAAGTAGCATTCTCTACTGTTACGTATTTTAATTCGTGCTAATTCAAATACGGCTTACGACGATTTGGATTATGCAAGCACGTCTGTTTTTCTAAAAATTCTTCTGTTTCCAAAACATCTGTTTTTTTTTCTCAGATTGTGCAAACGGGTTCTGATACGGGCAAGTAGCATTCTCTACTGTTACGTATTTTAATTCGTGCTAATTCAAATACGGCTTACGACGATTTGGATTATGCAAGCATGTCTGCTTCCCTAAATCCTGTATTTTCTTAAGAAACATTAATTTTTTTTTTTTTTACCTAAGATCACCCGTTTCTTCTCCAAGAGATCAAGTCTCTTAACCAGAACTACGTAAGCCTTGAGTTTCCCATTGCACCGGGGAATACGTAGGAGCAGGATCAAGTCCTGTCAGGTTATTTTCTATAAACCTATTTATTTTCTATTCTATTTTAAGGGATCAAACAGTTTTCAAAATATCACACACTCAGTTTAAGGGTACCGTTCTTTGGAACGGGCGAGTAGGGTGCCTAATACCTTCCTTACTCGTAACCGACTCCCGAACTTCGAATCTCATCCTTGAGTTAAGGGTTTTTCCAAATCTTTTCCCTTAAAACAAAAATTTGGTGGCGGCTCCACAATCAAATTAATTCATTTCAAAATTTAGCGAGTCCGTCATCTCGTCGTAATTACGGTTTTGACAGAAACATTAGATCTTCAAAAAAATTATATATAATAAGAGAAAGATTTTATGATGTAATAAAATATTGCTATAATATATCATAATTAAAATTATATATATTTTTGCATGTGTGCGTGCCTATTAATAAGGAAAACAGGAGGTGTGATGAGTATGACCTTTCCTGTGAAGTTAAGAAAAATATTGTTTGTATATATTAATTAATAAATAAATTGTAAAAAAATAATAAATGAATTAAAAAGGGGTATAAAAATTATGATGAGGGAATGGGAAATTTATAGTAAAGATAAGAAAAAAAGGATGAAAGGTAAAACATTCATAGAAGCATCTAACAGCAATACATTTGTCTTATATAAACCCATTAGTTACAATATAGCAACTACCTAGTTGGAAGACAAATTGGTTTGTCAATACCAACTTGTGTCAATAAACTTGGTTTTGTAAGAATAATTTAAGTAAAATAAGATTTAAATATGATAATTACGTTAAGAAAATTTTATTTTAAAGAAATGCTTACTATGAAATTTTCAACGATGTTGGCTCAAACAAAAATTTAAAGTAAAATCAATTTTCATAAAAAACATGAAAATGTAATATAAAATTACGATAGAACGAAATGAACGCAATTTAATCATAAACGAGATAAATATATTTTAAATTAATACATTCAAGTTCTAATAAATTATTATTTTTTATCTTTTATATAAAATATTGAATTAAAATATATTTATTTAAAACATAAAATTTACTATTTTTTTACTCTTTCTTTCAAATATTTTTTTAAGATTATATTTAAAAAATTTATTACTTCCTTATCAAGTAAGGATATAAAACAGGTAACAGCATCCCATGAGCTTCAATATAAGACATAAGTAACTTATTTTTTCAAATAATTTAAAATGCCACTCATTGAAATTTAAACCATTTCCCGGCCCGGCCGAAGCAATTCATTGAAGTTAGAGGGCCTTTCGCTCCATTTGCAAACGACCTCATTGGAATGCTTTCTTGATCATTTGGAGCGTCTCCGGCAAGTGTCTTCTCTCTCTCACTGCCCTTAACTGCTATTTCTTCATCAAGAATTGTTGACCCAGCAAGAAATGCTTTCTTGATTATCCACGCCGATGTTTTTGTTTTTGGACAAAGAAACAGAGCACAACTGCATTTTTACAATTCAGAACAGTACTTGGTGATCAAAATTGGGTTAGTTGTTGTGGACGTTTTCTTTTTCTGTTTTGGGATATGATTGACACCATTTGAGAACATGACACATATGCGGTGACCCACAAGGTATTCTAATTTTATTGCCTCCCTATTTACTTAATCCCATACAAAATATTCTTGTTATCTATTGGTCAAGAATATGATGCGAATACAATTTTGAAAGTGGGTTAAGCTTAGTTCGTTTCTACCATTTTAATGTTGAATTACTCATAAAAGTATAACGCCCAGTTGGTGTTTCTATCTTTTTCCATTAAATTTCAGTTGGTGTTTCTATCTTTTTCCATTAAATTTCACTTCAGGGAAGGTGTGCAGCATGGGCATATACTCTTATGAATTTAACGCGGCTGGAGCATGTTTGTGGGAGGCCATTAGGACTAACAAAAGCTTATTCAAGCGCTATCTTCCAAAAAAGGTAACTTCACCACAAATTCAATCACATCACCCTAATAATTTATCTGTGCATAAGAATAGTTTAACGTAATTATATTATACCAATTTCTTTCAAAGAGGAGTGGTTTAAGTTTTCTCTTGATGAGCGCCAAAATTCAATAATTATTTTTTATATTAACATGTGTATTATGATAAAACAAAGATATTTGAAACAATTGTTTATGCTTTCTCAAAACCATTTAATTTATCAAAGCAAGCTGTTGTATATCATTTCCTAAAATATTTTAATTGGTGAAACGAGGTCGGGAACAATATGTACTTAAGAGGTTAAGAATTATAAATCAAGTGTCTTATGTGCTTTACACCTTTTTGCTAACCTCTGGATTTAAAGTGTTTGAGTTTCAACTTCGAAGGCTTGAAGGTAGCCTACTCCATATTAGGTTGAATTATAAATTTTTCTATTTTCATTAAAAGAACAGTATTTTTTATCTAGTGTTATTTTTTTTTTCATAACATTGATGTTTATTTAACATGTGGTTGAGCCTTCAGATAATATTCACACACAAATACACTTCTCATAGACTAAAGAAAACAACGACAATTGAAGATACTTCAATTATTGTAATAAATTAGAATAGTTAAAATTTAGATTTAACCATTGTAAAGTTTTTTTAGAATTTGGTTGTAGTAGGTTAAGAATTCTTGTAAGTCTTAGATGCTTGTAAATAGGTTTGCTTACTTTGTAATTTTTCTTGTTGCAATTTATGTGTAAAATTAGACTTGTGGACTTTTATTAACTTGGTGTAGGATACTCACCAAGTATGTGGAGTGTATGGCTTGTGCAAGATTGGAGACATAAATGGATGCTAAGTGTTGTTTGACTTTTTAGAAATTAGTAGCACTAACTTGTGTTTCTATTTTGTTTTGTGAGGTTGAAGGGAGACAGGTATGTTTTCCTAACTTTTGTCTTTTTAGGTGTTATAACTTTTTTTAAATATTATGAACATTAAGGACTTTGGGATTTTACTCTTAAAGGGTTTTGGAGGTTGGTGAAATCTATATGTGTTGAGCAACTTGTGTGCTAAGTGTTTACCTCCTGTGTGTTTGAATATCTATAAATTTGTGTGTAGAAGTTTAATTTGCAACTATGAGTGATTACGCCATGTGTGGAGTAGTACATAATATATATTTTTCTTTTTTACCTGCATTAAACGGGATCTTATGATTAGTTATGAGGAATCTACTTTCTATAGGTTTCGAATGTCTTTTGTCTAGAGCTTGTTAACACTTTATATTGGGACAAACCAAGCTCACATTTGAGTGTAGTTATGGGTATGCATGTTTGTATGTTTTTTGTAAATATGTGCGTATGTGGTTTAAGTGTGTATCTTTTGATTATGCTATAAAGCTATTTTTTGGTATTTGTTTGTTATTTATGTATGTTTGATGTGTGTCTATAATTTTTTTTGTTACCTGTTTGTGTTTTGTGTATGTTATTTGAATTATGCGTATGTGCAAAGTGTGAAAGTAAATGCTTGTGTGTGTGCTTGTTATATACAAATGTATGTGGTTGTTGTTTTTGTATTTATTATGTGTGCTCATGATTGTTGTGTGTTAGTATGTAAGTAGTATTAGTTTGTATTATTTTGTTAGTTAGTGTGTATGTAGTTTGAGTGTGTGCGTGTGTGTTGGCTGTTTTACGATTGTTATATGTGAACAGAAAGGGGTTGTTTATCTCTTTGTTTTTATCATGAGTGTACTTGTGTGTGCGCTTGTTATATACATGTGTATATGGTTGTTCTTTTTGTGTTTATTATGTGTTCTCATGGTTGTTGTATGCGGGTGAGTAAGTAGTATTGTGTTTGTATTATTTTGTTAGTTTGTATATGTGTTTGTTGGTTGTTTAATTTTGTTATATGTGGGGGAAAAGGGTTGTTTATCTTATTTTATTCAGAAGTGTACTTGTGGTGTGTGTGCATTTATCACTTGTGTGTAAAATTATTTTTTGCACATATGATTATTATATTTAAATGTGTATGACTTTTCTTTATGCATATGTGTATTATTTATATGTACTCTGTATATGTGCATTTTTTTTTATGTTCCTTATCTGCAAACATGATGCCTATGTTTGATTTTCATTATTTTATATGTACATGCATGGTTTGTGTATGTGGGTGTTTATGAATGCTTTATATATGTGCATAGGTTATGTATAAGTTGTTTGTATGTATATTGTTTGAATGTAGGCATATGTCTGGTATGTGTTGGGAGTGACTATGTATATTTATTTTTTATTTGTGTGTTCTGTGCTTGTGAATGTGTATGTATTTTGGCTCTATTTTTATTTTGTGTACAATTGTATCATGTGTGTATGAATGGATGTGTTTGTTTGTTTTGAAGTGTTATTTTTGTGTTTTATATTTATCATGTTTGTCTATGTGTGTGTTATGTATATTTGCGTTTGTTCGATGTTATTTTTCATGCAATTGTTGTTTTCAATGTTGATTGTGTGTTTGTTGTGTGTGGTGGAGGGAGGAGGTTGTTTGATTGTTTTTTATTTTATGAATAAATGTGTGGGTTACGTGTGTGTTTTTTGTTTATGTGTGTAAAGTTATTATTTGAGTTTGTATGTTTGTTAAATTTCAGTGTGTATGGTTGTGTTGTGTGTGCATGTTATTGGAGTGTTTGCGTATTAATTCGCAACTATGAGTGATCACACCATGAGTGGTGTAGTACACAGCTCATATTTGCCTTTTTCACTTGTATGAATTATGATATTGTGATTAGCTATCAATTTTGGATAGGTATAGGATCTCTTTTGTTTGTAGCGTGTTAACCATTAAGATTGGGCTAAACTAAACTCAAATTAGGGGAGGTGCAGATTTATTCCTACTTGACTTCACCTTTGTGGTTTATAAGTAGATCCTCTTATTCTCCT
The DNA here is from genome assembly GCA_037954105.1 of Canavalia gladiata. Lineage (NCBI taxonomy): Eukaryota > Viridiplantae > Streptophyta > Magnoliopsida > Fabales > Fabaceae > Canavalia > Canavalia gladiata. The sequence continues at coordinate 34,581,004 of CM075665.1, forward strand.
CTCCAACACTTTGACTTATTTGTAAAACTTTTTAAAATTTAGAGTCAGTACTTTCTTTTAAATTTTCTCTTCTCTCTTATGCTAGTTCACGAATAGAAACGACTTCTTATCATGAGGAAGTCCAATGTGATATATGCAAGCTTATATTCTAAGCTTTGTATATGTAGTGGTGCATAGAATAACTAGTTTAGTTGTTAATTTTCTAAACTTTCATTTATGAATTTTCAGCACATTAAGTGTTTTTTTTTCTTCAAAATTTGTGAGCAATTGCATCATGGGTAGCTAGTTTCTTTGTATTAGTATTGGTGTATTGTGTTTGTGTGTGCTAGATGTGTATCGATGTGTTTGTTTGTTTTTTATGAGTGTTATTTTTGTGTGTTTGTGTATGTTGTTTATGTGTGTTTCTCTATGTATTTTTCTTGTTTATGTCCGTTTGTTTGCATGAGTATGTGCTTGTATGCATGAATATATGATTGTAAATTGTTTATTTCCCATGCACATGTATTTGTATATGCCTATGTGTATGTTGTTTGAATGTGTGAGTTTGTTGATTGTGTATTTTGTTGTGTTGTTTTTCCTTTGTTTATTATGATTTCAATGCATGTGTTATGCATTTGTGTGTTTGTTAGTTGTTTGTGTGCCTTATATTTTGTATTCTTTTTATTTTTATGTGTTTTGTTATATGTTCTTGTTTGTGTATTTGTATTTTACCTTTGTATGTCTATTGTTAGTCTGCATGGATGTTAATTTTTGTGTTTGTATCTAGGAATGAGTGTGTTGTTTAGGTTAATGTATGTAATATTTGTTTCATTATTTGTGTTAGTGTACTGCTTGTGATTTTTTTATGTTATTTTTGTTTGTGTGTATATATGTTTATGGATGTTTTGTTTTTTCAAATATATCTGTGTATGTGTGCATTTATATGTTCTATCTATATGATGTGTGTATATGTTTTTTATTTTGTATATGTGTTTTGTGTGTATTTGATTATTGTATGTAGATTTCTTGTTGGAATGTCTAAAGTTTTGTATATATATATATATATATACCTTATTTGTTTATTTTATGTTGTTGTATATTTATATTGTGTTAGAGGTCTATGTTACATGTATGGATGTGTTTGTTTGTGTTTGAGTTTGAGGTAATTCGCGTATTTGTATTTTTGTTACGTTGTTTGAGACTCTGTCTAGAATGTTTTCTTCTAAGTAGAGTAAAAATATATATTATTTGCTCACTTATATATGACATTACAAATTAAATTTTTTCTTCGTTTAAAAACTCTTTTATTTGTATTTTATTTCCTAATAGGTCTAGCAAATTAATCTCTTTATCGTTTTTAGGTAATAATGTGCTAATATGGTATGTGTCACATAAGTTATCATGTGAATTGCAAAATAATATTTCATTTGTTTTTACTAAATTTGTCATCAATCCTTCGTTTATTTAAAATAATATAAATTAGTTCATGTATAATAATTTTTATATTTATAAATTAGTTTATAAAATTTTAAATTCAATTTATAAGTATATTATATAATTTTTAATAATAATATATTATTTTTATAACATTGATATTAATTATTTTATCTTATTTTTTACATTTTTGTTTATTTTATAAATTAAGTAAATTTAATATATAATAAATTTGATATTTTTTTTTCAAATAATTCTTATCATTCAATTCTATTCAACATTGAGTCATCATGATTTAGATTAATTTAATTTTTTAATAATATATTTGTTTAATTAATTTTTAATTTTAAAATTTTAATTTTATAAGTTTTATAATTTTTCATTTTTTATAGCTTTAATATTTTATTAAAAAATATGAAAAATTTGAATCATAACTATTTAAATTCTATATTTTTAAACTAAATGTATGTTGATAATTCTTTAATAAAATTAGATAAAAGAATCAAACAAAATAAATTTATTATTTTATTTGACATCTTTTTAATAAGATCAATATCAATATTTATCTTTCAAATTATTTATATTTTATTGAATTATCTAATTTTATTATTTATTTGATAATATAATAAAAAGATAAAAGTATATAAATTTTAAGAGATTAATTTTTTAATATTAAAAAATAAAAAATTAGTTAAATTTAATTTATATATACATTTTATAAAAATATAATTAACTCAAATTATTATAACCAAGCATTGAATACATTTTAATGATAACCAGTATTTTAAATATGTAAAATTTTTTAAACAAAAAATTTACTTAATTTTATATAGTAAAAAAACTAATATAAAATTATTAATATCTATATTAAAAAATAATAAATAATAATATTAGTATTAATAAAATTTAAAGTATACATAAACTAATTTGTAAAGATAAAAATTACTATATAGGAACTAATTTGTATTTTTTAAAATAAATGAAGGATTGGTGATAAATTTGTTATAAACAAATGAAAATATCATTTTAAAATTCACATGATAATTTATGTGTCACTCAACATGCCAAGTTAGCACATTTTTACATGAAAAATATGAAGAAATTAATTCACAAAACCAATTACTAAATAAAGTACTAATGAATAAGATTTTAGACTAATTGAAATTGCTAGAAATAAGTGCAATTTACAATGTCATATACAAGTGAGCAACTAATTTGTCCATTTACTCTATTAACAAACTAATATATTAGACACAATGTCAAACAATGTAAACAAAAAAATGTAAATACGTAAACAATTTCAAACACGAACAAACATATCCATACATACAACATAGACTCATAGCACAATAGAAATATATACAAAATTAAAATAAACAAGTAAGAAACAAACACACATAAATACATAAATTGAGACATACCAACATATAAGAAACCTACACACAACAATCAAATACACATACAAGAATCATACACAAAATTAAAAAACATAGAATATCATATACACATAACATATAAATCCACACATAAAACAAAGATATACATGAAAAAAATAAAAAATGCATAAATACATACATACACAAACAAAAATAACAGAAGAGAATACATAAACATTATGTACAAACACAAATAACAAAACAAAATAAAATATACCTACCTAAATAACACACCAATTCGTAGATAAAAATGAACCACTCACATTCTAGATACAAACACACAAAAATCAACATGCACCCACATTAACCATAGACATACAAAGGTAAATTACAGATACACAAATAAGAACATATAACAAAACACATAAAAATAAATAGATCACAAAATATAACATACACCCAAGCAACTAACAAACACACAAATGCACAACTCATGCATTGCAATCATAAAAAACAAGAACAAACCACACAACAAAGTACATAATCAACGAACTCACATACTCAAACAACATACACACACGCATATACAAAATGCGCATAGCAAAAAATAGTTTCCTATCATATATTCATGCATACAAGCACGTATTCATGCAACAAACAAACATACATAAGCATAACATAGAGAAAGACACCTAAACAACATACACAAAGGCACAAAAATAACACTAACAAATAAACAAACAAACACATCTATACACACCTAGCACACACAAACACAATACACCAAAACTAATACACACAAAATAGCTAAGAATGATACAATTGCTCACAAATTTGGGGAGAAAAAGAAACACTTAAAGTGCTGAAAATTAATAAATGAAAGTATAGAAAATTAACAACTAAACTAGTCATTCTACGCACCACTATATAAGCTACAAGGCTTTCAAAATAAGATTGCATCCACCACATTGAACTTCCCTCATGATAAGAAGTTGCTTCTCTTCATGAATTAGCCTAAGAGAGAAGAGAGAATTTGAAAGAAAGTGCTCGCTCTAATTTTTAAAAACATTTTACAAATGACTCAATGTTTGAGAGAAGAATAAAAGGATCTATTTATAGACCATAAGGACGTAGCCAAGTAGGAATAAATGTGCACCTTCCCATAATGTGAGCTGAGTTTGACCCAATCTAAAGTGTAAACACACTAGAAACAAAAGACATCCCAAACCTATCCAAAGTAGATAACTAATCACAAGATCCTAGTTAATAAGTGAAAAAGGCAAACATGAGTTGTGTACTATACCACACATGGTGTGATCACTCATAGTTGCAAATTAATACGCGAACACTCCAATAACATGCACACATAAAACAACCATACACACTCAAATATAACAAACATACAAACTTAAATAATAACTTTACACACACAACCCACACACTTATTCATAAAATAAAAAATAATCAAGCAACCTTCTCCCTCCACCACACACACAACAAACATACATAACCAGGATCAGTGTTTAGACTTGGACCAGTAGTTGTACTAGAACTAAGTTCATTATTGGGTCCAAGACTAGTAGTAGGACCACGACCAGGATCAGTATTGAGACCAAGACTAGTAGTTGGACGCAGACCAGGATGAGTACTAGGTCCTGGATCAATATTTGGACCTAGATCAATACTAAGACTACAACCAGTAGATGGACCACGATCAGGACCATGATCAGTACTAGGACTAGAACCAGAATCATTATTGAGACCAGGACCTATAGCTAGACTAGGATCAGTACTGGGACAAGCAACAGTACTACCATAAGGACCAATAGTTGGACTAAGACCAAGATCAATATTGGGATCAGAACCAGTAGTAGGACTAGGATTTGGATCAATACTACGACCAAGACTAGTAGGTGGACCCAGATTAGGATAATTATTAGGACCAGGATCAGTATTGGGCCAAGACCAACATCAATACTAGGACCTGGACCAGTAGTTGTACCAGGACCAGGTTCAGTATTAGGTCCAGCACCAGTCGTAGAACCAGGACTAGGATTAGTATTGTGACCAAGACCAGTAGTTAATCCAAGATGAAGATTTGTAATAAGATTAGGACCAGTAGTTGGACTAGGACTAGGATTAGTACTGGGACTATGACTAGTTGTTGGACCCAGACCAGGATCAGTACTGGGTCTTGGATTAGTATTGGGACTAGAACCAATAGTTGGACCAGGAAAAGGATTAGTACTTGGACCAAGATCAATACCGGGACCAGTACAAGTAGTTGGACTACTAGTAGGACCAAGACCTAGATCAGTATTGGACAAGGACCATTAGTAGGTCAGGACCATGATTGGTACCATGACTAGGATCAGCACAAGGATCAGTACTAGAACTAAGACTAGTATTAGGACCAGGACAAGGATAAATAATATGACCTAGGGAAGGAAAACAACTAGGACTAGAACCAATATTAGGACAAAGAACAGGATCAATACTTGAACCAAGATTAGATTATGAAAGGACCATGATTAGTACAAGGACAAGAGCATGATTAACGCTAGAACCAAGACAAGTTGAAGGCACTAGTGGAAAATAAGCTTTTTACATCGGTTGTTATGGACTTTTTACATCGGTTATAAATGCGGTATTGAAGCGGGCGATATAGAAACTTAGACTTTCTACATCGGTTCCACAACCGATGTAGAAAATACACTTTCTACATCGGTTAAAACTTCAACCGATGTAGAAAGTCATACTTTCTACATCGGTTGTGACCATAACCGATGTAGAAAGTCAACTTTCTACATCGGTTGAAGTTTTAACCGATGTAAAAAGTGAACTTTCTACATCGGTTAAAAAGTTTATATTTTTTTTTAAATATTATTTTCGTTTAAGGAAATTGCCATATTGTTTATTCACAATACCTGTGTATATAAACAGAATACCAGGCAGACAATACAGAAATTACAGAGTCTATATAATTAAAGTAAATACATCAATGTTTATTATAAAATATAATAAAAACAAACTAAAAATCTAAAAATCCCATGAATTCAACCCAAATTGGCAACCTCAATCAGAAATTCCCCCCAACGTCTCCTGATATCATCAATTTCTTCATCTAACAGAGGTTGAGGATTGTCAAATATCTACAAGATGTTTTTGATTAAAATTAGTGAACATGTCATGTTATGCATTAAAATTAAATAATTAATTGAAGACAATTGTAATTACCTGGTGCCAAGAGTTAACAATAGAAGCCGAGACAATGAGAAACATATGTCTCATCACATAATATCCACACTCGGTTCCTCCGGGTTGTCTTGGACACTTCAAAAAATAAAAAGAGTATGAAATATAATTAGAGATGTTGATAAAAGAATATAAAATAATTGAATAACTTTTAATAAAGTACCTACCTTTGGAATGATCCATACAGGCTTTTTAATATTTGATGGATGTGTCCCTTTTAACCGAAGTCGAGCATTCATTGCTCTACAGTAAAATAAAAAGCAAATGAATACCTTTGACAATAACAAGTTATATGAATATAAATACCAAAATCATAAAAACTTACAAATCTATAATGTCCTTTATGTCTTTCTTTGGTTTTTGCCAAGCAGAGCATAGAAATACAACTAAATTCCGCTTGGGACAAATAATGATTAATTGCCAATGGGCCCTACAAAATAAAGATGACAATGAACAAAAATTAGGAATTTAATTGAATTCATGAAATAAAGCAATTAAGTATTGACTTACGATTGAAAATAGGGGGCTAGGTAACAGTCTTTATCAGACTGCAATCTCCTCTGAAGATATCCCTGTATCTCAGTTGGCTTGTTCCCAGTTTTCTGTATATGAACTGGGTCCAGGAATCCATATAGGTGTAAGTTACCTCTTTCAGTGCAGATACGATACAGGTGCCTAATATTGCGAATAATTTTCATATGTTAGCTTTTGATAATGAAATAATAATTCAAGTAAGGTTTAGAAATTTACTTACATCAACCATAATTGTAGAACTGTTACACATAGGAGATCGTTACCCACAACCAACTCCAATATATCCTTCTTAGTAATGAAGAAGGGGATAGGTTGGGTTTCCCTATGATATCCGGTTCCATTGTTATTTGCAAAGTTTGGTCGCCCAAGTTCATGGCGATACCAAATAGACGTGTGAGCAAATCAACCTCATATTTCTTTGGAGAAGGCTCAGGAAGATCTGCTTTAGCACTTAAATCAATCTTCTTCCCACGATCTTCCTTATAAACCTACGATAAATTCACAAAATAATGAGAAATATATATATATAGACACACACAATATATATATTAAAAAATTAGTAACATAGGCTAAAATTATCTAATACCTGAGGTTGAACTCGCTGCACAAGTCTCCTCGGCCATATAATGAAATGGTTGGGGGCTTGCCCCACGACATGAACCTCCTGAGTAGGGACAGGAACAGGAGCATCTGCATCTTCAACCCGTTCAACCACCACTCTAACATGATCATCATCAATTTGCTGGTGATGGATGGTTGAACCCAAGGTGTAGACTTTCCCAATTGCTACCAGACGATATGGATCATCAACATATAACTCATAATCGTCTGCCGCTGCATCCACATCCTCTTCTCCTTGTAGTTGTTCCTCCGTCGGAGCACAGCTTCCCTTTGTGCTCACGCGCCTAGGAGAAGGTGATGGATGGTGACCCTGTGTCTGTGTTTGGGAAAGTCCCAAAGATGCAAGCTCCTGCCTAAGCTCTTGCCTAAGCTCCTGCCTAAGCTCCTGTCTGAGCTCTTCACGAAGTTCTTGCCGCAGTGCATGCCTCATGTCTTCACGCATGGCGTCCAACTCATCTCTAGACACCAAACCTTCTCTGGATGTCTGTCTAGAAGACAATCCAAAGTACTGTCTAAGGCCAACACCTCTGCCAACTGCACGAACACGCCCTGGATGCTCCGGTTGGCCAATAGCAGTACTTAAGATGTCATCCCGGCCAGTTGGAACAAAGACTCCTTGTGAGCTTTGTTCAACCAAAGAATCCTACAAAACAAAAAATGACCGTTATCAGTAATGTAAATGTTTGAAGATAAATAAAATGGAAATTTACAAAATTTTGTGATTACTTACAATCTTCTCAGCAACAATACGAGAAGGCTCTGATGTGTACTCTCCAGTTGCCTTTTGGCGTGCCCTCTTCCATTTCTCATGGCGTGAAGGTGGAGAGGGTGGAGAGAGAAGTGTAGAGGGGTCTGCTTCAGATGATTGCTGACGTTCTTTCGACTTCTGATCCATCAGCCTCTCCTGAAGCAACTCATAACCCCCACGAGATAATCTGTGGGGTAAAAGTTCTTAGCAGAAATTTGTTGAGCCTTCTTTCTTTTCTCCTGTTATAAGAAAGCAAATCAATTAATCATAATATTGCTTATATTAGTCAATTAAAAAAATAAAATATTAGCAAGATACATACAACGAATGCAGGATCCATTCGAGACTCAACAAATCTCTGCCAAGTGTCTTCATCAAGGAACTGGTACTCCTCACAAGGAGACACATCCTTGAGTGACCCATATATATATTTGCTGGTGAGATGTGTCTTGAAGCCCCTCCAGCGCTCACCAGCAAATGAAAGCCACTTCCTCTTCAGGAAGTTAGTGTTTGGTACGTCATATGTAAGCTACATAAAAGAAGATGTAATTGGTTAGTGAATGATAAATTTATGGAAAAACTTAAAGCTTTAAAGTTAAATACCATGATAGTCTCCCAAATTTGATCCTTGACTCGCATCTCAACATCATCCCAATCCTTCTTCAAAATACTGGCCTTGCTTCGTCCAAGGAGGGCCACATAACTCTTAAACTTTGTCTTGTTTGGCCCTAATGGATTCCTAGTGGCCTGATCAAACTCTATGGGAATCCTCTGCTCACCGCTCCGACTAAGGGTTAACTCCCTTAACCGTGTGGCTCGTCTTCCCTTCTTTTGCCGAGAAGAAGAGTTCTCAAACCCACTTTGTGAAGGAGGAACCTCTGAAGGATCAACCATGTATCTGTTAAAAGCAGAGAAAACAAATATGAAAAAATTATTAAATAGAAACAATAAATACAATTCATATTTATATTGCAAATTTCTACCTTAACAGAAACAGTAACAAACAGAAACAGGCTAAGGGTACAGGCAAAACAGAAACAGGCAAAACAGGCTAAGGCTAAGGCAAAATAGAAACAGGCAAAACAGGCTAAGGCTAAGGCTAAGATTAAGGCAAAATAGAAACAGAAAAAACAAAGACCTAAATAGAAACAGACTAAGGCTAACAACAACTAATGCAGAAACAGAAACAGAAACAGAGACCTAAACAAGCAAAGGCTAAGGCTATCTACATCATACAAAGTAACAGGCAAAGACTAAGGCTAAGACTAAGGCAAAACAGAGACCTAAACAGAAACAGGCTAAGACTAACAACAACTAATGCAGAAACAGAAACAGAGACCTAAACAAGCAAAGGCTAAGGCTATTTACCTCATACAAAGTAACAGGCAAAGGCTAAGACTAATGCAGAAATAGAAACAAGAAACAGAGACCTAAGCTTTGAATATTAAACCACTCCTAAGCTTTGAATACCCAAATCTCCTTCGTTTTTATTGTCTTGCTAACAGATTCTAATTGACCATATTATCTTCATTTTCCCTCCCCCAAAACTCTTGCTCATATACACATCACCTCTAGTAATCTTCTAAACACCACAATAACCAATTGTAGAGACCTAAGTTGAACTAAACTGCCTCAAGCTTCAACTTATGCCATTCCTTGAATTCCAAAGCTCTTAGCACTATCTTTGCAATGCCAAAACAGTAATATAATCTATTTTGGTTTATGCAATATAATGTAATATGTAGAAACAGAGTATTATCTTTGCAATATAATATAATAAAAACAAAAATACATTTTATGCAATGCCAAAACAGAGTAACATGTAGAAACAGATAAGGCAAACGAGTAACATGTAGAAATAGAGAAGGCAAACGATAAGCTAACAGAGCAACATAGTCATTTAACAAAACAGAGAACCTAAGGCTAAGCACTAATGCAGAAACAGGAACAGAGACCCTAAGCAGAGAGCCAGAATGCTACATACCGGTGTAGACGACGACGACGGTTGTTTCAGAGAACGACAGGGCTCTTCGCGTAGACGACGACGGTGCTTTTCGCGACGACGACGACGACGGCGTGTTTAGGTTTACACTTGTGGAGGCTCAGCGATGAGTTAGGGCAGGAGCTCGTAAATGGAGTGTTTAACTTATGAGGACGACAACGGTCGCATCAGATAAAGAGGAGGGAAAACAGACTTTCTACGTCGGTTGTTCCAGAGAACCGATGTAAAAAGAACTTTCTACATCGGTTACACTACTCAACCGATGTAGAAAGTCTTACTTTCTACATCGGTTGCTTTATAACCGATGTAGAAAGTTACTTTTTACATCGGTTATAAATCAACCGATGTAGAAAGTGACTTTCTACATCGGTTATAAAGCAACCGATGTAGAAAGTTTAAATTTTTTTACAAAAATGCCACCGCCTATTTTTCTACATCGGTTATAAAGCAACCGATGTAGAAAGTGGCAAATTTATTTACAAAAATGCCACCGCCTTTTTTCTACATCGGTTGGCAAATAACCGACGTAAAATCCTGTTATAAAAAGCTATTTTTGCACTAGTGAGGAGAAGGGAAACAATCAATACTAAGACCAGGATCAATAAGTGGACCAAGACCAGGTTAAGTATTAGGACCAAGATAAGTACTAGGACCAGCATCAGTAGTAGGACAAGGACCAAGATCAATAGTTGGACTAGGGCAAGGATGAGTACTAGGACCAAGACATTAGTACTAGGATAAGGATCAATAGTATGATTAGGATCAAGATCTGTACTAGGAATAGGATCGGTGTTTGGACTTGGACATGTAGTAGGACTAGGAACATGATTAGTATTAGGACTAGGACCAATACAAGGACTTGGACAAGTATTAATGCTTGGCCCAGGTTCAGTACTAGGGCTAGGACTAGGATCAGTACTAAAACTAGGACCAACAATAGTAGATCTAGGACCAATAGTAGGATCAGGAACATGATTAGTACTAGGACCAGTAGTAGGATTAGGAACGGGATTAGTATTAGGACCAGGATTGGTATCGGTACTTGAACTAGGTTCAGTACTAGGACTGGGACCTGGATCAGTACTAGGACTAAGACCAAGACCAAGATCAGTACTAAGACCAATAGTAGGACCAGGAACAATACTAGGACAACAATCAGGACCAGAATTAATAGGACCAAAAACCAGGATTAGCAAAAGGACCAGCACTGGTAGTAGGACCAGAACCTAGATCAGTACTAGGACCATGACCAGTAGTAGGCAAAACCAAGATCAGTACTAAACTAGGACCAGTAGTAAGACCAGCACCAGGTCTAGTAATTGGACCAGAACTATCATTCGTAGTAGGACCTGTGTAAACACTCACTTATGTTCGAGGTCACATTTTAAAATTAATTAATCAAAAAACTAATACTAATTTAAATAATAAACAGAAAGCAAATAGGCAGAAAACAAAAAGACAGACAAACAAACAAACAGACAAAAAGAAAAATAAAAATACAAAATAAATGAAAAACAAATCAAAAATCATAAAAAAAAAATTAAATCAGAAATAATAAAAGAAAAAAAATATAATAGGATAAGAATTTTAAACAAATATGAAATAAAAATGATATAATACTAAAATTAGTTAAGCAAAAACAAAAATTGTAAAAACTCGAAACTAATAAAAGATTATTAAAATCTGAAAATGAAAATAAAGTCAAAAATAAAAGAAAACAAAATCCAAGAAAACAAAATCTGGAAAATAGAAAAACAGTTGTAAAACAAAAAAATGTAAATAATAAATAAACAAACAAAACAAAAATATAAAAAGGAAAAAAGAAGATTTTAAAATTAGAAGATAATAAAATCAAATTAAAAAGTAAAAAAGAACAAAAAAATAAGAAACAAAAAAATAAATAAAGAATAAATAAATAAAATTTGAATAAAAATGAAATCTGTTTTTTTTATAGAAATTAGAAAATTAAAAATAATAGATAAAACAAAAGCCAAAAAATAATAATAAAGAAAGAACTAAAAGAAAAATAAAAATTAAAACACAAAAAATATAGATAGAAATGAAAAAAAAAACTTAAAAAAAAAGAAGAGGAAAAGAGAAAAAGGAAAACAAAAATAAAAATTACAAGAATTAAATAAAACCTGAAAAAAAAGAAAATAGAAAAAATGATAAGTTAAAATTATGAAAAATAATTAAAAACAGAAAATTAAAAATAATAATAAAACAAAATAATAAAAATAAATAATATATAAAAGATAAAAACTGAATTGAAAAAAAACAGAATTAACTAACTAGAAAAACAACTTTTGAAAAAAGAAAAGGAAAAGAAAGGGTTCTTTTGGAAGGACCGGCAGAAGAGGGGGCTTCCTTTTTTGGCTCTGGTTCTTGCAACAAAAGGTGGAGAGAACGAAGGTGGGGAACTTCCAAGATTGCCACTCCCAAAAGAGCACCAGGGACCGGGTAAGGAGATAAGAAGAATAGGAACGGAAGGAGAGGAAAAAGAAGCAAAAAAGGGCACACAGAATCATTGAGAGAGAGGTTCCTTTGACCGCCCATGATAGAGGGTGGAGTCACCTTTATGAGGAACCCATATTGGTCGCTACTGCCCCTGAAGAATGCCTGGAATTTTTCGGGCACAAGCAACATCCAGACAATAAAATACCTTGGGGGAGCTTCATCCAAGGGAGGAGACTTTAGCAAGAACCAAGAACGAAGTTGAAGGTGTATAAAGCATAAACACCCCGGGTAAGTCAATGAATGCATTAATATTCGGTTGAATCCTTGCATCTTGATTACACTGATCTACGTGAGTCTTGGTTAAATCTATACGTCATGCCAAGAATCAAAGGTCTCTATCCATTAGTGAGTTTCTAATAAGGTTTTAATATTGTTGAACAACATGCATGGTCTTGGGTGAGTTCCAAAAATCATGTTCAATCGGCCTTCTTGGTTCATTTTTACGTAATTGACCACCGATTTAGAATTTGTGCATCCTCACCTTCCTGTTGAAGTCTCATCAATTGAGCAAAGTGTAAGCTTGTTGAACCATATATTTTTCTCCTACTATTTATGCCTGGTCCTATTTGATCGAAGAGGATAACACTTAGTGGAGCTCGTGCAAAGGAACCACGACCCAGTAACCTACCCAGGAGATATTTACTTATGTTCAATAACATCCTGGACGTCCACGGTGCATATCCAGGACATGGTGCAACTGTTCAGTGAAAGGTTTGGCAGGCTACACCAAGGCCCCAAAATAGGATTTTTGTAAAGTTACATATGGAATTGGGTTCCAGGGGATCACATCCGTCTTTTCTGGTTGGCTATACGCATAACTCATGTACCACAACCCTTGTTTGTTTGCATGGAATTAGAGTTTGCTTATAAGAAAGAAGAAGTGATCGATCACTGGACACGTGGTCAATCAACCATGTTCAGCATACCCCAGTTTTTTAACCATATGTTAATGAAAACCTTTGGTTGATAACTCTTTTGTATAAATCACGATTGTGAAAAACCTAGTGACGGAGTAAAAGCTTGATTAGATATAGCCAAAAAGGCAAGGCCCCTGGACGTCACTCTTTGAGGTGCATGTATATGTTTATGACCTCACCAAATATGCATGTGACGAATGCCCGACGTACGCGGGAGTTTGGCTCAGCCTAGGAATCCCTCTACAATTCCACAAACCTTGGTCCCGGGGTAGAATACGCCAGGACAAAATTAATACCACAGGGGTCACCTTCCAAACCTTTATTTTCACTGCATGATGCGTATCATCAACGTTAGATTCACCATTAATTTAAATTCACATGTTGCATGATGTATTAATCTTCATTCGTGGCACATTGCATTAATTTGAATAAAGTCTAAATGGGATCAAGTAAATCATGTTGTCAAAGTTAAATTCGCCCCCTTTTATTTTAAAATTCCATACTTGGCTCCAGAGCTCTCTTTTATTAATAAGCCCATCTATATTCACGTAGGGAAATCCATTAATACCAAGTCTGTCCCCCAAATTGCCTAATTACAAAACTACCCCAAATATTTCGCAAATTTCAATTATATTCTAAATTGTCTAATTACCAAAATGCTCCCAAACTTTCCACAAATCCCTATTCTCTCCCCAAAAAATTCTAAAAATCCAGAAAAATTAATAAAAATTTCAAAAATTAATAAAAAGTTAAGAAAATTCTAAAAATCTAGAAAATTAATAAAAAAATAATAAAAATTCCAGAAATTAATAAAAATTACAGAAATTAATAAAAAAATTCTAAAAATCTAGAAAATTAATAAAAATTTCTAAAAATCCAAAAAATTAATAAAAAAATCTAAAAATCCAGAGAATTAATAAAAAATTCTAAAAATCCAGAAAATTAATAAAAATTCATAAAAATTCAAGAAATTCATAAAAATTTCAGAAATTTATAAAAAATTTAAGAAAATTCCAAAATTCTAAAAATTAACAAAAATTAATAAAAATTCCATAAATTAATAAATACTCATAAAAATTCCAAAAAATTAATGGAAATTCATCAAAATTTCTAAATAATTCATAAAAATTCCAAAATTCCAAAATAATTCATAAAAATTCTATAATTCCTAAATAAATTCAAGATTATCAAGTATTTTCACTAAATTCCTTAATTGGTAAATTCCCTCTTAAATTTCTAATAATTACTTGTGTCTTGTCTTTTTCATTCATCGTTATTCAAAAATAAAAATCTTGTTTTGTGATTCTTAATCTCACGCGACGAGATCTAAGCATGAACTGGAAGCTTTTTCTGTTGTTCGTTGTTTAGAGATTCGTATAGATCCAAGTGCAACCGTAGTTGTCTTGGGCCTTGTGCATATGTGGATTAGGATTGCCTTTCCTTTTCTACAAAATAAAAACTTTGCTCATTTTATTCTTTCATCGTTTTTAATAAAAATCTTGTTTTTGCGATTCTCTATCTCTCGCGACGGGCTCTAAGCACGAACTGGTAGCTTTTTCTTTTGTTCGCTGTTTAGGAATTCGTATGGGTCCAAGTGCAGCCGTAGTTGTCTTGGGCCCTGTGCATATGTGGATGGGTATGGCCCTTCTAAAATTATCTTTCAAAATAATCAAGCCATTTCCGAATATTATTCTCCAAGTAGCTCTGAAGGTCAAGCCTTCAAGCAAACTCTCAAACACTCTTTTAAAACACTTTTGAAGGTCGAGCTTTCAAAATAAAACCAGAACTACATAAGCCTTGAGTTTCCCATTGCACCGGGGAATACGTAGGAGCAGGATCAAGTCCTGTCAGGCTAACCTCCATCAAGTAATTTATTTTCATGCTAATTAAGGGATCAAACTATTTTCAAATAATCACACATTCGATTTAAGGGTATCGTTCCTCGGAACGGGCGGATAGGGTGCCTAACACCTTCCCTATTCGTAATTGACTCCCAAACTTCGAATCTCTTCCTCGAGTCAGGGTTTTTTCCAAGTATTTTCCCTTAAATAAAAATTTTGTGGCGACTCCACACATAATCAAAATAATTCTATTTTAAAATTTTAGCGAGTTCGTCGTCTCATCAGAATTACGGTTGCGACAGATGGCGACTCCACTGGGGACTATTAGAGAGTCAAGCCCGTTCGATTGAGTGTATCATATTTAATCCCTTCCCGGTTTATTTGTGCGCTTTATTTATTCCACGATTCGTTTATTTCTTTATCTATCTATTGTTTGTTTGTTTATTCTCTGTATAACCCTAGGATAGACAAACAATAAATTGCAATATATATCTATACATTTCCCCAATTGCAGGTATCCCAATTACTTGTGTGCCCTCATACATTGCATATGTATTTATCACGAGTGGGGCCCCATACCCAGGTCTGAGTGCAACCTAGGAACTAGAGGGATCTAGTGGTGTCACTTTGGGGCTTACGTCCTGTTTGACTATCACTAAAATCCCAGCTAGAGTGCGTCCTATTTGTAATGCTCTACAACTGGTAGCTTTTTCTGTTGTTGTGGCAAGCATTGTAGACTGGAACTTGGCTCTAGTGACCTCTTATACCCCAGGATTGAAAACCACCTTACGAGAGGTTCATATACTAAAGGCCATAGACCCTTAGGGCAGGTCACCAACAATAGGCTGCAAAGAGGGCACACATCCCTTCATAATGCATGGTTCATATACGCAGGGACATTTATCCTCCAAAATGGAAGCTGAAGATTGGGGAAATACAAAAATCAAGAAAGAAAGTCAAATGCACAAACCAAAATTTGAAAAAATAAAGATCAAGAAAGAAAAGTCAAACAAACGGAAAGAAATATCAAAACAAATAGATAATCAGGGAAAATCAAGGAAAATAGAAACTCTTAGGGAGAATTGGAAAAATAATTTTTGAAAATACTAAAAAAAAATTTTTGAAAACCTAAAGAATGCTCTCTAGAAAATTTTTTAGTAAAACTAAAAAGGTTTTTAAACAAAAAAGTTTTTTCTAGCATAATAAATATACCAAAATTCATAAAAAACACAAAATTGTCAAGGAATCAAAGACAAATATTAAACCACTCAACTCTTCTCAAAATGTTCAAATCTATAGTTATTTATGCATAGCATGCATGCATTCATGCATTAAGGAAATTTTCTCATGGAAAAGAAGATTTCAAAAAAATCACTCCACACTTTTTTCATCTACATACTCATTTTGCATCAACATCTTTATCATTCATAATTTTGCATCTAAATTGTTTCTCAAAAGATCGATCTTTAAACTTTAACAGAAAATTGGAGAAACACAGCCTCCTCGTCATCCTTATACAACCAGATCACAATCAAGAATCATGGATGAGCTGGAGAGACAAAATGAGGAACTGAGGAATGAGGTCAAGTCACTGAAAGAGCAGATGGCTAAGCTAATGGAGGCCATCTAACTGTAAAAAAAAAAAGGAGGGGACGAAATCCTTGTCGAGAGAACCAACTGACCCGTCATATCCTCCTGGGTTCACTCCACAAAACCCTTCGCCATCAACTATGCCTCCGCCAACCGAAGGAGTTCATTATGGGTACCCTCATGGGCATGCACCCTCATACAACCAAACACAAACACAAACCCAAACATATGACCTACCTCCGAACACCATCTCACAAGCTCACCAAACAGCTATTGGGGGAACACGTCCAATGTTCACACAAGAGCCACACCCTATGTACATACCATTTCCTCAACCTCACAACAGGCTAGAGGAACACCCAAGCCACCCTTTGAAGGAGGATACTGAAAAGTGGAGAACCTTAGAAGATAGAATCCGGGCAATCGAGGGGAGCGCTTACGAGGCCAAAGATGCATCTGATTTGTGCTTGGTACCAGACGTGGCCATCCCTCCAAAATTCAAGGTTCCTGAATTCGAGAAATATCAAGGAACCAGCTGTCCAAGGAAACACCTGACTATGTACTACAGGAAGATGTTTGCATGAACTTACGATGAGAAGCTTCTCATCCACTTCTTCCCAGACAGCTTAACCGGGACAGCTGCAAACTGGTACACTCAACTTGAGCGGACACGCATCCGTTCATGGAGAGACCTTGCTGAGGCTTTCACGAAGCAGTATCAGTACAATACGGAGATGGCCCCTGATCAGACTTAGCTCCAAAATATGGCCAAGAAGGGAGAAGAGTCCTTCAAGCAGTATGCCCAACGCTGGCGAGAGTTGGCCGCTCAAGTACAACCTCCCTTATCCGAAAGGGAATTGGTCAGCATGTTCGTAGACACACTCCAAGATCCTTTGTATGACAAGATGATTGGCAGTGTGACTTCTAGCTTCTCCGATGTCGTCATCATTGGAGAGAGGATCGAAGGTGGCATGCGCCATGGAAAGATCGCGCAAAAGCCAACGGGGACAGTCAATGCTTCCAATGGGTCTGGGAAGAAAAAGACAAGAGAGACCTGCAATGTGGCTTCTAATCAAGGCCAATACATTCCTCAAATGGCACAGTATGGTCCAACTGGCTTCCGACCACCACCATATACACCATACACACCTTACACACCATACCCTTACGTCGCTGCCACCTACCAAATACCATACCCTCCTACTTACAACTATCTGACACAAGTCCGACCACCAACACCATATACGGCCCAAACACAAGCCACGAGCCAAAATACCAACCAAAGCTAGAAAAAGGAGAAAAGGCTTGTCCAATTTGACCCTATTCCAATCTCCTACACCAAGCTGCTACCTCGGCTGATTCAAAACTCTCTGGTTGCACCTTATCCTCTAAAGCCTCAAGAGCCACCATATCCTAAATGGTATGATGCAAACGCCAGATGCGATTACCATGCAGGATTTATTGGGCATTCTACTGAGGATTGCCTAGCGTTGAAGCGAAAGGTACAAAGCCTGATTGACGCAAAATGGCTGGATTTTAGGAGACTTGCTCCTAACACAGAAAACAATCCATTGCCAAATCACGAGAGCCCATCAGCTAGCTGAAAGAGATGGGAGCAGCACAATGAGTTTCTTTGTACAGATTGAGGATACTCATCCAAAAAATTTTCATACTTCTCAAAGTCAATCTTTTGTAAATAAATATCAATTTCAATAATACAAAAATTTACATTTTTCATGTTTCTTGAGCACGTGCTTTACATTGTTGGCTTTACTTCTAAAATTTACCATTCATTTTATTCCTTCAGCCCACTTTTTATTCCTATACCCAAACAATAAATACCTATTGGTGATAATGTCATTACTGTAATAAATAATCTTGAACGTCTAATTAATCAAGCTGAAAGGAAAACCCAATGAGGGAGCAAAGTAAGCAACCAGGGATTCTAGATCACCACTCATTGTAATGGAATGCCTTGTAAATATGCCGCTGGAACCAAGTTTAAATCCAGGCAAAATTAAGGGATGCAAAATAAGATCCGTTGGATTAGGAACCAAATGTTCCCGACAAGATCAACATCCAACTACATAAAATTCAAGAAAAAGAAGAAAGCTCGCTGGATTGAATCAAAATGATCCAGGCAAAATCAGGGTCCAAATTCAAAATTCAAGGAAAAAAAAGAGAGCCTGCTGGATTAAGCCAAAACAATCCAGGAAAAAGTAGGGTTAAAAGGTTAAATCAACAAAGTCATGATAAAAAAATGTCTTGCCGGTTTCTGACAACAATTCAGGAAAAATTAGGATCAAAAAAGCCCGCTAGGTCAACAAACAATCCTGACAACCTAGACAAAAGTTAGGGCACAATCAAGCAAAAGGCCTGCTAGGTTGAAAACCCGTAAGGGCGACTTAGGCAAAAGTTAGGGCATAATCAAATAGAAGCCCACTAGGTCGACAATCCTCTAGAACGACCTAGGCAAAAGTTAACGAACAATCAAGCAGAAGGCCCACTAGGTCGAAAACCCTCAAACGGCGGCTTAGGCAAAAGTTAGGGCATAATCAAATAGAAGCCCGCTAGGTCGACAATCCTCCAGAACGACCTAGGCAAAAGTTAGGGCACAATCAAGCAAAAGGCCCGCTAGGTCGAAAACCCTCAAAGGGCGGCCTAGGCAAAAGTTAGGTCACAATCAAGCAGAAAGCCTGCTAGGTCGACGAACTCTCAAGGAATGACCTAGGCAAAAGTTAGGGCACAATCAAGCAGAAGGCCCGTTAGGTCGAAGACCCTCAAAGGGTGACCTAGGCAAAAGTTAGGGCACACTCAAATAGAAGCCCGCTAGGTCGACAACCCTCAAACACGACCTAGGCAAAAGTTAGGGTACAAAATCAAGAGCCCGCTAGGTTGAAAACCCGTAAGGGCAACCTAGGCAAAAGTTAGGGCAAAACGAAAGACTCTCTGGGTTGAAAACTCAAAAGAACAACCCAGGCAAAGTTAAGGTCAAATCAAGAATCTCAGGACAGCACGACATTTGTGCACCTCATATTCCCTAAAACTGGGGTAAAATTTGGCCATTTCTTAAGCTTGGCTAATTAGACAATCAAGATTATAAAAAGCAGCATTGATATTTTTCATCAAGAGGTGCCATTTGGGCAATCGAACCCACATCTCTTGTCGTCCTTTCCTTTCAAGTACACTATCTCAAACATCTCTTGCAAAACTCTCTATTTCTTTGTATTGACCATCCCAAATCACTTCGCACACCTTAATAATGCACATGCCAAAAGAGAGGCAAAAAATGTAAAAAATTAAAAAAGGATTAATTTTGAAAAGTCATGACAAGTCGGACGAGTCCTCGACCATTGCAGTACAACATGACTGTTTCCCAAAAGGTCATATTCCCACCAGCTACAATGCCACCAAAAACAAAGGAGTGTGTCTTATCCAATCATGCTGACCACTGTTGGGTCTCAAAGATCCTGGAAAAGAAGGTTCCAGCATTGACCAAGTAGCCAAGCGATAGAGTCAATCTAGCTCGTCCTGATTCTTGATTCCTTTCACACCAACTATGAGGTTGTTGAGAAAAGACATGTCAAAAATAAAAAAAAAAATCAAGAGAAACAAAAATTTTAAACCATTTCATGGTTTGCATTCAATAGCATCTGTTTCATCAAATAATTATTTCAAGCATCAAAATAAGAACCGCACATCATTTCTGCATTTATTCAAGCATCATCAACACCGCATTCTTTTCACTCATTCAACACAGCACATAAGCATCTTTTTATTCAAACATCGCACGACCCATTTTTCAAAAGTAATTAAGACCCAAGTAAAATTGCCCGAATCAGTCATAATTAAAACTGAATCAAGCCTAAACTGGGGCAAAAACTGGCCCAACAAAATTTAATTTGAGGACATCCTCAAATGATGAATCGAGTCCAAACTAGGGCAAACGTTTGCCCACAAAAATTCAATTTGAGGTTATCCTCAAATTCTCAGTCAAGTCCAAACTGGGGCAAAAGCTTGCCCAACAAAATTTAATTTGAGGTTATCCTCAAATTCTCAGTCAAGTCCAAACTAGGGCAAACACTTGCCCACAAAAATTTAATTTGGGGTCATCCTCAAATTTTGAACCAAGAACAAAACTGGGGCAAACATTTTCCCGGAAAATTCAAGTTGAGGCAATCCTCAATTCCTCAACGCCAGATCAATCAAACTGGGGCAAATGCTTGCCTACACGATTCAATTTGAGGTCACCCTCAGAATCAAGTTCATACAAGGGAAAACGCTTGCCCACAAAAGTTCAAACTGAGGTCATCCTCAAGTTGTTAGTCAAGTTCAAACTGGGGCAAACATTTGCCCAAGAAAATCCAAGTTGAGGCAATCCTCAATTCCTCAACCCTAATCAAGTTCAATAGGGCAAAGTTGCCCAGAAAAATTCAAGTCAAGCTCATCTTCAATCTCATCGAGGCCTGAACTCCCTTCAAATCGAGACATACATCAATTATCAAGAATCTTAAAACTAGGGCAAAATGGTTGCCTAAGTCTCTTCAAGAAAATAATTGTCAAGTGC
Organism: Canavalia gladiata; assembly: GCA_037954105.1. Taxonomy (NCBI): domain Eukaryota; kingdom Viridiplantae; phylum Streptophyta; class Magnoliopsida; order Fabales; family Fabaceae; genus Canavalia; species Canavalia gladiata. The sequence goes on from CM075665.1 coordinate 34,602,385, forward strand.
CTAAAAACCTTCAAGTTCAAGGTAGAATAAGTAGCTTGTTTTAATGCAAGAAAAACAAAATTCAAAAATAAGTCGTCTGAGGCAGCTGACAAAGAGCCCACATTCCACCATCATGTGCATTCCTAGGGCACATTATGTCATTTTTCTTTTACCTGTCATAACATGCCAATCTTCATCTTGTTTTCACACGACCCGTCTCAACGGGTATGTGTCATCAATTCCTGCTTGTCTTAGCAGGTTCATCTCTTTCTTGTCAACAACAAGATTCTTCTGTTATACCTGTCTTAACGGTTTCTCTTCATTCTGTTATACCTCTCCTAACAGGTGCCTCATTCCACCCTGTCAACAACAGGGCCATTACATTTAACCTGTCCTAACAAGACATGGCTTACTTTCCTTTACCTGTCCTAACAGGTCTTCATCTTTTTCTTTTTCACCTATTTAGCAGGCTTGCATTTTTCCTGTCAACAACAGGAGCTCGTCTACACAGTTTAGTCATTGTCACTCATTTTTCCTGTCTTCACAGGTTCTTTTCACCTCCCACTTCAAAGTCACCTGTCTTATCAGGTCCTTTTTTTCTATTCAAATAGTCATCTTCAAGTTCTCTTTTCTGCATCATGGCCTATGTCGTGAGGCCTCATCAAATTTTATTCTCCGCATACATCCTATCAAGCAGGATTCCATTCACATTTATCCTGGCAACAGCAGGATTTCATTTGCATCTTCCCAGCAACAACGGGACCACATTTGCATTCTCCTGTCAACAACAGGATTTCAAGCACGTTTATCTTTCCTGTCCACCTGTCTAGTAGGTTTGCATTTATCCTGGCAACAGCAGGATTTCATTTGCATCTTCCCGGCAACAGCGGGACCTCATTTGCATTCTCCTGTCAACAACAAGATTTCAAGCACGTTTATCTTTCCTGTCCACCTGTCTAGCAGGTTTGCATTTATCCTGGCAACAGCAGGATTTCATTTGCATCTTCCCGGCAACAGCGGGACAGCATCTGCATTCTCCTGTCAACAACAGGATTTCAAGCTTGTTTATCTTTCCTGTCCACCTGTCTAGCAGGTTTGCATTTATCTTGGCAACAGTAGGATTTCATTTGCATCTTCCCAGCAATAGCGGGACCGCATCTGCATTCTCCTATCAACAACAGGACTTCAAGCACGTTTATTTTTTCTGTCCACCTGTCAAACGGGTTTGCATTTATCCTGGAAACAGCAGGATTTCATTTGCATCTTCCCGGCAACAACGGGACCGCATCTGCATTCTCCTGTCAACAACAAGACTTCAGCACGTTTATTTTTCTGTCCACCTATCAAGCATGTTTGCATTTATCCTGGCAACAACAGGATTTCATTTGCATCTTCCCGGCAACAGCGGGATCGCATCTGCATTCTCTTATCAACAACAGGACTTCAAGCATGTTTAATTTTCTGTCCACTTGTCAAGCAGGTTTGCATTTATCCTGGCAACAACAGGATTTTATCATTTGCATCTTCCCGGCAACAGCGAGACCTCATTTGCATTTTCCTGTCAACAACAGAACTTCAAGCATGTTTAATTTCCATTCACCTATCAAGCAGGTTTGCATTCATCCTGGAAACAGCAGGATTTCATTTGCATTCCTCTCGTCAACAACGAGATCCCCATCAAGTTTAAATTTCTGCATCATGGCCTATGTTGTCAGGCCACCATCAAGTTTTAATTTTTGCATCATGGCCTATGTTGTCAGGCCACCATCAAGTTTACCTTTCTACGTCATGGCCTATAGTGTCAGGCCTCATCAAGTTTAGATTTTTGCATCATGGCCTATAGTGTCAGGCCTCATCAAGTTTAGATTTCTGCGTCATGGCCTATGATGTCAGGCCTCCCTCATGTTTCCTTTCCTACATCGCTAAATATTCTTTTCTCCTTTTTTGGCCTATAGTGTCAGGCCTCCTTTGAGCTTTCTTTTCTGCACTCCGGCCTATAGTGTCAGGCCACCTTGTACATACCTTACTTTTTAGTTCTTGCATGCTTCCCTGCCTCAAACAGGCCTTTTCCACTCCACTGAGCCTGTCTTAACAGGCCATTCTCTTCTACTTTGCCCATTTTAATAGACTATTTTCATTTCATTTTGCTTGTCCTATCAAGCAATCCCATTGCATTCCACACATGTCCTAACAAGCCTTCATTCATTTCAGCTTACTTAGGCTATGCCATCTAGCTTTGTATATTTAAACCCTATCGGCACACGAAGCCGGTAAAGTCATTCAACCACTGCTCCTCAGGCATCCGTGGGGTCCACTTTAAGCTCAAGGCTTCTGGTGCTGCTCGGACTTCTTCAAAAACCGCCTCGGACATAAGGTGTTCACGTCTTTATTCATTTCCTACCTCGATAATTTAGAGAATCATTTCTCACATTATCGGGTAGGAAAATAAGTAAAGAGGGGCAAACTGTAAACACCCACTTATGTCCGAGGTCACATTTTAAAATTAATTAATCAGAAAACTAATACTAATTTAAATAATAAACAGAAAGAAAATAGGCAGAAAACAAAAAGATAGACAAACAAACAAACAGACAAAAAGAAAAATAAAAATACAAAATAAATGAAAAACAAATCAAAAATCATAAAAAAAATTTTTTAATCAGAAATAATAAAAGCAAAAAAAATATAATAGGATAAGAATTTTAAACAAATATGAAATAAAAATCATATAATACTAAAATTAGTTAAGCAAAAACAAAAATTGTAAAAACAGGAAACTAATAAAAGATTTTTAAAATCTAAAAAAGAAAATAAAGTCAAAAATAAAAGAAAAAAAATTCGAGAAAACAAAATCTGGAAAATAGAAAAACAGTTGTAAAACGAAAAAATATAAATAATAAATAAACAAACAAAACAAAACAAAAATAAAAAAAAGGAAAAAAGAAGATTTTAAAATTAGAAGATAATAAAATCAAATTAAAAAGTAAAAAAAAAACAGGAAAAAACTGAAACAAAAAAATAAATAAAGAATAAATAAATACAAATGAAATCTGTTTTTTTTTCATAGAAATTAGAAAATTAAAAATAAGAGATAAAACAAAAGTCAAAAAATAATAATAAAGAAAGAACTAAAAGAAAAATAAAAATTAAAACACAAAAAATATAGATAGAAATGAAAAAAAAATTAAAAAAAAAAGAAGAAGAGAAGAGAAAAAGGGAAACAAAAATAAAAATTACAAGAATTAAATAAAACCTGAAAATAAAAGAAAATAGAAAAACTGATAAGTTAAAATTCTGAAAAATAATTAAAAATAGAAAATTAAAAATAATAATAAAACAAAATAATAAAAATAAATAATATATAAAAGATAAAAACTGAATTGAAAAAAAACAGAATTAACTAACTAGAAAAACAACTTTTGAAAAAAGAAAAGGAAAAGAAAAGAGTTCTTTGGGAAGGAAGGGGAGGCAGAAGAGGGGGCTTCCTTTTTTGGCTCTGGTTCTTGCAACAAAAGGCGGAGAGAACGAAGGTGGGGAACTTCCAAGATTGCCACTCCCAAAAGAGCACCAGGGACCGGGTAAGGAGATAAGAAGAATAGGAAGGGAAGGAGAGGAAAAAGAAGCAAAAAGGGGCACACAGAATCATTGAGAGAGAGAGGTTCCTTTGATCGCCCATGATAGAGGGTGGAGTCACCTTTGTGAGGAACCCATATTGCTCGCTACTGCCCCTGAAGAATGCCTGGAATTTTTTGGGCACAAGCGACATCCAGACAATAAAATACCTTGGGGGAGCTTCATCCAAGGGAGGAGACTTTAGCAAGAACCAAGAACGAAGTTGAAGGTGTATAAAGCATAAACATCCCAGGTAAGTCAATGAATGCATTAATATTCGGTTGAATCCTTGCATCTTGATTACACTAATCTACGTGAGTCTTGGTTAAATCTATACGTCATGCCAAGAATCAAGGGTCACTGTCCATTAGTGAGTTTCTAATAAGGTTTTAATATTGTTGAACAACATGCATGGTCTTGGGTGAGTTCCAAAAATCAAGTTCAATGGGCCTTCTTGTTTCATTTTTACGTAATTGACCACCAACTTAGAATTTGTGCATCCTCACCTTCCTGTTGAAGTCTCATCAATTGAGCAAAGTGTAAGCTTGTTGAACCATATATTTTTCTCCTACTATTTATGCCTGGTCCTATTTGATCGAAGAGGATAACACTTAGTGGAGCTCGTGCAAAGGAACCACGACCCAGTAACCTACCCAGGAGATATTTACTTATGTTCAATAATATCCTGGATGTCCATGGTGCATATCCAGGACATGGTGCAACTGTTCGGTGAAAGGTTCGGCAGGCTACACCAACGCCCCAAAATAGGATTTTTGCAAAGTTACATATGGAAATCGGTTCCAGGGGATCACATCCGTCTTTTCTGGTTGGCTATGCGCATAAATCATGTACCACAACCCTTGTTTGTTTGCATGGAATTAGAGTTTTCTTATAAGAAAGAAGAAGTGATCGATCATTGGACATGTGGTCAATCAACCATGTTCAGCATAGCCCCAGTTTGATAACCATCTGCTAATGAAGACCTTTGGTTGATAACTCTTTTGTATAAATCACGATTGTGAAAAACCTAGTGACGAAGTAAAAGCTTGATTAGATATAGCAAAAAAGGCAAGGCCTCTGGACGTCACTCTTTGAGGTGCATGTATATGTTATGACCTCACCAAATATGCATGTGACGAATGCCCGACATACGCGGGAGTTTGGCTCAGCCTAGGGGTCCATCCGACAATTCCACAAACCCTGGTCCCGGGATCGATCCCGGCTCGCCACCCTTTACTATAAAATCCCTTGCATAAAGCCATAAAACCCGAAAAAGGAAACTGGAATACGCGAGGACAAAATTAATACCACATGGGTCACCTTCCAAACCTTTATTTTCACTGCATGATGCGTATCATCAACGTTAGATTGACCATTAATTTAAATTCACATGTTGCATGATGTATTAATCTTGGTACATTGCAGTAATTTGAATGAAGTCTAAATGGGATCAAGTAAATCATGTTGTCAAAGTGAAATTCGCCCCCTTTTATTTTAAAATTGCATACTTGGCTCCAGGAGCTCTCTTTTATTAATAAGCCCATCCAAATTCACGTAGGGAAATCCATTAATACCAAGTCTGTCCCCCAAATCGCCTAATTACAAAACTGCCTTCAAACATTTCGCAAATTCCAATTATGTTCCGAATTGCCTAATTACGAAAATGCCCCCAAATTTTCCACAAATCCTTATTCTATCCCCAAAAAATTCTAAAAATCCAAAAAAATTAATAAAAATTCCAAAAATTAATAAAAAATCTAGAAATTAATAAAAATTCATAAAAATTTCAAAAATTAATAAAAAATTAAGAAAATTCTAAAAATCTATAAAATTAATAAAAAAATAATAAAAATTCTATAAATTAATAAAAAATTCCAGAAATTAATAAAAAAATTCTAAAAATCTATAAAATTAATAAAAAATTCAGAAAAATTAATAAATATTCCAGAAATTAATAAAAATTCATAAATTTTTAAAAAATTAAGAAAATTCCAAAATTCTAAAAATTAGCAAAAAGTAATAAAAATTCCAGAAATTAATAAAAACTCATAAAAATTCCAAAAAAATTAATGGAAATTCATCAAAATTCCTAAATAATTCATAAAAATTCCAAAATTCCAAAATTATAAAATAATTCATAAAAATTCTATAATTCCTAAATAAATTCAAGATTATCAAGTATTTTCACTAAATTCCTTAATTGGTAAATTCTCTCCTAGATTTCTAATAATTACTTGTGTCTTGTCTTTTTCATTCATCGTTATTCAAAAATAAAAATCTTGTTTTATGATTCTTAATCTCACGCGACGAGCTCTGAGGATGAACTGGTAGCTTTTTCTGCTGTTCGTTGTTTAGAGATTCGTCTAGATCCAAGTGCAGCCGTAGTTGTCTTGGGCCTTGTGCATATGTGGATTAGGATTGCCTTTCCTTTTTTACAAAATAAAAACTTTGCTCATTTTATTCTTTCATCGTTTTTAATAAAAATCTAGTTTTTGCGATTCTCTATCTCACGCGACGGGCTCTAAGCACGAACTGGTAGCTTTTTCTGCTGTTCGCTGTTTAGGGATTCGTATGGGTCCAAGTGCAGCCGTAGTTGTCTTGGGCCTTGTGCATATGTGGATGGGGATGACCCTTCTAAAATTATCTTTCAAAATAATTAAGTCATTTCCGAATATTATTCTCCAAGTAGCTCTGAAGGTCAAACCTTCAAGCAAACTCTCAAACACTCTTTTAAAACACTTTTGAAGGTCGAGCCTTCAAAATAAAACCAGAACTACATAAGCCTTGAGTTTCCCATTGCACCGGGGAATACATAGGAGCAGGATCAGTCTTCTCAGGCTAACCTCCATCAAGTAATTTATTTCCATACTAATTTAGGAATCAAACTTTTTTCAAATAATCACACACTCGATTTAAGGGTACTGTTCCTCAGAACGGGCGAATAGGATGCCTAACACCTTCCCTATTCGTAACCTACTCTCGAACTTCGAATCTCTTCCTTGAGTCAGGGTTTTTTCCAAGTATTTTCCCTTCAATAAAAATTTGGTGGTGACTCCACACATAATCAAAATAATTCCATTTTAAAATTTTAGCGAGTTCGTCGTCTCGTCGAAATTACGGTTGCGACAACCTGGGCAAGGAAAACAACTAGGACTAGGACCAATAGTAGGACCAAGACTAGGATTAGTACTAGAACCAAGACCAAGACCAGTAGTATGAAAGGACAAGGATTAGTATTATGTCTTTATAACATTGTTGATCATATATATTTGGATAATAAACAATATAATATACTTTATTACTTTTTATATTTGATTAAATTATTTTAAAGATTATTTAGAAGAAAATAAAAAATAAATACTTTTAATTTTAATTTAAGAGTAATACATATTATTTTATAACAATAACAAATAATTAATATATCAAAATTTATTTTAATTTATTATTTCTATTTTTTATTTACATATATTAAATTAAAATATATTTATATAAAATGAAAACATTTATAATTTTTCTCTTTCTTTTTAAGACTTTCCTTTTAAAAGTATTTTTATGAAATTAATTACTTCATTATTACGATAGGATATCAAACCATAACATTGTAATTTGTATGAATCAACAATGTTACAAAATATGGAAATTACTTAGAGGTGAATATGTTGATATGTTTTTTAGCCACATTGTTTGTACGAAAAATTTAACCTAGTATTCTTTTTAACATTGATATAGATGATGGAAATCATTTAAAAAATTTATATTTTTTTAATAGACGTAAAGATTTAATACGTTGATTTATTAAAGATCTTATACGATTTGATTAAATATATTAGGATGATAGATAATATAATATATATATATATATATATTTGATTAAAATATTTTATGGATTGTTTAGAAAGATATTATAAAAAGTAAAATTTATAATTTTAAATTTATAATATTATATATTATTTTATAATAAAAAAAAATAATTAATACGTTAAAGTTATATTAATTTATTCCTTTTATCTTTTATTGAAAAATTAAATTAAAATATGTTTATTGAAAGGATAAAATTTATTTTTTTCTTGCTCTTTCTTTTAAAATCTGTGTTTAAGATTATTTTTGAAAAAAATTATTATTTCATTATAAAAAGAGGATATAAAAACATGACATTTTAAGAATCAATTATATTTCAAAGATATGAAAATTTCTTTAAAGTGAGGATGGTGAAACATAATTTTACTACTTCATTTGTATAAAAAAATTATGCTTTTAAACATTGATGTAGATAATGGAAATCATTTAAAAAATTAATAATTTTTAAAAAAAAATTAAAATTTAGAATAGCTTATGATTTATTTAGAATCTTATATGATTTGATCATATATATTTAGAAAATGGATAATATAATAATATTTTATCCTTTTAGTAAAAAATTTGAAAGATTTTTTAGAAGAAAATAAAAAAAACAAAGAAAATTTAACCATTCTAAATTAATAATAATATATACTATTTTTTAATAATAGGAAATAATTAATACATCAAAATTTATATTAATTTTTTATTTTTTCACAAATATTAAATTAAAATATATTTATTTAAAACAAAAAAGTGTAGCATTTTTCATCTCTTTCTAAGTCCTTCCTTTTAAAATATTTTTTGAGAAAGTCATTACTTCATTATTAAGAAAAGATAGAAAAACATAACATTGTATGAATCAACAAATGTTACAAAGATATGGAAATTATTTCGAGGTGAATATGTTCAAATATTTTTTAACCATATGATTTTTATTTAAAAAAACATAGTAACCTTTTATCATTGATATAGAAAACGGAAATAATTCAAAAAATTAATATTTTTTAATAGATGCAAATTTTTAAGATAACTTATCATTTTTTTAGAATCTTATATAATTTGATCATATTTTTTTGTGTGATAGATAATATAATATATTTTTTTATTTATATATTTGATTAAACTATTTGAAGGATGGTTTAGAACAAACTTAAAGAAGAAAAATTTTAAATTTTAAATTTAGAATATTATAAATTATTTTATAATAATAAAAAATTAATAAGTTAATGTTATATTAATTTAATATTTTTTATCGCTTATTTAAAAATACTATGTTAAAATATCTTTATTTAACACATAAAATTTATGGTGTTTTTACTCTTCCTTTAAAATCTATTTTTAGATTATTTTTGAAAAATTTATTATTTCATTATCAAGAGCGAGTTTAAAAACATGACATTTTATCAATCAACTATATTGCAAAGATATGAAAATTACTTGAACATGGAAATGTTAAAATATATTTTAACCATTTCAGTTGTATAAAGAATTATTTTTTGAACATTGATGTAGATAATGGAAATTATTTAAAAAATTAATATTTTCTTAATAGATGTAACATTTTAAAAGAGCTTATTATTTATTTAGGATTTAAGAAAATATATTTTATTATTTTAAATATTTGATTTAACTATTTCAAAGATAATTTAGAAGGAAATAAAAATAAATAAAATTTATAATTTTAATTTAATAAAATAAATATTATTTTCTAACAATAAAAAATAATTAATATATCAAAATTTATACTAATTTATTATTTATGTATTTTTTTTACAAATATTCAATTAAAATGTATTTATTTAAAACAAAAATGTTTATCATTTTTTTTTCACTTTTTGAAACATTCCTTTTAAAAGTATTATTGAGAAATTCATTACGTCATTATTAATAGAATATATAAAAACATAATATTGTATGAATCAACAATGTTACAAAGACAAAAAAATTACTTGGAGTTGAATATATTGAAATATGTTTTAACCATACCATTTGTATGCAAAAAAAAAATATATAGTATCCTTTTAGCATCGTCATAGATGATGGAAATCATTTAAAAAATTAATATTTTTTAAATTAAGAATATTATATATTATTTTACAATAATAATAAAAAATTAATACATTAAAGTTATATTAATTTAGTATATTTTACCTTTTCTTAAAAATATTAAATTTAAATATATTTATTTAAAATATAAAACTTACTATTTTATTACTCTTTCTTTAAAATTATTTTTATGATTATTTTTGAGAAATTTATTAATTCATTATCAAGAGAGGATATAAAAACATGACATTTTATGAATCAACTGTTTTTCAAAGACATGAAAATTACTTGAAGTGAGGATGTTGAAACATATTTTAACCATTTCATTTGTATAAAAAAAATTATCCTTTTAGCATTGATGTAGATAATAAAAATTATTTTAAAATTAATATTTTTTTAATACATGTAAAATTAAGGATTGCTTATTATATATTTAGAATCTTGTCTGATTTGATCGTATATATTTAAATAATAGATAATATAATATATTTTACTCTTTTCAATATTTGAGTAAACTATTTTAAAGATTGTTTAAAATAAAATAAAAAATAAAAAACTTATAATTTGAAATTAAGATTAAACTATATTATTTTTTAATATTAAAAATTATTAATATATCAAAGTATATAATAATTTATTATTTGGATCTTTTATTTACAAATAATAACTTAAAATGTATTTATTTAAAAAAAATTCCTTTTTTTCCACTCTTTTTAAAACCTTCCTTTTAAAACTGTTTTTGAGAAATTCATTCATAAGATTGTATGAATTACCAATGTTACAAAGACATGAAAATTACTTGGAAGTGAATATATTGAAATATTTTTTAACTTTATCATTTCTATAAGAAAAAAACATACTATCCTTTCAACATTGATATAGATGAAGGAAATTATTTAAAAAAAATTAATTTTTTATTAGGAGTAAAGTGTTAAGATAACTTATGATTTATTTAGGATATTATATAATTTTATCACACATATTGTGGTGATAGATAATATAATATATCTTTTTATTTATTATATTTTACTAAACTATTTACAAGAAATTTTAAAAAAATATCTTTAAAATAAGAATATTATATTATTTTACAATAATAATTAAAAATTAATACATTCAAGTTCTAATAAATTATTATTTTTTATCTTTTATATAAAAATATTGAATTAAAATATATTTATTTAAAACATAAAATTTACTATTTTTTTACTCTTTCTTTCAAATATTTTTTTAAGATTATATTTAAAAAAATTATTACTTCCTTATCAAGTAAGGATATAAAACAGGTAACAGCATCCCATGAGCTTCAATATAAGACATAAGTAACTTACTTTTTCAAATAATTTAAAATGCCACTCATTGAAATTTAAACCATTTCCCGGCCCGGCCGAACCAATTCATTGAAGTTAGAGGGCCTTTCGCTCCATTTGCAAACGACCTCATTGGAAAGCTTTCTTCATCATTTGGAGCGTCTCCGGCAAGTGTCTTCTCTCTCACTGCCCTTAACTGCTATTTCTTCATCAAGAATTGTTGATCCAGCAAGAAATGCTTTCTTGATTATCCACGCCAATGTTTTTGCTTTTGGACAAAGAAACAAAGCACAACTGCAGTTTTACAATTCAGAACAGTACTTGGTGATCAAAATTGGATTAGTTGTTGTGGACGTTTTCTTTTTCCGTTTTGGGATAGGATTGACACCATTTGAGAACATGACACATACGCGGTGACCCACAAGGTATTCTAATTCTATTGCCTCCCTATTTACTTAATCCCATACAAAATATTCTTGTTGTCTATTGGTCAAGAATATGATGCGAATACAATTTTGAAAGTGGGTTAAGCTTAGTTCGTTTCTACCATTTTAATGTTGAATTACTCATAAAAGTATAACGCCCCGTTGGTGTTTCTATCTTTTTCCATTAAATTTCACTTCAGGGAAGGTGTGCAGCATGGGCATATACTCTTATGAATTTAACGCGGTTGGAGCATGTTTGTGGGAGGCCATTAGGACTAACAAAAGCTTATTCAAGCGCTATCTTCCAAAAAAAGGTAACTTCACCACAAATTCAATCACATCACCTTAATAATTTATCTGTGCCTAAGAATAGTTTAACGTAATTGTATTATACCAATTTCTTTCAAAGAGGAGTGGTTTAAGTTTTCTCTTGATGAGCGCCAAAATTCAATAATTATTTTTATATTAACATGTGTATTATGATAAAACAAAGATATTTGAAATAATTGTTTATGTTTTCTCAAAACCATTTAATTTATCAAAGCAAGCTGTTTACGTATATCATTTACTAAAACCAAGACATGGTTATAAGATATCTGTAGTTTTGTAGGAGTGGTTTCAATAAATGCCCAAATTATTTATTATAAAAAAAGGCAAACAACTCCAATACATTGTTATCTTATGTTTATTTTCTTAAACTGGTTGCTAATTATAAAGTAATATTAATTCATTTATCATCTTCTATTATCTAATACCTTATTTTAAGATTATGGTTACAAGTAGTTACTTTTGGAATTATCTTCTCTTCTTTTAAGATTTTGTGCAAATGTTAAAATCTTTTTATTATTTGGTCAAAATTTAAAACTAAACGATGGAATATATTTTTATTGGGACTTTCTTTTATGTTTTAGTGATTTCATGGTATCATATTGAGGGTGATGTAGGCTATTCATTGTGATTATTTTTGTATGCTAGTGTTGTTTCATGATTTTTTTTTCATATGTGGTTCAACCATTGTATTGTTTGATTGAATATTTGTGTGGACATATATGTACTAGTCATAATCTATTCTTAATTTTTTAATTTATTATCTTAAGCATGTATATAATAGCTTTTATAATCTTGTGTTTTTTGCTAGAAAACTCTTCATATTTTATTTTATTTTAGATGTATTTATGACGATATTTATGATTATTTGTAATTTTAAATATTTTAATTGGTGAAATGAGGTTGAGAACAATATGTACTTAAGAAGTTAAGAATTATAAATCAAGTGTCTTATGTACTTTACACTTTTTGCTAACCTCTGGATTTAAAGTGTTCGAGTTTCGACTTCGAAGGCTTGAAGGTAGCCTACTCCATATTAGGTTGAATTATAAACTTTTCTATTTTCATTAAAAGAACAGTATTTTTTCTTCTAGTGTTTTTTTTTCATAACATTGATGTTTATTTAACATGTGGTTGAGCCTTCAGATAATATTCACACACAAATACACTTCTCATAAACTAAAGAAAACAATGACAATTGAAGATACTTCAATTATTGTAATAAATTAGAATAGTTAAAATTCAGATTTAACCATTGTAAAGTTGTTTTAGAATTTGGTTGTAGTAGGTTAAGAATTCTTGTAAATCTTAGATGCTTGTAAATAGGTTTTCTTACTTTGTAATTTTTCTTGTAGCAATTTATGTGTAAAATTAGACTTGTGGACTTTTATTAACTTGGTGTAGGATACTGAGTGTATGGCTTGTGCAAAATTGGAGACATAAATGGGTGCTAGGTGTTGTTTGACTTTATAGAAATTAGTAGCACTAACTTTTGTTTCTATTTTGTTTTGTGAGGTTGAAGGGAGACAGGTATGTTTTCCTAACTTTTGTCTTTTAAGGCTTTATAACTTTCTTTAAATATTATGAACGTTAAGGACTTTGGGATTTTACTCTTAAAGGGTTTTGGAGGTTGGTGAAATCTATATGTGTTGAGCAACTTGTGTGGTTTACCTCTTGTGTGTTTGAATGTCTATAAATTTTTTTGTAGAAGTTTAATTTGCAACTATGAGTGATTACGCCATGTGTGGAGTAGTACATAATACATATTTTTCTTTTTTACCTGTATTTAACTGCATCTTATGATTAGTTACGAGGAATCTACTTTCTATAGGTTTCGAATGCCTTTTGTTTAGAGCTTGTTAACACTTTATATGGGGACAAACCAAGCTCACATTTGAGTGTAGTTATGGGTATGCCTATTTGTATGTTTTTTGTAAATATGTGCGTATGTGGTTTAAGTGTGTGTATCTGTTGGTTATGCTATAAAGCTTTTTTTTGGTATTTGTTTGTTATTTATGTATGTTTGAGGTGTGTGTGTCTATAATTTTTTTTGTTACTTGTTTATGTTTTGTGTATGTTATTTGAATTATGCATATGTGCAGAGTGTAACAGTAAAGGCTTGTGTGTGCACTTGTTATATACAAATGTATATGGTTGTTGTTTTTGTATTTATTATGTGTGCTCATGATTGTTGTGTGCTAGTATGTAAGTAGTATTATGTTTGTATTATTTTGTTAGTTAGTGTGTATGTAGTTTGAGTGTGTGCGTGTGTGTTGTTTGTTTTACGTTTGTTATATGTGAACGGAAAGGGGTTGTTTATCTCTTTGCTTTTATCATGAGTGTACTTGTGTGTGCGCTTGTTATATACATGTGTATATGGTTGTTCTTTTTGTGTTTATTATGTGTGCTCATGGTTGTTGTATGCTGGTGAGTACGTAGTATTATGTTTGTATTATTTTATTAGTTTGTATCTGTGTTTGTTGGTTGTTTACTTTTGTTATATGTGGCGGAAAAGGATTGTTTATCTTATTTTATTCAGGAGTGTACTTGTGGTGTGTGTGCATTTATCACTTTTGTGTAAAATTATTTTTTGCACATATGATTATTATATTTAAATGTGTATGATTTTTCTTTATGCATATGTGTATTATTTATATGTACGCTATATATGTGCATTTTTTTTATGTTCCTTATCTGCCAACATGATGCCTATGTTTGATTTTCATTATTTTATATGTACATGCATGGTTTGTGTATGTGGGTGTTTATGAATGCTTTATATATGTGCATAGGGTATGTGTAAGTTGTTTGTATGTATATTGTTTGAATGTAGGCATATGTATGATATGTGTTCGGAGTGATTATGTATATTTATTTTTTATTTGTGTGTTCTGCTTGTGAATGTGTATGTATTTTGGCTCTATTTTTATTTTGTGTGTACAATTGTACCGTGTGTGCTGTGTGTATGAATGGATGTGTTTGTTTGTTTTGAACTGTTATTTTTGTGTTTTATATTTATCATGTTTGTCTTTGTGTGTGTTATGCATATTTGTGTTTGTTCGATGTTAGTTTTCATGCAATTGTTGTTTTCTATGTTGGTTGTATGTTTGTTATGTGTGGTGGAGGGAGGAGGTTGTTTGATTGTTTTTTATTTTATGAATAAGTGTGTGGGTTACGTGTGTGTTTGTTGTTTATGTGTGTAAAATTATTACTTGAGTTTGTATGTTTGTTAAATTTTAGTGTGTATGGTTGATTTGTGTGTGCATGTTATTGGACGAGTGTTTGCGTATTAATTCGCAACTATGAGTGATCACACCATGGGTGGTGTAGTACACAACTCATATTTTCCTTTTTCACTTGTATGAACATATTTGCCTTTTTCACTTGTATGAACTATGGTATTGTGATTTTATTCCTACTTGATTTCACCTTTATGGTCTACAAGTAGATCCTTTTATTCTCCTCTCCAACACTTTGACTTATTTGTAAAAATTTTTAAAATTTAGAGTGAGTACTTTCTTTTAAATTTTCTTTTCTCTCTTATGCTAGTTCACGAATAGAAACGACTTCTTATCATGAGGAAGTCCAATGTGATATATGCAAGCTTATAGTTTAAGCTTTGTCCATGTAGTGGTGTATAGAATAACTAGTTTAGTTGTTAATTTTCTAAACATTCATTTATGAATTTTCAGCACATTAAGTGTTTTTTTCTCAAAATTTGTGAGCAATTGCATCATTGTTAGCTAGTTTGTGTGTATTAGTATTGGTGTATTGTGTTTGTGTGTGCTAGGTGTGTATCGATGTGTTTGTTTGTTTATTTATGAGTGTTATTTTTGTGTGTTTGTGTGTTGTTTATGTGTGTTTTTCTATGTATTTTTCTTGTTTATGTCTGTTTGTTTGCATGAGTATGTTCTTGTATGCATGAATATATGATTGTAAATTGTTTATTGCCCATGCGCATGTATTTGTATATGCCTATGTGTATGTTGTTTGAGTGTGTGAGTTTGTTGATTGTGTATTTTGTTGTGTTGTTTTTTTTTTGTTTATTATGATTTCAATCCATGTGTTATGCATTTGTGTGTTTGTTAGTTGTTTGTGTGCCTTATATTTTGTATTCTTTTTATTTTTATGTGTTTTGTTATATGTTCTTATTTGTGTATTTGTCTTTTACCTTTGTATGTCTATAGTTAGTGTGTATGGATGTTAATTTTTGTGTTTGTATCTAGAATAGTGTGGGTTGATTAATTATCTATGAATGAGTGTGTTGTTTAGGTTAGTGTATGTAATATTTGTTTCATTATTTGTGTTTGTATACTGCTTGTGTTTTTTTTATGTTATTTTTGTTTGTGTGTATATATGTTTATGAATCTTCTGGTTTTTTCAAATATATCTTTGTGTATATGTGCATTTATATGTTTTATCTATATGATTTGTGTATATGTTTTTTTTATTTTGTATATGTGTTTTGTGTGTATTTGATTATTGTATGTAGATTTTTTGTTGGAATGTCTAAATTTTTGTGTTTATATAAAGAGATAAAAGTATAAAGGTATATAAAATTTATGAGATTAATTTTTTAATATTAAAAAATAAAAAATTAGTTAAATTTAATTTATATATACATTATATAAAAATAGAATTAACTCAAATTATTATAACCAAGCATTGAATACAGTTTAATGGTAACCAGTATTTTAAATATGTAAAATTTTTTTAACAAAAAATTTACTCAATTTTATATAGTAAAAAAAACTAATATAAAATTATTAATATCTATATTAAAAAATAATAAATAATAATATTAGTATTAATAAAATTTAAAGTATACATAAACTAATTTGTAAAAATAAAAATTATTATATAGGAACTAATTTGTATTTTTTAAAATAAATGAAGGATTGGTGATAAATTTGTTATAAACAAATGAAAATATCATTTTAAAGTTCACATGATAATTTGTATCACTCAACATATCAAATTAGCACATTTTTACATGAAAAATATGAAGAAATTAATTCACAAAACCAATTATTAAATAAAGTACTAGTGAATAAGTTTCTAGACTAATTGAAATTGCTAGAAATAAGTGCTTTACAATGTCATATACAAGTGAGCAACTAATTTGTTCATTTACTCTATTAACAAACAAATATATTAGACATAATGTCAAACAATGTAAACAAAAAATGTAAATACGTAAACAATTTCAAACACGAACAAACATATCCATACATACAACGTAGACTCATAGCACAGTAGAAATATATTCAAAATTAAAATAAACAAGATACAAACACGCAGATAAATACATAAATTGAGACATACCAACATATAAGAAACCTACACACAACAATCAAATACACATACAAGAATCATACACAAAATTAAAAACAGAATATCACATACACATAACATATAAATCCACACATAAAACAAAGATATACATGAAAAAAATAAAAAATGCATAAATACATACATACACAAACAAAAATAACATAAAGAGAATACATAAACATTATGTACAAACACAAATAACAAAACAAAATAAAATATACCTACCTAAATAACACACCTATTCGTAGATAAAAATGAACCAACTCACATTCTAGATACAAACACACAAAAATCAACATGCACCCACACTAACCATAGACATATAAAGTAAATTACAGATACACAAATAAGAACATATAACAAAACACATAAAAATAAATAGATCACAAAATATAACATACACACAAGAAACTAACAAACACACAAATGTACAACTCATGCATTGCAATCATAAAAAACAAGAACAAACCACACAACAAAGTACATAATCAACAAACTCACATACTCAAACAACATACACATACGCATGTACAAGATGCGCATGAGCAAAAAGTAGTTTCCTATCATATATTCATGCATACAAGCACGTATTCATGCAAACAAACAAACATAGATAAGCAAAACACAGAGAAACACACCTAAACAACATACACAAAGGCACAAAAATAACACTAACAAATAAACAAACAAAACACATCTATACACCAAAACTAATACACACAAAATAGCTAAGAATGATACAATTGCTCACAAATTTGGAGAGAAAAAGAAACACTTAAAGTGCTGAAAATTAATAAATGAAAGTTTAGAAAATTAACAACTAAACTAGTCATTCTACGCACCACTATATAAGCTACAAGGCTTTCAAAATAAGATTGCATCCACCACATTGAACTTCCCTCATGATAAGAAGTTACTTCTCTTCATGAATTAGCCTAAGAGAGAAGAGAGAATTTGAAAGAAAGTGCTTGCTCTAAATTTTAAAAACATTTTACAAATGACTCAATGTTTGAGAGAAGAATAAAAGGATCTATTTATAGACCATAAGGACGTAGCCAAGTAGGAATAAATGTGCACCTTCCCCTGATGTGAGCTGAGTTTGGCCCAATCTAAAGTGTAAACACACTAGAAACAAAAGACATCCCAAACCTAACCAAAGTAGATAACTAATCACAAGATCCTAGTTAATAAGTGAAAAAGGCAAACATGAGTTGTGTACTATACCACACATGGTGTGATCACTCATACATGCAAATTAATACGTGAACACTCCAATAACATGCACACACAAAACAACGATACACACTCAAATATAACAAACATACAAACTTAAATAATAACTTTACACACACAACCCACACACTTATTCATAAAATAAAAAACAATCAAGCAACCTTCTCCCTCCACCACACACACAACAAACATACATAACCAGGATCAGTGTTTAGACTTGGACCAGCAGTTGTACTAGAACTAAGTTCATTATTGGGTCCAAGACTAGTAGTAGGACCACGACCAGGATTAGTATTGGGACCAAGACTAGTAGTTGGACGCAGACCAGGATGAGTACTAGGTCCTGGATCAATATTTGGACCTAGATCAATACTAAGACTACAACCAGTAGATGGACCAGGATCAGGATCATGATCAGTACTAGGACTAGAACCAGGATCATTATTGAGACCAGGACCTATAGCTAGACTAGGATCAGTACTGGGACAAGCAACAGTACTACCATAAGGACCAATAGTTGGACTAAGACCAAGATCAATATTGGGATCAGAACCAGTAGTAGGACTAGGATTTGGATCAATACTACGGCCAAGACTAGTAGGTGGACCCAGATTAGGATAATTATTAGGACCAGGATCAGTATTGGGCCAAGACCAACATCAGTACTAGGACCTGGACCAGTAGTTGTACCAGGACCAGGTTCAGTATTAGGTCCAGCACCAGTCGTAGAACCAGAACTAGGATTAGTATTGTGACCAAGACCAGTAGTTAATCTAAGATGAAGATTAGTAATAAGATTAGGACCAGTAGTTGGACTTCGACTAGAACTAGGATCAGTACTGGGACAATGACTAGTTTTTGGACCCAGACCAGGATTAGTACTGGGTCTTGGATTAGTATTGGGACTGAACCAATAGTTGGACCAGGAAAAGGATTAGTACTTGGACCAGGATCAATACCGGGACCAGTACAAGTAATTGGACCACTAGTAGGACCAAGACCTAGATCAGTATTGGACAAGGACCATTAGTAGGTCAGGACCATCATTGGTACCATGACTAGGATCAGCACAAGCATCAGTACTAGAACTAAGACTAGTATTAGGACCAGGACCAGGATAAATAATATGACCTAGTGAAGGAAAACAACTAGGACTAGGACCAATAGTAGGACAAAGAACAGGATCAATACTTGAACCAAGATTAGATTATGAAAGGACCATGATTAGTATAAGGACAAGAGCATGATTAACGCTAGAACCAAGACAAGTTGAAGGAGAAGGGAAACAATCAATACTAAGACCAGGATCAATAAGTAGACCAAGACCAGGTTAAGTATTAGGACCAAGATAAGTACTAAGACCAGCATCAGTAGTAGGACAAGGACCAAGATCAATAGTTGGACTAGGGCAAGGATGAGTACTAGGACCAAGACATTAGTACTAGGATAAGGATCAATAGTATGATTAGGATCAAGATCCGTACTAGGAATAGGATCAGTATTTGGACTTGGACATGTAGTAGGACCAGGAACATGATTAGTATTAGGACTAGGACCAATACAAGGACTGGGACAAGTATGAGTGCTTCAACCAGGTTCAGTACTAGGGCTAGGACTAGGATCAGTACTAAAACTAGGACCAACAATAGGATCAGAACCAATAGTAGGATCAAGAACATGATTAGTACTAGGACTAGTAGTAGGATTAGGAACGGGATTAGTATTAGGACCAGGATTGGTATCGGTACTTGAACTCGGTTCAATACTAGGAATGGGACCTTGATCAGTACTAGGACTAAGACCAAGACCAAGATCAGTACTAAGACCAATAGTAGGACCAGGAACAATACTAGGACAACAATCAGGACCAAAATTAATAGGACCAAAAACCAGGATTAGCAAAAGGACCAGCATTGGTAGTAGGACCAGAACCTAGATCAGTACTAGGACCATGACCAGTAGTAGGCAAAACCAAGATCAGTACTAAACTAGGACCAGTAGTAAGACCAGCACCAGGATCAGTACTAGAACCAGGTCTAGTAATAGGACCAGAACTATCATTAGTAGTAGGACCTATGTAAACACCCACTTATGTCCGAGGTCACATTTTAAAATTAATTAATCAAAAAACTAATATTAATTTAAATAATAAACAGAAAGAAAATAGGCAGAAAACAAAAAGACAGACAAACAAACAAATAGACAAAAAGAAAAAGAAAAATACAAAATAAATGAAAAACAAATCAAAAATCATAAAAAAAAATTTAAATCAGAAATAATAAAAGCAAAAAAAATATAATAAGATAAGAATTTTAAACAAATATGAAATAAAAATGATATAATACTAAAATTAGTTAAGCAAAAACAAAAATTGTAAAAACTGGAAACTAATAAAAGATTTTTAAAATCTGAAAATGAAAATAAAGTCAAAAGTATAAGAAAACAAAATCCAAGAAAACAAAATCTGGAAAATAGAAAAACAGTTTTAAAACAAAAAAATGTAAATAATAAATAAACAAACAAAACAAAAATAAAAAAAACGAAAAAAGAAGATTTTAAAATTAGAAGATAATAAAATCAAATTAAAAAGAAAAAAAAGGAAAAAATTGAAACAAAAAAATAAATAAAGAATAAATAAATAAAATTTGAATAAAAATGAAATCTGTTTTTTTTTATAGAAATTAGAAAATTAAAAAAAAGAGATAAAACAAAAGCCAAAAAAAAATAATAAAGAAAGAACTAAAAGAAAAATAAAAATTAAACCACAAAAAATATAGATAGAAATGAAAAAAAAACTTAAAAAAAAAGAAGAAAAGAGCAGAAGGAAAACAAAAATAAAAATTACAAGAATTAAATAAAACCTGAAAATAAAAGAAAATAGAAAAAATGATAAGTTAAAATTCTGAAAAATAATTAAAAATAGAAAATTAAAAATAATAATAAAACAAAATAATAAAAATAAATAATATATAAAAGATAAAAACTGAATTGAAAAAAAAACAGAATTAACTAACTAGAAAAAAAACTTTTGAAAGAAGAAAAGGAAAAGAAAAGGGTTCTTTTGCAAGGAAGGGGAGGCAGAAGAGGGGGCTTCCTTTTTTGGCTCTGGTTCTTGCAACAAAAGACGGAGAGAACGAAGGTGGGGAACTTCCAAGATTGCCACTCCCAAAAGAGCACCAGGGACCGGGTAAGCAGATAAGAAGAATAGGAAGGGAAGGAGAGGAAAAAGAATCATTGAGAGAGAGGTTCCTTTGACCGCCCATGATAGAGGATGGAGTCACCTTTATGAGGAACCCATATTGCTCGCTACTACCCCTGAAGAATGCCTGGAATTTAGCAAGGGAGGAGACTTTAGCAAGAACCAAGAACGAAGTTGAAGGTGTATAAAGCCTAAACACCCCAGGTAAGTCAATGAATGCATTAATATTCGGTTGAATCCTTGCATCTTGATTACACCGATCTACGTGAGTCTTGGTTAAATCTATACGTCATGCCAAGAATCAAGGGTCTCTGTCCATTAGTGAGTTTCTAATAAGGTTTTAATATTGTTGAACAACATGCATGGTCTTGGGTGAGTTCCAAAAATCATGTTCAATCGACCTTCTTGTTTCATTTTTACGTAATTGACCACCGATTTAGAATTTGTGCATCCTCACCTTCCTGTTGAAGTCTCATCAATTGAGCAAATGTAAGCTTGTTGAACCATATATTTTTCTCCTGCTATTTATGCCTGGTCCTATTTGATCGAAGAGGATAACACTTAGTGGAGCTCGTGCAAAGAAACCATGACCCAGTAACCTACCCAGGAGATATTTACTTATGTTCAATAACATCCTTGACGTCCATGGTGCATATCCAGGACATGGTGCAACTGTTCGGTGAAAGGTTCAGCAGGCTACACCAACGCCCCAAAATAGGATTTTTGCAAAGTTACATATGGAATTGGGTTCCAGGGGATCACATCCGTCTTTTCTGGTTGGCTATGTGCATAACTCATGTACCACAACCCTTGTTTGTTTGCATGGAATTAGAGTTTGCTTATAAGAAAGAAGAAGTGATCGATCACTGGACACGTGGTCAATCAACCATGTTCAGCATACCCCAGTTTGATAACCATCTGCTAGTGAAGACCTTTGGTTGATAACTCTTTTGTATAAATAACGATTGTGAAAAACCTAGTGACGGAGTAAAAGCTTGATTAGATATAGCCAAAAAGGCAAGGCCCCTGACGTCACTCTTTGAGGCATGTATATGTTTATGACCTCACCAAATATGCATGTGACGAATGCCCGACGTACGCGGGAGTTTGGCTTAGCCTAGGGGTCCCTCTACAATTCCACAAACCCTGGTCCCGGGATCGATCCCGGCTCGCCACCCTTTGCTATAAAATCCCTTGCATAAAGCCATAAAACCCGAAAAAGGAAACTGGAATAAGCCAGGACAAAATTAATACCACAAGGGTCACCTTCCAAACCTTTATTTTCACTGCATGATGCGTATCATCAACGTTAGATTGACCATTAATTTAAATTCACATGTTGCATGATGTATTAATCTTCATTCGTGGCACATTGCATTAATTTGAATGAAGTCTAAATGGGATCAAGTAAATCATGTTGTCAAAGTTAAATTCGCCCTCTTTTATTTTAAAATTCCATACTTGGCTCCAGGAGCTCTCTTTTCACAAATTCCAATTGTATTCCAAATTGCCTAATTACCAAAATGCTCCCAAACTTTCCACAAATTCCTATTTTGTCCACAAAAAATTCTAAAAATCCAGAAAAATTAATACAAATTCCAAAAATTAATAAAAAATTCAGAAATTAATAAAAAATTAAGAAAATTCTAAAAATCTAGAAAATTAATTAAAAAATAATAAAAATGCCATAAATTAATAAAAAAAATTCTAAAAATCTAGAAAATTAATAAAAATTTCTAAAAATCCAGAAAATTAATAAAAAAATTCTAAAAATCCAAAAAATTAATAAAAAATTCTAAAAATCCAGAAAATTAATAAAAAATACTAAAAATCCATAAAATTAATAAAAATTCATAAAAATTCCAGAAGTTAATAAAAATTCATAAATATTTCAGAAATTTATAAAAAATTAAGAAAATTCCAAAAAATTAATGGAAATTCATCAAAATTCCTAAATAATTCATAAAAATTCCATAATTCCAAAATAATTCGTAAAAATTCTATAATTCCTAAATAAATTCAAGATTATCAAGTATTTTCACTAAATTCCTTAATTGGTAAATTCCCTCCTAAATTTCTAATAATTACTTGTGTCTTGTCTTTTTCATTCATCGTTATTCAAAAGTAAAAATCTTGTTTTGTGATTCTTAATCTTACGCGACAAGGTCTAAGCATGAACTGGTAGCTTTTTCTGCTGTTCGTTGTTTAGAGATTCGTATAGATCCAAGTGCAGCCGTAAGTGTCTTGGGCCTTGTGCATATGTGGATTAGGATTGCCTTTCCTTTTTTACAAAATAAAAACTTTGCTCATTTTTTTCTTTCATCATTTTTAATAAAAATCTTGTTTTTGCGATTCTCTATCTCACGCGACGGGCTCTAAGCTTGAACTGGTAGCTTTTTCTGTTGTTCGCTGTTTAGGGATTCGTATGGGTCCAAGTGCAGCCGTAGTTGTCTTGGGCCCTGTGCATATGTGGATGGGGTTGACCCTTCTAAAATTATCTTTCAAAATAATCAAGCCATTTCCGAATATTATTCTCCAAGTAGCTCTGAAGGTCAAGCCTTCAAGAAAACTCTCAAACACTCTTTTAAAACACTTTTGAAGGTCGAGCCTTCAAAATAAAACTAGAACTACGTAAGCCTTGAGTTTCCCATTGCACCGACGAATACGTAGGAGCAGGATCAAGTCCTGTCAGGCTAACCTCCATCAAGTAATTTATTTCCATGCTAATTAAGGGATCAAACTATTTTCAAATAATCACACATTCGATTTAAGGGTATCGTTCCTCGGAACGGGCGGATAGGGTGCCTAACACCTTCCCTATTCGTAACCGACTCCCGAACTTCAAATCTCTTCCTTGAGTCAGGGTTTTTTCCAACTATTTTCTCTCAAATAAAAATTTGGTGGCGACTCCACACATAATCAAAATAATTCCATTTTAAAATTTTAGCGAGTTCGTCGTCTCGTCGGAAGTACGGTTGCGATAGATGGCGACTCCACTGGGGACTATTAGAGAATCAAGCCCGTTCGATTGAGTGTATCATATTTAATCCCTTCCCGGTTTATTTGCGCACTTTATTTATTGCACGATTCGTTTATTTCTTTATCTATCTATTGTTTGTTTGTTTATTCTCTGTATAACCCTAGGATAGACAAACAATAAATTGCAATATATATCTGTACATTTCCCCAACTGCAGGTATCCCAATTACTTGTGTGCCCTCAAACATTGCATATGTATTTATCACGAGTGGGGCCTCATACCCGGGTCTGAGTGCAACCTAGGAACTAGAGGGATCTAGTGGTGTTACTTTGGGGCTTACATCCTATTTGACTATCACGAAAATCCCAGCTAGAGTGCGTCCTATTTGTAATGTCATTCAACTGGTAGCTTTTTCTGCTGTTGTGGCAAGCATTGCAGACTGGAACTTGGCTCTAGTGACCTCTTATACCCCAGGATTGCAAACCACCTTACGAGAGGTTCATATACTAAAGGTCATAGACCCTTAGGGCAGGTCACCAACAATAGGCTGCAAAGAGGGCACACATCCCTTCATAATGCATGGTTCATATACACAGGGACATTTATCCTCCAAAATGGAAGTTGAAGATTGGGGAAATACAAAAATCAAGAAAGAAAGTCAAATGCACAAACCAAAATTTGAAAAAATAAAGATCAAGAAAGAAAAGTCAAACAAAAGGAAAGAAATATCAAAACAAATAGATAATTAGGGAAAATCAAGTAAAATAGAAACTCTTAGGGAGAATTGGAAAAATAATTTTTGAAAATACTAAAAACAAAAGATTCAAAGAGAAACAAAATGAAATTTTGAAAACCTAAAGAATGCTCTCTAGAAATTTTTTTAGTAAAACTAAAAAGGTTTTTAAACAAAAAAGTTTTTTCTAGCATAATAAATATACCAAAATTCATAAAAAACACAAAATTGTCAAGGAATCAAAGACAAATATTAAACCACTCAACTCTTCTCAAAATGTTCAAATCTATAGTTATTTGTGCATAGCATGCATGCATTCATGCATTAAGGAAATTTTATCATGGAAAAGAAGATTTCAAAAAAATCACTCCACACTTTTTTCATCTACATACTCATTTTGCATCAACATCTTTATCATTCATAACTTTTCATCTAAATTGTTTCTCAAAAGATCGATCTTTAAACTTGAACAGAAAATTGGAGAAACACAGCCTCCTCGACATCCTGATAGAACCAGATCACAATCAAGAATCATGGATGAGCTGGAGAGACAAAATGAGGAACTGAGGAATGAGGTCAAGTCACTGAAAGAGCAGATGGCTAAGCTAATGGAGGCCATCCAACTGTCAAAACAAAAGAAGGGGATGGAATCCTTGCCGAGAGAACCAACTGACCCGTCATATCCTCCTGGGCTCACTCCACAAAACCCTTCGCCATCAACTATGCCTCCGCCAACCGAAGGAGTTCATTATGGGTATCCTCATGGGCACGCACCCTCATACAACAAAACACAAACACAAACCCAAACATATGACCTACCTCGAAACATCATCTCACAAGCTCACCAAACAGTTGTTGGGGGAACACGTCCAATGTTCACCCAAGAGCCACACCCTATGTACATACCATTTCCTCAACCTCACAACAGGCCAGAGGAACACCCAAGCCACCCTTCGAAGGAGGATACTGAAAAGTGGAGAACCCTAGAAGATAGAATCCGGGAAATCGAGGGGAGCGCTTATGAGGCCAAAGATGCATCTGATTTGTGCTTGGTACCAGACGTGGTCATCCCTCTAAAATTCAAGGTTCCTGAATTCGAGAAATATTAAGGAACCAGCTTTCCAAGGAAACACCTGACTATGTATTGCAGGAAGATGTCTGCATGTACTTACGATGAGAAGCTTCTCATCCACTTCTTCCCAGATAGCTTAACCGGGGCAGCTGCAAACTGGTACACTCAACTTGAGCGGACACGCATCCGTTCATGGAGAGACCTTGCTGAGACTTTCACGAAGCAGTATCAGTACAATACGAAGATGGCCCCTAATCGGACTCAGCTCCAGAATATGGCCAAGAAGGGAGAAGAGTCCTTCAAGCAGTATGCCCAACGTTGGCGACTGCTCAAGTACAACCTCCCTTATCCGAAAGGGAATTGGTCAGCATGTTCGTAGACACACTCCAAGATCCTTTCTATGACAAGATGATTGGCAGTGTGACTTCTAGCTTCTCCGATGTCGTCATCATTGGAGAGAGGATCGAAGGTGGCATGCGCCGTGGAAAGATCGCGCAAAAGCCCACGGGGACAGTCAATGCTTCTAATGGGTCTGGGAAGAAAAAGACAGGAGAGACCTGCAATGTGGCTTCTAATCAAGGCCAATACATTCCTCGAATGGCACAGTATGGTCCAACAGGTTTTCGACCACCACCATATACACCATACTTTTCTGAATTATTTATTAATTTTCTGAATTATTTATTAATTTTTTGAATTTTTATTAATTTTATTAATTTTTTGTTAATTTTTTGAATTTTTTATTAATTTTCTGAATTATTTATTAATTTTCTGAATTATTTATTAATTTTCTGAATTTTTTATTAGTTTTGTTAATTTTTGAAATTTTTATTAGTTTTGTTAATTTTTGAAAATTTTATTAATTGGAATTTTATCGGAAATTCAGTAATTCTATTATTTGGGGTAGAACAGGAATTAATAGAGAAGACCTGAGGTAATTTGGTAATTTGCATGAATGGGACAGAATAGGAATTTTTTGGAAAGACTAGGGGGAATTTGGGTAGTTTGTATGAATGGGGACAGAGCATGGATTTGGCGAGGAAAACAAAAATTGCAGAATGCTGGGTTCGAATACAGCCCCTAGCATTTGCAAAAGGGGCGAGCTAACCATCTGAGCTCGCCATGCACTCGTGATTATGGCTTTCAAACTGGAACTTAAGGAAACTCTACTTGATGTGCGTGGGGTTGCATGGTATTTGGCACCCTTAAGAGGCACAAACATGAATTTGGGTCAACCATCCTATAGCATTCAGAATAGTCCTTGTTTCCAATTGGGACCGCTAAGTCCTTTAAGGAGCGAAATGGGTAGGCATTGGTGGCTAGATCGAAATCGGCATGGCCATTCATGCCCATCAGGTTACCACAGTGGCATGAATCACCTGTCGATCGTTTCCCTCTACACCTGGTTGTTAGAGAACCATATTCCAGGCTGGAAGCAACTCGGGAAATCGCCTCAAACTCAATATAGGGCCGTTCGAACATATGTAATGCCCTTAAGTATGAATATGACGCATGGAGGCTCGAATACTGGAAAATCGCAGCGCTGTACCAGCTGTTGTTTCTTATCACCAACAATGTACGTGGTATTCGTAAGGTTTCTCATATACTTTCCTTCCCAAGTAAGCAACCCCTGGAGTTATGACTTTAGCTTCCGAGCGTGCATCTATTGGCCAAACAACCTCCTAACTTCAGCATGATATCTTCAATCGCGTGATACCCTTGCTCACATGAATTCGGTCCCACACACAACAAATCGTTCGTGATCTTCCAGGCGTCAAGATTCTCACTACCTTAGGCTATTAGGCTATTTTGAAAATTGTTTCACAGATCCTAGATCTCAATAATTGTCTGGACCATTTACAAACACGTAAAGATCATCCTAATTTCAAGAATCGTCATGACTCATGTGGTAGCACCAGATCTTGGACTCTAATTCTATGTGGAAGCCTATGCACGTACGAACATATGCAAGAGTCTTACCCTAGTTTTAAATTCCTATTACCTTTAAACGTGAATCGAAAAGATTCAAGATCATACCTGGACGATGCGCTGCTGAACTTTCTTGCAAGCCCTGCTCAAGATGAAGGAGCAGCCGACCTCTCCCTCTGCTCAATGCCGTGAAGGGAGCTTTTTCCCTGGGCCTTTTGCTGGTATCCAAGCTTTTGGAGCTAGAGAAAGAAAACTTGAATTGAGAACCTCTCGCTCCCAGAAAAGAAAAGGAACCCCCCAAACTGTCATGGGAATTTCTTTTTATAGGCTAATTCAAAAGTTTGGCAGGTCCCTTATGCCTCTTTTTCTTTTTTATTATTTTTTGGTTTTCATTATTTGTTTTATTTATTTATTACTTAATTTTTTATTTTTTATTTTGCTTCTTTTTCATTTTCTGATTTTGATTTTTTATTATTTTTAATTTTCTGTTTTATTTTCTTTATTACCATATCTTTATTTTCAGATTTTTGTTTTCTTTTATTTTTGACTTTACTTTCTTTTTTCAGATAAAAAAAATTTATTAAATTTTCAGATAAAAAAAATTTATTAAATTTTCAGATTTTATATTTTTTTATTAATTTTAAATTCTGATTTTATTTTTTTAATTTTTGAATCTTCTTATTTTTCAGATTTTTCTCTTTTTATTTTATATTTATATATCTTTTGTTTCATTATTATTTTACCTAAATTGTTATTCATTTTTCTACTCTTATTTTTTATTTTCTATACTTTTGTTAATTTCTATTTTTTTCTATTTTTTATTATTTTTACTAATTCTTGTTAATTCTGCTTGTTTTTTTTAGTAATTCGTTTTTCTGATTTCAAAATATATCTTTTTTTGTTTGTTTAATTCATTTTTTCTGTTTTAATTTTATTTAGTTTTTTGATTTCATTTTCTTGATTTTATTTTTAATTTCAATTTTTCATTTTTAGATTTTAGTTTTCCTTTAATTTCATGTTTTTATTAATTTTTATTTTTGTTTAACTAATATTTTCAGTTTTTTTTTATTATTTTTTATTTTTTTAAAAAAACTTTTCCTTATTAATTTCCAGATGTTGTTGTTATCATTTTTTATTTCCAGGTTTTATTTATTTTGATATTTCTGTTTTTATTTATTATTATTATGTTTATTTTTCTTTTCCTTTTAGGTTTTTTAATTTTCAATCTTGAATTATTATTTTTTTTAATTCTGTTTTTTTTTTCATTTTTTATTAATTTTTCTTTTTCTTTCAGAATTTAACATTTTTCTTTTTCCAAATTTTTGTTCTTTTAGTTAGTTTTTCTTTTAGATTTATTTATTATATGCATTTTATTATTATTGTCTGTTTCTCTATTTTTTCTATTTATTTATTTAAATTAGTATTAGCTTCTTGATAAATTTAAAAATGGGAGCCTTGGACATAAATGGGTGTTTACAAGTTCACAAATAGAAACGACTTCTTATTATGAGGAAGTCCAATGTGGTATATGCAAGCTTATTTTCTATGCTTTGTAACTTATGTAGTGGTGCATAGAATAACTAGTTTAGTTGTTAATTTTCTAAACATTCATTTATGAATTTTCAGCACGCTTCTTTTTTTCTCAAAATTTGTGAGCAATTGCATCATTGTAAGCTAGTTTGTGTGTATTAGTATTGGTGTATTGTGTTTGTGTGTGCTAGGTGTGTACCGATATGTTTGTATGTTTATTTATGAGTGTCATTTTTGTGTGTTTGTGTATGTTGTTTATGTGTGTTTTTCTATGTATTTTTCTTGTTTATGTCCATTTGTTTGCATGAGTATGTTCTTGTATGCATGAATATATGATTGTAAATTGTTTATTGCCCATGCGCATGTATTTGTATATGCCTATGTGTATGTTGTTTGAGTGTGTGAGTTTGTTGATTGTGTATTTTGTTGTGTTGTTTTTTTTTTGTTTATTATGATTTCAATCCATGTGTTATGCATTTGTGTGTTTGTTAGTTGTTTGTGTGATTTATATTTTGTATTCTTTTTATTTTTATGTGTTTTGTTATATGTTCTTTTTTTTGTATTTGTATTTTACCTGTGTATGTCTATTGTTAGTGTGTATGGATGTTAATTTTTGTGTTTGTATCTAGAATACTGTGGGTTGATTAATTATCTATAAATGAGAGTGTTGTTTAGGTTAGTGTATGTAATATTTGTTTCATTAATTGTGTTTGTGTACTGCATTTATGTTATTTTTGTTTGTGTGTATATATGTTTATAGATCTTTTTGTTTTTTCAAATATATCTTTGTGTATGTGTGCATTTATATGTTCTATCTATATGATGTATGTATATATGTATATGTTTTTTTATTTTGTATGTGTTTTGTGTATATTTGATTATTGTATGTAGATTTCTTGTTGGAATGTCTAAATTTTTGTGTTTATATATATATATATATATACATATATATATCTTATTTGTTTATTTTATGTTGTTGTACATTTATATTGTGTTAGAGGTCTATGTTACATGTATGGATGTGTTTGTTTGTGTTTAAAGTAATTCGCGTATTTGTACTTTTGTTACGTTGTTTGAGACTGTGTCTAGAGTGTTTCCTTCTAAAGAGAATAAAGATATACATTACTTGCTCACTTATATATGACATTACAAATTAAATTTTTTCTTATTAATAACATTGCAACTGGTTTAAAAACTTTTTTATTTGTACTTTATTTTCTAATAGGGCTAGCAAATTAATCTCTTTATTGTTTTTAGGTAATAATGTGCTAATATGGTATGTGTCACAAAAGTTATCACGTGAATGCAAAATAATATTTCATATGTTTTTACTAAATTTTTCATTAATCCTTCATTTATTTAAAATAATATAAATTAGTTCATGTATAATAATTTTTATATTTATAAATTAGTTTATAAAATTTTAAATTCAATTTATAAGTATATTATATAATTTTTAATAATAATATATTATTTTTATAACATTGATATTAATTATTGTATCTTATTTTTTACATTTTTTGTTTATTTTATAAATTAAGTAAATTTAATATATAATAAATTTGATATTTTTTTTTCAAATAATTCTTATAATTCCATTCTATTCAACATTTAGTCATCATGATTTAGATTAATTTAATTTTTTTTATAATATATTTGTTTAATTAATTTTTAATTTTAAAATTTTAATTTTATAAGTTTTATAATTTTTCACTTTTTATAGCTTTAATATTTTATTAAAAAATATAAAAAATTTAAATCATAACTATTTAAATTCTATATTTTTAAACTAAATGCAAGTTGATAATTCTTTAATAAAATTATTTTTTATTAGGAGTAAAGTGTTAAGATGACTTATGATTTATTTAGGATATTATATAATTTTATCACACATATTTTGGTGATAGATAATATAATATATCTTTTTATTTATTATATTTTACTAAACTATTTACAAAAAATTTAAAAAAAATATCTTTAAAATAAGAATATTATATTATTTTACAATAATAATTAAAAATTAATACATTCAAGTTATAATAAATTATTATTTTTTATCTTTTATTTAAAAATATTGAATTAAAATATATTTACTTAAAACATAAAATTTACTATTTTCTTACTCTTTCTTTCAAATATTTTTTTAAGATTATATTTAAGAAATGTATTACTTCCTTATCAAGTAAGGATATAAAATCATGAAATTTTATAAATCAATCGTATTTCAAAGACATGAAGATTATTTAAATGTGAGGATGTTGAAACATATTTTAACCGCATCATTTGTATAAAGAAAATAAAACTTTTAGCTTTTATGTATATAATAGAAATTATTTAAAAAAATAAATTTTTTTAATAGATGTGAAATTTTAGAATAGGCTATTATTTATTTTGAATCTTATACCATTTGATCATATATATTTAGATAATGGATAATATAATATTTTATTATTTTACATAGTTGATTAAACTATTTTAAATATTGTTTATAAGGAAATATAAAATAAATAAAATTTTCAAATTTCAAATTAAGAATAACATATATTATTTTATATTACTAACAAATAATTAATATATCAAAATTTATATTAATTTATAATTTTTTTCCTGTTATTTACAAATATTAAATTAAAATGTACTTATTCAAAACTAAAAAATTATCTCTTTTTTCTTCTCTTTTCAAAATCTTTCTTTTAAAACTATATTTGAGAAATTCATTACTTCATTATTAATAGAGCATATAAAAACATAACATTATATGAATAAAAAATCTTACAAAGAAATCAAAATTATTTGACAGTGAATGTGGTAAAATATTTTTTAACCTCATCATTTGTATGTGAAAAAAATATCTTATCCTTTTAGCATTGATATAGATGATGGAAATCATTTAAAAATTA
The DNA here is from genome assembly GCA_037954105.1 of Canavalia gladiata. Lineage (NCBI taxonomy): Eukaryota > Viridiplantae > Streptophyta > Magnoliopsida > Fabales > Fabaceae > Canavalia > Canavalia gladiata. Next base: position 34,634,834 of record CM075665.1, read on the forward strand.
ATATTTTTTTAATAGATGTAAAATTTTTTAAGATAGTTTACGATTTATTTAGAATTTTATATGATTTAATCATCTATATTCGAGTGATAGGTAATATAATATATTTTTTTTCTTTTATGTATTTAATTAATCTATTTAAAAGATTGTGTAAAATAAAAATAAAAATAATTATAATTTTAATTTAGGAATATTATATATTATTTTACAATTATAATAAAAATTAACACATTCAAGTTATATTAAATTATTATTTTTTATTATTATTTTTTATTTTTTATGTTTATTCTACAATAATAACAAATAATAAATATATCAAAATTTATATTAATTTATTATTTTTTATTTTATTTACAAATATTAAATCAACTTATATTTGTTTGAAAACCAAATATATTATAATATTTTTCTTCTTTTCTTAAGATCTTCCTTTTAAAATTATTTTTGAAAATTTTATTAATTTATTAATAAGATAGGATATAAAAACATAACATTGTATGAATTAACAATATTACGAAAAAAAAAACAAAAAAAAATTATTTAAAGGTAAATGTCCTAAAATATTTTCTAAAATAACTTATGATTTATTTAAAATCTTATATATTTGATCATATATATATATATAGAGGTAATAGATAATATGATTTTTTTTTTCATATTTGATTAAACTACTTTAGGGTTCTTTAGCATAAAATTAAGAAAAGAAAAATTTATAATTTTAAATTAAGAATATTATATATTATTCTACAATAATAACAAATAATTAATATATCAAAATTATGTTAATTTATTAATTTGATCTTTTTGTTTGTATAAATCTACTCTCCCATGCGCTTACAGGCTAGCTTATACAGATGGGGACACACCGCATGATGTAGCGGGCCTCACAATACAGCCTATGTCAAATTCAAAATGGGGTCGGACGGAGTCAAACCCAGGCCATTGCTGAATCTTGGATCTTGTTGAATATACAACTTGCAACTTGAATATACATAATTCAAAATGGGGCTCACAATACAGCTTGCAACTTGAATATACATAATTAGTGGACAAGTCAGTTGCTACTTCACTTGGATCTTGTTGAATCTTCAATTAGGCAGTAGGCTCCTCATGGAAAGGCACCAACTAATGTATAAACAAATGTCAAAATTATAAATATGGCATATAAATAAATAATTTCTTTTCTTTAATTTTAAAATAAACATTTTTTTTCTTTCTCTAATTTAAAATCAAGTCTCCGTTAATATGGGTCGCGCCCAATTTTATTTCTGTATCATATTTTAAGCAAGTCCACCTCATTCTTTTTAATTGAGATCAAATCCTTTTGAGTCAAGCCCAATTCCCTTTTCTTGTGTTATTCTTTTAATATCTGTTTTCATTAAACAAATCTAAATATCACGCAATGAACTTCGAAGTTGAAAGTGCAACATACCCTGTCTTTCAATGTTCGGACAATCATACGAGCCGCAGTGCAACCCTCGCTTGCTTTCGGTTCTGTGCATATGTGGATCTGGGAACATGCGAAAAAAGTCAAATTTTGAAATGAGTCTGGACCTCACGCAATGAGCTCTAAGTGCGAAATGGTAGCATACCCTACTGTTCGACATTTAGAGAGTCATATGAGTCGCAGTGCAACACTCGCTTGCCTTCGGCTCTATGCATATGTGGGTCCAGGAACACATACAAAAATCAAATTTCAAAATTATTCTAAATAATTCCTAGTCTCACGCGATGTGTTCTAGATACAAACTAGTAGCGTACCTTACTGTTCGGAGTTTAGAAGTCATATGGGTCCTAGTGCAACCCTCGTGTACCTTGGATCCTGTGCATATGTGGACAAAGGATTCTCTTCAAAATATTCAAAACACTCTTCTATTTCAATTACCTTTAAAGGTCAAACCTTCCGACCAGAACTATGTATGTAGCCTTGAGTTTCCCATTGCATCAGGGAATACGTAAGAGCAGGATCAAGTCCTGTCAGATGATTTTCATACAAACATATTTATTTTCTATTCTATTTAAATGGATCAAACACTTTTCAAAAATACCAAAATCACACACTCAGTTTAAGGGTACCGTTCTTTGGAACGAGCGAGTAGGGTGCCTAACACCTTCCCTACTTATCACCGACTCCCGAACCTATAATTTCTTTCTCAAGTTAAGGATTTTTCAAATATTTTCCCTTAAAATAAAAATTTGGTGGCGCCTCCACAAAGCAATTAAATTAATTTCTTAAAATTTGTAATGCTATATATAAGACACATATTTTACCCTCCAATATCTTAAAATTTTTGTATCTACTTATTTATTTTGTTAAATTGGCCTTCTAATGAAAAAAGTCATTGTTTATGTCAAAAAGAAAAAATAAAATGTTATTATTGTAGATAACTTTTTAACAGTAAAAATAATATTTTTATTTTTATATCATCTATCATTGTTTAAAATTTGACACAAAAATTTAGATAAAATTAGTATTATTGATATAATAGCAATACATGTGTTATATGAACCCATTAGTTACAATATAACAACTACTACGTTGGAAGACAAATTGGCTTGTCAATACCAACTTGTGTCAATAAACATGATTTTGTAAGATTAATTTAAGTAAAATAAGATTTAAATATGATAATTACATTAAGAAAATTTTATTTTAAAGAAATGCTTACTATAAAATTTTCAAGGTAACACGAACTATAATTTATGATGTTGCCTCAAACAAAAATTTAAAGTAAAATCAATTTTCATAAAAAACATAAAAATGTAATATAAAATTATGATACAATGAAATGAACGCAATTTAATCATAAACGGCCTTCTTTTCTTATCATGAAAAATAGCACAAATATATTGACCAAACTAAGATCTATACAATATCACTTCTATCTCAGCTTTACCCTAATCATATCATAAATTAGTATTACCCTAATCATACCATAAATTAGTATTTACATAAAGTTCTTTGTACTTTTCACCCAAAAGAAGTTATTAGTATTTGAAATGTAGGATTACATTATTGTTGTTTTTTATGTTTTTATTAAGTGTATTTAGCTTAAAACTTTTCTATTAGGTGGTAAGGCTAGTGGAAGAGTGAAATGTACTACATTGATTCCAAGTGATTTAATACCTGATAAAAATTATTTTTTTTGAGTAATTCAAAATTAAATAAGTTATAAATCATTTTTTGAATTAAATATTTTAAAAAATATTTAATAACTGATAAACTCTTGCAACAAAGAAAAAAAAATTATACTCTTAATCACGTATTTGTCATGCTATATATAAGAAAAAATTGGTAATATTGATATAATAATATTAATATTTTTCTTTTATGTAGATTACTAATCCTGCTTCTCATATTTGTATATATCTTTAAAATTTCTAGACTCTGTAATATTAAAATTTCTCTCCATGGTGTAGAAAGCAATAATGATAAGAAGTATAAGATAGGTGTTAAAATTAACATTTCTACAATTAGTCAACTAGTCGATTTAATTAGTGTTTGTGAATCTCATAAAATTTTGTTCTTGCTACAAACTAGCTTTGTAGTTCAGGCTCCATTCAAGTGTCTATTTAAATTAAGATTTCAAGTGCTACCAAATAGATAACGGACGCTATAAAATAATTAGTTGAAACTATGGTTGAAGGATATTTACTTTTATTTAATGAATTTTACTATTTACTTGAGATTTGATCTCAATTTTTCGATTAGCAATTTTTGATATTTGCATTATTCAACATTTTAGTAAACAATTCAATTTAATAATATTTAATCCTAGCATTTTTTCATTTTTCAAATAATTTTTGTTTTATATATTTACAAACTTTGGTCATGTGATAAAGAGCATACCAAAATAGCATGAAATTATGATAAGAAGTAATCCAACAACAAAGTCTTGAAATCCAAACACAAATCCACAATTAAGGCGACCGCAGTGAAACAAATTAGAACAATCTTTTTGCCACACCTTATAATTTTGATGAATCATTATTATTGTAAGCCTTATGGAAGCATACATTACACTAATGATTTTATATGAAAAGTAATTAATATTTTTTGTATAAATAGTAACATTGATATGTTTGTATCTTTCTTTCCATCAAACATCACAAAACATCAAACATCTTTCTTTCTATAATGTGAGAATTGAGATTTGAGAGATTAGATCTTCAAAAAATTATATATAATAAGAGAAAGATTTTATGATGTAATAAAATATTTTTATAATATATCATAATTAAAATTATATATATTTTTCCATGTGTGCGTGCCTATTAATAAGGAAAACAAGAGGTGTGATGAGTATGACCTTTCCTGTGAAGTTAAGAAAAATATAGTTTGTATATATTAATTAATAAATAAATTGTAAAAAAAATATAAATGAATTAAAAAGGAGTATAAAAACTATGATGAGGGGATGGGTAATTTATAGTAAAGATAAGAAAAAAAGAATGAAAGGTAAAACATTCATAGAAACATCTAACAGTAATACATTTGTCTTATATGAATCCATTAGTTACAATATAGCAACTACCTCGTTGGAAGACAAATTGGCTTGTCAATACCAACTTGTGTCAATAAACTTGGTTTTGTAAAATTAATTTAAGTAAAATAATATTTAAATATGATAATTACGTTAAGAAAATTTTATTTTAAAGAAATGCTTACTATGAAATTTTCAACGATGTTGGCTCAAACAAAAATTTAAAGTTGATAAGTGTCCAATAAGACACTTATTTGGAACATAATTCAATGTAATTGCAAGTAATTGAAGCATAAAACACCATTAAAACATGAGAAAATGACATAAAACTGAATAACCCATGCACAATCTGGAAAATACATTTTTAGAATCTTTTGGGTGATAAATTATCATAAATATGATGTGTTTTAATTTCTGCAATCTGTTACAGGGTTCCGCGTTGGCAACGCAGTTGGGCCGCGTTGGACATGCGACGCTACAGACTAGTAGCTATAAAAAGCCCAGAACAGAACGAAAACAGGGCATCATTCACTCGATCATCTGATCATTCACTCTATCCACTAATTTATCTCCAGAGCGAAAACCCAAAGGATAGAGCCGTCGTTTCCCCATACGCTGGTTCTATTCTGGGTGAAGGAGGAACCCTAGGACGGAAGACGAAGTGCATCTGCAGCGTGCTGCCATGATCATGACTTTCTCTTCTTCCTCTGTTTTCTTCTTCTTCATTATGTGTAACTGAGCCCCTATTGGGGAAGGATGAATCCTTAACTGATCTTATGTAACCTAGATTTTGCATTTATTTAAGATTGTTTTCCTTTAACGTTGATTATTCATCTCTTTGCTTAATGCTTTTATGACTTGGCCACTTATAAATTGAATCTAAATTCTTCTTCGCAATTGGGAAATTGGTTTAAGAATTGGAACTGGGATTGAATAACACAATTGTGAAGGCTCTAGGGATAGAGGTTTTCAATTGTGAGATCGTTTGAATTCTTGAACTTAAGGCTCACGTCAAATTAGGAATTGCTAAGGGATTAGGATTTCTAATTTGAGTGAAGAATTGATGAGTCAAGGGATTGACCTTCAATCAATAATTGTGAATTCGATCTTCAACCATATTTTATCTTGAATATACGTAATGATCAAAGGTTACATAGGGGAAGTTTTGGTGAAATCCAACCCTAACATCTTCCATAATTTGAATTCTTACACATTTATATCAGTTGTTGAGTGTTTGACAGTTTAGATATTATTTTGAAGTATTCTTTGCGTACTGGATAGAGTTCCAGATTTGTGACAGATTCTGTGAATTCTTGTTAATTTCTGTTTGTGTTGCCTACGTGCTTAAATTTGCGTTGCCTACGTGACCCCATAACTGAGTTCAATTAGTGGACTAGTAGGAATTCAATATTTGAACCAAATCCCTGTAGAGACGATACTCTACTCATTCTTTACTTCGTAAAACGATAAGGTGCACTTGCCTTCATACGTTATACACCAAATCCCTGTGGAGACGATACGTTATTTTAAAGAAATGCTTACTATGAAATTTTCAATGATGTTGGCTCAAACAAAAATTTAAAGTAAAATCAATTTTCATAAAAAACATGAAAATGTAATATAAAATCATGATAGAATGAAATGAACGCAATTTAATCATAAACGAGCCACTAGTGGAAAATAATCTTTTTACATCGGTTGTTTTGGACTTTTTACATCGGTTATTTGAGCGGTATTGAAGCGGGCGATATAAAAACTTAGACTTTCTACATCGGTTCTACAACCGATGTAGAAAGTCACTTTTTACATCGGTTAAGGTCACAACCGATGTAGTAAGTTTGTTTATTTTTTAAATGTTATTTTTGTTTAGGGAAATTTCCATAATTATTTATTCACAATACCTGTATATATAAACAGAATACCAGGCAGACAATACAGAAATTACAGAGTCTATATATTTAAAGTAAATACATCAATATTTATTATAAAATATAATAAAAAAAACTAAAAATCTAAAAAACCCATGAATTCAATCCAAATTGGCAATGTCTATCAGAAATTCCCCCCAACGTCTTCCGATATCATCAATTTCTTCATTTAACAGAGGTTGAGGATTGTCAAATATCTACAAAATGTTTTTGATTAAAATTAGTGAACATGTCATGTTATGCATTCAAATTAAATAATTAAATTAGGATAATTGTAATTACTTGGTGCCAAGAGTGAACAATAGAAGCCGAGACAATGAGAAACATATGTCTCATCACATAATATCCACACTCGGTTCCTCCAGGTTGTCTTGGACACTTCAAAAAAATAAAAAGAGTATCAAATATAATTAGAGATGGTGATAAAAGAATATAAAATAACTGAATAACTTTTAATAAAGTACTTACCTTTGGAATTATCCATACAGGCTTTTTAATATTTGATGAATGCGTCCCTTTTAACCGAAGTCGAGCATTCATTGCTCTACAGTAAAATAAAAAGCAAATTAATACCTTTGAGAATAACAAATTATATGAATATAAATACCAAAATCATAAAAACTTACAAATCTATAATGTCCTTTATGTCTTTCTTTGGTTTTTGCCAAGCAGAGCATAGAAATACAACTACATTCCGCTTGGGACAAATAATGATTAATTGCCAACGGGCCCTACAAAATATGGATGACAATGAACAAAAATTAGGAATTTAATTGAATTCATGAACTAAAGCAATTAAGTATTGACTTACGATTGAAAATAGGGGGCTAGGTAACAGTCTTTATCAGATTGCAACATCCTCTGAAGATATCCCTGTATCTCAGCTGCCTTGTTCCCAGTTTTCTACATATGAACTGGGTCCAGGAATCCATAGAGGTGTAAGTTACCTCTTTCAGTGCAGATACGATACAGGTAGCTAATATTGCGAATAATTTTCATATGTTAGATTTTGATAATGAAATAATTCAAGTAAGGTTTAGAAATTTATTTACATCAACCATAATTGTAGAACTGTTACACATAGGAGATCGTTACCCACAACCAATTCCAATATATCCTTCTTAGTAATATAGAAGGGGATAGGTGTGGGCTTCCCTATGATATCTGCTTCCATTTTTATTTGCAAAGTTTGGTTGCCCAAGTTCATGGCGATACCAAATAGACGTGTGAACAAATCAACCTCATATTTCTTTGCAGGAGGCTCAGGAAGATCTACTTTAGCACTTAAATCAATCTTCTTCCCACGATCTTCCTTATAAACCTACGATAAATTCAGAAAATAGTAAGAAATATATATATATATATAGACACACACAATGTATATATTAAAAAATTAGTAACATAGGCTATAATTATTTAATACCTGAGGTTGAACTCGCTGCACAAGTATCCTCGGCCATATAATGAAATGATTGGGGGCTTGCCCCACGACATAAACCTCCTCAGTAGGGACAGGAACAGGAGCATCTGCATCTTCAACCCGTTCAACCACCACTCTAACATGATCATCATCAATTTGCTGGTGATGGATGGTTGAACCCAAGGTGTAGACTTTCCCGATTGCTACCAAACGATATGGATCATCAACATATAACTCATAATCGTTTGTAGCTGCATCCACATCCTCTTCTCCCTGTAGTTGCTCCTCCGTCGAAGCACAACTTCCCTTTGTGCTCACGCGCCTAGGAGAAGGTGATGGATGGTGACCCTGTGTCTGTGTTTGGTAAAGTCCCAAAGATGCAAGCTCCTGCCTAAGCTCTTGCCTAAGCTCCTGCCTAAGCTCCTGTCTGAGCTCTTTTCGAAGTTCTTGCCGTAGTGCTTGCCTCATGTCTTCGCGCATGACGTCCAACTCATCTCTAGACACCAAACCTTCTTTGGATGTCTGTCTAGAAGACAATCCAAAGTACTGTCTAAGGCCAATACCTCGACCAACTGCACGAACATGCCCTGGATGCTCTGGTTGGCCAATAGCAGTACTTAAGATGTCATCCCGGCCAGTTGGAACAAAGACTCCTTGTGAGCTTTGTTCAACCAAAGAATCCTACAAAACAAAAAATGACCGTTATCAGTAATGTAAATGTTTGAAGATAAATAAAAAGAAATTTACAAAATTGTGTGATTACTTACAATCTTCTCAGCAACAATGCGAGAAGGCTCTAAGGTGTACTCTCCAGATGCCTTTTGGCGTGCCCTCTTCCATTTCTCATGGCGTGAAGGTGGAGAGGGTGGAGAGAGAAGTGTAGAGGGGTCTGCTTCAGATGATTGCTGACGATCTTTCTACTTCTGCTCGATCAGCCTCTCCTCAAGCAACTCATAACCCCCACAAGATAATCTGTGGGGGTAACAGTTCTTAGCAGAAATTTGTTGAGCCTTCTTTCTTTTCTCCTATTATAAGAAAGCAAATCAATTAATCATAATATTGCTTATATTAGTCAATTAAAAAAATATAATATTAGAAAGATACATACAACGAATGCAGCATCCATTCGAGACTCAACAAATCTCTGCCAAGTGTCTTGATCAAGGAACTGGTACTCCTCACAAGGAGACACATCCTTGAGTGACCCATATATATATTTGCTGGTGAGATGTGTCTTGAAGCCCCTCCAGCGCTCACCAGCAAATGAAAGCCACTTCCTCTTTAGGAAGTTAGTGTTCGGTACATCATATGTAAGCTACATAAAAGAAGATGTAATTAGTTAGTGAATGATAAATTTATGGAAAAACTTAAAGTTTTAAAGTTAAATACCATGATAGTCTCCCAAATTTAATCCTTGACTCGAATCTCAACATCATCCCAATCCTTCTTCAAAATACTGGCTTTGCTTCGTCCAAGGAGGGCCACATAACTCTTAAACTTTGTCTTGTTTGACCCTAATGGATTCCCAGTGGCCTGATCAAACTCTATGGGAATCTTCTGCTCACCTCTCCGACTAAGGGTTAACTCCCTTAACCGTGTGGCTCGTCTTCCCTTCTTTTTCGGAGAAGAAGGGTTCTCAGACCCACTTTGTGAAGGAGGAACCTCTGAAGGGTCAGCCATGTATCTATTAAAAGCAGAGAAAACAAATATGAAAAAAGTTAATTTTTATTAACATATACTTGAGAAGTGACAAGTTTCTGTATTGGATTAGGAAACTCCCCCTTGATATTTCTGGAACACTTTCCACTTACACAAAGTAACAGGCAAAGGCTAAGGCTATCTACCTCATACAAAGTAAAACAGGCAGAGGCTAAGGGTAAGACTAAGGCAAAACAGAAATAGGCAAAACAGAGACCTAAACAGAAACATGCTAAGGCTAACAACAACTAGTGCAGAAACAGAAACAGAAACAGAGACCTAAACAGGCAAAGGCTAAGGCTATCTACCTCATACAAAGTAACAGGCAAAGACTAAGGCTAAGACTAAGGAAAAACAGAAACAGGAAAAACAGAGACCTTAATAGAAACAGGCTAAGGCTAACAACAACTAATGCACAAACAGAAACAAAAACAGAGACCTAAACAGGCAAAGGCTAAGGCTATCTATCTCATACAAAGTAACAGACAAAGGCTAAGGCTAAGACTAAGGCAAAATAGAAACAGGCAAAGCAGAGACCTTAATAGAAATAGGCTAAGGCTAACAACAACTAATGCACAAACAGAAATAGAAACAGAGACCTAAACAGGAAAAGGCTAAGGCTATCTACCTCATACAAAGTAACAGGCAAAGGCTAAGGCTAAGACTAAAGTTAAACAGAAACAGGCAAAACAGAGACCTAAACAAAAACATGTTAAGGCTAACAACAGCTAATGCAGAAACTGAAACAAAAACAGAGACCTAAACAGGCAAAGGCTAAGGCTATCTACCTCATACAAAGTAACAGGCAAAGACTAAGGCAAAACAGAAACAGGCAAAACAGAGACCTTAACAGAAACAGGCTAAGGCTAACAACAACTAATGCACAAACAGAAACAGAAACAGAGACCTAAACAGACAAAGGCTAAGGCTATCTACCTCATACAAAGTAACAAGCAAAGGCTAAGGCTAAGACTAAGGCAAAACAGAAACAGGCAAAACAGAGACCTAAACAGAAGCAAGCTAAGGCTAATAACTAATGTAGAAATAGAAACAGGAAACAAAGACCTAAACAAAGCGCCAGAATGGTACATACCGGTGTACACGACGCTGTAGACGACGGCGTGCTTCGACAACGACGACGACTTTGAGAACGACGGCGGCTTTGAGAACGGCGGCAGCTTTGGCAGCTTAGAGGAACTGAGTTAGGGCAGGAATTGAGTTTTTACACTCATGAGGACAACAACAGTCGCATCAGCTAAAGAGGAGGGAAAACAGACTTTCTACGTCGGTTGTTTCAGAGAACTGATGTAAAAATATCTTTCTACATCGGTTACACTACTCAACCGATGTAGAAAGTATTACTTTCTACATCGGTTGCATTATAACCGATGTAGAAAGTCACTTTTTACATCGCTTATAAAGCAACCAATGTAGAAAGTGACTTTCTACATCGGTTATAAAGCAACCGATGTAGAAAGTTTAAATTTTTTTACAAAAATGCCACCGCCTATTTTTCTACATCGGTTATAAAGCAACCGATGTAGAAAGTGTCAAATTTATTTACAAAAATGCCACCGCCTTTTTTCTACATCGGTTGGCGAATAACCGACGTACAATCCTGTTATAAAAAGCTATTTTTCTACCAGTGAGCTTCTTTTCTTATCATGAAAAATCAAATAAAAAATTAAAAGTACTTATATTTATAATTAAATTGATTATCCAAACTCATAAGTTTGGTAGCATGGATTTAAAGAATCTCATTGAAATTAATATCCTACCATATCAATTTAAAAACGCTGATAAATTAAATTTTAAAAAGTAATACCTCCTCCCACAAGACAAAGTAGAAAAATCGTGTCAATAATTAAATAGGTAACAGCATCCCATGAGCTTCAATATAAGACATAAGTAACTTATTTTTTCAAATAATTTAAAATGCCACTCATTGAAATTTAAACCATTACCAAGTTCGGCCGAACCAATTCATTGAAGTTAGAGGGCCTTTCGCTCCATTTGCAAACGACCTCATTGGAATGCTTTCTTGATCATTTGGAGCATCTTCAGCAAGTGTCTTCTGTCTCTCACTGCCCTTAACTGCTATTTCTTCATCAAGAATTGTTGACCCAGCAAGAAATGCTTTCTTGATTATCCACGCTGATGTTTTTGCTTTTAGACAAAGAAAAAAAGCACAACTGCAGTTTTACAATTAGAACAGTGCTTGGTGATCAAAATTGGGTTAGTTGTTGTGGATGTTTTCTTTTTCTGTTTTGGGATAGGATTGACACCATTTGAAAACATGACACATATGCGGTGACCCACAAGGTATTCTAATTCTATTGCTTACCTATCTACTTAATCCCATACAAAATATTCTTGTTGTCTATTAGTCAAGAATATGATCCGAATACAAATTTGAAAGTGAGTTAAGCTTAAAAGTATAACATACAAAATATTCTTGTTGTCTATTAGTCAAGAATATGATCCGAATACAAATTTGAAAGTGAGTTAAGCTTAAAAGTATAACGCCCAGTTGGTGTTTCTATCTTTTTCCATTAAATTTCACTTCAGGAAGGTGTGCAGCATGCGCATATGCTCTTATGAATTTAACGCGTCCATTTGCACCAGAGTTGGAGCATGTTTGTGGGAGGCCATTAGGATTAACAAAATCTTATTCAAGCGCTATCTTCCAAAAAAGGTAACTTCACCATAAATTCAATCACATCACCTTCATAATTTATCTGTGCATAAGAATAGTTTAACGTAATTGTATTATACCAATTTCTTTCAAAGAGGAGTGGTTTAAGTTTTCTCTTGATGAGCGACAAAATTCAATAATTATTTTTTATATTAACATGTGTATTATGATAAAACAAAGATATTTGAAATAATTGTTTATGTTTTCTCAAAACCATTTAATTTATCAAAGCAAGCTGTTTACGTATATCATTTCCTAAAACCAAGACATGGTTATAAGATATCTGTATTTTTGTAGGAGCGGTTTCAATAAATGCCCAAATTATTTATTATAAAAAAAGGCAAACAACTCCAATATATTGTTATCTTATGTTTATTTTCTTAAACTGGTTCCTAATTATAAAGTAATATTAATTCATTTATCATCTTCTATTATCTAATACCTTATTTTAAGATTATGGTTACAAGTAGTTACTTTTGGAATTATCTTCTCTTCTTTTAAGATTTTGTGCAAATGTTGAAATATTTTTATTATATGGTCAAAATTTAAAACTAGACGATGGAATCTATTTTTATTGGGACTTTCTTTTATCTTTTAAGATTATGGTTTCATGATTTTTTTTGCATATGTGGTTCAACCATTGTATTGTTTGATTGAATATTTGTGTGGACATATATGTACTAGTTATAATTTATTCTTAATTTTTTAATTTATTATCTTAAGCATGTATATAAAAGCTTTTATAATCTTGTGTGTGTTGTTTGCTAGAAAACTCCATGTTTTATTTTATTTTAAATATTTTAATTGGTGAAATGAGGTTGGGAACAATATGTACTTAAGAGGTTAAGAATTATAAATCAAGTGTCTTATGTGCTTTACACCTTTTTGCTAACCTTTGGATTTAAAGTGTTCGAGTTTCAACTTCGAAGGCTTGAAGGTAGCCTACTCCATATTAGGTTGAATTATAAATTTTTCTATTTTCATTAAAAAAACAGTTTTTTTTTCTAGTGTTTTTTTTTCATAACATTGATGTTTATTTAACATGTGGTTGAGCCTTCAGATAATATTCACACACAAATACACTTCTCATAGACTAAAGAAAACAACGACAATTGAAGATACTTCAATTATTGTAATAAATTAGAATAGTTAAAATTCATATTTAACCATTGTAAAGTCTTCTTAGATTTTGGTTGTAGTAGGTTAAGAATTCTTGTAAATCTTAGATGCTTGTAAATAGGTTTTCTTACTTTGTAATTTTTTTTGTAGCAATTTATGTGTAAAATTAGACTTGTGTACTTTTATTAACTTGGTGTAGGATACTCACCAAATATGTGGAGTGTATGGCTTGTGCAAGATTGGAGACATAAATGGGTGCTAGATGTTGTTTGACTTTTTAGAAATTTGTAGCACTAACTTGTGTTTCTATTTTGTTTTATGAGGTTGAAGGGAGACAGGTATGTTTTCCTAACTTTTGTCTTTTTAGGTGTTATAACTTTCTTTAAATATTATGAACATTAAGGACTTTGGGATTTTACTTTTAAAGGGTTTTGAAGGTTGGTGAAATCTATATGTATGGTATGTGTTGGGAGTGATTATGTATATTTATTTTTTATTTGTGTTCTGTGCTTGTGAATGTGTATTGTCGCAACCGTAATTCCGATGAGACGACGAACTCGCTAAATTTTTAAAAAATGTTGTTTTATGATGTGGAGTCGCCACCAAATTTTTATTTAAGGGAAAAAGATTTGGAAAAACCCTGGATGAGATTTAGGTTCGGGAGTCGGTTACGAGTGGGGAAGGTATTAGGCACCTCACTCGCCTGTTCCGAAGAACAGTACCCTTAAATTGAGTGTGTGATTATTTGAAAATAGTTTGATCCCTTTTATTAGAGTGAAAATAAATACTTGATGGAGGTTAGCCTGACAGGACTTGATCCTGCTCCTACGTATTCCCCGGTGCAATGGGAAACTCAAGGCTTACGTAGTTCTAGTTATGTTTTGAAAGCTTGACTTTCGAAAGTGTTTGAAAGAGTGTTTGAAATGTGCTCGAAGGCTTGACCTTCAAAGCTATTTGGAAAGTAAAAATAGCTTGACTATTTTTGAAAACTATTTTCAAGAGGGCGATCCTCATCCACATATGCACAGGGCCCAAGACAACTACGGCTGCACTTGGACCCATACGAATCTCTAAACAACGAACAGCAGAAAAAGCTACCAGTTCGTGCTTAGAGCTCGTCGCGTGAGATTAAGAATCGCAAAACAAGATTTTTATTTTTGAACAACGATGAATGAAAAAGACAAGACTCAAGTAAGTATTAGAAATTCAGGAGGGAATTTACCAATTAAGAAATTTTGCGAAAATACTTGATAATCTTGAATTTTATTTAGGAATTATAGAATTTTTATGAATTATTATGAAATTTTGGAATTTTTGTGAATTATTTAGGAATTTTTATGAATTATTTTGGAATTTTTGAATGTTTGAATTTTTTATTAATTTTCTAGATTTTCTGAAATTTTATTAATTTTTTATTAATTTCTATAAATTTTTTATTAATTTTCTGGATTTTTTATTTAATTTCTGTATTTTTGGAAATCTTGAATTTTTTATTTATTTCTGGAAATCTTGAATTTTTTATTAATTTCTGAAAATCTTGAATTTTTATTTATTTCTGGAAATTTTGAAATTTTCATTAATTTTCTGGATTTTATTTAATTTCTGGAAATTTTTATTAATTTTCTGGATTTTCTGAAATTTTATTAATTTTTTATTATTTTCTGGAATTTTATTAATTTTTTATGATTTTCTGAAATTTTATTATTAATTTTCTGGATTTTTTATTTTTTTATGATTTTCTGGAATTTTATTAATTTTTTATGATTTTATGAAATTTTATTATTTTTATGAATTTCTAGAATTTTTATGAATTTCTAGAAATTTATTATTTTTGTTTTTTTTTTAGAATTTTTTATTATTTTTTAAACCCTTAACAAAGGCATTAGGATTTCGATTTCAAGTCAGAAATAATTCCCTTGTACCCACAGCAACCCAATTCAATCGAATGAATGCACAAGATAGTTACAGATTCAATCACAAAGTCTTGAATTCAAAACAAGTAATTCTTTTTAGAATCGCGTAATTATGAAATTCGGTTCAATTGTGCATGTAGCAATTGTAAATTTAGGTATAATCAAAAGATCGGGATCTTGATTCTGGATTTTATAACGGTGTATTTAGCCATGAATTGCACAATTTGGACGAGGGAGACACAACAGGATCAGACTCAAAAGTAGATAATACTGACCTTGAATCGCAAGACGCAGTGGAAGTTCTTTCTTTGCAGCGTTCGTCTTTGAATCAGCATGAATGTGCTTCCCCCGTCCCTTTCCCGAAAGGTTTCTCCCTCCCCAAAGCCTCTCCGTTCTTGTACTTCTTTTTTCTTGGAAGATAAACTTCTTTTCCCTTTTTGCTGCTAGCCTTCCCTCAACCAGAGAAAAAAATCAATCTCCCAGGACTTCCCACCAACTCTGTTATCACCCAGGACTTCCAACCAACCCTCTTATTATTCCCCCATTTTCCTTTTATATTTTCTGTTATGTTGTTTTTTTTCGTTTTTTCTTTTTAATTTCCTTAACATTTTAATTAATTTGTTTTTTCAGTTTTCCTTCATTTATTATATTATATTATTTTTTGTATTTTAAATTCTTTACTTAATTTTCAGAATTTTTCTTTTTAATCTCTTTTAATTTTTATTTTTCCAGATTTTTCGTTTTTAGTCTTTTCTTTACTTTTCCTTTTTAATTGTTTTTCTCTTTTATTTGTTTAAATCTCTTGTTTCTAAAACAGATTTTTATGCAATTTCATTTATTATTTTTATTTATTAATTTTTGTTTATTATATTAGTGAATTCTGTTTTTATTTCTTTTCTGTTTTTTAATTATTTAATATTTTCTATTTGTTTTAATTCCGTTTTTTTCAATTTTCTGGTTTTTCTAATTTCCAGATTTTTATTTTTTCAGATTTTGGTTATTTCCTACTATTCATTTATTTTGTTTTTTATTTTTTTTTGTTTTGTTTTTTTTATTTTTTATTTCAAAAATCTTTTTGTTAATTTTATTTTTAATTTCAAGTTTTGTTTCCTTAATTTGATTTTAATTTTTCTTTAGAACTTCTATTTTCCTTTTTTTGAATTTTAAATTTCTTTTCAGTTTTTTTTTATTTTTTGTATTTAATTTAGTGTAGGTTTCTTGATTAACTTTATAATTGGGGGCCTCGGACATAAATGGGTGTTTACAGTTTGCCCCTCTTTACTCATTTTTCTACCAGATAATATGAGAATTAATTCTCTAAATTATCAGGATAGGAAATGAGTAAAGATGTGAACACTTTATGTCCGAGGCAGGCTTTTTGAAGAAAGTCCGAGAGTAACACTAGAAGCCTTGAGCTTAAAGTGAACTTCATGGATGCCTGGAGGGTGGCGGTTAAATGGTGTTTCCGGCTTTATGTGCCGATAGAGCTTAAATATGAAAGGTTTGATTGCATAATCTGATTAGGCTATAAATACTGTTGAAGTACAAGAAAATGATGTGAGAAGGGCCTATTTGAGGCAGGAGAGCATGCAAGAACAAAAATGTAAGATATATACAAGGTGGCCTGACAATATAGGCCGAAGTGCAGAAAAGAAAACTTTAATATGCAGAAAGGGAAACTTGATGGTGGCCTGACACTATAGGTCGTGATGCAGAAAACTAAACTTGATGGTGGCCTGACAACATAGGCTATGATGCAAAAATCTAAACTTGATGAGGCCTGATACTATAGGCCTTGAAAAAAGGTAAACTTGATGGTGGCCTGACAACATAGGCCATGATGCAGAAATTAAAACTTGATGGTGGCCTGACAACATAGGCCATGATGTAGAAACTTAAACTTGATGGGGATCCCGTTGTTGACGAGAAGAATGCAAATGAAATCCTGCTGTTGCCAGGATGAATGCAAACCTGCTTGACAGGTGAACGGAAAATTAAATGTGCTTGAAGTCCTGTTGTTGACAGGAGAATGCAAATGAGGTCCCGCTGTTTCCGGGAAGATGCAAATGATGAAATCCTGGTGTTTCCAGGATAAATGCAAACCTGATCGACAGGTAGACAGAGAAATAAACATGCTTGAAGTCTTGTTGTTGACAGGAGAATGCAGATGAGGTCCGGCTGTTTCCGGGAAGAATGCAAATGAAATCCTGCTGTTGCCAGGATAAATGCAAACCTGCTTGACAGGTGGACAGAAAAATAAACATGCTTGAAGTCCTGTTGTTGACAGGAGAATGCAGATGAGGTCCCGCTGTTGTCGGGAAGAATGCAAATGAAATCCTGCTGTTGCCAGGATAAATGCAAAGAAAATTTGATGAGGCCTGACAACATAGGCCATGATGCAGAAAATTAAAAGTTGATGGCGGCCTGACATCATAGGCCTGAAAGCAGTAAAATCTAATCTAGAAGGTGGCCTGACAACATAGGCCTAAAAGTAGTAAATCTAAGCTACAGCGGCCTGACAACATAGGCCTAAAATCAATAAATCTAAGCTACAGCGGCCTGACAACATAGGCCGAAAAGCAATAAATCTAAACTACGGCGGCCTGACAACATAGGCCTAAAAGCAGTAAATCTAAGCTACATGGCGGCCTGACAACATAGGCCTAAAAGCAGTAAATCTAAGCTACAGCGGCCTGACAACATAGGCCTAAAAGCAATAAATCTAAACTACGGCGGCCTGACAACATAGGCCTAAAAGCAGTAAATCTAAGCTACATGGCGGCCTGATAACATAGGCCTAAAAGCAGTAAATCTAAACTACGGCGGCCTGACAACATAGGCCTTAAAGCAGTAAATCTAAACTACGGTGGCCTAACAACATAGGCCTAAAAGCAATAAATCTAAACTATAGGGTGGCCTGACAACAGAGGCCTGAAAGCAGTAAATCTAAACTACATGGCGGCCTGACAACATAGGCCTGAAAGCAGAAAAGTAAACTTGAGGAGGCCTGACAACACAGGCCAAAGTGCGGAAAAATAAACTTGATGAGGCCTGACAACATAGGCCAAGGTGTGGAAAAGTAAACTTGATGAGGCCTGACAACATAGGCCAAGGTGCAGAAAAATAAACTTGATGAGGCCTGACAACATAGGCCAAGGTGCAGAAAAATAAACTTGATGAGGCCTGACAACATAGGCCAAGGTGCAGAAAGTAAACTTGATGAGGCCTGACAACATAGGCCAAGGTGCAGAAAAGTAAACTTGATGAGGCCTGACAACATAGGCCAAGGTGCAGAAAATTAAACTTGATGAGGCCTGACAACATAGGCCAAGGTGCAGAAAAGTAAACTTGATGAGGCCTGACAACATAGGCCAAGAATGAATGATGCATTCTACCTTGCGCTTGAAGGTTATTTCCTTGAAGAGACTTGGGCAACCATTTAGCCCTAGTTTGGAAATTTCTTGATAACTGAGAGACGTCTTGATTTGAAAGAATTTTGGGCCAACGTTTTGCCCCAGTTTGAAGGGTTTCAATAAGCTTGACTTGAATTTTTCTAGGCAACCTTGCCCTATTGAACTCAATTGGAGTTGAGGAATTGAGGATTGCCTCAACTTGGATTTTCTCGGGCAGATGTTTGCCCCAGTTTGAAGGGTTTCAATAAGCTTGACTTGAATTTTTCTAGGTAACCTTGCCCTATTGAACTCAATTGGAGTTGAGGAATTGAGGATTGCCTCAACTTGGATTTTCTCGGGCAGATGTTTGCCCCAGTTTGAAGGGTTTCAATAAACTTGACTTGAATTTTTCTGGGCAACCTTGCCCTATTGAACTCAATTGGAGTTGAGGAATTGAGGATTGCCTCAACTTGGATTTTCTCGGGCAGATGTTTGCCCCAGTTTGAACTTGAATCAGAATTCGGGGATGACCTCAAATTAAATTTTGGGGGCAAGCGTTTTCCCCTGTTTGAACTTGTTTTAAAATTCGAGGATGACCTCAAATTAAATTTTTGGGGGAAAGTGTTTGCCCCTGTTTGGACTTGATTTTGATCTCAAGTTGTATTTTTGTGTGGGCAAGCATTTGCCCCAGTTTGAGTTGATTCAGAACTTGAGGATGACCTCAAATCGACACCCCCTTTTTTGTGTGGGCAGGCGTTTGCCCCAGTTTGGAAGTCTTTTAATTATGATCGATTTAGGCAATTTTACCCAGGTCTTAATTAGTTTTTGAAAAATGAGTTATGAAATGCTTGAATGAAAAAATGCTTATTGCGATGTTTGAATGAATGAAAGGGAATATGGTATTTGTGATGCTTGAATAAGTGCAGAATGATGCAGGGTTCTTATTTTAATGCTTGAAATAAATATTTGATGAAACAGATGCTATTGAATGCAAACCATGAAATGGTGTAAAACTTTTTTGTTTCTCTTGATTTTTAATTTTTTTCTGACACATTCTTCCTCGACAACCCTCTAGTTGGTGTGACAAGAATCAAAAATCAAGACGAGCTAGATTGACTTAAGTTCGGTGTTTTGGTCAATCTTTTGGCTTCTGATCAGCTTTGGAACTTTCTTTTCCAAGATCTTCGAGATCCAACGGTGGTCAATATTATTGAGTAAGACACACTCCTTTTTTGTCGCATCATGGCTGGTAGGAAGATGAATCCTTGGGAAACAATCTTATCGTATTGCAACGGTCAAGGATTCATCCGACTTGTCATAACTTTTCAAAATTAATCCTTTTTATTTTTACATTTTTCACATCTCCTTTGGCATGTGCGCTATTGAGGTGTGCGAAGTGATTCTGGATGGTTAATGAAAAAATATAGAGAAGATTTGCAAAGGATGTTTGAGGTAGTGTACTTGAAAGGGAAAGATGACAAAAGATGTGGGTTCGATTGCCCAAATGGCACCTTTTGGTGAAAAATGTCAGTGCTGCTTTTCATAATCTTGATTGTCGAATTAATCGAACTCGAGAAAATGGCAAAATTTTGCCCCAGTTTTAGGAATATATGAGGTGCAGGATATCATGTTGTCCTGGAATTCCTGGTTTGACCTTAATTTTTGCCTGGGTTGTTCTTTTGAGTTTTCAACCCAGCAGGTCTTTTGTATTGCCCTAAATTTTGCCTAGGTTGCCCTTACGGGTTTTCAACCTAGCGGGCTCTTGATTTTGGTACCCTAACTTTTGCATAGGTCTCTTTGAGGGTTTGACCTAGCGGGCCTTTGCTTGATTGTGCCGTAACTTTTGCCTAGGTCGTTCTTGATTGTTGACCTAGCGGGCTTCTATTTGATTATGCCCTAACTTTTGCCTAGATCGTCTTTGATTGTTTGTCGACCTAGCGGGCTTCTGCTTGATTATGCCCTAACTTTTGCCTAAGTCGTTTTTTATTGTTGACCTAGCGGGCTCTTGCTTGATTGTGCCCTAACTTTTGCCTAGGTCATTCTTGATTGTTGACCTAGCGGGCTTTTGCTTGATTGTGCCCTAACTTTTGCCTAGGTCGTTCTTGATTGTTGACCTAGCGGGCTTTTGCTTGATTGTGCCCTAAATTTTGCCTAGGTCGTTCTTGATTGTTGACCTAGCGGGCTTCTATTTGATTATGCCCTAACTTTTGTCTAGATCGTCTTTGATTTTTTATCGACCTAGTGGGCTTCTGCTTGATTGTGCCCTAACTTTTGCCTAGGTCATTCATGATTGTTGACCTAGCGGGCTTTTGCTTGATCTTAATTTTGCCTGAATTGTTGTTGGAAACCGGTAAGACCTTTTCTGATCATGACTTTGTCAATCATTATTTTGAACTTTAACCCTACTTTTGCCTGGATTCTTTTAGCTTTTAATCCAGCGGGTTTCTCTTCTTCTTGAATTTCATGTTTTGACCTTAATTTTGCCTGGATTATTATTTTTACTTTAATCCAGCAGGTCCTCTTCTTTTCCTTGAATTTTGAATTTTGACATAGACCTTGCCAGGGTCATCTTGGCTTCCAATTCAGCGGATCTTATTTTGCATCCCTAAATTTTGCCTGGATTTAGACTTGATTCCAGTGGGATGTTTTATTTGACAAGACACTTTGAATAGGGATCTAGAATCCCTGGTTGTTATTCTGCTTCCTCATTGGGCTTTTTTCTTTTGAGTTTGATTAACTAGACGTTCAAGATTATTTATTACAGCACTAGCATTATCACCAATCGGTATTTATTGTTTGGATATAGGAATAAGAAGCGGGTTGAATGGATAAAGGGATGGCAAAAAAATTTTTTTTAAAAGTAAAGCCAATGATGTGAAGCACGTGCTCCAAAAACATGAAAAATGTAAATTTTGTTTTATTCATTGAGATTTATTTACAAAGATTAATTTTGAAAAACATGACAAATTTTGGATGTTCTTCCTCGATAGCTTGACTTGTACAAGGCGGCTCATTGTGTTGTTCCCATTTCTTAGCCAGCAGATGAACTCTCATGATTCGGGATTTGGATTAGGAGCGATCTTCCCGAAATCTAGTCGTTTAGCATCAATTAGGCTTTGCACCTTGCGTTTCAGGACCTGGCAGTTTTCTGTTGAATGACCAATATACCCCGCATGGTAATCACATATGGCATTTGCATCGTACCATTTTGGATATGGTGGTTCTTGAGGTTTCAGCGGGTATGGAACCACCAAGGAGCTCTGGATTAACTGAGGGAGCAGTTCAGTGTAGGTCATTGGAATTGGATCAAACTGGACAGGATCTTTCTCCTTTTTCTGACTTTGGCTAGAATTTGAGCTCATGGCTTGTATTTGGACCGTGTATGGTGTGGGCGGTCGGGTTTGCGTTGGGTAATTGTAAGTTGGTGGATAGGTAGTTTGGTAGGCAGTGGCGACGTAAGGATATGGTGTGTAGGGTGTATATGGTGGTGGTTGGAAACCAGTCGGTCCATAAAGTGCCATCGGAGGTGTATACTGCCCTTGACCAGAAGCTACATTATAAGCGTCACCTGCCCTCTTCTTTTCTACAGAGGCGTCAACTGTCGCTGTGGCGTTGTGCGTGATTCTTCCTCGACGCATGCCACCCTCGATCCTTTCTCCAATGATGATGACATCAGAGAAGCTAGAAGTCACACTGCCAATCATCTTGTCATAGAAAGGATCTTGGAGTGTGTCTACGAACGTGCTGACCAGCTCTTTTTCAAATAGTGGAGGTTGCACTTGAGCAGCTAGCTCCCTCCATCTTTGAGCATACTGCTTGAAGGTCTCATCCCCCTTCTTGGCCATATTCTGGAGTTGGGTTCGATCGGGAGCCATCTCGGCATTGTACTGATATTGTTTGAGGAAAGCCTCAGCCAGATCCCTCCATGAACGGATGTGTGTCCGTTCTAGCTGAGTGTACCAGGTTGCAGCTGCCCCTGTTAAGCTGTCTTGGAAGAAGTGGATGAGAAGCTTCTCATCGTAGGTACATGCAGACATCTTCCTACAGTACATAGTCAGATGTTTCTTTGGACAGCTAGTTCCTTGGTATTTCTCGAATTCAGGAACCTTGAATTTGGGAGGGATGACCACGTTTGGTACCAAGCATAGATCAGATGCATCTTTGGCTTCATAAGCGTTTCCCTCAATTGCCCGGATCCTGTCCTCTAGACCCTTCCATTTTTCTGTATCTTCACTTGAAGGATGGTTTGGGTTTTCCACTGACATGTGGTGTGGATGAGAAGATGGTATGTATACAGGGCGAGGCCCTTGGGTGAACATAGGATGCGTTCTCCCAAAGGCTGTTTGATAGGCCTGTGAGATGGTGTTTGGAGGTAGGTTATGTGTTTGGGTTTGTGTTTGGGCTTGTGTTTGGTTGTATGAAGGTGCATGCCCATGAGGAAACCCATAATGAACTCCTTTGGTTGGCAGAGGCATAGTTGATGGCGAAGGGTTTTGTGGAGTGAACCCAGGAGGATATGACGGGTCTGTGGGTTCTCCCAGAGATTCCTTCTGTTTTGACAATTGGATGGCCTCCATCAGCTTGGCCATCTGCTCCTTTAGAGTCTTGACCTCATTTCTTAGTTCCTCATTTTGTCTCTCCAGCTCATCCATGATTCTTGATTGTGTACGAGTCCTATAAGGATGTCGAGGAAGCTGTGTTTCTCCAATTTTCTGTTAGAGTTAAAAATTAATTTTTGAAAAATACTTTGAATGCAAAAATCATGAATGATAAAGATGTTGGGGTAAAATGAGTATGTGGATGAAAAATGATTTTTGAAATATTGTTTTTTTTATGATAAATTTATTAATGAATGAATGCGTGCCATATACAAATAATTTTTTAGAGACTTTTGAAGTTTGACTATTTTGAAAATAAACCAGAGTTTCTTTATTTGTTTTTAGCAATTTTTGTGTTTTATGAGTTTTGGTGTTTTTTATTTTGCTAAAAACTTTTGGTTTTGTTTAGAAACACTCTTTAGTTTTGCTAGAATTTTTTCTAGAAAGCGCTCTTTAGGTTTTCAAAATTTCATTTTCTATCTATTGAATCTTTTTATTTTTTCAGTATTTTCAAATGATTATTTTCCATAATTCTTCCTATTTCTAAGACATCCTTTTAAGTTTTCTTTGGAATATTTTCAATATTTTCAAAATATATTTTCTCTAGAAGTTTTTATTTGAATTTTTCTTGACTTTTTATCTTGATTTGGAATTTTGTATATCGCCGATTTTAGCTTCCATTTTGGATGATAATTATCCATGCGTATATGAACCATATTATGAAAGGGTGTGTGCCCTCTTTGCTTCTTATGTGGGTTACCTGCCCTAGGGATCTATGGCCTTTTATATGAACCTTTCAAAGGTGGTCTGTAATCCTGGGGTATAGAGGTCACTAGAGCCAAGTTCCAATCTGCAATGCTTGCCACAACAGCAGAAAAAGTTACCAGTTGTGGGGCATTACAAATAGGACGCACTCTAGCCGGGATTTTCGTGATAGTCAAACAGGACGTAAGCCCCAAAGTGACACCACTAGATCCCTCTATTCCTACGTTGCACTCAGACCCGGGTATAGGGCCCCACTCATGATAATGCATATGCAATGTGTATGAGGGCACACAAGTAATTGGGATATCTGTAATTGGGGAAATTATACAGATATATATTGCAATTTATGATTCATCTATCCTAGGGTTATACAAAGAATAGACAAATATATAAATCAAATAGATAACAAGTAAACAAGTTGTGCAAAAAAAATACTAGAAAGAAATCGTGCAAATAAACAAGAAAGGGATCAATTATGACACACTCAAATGAACGGGCTTGACTCTCTAATGTCCCCAGTGGAGTCGCCATCTGTCGCAACCGTAATTCCGATGAGACGACGAACTCGCTAAATTTTTAAAAAATGTTGTTTTATGATGTGGAGTCGCCACCAAATTTTTATTTAAGGGAAAAATATTTGGAAAAACCCTGGATGAGATTTAGGTTCGGGAGTCGGTTACGAGTGGGGAAGGTATTAGGCACCTCACTCGCCTGTTCCGAAGAACAGTACCCTTAAATTGAGTGTGTGATTATTTGAAAATAGTTTGATCCCTTTTATTAGAGTGAAAATAAATACTTGATGGAGGTTAGCCTGACAGGACTTGATCCTGCTCCTACGTATTCCCCGGTGCAATGGGAAACTCAAGGCTTACGTAGTTCTAGTTATGTTTTGAAAGCTTGACTTTCGAAAGTGTTTGAAAGAGTGTTTGAAATGTGCTCGAAGGCTTGACCTTCAAAGCTATTTGGAAAGTAAAAATAGCTTGACTATTTTTGAAAACTATTTTCAAGAGGGCGATCCTCATCCACATATGCACAGGGCCCAAGACAACTACGGCTGCACTTGGACCCATACGAATCTCTAAACAACGAACAGCAGAAAAAGCTACCAGTTCGTGCTTAGAGCTCGTCGCGTGAGATTAAGAATCGCAAAACAAGATTTTTATTTTTGTACAACGATGAATGAAAAAGACAAGACTCAAGTAAGTACTAGAAATTCAGGAGGGAATTTACCAATTAAGAAATTTTGCGAAAATACTTGATAATCTTGAATTTTATTTAGGAATTATAGAATTTTTATGAATTATTATGAAATTTTGGAATTTTTATGAATTATTTAGGAATTTTTATGAATTATTTTGGAATTTTTGAATTTTTTATTAATTTTCTGGATTTTCTGAAATTTTATTAATTTTCTGGATTTTCTGAAATTTTATTAATTTTTTATTAATTTCTATAAATTTTTTATTAATTTTCTGGATTTTTTATTTAATTTCTGTATTTTTGGAAATCTTGAATTTTTTATTTATTTCTGGAAATCTTGAATTTTTTATTAATTTCTGAAAATCTTGAATTTTTATTTATTTCTGGAAATTTTGAAATTTTCATTAATTTTCTGGATTTTATTTAATTTCTGGAAATTTTTATTAATTTTCTGGATTTTCTGAAATTTTATTAATTTTCTGGATTTTATTTAATTTCTGGAATTTTTTATTAATTTTCTGGATTTTCTGAAATTTTATTAATTTTTTATTATTTTCTGGAATTTTATTAATTTTTTATGATTTTCTGAAATTTTATTATTAATTTTCTGGATTTTTTATTTTTTTATGATTTTCTGGAATTTTATTAATTTTTTATGATTTTCTGAAATTTTATTATTTTTATGAATTTCTAGAATTTTTATGAATTTCTAGAAATTTATTATTTTTGTTTTTTTTTAGAATTTTTTATTATTTTTTAAACCCTTAACAAAGGCATTAGGATTTCGATTTCAAGTCAGAAATAATTCCCTTGTATCCACAGCAACCCAATTCAATCGAATGAATGCACAAGATAGTTACAGATTCAATCACAAAGTCTTGAATTCAAAACAAGTAATTCTTTTTAGAATCGCGTAATTATGAAATTCGGTTCAATTGTGCATGTAGCAATTGTAAATTTAGGTATAATCAAAAGATCGGGATCTTGATTCTGGATTTTATAACGGTGTATTTAGCCATGAATTGCACAATTTGGACGAGGGAGACACAACAGGATCAGACTCAAAAGTAGATAATACTGACCTTGAATCGTAAGACGCAGTGGAAGTTCTTTCTTTGCAGCGTTCGTCTTTGAATCAGCATGAATGTGCTTCCCCCGTCCCTTTCCCGAAAGGTTTCTCCCTCCCCAAAGCCTCTCCGTTCTTGTACTTCTTTTTTCTTGGAAGATAAACTTCTTTTCCCTTTTTGCTGCTAGCCTTCCCTCAACCAGAGAAAAAAATCAATCTTCCAGGACTTCCCACCAACTCTGTTATCACCCAGGACTTCCAACCAACCCTCTTATTATTCCCCCATTTTCCTTTTATATTTTCTGTTATGTTGTTTTTTTTCGTTTTTTCTTTTTAATTTCCTTAACATTTTAATTAATTTTTTTTTTCAGTTTTCCTTAATTTATTATATTATATTATTTTTTGTATTTTAAATTCTTTACTTAATTTTCAGAATTTTTCTTTTTAATCTCTTTTAATTTTTATTTTTCCAGATTTTCCGTTTTTAGTCTTTTCTTTACTTTTCCTTTTTAATTGTTTTTCTCTTTTATTTGTTTAAATCTCTTGTTTCTAAAACAGATTTTTATGCAATTTCATTTATTATTTTTATTTATTAATTTTTGTTTATTATATTAGTGAATTCTGTTTTTATTTCTTTTCTGTTTTTTAATTATTTAATATTTTCTATTTGTTTTAATTACGTTTTTTTCAATTTTCTGGTTTTTCTAATTTCCAGATTTTTATTTTTTCAGATTTTGGTTATTTCCTACTATTCATTTATTTTGTTTTTTATTTTTTTTTGTTTTGTTTTTTTATTTTTTATTTCAAAAATCTTTTTGTTAATTTTATTTTTAATTTCAAGTTTTGTTTCCTTAATTTGATTTTAATTTTTCTTTAGAACTTCTATTTTCCTTTTTTTGAATTTTAAATTTCTTTTCAGTTTTTTTTTTATTTTTTGTATTTAATTTAGTGTAGGTTTCTTGATTAACTTTATAATTGGGGGCCTCGGACATAAATGGGTGTTTACATGTATGTATTTTGGCTTTATTTTTATTTTGTGTGTACAATTGTACCGTGTGTTGTGGGTGTATGAATGGATGTGTTTGTTTGTTTTGAAGTGTTATTTTTGTGTTTTACATTTATCATGTTTGTCTATGTGTGTTATGCACATGTGCGTTTGTTAGATGTTAGTTTTCATGCAATTGTTGTTTTCAATGTTGGTTGTGCGTTTGTTGCGTGTGTGGTGGAGGGAGGAGGTTGTTTGATTGTTTTTTATTTTATGAATAAGTGTGTGGGCTACTTGTGTGTTTGTTGTTTATGTGTGTAAAGTTATTATTTGAGTTTGTATGTTTGTTAAATTTCAGTGGGTATGGTTTGTTTTGTGTGTGCATGTTATTGGAGTGTTTGCGTATTAATTCGCAACTATGGCCTTTTTCACTTATATGAACTATGGTATTGTGATTAGCTATCAATTTTGGATAGGTCTAGGATGTCTTTTGTTTGTAGCGTGTTTACCCTTAAGATTGGGCTAAACTAAGCTCAAATTAGGGGAGCTGCAGATTTATTCCTACTTGACTTCACCTTTATGGTCTATAAGTAGATCCTTTTATTCTCCTCTCCAACACTTTGACTCATTTGTAAAACTTTTTAAAATTTAGAGTGAGTATTTTCTTTTAAATTTTCTCTTCTCTCTTATGCTAGTTCACAAATAGAAACGACTTCTTGTCATGAGGAAGTCCAATGTGGTATATGCAAGCTTATTTTCTATGCTTTGTAGCTTATGTAGTGGTGCATAGAATAACTAGTTTAGTTGTTAATTTTCTAAATATTCATTTATGAATTTTCAGCACGTTTCTTTTTTTCTCAAAATTTGTGAGCAATTGCATCATTGTTAGTTTGTGTGTATAAGTATTGGTGTATTGTGTTTGTGTGTTAGGTGTGTACCGATGTGTTTGTTTGTTTATTTATGAGTGTTATTTTTGTGTGTTTGTGTATGTTTTTTATGTGTGTTTTTCTATGTATTTTTCTTGTTTATGTCCGTTTGTTTGCATGAGTATGTTCTTCTATGCATGAATATATGATTGTAAATTGTTTATTGCTCATGCACATGTATTTGTATATGCCTATGTGTACGTTGTTTGAGTGTGAGTTTGTTGATTGTGCATTTTGTTGGGTTGTATTTTTTTTTTTTTTTGTTTATTATGATTTCAATCCATGTGTTATGCATTTGTGTGTTTGTTAGTTGTTTGTGTGCCTTATATTTTGTATTCTTTCTATTTTTATGTGTTTGGTTATATGTTCTTAATTGTGTATTTGTATTTTACCTTTGTATATCTATTGTTAGTGTGTATGGATGTTAATTTTTGTGTTTGTATGTAGAATACTGTGGGTTGATTAATTATATATGAATGAGTGTGTTGTTTAGGTTAGTGTATGTAATATTTGTTTCATTATTTGTGTTTGTGTACTGCTTGTCTTTTTTTTTTATGTTATTTTTGTTTGTGTGTATATATGTTTATGGATTTTTTATTTTTTCAAATATATCTTCGTGTATGTGTGCATTTATATATTCTATCTATATGATGTGTGTATATGTTTTTTTATTTTGTATGTGTTTTGTGTGTATTTGATTATTGTATGTAGATTTCTTGTTGGAATGTCTAAATTTTTGTTGTATATTTATATTGTCTTAGAGGTCTATGTTACATGTATGGGATGTGTTTGTTTGTGTTTGAAGTAATTCGCATATTTGTATTTATGTTACGTTGTTTGAGCTGTGTCTAGAGTGTTTTCTTCTAAATAGAGTAAAGATATACATTACTTGCTCACTTCTATATGACATTACAAGTTAAATTTTTTTATTTATTTATAACATTACAATTGGTTTAAAAACTCTTTTACTTGTACTTTATTTCCTAGTAGGGCTCGCAAATTAATCTCTTTATTGTTTAATATGGTATCTGTCACAAAAGTTATAACGTGAATTGCAAAATAATATTTCATTTGTTTTTACTAAATTTATCATCAGTCCTTCATTTATTTAAAATAATATAAATGAGTTCATGTATAATAATTTTTATATTTATAAATTAGTTTATAAAATTTTAAATTCAATTTATAAGTATATTATATAATTTTTAATAATAATATATTATTTTCATAAAATTGATATTAATTATTTTATCTTATTTTTTACATTTTTTTTATTTATTTTATAAATTAAGTAAATTTAATATAAAATAAATTTGATATTTTTTTTCAAATAATTCTTATCATTCAATTATATTCAACATTGAGTCATCATGATTTAGATTAATTTAATTTTTTTTATAATATATTTGTTTAATTAATTTTTAATTTTAAAATTTTAATTTTATAACTTTTATAATTTTTCATTTTTTATACCTTTAATATTTTATTAAAAAATATAAAAAATTTAAATCATAACTATTTAAATTCTATATTTTTAAACTAAATGTAAGTTGATAATTCTTTAATAAAATTAGATAAAAGAATCAAACAAAATAAATTTATTATTTTATTTGACATCTTTTTAATAAGATCTATATCAATATTTATCTTTCAAATTATTTATATTTTATTGAATTATCTAATTTTATTATTTATTTAATAATATAATAAAGAGATAAAAGTATAAAGGTATATAAAATTTATGAGATTAATTTTTTAATATTAAAAAATAAAAAATTAGTTAAATTTAATTTATATATACATTATATAAAAATAGAATTAACTCAAATTATTATAACCAAGCATTTAATACAGTTTAATGGTAACCAGTATTTTATATATGTAACATTTTTTAAACAAAAAATTTACTTAATTTTATATTGTAAAAAAAACTAATATAAAATTATTAATATCTATATTAAAAAATAATAAATAATAATTTTAGTATTAATAAATTTAAAGTATAAATAAACTAATTTGTAAAGATAAAAACTATTATATAAGAACTAATTTGTATTTTTTAAAATAAATGAAAGATTGGTGATAAATTTGTTATAAACAAATGAAAATATCATTTTAAAATTCACATGATAATTTATGCGACACTCAACATGCTAAATTAGCACATTTTTACATAAAAAAATATGAAGAAATCAATTCACAAAACCAATTACTAAATAAAGTACTAATGAATAAGTTTTTAGACTAATTGAAATTGCTAGAAATAAGTGCAATTTACAATGTCATATACAAGTGAGCAACTAATTTGTCCATTTACTCTATTAACAAACAAATATATTAGACACAATGTCAAACAATGTAAACAAAAAAATGTAAATACGCAAACAATTTCAAACACGAACAAACATATCCATACATACAACATGGACTCATAGCATAATAGAAATATGTACAAAATTAAAATAAACAAGTTAGATACAAATACACAGATAAATACATAAATTGAGACATACCAACATATAAGAAACCTACACACAACAATCAAATACACATACAAGAATCATACACAAAATTAAAAAACATAGAATATCATATACACATAACATATAAATCCACACATAAAACAAAGATATACATGAAAAAAATAAAAAATGCATAAATACATACATACACAAACAAAAATAACATAAAGAGAATACATAAACATTATGTACAAACACAAATAACAAAACAAAATAAAATATACCTACCTAAATAACACACCTATTTGTAGATAAAAATGAACCAACTCACATTCTAGATACAAACACACAAAAATCAACATGCACCCACACTAACCATAGACATACAAAGGTAAATTACAGCTACACAAATAAGAACATATAACAAAACACATAAAAATAAATAGATCACAAAATATAACATACACCCAAGCAACTAAGAAACACACAAATGCACAACTCATGCATTGCAATCATGAAAAACAAGAACAAACCACACAACAAAGTACACAATCAACAAACTCACATACTCAAACAACATACACATACGCATATACAAAATGCTCATGAGCAAAAAATAGCTTCCTATCATATATTCATGCATACAAGCACGTACTCATGCAAACAAACAAACATAGATAAGCAAAACGCAGAGAAACACACCTAAACAACATACACAAAGGCACAAAAACAACACTAACAAATAAACAAACAAACACATCTATATACACCTAGCACACACAAACACAATACACCAAAATTAATACACACAAAATAGCTAAAAATGATACAATTGCTCACAAATTTGGAGAGAAAAAGAAACACTTAAAGTGCTGAAAATTAATAAATGAAAGTTTATAAAATTAACAACTAAACTAGTCATTCTACGCACCACTACATAAGCTACAAGGCTTTCAAAATAAGATTGCATCCACCACATTGAACTTCCCTCATGATAAGAAGTTGCTTCTCTTCATGAATTAGCCTAAGAGAGAAGAGAGAATTTGAAAGAAAGTGCTTGCTCTAATTTTAAAAATATTTTACAAATGACTCAATGTTTGAGAGAAGAATAAAAGGATCTATTTATAGACCACAAGGACGTAGCCAAGTAGGAATAAATGTGCACCTCCCCCTAATGTGAGCCGAGTTTGGCCCAATCTAAAGTGTAAACACACTAGAAACAAAAGACATCCCAAACCTATCCAAAGTAGATAACTAATCGCAAGATCCTAGTTAATAACTGAAAAAGGCAAACATGAGTTGTGTACTATACCACACATGGTGTGATCACTCATAGTTGCAAATTAATACGTGAACACTCCAATAACATGCACACACAAAACAACCATACACACTCAAATATAACAAACATACAAAATAATAACTTTACACACACAACCCACAGACTTATTCATAAAATAAAAAACAATCAAGCAACCTTCTCCCTCCACCACACACACAACAAACATACATAACCAGGATCAGTGTTTAGACTTGGACCAGTAGTTGTACTAGAACTAAGTTCATTATTGGGTCCAAGACTAGTAGTAGGACCACGACCAGGATCAGTATTGGGACCAAGACTAGTAGTTGGACGCAGACCAGGATGAGTACTAGGTCCTGGATCAATATTTGGACCTAGATCAATACTAAGACTACAACCAGTAGATGGACCAGGATCAGGACCATGATCAGTACTAGGACTAGAACCAGGATCATTATTGAGACCAGGACCTATAGCTAGACTAGGATCAGTACTGGGACAAGCAACAGTACTACGATAAGGACCAATAGTTGGACTAAGATCAAGATCAATATTGGGATCAGAACCAGTAGTAGGACTAGGATTTGGATCAATACTACGACCAAGACTAGTAGGTGGACCTAGATTAGGATAATTATTAGGACCAGGATCAGTATTGGGCCAGGACCAGCATCAGTACTAGGACCTGGACCAGTAGTTGTACCAGGACTAGGTTCAGTATTAGGTCCAGCACCAGTCGTAGAACCAGGACTAGGATTAGTATTGTGACCAAGACCAATAGTTAATCCAAGATGAAGATTAGGAATAAGATTAGGACCAGTAGTTGGACTAGGACTAGGATCAATACTGGGACCATGACTAGTTGTTGGACCCAGACCAGGATCAGTACTGGGTCTTGGATTAGTATTGGGACTAGAACCAATAGTTGGACCAAGAAAAGGATTAGTACTTGGACTAGGATCAATACCGGGACCAGTACAAGTAGTTGGACCACTAGTAGGACCAAGACCTAGATCAGTATTGGACAAGGACCATTAGTAGGTCAGGACCATGATTGGTACCATGACTAGGATCAGCACAAGGATCAGTACTAGAACTAAGACTGGTATTAGGACCAGGACCAGGATAAATAATATGACCTAGGGAAGGAAAACAACTAGGACTAGGACCAATAGTAGGACAAAGAACAGGATCAATACTTGAACCAAGATTAGATTATGAAAGGACCATGATTAGTACAAGGACAAGAGCAGGATTAACACTAGAACCAAGACAAGTTGAAGGAGAAGGGAAACAATCAATACTAAGACCAGGATCAATAAGTGGACCAAGACCAGGTTAAGTATTAGGACCAAGATAAGTACTAGGACCAGCATCAGTAGTAGGACAAGGACCAAGATCAATAGTTGGACTAGGGCAAGGATGAGTACTAGGACCAAGACATTAGTACTAGGATAAGGATCAATAGTATGATTAGGATCAAGATCCATACTAGGAACAGGATCGCTATTTGGACTTGGACATGTTGTAGGACCAGGAACATGATTAGTATTAGGACTAGGACCAATACAAGGACTAGGACAAGTATTAATGCTTGGACCAGGTTCAGTACTAGGGCTAGGACTAGGATCAGTACTAAAACTAGGACCAACAATAGGATCAGAACCAATAGTAGGATCAGGAACATGATTAGTACTAGGACCAGTAGTAGGATTAGGAACGGGATTAGTATTAGGACCAGGATTGGTATCAGTACTTGAACTAGGTTCAGTACTAGGACTGGGACCTGGATCAGTACTAGGACTAAGACCAAGACCAAGATCAGTACTAAACTGACCAGTAATAAGACCAGCACCAGGATCAGTACTAGAACCAGGTCTAGTAATAGGACCAGAACTATCATTAGTAGTAGGACCTGTGTAAACACCCACTTATGTCTGAGGTCACATTTTAAAATTAATTAATCAAAAAACTAATACTAATTTAAATAATAAACAGAAAGAAGATAGGCAGAAAACAAAAAGACAGACAAATAAACAAACAGACAAAAAGAAAAATAAAAATACAAAATAAATGAAAAACAAATCATAAATCATAAAAAAAAAATTAAATCAGAAATAATAAAAGCAAAAAAAATATAATAGGATAAGAATTTTAAAAAAATATGAAATAAAAATGATATAATACTAAAATTAGTTAAGAAAAAACAAAAATTGTAAAAACTAGAAACTATTAAATATTTTTAAAATCTGAAAATGAAAATAAAGTCAAAAATAAAAGAAAACAAAATCTGAAAAAACAAAATCTGGAAAATAGAAAAATAGTTGTAAAACGAAAAAATGTAAATAATAAATAAACAAACAAAACAAAAATAAAAAAACGAAAAAAGAAGATTTTAAAATTAGAAGATAATAAAATCAAATTAAAAAGTAAAAAAAACTGAAAAAACTAAAAAAAATAAATAAATAAAGAATAAATAAATAAAATTTGAATAAAAATGAAATCTGTTTTTTTTTATAGAAATTAGAAAATTAAAAATAAGAGATAAAACAAAAGCCAAAAAATAATAATAAAGAAAGAACTAAAAGAAAAATAAAAATTAAAACACAAAAAATATAGATAGAAATGAAAAAAAACACAAAAAAAAGAAGAAAAGAGAAAAAGGAAAACAAAAATAAAAATTACAAGAATTAAATAAAACCTGAAAATAAAAGAAAATAGAAAAAATGATAAGTTAAAATTCTGAAAATTAATTAAAAACAGAAAATTAAAAATAATAATAAAACAAAATAATAAAAATAAATAATATATAAAAGATAAAAACTGAATTCAAAAAAAAAAACAGAATTAACTAACTAGAAAAAAAACATTTGAAAAAAGAAAAGGAAAAGAAAAGGGTTCTTTTGCAAGGAAGGGGAGGCAGAAGAGGGGGCTTCCTTATTTGGCTCTGGTTCTTGCAACAAAAGGCGGAGAGAACGAAGGTGGGGAACTTCCAAGATTGCCACTCCCAAAAGAGCACCAGGGATTGGGTAAGGAGATAAGAAGAATAGGAAGGGAAGGAGAGGAAAAAGAAGCAAAAAGGGGCATACAAAATCATTGAGAGAGAGGTTCTTTTGACCGCCCATGATAGAGGGTGGAGTCACCTTTATGAGGAACCCATATTGCTCGCTACTGCCCCTGAAGAATGCCAGGAATTTTTCGGGCACAAGCAACATCCAAACAATAAAATACCTTGGGGGAGCTTCATCCAAGGGAGGAGACTTTAGCAAGAACCAAGAACGAAGTTGAAGGTGAATAAAGCATAAACACCCTGGGTAAGTCAATGAATGCATTAATATTCGGTTGAATCCTTGCATCTTGATTACACTGATCTACGTGAGTCTTGGTTAAATCTATACGTCATGCCAAGAATCAAGGGTCTCTGTCCATTAGTGAGTTTCTAATAAGGTTTTAATATTGTTGAACAACATGCATGGTCTTGGGTGAGTTCCAAAAATCATGTTCAATCGGCCTTCTTGTTTCATTATTACGTAATTGACCACCGATTTGGAATTTGTGCATCCTCACCTTCCTGTTGAAGTCTCATCAATTGAGCAAAGTGTAAGCTTGTTGAACCATATATTTTTCTCCTGCTATTTATGCCTGGTCTTATTTGATCGAAGAGGATAACACTTAGTGGCCACGACCCAGTAACCTACCCAGGAGATATTTACTTATGTTCAATAACATCCTGGACGTCCATGGTGCATATCTAGGACATGGTGCAACTGTTCGGTGAAAGGTTCGGCAGGCTACACCAACGCCCCAAAATAGGATTTTTGCAAAGTTACATATGGAATTGGGTTCCAGGGGATCACATCCGTCTTTTCTGGTTGGCTATGCGCATAACTCATGTACCACAACCCTTGTTTGTTTGCATGGAATTAGAGTTTTCTTATAAGAAAGAAGAAATGATCGATCACTGGACACGTGGTCAATCAACCATGTTCAGCATACCCCCAGTTTGATAACCATCTGCTAGTGAAGACCTTTGGTTGATAACTCTTTTGTATAAATCACGATTGTGAAAAACCTAGTGACGGAGTAAAAGCTTGATTAGATATAGCTAAAAAGGCAAGGCCCCTGGACGTCACTCTTTGAGGTGCATGTATATGTTTATGACCTCACCTAATATGCATGTAACGAATGCCCGACGTACGCGGGAGTTTGGCTCAGCCTAGGGATCCCTCTACAATTCCACAAACCCTGGTCCCGGGGTCGATTCCGGCTCGCCACCCTTTGCTATAAAATCCCTTGCATAAAGCCATAAAACCCGAAAAAGGAAACTGGAATACGCCAGGACAAAATTAATACCACAGGAGTCACCTTCCAAACCTTTATTTTCACTGCATGATGCGTATCATCAACGTTAGATTGACCATTAATTTAAATTCACATGTTGCATGATGTATTAATCTTCATTCGTGGCACATTGCATTAATTTGAATGAAGTCTAAATGGGATCAAGTAAATCATGTTGTCAAAGTTAAATTCGCCCCCTTTTATTTTAAAATTCCATACTTGGCTCCAGGAGCTCTCTTTTATTAATAAGCCCATCTATATTCACGTAGGAAAATCCATTAATACCAAGTCTGTCCCCCAAATTGCCTAATTACAAAACTGTCCCCAAACATTTCGCAAATTCCAATTATGTTTCAAATTGTCTAATTACCAAAATGCTCCCAAACTTTCCACAAATCCCTATTCTGTCCCCAAAAAATTCTAAAAATCCAGAAAAATTAATAAAAATTCCGAAAATTAATAAAAAATCCAGAAATTAATAAAAATTCATAAAAATTTCAAAAATTAATAAAAAATTAAGAAAATTCTAAAAATCTAGAAAGTTAATAAAAAATAATAAAAATTCAAGAAATTAATAAAAATTCCAGAAATTAATAAAAAAAATTCTAAAAACCTAGAAATTTAATAAAAGTTAATTAAAAATCCAGAAAATTAATAAAAAATTCAAAAAATCAAGAAAATTAATAAAAATTCATAAAAATTCCAGAAATTAATAAAAATTCATAAAAATTTCAGAAATTTATAAAAAATTAAGAAAATTATAAAATTATAAAATTAACAAAAATTAATAAAAATTCCA
Source organism: Canavalia gladiata (assembly GCA_037954105.1). Taxonomy (NCBI): domain Eukaryota; kingdom Viridiplantae; phylum Streptophyta; class Magnoliopsida; order Fabales; family Fabaceae; genus Canavalia; species Canavalia gladiata. The sequence goes on from CM075665.1 coordinate 34,671,925, forward strand.
GAAATTAATAATAACTCATAAAAATTCCAAAAAATTAATGGAAATTCATCAAAATTCCGAAATAATTCATAAAAATTCCAAAATTACAAAATAATTCATAAAAATTCTATAATTCCTAAATAAATTCAAGATTATCAAGTATTTTCACTAAATTCCTTAATTGGTAAATTCCCTCCTAAATTTCTAATAATTACTTGTATCTTGTCTTTTTCATTCATCGCTATTCAAAAATAAAAATCTTGTTTTGTGATTCTTAATCTCACACGACGAGCTCTAAGCATGAACTGGTAGCTTTTTCTGTTGTTCGTTATTTATAGATTCGTATAGATCCAAGTGCAACTGTAGTTGTCTTGGGCCTTGTACATATGTGGATTAGGATTGTCTTTCCTTTTTTACAAAATAAAAACTTTGCTCATTTTATTCTTTCATCGTTTTTAATAAAAATCTTGTTTTTGCGATTCTCTATCTCATGCGACGGGCTCTAAGCACGAACTGGTAGCTTTTTCTGTTGTTCGCTGTTTACGGATTCGTATGGGTCCAAGTGCAGCCATAGTTGTCTTGGGCCCTGTGCATATGTGGATGGGGATGGCCCTTCTAAAATTATCTTTCAAAATAATCAAGCCATTTCCGAATATTATTCTCCAAGTAGCTCTGAAGGTCAAGCCTTCAAGCAAACTCTCAAACACTCTTTTAAAACACTTTTGAAGGTCGAGCCTTAAAATAAAACCAGAACTATGTAAGCCTTGAGTTTCCCATTGCACCGGGGAATACGTAGGAGCAGGATCAAGTCCTGTCAAGCTAACCTCCATCAAGTAATTTATTTCCATGCTAATTAAGGGATCAAACTATTTTCAAATAATCACACACTCGATTTAAGGGTACCGTTCCTCGAAACGGGCGAATAGGGTGCCTAACACCTTCCCTATTCGTAACTGACTCCCGAACTTCGAATCTCTTCCTCGAGTCAGGGTTTTTTCCAAGTATTTTCCCTTAAATAAAAATTTGGTGGCGACTCCACACATAATCAAAATAATTCCATTTTAAAATTTTAGCGAGTTCGTCGTCTCGTAGGAATTACGGTTGCGACAGATGGCGACTCCACTGGGGACTATTAGAGTCAAGCCTGTTCGATTGAGTGTATCATATTTAATCCCTTCCCGATTTATTTGCACGCTTTATTTATTGCATGATTCGTTTATTTCTTTATCTATCTATTGTTTGTTTTTTTATTCTCTGTATAACCTTAGGATAGACAAACAATAAATTGCAATATATATCTGTACATTTCCCCAATTGCAGGTATCCCAATTACTTGTGTGCCCTCATATATTGCATATGTATTTATCACGAGTGGGGCCCCATACCCGGGTCTGAGTGCAACCTAGGAACTAGAGGGATCTAGTGGTGTCACTTTGGGGCTTACGTCCTATTTGACTATCACGAAAATCCAAGCTAGAGTGCGTCCTATTTGTAATGCCCTACAACTGGTAGCTTTTTCTGCTGTTGTGGCAAGCATTGCAGACTGGAACTTGGCTCTAGTGACCTCTTATACCCCATGATTGCAAACCACCTTATGAGAGGTTCATATACTAAAGGCCATAGACCCTTAGGGCAGGTCACCAACAATAGGCTGCAAAGAGGGCACACATCCCTTCATAATGCATGGTTCATATATGCAGGGACATTTATCCTCCAAAATGGAAGCTGAAAATTGGGGAAATACAAAAATCAAGAAAGAAAGTCAAATGCACAAACCAAAATTTGAAAAAATAAAGATCAAGAAAGAAAAGTCAAACAAAAGGAAAGAAATATCAAAACAAATAGATAATCAGGGAAAATCAAGGAAAATAGAAACTCTTAGGGAGAATTGGAAAAATAATTTTTGTAAATACTAAAAACAAAGATTCAAAGAGAAACAAAATCAAATTTTGAAAACCTAAAGAATGCTCTCTAGAAATTTTTTTAGTAAAACTAAAAAGGTTTTTAAACAAAAAAGTTTTTTCAAACATAATAAATATACCAAAATTCATTAAAAACACAAAATTGTCAAGGAATCAAAGACAAATATTAAACCACTCAACTCTTCTCAAAATGTTCAAATCTATAGTTATTTATGCATAGCATGCATGCATTCATGCATTTAGGAAATTTTATCATGGAAAAGAATATTTCAAAAAAATCACTCCACACTTTTTTCATCTACATACTCATTTTGCATCAACATCTTTATCATTCATAATTTTGCATCTAAATTGTTTCTCAAAAGATCGATCTTTAAACTTTAACAGAAAATTGGAGAAACACAGCCTCCTCGACATCCTTATAGAACCAGATCACAATCAAGAATCATGGATGAGCTGGAGAGACAAAATGAGGAACTGAGGAATGAGGTCAAGTCACTGAAAGAGCAGATGGCTAAGCTAATGGAGGCCATCCAACTGTCAAAACAAAAGGAGGGGACGAAATCCTTGCCGAGAGAACCAACTGACCCGTCATATCCTCCAGGGTTCACTCCACAAAATCCTTCGCCATCAACTATGCCTCCGCCAACCGAAAGAGTTCATTATGGGTATCCTCATGGGCACGCACCCTCATACAACCAAACACAAACACAAACCCAAACATATGACCTACCTCCAAACACCATCTCACAAGCTCACCAAACAGCTGTTGGGGGAACACGTCCAATGTTCACCCCAAGAGCCACACCCTATGTACATACCATTTCCTCAACCTCACAACAGGCCAGAGGAACACCCAAGCCACCCTTCGAAGGAGGATACTGAAAAGTGGAGAACCCAAGAAGATAGAATCCGGGCAATCGAGGGGAGCGCTTACGAGGCCAAAGATGCATCTGATTTGTGCTTGGTACCAGACGTGGTCATCCCTTCAAAATTCAAGGTTCCTGAATTCGAGAAATATCAAGGAACTAGCTGTCCAAGGAAACACCTGACTATGTACTGCAGGAAGATGTCTGCATGTACTTATGATGAGAAGCTTCTCATCCACTTCTTCCCAGACAGCTTAACCGGGACAGCTGCAAACTGGTACACTCAACTTGAGCGGACACGCATCCGTTCATGGAGAGACCTTGCTGACGCTTTCACGAAGCAGTATCAGTACAATACGAAGATGGCTCCTGATCGGACTCAGCTCCAGAATACGGCCAAGAAGGAAGAAGAGTCCTTCAAGCAGTATGCCCAACGCTGGCGAGAGTTGGCCGCTCAAGTACAACCTCCCTTATCCGAAAGGGAATTGGTCAGCATGTTCGTAGACACACTCCAAGATCCTTTCTATGACAAGATGATTGGCAGTGTGACTTCTAGCTTCTCCGATGTCGTCATCATTGGAGAGAAGATCGAAGGTGGCATGCGCCGTGGAAAGATCACGCAAAAGCCCACGGGGACAGTCAATGCTTCTAATGGGTTTGGGAAGAAAAAGACAGGAGAGACCTACAATGTGGCTTCTAATCAAGGCCAATACATTCCTCGAATGGCACAGTATGGTCCAACTGGTTTCCGACCACCACCATATACACCATACTTTTCTGAATTATTTATTAATTTTCTGAATTATTTATTAATTTTCTGAATTATTATTAATTTTTTGAATTTTTATTAATTTTCTGAATTTTTTATTAATTTTCTGAATTATTTATTAATTTTCTGAATTTTTTATTAGTTTTGTTAATTTTTGAAATTTTTATTAGTTTTGTTAATTTTTGAAATTTTTATTAATTGGAATTTTATCGGAAATTCAGTAATTCTATTATTTGGGGTAGAACAAGAATTAATAGAGAAGACCTGGGGTAATTTGGTAATTTGCATGAATGGGACAGAATAGGAATTTTTTGGAAAGACTAGGGGGAATTTGGGTAGTTTGTATGAATGGGGACAGAATGGATATTTTCTTGTTTTGGGGACAGAATAGCATGGATTTGGCGAGGAAAACAAAAGTTGCAGAATGCTGGGTTCGAATACAGCCCCTAGCATTTGCAAAAGGGGCGAGCTAACCATCTGAGCTCGCCATGCACTCGTGATTATGGCTTTCAAACTGGAACTTAAGGAAACTCTACTTGATGTGCGTAGGGTTGCATGGTATTTGGCACCCTTAAGAGGCACATACATGAATTTGGGTCAACCATCCTATAACATTCAGAATAGTCCTTGTTTCCAATTGGGACCGCTAAGTCCTTTAAGGAGCGAAATGGGTAGGCATTGGTGGCTAGATCGAAATCGGCATGGCCATTCATGCTCATCAGGTTACCACAGTGGCATGAATCACCTGTCGATCGTTTCCCTCTACACCTGGTTGTTAGAGAACCATATTCCAGGCTGGAAGCAACTCGGGAAATCGCCTCAAACTCAATATAGGGCCGTTCGAACATATGTAATGCCCTTAAGTATGAATATGACGCATGGAGGCTCGAATACTGGAAAATCGCAGCGCTGTACCAGCTGCTGTTTCTTATCACCAACAATGTACGTGGTATTCGTAAGGTTTCTCATATACTTTCCTTCCCAAGTAAGCAACCCCTGGAGTTATACTTTAGCTTCCGAGCGTGCATCTATTGGCCAAACAACCTCCTAATTTCAGCATGATGTCTTCAATCGCGTGATACCCTTGCTCACATGAATTCGGTCCCACACACAACAAATCGTTCGTGATCTTCCAGGCGTCAAGATTCTCACTACCTTAGGCTATTAGGCTATTTTGAAAATTGTTTCACAGATCCTAGATCTCAATAATTGTCTGGACCATTTACAAACACGTAAAGATCATCCTAATTTCAAGAATCGTCATGACTCATGTGGTAGCACCAGATCTTGGACTCTAATTCTATGTGGAAGCCTATGCACGTACGAACATATGCAAGAGTCTTACCCTAGTTTTAAATTCCTATTACCTTTAAACGTGAATCGAAAAGATTCAAGATCATACCTGGACGATGCGCTGCTGAACTTTCTTGCAAGCACTGCTCAAGATGAAGGAGCAGCCGACCTCTCCCTCCGCTCAACGCCGTGAAGGGAGCTCTTTCCCTGGGCCTTTTGCTGGTATCCAAGCTTTTAGAGCTAGAGAAAGAAAACTTCAATTGAGACCCTCTCGCTCCCAGAAAAGAAAAGGAACCCCCCAAACTGGCATGGGAATTTCTTTTTATAGGCTAATTCAAAAGTTTGGCACGTCCCTTATGCCTCTTTTTCTTTTTGTTATTTTCTGGTTTTCATTATTTGTTTTATTTATTTATTACTTAATTTTTTATTTTTTATTTTGCTTCTTTTTCATTTTCTGATTTTGATTTTTTATTATTTTTAATTTTCTGTTTTATTTTCTTTATTACCAAATCTTTATTTTCAGATTTTTGTTTTCTTTTATTTTTGACTTTACTTTCTTTTTTCAGATAAAAAATTTTTATTAAATTTTCAGATTTTATATTTTTTTATTAATTTTAAATTCTCATTTTATTTTTTTAATTTTTGAATCTTCTTATTTTTCAGATTTTTCTCTTTTTATTTTATATTTATATATCTTTTGTTTCATTATTATTTTACCTAAATTGTTATTCATTTTTCTACTCTTATTTTTTATTTTCTATACTTTTGTTAATTTCTATTTTTTTCTATTTTTTATTATTTTTACTAATTCTTGTTAATTCTGCTTGTTTTTTTTATTAATTCGTTTTTCTGATTTCAAAGTATATCTTTTTTTTGTTTGTTTAATTCGTTTTTTCTGTTTTAATTTTATTTAGTTTTTTTATTTCATTTTCTTGATTTTATTTTTAATTTCAATTTTTCATTTTTAGATTTTAGTTTTCCTTTAATTTCATTTTTTTATTAATTTTTATTTTTGTTTAACTAATATTTTCAGTTTTTTTTATTATTTTTTATTTTTTTAAAAAACTTTTCCTTATTAATTTCCAGATGTTGTTGTTATTATTTTTTATTTGCAGGTTTTATTTATTTTGATATTTCTGTTTTTATTTATTATTATTATGTTTATTTTTCTTTTCCTTTTAGGTTTTTTAATTTTCAATCTTGAATTATTATTTTTTTTAATTCTGTTTTTTTTTCATTTTTTATTAATTTTTCTTTTTCTTTCAGAATTTAACATTTTTCTTTTTCCAAATTTTTGTTCTTTTAGTTAGTTTTTCTTTTAGATTTATTTATTATATGCATTTTATTATTATTGTCTGTTTCTCTGTTTTTTCTATTTATTTATTTAAATTAGTATTAGCTTCTTGATAAATTTAAAAATGGGAGCCTCGGACATAAATGGATGTTTACAAATTCACAAATAGAAACGAATTCTTATTATGAGGAAGTCCAACGTGGTATATGCAAGCTTATTTTATATGCTTTGTAGCTTATGTAGTGGTGCATAGAATAACTAGTTTAGTTGTTAATTTTCTAAACATTCATTTATGAATTTTCAGCACGCTTCCTTTTTTCTCAAAATTTGTGAGCAATTGCATCATTGTAAGCTAGTTTGTGTGTATTAGTATTGGTGTATTGTGTTTGTGTGTGCTAGGTGTGTACCGATATGTTTGTTTGTTTATTTATGAGTGTCATTTTTGTGTGTTTGTGTATGTTGTTTATGTGTGTTTCTCTATGTATTTTTCTTGTTTATGTCCGTTTGTTTGCATGAGTATGTTCTTGTATGCATGAATATATGATTGTAAACTTTTTATTGCCCATGCGCATGTATTTGTATATGCCTATGTGTATGTTGTTTGAGTGTGTGAGTTTGTTGATTGTGTATTTTGTTGTGTTGTTTTTTTTTTGTTTATTATGATTTCAATCCATGTGTTATGCATTTGTGTGTTTGTTAGTTGTTTGTGTGATTTATATTTTGTATTCTTTTTATTTTTATGTGTTTTGTTATATGTTCTTATTTGTGTATTTGTATTTTACCTTTGTATGTCTATTGTTAGTGTGTATGGATGTTAATTTTTGTGTTTGTATCTAGAATACTGTGGGTTGATTAATTATCTATAAATGAGTGTGTTGTTTAGGTTAGTGTATGTAATATTTGTTTCATTATTTGTGTTTGTGCACTGCTTGTGTTTTTTTTATGTTATTTTTGTTTGTGTGTATATATGTTTATAGATCTTTTTGTTTTTTCAAATATATCTTTGTGTATGTGTGCATTTATATGTTTTATCTATATGATGTATGTATATGTTTTTTTATTTTGTAAATGTGTTTTGTGTGTATTTGATTATTGTATGTAGATTTCTAGTTGGAATGTCTAAATTTTTGTGTTTATATATATATATATATATATATATATATATATCTTATTTGTTTATTTTATGTTGTTGTACATTTATACTATGTTAGAGGTCTATGTTACATGTATGGATGTGTTTGTTTGAGACTGTGTCTAGAGTGTTTCCTTTCTAAACAGAATAAAGATATACATTACTTGCTCGCTTATATATGACATTACAAATTAAATTTTTTCTTATTTATAACATTGCAACTGGTTTAAAAACTCTTTTATTTGTACTTTATTTTCTAGTAGGGCTAGCAAATTAATCTCTTTATCGTTTTTAGGTAATAATGTGCTAATATGGTATGTGTCACAAAAGTTATCACGTGAATGCAAAATAATATTTCATTTGTTTTTACTAAATTTTTCATCAATCCTTCATTTATTTAAAATAATATAAATTAGTTCATGTATAATAATTTTTATATTTATAAATTAGTTTATAAAATTTTAAATTCAATTTATAAGTATATTATATAATTTTTAGTAATAATATATTATTTTTATAACATTGATATTAATTATTTTATCTTATTTTTTACATTTTTTTTATTTTATAAATTAAGTAAATTTAATATATAATAAATTTGATATTTTTTTTCAAATAATTTTTATCATTCCATTCTATTCAACATTTAGTCATCATGATTTAGATTAATTTAATATTTTTTATAATATATTTGTTTAATTAATTTTTAATTTTAAAATTTTAATTTTATAAGTTTTATAATTTTTCACTTTTTATAGCTTTAATATTTTATTAAAAAATATAAAAAATTTAAATCATAACTATTTAAATTCTATATTTTTAAACTAAATGTAAGTTGATAATTCTTTAATAAAATTAGATAAAAGAATCAAACAAAATAAATTTATTATTTTATTTGACATCTTTTTAATAAGATCTATATCAATAGTTATTTTTCAAATTATTTATATTTTATTGAATTATCTAATTTTATTATTTATTTGATAATATAATACAGAGATAAAAGTATAAAGGTATATAAAATTTATGAGATTAATTTTTTAATATTAAAAAATAAAAAATTAGTTAAATTTAATTTATATATACATTATATAAAAATAGAATTAACTTAAATTATTATAACCAAGCATTGAATACAGTTTAATAGTAACCAGTATTTTAAATATGTAAAATTTTTTAAACAAAAAATTTACTTAATTTTATATAGTAAAAAAACTAATATAAAATTATTAATATCTATATTAAAAAATAATAAAGAATAATGTTAGTATTAATAATACATAAACTAATTTGTAAGGATAAAATTATTATATAGGAACTAATTTGTAATTTTTAAAATAAAGAAGGATTGATGATAAATTTGTTATAAACAAATGAAAATATCATTTTAAAATTCACATGATAATTTATGTGTCACTCAACATGCCAAATTAGCACATTTTTACATGAAAAATGATGAAGAAATCAATTCACAAAACCAATTAATAAATAAAGTACTAATGAATATGTTTTTAGACTAACTGAAATTGCTAGAAATAAGTGCAATTCACAATGTCATATACAAGTGACCAACTAATTTGTCCATTTACTCTATTAACAAACAAATATATTAGACACAATGTCAAATAATGTAAAAAAAAAATGTAAATACGCAAACAATTTCAAACACGAAAACATATCCATACATACAACATAGACTCATAACACAATAGAAATATGTATAAAATTAAAATAAACAAGTAAGATACAAACACACAGATAAATACATAAATTGAGACATACCAACATATAAGAAATCTACACACAACAATCAAATACACATACAAGAATCATACACAAAATTAAAAAACATAGAATATCATATACACATAACATATAAATCCACACATAAAACAAAGATATACATGGAAAAAATAAAAAATGCATAAATACATACATACACAAACAAAAATAACATAAAGAGAATACATAAACATTATGTACAAACACAAATAACAAAACAAAATAAAGTATACCGGCCTAAATAACACACCAATTCGTAGATAAAAATGAACCAACTCACATTCTAGATACAAACACACAAAAATCAACATGCACCCATACTAACCATAGACATACAAAGGTAAATTACAGCTACACAAATAAGAACATATAACAAAACACATAAAAATAAATAGATCACAAAATATAACATACACCCCAGCAACTAACAAACACACAAATGCACAAGTCATGCATTGCAATCATAAAAAACAAGAACAAACCACACAACAAAGTACACAATCAACAAACTCACATACTCAAACAACATACACATACCCATATACAAAATGCGCATGAGCAAAAAATAGTTTCATATCATATATTCATGCATACAAGCACGTACTCATGCAAACAAACAAACATAGATAAGCAAAACGCAGAGAAACACACCTAAACAACATACACAAAGGCACAAAAACAACACTAACAAATAAACAAACAAACACATCTATACACACCTAGCACACACATTACAATACACCAAAACTAATACACACAAAATAGCTAAGAATGATACAATTGCTCACAAATTTGGAGAGAAAAAGAAAAACTTAAAGTGCTGAAAATTAATAAATGAAAGTTTAGAAAATTAACAACTAAACTAGTCATTCTACGTACCACTACATAAGCTACAAGGCTTTCAAAATAAGATTGCATCCACCACATTGAACTTCCCTCATGATAAGAAGTTGCTTCTCTTCATGAATTAGCCTAAGAGAGAAGAGAGAATTTGAAAGAAAGTGCTTGCTCTAAATTTTAAAAACATTTTACAAATGACTCAATGTTTGAGAGAAGAATAAAAGGATCTATTTATAGACCATAAGGACGTAGCCAAGTAGGAATAAATGTGCACCTTCCCCTGATGTGAGTTGAGTTTGGCCCAATCTAAAGTGTAAACACACTAGAAACAAAAGACATCCCAAACCTATCCAAAGTAGATAACTAATTGCAAGATCCTAGTTAATAAGTGAAAAAGGCAAACATGAGTTGTGTACTATACCACACATGGTGTGATCACTCATAGTTGCAAATTAATACGTGAACACTCCAATGACATGCACACACAAAATAACCATACACACTCAAATTTAACAAACATACAAACTTGAATAATAACTTTACACACACAACCCACACATTTATTCATAAAATAAAAAATAATCAAGCAACCTTCTCCCTCCACCACACACACAACAAACATACATAACCAGGATCAGTGTTTAGACTTGGACCAGTAGTTGTACTAGAACTAAGTTCATTATTGGGTCCAAGACTAGTAGTAGGACCATGACCAGGATCAGTATTGGGACCAAGACTAGTAGTTGGACGCAGACCAAGATGAGTACTAGGTCCTGGATCAATATTTGGACCTAGATCAATACTAAGACTACAACCAGTAGATGGACCAGGATCAGGACCATGATCAGTACTAGGACTAGAACCAGGATCATTATTGAGACCAGGACCTATAGCTACACTAGGATCAGTATTGGGACAAGCAACAGTACTACGATAAGGACCAATAGTTGGACTAAGACCAAGATCAATATTGGGATCAGAACCAGTAGTAGGACTAGGATTTGGATCAATACTACAACCAAGACTAGTAGGTGGACCCAGATTAGGATAATTATTAGGACCAGGATTAGTATTGGGCCAGGACCAACATCAGTACTAGGACCTGGACCAGTAGTTGTACCAGGACCAGGTTCAGTATTAGGTCCAGCACCAGTCGTAGAACCAGGACTAGGATTAGTATTGTGACCAAGACCAGTAGTTAATCCAAGATGAAGATTAGTAATAAGATTAGGACCAGTAGTTGGACTAGGACTAGGATTAGTACTGGGACCATGACTAGTTGTTGGACCCAGACCAGGATCAGTTCTGGGTCTTTGATTAGTATTGGGACTAGAACCAATAGTTGGACCAGGAAAAGGATTAGTACTTGGACCAGGATCAATGTCGGGACCAGTACAAGTAGTTGGACCACTAGTAGGACCAAGACCTAGATCAGTATTGGACAAGGACCATTAGTAGGTCAGGACCATGATTGGTACCATGACTAGGATCAGCACAAGCATCAGTACTAGAACTAAGACTAGTATTAGGACTAGGACTAGGATAAATAGTATGACTTAGGGAAGGAAACAAACTAGGACTAGGACCAATAGTAAGACAAAGAACAGGATCAATACTTGAACCAAGATTAGATTTTGAAAGGACCATGATTAGTACAAGGACAAGAGCAGGATTAACGCTAGAACCAAGACAAGTTGAAGGAGAAGGGAAACAATCAATACTAAGACCAGGATCAATAAGTGGACCAAGACCAAGTTAAGTATTAGGACCAAGATAAGTACTAGGACCAGCATCAGTAGTAGGACAAGGACCAAGATCAATAGTTGGACTAGGGCAAGGATGAGTACTAGGACCAAAACATTAGTTTGAGCTTGACTCAAAATTTGAGGATGATCTCAACTTGAATTTTTGTGGCAAACGTTTGCCCTAGTTTGAGCCTTGACTTGAAATTGTCAATTGTCTCAATTTGAATTGTTTGGGAAAATGTTCGCCCCAGTTCTGACTTGATTTTGCATTTGAGGATGCCCTCAAATTGGATTTTTGTGGGCAAGCGTTTGCCTACTTTGAATTTGATTCAGAATTTGAGGATGACCTCAAATTGAATTTTTGCGGGCAAGTGTGTGCCCTAGTTTGAATTTGATTGAGAATTTGAGAATGACCTCAAATTGAATTTTTGGTGGGCAAGCGTTTGCGCCAATTTGAGCTTGATTCAGAATTTGAGGATGACCTCTAATTGAATTATTTGGTTGGCAAGTGTTTGCCCCAGTTTGAGCTTGATTCAGAATTTGAGGATGACCTCAAATTGAATTTTCGGTGGGCAAGCGTTTGTCCCAGTTTGAGCTTGAGTCCTTTTTTAATTATGATTGGTTCGGGTAATTTTTACCCAGGTCTTAATTAGTTTGGAAAAATGAATTATGGGATGCTTGAATGACAAGATACTTATTGTGATGTTTGAATGAATGAAAAGGATGCAATGTTTGTGATGCTTGAATAGAGAGGATGCGATGTTTTAATCTTATTGACTGCTTTTTGATGCTTGAAATAAATATTTGATGAAATGGATGCTATGGGGTGAATGCATGCCATGCGATGGTGTAAAACTTTTTGTTTCTCTTGATTTTTGATTTTCTTCGACATTTTACTTTCTCGACAACCATATAGTTGGTACAAGGGGAATCAAGATTCAGGATGAACTGGACTGACTCTGTCTCTTGGTTTCTTGGTCAATTTTGGAATTTTCCTTTTCAAGATCTTTGACACCCAACAGTGGTCAGCCTCATTGAATAAGACACACTTCTTTTCTTTTTGGTGGCATCATTGCTGATAAGAGGATGGCTCTTTGGGAATAATCATGCCATATTACGATGGTTGAGGATTCATCCGATTTTCATGACTTTTGAAAATTAATCTTTTTATCACTTTTTTTTTACATTTTCCACATTTCTTTTGAGCATGCGCACTATTGGGGTGTGCGAAGTGATAGGATGGTTCAGAGGAAGGAGATAGGGAATTTTGAGGTTGCATGTTTTAAGGTAGTATTTTTGAAAGGAAAGGGCGAAGAATGTTGGTTTGATTGCCCAAATGGCACCTTTTGATGAAAAATGCCAATGTTGCTTTTTATAATCTTGATTGTCAAATTAATCAAACTTGAAGAATGGAAAAATTTTGCCCAAGTTTTAGGAAGACATGAGGTGCAGAATGTCATGTTGTCCTGAGATTCCTGGATTGACCATAACTTTTACTTGGGTCTTGAGTTTTCAACCCAGCAAGTCTTTCGTTTGCCCTAACTTTTGCCTAGGTCACCCTTACGGGTTTTCAACCTAGCGGGCTTTTGTTTGATTGTGCCCTAACTTTTGCCTTAGGTCATTTTTTGAGGATTGTCGACCTAGTGGGCTTTATGTTTAATGTGCCCTAACTTTTGCCTAGGCCGCCCTTTGAGGGTTGTCGACCTAGCGGGTCTTTTGCTTGATTGTGCCCTATCTTTTGCCTAGGTCATTTTTGAGGATTGATGACCTAGCAAGCTTTTGTTTGATTGCCCTAACTTTTGCCAAGGTCATTTTTGAGGATTGTCGACCTAGCGGGCTCCTTGTTTGATTGCCCTAACTTTTTCCTAGGCCGTCCTTTGAGAGTTTTCGACCTAGCGGGCCTTTTATTTGATACTAATTTTGCCTGAATTATATTTGGAAACCGGCAAGACCTTTTCTGATCATGACTTTGTTGATTTATTTTTGAACTTTACCTTACTTTTTCCTGGATTATTTATGGGTTTTAATCCAGCAAGTTTCACTTCTTCTTGAATTTTGACCCTGATTTTTCCTGGACTATTTTAATCCAGCGGGTTTTCTTCTTTTTCTTGAATTTTATGTAGTTGGATGTTGATCTTGCCGGGATCATTTGGTTTCTAATTCAGCGGATCTTATCTTGCATTCCTAATTTTCCCTGGATTTGAACTTGATTCCAGTGGGATGTTTTTGTTTGACAAGACACTTTGAATGGTAATCTAAAATCCCTGGTTGTTTATTCTGCTTCCTCATTGGGTTTTTCTTTTTGAGTTAGATTAATCAAACGTTCAAAATCATTTATTACAACATTGGCATTGTCACCAATAGGTATTTATTTGTTTATGTGTAGGATAAGAATCGGGTTGAGTGATGAAAAGGAATAGTAAATTTTAAAAGTAAAGCCAACAAAGTGAGGCACATGCTTGAGAAACATGAAAAATATAATTTTTGTATTTATTCATTGATATTTATTTACAAAAGATGGATTTTGAAAAGTACGACATTTTTTTTTGGATGAATATCCTCAGTCCCGACTTATGCAAGGCAACTCATTATGCTACTCCCGTCTCTTTCAGCTGGTTGACGAACTCTCGTGATTCGGCAATGGATTGTTTTCTATGTTAGGAGCAAGCCTCCCAAAATCCAGCCACTTTGCATCGATTAGGTTTTGTATCTTTCGTTTCAATGCTAGACAATCCTCCGTGGAATGACCGATGAATCCAGCATGGTAATCGCATCTAGTGTTTGCATCATACCATTTAGGATATGGTGGCTCTTGAGGTTTCAGAGGATAAGGTGCAACCAGAGAGTTATGAATCAGCCGAGGTAGCAGCTCGGTGTGGGAGATTGGAATAGGGTAGAATTGGACGGGCTTCTTCTCCTTTTTCTGGCCTTGATTGGTTTGAGGCTTATGGCTTGTGTTTGGACCGTATAAGGTGTTGGTGGCCGGACTTGCGGTGAGTAGTTGTAAGTAGGAGGGTATGGTGTTTGGTATGCATTGGCCAGGTAAGGATATGGTATGTAGGGTGTGTAAGATGGAGGTTGGAAACCAATTGGGCCATAAGGCATCATCTGTGGAGTGTATTGGCCTTGACCAGAAGCCACGTTGTAGGTTTCGTGTGTCTTCTTCTTAGATCCGGCGGAAGCGTTGACTGCACCTGTAGGCTTTTGCGTGATCTTCCTGCGGCGCATGCCACCCTCGATCCTTTCTCCAATGATGACGACATCAGAGAAACTAGTAATTGCACTGCCAATCATTTTATCATAAAAAGGGTCTTGGAGTGTATCTACAAACATGCTGGCCAATTCCTTTTCAAATAAAGGTGGTTGCACTTGAGCGGCCAACTCTCGCCATCTTTGAGCATACTGCTTGAAGGTCTCATCTCCCTTCTTGGCCATATTCTGGAGCTAAGTCAGGAGCCATCTCCAAGTTATACTTGTATTATTTCAGAAAGGCATCGGTTATATCCCTCCATGAACGGATATGTGTCCGTTCTAGTTGAGTGTACCAATTAGCAGCTGCCCCAGCCAAGCTGTCTTGAAAGAAGTGGATGAGCAGCTTGTCATCATGAGCACAGGAAGCCATTCTCCTACAAAACATGGTCAAGTGGTTCCTCGGACAACCAGTTCCTTGATATTTCTCGAATTCAGGAACTTTGAACTTTGGAGGGATGACCACGTCTGGGACTAGACACAGATCAGATGCGTCTCTGGCCTCGTATGCACTTCCCTCAATTGCCCGGATTTTTCCTTCCAAGATTCTCCATTTTTCAGCATTATCGTTAGAAGGACAACTTGGATACTCTTCTGACATGTTATGAGGTTGAGAGGATGGTATGTATATAGGGTGAGGCCCTTGAGTGAACATAGGGTTTGTCCCCCCAAGAGCTGTTTGGTAGGCTTGGACAGGTTGTCGTGTGGTAGTGTTTGGGATGATTTGGGGAGTTTCTGTAGGATTTAAAGGTTGGTTTTGTGTTTGTGTTTGTGTTTGGTTGGATATAGGTGTATGTCCATGAGGGAGTCCATGGTGAACCCACTCATTTAGTGAAGGCATGGTTGATGGTAGAGAGTTTGGCGGACCATAGTCGTGAGGATGTAATGGGCCAGCGGATTCTTTTGGAAGGGATCTTGTCATGTCCTTCTATTTTGACAGTTGGATGGCCTCCATTAATTTGGCCATTTGATCTTTCAAAGTTTTGACCTCATTTCTCAGTTTCTCATTTTGTCTCTCCAACTCATCTATGATTCTTGATTGGGAACAAGTTCCATAAGGGTGCCGAGAAGGTTGTCTTTCTTCAATTTTTCTGTTAAATTTTAAACATTAATTTTTTGAGAAACAATGCGAACGAATGACAAAAATACCAATGCTTGTATGAGTATGAAAATGTATGAGATGATTTTCAAAATCTCCTTTTTCAATGATAAATTAAATTTATTTGATGAATGAATGAATGAATGTTTGAAATGCATAAATGATTAGAGATTTGAAGGTTGATTATTTTTGAAATTTTACATGATTGAGTAATTTTTGGTATTTTGATCTTCAATAATTTATATTTTAGTATTTTGCTAGGAAAATCTTCTAGTTTGCTAAAATTTACTAGATTTTCTTTCAAAAATATTTTTCAAATTTTCTTTCTTTCTTCTTTCTTTTTATATTTTCTACATTTTCAAAATCATTTTTTTTCATTTTCTAATTTTCTCCCTAAAAGAAGTTTTATCTTTCTTCTCCAATTCTTCTTTTTGTTTTTCTTGATCTTTTATTGGATTTTTCTCTCTAATTTTTATTTACATATTTTTCCCTCTTGATTTCCTTTATCTCCCCAACTTTCGAGTTTCATCCCTTCTGCTATTTCAGATGATTCTGCTCACACAAGTGCCTGTGAATAGCTTATGAACCAAGTATCATGAAAGGGATGTGTGCCCCCATGCATCCTATGTAGGTAACCTGTCCTAAGGGTCTAAGGCTTTTAATGTATGAACCTCTCGAAGGTGGTCAGTAATCCTGAGGTGTAAAAGGGCACTAGAGCCAAGTTCCAGTTCATAATACTTGCTACAACAGTAGGGAATGCTACCAGTTGCAGGGCACATGAATAGGACGCACTCTAGCCGAAGTTTTCGTGATAGTCAAATAGGACGTGCGTCCAAAGTGACACCACTAGACCCCTCTGTCCTAGGCTTCACTCGGACCCAGGTACAAGGCCCCACTCATGAGATGAATGCATTAATGTAATGTGTGGAGGGCACACGAATAATTGGGATACCTCCAATTGGGGAAATCGCAACAAGTGTATATATATGGAGCATATTCTAAATTCATCTACCCTAGGGTTGAGCAATAAATGGATAAACGGATAACAGATACAACGCACACTCAATCAAATGAGCTTGACTCTCTAAAGGTCCCCAGTGGAGTCGCCATCTGTCGCAACCGTAATTCCGACGAGACGACGAACTCGCTAGAATTTTGAAAATAGAATTTAATTGGTTATGTGTGGACTCGCCACCAAATTTTTATTTAAGGGAAAAAGATTTTGAAAAACCCTAACTTGAAGATGAGATTCTAAGTTCGGGAGTCGGTTACGAGTGGGGAAGGTATTAGGCACCCCACTTGCCCGTTCCGAAGAACGGTACCCTTAAACCGAGTGTGTGATTTACTTGAAAACTGTTTTGATCCCTTTAATTATAGTGAAAATAAATAGATTGATGGAGGTTAACCTGACAGGACTTGGTCCTGCTCGTACGTATTCCCTGGTGCGATGGGAAATTCAAGGCTTACGTAGTTCTGGTTTTGAAAATTATTTTGGTAGAGGGGAATAATTTTGGAAGAAGGTTAAAAGGAAGATCCTCAGTCCACGTGTGTCGCAACCGTAATTCCGACGAGACGACGAACTCGCTAAAATTTTAAAAATGAATTGTTTTATGATGTGGAGTCGCCACCAAATTTTTGTTTAAGGGAAAAAGATTTGGAAAAACCCTGACTCAAGAATGAGCTTCTAAGTTCGGGAGTCGGTTACAAGTAGGGAAGGTGTTAGGCACCCTACTTGCCCGTTCCGAAGAACGGTACCCTTAAACTGAGTGTGTGATTTTGAAAATGTTTGATCCCTTCAACTAGTGTGAAAAATAATTACTTGACGGAGGTTAGCCTGACAGGACTTGATCCTGCTCCTACGTATTCCCCGGTGCAATGGGAAACTCAAGGCTTACGTAGTTCTAGTTTATGAAGGCTTGACCTTCAAAAGTGCTTGAGAAAGAATGTTTGGAGATTTTGCTATTTGAGTGGCCCACTCATGCACAAGGCTCGAGGCGGCTAAGGCAGCACAGGGGCCTATATGAACTACTAAATGCTGAACAGCAGGTAAACCGCCAGTTCCCTATTTAGAGCCCATTGCGTGAGACCTAGAATCCCAAAATATTTAGGAAAAGATGTTTTTTTATTTCGAAGGGGACCCTAAGTCCACTCATGCACAAGACCCGAGGCGGCTAAGGCAGCACAGGGGCCTATATGAACTACTAAACGTTGAACAGCAGGTAAACCGCCAGCTCCTCATTTACAGTCCATTGCGTGAGATTTAGAAATCCCAAAATAGTAGAAAAATATTTTTAGATTTTGAAAAGATACGATTTGCAAATGATATTGATTCTTGAATAAGAGAAAACTTGAATTTGAGATAAGAACCTCGTTTTTGAGTTGTGGGTTACAAATAGAATTTTGGCGTAATTTTGCAATTATGGAAATTTAGGATGATTTGGTAATTATTAGAAATTTTTTATGAATTTATTTGAAAACCTTATGAGTTTATTTAGGAATTTTTAGAATTTTTGCTAATTTTCTTAATTTCTTGAATTTTTATGAAATTTTCATTAATTCTAAATTTCTGGAATTTTTTTATTAATTTTTTGATTTCTGGAATTTTTTAGATTTATTTCTGGAATTTTTTATTAATTTTTGAATTTCTGGAAATTTTTATTAATTTTTGAATTTCTAGGATTTTTTATTTATTTTTGAATTTCTGGAATTTTTTATTAATTTTTGAATTTCTGGAATTTTTTATTAATTTTTGAATTTCTGGAATTTTTTATTAATTTTTGAATTTCTAGAATTTTTTATTAATTTTTGAATTTCTGGAATTTTTTATTAATTTTTGAATTTCTAGGATTTTTTATTTATTTTTGAATTTCTGGAAATTTTTTATTAATTTTTGAATTTCTAGAATTTTTTATTAATTTTTGAATTTCTGGAATTTTTTATTAATTTTTGAATTTCTAGGATTTTTTATTTATTTTTGAATTTCTGGAATTTTTTATTAATTTTTGAATTTCTGGAATTTTGAATTTTTATTATTTTTCTGGATTTTTAGGGGCAGTCTAGGGGTTAACAGAATTCTCTAGGGGTACAGAATTCTCTAGGGGCAAAATGATAGTTGGCCAAATGATAATTTCAGGATGTGGGACTTGTTGGGGATTATGGAATTTCCCCAAGGGCAATGTGGTGAATCAGCATCGCAGGGTATACTGGGGATTATGGAATTCCCCCAGGGGTAGTGTGGTAATGGTAATTATCATGGCATTTGAGGAAATACTTCAAAAATGCCTTTCCCAGGATTCGAACCTGAGACACACAATATGCTGACGACGCTCCCTGCCACTTAGCCATGCCCAGGAGTCATTCGTAAACTACATTGTTTCAACTATATGCTGAATCAGGACCTAATGGCTATTAGTGGAGCCTAAAGCAATTGGCAGTTGGATTTGTAAAAGAGGAGTCATGTCCAGGGCTCGAAATCAGGAGCAATGGCTCGTCATGTTATCAGCCTAACCATTTAGCCTGCTTGGGCTTATGAATGACATTATGCAACTTATCTATTCTGACTGACATTTGTCTAAGAATTATGTACGTATTTTGCACAGAATTGATTGAAAACTTACCTGCATGAGTTAGCCATAGTGACTATGGGTTACTTGATTTGTTAAAATAGAAACATGCTTTAGGGGGGATTGGATGCTTTGAATTACATTAGAGCAAGCTTCTGTGGGTATAGGATTAAACAAAACGTTGAGCCAACGCTGTGCTTGTTCATACCTTAGGCAAAACAAGGAAGCAGCTGACTGGTTAATTGTATTCATGCCTTAGAATTAGGATCAAGATATTGCTCAGCTAGGTGAACTTTTGAAAGGGACATCAGACATCGTCTACTACCACCATCTAAAGTTCCTAAACCTCCTACAGTCTGCATGAACGAGCCTTATACAACCTAATTCAGGTTTGATAGTGAGCTAAAAAAAAACTCTGACTTCGAAAATCTAACAGAAACTAGTACTTGATATATCAGAGGCCACTTCTATCCAATAAGGCCAGATCAGTATTACTGCACTGGTGTATTGCCATTTAACATGAGCAATTGATTTAATCAATTTCTAATCAGGCGCCCTTTGAGCCTAAATTTCAAGGTCATGGAGCTTGTTAATTCCTGCCCATTATAGTCCCGGATTCGTGCATTAATTGGCAACAACAGTTCGATAGGACTAACAAGTAATGGATCAGCTTTGATTAGTTTCCATAGCCAAGCAGAGAAATAGCAACTAATCATATAATAGCTTAGCCCTTCCATCAGTCTATCTTAAGAATGGATCTGCAAGATCTGTGAAATTATGCAAATTAAAGGAGCCGGGCCAGGCCAAAGAATCACTAGGATATACGCCTCCTTTCTCAGCTGATGTGGTTATTAGCTATCCCTGAATATAGGTCCTCCAGAGGCCATCACTCCTAAGCTTTGTTCAGGTTCATCTAGTTCCTTATTTGACTATTAGACTTCTGTTATCAATTCTTATCATTAGAAGCCATAATCTGAGATCAAGGTTTGATTTTTTTTTTACATTGTGCGGGTTTCTTCACTTTCAAGATTTCTAGCAGATTTCCAATTTCCTCATAGCTAATTTTACCGCCTTCTTGACTATAATCTAAGCTTGACACTCACTGGTTCTAACAGAAGTTAAGTTAGGGGAACCATAGTTTTGAAGTTATGTCTTTCAGCCCTGAAGCCAAGTCATAGGAACTCCTTCTACCACATTATGATATATGAACCAAGAATACAGAATTGGAGGTACAGATGCAATTATCTTGAGAGATGATTCTCGTCTCATATTTAGCTACTGATCTATGCATAAATTCAAAGGATCAAGAGACCAGAATCATGGCAACTGATGGCAAATCTATTCACAGCAAAATCCTGAAAGATTTTATACAAACTCTAAATTCCGATTGAGAAATATTGTATGATTCAATACTAGTAAATACAAACAAGATTTTGGGTTATGACTCAAATGCCAAAATAACAAACACATATGCAGTGATTGATCTAGTTACAATCTTGCTAACTCCATTCGATTCATGCAGATTTCGTATTAAGTGCTCACCTGACTAAGGCTAACTTGAAAGAATGCAAAAACTCCAAACAGAAACGATTAGCTTCCAGGGACGGGAGCTTTCCCCTCCCTTTCCAATGTTGCTGGTATGAGCCTTGTGATTGGCTTGAAAAGCTTCTTTTTTGCCTTCACTGCGATGGAGAGGCCAGAGAAGAAAAGAAGTCGGGATCTTGAAAAAGAATCCTTCAGGCTTTCCCCCTTCTAGAGAACCTTTTTCTCCCTTTCTCTGTTTTTTTTTGTAATTCCCTTTCTCCTCCTCCAAACTGTTTTTTCTCTTTTTCCTTTTTTGTTCTGTTAATTCTGTTAAAAACCTCTCCTTCTTTTTCAGAATTTTTTTCTATTTATTTTTCCCTGGACTATCATTTTTCTATTTCTAGATTTATCCTTTTTTAGAATTTTTGGACTTTCCTTTTTCTTTTTTTTTTGCCAAATTTTAGTTCTTTCGTTTCCTTTTATTTTTTTATTTAATCCAATTTTTTAATTTCTTTTTATCCATCAATTTCTGATTTTATTTATTTTTTCAGATTTAAAAATTTTCTTTAACTTTTTTCTATTTATTTATTATTTTTTTTTCTTTTCTACATTTGACTTTTCCAGAATTTATTATGTAAAAAAAAACTTGACTTTATTATCGTTTTTCTATTTGTCTGTTCTCTGTTTGTCTGTTTTCTGTTTCTCTGTTCTCTGTTTCTCTGTTTTCTGTTTCTCTGTTTTCTGTTTGCCTGTTTTCTGTTTGTCTTCAAATTTTAATTTTGTATTAGTTTTGAATTTCTTTTATACATTATCTTAAAATGGGTCTCGGACATAATTGGGTGTTTACAGTTTGCCCCTCTTTACTCATTTTCCTACCCGATAATGTGAGAAATGATTCTCTGAATTATCGAGGTAGGAAATGAGTAAAGACATGAACACCTTATGTCCGAGGCGATTTTTGAAGAAATCCGAGCAGCACCAGAAGCCTTGAGCTTAAAGTGGACCCCCCCGGGTGCCAGAGGAGCGGTGGTTGAATGACTTTACCGACTTCGTGTGCCGATAGGGTATAAATATACAAAGCTAGATGGCATAACCTAAGTAAGCTGAAATGAATGAAGGCTTGTTAGAAAATGCGTGGAATGCAATGGGATTGCTTGTTAGGACAAGCAAAATGAAATGCAAATAGCTTGTTAAAATGGGCAAAGTAGAAGAGAATGGCCTTTTAAGACAAGCTCAGTGCAGTGGAAAGGGTCTGTTTGAGGCAATGACATGTGCAAGAACTAAAAAGTAAGGTATGTACAAGGTGGCCTGACACTATAGGCCGGAGTGCAGAAAAGAAAACTTGAATGTGCAGAAAGGGAAACTTGATGATGGCCTGACACTATAGGACGTGATGCAGAAAACTAAACCATGAGGCCTGACAGCATAGGCCATGATGCAGAAATGTAAACTTGATGGCGGCCTGACACTATAGGCCATAATGCAGAAATTTAAACTTGATGGTGGCCTGACAACATAGGCCATAATGCAGAAGTTTAAACTTGATGGGAATTCCGTCGTTGACGGAAAAATGCAAATGAAATCCTGCTGTTGCCAGGATGAATGCGAAACCTGCTTGACAGGTGAACAGAAATTAAACATTGTTTGAAGTCCTGTTGTTGACAGGAGAATGCAAATGAGGTCCCGCTATTGCCGGGAAGATGCAAATGAAATCCTGCTGTTGCCAGGATAAATGCAAACCTGCTTGACAGGTGGACAGAAAATAAACGTGCTTGAAGTCCTGTTGTTGTCAGGAGAATGCAAATGAGATCCCGCTGTTGCCGGGAAGATGCAAATGAAATCCTGCTGTTGCCAGGATAAATGCAAACCTGCTTGACAGGTGGACAGAAAAATAAACGTGCTTGAAGTCCTGTTGTTGACAGGAGAATGCAAATGAGATCCCGCTGTTGCCGAGAAGATGCAAATGAAATCCTGCTGTTGCCAGGATAAATGCAAACCTGCTTCACAGGTGGACAGAAAAATAAACGTGCTTGAAGTCCTGTTGTTGACAGGAGAATACAAATGAGATCCCGCTGTTGCCGGGAAGATGCAAATGAAATCCTGCTGTTGCCAGGATAAATGCAAACCAGCTTGACAGGTGGACAGAAAAATAAACGTGCTTGAAATAAACGTGCTTGAAGTCCTGTTGTTGACAGGAGAATACAAATGAGATCCCGCTGTTGCCGGGAAGATGCAAATGAAATCCTGCTGTTGCCAGGATAAATGCAAACCTGCTTGACAGGTGGACAGAAAAATAAACGTGCTTGAAGTCCTGTTGTTGACAGGAGAATACAAATGAGATCCCGCTGTTGCCGGGAAGATGCAAATGAAATCCTGCTTGACAGGATATGTGCAGACCTGCTTGACAGGTGGACAGAAAATAAACGTGCTTGAAGTCCTGTTGTTGACAGGAGAATGCAAATGAAATCCCGCTGTTGCCGGGAAGATGCAAATGAAATCCTGCTGTTGCCAGGATAAATGCAAACCTGCTTAACAGGTGGACAGAAAATAAACGTGCTTGAAGTCCTGTTGTTGACAGGAGAATGCAAATGAGGTCCCGCTGTTGCCGGGAAAATGCAAATGAAATCCTGCTGTTGCCAGGATAAATGCAAACCTGCTTGACAGGTGGACAGAAAAATAAACGTGCTTGAAGTCCTGTTGTTGACAGGAGAATACAAATGAGATCCCGCTGTTGCCGGGAAGATGCAAATGAAATCCTGCTTGACAGGATATGTGCAGAAAAAATTTGATGAGGCCTGACAACATAGGCCATGACGCAGAAAATTAAAGGTTGATGGCGGCCTGACAACATAGGCCTGAAAGCAGTAAATCTAAACTAGAAGGTGGCCTGACAACGTAGGCCTACAAGCATTAAATCTAACTAGAAGGTGGCCTGACAACATAGGCCTAAAAGTATTAAATCTAAACTAAAAGATGGCCTGACAATATAGGCCTGAAAGCAGTAAATCTAAACTATGGCGGCCTGAAAACATAGGCCTAAAAGCAGTAAATCTAAACTATGGCGGCCTGACAACATAGGCCTAAAAGCAGTAAATCTAAGCTACATGGCGGCCTGACAACATAGGCCTAAAAGCAGTAAATCTAAGCTACAGCGGCCTGACAACATAGGCCTGAAAGCAATAAATCTAAACTACGGTGGCCTGACAACATAGGCCTAAAAGCAGTAAATCTAAGCTACATGGCGGCCTGACAACATAGGCCAGTGAGCAGGAATGAATGAAACACTTTACCTTGCGCTTGATAGTTATTTCCTTGAAGAGACTTGGGCAACCATTTTGCCCTAGTTTGGAAATTTCTTGATAACTGAGAGGCGTCTTGATTTGAAAGAATTTTGGGCCAACGTTTTGCCCCAGTTTGAAGGGTTTCAATAAGCTTGACTTGAATTTTTCTAGGCAACCTTGCCCTATTGAACTCAATTGGAGTTGAGGAATTGAGGATTGCCTCAACTTGGATTTTCTCGGGCAGATGTTTGCCCTAGTTTGAACTTGAATTTAAATCTTTCTTGGGCAAATGTTTGCCCCAGTTTGGACTTGATCCAGAATCTGAGGATGAACTCAAATTGAGCTTTTGTGGGCAAGTGTTTGCCCCAGTTTTGTTCTTGGTTCAAAATTTGAGGATGACCCCAAATTAAATTTTTGTGGGCAAGTGTTTGCCCCAGTTTGGACTTGACTGAGAATTTGAGGATAACTTCAAGTTGAATTTTGTGGGCAAGCGTTTGCCTCAGTTTGAACTTGATTTTGATCTCAAACTGTATTTTTGTGTGGGAAAGCATTTGCCCCAGTTTGAGTTGATTCAGAATTTGAGGATGACCTCACATTGACCCCCCTTTTCGTGTGGGCAAGCGTTTGCCCCAGTTTGGAAATCTTTTAATTATGATCGATTCAGGCAATTTTACCTAGGTCTTAATTAGTTTTTGAAAAATGAGTTATGAAACACTTAAATGAAAAGATGCTTATGTGTTGTTTGAATGAATGAAGAAAATGTGGTATTTGTGATGCTTGAATGAATGCGGAAATGATGCAGGGTTCTTATTTTGATGCTTGAAATAATTTTTTGATGAAACAGATGCTATTGAATGCAAACCATGAAATGGTGTAAAAGCCTTTTGTTTCTCTTGATTTTTAATTTTTCTGACACATTCTTCTTCGACAACCCCATAGTGGATGTGAAAGATATCAAGAATCAAGGCGAGCTGGATTGGCTCTGTCTCTTGGTTTATTAGTCAATTTTGGAATCTTCTTTCCGAGATCTTTGAGACCCAACAGTTGTCAGTATCATTGAGTAAGACACACTCCTTTTTTTTTGGCATCATGGCTGGTAGGAAGATGAATCCTTGGGAAACAATCCTACCGTGTTGCAGCGGTCAAGGATTCATCTGACTTGTCATAACTTTTCAAAATTAATCCTTTTTATTTTTACATTTTTCACATCTCCTTTGGCATGTGCGCTATTGAGGGGTGCGAAGTGATTCTGGATGGTTAGTGAAAAATATAGAGAAGGTTTGCAAAGGATGTTTGAGGTAGTGTACTTGAAAGGGATAGATGACAAAAGATATGGGTTTGATTGCCCAAATGGCACCTTTTGGTGAAAAATGTCAGTGCTGCTTTTCATAATTTTGATTGTCGAATTAATCGAACTCGAGAAAATGGCAAAATTTTGCCCCAGTTTTAGGAATATATGAGGTGCAGGATACCATGTTGTCCTGGAATTCCTGGTTTGACCTTAATTTTTGCCTGGGTTGTTCTTTTGAGTTTTCAACCCAGCAGGTCTTTTGTATTGCCCTAACTTTTGCCTAGGTCGTTCTTGATTGTTGACCTAGCGGGTTCTTGATTGTGTGCCCTAACTTTTGCCTAGGTCGTTCTTGATTGTTGACCTAGCGGGTTCTTGATTGTGTGCCCTAACTTTTGCCTAGGTCGTTCTTGATTGTTGACCTAGCGGGTTCTTGATTATGCCCTAACTTTTGCCTTGGTCGTCTTTGATTGTTTGTCGACCTAGCGGGCTTCTGCTTGATTACGCCCTAACTTTTGCCTAGGTCGTTCTTGATTGTTGACCTAGCGGGCTTTTGCTTGATTGTGCCCTAACTTTTGCCTAGGTCGTTATTGATTGTTGACCTAGCGGGCTTTTGCTTGATTGTGCCCTAACTTTTGCCTAGGTCGTTCTTGATTGTTGACCTAGCGGGCTTTTGCTTGATTGTGCCCTAACTTTTGCCTAGGTCGTTATTGATTGTTGACCTAGCGGGCTTTTGCTTGATTGTGCCCTAACTTTTGCCTTGGTCGTCTTTGATTGTTTGTCGACCTAGCGGGCTTCTGCTTGATTACGCCCTAACTTTTGCCTAGGTCGTTATTGATTGTTGACCTAGCGGGCTTTTGCTTGATTGTGTCCTAACTTTTGCCTAGGTCGCCCTTACGGGTTTTCGACCTAGCGGGCCTTTGTTTGATCGTGCCCTAACTTTTGCCTAGGTCTTCTTTGATGATTGTCGACCTGGCGGGCTCTTATATGATCCTGATTTTTGCCTGAATTGTTGTTGTAAACCGGCAAGTCCTTTTTCTAATCATGACTTTGTCAATCATTATTTTGAACTTTAACCCTATTTTGCCTGGATTCTTTTAGCTTTTAATCCAGCGGGTTTCTCTTCTTCTTGAATTTCATGTTTTGACCTTAATTTTGCCTGGATTATTATTTTTTACTTTAATCCAGCAGGTCCTCTTCTTTTCTTTGAATTTTGAATTTTGACATCTACCTTGCCTGGGTCATCTTGGCTTCCAATTCAGCGGATCTTATTTTGCATCCCTAAATTTTGCCTGAATTTAGACTTGATTCCAGCGGGATGTTTTATTTGACAAGACATTTTGAATAGGGATCTAGAATTCCTGGTTGTTGTTCTGCTTCCTCATTGGGCTTTTTTCTTTGAGCTTGATTAATCCGACGTTCAAGATTATTTATTACAACATTAGCATCCTCACCAATTGGTATTTTATTGTTTGGGTATAGGAATAAGAAGTGGGTTGAAGAGATAAAAAGAATGGTAAAATTTTTTTAGAAATAAAGCTAAAATGTAAAGCACGTGCTCAAGTGATATGAAAAATGTAATTTTGTATTTATTCATTGCTATTTATTTACAAAAGATTAATTTTGAAAAACATGACAAATTTTGGATGTTCTTCCTCGATAGCTTGACTTGTACAAGGCGGCTCATTGTGTTGCTCCCATTTCTTAGCCAGCAGATGAACTCTCATGATTCAGGATTTGGATTAGGAGCGATCTTCCCGAAATCTAGCCGTTTAGCATCGATTAGGCTTTGCACCTTGCGCTTCAGGACCTGGCAGTTTTCTGTTGAATGACCAATATACCCCGCATGGTAATCACATATGGCATTTGCATCGTACCATTTTGGATATGGTGGGTCTTGAGGTTTCAGCGGGTATGGAACCACCAAGGAATTTTGGATTAGCTGAGGTAGCAGCTCGGTATAGGTCATTGGGATAGGGTCGAATTGGACGGGTTCTTTTTCCTTTTTTTGGCTTTGGCTAGAATTTGAGCTCATGGCTTGTGTTCGGACTGTGTATGGTGTGGGCGGTCGTATTTGCGTTGGATAGTTGTAAGCTGGATGGTAGGGTGTTTGGTAGGTAGAGGCAATGTAAGGATATGGTGTGTAGGGTGTATATGGTGGTGGTTGGAAGCTAATCGGTCCATAAAGTGCCGTCGAAGGTATATACTGTCCTTGACCAGAAGCCGCATTATAAGCTTCACCTGTCCTCTTCTTTTCTGTAGAGGCGTCAACTGTCCCTGTGGCCTTATGCGTGATCCTTCCTCGACGCATGCCACCCTCGATCCTTTCTCCAATGATGACGACATCAGAGAAGCTAGAAATCACACTGCCAATCATCTTGTCATAGAAAGGATCTTGGAGTGTGTCCATGAACGTGCTGACCAGCTCTTTTTCAGATAGTGGAGGTTGCACTTGAGCAGCTAGCTCCCTCCATCTTTGAGCATACTGCTTGAAGGTCTCATCCCCCTTCTTGGCCATATTCTGGAGCTGGGTTCGATCGGGAGCCATCTCGGCATTGTACTGATATTGTTTGAGGAAAGCCTCAGCCAGATCCCTCCATGAACGGATGTGTGTCTGCTCTAGCTGAGTGTACCAGGTTGCAGCTGCCCCTGTTAAGCTGTCTTGAAAGAAATGGATAAGCAGCTTCTCATCGTAAGTACATGCAGACATCTTCCTACAGTACATAGTCAGATGTTTCTTCGGGCAGCTAGTTCCTTGATACTTCTCGAATTCAGGAACCTTGAATTTGGGAGGGATTACTATGTCCGGAACCAAGCATAGGTCAGCTGCATCTCTGGCTTCATAAGTACTCCCCTCAATTGCCTTGATTCTTTCCTCTAGGATTCTCCATTTTTTAATGTCCTCATTCGAAGGATGACGTGGGTATTCCTCAGGCATAGGGTAAGGTTGGAAAAATGGTGTGTGCACAGGATGAGGCCCTTGGGTGAACATAGGATGCGTTCCTCCAACGGCTGTTTGGTAAGCTTGTGAGGTGGTGTTTGGAGGTAGGTTATGTGTTTGGGTTTGTGTTTGGGCTTGTGTTTGGTTGTATGAAGGTGCATGCCCATGAGGAAACCCATAATGAACTCCTTCGGTTTGCGAAGGTATGTTTAATGGTGGAATGAAGCCAGGAGGATGTGTTGGGTCAGTTGATTCTCTCAGAGATTCCTTCTGTTTTGACAATTGGATGGCCTCCATCAGCTTGGCCATCTGCTCTTTTAGAGATTTGACCTCATTTCTTAGCTCCTCATTTTGTCTCTCCAACTCATCCATGATTCTTGATTGTGCTCGAGTTCTATAAGGATGTCGAGGAAGCTGTGTTTCTAGTGAAGTTAAAAAAATGATTTTTGAGAAATAATTTGAGTGCAGAAATCATGAATAATAAAGATGTTAATGTAGTGAGTATGAAGAAAAAAGGCATGGAATGATTTTTCTTGAAATTTTTCTCTTTTTTATGATAAATTTATGAATGAATGGATGAATGAATGTTATGCTCAAGTAAGTTTAAGAGATTTGAAGTTTGACTATTTTGAAAATAAATTAGAGTTCTTTTATTTGAAATCCTTCTTTTTGATGATAAATTCATGACTGAATGAATAAATGAATATTATGCACAAATAAGTTTTAGATACTTGAAGTTTTAACTATTTGAAAATAAATCAGAGTTGCTTTATTTATTGATTTTTAACAGATTTGTTTTTAGGAGTTTTGGTACTTTTTATTTTGCTAAAAAGCCTTTAGTTTTGTTTTGAAAATCTTTTATCTTTACTGAAATCTTTCTAGAAAGCGTTTTTTAGGTTTCGAAAATTTTCCATTCTCTCCTTTTGAACTTTTGATATTTTCAGTATTTTTAAAAGATTATTTTCCTAATTTTTCTTATTTCTAAGATGGCCTTTTTAAGTTTTCTTTGGAGTCTTTTCAATATTTGCAAAATATTTTTTCTAATTTTTCCTAGGAATTTTCTCCTTCTGTTTGGTTTTCTTGATTTCAAACTTTTATTTGATTTTGGTTTTTAATTTTTGTATTTCCCCAACTTTAGCTTTTAGCTTCCTTTTGCTGCTTCATATTGTTTGATTCAAATAAGTGCCTATGAGCGTGAACCTTGTATATTGAAAAGGGTGTGTGTGCCCTCTTTGCTTCTTATGCGGGTTACCTGTCCTAAGGATCTATGGCCTTTTGTATGAACCTCTCAAAGGTGGTTTGTAATCCTGGGGTGTAGAGGTCACTAGAGCCAAGTTCCAGTCCATAATGCTTGCCACAACAGTAGAAGTAGCCACTAGTTGTGGGACATTATGAATAGGACGTACTCTAGCTGGGAGCTTCATGATAGCCACACAGGACGTAGGCCCCAGCGTGACACCATTAGATCCCTCTATCCTAAGTAGCACTCAGACCCGGGTATAGGGCCCCACTCATGATGGAATGCATATGCAAAGTGTGAAGGGCACACAATATTATTGGGATACCTGCAATTGGGGAACTTGCACAGATATATAGCAATTTATTGTTTGTCTATCCTAGAGTGTAGAGAGAGTAAACAAACAATAAAACAATAATAAATCAGCAAATAAATAACATACAATAATTAAATTATGCACATAAACAGTGAAGGTATCAATTATAACGCACACTCAAATAAAATGGGCTTGACTCTCTAGGGTCCCCAGTGGAGTCGCCATCTGTCGCAACCGTAATTCCGACGAGACGACGAACTCGCTAAAATTTTAAAAATGAATTGTTTTATGATGTGGAGTCGCCACCAAATTTTTGTTTAAGGGAAAAAGATTTGGAAAAACCCTGACTCAAGAATGAGCTTCTAAGTTCGGGAGTCGGTTACAAGTAGGGAAGGTGTTAGGCACCCTACTTGCCCGTTCCGAAGAACGGTACCCTTAAACTGAGTGTGTGATTTTGAAAATGTTTGATCCCTTCAACTAGTGTGAAAAATAATTACTTGACGGAGGTTAGCCTGACAGGACTTGATCCTGCTCCTACGTATTCCCCGGTGCAATGGGAAACTCAAGGCTTACGTAGTTCTAGTTTATGAAGGCTTGACCTTCAAAAGTGCTTGAGAAAGAATGTTTGGAGATTTTTCTATTTGAAAAGAAGCTTTATTTTTAGGAGGGGTCTTTGGCCCACTCATGCACAAGGCTCGAGGCGGCTAAGGCAGCACAGGGGCCTATATGAACTACTAAATGCTGAACAGCAGGTAAACCGCCAGTTCCCCATTTAGAGCCCATTGCGTGAGACCTAGAATCCCAAAATATTTAGGAAAAGATGTTTTTTTATTTCGAAGGGGACCCTAAGTCCACTCATGCACAAGACCCGAGGCGGCTAAGGCAGCACAGGGGCCTATATGAACTACTAAACGTTGAACAGCAGGTAAACCGCCAGCTCCTCATTTAGAGTCCATTGCGTGAGATTTAGAAATCCCAAAATAGTAGAAAAATATTTTTAGATTTTGAAAAGATACGATTTGCAAATGATATTGATTCTTGAATAAGAGAAAACTTGAATTTGAGATAAGAACCTCGTTTTTGAGTTGTGGGTTACAAATAGAATTTTGGCGTAATTTTGCAATTATGGAAATTTAGGATGATTTGGTAATTATTAGAAATTTTTTATGAATTTATTTGAAAACCTTATGAGTTTATTTAGGAATTTTTAGAATTTTTGCTAATTTTCTTAATTTCTTGAATTTTTATGAAATTTTCATTAATTCTAAATTTCTGGAATTTTTTTATTAATTTTTTGATTTCTGGAATTTTTTAGATTTATTTCTGGAATTTTTTATTAATTTTTGAATTTCTGGAAATTTTTATTAATTTTTGAATTTCTAGGATTTTTTATTTATTTTTGAATTTCTGGAATTTTTTATTAATTTTTGAATTTCTGGAATTTTTTATTAACTTTTGAATTTCTGGAATTTTTTATTAATTTTTGAATTTCTGGAATTTTTTATTAATTTTTGAATTTCTGGAATTTTTTATTAATTTTTGAATTTCTAGGATTTTTTATTTATTTTTGAATTTCTGGAAATTTTTTATTAATTTTTGAATTTCTAGAATTTTTTATTAATTTTTGAATTTCTAGGATTTTTTATTTATTTTTGAATTTCTGGAATTTTTTATTAATTTTTGAATTTCTGGAATTTTGAATTTTTATTATTTTTCTGGATTTTTAGTGGCAGTCTAGGGGTTAACAGAATTCTCTAGGGGCAAAATGATAGTTGGCCAAATGATAATTTCAGGATGTGGGACTTGTTGGGGATTATGGAATTTCCCCAAGGGCAATGTGGTGAATCAGCATCGCAGGGTATACTGGGGATTATGGAATTCCCCCAGGGGTAGTGTGGTAATGGTAATTATCATGGCATTTGAGGAAATACTTCAAAAATGCCTTTCCCAGGATTCGAACCCGAGACACACAATATGCTGACGACGCTCCCTGCCACTTAGCCATGCCCAGGAGTCATTCGTAAACTACATTGTTTCAACTATATGCTGAATCAGGACCTAATGGCTATTAGTGGAGCCTAAAGCAATGGGCAGTTGGATTTGTAAAAGAGGAGTCATGTCCAGGGCTCGAAATCAGGAGCAATGGCTCGTCATGTTATCAGCCTAACCATTTAGCCTGCTTGGGCTTATGAATGACATTATGCAACTTATCTATTCTGACTGACATTTGTCTAAGAATTATGTACGTATTTTGCACAGAATTGATTGAAAACTTACCTGCATGAGTTAGCCATAGTGACTATGGGTTACTTGATTTGTTAAAATAGAAACATGCTTTAGGGGGGATTGGATGGTTTGAATTACATTAGAGCAAGCTTCTGTGGGTATAGGATTAAACAAAACGTTGAACCAACGCTGTGCTTGTTCATACCTTAGGCAAAACAAGGAAGCAGCTGACTGGTTAATTGTATTCATGCCTTAGAATTAGGATCAAGATATTGCTCAGCTAGGTGAACTTTTGAAAGGGACATCAGACATCGTCTACTACCACCATCTAAAGTTCCTAAACCTCCTACAGTCTGCATGAACGAGCCTTATACAACCTAATTCAGGTTTGATAGTGAGCTAAAAACAAACTCTGACTTCGAAAATCTAACAGAAACTAGTACTTGATATATCAGAGGCCACTTCTATCCAATAAGGCCAGATCAGTATTACTGCACCGGTGTATTGCCATTTAACATGAGCAATTGATTTAATCAATTTCTAATCAGGCGCCCTTTGAGCCTAAATTTCAAGGTCATGGAGCTTGTTAATTCCTGCCCATTATAGTCCCGGATTCGTGCATTAATTGGCAACAACAGCTCGATAGGACTAACAAGTAATGGATCAGCTTTGATTAGTTTCCATAGCCAAGCAGAGAAATAGCAACTAATCATATAATAGCTTAGCCCTTCCATCAGTCTATCTTAAGAATGGATCTGCAAGATCTGTGAAATTATGCAAATTAAAGGAGCCGGGCCAGGCCAAAGAATCATTAGGATATACGCCTCCTTTCTCAGCTGATGTGGTTATTAGCTATCCCTGAATATAGGTCCTCCAGAGGCCATCACTCCTAAGCTTTGTTCAGGTTCATCTAGTTCCTTATTTGACTATTAGACTTCTGTTATCAATTCTTATCATTAGAAGCCATAATCTGAGATCAAGGTTTGATTTTTTTTTTACATTGTGCGGGTTTCTTCACTTTCAAGATTTCTAGCAGATTTCCAATTTCCTCATAGCTAATTTTACCGCCTTCTTGACTATAATCTAAGCTTGACACTCACTGGTTCTAACAGAAGTTAAGTTAGGGGAACCATAGTTTTGAAGTTATGTCTTTCAGCCCTGAAGCCAAGTCATAGGAACTCCTTCTACCACATTATGATATATGAACCAAGAATACAGAATTGGAGATACAGATGCAATTATCTTGAGAGATGATTCTCGTCTCATATTTAGCTACTGATCTATGCATAAATTCAAAGGATCAAGAGACCAGAATCATGGCAACTGATGGCAAATCTATTCACAGCAAAATCCTGAAAGATTTTATACAAACTCTAAATTCCGATTGAGAAATATTGTATGATTCAATACTAGTAAATACGAACAAGATTTTGGGTTATGACTCAAATGCCAAAATAACAAACACATATGCAGTGATTGATCTAGTTACAATCTTGCTAACTCCATTCGATTCATGCAGATTTCGTATTAAGTGCTCACCTGACTAAGGCTAACTTGAAAGAATGCAAAAACTCCAAACAGAAACGATTAGCTTCCAGGGACGGGAGCTTTCCCCTCCCTTTCCAATGTTACTGGTATGAGCCTTGTGATTGGCTTGAAAAGCTTCTTTTTTGCCTTCACTGCGATGGAGAGGCCAGAGAAGAAAAGAAGTCGGGATCTTGAAAAAGAATCCTTCAGGCTTTCCCCTTTCCAGAGAACCTTTTTCTCCCTTTCTCTGTTTTTTTTTTGTAATTCCCTTTCTCCTCCTCCAAACTGTTTTTTCTCTTTTTCCTTTTTTGTTCTGTTAATTCTGTTAAAAACCTCTCCTTCTTTTTCAGAATTTTTTTCTATTTATTTTTCCCTGGACTATCATTTTTCTATTTCTAGATTTATCCTTTTTTAGAATTTTTGGACTTTCCTTTTTCTTTTTTTTTTTTTGCCAAATTTTAGTTCTTTCGTTTCCTTTTATTTTTTTATTTAATCCAATTTTTTAATTTCTTTTTATCCATCAATTTCTGATTTTATTTATTTTTTCAGATTTAAAAATTTTCTTTAACTTTTTTCTATTTTTTTATTATTTTTTTTTCTTTTCTACATTTGACTTTTCCAGAATTTATTATGTAAAAAAAAACTTGACTTTATTATCGTTTTTCTATTTGTCTGTTCTCTGTTTGTCTGTTTTCTGTTTCTCTGTTCTCTGTTTCTCTGTTTTCTGTTTCTC
This sequence comes from Canavalia gladiata, assembly GCA_037954105.1. NCBI lineage: Eukaryota > Viridiplantae > Streptophyta > Magnoliopsida > Fabales > Fabaceae > Canavalia > Canavalia gladiata. The sequence continues at coordinate 34,706,534 of CM075665.1, forward strand.
TGTTTTCTATTTGCCTGTTTTCTGTTTGTCTTCAAATTTTAATTTTGTATTAGTTTTGAATTTCTTTTATACATTATCTTAAAATGGGTCTCGGACATAATTGGGTGTTTACAACGTGCACAGAGTCGAAGGCAAGCGAAAGTTGCACGACAACTCCTATGATTTTCCAAACATCGAAAGACAGGGTATGTTGCACTTTCAACTTCAGAACTCATTGCGTGAGATCTTGGGTCTTTTTAGGAATTTTGGAAGAAAAGGAATAATTTTGAAAGGATATTAGAAGGGAGATCCCCAATCCACATGCACAGAGTCGAAGGCAAGCGAAGGTTGCACGACGATTCATATGATTCTCCAAACGTCGAAAGACAAGGTATGCTACACTTTCAACTTTGGAGCTCATTGCGTGAGATCTTGGGTCTTTTAGGAATTTTGGAAATTATTTTGGAAGAAAAGGAATAATTTTGAAAGGAGATTAAGAAGAAGATCCTCAATCCACATGCACAGAATCGAAGGCAAGCGAAGGTTGCACGAAGATTCATATGATTCTCCAAACATCGAAAGACAGGGTATGCTGCACTTTCAACTTTGGAACTCATTGCGTGAGATCTTGGGTATTTTAGGAATTTTGGAAATTATTTTGGAAGAAAAGGAATAATTTTGAAAGGAGATTAAGAAGAAGATCCTCAATCCACATGCACAGAATCGAAGGCAAGCGAAGGTTTCACGACGATTCATATGATTCTCCAAACGTCGAAAGACATGGTATGTTACACTTTCAACTTCGGAGTTCATTGCGTGAGATCTCAGATCTTTTAAAGCTTTGAAAGATATTGTTTTAGAAAATGGAGTTTTTGAAGATTTGATTTAGAAAGGATGACATATAAACATAAACAAATCAGAAATAAATACATATAGAAGGATGCACACATGGAAACTAATACCTAAACAAGTTTGAAAGGACAAGATCTACACAAGAACTTCAAGAACACAAGAGATTTTATCACCAAAATTTGAATTCAAATCTAAAATGTTTTAGAACATATTCTTTGGTATATCTAAAAATTCAAACCAACCAATTGAAATATATGGATCATAGTAATCAAACAAAACAAGTTTGACACAAATCTAACAAGAAATGAGCAAGTTATGCCCAAATCAAATGAGCTAGGTTCATTTACACATCAAGATGAACATACTTCAGTAATCAGGTGATATAAATTCATTTTAGATCCAAATTAGACAAATAATATCATTTCTGAAACTAGAGCAAAATATGAAGAGAACGCAACAAAAATCACTAAAGTCGGAGATCATTTGATTGATCAAAACCAAAAACGAAAAACAGAGACGAAAATGAACTTCAAGAACACCGAGTTTTTGGAGCCAAAATTTGAATTCAAATCTCAGAATTTTTCGAAAATATTTTTTGGTAGATCTGAAAAAATAAAACCAAAAAATTGAAATATATAGATCATAGGAATCAAACAAAACAAATTTGACAAAAATCAGACCATAAATGAGCAAGGTATGCACAAATCAAATGAGCTAGGTTCATTTACACATCAAGATGAACATACTTCAGTAATCAGGTGATATAAATTTCATTTTAGATCCAAATTAGACAAATAATATCATTCCTAAAATTAGAGAAAAATATGAAGAGAACACAACAAAAATCACTGAAGTCTGAGATCATTTGATTGATCAAAAACAAAAACGAAAAACAGAGACAAAAATGAACTTCAAGAACACCGAGTTTTTGGCGCCAAAATTTGAATTCAAATCTCAGAATTTTTCGAAAATATTTTTTGGTAGATCTGAAAAATTAAGACCAAAAAGTTAAAATATATAGACCATAGGAATCAAACAAAATAAATTTGACAAAAATCAGACCAGAAATGAGCAAGGTATGCACAAATCAAACAAGCTAGGTTCATTTGCGCATCAAGACAAACATCCTTCAGTAATCAGGTTATAGAGACTTCATTTTAGATCCTAATTAGACAAATAATATCATTTCAGAAACTAGAAATAAAGACGAAGAGAACGCAACAAAAATCACTGAAATCGGAGATCATATGACCGATCAAAAATGAAAATGAAAACAAAAACGAAGATGAACTCAGAAATCCGAGAAGACGCAAGAAAATTAAACGAAATAGAAGTAAGATCTAACCTCCATTGATGTTCTTGAATGCCACTTGATATCATCTTGGAAAGTGATGAATAACTGGTTTCATGGAGGCCAAGGAGGTGCTCAATTGGATGTAGAATTCAAGAGTCTCTTTGGTACTCCTCTTAGAAAAAATCTAAAACCCCCTTTCAATCACCCAAAGTGCTCCTCTCTCTCTCCTTATAAATTATGAAATTTTTTCTTAAAAATGAAGAATCCCCCTTGAACAAAATGAAAGTCCCTATTTATAGATAAAATTTCAAAAAAGGGAAGGAAAAAAAGAAAGGGAAAAATTTTCTAGAAGTGAAGAAGCTTCCCCCTTTTGTTTTCTAATTTTTCTCTTTTTTGTTTTCTTTTTATTATTTTATTTTTATTTTTCTTTCTTTTTCTATTCTTATTTTGTTATTTTTTTCTTTTTCTCTAACTAATTCTTAACCATCATTAACTAATCCAACTAACTTTCTAACTAAATTCTTAACTAAAAAATTATTTTCTTTCTTTTTCAATTCTTTTTTTTCTTATTTTTTGATTTTAGACTAAAAACAAAATGATTTATTTTGGGTTTTGAATTTATCCTCGGACATAATTCAGTGTTCACAATAACTATTTAAATTCTATATTTTTAAACTAAATGTAACTTGATAATTCTTTAATAAAATTAGATAAACGAATCAAACAAAATAAATTTATTATTTTATTTGACATCTTTTTAATAAGATCTATATCAATAGTTATCTTTCAAATTATTTATATTTTATTGAATTATCTAATTTTATTATTTATTTGATAATATAATAAAGAGATAATAGTATAAAGGTATATAAAATTTATGAGATTAATTTTTTAATATTAAAAAATAAAAAATTAGTTAAATTTAATTTATATATAAATTATATAAAAATTGAATTAACTCAAATTATTATAACCAAGTATTAAATACAGTTTAATGGTAACCAGTATTTTAAATATGTAAAAAAATTTAAACAAAAAATTTACTTAATTTTATATAGAAAAAAAACTAATATAAAATTATTAATATCTATATTAAAAAATAATAAATAATAATATTAGTATCAATAAATTTAAAATATACATAAACTAATTTGTAAAGATAAAAATTATTATATAGGAACTAATTTGTATTTTTTAAAATAAATGAAGGATTGGTGATAAATTTGTTATAAACAAATGAAGATATCATTTTAAAATTCACATGATAATTTGTGTGTCACTCAGCATGTCAAATTAGCACATTTTTACATGAAAAATGATGAAGAAATCAATTCACAAAACCAATTACTAAATATAGTACTAATGAATAAGTTTTTAGACTAATTGAAATTGCTAGAAATAAGTGCAATTTACAATGTCATATACAAGTGAGCAACTAATTTGTCCATTTATTCTATTAACAAACAAATATATTAGAGACAATGTCAAACAATGTAAACAAAAAAAATGTAAATACACAATCAATTTCAAACACGAACAAACATATCCATACATACAACATAGACTCATTACATCATAGAAATATATAGAAAATTAAAATAAACAAGTAAGATACAAACACACAGATAAATACATAAATTGAGACATACCAACATATAAGAAACCTACACACAACAATCAAATACACATACAAGAATCATACACAAAATTAAAAAACATAGAATATCATATACACATAACATATAAATCCACACATAAAACAAAGATATAGATGAAAAAAATAAAAAATGCATAAATTCATACATACACAAACAAAAATAACATAAAGAGAATACATAAACATTATGTACAAACACAAATAACAAAACAAAATAAAATATACCTACCTAAATAACACACCTATTCGTAGATAAAAATGAACCAACTCACATTCTAGATACAAACACACCAAAATCAACATGCACCCACACTAACCATAGACATACAAAGGTAAATTACAACTACACAAATAAGAACATATAGCAAAACACATAAAAATAAATAGATCACAAAATATAACATACACCCAAGCAACTAACAAACACACAAATGCACAACTCATGCATTGCAATAATAAAAAACAAGAACAAACCACACAACAAAGTACACAATCAACAAACTCACATACTCAAACAACATACACATACCCATATACAAAATGCGCATGAGCAAAAAATAGTTTCATATCATATATTCATGCATACAAGCACGTACGCATGCAAACAAAGAAACATAGATAAGCAAAACGCGGAGAAACACAGCTAAACGAAATACACAAAGGCACAAAATTAACACTAACAAATAAACAAACAAACACATCTATACACACCTAGCACACACAAACACAATACACCAAATCTAATACACACAAAATAGCTAAGAATGATACAATTGCTCACAAATTTGGAGAGAAAAAGAAACACTTAAAGTGCTGAAAATTAATAAATGAAAGTTTAGAAAATTAACAACTAAACTAGTCATTCTACGCACCACTACATAAGCTACAAGGCTTTCAAAATAAGATTGCATCCACCATATTGAACTTCCCTCATGATAAGAAGTTGCTTCTCTTCATGAATTAGCCTAAGAGAGAAGAGAGAATTTGAAAGAAAGTGCTCACTCTAAATTTTAAAAACATTTTACAAATGACTCAATGTTTAAGAGAAGAATAAAAGGATCTATTTATAGACCATAAGGACGTAGCCAAAGTAGGAATAAATGTGCACCTTCCCCTAATGTGAGCTGAGTTTGGCCCAATCTAAAGTGTAAACACACTAGAAACAAAAGACATTCCAAACCTATCCAAAGTAGATAACTAATCGCAAGATCCTAGTTAATAAGTGAAAAAGGCAAACATGAGTTGTGTACTATACCACTCATGGTGTGATCAGTACTAGGACTAGAACCAGGATCATTATTGAGACCAGGACCTATAGCTAGACTAGGATCAGTACTGGGACAAGCAACAGTACTACCATAAGGACCAATAGTTGGACTAAGACCAAGATCAATATTGGGATCAGAACCAGTTGTAGGACTAGGATTTGGATCAATACTACGACCAAGACTAGTATGTGGACCCAGATTAGGATAATTATTAGGACCAAGATCAGTATTGGGCCAGGACCAGCATCAGTACTAGGACCTGGACCAGTAGTTGTACTAGGACCAGGTTCAGTATTAGGTCCAGCACCAGTCGTAGAACCAGGACTAGGATTAGTATTATGACCAAGACCAGTAGTTAATCCAAGATGAAATTAGTAATAAGATTAGGACCAGTAGTTGGACTAGGACTAGGATCGGTACTAGGACCATGACTAGTTGTTGGACCCAGACCAAAATCAGTACTGGGTCTTGGATTAGTATTGGGACTAGAACCAATAGTTGGACCAGGAAAAGGATTAGTACTTGGACCAGGATCAATACCGGGACCAGTACAAGTAGTTGGACCACTAGTAGGACCAAGACCTAGATCAGTATTGGACAAGGACCATTAGTAGGTCAGGACCATGATTGGTACCATGACTAGGATCAGCACAAGGATCAGTACAAGAACTAAGACTAGTATTAGGACCAGGACCAGTGATAAATAATATGACCTAGGGAAAGAAAACAACTAGGACTAGGACCAATAATAGGACTAAGAACAGGATCAATACTTGAACCAAGACTATATTATGAAAGGACCATGATTAGTACAAGGACAAGAGCAGGATTAACGCTAGAACCAAGACAAGTTGAAGGAGAAGGAAAACAATCAATACTAAGACCAGAATCAATAAGTGGACCAAGACCAGGTTAAGTATTAGGACCAAGATAAGTACTAGGACCAGCATCAGTACTAGGACAAGGACCAAGATCAATAGTTGGAATAGGGAAAGGATGAGTACTAGGACCAAGACATTAGTACTAGGATAAGGATTAATAGTATGATTAGGATCAAGATCCGTACTAGGAATAGGATCGATATTTGGACTTGGACATGTAGTAGGACCAGGAACATGAGTAGTATTAGGACTAGGACCAATACAAAGACTAGAACAAGTATTAGTGCTTGGACCAGGTTCAGTACTAGGGCTAGGACTAGGATCAGTACTAAAACTAGGACCAACAATAGGATCAGAACCAATAGTAGATGTAGGACCAATAGTAGGATCAGGAACATGATTAGTATTAGGACCAGTAGTAGGATTAGGAACATGATTAGTATTAGGACCAGGATTGGTATCGGTACTTGAACTAGGTTCAGTACTAGGAATGGGACCTGGATTAGTACTAGGACTAAGACCAAGACCAAGATCAGTACTAAGACCAATAGTAGGACCAGGAACAATACTAGGACAACAATCAGGACCAGAATTAATAGGACCAAAAACCAGGATTAGCAAAAGGACCAGCACTGGTAGTAGGACCAGAACCTAGATCAGTACTAGGACCATGACCAGTAATAGGCAAAACCAAGATCAGTACTAAACTAGGACCAGTAGTAAGACCAGCACTAGGATTAGTACTAGAACCAGGTCTAGCAATAGGATCAAAACTATCATTAGTAGTAGGACCTGAGTAAGGAAAACAACTAGGACTAGGACCAATAGTAGGACCAAGACCAGGATTAGTACTAGAACCAAGACCAGGATTAGTACTAGAACCAAGACCAAGACCAGTAGTATGAAAGGACAAGGATTAGTATTATGTCTTTATAACATTGTTGATCATATATATTTGGATAATAAATAATATAATATACTTTATTACTTTTTATATTTGATTAAATTATTTTAAAGATTATTTAGAAGAAAATAAAAAATAAATAAATAATTTTAATTTTAATTTAAGAGTAATACATATTATTTTATAACAATAACAAATAATTAATATATCAAAATTTATTTTAATTTGTTATTTCTATTTTTTATTTACATATATTAAATTAAAATATACTTATATAAAATGAAAAAATTTATAATTTTTCTTTTTCTTTTTAAGACTTTCCTTTTAAAAATATTTTTATGAAATTAATTACTTCATTATTACGATAGGATATAAAATCATAACATTGTAATTTGTATGAATTACCAATGTTACAAAGATATGGAAATTATTTAGAGGTGAATATGTTGATATGTTTTTTAGCCACATCATTTATACGAAAAATTCAACGTAGTATTCTTTTTAACATTGATATAGATGATGGAAATCATTTAAAAAATTAATATTTTTTAATAGATGTAAAGATTTAATACATTGATTTATTAAAGATCTTATACAATTTGATCAAATATATTTGGATGATAGATAATATAATATATATATATATATATATATTTTAGTAAAATATTTTAAGGATTGTTTAGAAAGAAATTATAAAAAGTAAAATTTATAATTTTAAATTCATAATATTATATATTATTTTATAATAATAAAAAAATAATTAATACGTTTAAGTTATATTAATTTATTCCTTTTATCTTTTATTGAAAAATTAAATTAAAATATGTTTATTGAAAGGATAAAATTTATTTTTTTCTTGCTCTTTCTTTTAAAATCTTTTTTTAAGATTATTTTTGAAAAAAATTATTATTTTATTATAAAAAGAGGATATAAAAACATGACATTTTAAGAATCAATTATATTTCAAAAATATGAAAATTTATTTAAAGTGAGGATCGTGAAACATAATTTTACTACTTCATTTGTATTAAAAAATTATGCTTTTAAACATTGATGTAGATAATGGAAATCATTTAAAAAATTAATAATTTTTTAAAAAAATTTAAAATTTAGAATAGCTTATGATTTATTTAGAATCTTATATGATTTGGTCATATATATTTAGGAAATGGATAATATAATAATATATTATCCTTTTAGTAAAAAATTTGAAAGATTTTTTAGAAGAAAATAAAAAAACAAATAAAATTTAACCATTCTAAATTAATAATAATATATACTATTTTTTAATAATAGGAAATAATTAATACATCAAAATTTATATTAATTTTTTATTTCTTACAAATATTAAATTAAAATGTATTTATTTAAAACAAAAAAGTGTAGCATTTTTCATCTCTTTCTAAGTCCTTCCTTTTAAAATATCTTTTGGAGAAAGTAATTATTTCATTATTAAGAAAAAATATAAAAACATAACATTGTATGAATCAACAAATGTTACAAAGATATGAAAATTACTTCGAGGTAAATATGTTCAAATATTTTTTAATCATATAATTTTTATGTAAAAAAACATAGTAACCATTTATCATTGATATAGAAGACGGAAATAATTTAAAAAATTAATATATTTTAATAGATGCAAATTTTTAAGATAACTTATAATTTTTTTAGAATCTTATATAATTTCATCATACTTTTTTGGGTGATAGATAATATAATATTTTTTTTGTTTATATATTTGATTAAACTATTTGAAGGATGGTTTAGAAGAAAATTAAAGAAGAAAAATTTTAAATTTTAAATTTAGAATATTATAAATTATTTTATAATAATAAAAAAGTAATAAGTTAATGTTATATTAATTTAATATTTTTTATCGCTTATTTAAAAATACTATGTTAAAATATTTTTATTTAAAACAAAAAATTTATGGTGTTTTTACACTTCCTTTAAAATCTACTTTTAGATTATTTTTGAAAAATTTATTATTTCATTATCAAGAGCGAGTTTAAAAACATAACATTTTATCAATCAACTATATTGCAAAGATATGAAAATTACTTGAACAAAGAAATGCTAAAATATATTTTAACCATTTCATTTGTATAAAAAATTATTTTTTGAACATTGATGTAGATAATGGAAATCATTTAAAAAATTAATATTTTCTTAATAGATGTAACATTTTAAAATAACTTCATATTTATTTAGGATTTAAGATAATATATTTTATTATTTTAAATATTTGATTTAACTATTTCAAAGATAATTTAGAAGGAAATAAAAATAAATAAAATTTATAATTTTAATTTAATAAAATAAATATTATTTTCTAACAATAAAAAATAATTAATATATCAAAATTTATATTAATTTATTATTTATGTATTTTTTTACAAATATTCAATTAAAATGTATTTATTTAAAACAAAAATTTTTATCATTTTTTTTTTCACTTTTTAAAACATTCCTTTTAAAAGTATTATTGAGAAATTCATTACGTCATTATTAATAGAGTATATAAAAACATAATATTGTATGAATCAACAATGTTACAAAGACAAGAAAATTACTTGGAGTTGAATATATTAAAATATGTTTTAACCACACCATTTGTATGAAAAAAAAATATATAGTATCCTTTTAGCATAGTCATAGATGATGGAAATCATTTAAAAAATTAATATTTTTTAATAAATATAAAATTTAAAAATAGTTTATGATTTATTTAGAATCTTATATAATTTGATCATATATATTTAGGTGATAAATAATATAATATATTTTTTCTCTCATATATTTAACTAGACTATTTTAAGAATTTTTTAGAAGGAAATTATAAAAAAGTAAAATTAAAAACTCTTCACTTAAAAGATAAAATTTATTGTTTTCTAACTCTTTCTTTAAAATATTTTTTAATACTATTTTAAGAAATTTATTACTTAACTGTTAAGGAAAGATATAAAAGCATAACATTTTATGAATAAACTTTGTTGCAAAGACATGAAAATTACTCAAAAGTGAGGATGTTGAAACATATTTTAACCTCTTAATTTGTATAAAAAAATTATGTTTTTAACATTGGTGCAAATAATGCAAATAATAGAATTAAGAATAGCTTATTTAGAATCTTATATGATTTGATTGTATATATTTAGTTATTAGATAATATAATAATATTTTATTATTTTATACATTTGATTAAAATATTTGCAAGATTGTTAAGAGGAAATAAAAAATAAAAAAAAGTTTATATTTTAAATTAATAATAATATATTATTTTATAATAATAACAAATAATTAATCAATCTAAATTTATATTAATTTTTTCTTTTTTTATTTTATTTTTTTTGGAGAGAAATATGTTAAACTCTTTTTAACCATATCATTTCTACGTGAAAAAAACATACCATCTTTGAACATTGTGATAAATGATGAAAATCATTTGAAAATTTCATATTTATTTAGTAGATGTAAAGTTTTAAAATAGCTTACGATTTATTTAGGATCATACATGATTTGATGATATATATTTGAGTGATATATAATATAATATTTTTTTCTTTAATATATTTTATTAAATTATTTTAAGGATTATTTAAAATAAAATTCATAACTTTAAATTAATAGTAGTATATATTATTTTACAGTAATAATAACTAATTAGTACGTTAAAGTTATATTAATTTATTCTTTATCATCTTTCATTTAAAAATTTTAAATTAAAATTTAGTTAGTTAAAACAAAAATTGTATTATTTTCTTACTCTTTCTTTAAAAAAAAATTTAAGAATAATATATATTAATTTTTATTATTAATGAATAATTAATATATCAAAGTATATAATAATTTATTATTTTTCCTTTTATTTAGAAATATTAAATTAAAATGTATTTATTTAACACAAAAAATTATTATTTTTTGCTCTCTTTTTAAGACCTGAATTTTAAAAAAAAATTATGAATAAACAATGTTATAAAGATATGAAAATTATTTGAAGGTGAATATGTTGAAATATTTTTTAGCCATATCAATTGAATGTGAAAAAAAATATACTATCATTTTAGCTTTGATATAGATGGTAAAAATTATATAAAAAATTAATATTTTTTAATAGATATAAATTTTTAAGATAACTTATGATTTATTTATGATCTTATATAATTTAATCATATATATTTAGATGATAGATAATATAATATTTTTTTATATTTGATTAAACCATTTTATGATTGTTTAGTAGAAAATTATAAAAACAAAAATTAAAATTTTAAATTAAGAATATTATATATTAATCTCCAATAATAACAAATAATTAATATATAAAATGTATATTAATTTATTAATTTTATCTATTATTAAATGAATATTATATATTATTCTACATTATAAAGAGATGATATAAAAATATAACATTATATGAATCAACAATGTTACAAAAGCATAAAAATTAATTGGATATAAATATGTTGAAATATTTTTTAACAATATCATTTGTATGAAAAAAAACACATAATGTCATTTTAGCATTAATATAGATGATAGAAATTACTTAAAAAAATTAAATTTTTTTAATAGATATAAATTTTAAAAATAGGTTATCATTTATTTAGGATCTTATTTGATTTTATCATATATATATATATATATATATTTGGGTGATAGATAATATAATATTTTTTCTTTTTTTTATTTGATTATACTATTTGGATTGTTTAGGAGGAAATTAAAAAAGTAAAATTGTAAATTTAAATTAATAATATTATATATTATTTTACAATAATAATAAAAAATTATTTTTTTCTATATTTGAGAAAACTATTTTAAAGATTGTTTAGAATAAAATAAAAAATAAAAAGCTTATAATTTGAAATTAAGATTAACCTATATTATTTTTTAATATTAAAAATTATTAATATATCGAAGTATATAATAATTTATTATTTCGGTCTTTTATTTACAAATATTAACTTAAAATATATTTATTTTAAAAAAAAATTTCCTTTTTTTTTCCACTCTTTTGAAGACCTTCCTTTTAAAACTATTATTGAAAAATTCATTCCTAAGATTGTATGAATATATTGAAATATTTTTTAACCTTATCATTTCTATAAGAAAAAAACATACTATCCTTTCAACATTGATATACATGAAGAAAATTATTCAAAAATAATAATTTTTTATTAAGAGTAAAGTGTTAATATAACTTATGATTTATTTAGGATATTATATAATTTAATCACACATATTTTGGTGATAGATAATATAATATATCTTTTTATTTATTATATTTTACTAAACTATTTACAAGAAATTTTAAAAAAAATATCTTTAAAATAAGAATATTATATTATTTTACAATAATAATCAAAAACTAATACATTCAAGTTCTAATAAATTATTATTTTTTATATTTTATTTAAAAATATTGAATTAAAATATATTTATTTAAAACATAAAATTTACTATTTTCTTACTCTTTCTTTCAAATATTTTTTTAAGATTATATTTAAGAAATGTATTACCTCCTTATCAAGTAAGGATATAAAAACATAAAATTTTATAAATCAATCGTATTTCAAAAACATGAAGATTATTTAAATTGGAGAATGTTGAAACATATTTTAACTGCATCATTTGTATAAAGAAAATAAAACTTTTAGCTTTGATGTATATAATAGAAATCATTTAAAAAAATAAATTTTTTAATAGATGTGAAATTTTAGAATAGGTTATTATTTATTTAGAATTATATATTATTTGATCATATATATTTAGATAATAGATAATGTAATATATTTTATTATTTTATATATTTGATTAAACTATTTTAAATATTGTTTATAAGAAAATATAAAATAAAGAAAATTTTCAAATTTCAAATTAAGAATAACATATATTATTTTATATTACTAACAAATAATTAATATATCAAAATTTATATTAATTTATAATTTTTTTCCTCTTATTTACAAATATTAAATTAAAATATACTTATTCAAAACTAAAAATTATCCCTTTTTTCTTCTTTTTTCAAAATCTTTCATTTAAAACTATATTTGAGAAATTCATTACTTTATTATTAATATAGCATATAAAAACATAACATTATATGAATAAAAAATCTTACAAAGAAATCAAAATTACTTGACAGTGAATATGGTAAAATATTTTTTAACCTCATCATTTGTTTGTGAAAAAAATATCTTATCCTTTTAGCATTGATACAGATGATGGAAATCATTTAAAAATTAATATTTTTTTAATAGATGTAAAGTTTTTTAAGATAGTTTATGATTTATTTAAAATCTTATATGATTTAATCATCTATATTCGAGCGATAGGTAATATAATATATCTTTTTTCTTTTATGTATTTAATTAATCTATTTGAACGATTGTATAAAATAAAAATAAAAATAATTTTAATTTTAATTTAGGAATATTATATATTATTTTAGAATAATAATAAAAATTAACACATTCAAGTTATATTAAATTATTATTTTTTATGATTTATTTAAAAATATTAAATTAAAATATGTTTATTTAAAACATAAAATTTACAGTTTCCTTACTTTTTCTTAAATCTTTTTTTAAAATTATTTTTGAAAAATTTATTACTTTATTATGAAGGGAGCATATAAAAATATGGAATTTTATAAATCAACTAAATTGCAAAAACATGAAAATTACTTGAATGTTAGGATGTTGAAATATATTTTAAAAATAAATATTTGTGTAAAGAAAATTATAATTTTAACATTGATCTTTGTAAATTATAATGAAAATGAATTGAAAAATTAAGATTTTTTAATAGATCTAGAATGGTAGAATAATTTATTATTTATTTAGGAATTATATGATTTGATTGTATGTATTTAGGTAATAGATTTAATTAAACTATTTTAAAGATTTTTTTAGAAGAAAATAAATAATAAAGAAAAATTTATAATTTAAATTAAGAGTATTATATATTATTCTACAAGAATAACAAATAATAAATATATCAAAATTTATATTAATTTATTATTTTTTTATTTTATTTACAAATAATAAATCAACTTATATTTATTTGAAAACCAAATATATTATAATATTTTTTCTCTGTTTTTAAGATCTTCCTTTTAAAATTATTTTTAAAAATTTCATTAATTTATTATTAAGAGAGAATATAAAAACATAACATGAATCAACAATATTACAAAAAAAATAAAAACAAATTATTTAGAGGTAAATGTCCTGAAATATTTTCTAAAATAACTTATGACTTATTTAAGATCTTATATATTTGATCATATATATAGAGGTAATAGATAATATGATTTTTTTTTCTATATTTGATTAAACTACTTTAGGGTTCTTTAGCATAAAATTAAGAAAAGAAAAATTTATAATTTTAAATTAAGAATATTATATATTATTCTACAATAATAACAAATAATTAATATATCAAAATTATGTTAATTTATTAATTTCATCTTTTTAGTTGTATAAATCTACTCTCACAGGCGCTTATAGGCTAGCTTATACAGATGGGAACACACCGCATGATATAGCGGGCCTCACAATACAGCCTATGTCAAATTCAAAATGGGGTCGTACGGAGTCAAACCTAGGCCATTACTGTCAATTCTCCTGGACCTTGCTAAACCCAAGTATACATGAGTATTGGGCCAAGTCAGTTGCCACTTTTCCTGGACCTTGACCTTGCAACCTGAATATACATAATTAGTGGACCAAGTCAGTTGCTACTTCACTTGGATCTTGTTGAATCTCCAATTAGGCAGTAGGCTCCTCATGGAAAGGCACCAACTAACGTATCAACAAATGTCAAAATTATAAATATGGCACACAAATAAATATTTTTTTCTTTAATTTTAAAATAAACCATTTTTTTTTCTTTCTCTAATTTAAAATCAAGTGTCCATTAATATGGGTCGAGCCCAATTTCATTTCTATATCATATTTTAAGCAAGTCCACCTCATTCTTTTTAATTGAGATCAAATCCTTTTGGGTCAAGCCCAATTCCCTTTTCTTGTGTTATTCTTTTAAAATCTGTTTTCATTAAACAAATCTAGATCTCACCCAAATGAACTTCGAAGTTGAAAGTGCAACATACCTTGTCTTTCAATGTTCGAAGAATCATATGAGCCGCAGTGCAACCCTCGCTTGCCTTCGGTTCTTTGCATACGTGGATCCGGGAACATGCGAAAAAAGTCAAATTTTCAAATGAGTCTGGACCTCACACAATGAGCTCTAAGTGCGAACTGGTAGCATACTTTACTGTTTGACATTTAGAGAGTCATATGAGTCGCAGTGCAACCCTCGCTTGCCTTCGGCTCTATGCATATGTGGGTCCAGGAACACATACAAAAATCAAATTTCAAAATTATTTTAAATAATTCCTAGTCTCACGCGATGAGTTCTAGATACAAACTGGTAGCGTACCTTACTGTTTGGAGTTTAGAAGTCATATGGGTCCTAGTGTAGCCCTCGTTTGCCTTGGATCCTGTGCATATATGGACAAAGGATTCTCTACAAAATATTCAAAACACTCTTCTATTTCAATTACCTTCAAAGGTCAAACCTTCCAACCAGAACTACGTAGCCTTGAGTTTCCCATTGCACCAGGGAATACGTAAGATAAGGATCAAGTCCTGTTAGATAATTTTCATACAAACATATTTATTTTCTATTCTATTTAAAGGGATCAAACACTTTTCAAAAATACCAAAATTACACACTCAGTTTAAGGGTACCGTTCTTTGGAACGGGCGAGTAGGGTGCCTAACACCTTCCCTACTTATCACCGACTCCCGAACCTATAATTTCTTCCTCAAGTTAGGATTTTTTTCAAATATTTTTCCTTAAAATAAAAATTTGGAGGCAGCTCCACAAAACAATTAAATTAATTTCTAAAATTTTAGCAAGTTCATCGTCTCGTTGTAATTACGGTTACAACACATAGTAGCGAAATCATAAATGTAACTCTGGCGAAACCGTAAACACAACTTTATGTGAGGGAAGAAGGAAAAAAATGTTTAGCTTTTATACCAATATTTTTTTATGATTATAAGTGAGGTAAAAATAGTATTATTTTTTACATTATTTTTTTCTACTTTAAAGCATTTTAAAGTATAAATGCTATAATAATTTTCTATTGTAAAGATTTTTTTACAAATGTTTTAAAAGATGTTTATATTAATTTTTTAAAGCATTTTATTTATAAATTACTTTAAAATATGACCTGTAAAAAATTAAAATAATTATAAATATAATAAAAATAATGATAATTTTTATTTTGGAGGCGTTGGTTAAAAAATTAAAATAATTATAAATATAATTATTATAATTTTAATATATTACAATGTTATTTTAAATAAAAATATAATATTTTTTAAAAAAGTGCTCTTAAAAGACTACTTAAAAAATTAAGTAAGATTAGAAGGGACAAGTTTGGAGTGTTAAATAGTTGAAGGATAGGTCCCAAATAATGAAATTCAGAGAACCTTAGTTTGGTATGTGGAAAGTGTGGAATAATTGCAGCAAGCCAATAAGAAGTGTAAATCAACACTTTTACCTACCAAGTGCCACTAGGAACCAAACCTGTTATCCCTGCATCCATTATCAGGTTATGTAGCACAAATATATTGATCCAAACTAAGATCTATATAATATCACTCCTATCCTAGCTTTACCCTAATTATATAATAAATTAGTATTTACATAAAACTTTTTGTACTTTTCATCAAAAAAAATTATTAGTATTTTTAAATGGAGGATTATATTATTGTTGTTTTTTATGTTTTTATTAAGTGTATTTAGCTTAGCACTTTCTTATTAGGTGGTGACGAGTGAGGCTAGTGGAAGAGTGAAATGTACTACATTGATTCCCAGTGATTTAATAACTGATAAAAATTATTTTTTTTGAGTAATTTAAAATTAAATAAGTTATAAATCATTTTTTGAATTAAACATTTTAAAAAATATTTAATAACTGATAAACTCTTGCAATCAAGAAAAAAAATTATGCTCTTAATCACGTATTTGTCATGCTATATATAAGACAAAATTAGTAATATTGATATAATAATATTAAAATTTTTCTTTTATGTTATTTAATATAGATTACTAATCCTGCTTCTCAGTATATATCTTTAAAATTTCTAGACTCTGTAATATTAAAATTTCTCTCCATGGTGTAGAAAGAAATAATGATAAGAAGTATAACATAGGTGTTGAAATTAACATTTCTACAATTAGTCAACTAGTCGATTTAATTAGTGTCGATTTAATTAGTGTTTGTGAATCTCATAAAATTTTGTTCTTGCTACAAACTAGCTTTGTAGTTCAGGCTCCATTCAAGTGTCTATTTAAATTAAGATTTCAAGTGCTACCAAATAGATAACGGACACTATAAAATAATTAGTTGAAACTATTGTTGAAGGATATTTACTTTTATTTAATGAATTTTACCATCTACTTAAGATTTGATCTCAATTTTTCGATTAGCAATTTTTGATATTTGCATTATTCAACATTTTAGTAAACAATTCAATTTAATAATATTTAATCCTAACATTTTTTAATTTTCCAAATAATTTTTGTTTTATATATTTACAAACTTTGGTCATGTGATAAAGAGCATACCAAAATAGCATGAAATTGGCTTGTGAATACCAACTTGTGTCAATAAACTTGGTTTTGTAAGATTAATTTAAGTAAAATAAGATTTAAATATGATAATTACGTTAAGAAAATTTTATTTTAAAGAAATGCTTACTATGAAATTTTCAACGATGTTGGCTCAAACAAAAATTTAAAGTAAAATCAATTTTCATAAAAAACATGAAAATATAAGACAAAGTAGTAATACCTCCTCCCACAAGACAAAGTAGAAAAACCGTATCAATAATTAAACAGGTAACAGCATCCCATGAGCTTCAATATAAGACATAAGTAACTTATTTTTTCAAATAATTTAAAATGCCACTCATTGAAATTTAAACCATTTCCCGGGCCAGTCGAAGCAATTCATTGAAGTTAGAGGGCCTTTCGCTCCATTTGCAAACAACCTCATTGGAATGCTTTCTTGATCATTTGGAGCGTCTCCGGCAAGTGTCTTCTCTCTCTCACTGTCCTTAACTGTTATTTCTTCATCAAGAATTGTTGACCCATCAAGAAATCCTTTCTTGATTATCCACGCCGATGTTTTTGCTTTTGGACAAAGAAACAGAGCACAACTGCAGTTTTACAATTCAGAACAGTATTTGGTGATCAAAATTGGGTTAGTTGTTGTGGACGTTTTCTTTTTCTGTTTTGGGATAGGATTGACACCATTTGAGAACATGACACATATGCGGTGACCCACAAGATATTCTAATTCTATTGCCTCCCTATTTACTTAATCCCATACAAAATATTCTTGTTGTCTATTAGTCAAGAATATGATCCGAATACAATTTTGAAAGTGAGGTAAGCTTAGTTCGTTTCTACCATTTTAATGTTGAATTACTCATAAAAGTATAACGCCCAGTTGGTGTTTCTATCTTTTTCCATTAAATTTCACTTCAGGGAAGATGTGCAGCATGGGCATATACTCTTATGAATTTAACGCGGTTGGAGCATGTTTGTGGGAGGCCATTAGGACTAACAAAAGTTTATTCAAGCGCTATCTTCCAAAAAAGGTAACTTCACCACAAATTCAATCACATCACCTTAATAATTTATCTGTGCATAATTGTATTATACAAATTTCTTTCAAAGAGGAGCGGTTTAAGTTTTCTCTTGATGAGCGTCAAAATTCAATAATTATTTTTTATATTAACATGTGTATTATGATAAAACAAAGATATTTGAAATAATTGTTTATGTTTTCTCAAAACCATTTAATTTATCAAAGGAAGCTGTTTACGTATATCATTTCCTAAAACCAAGACATGGTTATAAGATATCTGTAGTTTTGTAGGAGCGGTTTCAATAAATGCCCAAATTATTTATTATAAAAAAAGGCAAACAACTCCAATACATTGTTATCTTATGTTTATTTTCTTAAACTGGTTGCTAATTATAAAGTAATATTAATTCATTTATCATCTTCTATTATCTAATACCTTATTTTAAGATTATGGTTACAAGTAGTTACTTTTGGAATTATCTTCTCTTCTTTTAAGATTTTGTGCAAATGTTGAAATCTTTTTATTATGTGGTCAAAATTTAAAACTAAACGATGGAATATATTTTTATTGGGACTTTCTTTTATCTTTTAGTGATTTCATGGTATCATATTGAGGGTGATGTAGGCTATTCATTGTGATTATTTTTGTATGCTAGTGTTGTTTCATGATTTTTTTTTTTGCATATGTGGTTCAACCATTGTATTGTTTGATTGAATATTTGTGTGGACATATATGTACTAGTCATAATCTATTCTTAATTTTTTAATTTATTATCTTAAGCATGTATATAAAAGCTTTTATAATCTTGTGTTGTTTGCTAGAAAACTCTTCATGTTTTATTTTATTTTAGATGTATCTATGATGATATTTATGATTATTTGTAATTTTAAATATTTTAATCGGTGAAATGAGGTTGGGAACAATATGTACTTAAGAGGTTAAGAATTATAAATCAAGTGTCTTATGTGCTTTACACCTTTTTGCTAACCTCTGGATTTAAAGTGTTTGAGTTTCGACTTCGAAGGCTTGAAGGTAGCCTACTCCATATTAAGTTGAATTATAAATTTTTCTATTTTCATTAAAAAAACAGTATTTTTTTTCTAGTGTTATTTTTTTTTCTCATAACATTAATGTTTATTTAACATGTGATTGAGCCTTCAGATAATATTTACACACAAATACACTTCTCATAGAATAAAGAAAATAACGACAATTGAAGATACTTCAATTATTGTAATAAATTAGAATAGTTAAAATTCAGATTTAACCATTGTAAAGTTTTTTTAAAATTTGGTTGTAGTAGGTTAATAATTCTTGTAAATCTTAGATGCTTGTAAATAGGTTTGCTTACTTTGTAATTTTTCTTGTTGCAATTTATGTGTAAAATTAGACTTGTGGACTTTTATTAACTTGGTGTAGGATACTCACCAAGTATGTGGAGTGTATGGCTTGTGCAAGATTGGAAACATAAATGGATGCTAGGTGTTGTTTGACTTTTTAGAAATTAGTAGCTCTAACTTGTGTTTCTATTTTGTTTTGTGAGGTTGAAGGGAGATAGGTATGTTTTCCTAACTTTTGTCATTTTAGGCGTTATAACTTTCTTTAAATATTATGAACATTAAGAACTTTAGGATTTTACTCTTAAAGGGTTTTGGAGGTGGGTGAAATCTATATGTGTTGAGCAACTTGTGTGCTAAGTGTTTACCTCTTGTGTGTTTGAATATCTATATATTTGTGTGTAGAAGTTTAATTTATAACTATGAGTGATTACACCATGTGTGGAGTAGTACATAATATATATTTTCCTTTTTTACCTGCATTAAACTGGATCTTATGATTAGTTACGAGGAATCTACTTTCTATAGGTTTCGAATGTCTTTTGTCTAGAGCTTGTTAACACTTTATATTGGGACAAACCAAGCTCACATTTGAGTGTAGTTATGGGTATGCCTGTTTGTATGTTTTTTGTAAATATGTATGTACGTAGTTTAAGTGTGTATCTATTGGTTATGTTATAAAGCTTTTTTTTGGTATTTGTTTTTTATTTATGTATGTTTGATGTGTGTGTCTATAATTTTTTTGTTACTTGTTTGTGTTTTGTGTATGTTATTTGAATTATGCATATGTGCAAAGTGTGACAGTAAATGCTTGTGTGTGTGCACTTGTTATATACAAATGTATATAGTTGTTGTTTTTGTATTTATTATGTGTGCTCATGATTGTTGTGTGCTAGTATGTAAGTAGTATTATGTTTGTATTATTTTGTTAGTTAGTGTGTATGTAGTTTGAGTGTGGGCGTGTGTGTTGGTTGTTTTACGTTTGTTATATGTGAACGGAAAAGGGTTGTTTATCTCTTTGTTTTTATCATGAGTGTACTTGTGTGTGCGCTTGTTATATACATGTGTATATGGTTGTTCTTTTTATGTTTATTATGTGTGCTCATGTTGTTGTATGCGGGTGAGTAAGTAGTATTGTGTTTGTATTATTTTATTAGTTTGTATATGTGTTTGTTGGTTGTTTACTTTTGTTATATGTGGGGAAAAGGGTTGTTTATCTTATTTTAGTCAGGAGTGTACTTGTGGTGTGTGTGCATTTTTCACTTGTGTGTAAAATTATTTTTTGCACATATGATTATTATATTTAAATGTGTATGATTTTTTTTATGCATGTGTATTATTTATATGTACGCTATATATGTGCATTTTTTTTATGTTCCTTATCTGCCAACATGATGTCTATGTTTGATTTTCATTATTTTATATGTACATGCATGGTTGTGTATGTGGGTGTTTATGAATGCTTTATATATGTGCATAGGTTATGTGTAAGTTGTTTGTATGTATATTGTTTGAATGTAGGCATATGTACGGTATGTATTAGGAGTGATCATGTATATTTATTTTTTATTTGTGTGTTCTGCTTGTGAATGTGTATGTATTTTGACTCTATTTTTATTTTGTGTGTACAATTGTACCGTGTGTGCTGTGTGTGTATGAATGGATGTGTTTGTTTGTTTTGAAGTGTTATTTTTGTGTTTTATATTTATCATGTTTGTCTTTGTGTGTTATGCGTATTTGCGTTTGTTCGATGTTAGTTTTCATGCAATTGTTGTTTTCTATGTTGGTTGCATGTTTGTTATGTGTGGTGGAGGGAGGAGGTTGTTTGATTGTTTTTTATTTTATGAATAAGTGTGTGGGTTACTTGTGTGTTTGTTGTTTATGTGTGTAAAGTTATTACTTGAGTTTGTATGTTTGTTAAATTTCAGTGTGTATGGTTTGTTTTGTGTGTGCATGTTATTGGAGTGTTTGTGTATTAATTCGCAACTATGGCCTTTTTCACTTATATGAACTATGGTATTGTGATTAGCTATCAATTTTGGATAGGTCTAGGATGTCTTTTGTTTGTAGCGTGTTTACCCTTAAGATTAGGCTAAACTAAGCTCAAATTAGAGGAGGAGTAGATTTATTCCTACTTGACTTCACCTTTATGTCTATAAGTAGATCTTTTTATTCTCCTCTCCAACACTTTGACTCATTTGTAAAACTTCTTAAAATTTAGAGTGAGTACTTTCTTTTAAATTTTCTCTTCTCTCTTATGCTAGTTCACGAAGTCCAATGTGGTATTTTGTAGCTTGTTTTCTAAGCTTTGTAGCTTATGTAGTGGTGCATGGAATAACTAGTTTAGTTGTTAATTTTCTAAACCTTCATTTATGAATTTTCAGCACATTAAGTGCTTCTTTTTTTTTCTCAAAATTTGTGAGCAATTGCATCATTGTTTGCTAGTTTGTGTGTATTAGTATTGGTGTATTGTGTTTGTGTATGCTAGGTGTGTACCGATGTGTTTGTTTGTTTATTTATGAGTGTTATTCTTATGTATTTGTGTATGTTCTTTATGTGTGTTTCTCTATGTATCTTTATTGTTTATGTCCGTTTATTTGCATGAGTATGTTCTTGTATGTTTATTATGATTTCAATCCATGTGTTATACATTTGTGTGTTTGTTAGTTGTTTGTGTGCCTTATATTTTGTATTCTTTTTATTTTTATGTGTTTTGTTATATGTTCTTATTTGTGTATTTGTATTTTACCTTTGTATGTATATTGTTAGTGTGTATGGATGTTAATTTTTGTGTTTGCATCCAGAATACTGTGGGTTGATTAATTATTTATGAATGAGTGAGTTGTTTAGGTTAGTGTATGTAATATTTGTTTTATTATTTGTGTTCGTGTACTGCTTGTGTTTTTTTTATGTTATTTTTGTTTGTGTGTATATATGTTTATGGACCTTTTGTTTTTTCAAATATATCTTTGTGTATGTGTGCATTTATATGTTCTATCTATATGATGTGTGTATATGTTTTTTTATTTTGTATGTGTTTCGTGTGTCTTTGATTATCGTATGTAGATTTCTTGTTGGAATGTCTAAATTTTTGTATATATACATATATATATTTGTTTATTTTATGTTGTTGTATATTTATATTGTATTAGAGGTCTATGTTACATGTATGGATGTGTTTGTATGTGTTTGAAGTAATTCTCGTATTTGTATTTTTGTTACGTTGTTTGAGACTGTGTCTAGAGTGTTTCCTTCTAAACAGAATAAAGATATACATTTCTTGCACTTATATATGACATTACAAATTAAATTTTTTCTTATTTATAATATTGTAATTGGTTTAAAAACACTTTTATTTATACTTTATTTTCTAGTAGGGCTAGCAAATTAATCTCTTTATCGGTAATAATGTGCTAATATGGTATGTGTCACAAAAGTTATAACGTGAATTGCAAAATAATATTTTATTTATTTTTACTAAATTTGTCATCAATCCTTCATTTATTTAAAATAATATAAATTAGTTCATGTATAATAATTTTTATATTTATAAATTAGTTTATAAAATTTTATATTCAATTTATAAGTATATTATATAATTTTGAATAATAATATATTATTTTTATAACATTGATATTAATTATTTTATCTTATTTTTTTCATTTTTTGTTTATTTTATAAATTAAGTAAATTTAATATATAATAAATTTGACATTTTTTTTTCAAATAATTCTTATCATTCAATTCTATTCAACATTGAGTCATCATGATTTAGATTAATTTAATTTTTTTATAATATATTTGTTTAATTAATTTTTAATTTTATAAGTTTTATAATTTTTCATTTTTTATAGCTTTAATATTTTATTAAAAAATATAAAAAATTTAAATCATAACTATTTAAATTCTATATTTAAACTAAATGTAAGTTTATAATTCTTTAATAAAATTAGATAAAAGAATCAAACAAAATAAATTTATTATTTTAACATCTTTTTAATAAGATCTATATCAATAGTTATCTTTCAAATTATTTATATTTTATTCAATTATCTAATTTTATTATTTATTTGATAATATAATAAAGAGATAAAAGTATAAAGGTATATAAAATTTATGAGATTAATTTTTTAATATTAAAAAATAAAAAATTAGTTAAATTTAATTTATATATAAATTATATAAAAATTGAATTAACTCAAATTATTATAACCAAGCATTGAATAAAGTTTAATGGTAACCAGTATTTTAAATATGTAAAATTTTTTAAACAAAAAATTTACTTAATTTTATATAGAAAGAAAAACTAATATAAAATTATTAATATCTATATTAAAAAATAATAAATAATAATATTAGTATTAATAAATTTAAAGTATACATAAACTAATTTGTAAAGAGAAAAATTATTATATAGGAACTAATTTGTATTTTTTTAAAATAAATGAAGGATTGGTGATAAATATGTTATAAACAAATGAAAATATCATTTTAAAATTCACATGATAATTTATGTGTCACTCAACATGTCAAATTAGCACATTTTTACATGAAAAATGATGAAGAAATCAATTCACAAAACCAATTACTAAATAAAGTACTAATGAATAAGTTTTTAGACTAATTGAAATTGCTAGAAATAAGTGCAATTCACAATGTCATATACAAGTGAGCAACTAATTTGTTCATTTACTCTATTAACAATCAAATATATTAGACACAATCTCAAACAATATAAACAAAAAAAATGTAAAAACGCAAACAATTTCAAACACGAACAAACATATCCATACATACAACATAGACTCATAACACAATAGAAATATATACAAAATTAAAATAAACAAGTAAGATACAAACATACAGATAAATATATAAATTGAGACATAGCAACATATAAGAAACCTACACACAGATATCAAATACACGTATAAGAATCATACACAAAATTAAAAAACATAGAATATCATATACACATAACATATAAATCCACACATAAAACAAAGATATACATGAAAAAAATAAAAAATGCATAAATACATACATACACAAACAAAAACAACGTAAAGAGAATACATAAACATTATGTACAAACACAAATAAAAAAACAAAATAAAATATACCTACCTAAATAACACACCTATTCGTAGATAAAAATGAACCAACTCACATTCTAGATACAAACACACCAAAATCAACATGCACCCACACTAACCATAGACATACAAAGGTAAATTACAGCTACACAAATAAGAACATATAACAAAACACATAAAAATAAATAGATCACAAAATATAACATACACCCAAGCAACTAACAAACACACAAATGCACAACTCATGCATTGCAATCATAAAAAACAAGAACAAACCACACAACAAAGTACACAATCAACAAACTCACATACTCAAACAACATACACATACGCATATACAAAATGCGCATGAGCAAAAATAGTTTCATATCATATATTAATGCATACAAGCACGTACTTATGCAATCAAACAAACATAGATAAACAAAACGCAGAGAAACACACCTAAACAACATACACAAAGGCACAAAATTAACACTAACAAATAAACAAACAAACACATCTATACACACCTAGCACACACAAACACAATACACCAAAACTAATACACACAAAATAGCTAAGAATGATACAATTGCTCACAAATTTGGAGAGAAAAAGAAACATTTAAAGTGATGAAAATTAATAAATGAAAGTTTAGAAAATTAACAACTAAACTAGTCATTCTACGCACCACTACATAAGCTACAAGGCTTTCAAAATAAGATTGCATCCACCATATTGAACTTCCCTCATGATAAGAAGTTGCTTCTCTTCATGAATTAGCCTAAGAGAGAAGAGAGAATTTGAAAGAAAGTGCTCGCTCTAAATTTTAAAAACATTTTACAAATGACTCAATGTTTGAGAGAAGAATAAAAGGATCTATTTATAGACCATAAGGACGTAGCCAAAGTAGGAATAAATGTGCACCTTCCCCTAATGTGAGCTGAGTTTGGCCCAATCTAAAGTGTAAACACACTAGAAACAAAAGACATTCCAAACCTATCCAAAGTAGATAACTAATCGCAAGATCCTAATTAATAAGTGAAAAAGGCAAACATGAGTTGTGTACTATTCCACTCATGGTGTGATCAATACTAGGACTAGAACCAGGATCATTATTGAGACCAGGACCTATAGCTAGACTAGGATCAGTACTGGTACAAGCAACAGTACTACGATATGGACCAATAGTTGGACTAAGACCAAGATCAATATTGGGATCAGAACCAGTTGTAGGACTAGGATTTGGATCAATACTACGACCGAGACTAGTAGGTGGACCCATTTAGGATAATTATTAGGACCAGGATCAGTATTGAGCCAGGACCAGCATCAGTACTAGGACCTGGACCTGTAGTTGTACCAGGACCAGGTTCAGTATTAGGTCCAGCACTAGTCGTAGAACCAGGACTAGGATTAGTATTGTGACCAAGACCAGTAGTTAAACCAAGATGAAGATTAGTAATAAGATTAGGACCAGTAGTTGGACTAGGACTAGGATCAGTACTGGGACCATGACTAGTTGTTGGACCAAGACCAGAATCAGTACTGGGTCTTAGATTAGTATTGGGACTAGAACCAATAGTTGGACCAGGAAAAGGATTAGTACTTGGACCAGGAACAATACCAGGACCAGTACAAGTAGTTGGACCACTAGTAGGACCAAGACCTAGATCAGTATTGGACAAGGACCATTAGTAGGTCAGGACCATGATTCGTACCATGACTAGGATCAGCACAAGGATCAGTACTAGAACTAAGACTAGTATTAGGACCAGGAGCAGGACCAGGATAAATAATATGACCTAGGGAAGGAAAACAACTAGGACTAGGACCAATAGTAGGACAAAGAACAGGATCAATACTTGAACCAATATTAGATTATGAAAGGACCATGATTAGTACAAGGACAAGAGCAGGACTAACGCTAGAACCAAGACAAGTTGAAGGAGAAGGAAAACAATCAATACTAAGACCAGGATCAATAAGTGGACCAAGACCAGGTTAAGTATTAGGACCAAGATAAGTACTAGGACCAGCATCAGTAGTAGGACAAGGACCAAGATCAATAGTTAAACTAGGGCAAGGATGAGTACTATGACCAAGACATTAGTACTAGGATAAGGATCAATAGTATGATTAGGATCAAGATCCGTACTAGGAATAGGATCGGTATTTGGACTTGGACATGTAGTAGGACCAGGAACATGATTAGTATTAGGACTAGGACCAATACAAGGACTAGGAAAAGTATCAGTGCTTGGAACAGACTCAGTACTAGGGCTAGGACTAGGATCAGTACTAAAACTAGGACCAACAATAGGATTAGAACCAATAGTAGATCTAGGACCAATAGTAGGATCAGGAACATGATTAGTACTAGGACCAGTAGTAGGATTAGGAACGGGATTAGTATGAGGACCAGGATTGGTATCGGTACTTGAACTAGGTTCAGTACTAGGACTGGGACCTGGATCAGTACTAGGACTAAGACCAAGACCAAGATCTGTACTAAGACCAATAGTAGGACCAGGAACAATACTAGGACAACAATCAGGACCAGAATTAATAGGACCAAAAACCAGGATTAGCAAAAGGACCAGCACTGGTAGTAGGACCAGAACCTAGATTAGTACTAGGACCATGACTAGTAGTAGGCAAAACCAAGATCAGTACTAAACTAGGACCAGTAGTAAGACCAGCACCAGGATCAGTACTAGAACCAGGTCTAGCAATAGGACCAGAACTATCATTAGTAGTAGGACCTGAGCAAGGAAAACAACTAGGACTAGGACCAATAGTAGGAACAAGACCAGTAGTATGAAAGGACAAGGATTAGTATTATGTCTTTATAACATTGTTGATCATATATATTTGGATAATAAACAATATAATATACTTTATTACTTTTTATATTTGATTAAATTATTTTAAAGATTATTTAGAAGAAAATAATAAATAAATAAATAATTTTAATTTTAATTTAAGAGTAATACATATTATTTTATAAAAATAACAAATAATTAATATATCAAAATTTATTTTAATTTATTATTTCTATTTTTTATTTACATATATTAAATTAAAATATATTTATATAAAATGAAAAAATTTATAATTTTTCTCTTTCTTTTTAAGACTTTCCTTTTAAAAGTATTTTTGTGAAATTAATTACTTCATTATTACGATAGGATATAAAATCATAACATTGTAATTTGTATGAATCACCAATGTTACAAAGATATGAAAATTATTTAGAGGTGAATATGTTGATATGTTTTTTAGCCACATCGTTCAACGTAGTATTCTTTTTAACATTGATATAGATGATGAAAATCATTTAAAAAATTAATATTTTTTAATAGATGTAAAGATTTAATACAGTAATTTATTAAAGATCTTATACGATTTGATCAAATATATTTAGATGATAGATAACATAATATATATATATATATATATATATATATATTTGATTAAAATATTTTAAGGATTGTTTAGAAATAAATTATAAAAAGTAAAATTTATAATTTTAAATTTATAATATTATATATTATTTAATAATAATAATAAAAATAATTAATACGTTTAAGTTATATTAATTTATTCCTTTTATCTTTTTTTGAAAAATTAAATTAAAATATGTTTATTGAAAGGGTAAAATTTATTTTTTTCTTACTCTTTCTTTTAAAATCTTTTTTTAAGATTATTTTTGAAAAAAATTATAATTTCATTATAAAAAGAGGATATAAAAACATGACATTTTAAGAATCAATTATATTTCAAAAATATGAAAATTTATTTAAAGTGAGGATCGTGAAAAATAATTTTACTACTTCATTTGTATTAAAAAATTATGCTTTTAAACATTGATGTAGATAATGGAAATCATTTAAAAAATTAATAATTTTTTAAAAAAGGTTAAGATTTAGAATAGCTTATGATTTATTTAGAATCTTATATGATTTGATCATATATATTTAGGATATGGATAATATAACAATATTTTATCCTTTTAGTAAAAAATTTGAAAGATTTTTTAGAAGAAAATAAAAAAACAAAGAAAATTTAACCATTCTAAGTTAATAATAATATATACTATTTTTTAATAAAAGGAAATAATTACATCAAAATTTATATTAATTTTTTATTTTTTACAAATATTAAATTAAAATGTATTTATTTAAAACAAAAAAGTGTAGCATTTTTCATCTCTTTCTAAGTCCTTCCTTTTAAAATATTTTTTGGGAAAGTCATTACTTCACTATTAAGAAAAGATATAAAAACATAACATTGTATGAATCAACAAATGTTACAAAGATATAGAAATTACTTCGAGGTGAATATGTTCAAATATTTTTTAACCATATGATTTTTGTGTAAAAAAAAAAGTAACCTTATATCATTATATAGAAGATGGAAATAATTTAAAAAATTAATAATTTTTAATAGATGCAAATTTTTAAGATAACTCAAGAATCTTATATAATTTGATCATACTTTTTTGGGTGATAGATAATATAATATTTTTTTTTGTTTATATATTTGATTAAACTATTTGAAGGATGGTTTAGAAGAAAATTAAAGAAGAAAAATTTTAAATTTTAAATTTAGAATATTATAAATTATTTTATAATAATAAAAAAGTAATAAGTTAATGTTATATTAATTTAATATTTTTTATCGCTTATTTAAAAATACTATGTTAAAATATCTTTGATTAAAACATAAAATTTATGGTGTTTTTAGTCTTCCTTTAAAATCTATTTTTAGATTATTTTTGAAAAATTTATTATTTCATTATCAAGAGCGTGTTTAAAAACATGACATTTTATCAATTTGCAAAGATATGAAAATTACTTGAACAAAGAAATGTTAAAATATATTTTAACCATTTCATTTGTATAAAAAATTATTTTTTGAACATTGATGTAGATAATGAAAATAATTTAAAAAATTAATATTTTCTTAATAGATGTAACATTTTAAAATAGCTTATTATTTATTTAGGATTTAAGATAATATATTTTATTATTTTAAATATTTGATTTAACTATTTCAAAGATAATTTAGAAGGAAATAAAAATAAATAAAATTTATAATTTTAATTTAATAAAATAAATATGATTTTCTAACAATAAAAAATAATTAATATATCAAAATTTATATTAATTTATTATTTATGTATTTTTTTTACAAATATTCAATTAAAATGTTTTTATTTAAAACAAAAATGTTTATCATTTTTTTTTCATTTTTTGAAACATTCCTTTTAAAAGTATTATTGAGAAATTCATTACGTCATTATTAATAGAATATATAAAAACATAATATCATATGAATCAACAATGTTACAAAGATAAGAAAATTACTTGGAGTTGAATATATTGAAATATGTTTTAACCACACCATTTGTATGAAAAAAAATATATAGTATCCTTTTAGCATCGTCATAGATGATGGAAACCAATTAAAAAATTAATATTTTTAATAGATATAAAGTTTGAAAATAGTTTATGATTTATTTAGAATCTAATATAATTTGAATATATATTTAGGTGATAAATAATATAATATATATTTTTTTCTCATATATTTAACTAAACTATTTTAAGAATTTTTTAGAAGGAAATTATAAAGAAGTAAAATTAAAAAATCTTCACTTAAAAGATAAAATTTATTGTTTTCTTACTCTTTCTTTAAAATATTTTTTAAGACTATTTTAAGAAATTTATTACTTCACTATTAAGGAAAGATATAAAAGCATAACATTTTATGAATAAACTTTGTTGCAAAGACATGAAAATTACTGGATGTTGAAACATATTTTAACCAATTCATTTGTATAAAAAAAATTATGCTTTTAACATTGATGCAAATAATGAAAATTATTTAGAAAATTAATTATTTTTAATAGATTTAAAATTAAGAATAGCTAAAGATTTATTTAGAATCTTACATGATTTGATCGTATATATTTAATTATTAGATAATATAATAATATTTTATTATTTTATACATTTGATTAAAATATTTAAAAGATTGTTAAGAGGAAATAAAAAATAAAGAAAAGTTTATATTTTAAATTAAGAATAATATATTATTTTATAATAATAACAAATAATTAATCAATCCAAATTTATATTAATTTTTTCTTTTTTTATTTTATTTTTTTGGAGAGAGATATGTTAAACTATTTTTAACAACATCATTTCTATGTGAAAAAATATACCATCCTTTGAACATTGTGATAAATGATGAAAATCATTTGAAAATTTCATATTTATTTAGTAGATGTAAAGTTTTAAGATAGCTTACGATTTATTTAGGATTATACATGATTTGATCATATATAGTTGAGTGATATATAATATAATATTTTTTTTCTTTTATATATTTTATTAAATTATTTGAAGGATTTTTTAAAATAAAATTAAAAAATAAAATTCATAATTTTAAATTAAGAGTAGTATATATTATTTTACAGTAATAATAAATAATTAATACGTTAAAGTTATATTAATTTGTTCTCTATCATCTTTCATTTAAAAATTTTAAATTAAAATTTAGTTAGTTAAAACAAAAATTGTATTATTTTCTTACTCTTTATTTAAAAAAATTTAAGAATAATATATATTAATTTTTATTATTAATGAATAATTAATATATCAAAGTATATAATAATTTATTATTTTTTCCTTTTATTTAGAAATATTAAATTAAAATGTATTTATTTATTACAAAAAATTATTATTTTTTGCTCTCTTTTTAAGACCTGAATTTTAAAACAAATTTTGAGAAATTCATTACTTAATTATTAATAGAGAACATAAAAATATAACATCGTATGAATAAACAATGTTACAAAGATATGAAAATTATTTGAAGGTGAATAAGTTGAAACATTTTTTAGTCATATCAATTGAATGTGAAAAAAAATATACTATCATTTTAGCTTTGATATAGATGATGAAAATTATATAAAAAAATTAACATTTTTTTAATACAGTTGTTAATTTTGTAAACATTCATTTATGAATTTTCAGCACGCTTCTTTTTTTCTCAAAATTTATGAGCAATTGCATCATTGTTAGCTAGTTTGTGTGTATTAGTATTGGTGTATTGTGTTTGTGTGTGCTAGGTGTGTACCGATGTGTTTGTTTATTTATTTATGAGTGTTATTTTTGTGTGTTTGTGTATGTTGTTTATGTGTGTTTCTCTATGTATTTTCTTGTTTATGTCCATTTGTTTGCATGATTATGTTCTTCCATGCATGAATATATGATTATAAATTGTTTATTGCCCATGCGCATGTATTTGTATATGCCTATGTGTATGTTGTTTGAGTGTGTGAGTTTGTTGATTGTGTATTTTGTTGTGTTTTTTTTTATGATTTTAATCATGTGTTATGCATTTGTGTGTTTGTTAGTTGTTTGTGTGTCTTATATTTTGTATTCTTTTTATTTTTATGTGTTTTGTTATATGTTCTTATTTGTGTATTTGTATTTTACCTTTGTATGTCTATTGTTAGTGTGTATGGATGTTAATTTTTGTGTTTGTATTTGTGGGTTGATTAATTATCTATGAATGAGTGTGTTGTTTAGGTTTGTGCATGTAATATTTGTTTTATTATTTGTGTTTGTGTACTGCTTGTGTTTTTTGTATGTTATTTTTGTTTGTGTGTATATATGTTTATGGATCTTTTTGTTTTTTCAAATATATCTTTGTGTATGTGTGCATTTATATGTTCTATCTATATGATGTGTGTATATGCTTTTTTATTTTGTATATGTGTTTTGTGCGTATTTGATTATTGTATGTAGATTTTTTGTTGGAATGTCTAAATTTTTGTGTTTATATATATATATATATACCTTATTTGTTTATTTTATGTTGTTGTATATTTATATTGTGTTAGAGGTCTATGTTACATGTATGTATGTGTTTGTGTGAGACTGTGTCTAAAGTGTTTTCTTCTAAATAAACTAAAGATATAAGTAAATTTTTTCTTATTTATAACATTGCAATTGGTTTAAAAACTCTTTTATTTGTATTTTATTTCCTAGTAGGGCTAGCAAATTAATCTCTTTATCGTTTTTTAGGTAATAATGTGCTAATATGGTATGTATCACAAAAGTTACAACGTGAATTGCAAAATAATATTTCATTTGGTTTTACTAAATTTGTCATCAATCCTTCATTTATTTAAAATAATATAAATTAGTTCATGTATAATAATTTTTATATTTATAAATTAGTTTAGAAAATTTTAAATTCAATTTATAATTATATTATATAATTTTTAATAATAATATATTATTTTTATAACATTGATATTAATTATTTTATCTTATATTTTACATTTTTTGTTTATTTTATAAATTAAGTAAATTTTATATATAATAAATTTGATATTTTTTTTCAAATAATTCTTATCATTCAATTCTATTCAACATTGAGTCATCATGATTTAGATTAATTTATTTATTTTTTATAATATATTTGTTTAATTAATTTTTTATTTTATAAGTTTTATAATTTTTCATTTTTTATAGCTTTAATATCATAACTATTTAAATTCTACATTTTTAAACTAAATGTAAGTTGATAATTCTTTAATAAAATTAGATAAAAGAATCAAACAAAACTAAATTTATTATTTTATTTGACATCTTTTTAATAAGATCTATATCAATAGTTATCTTTCAAATTATTTATATTTTATTGAATTATCTAATTTTATTATTTATTTGATAATATAATAAAGAGATAAAAGTATAAAGGTATATAAAATTTATGAGATTAATTTTTTAATATTAAAAAATAAAAAATTAGTTAAATTTAATTTATATATACATTATATAAAAATAGAATTAACTCAAATTATTATAACTAAGCATTGAATACAGTTCAATGGTAACCAGTATTTTAAATATGTAAAATTTTTTAAACAAAAAATTTACTTAATTTTATATAGTAAAAAAAACTAATATAAAATTATTAATATCTATATTAAAAAATAATAAATAATAATATTAGTATTAATAAATTTAAAGTATACATAAACTAATTTGTAAAGATAAAAATTATTATATAGGAACTAATTTGTATTTTTTAAAATAAATGAAGGATTGATGATAAATTTGTTATAAACAAATGAAAATATTATTTTAAAATTCACATGATAATTTATGTGTCACTCAACATGTCAAATTAGCACATTTTTAGATGAAAAATGATGAAGAAATCAATTCACAAAACCAATTACTAAATAAAGTACTAATGAATAAGTTTTTAGACTAATTGAAATTTCTAGAAATAAGTGCAATTTACAATGTCATATACAAGTGAGCAACTAATTTATCCATTTACTCTATTAACAAACAAATATATTAGACACAATGTCAAACAATGTAAACAAAAAAATGTAAATACACAAACAATTTCAAACACGAAACAACATATCCCTACATATAACATAGACTCATAACACAATAGAAATATGTACAAAATTAAAATAAACAAGTAAGATACAAACACACAGATAAATACATAAATTGAGACATACCAACATATAAGAAACCTACACACAACAATCGAATACACGTACAAGAATCATACACAAAATTAAAAAACATAGAATATCATATACACATAACATATAAATCCACACATAAAACAAAGACATACATGAAAAAAATAAAAAATGCATAAATACATACATACACAAACAAAAATAACATAAAGAGAATACATAAACATTATGTACAAACACAAATAACAAAACAAAATAAAATATACCTACCTAGATAACGCACCTATTCGTAGATAAAAATGAACCAACTCACATTCTAGATACAAACACACAAAAATCAACATACACCTGTAAATACCCAATTATGTCCGAGACCCATTTTAAGGTGATTAATGTATAAAAGAAATTCAAAATGAATTAGAATTATAATTAAAGAAAAATATTTAAATTCAAAACTGATACAAAATTAAAATCTGAAGATAAAAAAGAACAAAAAACAAAAAACAAAAAACAGACAAATAGACAAACAAAAAACAGACAAACAGAAAATAGAAAACAGACAAACAGAGAAACAGACAATAAAATTTTTCTGGAAAATAAAATAAAATCAGTTTTTAAATGAGGAAAACAAATCAAAAAATAATAAAAATTAACTAAAACAAAAAGAAAAATTCCAAAAAAAAGAAGTGAGGTATAAATAATAATAAAAAAAATATAAAAAAAAGCATAAAAAATTTACAAATAAAAATAGGAAATTAATAACTAAAACTTAATAAAAATCTGGAATTTTAGAACCTTTTCAGGAAAAATATAAAATTCTGAAAATAGATTAAAACTCAAAAATCAAAACCAAATAAATAAAAGAAATAATAAAAATAGAAATAAAAATCATTAAAATTGAAAGTGAAAAATAAAATCTGGAAATTATAAATTAGAAAATAAAACGGAAAAGATAAAACCAATTGAAGAAATTAAAAGAATTTTGGTCAAAATCAGAAATTAAAAGGTAACAAAAGAAAATGATTTTTTAAAGATAAAGAAAAAAAGCAAAACGCAGAAAACGAAAAATTAGAAAAGTTTTTTTTAAAAAAAAAGGGGCACTAAAGAGAAAGAGGAGGGAGGCATATAAAGATTGCATCCTTCACATTGAACTTCTCTCATGATAAGAAGTTGCTTCTCTTCATGAATTAGCCTAAGAGAGAAGAGAGAATTTGAAAGAAAGTGCTTGCTCTAGATTTTAAAAACATTTTACAAATGACTCAATGTTTGAGAGAAGAATAAAAGGATCTATTTATAGACTATAAGGACGTAGCCAAGTAGGAATAAATGTGCACCTTCCCTTCATGTGAGCTGAGTTTGGTGCAATCTAAAGTGTAAACACAATAGAAACAAAAGACATCCCAAACCTATCCAAAGTAGATAACTAATCACAAGATCCTAGTTAATAAGTGAAAAAGGCAAACATGAGTTGTGTACTATACCACACATGGTGTGATCACTCATAGTTGCAAATTAATACGTGAACACTCCGATAACATGCACACACAAAACAACCATACACACTCAAATATAACAAACATACAAACTTAAATAATAACTTTACACACACAACCCACAAACTTATTCATAAAATAAAAAACAATCAAGCAACCTTCTCCCTCCACCACACACACAACAAACATACATAACTAGGATCAGTGTTTAGACTTAGACCAGTAGTTGTACTAGAACTAAGTTCATTATTGGGTCAAAGACTAGTAGTAGGACCACGACCAGGATCAGTATTGGGACCAAGACTAGTAGTTGGACGTAGACCAGGATGAGTACTAGGTCCTGGATCAATATTTGGACCTAGATCAATACTAAGACTACAACCAGTAGATGGACCAGGATCAGGACCATGATCAGTACTAGGACTAGAACCAGGATCATTATTGAGACCAAGACCTATAGCTAGACTAGGATCAGTACTGGGACAAGCACAGTACTACGATAAGGACCAATAGTTGGACTAAGACCAAGATCAATATTGGGATCAGAACAAGTAGTAGGACTAGGATTTGGATCAATACTATGACCAAGACTAGTAGGTGGACTCAGATTAGGATAATTATTAGGACCAAGATCAGTATTGGGCCAGGACCAGCATCAGTACTAGGACCTGGACCAGTAGTTGTACCAAGACCAGGTTCAGTATTAGGTCCAACACCAATCGTAGAACCAGGACTAGGATTAGTATTGTGACCAAGACCAGTAGTTAATCCAAGATGAAGATTAGTAATAAGATTAGGACCAGTAGTTGGACAGGACTAGGATCAGTACTGGGACTATGACTAGTTGTTGGACCCAGACCAGAATCAGTACTGGGTCTTGGATTAGTATTGGGACTAGAACTAATAGTTGAACCAGGAAAAGGATTAGTACTTGGACCAGGATCAATACCGGGACCAGTTCAAGTAGTTGGACCACTAGTAGGACCAAGACCTAGATCAGTATTAGACAAGGACCATTAGTAGGTCAAGACCATGATTGGTACCATGACTAGGATCAGCACAAGGATCAGTACTAGAACTAATACTAGTATTAGGACCAGGACCAGGATAAATACTAGAGAAGGAAAAAAACTAGGACTAGGATCAATAGTAGGACAAAGAACAGGATCAATACTTGAACCAAGATTAGATTATGAAAGGACCATGATTAGTACAAGCACAAGAGCAGGATTAACGCTAGAACCAAGACAAGTTGAAGGAGAAGGGAAACAATCAATACTAAGACCAGGATCAATAAGTGGACCAAGACCAGGTTAAGTATTAGGACCAAGATAAGTACTAGGACCAGCATCAGTAGTAGGACAAGGACCAAGATCAATAGTTGGACTAGGGCAAGGATGAGCACTAGGACCAAGACATTAGTACTAGGATAAGGATCAATAGTATGATTAGGATCAAGATCCGTACTAGGAATAGGATCGGTATTTGGACTTGGACATGTAGGAGGACCAGGAACATGATTAGTATTAGGACTAGGACCAATACAAGGACTATGACAAGTATTAGTGCTTGGACCAGGTTCAGTACTAGGGATAGGACTAGGATCAGTACTAAAACTAGGACCAACAATAGGATCAGAACCAATAGTAGATCTAGGACTAATAGTAGGATCAGGAACATGATTAGTACTAGGACCAGTTGTAGGATCAGGAACATGATTAGTATTAGGACCAGGATTGGTATCAGTACTTGAACTAGGTTCAGTACTAAGACTGGGACCTGGATCAATACTAGGACTAAGACCAAGACCAAGATCAGTACTAAGACCAATAGTAGGACCAGGAACAATACTAGGACAACAATCAAGACCAGAATTAATAGGACCAAAAACAAGGATTAGCAAAAGGACCAGCACTAGTAGTAGGACCAGAACCTAGATCAGTACTAGGACCATGACCAGTAGTATGCAAAACCAAGATCAGTACTAAACTAGGACCAGTAGTAAGACCAGCACCAGGATCAGTACTAGAACCAGGTCTAGTAATAGGACCAGAACTATCATTAGTAGTAGGACCTGGGCAAGGAAAACAACTAGGACTAGGACTAAGACCAGGATTAGTACTAGAACCAAGACCAAGACCAGTAGTATGAAAGGACAAGGATTAGTATTATGTCTTTATAACATTGTTGATCATATATATTTGGATAATAAATAATATAATATACTTTATTACTTTTTATATTTGATTAAATTATTTTAAAGATTATTTAGAAGAAAATAAAAAATAAATAAATAATTTTAATTTTAATTTAAGAGTAATACATATTATTTTATAACAATAACAAATAATTAATATATCAAAATTTATTTTAATTTATTATTTCTATTTTTTATTTACATATATTAAATTAAAATATATTTATATAAAATGAAAAAATTTATAATTTTCTCTTGCTTTTTAAGATTTTCCTTTTAAAAGTATTTTTGTGAAATTAATTGCTTCATTATTACGGTAGGATATAAAATCATAACATTGTAATTTGTATGAATCAACAATGTTACAAAGATATAAAAATTACTTAGAGGTGAATATGTTGATATGTTTTTTTGGTACGAAAAATTCAAGGTAGTATTCTTTTTAACATTGATATAGATGATGGAAAGCATTTAAAAAATTAATATTTTTTTAATAGATGTAAAGATTTAATACGTTGATTTATTAAAGATCTTGTACGATTTGATCAAATATATTTCGATGATAGATAATATAATATAATATATATATATATATATATATTTGATTAAAATATTTTATGAATTGTTTAGAAAGGAATTATAAAAAGTAAAATTTATAATTTTAAATTCATAGTATTATATATTATTTTATAATAATAAAAAAAATAATTAATACGTTTAAGTTATAGTAATTTATTCCTTTTATCTTTTATTGAAAAATTAAATTAAAATATATTTATTGAAAGGATAAAATTTATTTTTTTCTTGCTCTTTCTTTTAAAATCTTTTTTTAAGATTATTTTTGAAAAAAATTATTATTTCATTATAAAAAGAGGATATAAAAACATAACATTTTAAGAACCAATTATATTTCAAAGATATGAAAATTTCTTTAAAGTGAGGATGGTGAAACATAATTGTACTACTTCATTTGTATTAAAAAAATTATGCTTTTAAACATTGAGGTAGATAATGGAAATCATTTAAAAATTTAATAATTTTTTTAAAAAATTTGAAATTTAGAATAGCTTATGATTTATTTAGAATCTTATATGATTTGATCATATATATTTAAAAAATGGATAATATAATAATATTTTATCCTTTTAGTAAAAAATTTGAAAGATTTTTTAGAAGGAAATAAAAAAATAAAGAAAATTTAACCATTCTAAATTAATAATAATATAGACTATTTTTTAATAATAGGAAATAATTAATACATCAAAATTTATATTAATTTTTTATTATTTTACTAATAATAAATTAAAATGTATTTATTTAAAACAAAAAGTGTAGCATTTTTCATCTCTTTCTAAGTCCTCCTTTTTAAAATATTTTTTTTTAGAAAGTCATTACTTCATTATTAAGAAAAGATATAAAAACATAACATGGTACGAATCAACAAATGTTATAAAGATATGAAAATTACTTCGAGATGAATATGTTCAAATATTTTTTAACCATATAATTTTTATGTAAAAAAACATAGTAACCTTTTATCATTGATATAGAAGAAGGAAATAATTTAAAAATTAATATTTTTTAATAGATGCAAATTTTTAAGATAACTTATAATTTTTTTAGAATCTTATAATTTGATCATACTTTTTTAGGTGATATATAATATAATATATTTTTTTCTTTATATATTTGATTAAACTATTTGAAGGATGGTTTAGAAGAAAATTAAAGAAGAAAAATTTTAAATTTTAAATTTAGAATATTATAAATTATTTTATAATAATAAAAAAGTAATAAGTTAATGTTATATTAATTTAATATTTTTTATCGCTTATTTAAAAATACTATGTTAAAATATCTTTGTTTAAAACAAAAAATTTATGGTGTTTTTACTCTTCCTTTAAAATCTATTTTTAGATTATTTTTCAATAATTTATTATTTTATTATCAAGAGCGAGTTTAAAAACATGATATTTTATCAATCAACTATATTGCAAAGATATGAAAATTAATTAAACATGGAAATGTTAAAATATATTTTAACCATTTCATTTGTATAAAAAATTATTTTTTGAACATTGATGTAGATAATAGAAATTATTTAAAAAATTAATATTTTCTCAATAGATGTAACATTTTAAAATAGCTTATTATTTATTTAGGATTTAAGATAATATATTTTATTATTTTAAATATTTGATTTAACTATTTCAAAGATAATTTAGAAGGAAATAAAAATAAATAAAATTTATATTTTTAATTTAATAAAATAAATATTATTTTCTAACAATAAAAAATAATTAATATATCAAAATTTATATTAATTTATTATTTATGTATTTTTTTTACAAATATTAAATTCAAATGTATTTATTTAAAACAAAAATGTTTATCATTTTTTTTTCACTTTTTGAAACATTCCTTTTAAAAGTATTATTGAGAAATTTATTACGTCATTATTAATAGAGTATATAAAAACATAATATTGTATGAATCAACAATGTTACAAAGATAAGAAAATTATTTGAAGTTGAATATATTGAAATATGTTTTAACCACACCATTTGTATGAAAAAAAATATATAGTATCCTTTTCGCATCGTCATAGATGATGGAAATCATTTAAAAAATTAATATTTCTTAATAGATATAAAGTTTGAAAATAGTTTATGATTTATTTAAAATCTTATATAATTTGCTTATATATATATTTAGGTGATAAATAATATAATATATTTTTTCTCTCATATATTTAACTAAACTATTTTAAGAATTTTTTAGAAGGAAATTATAAAGAAGGAAAATTAAAAAATCTTCACTTAAAAGATAAAATTTATTGTTTTCTTATTCTTTTTTTAAAATATTTTTTAAGACTATTTTATGAAATTTATTACTTCACTATTAAAGAAACATATAAAAGCATAACATTTTATAAATAAACTTTGTTGCAAAGACATGAAAATTACTCAAAAGTGAGGATGTTGAAACATATTTTAACCCCTTTATTTGTATAAAAAAAATTATGCTTAATATATTATTTTATAATAATAACAAATAATTAATCAATCCAAATTTATATTTATTTTATTTTTTTATTTTTATTTCTTTGAGAGAAATATGTTAAACTATTTTTAACCACATCATTTCTATGTAAAAAAACCATACCATCCTTTGAACATTGTAATAAATGATGAAAATCATTTGAAAATTTCATATTTATTTAGTAGATGTAAAGTTTTAAGATAGCTTACGATTTATTTAGGATCATACATAATTTGATCATATATATTTGAGTGATATATAATATAATATTTTTTTCTTTTATATATTTTATTAAATTATTTGAAGGATTTTTTAAAATAAAATTCATAATTTTAAATTAAGAGTAGTATATATTATTTTACAGTAATAATAAATAATTAATATGTTAAAGTTATATTAATTTATTCTATCATATTTCATTTAAAAATTTTAAATTAAAATTTAGTTAGTTAAAACAAAAATTGTATTATTTTCTTACTCTTTCTTTAAAAAAATTTAAGAATAATATATATTAATTTTTATTATTAATGAATAATTAATATATCAAAGTATATAATAATTTATTATTTTTTTCCTTTTATTTAGAAATATTAAATTAAAATGTATTTATTTAACACAAAAAATTACTATTTTTTTGCTCTCTTTTTAAGACCTGAATTTTAAAACAAATTTTGAGAAATTCATTACTTAATTGTTAATAGAGAACATAAAAATATAACATTGTATGAATAAACAATGTTACAAAGATATGAAAATTATTTGAAGGTGAATATGTTGAAATATTTTTTAGCCATATCAATTGAATATAAAAAAAAATATACTATCATTTTAGCTTTGATATAGATGATGAAAATTATATAAAAAATTAACATTTTTTTAATAGATATAAATTTTTAAGATAACTTATGATTTATTTATGATATTATATAATTTAATCATATATATTTCGGTGATAGATAATATAATATATATTTTTTTTATATTTGATTAAACTATTTTATGATTGTTTAGCAAAAAATTATGAAAACAAAAATTATAATTTTAAATTAAGAATATTATATATTAATCTCCAATAGTAACAAATAATTAATATATAAAATGTATATTAATTTATTAATTTTATCTATTATTTAAAATATTAAATGAATATTATATATTATTCTACATTATTAAGAGATAATATAAAAATATAACATTGTATGAATCAACAATGTTACAAAAACATAAAAATTAATTGGATATAAATATGTTAAAATATTTTTTAACAATATCATTTGTATAAAAAAAAAACACATAATGTCATTTTAGCATTGATATTGATGATAGAAATTATTTTAAAAAATTAAATTTTTTTAATAGATATAAATTTTAAAAATAACTTATGATTTATTTAGGATCTTATTTGATTTTATCATATATATATATATATATATATATTTGGGTGATAGATAATATAATATTTTTTCTTTTTTTTATTTGATTACACTATTTGGATTGTTTAGGAGGAAATTAAAAAAAATTAAAATTATAACTTTAAATTAAGAATATTATATATTATTTTACAATAATAATAAAAAATTAATACATTAAAGTTATATTAATTTAGTATATTTTATATTTTCTTAAAAATATTAAATTTAAATATATTTATTTAAAATATAAAACTTACTATTTTATTACTCTTTCTTTAAAATTATTTTTAAGATTATTTTTGAGAAATTTATTACTTCATTATCAAGAAAGGATATAAAAACATGACATTTTATGAACCAACTATTTTGCAAAGACATGAAAATTACTTGAAGTGAGGATGTTGAAACATATTTTAACCATTTCATTTGTATAAAAAAAAATTATCCTTTTAGCATTGATGTAGATAATGAAAATTATTTTAATATTAATATTTTTTTAATACATGTAAAATTAAAAATTGCTTATTATATATTTAGAATCTTCTCTGATTTGATCGTATCTATTTAAATAATAGATAATATAATATATTTTATTGTTTTCTATATTTGAGTAAACTATTTTAAAGATTGTTTAGAATAATAAAAAATAAAAAACTTATAATTTAAAATTAAGATTAACCTATATTATTTTTTAATATTAAAAATTATTAATATATCGAAGAATATAATAATTTATTATTTGGGTCTTTTATTTACAAATATTAACTTAAGATGTATTTATTTTAAAAAAATTTCCTTTTTTTTCCACTCTTTTTAAGACCTTTCTTTTAAAACTGTTTTTGAGACATTCATTCATAAGATTGTATGAATTACCAATGTTACATAAGATATGAAAATAACTTGAAAGTGAATATATTGAAATATTTTTTAACCTTATCATTTCTATAAGAAAAAAACATACTATCCTTTCAACATTGATATAGATGAAGGAAATTATTTAAAAAAAAAATTTTTATTAGGAGTAAAGTGTTAAGATGACTTATGAGTTATTTAGGATATTATATAATTTTATCACACATATTTTGGTGATAGATAATATAATATATCTTTTTATTTATTATATTTTACTAAACTATTTATAAAAAATTTTAAAAAAATATCTTTAAAATAAGAATATTATATTATTTTACAATAATAATTAAAAATTAATACATTCAAGTTATAATAAATTATTATTTTTTATCTTTTATTTAAAAATATTGAATTAAAATATATTTACTTAAAACATAAAATTTACTATTTTCTTACTCTTTCTTTCAAATATTTTTTTAAGATTATATTTAAGAAATGTATTACTTCCTTATCAAGTAAGGATATAAAATCATGAAATTTTATAAATCAATCGTATTTCAAAGACATGAAGATTATTTAAATG
Source organism: Canavalia gladiata (assembly GCA_037954105.1). Lineage (NCBI taxonomy): Eukaryota > Viridiplantae > Streptophyta > Magnoliopsida > Fabales > Fabaceae > Canavalia > Canavalia gladiata. The sequence continues at coordinate 34,750,582 of CM075665.1, forward strand.
TGAGGATGTTGAAACATATTTTAACCGCATCATTTGTATAAAGAAAATAAAACTTTTAGCTTTTATGTATATAATAGAAATCATTTAAAAAAATAATTTTTTTAATAGATGTGAAATTTTAGAATAGGTTATTATTTATCTTGAATCTTATACCATTTGATCATATATATTTAGATAATAGATAATATAATATATTTTATTATTTTACATATTTGATTAAACTATTTTAAATATTGTTTATAAGGAAATATAAAATAAATAAAATTTTCAAATTTCAAATTAAGAATAACATATATTATTTTATATTACTAACAAATAATTAATATATCAAAATTTATATTAATTTATAATTTTTTTCCTGTTATTTACAAATATTAAATTAAAATGTACTTATTCAAAACTAAAAAATTATCTCTTTTTTCTTCTCTTTTCAAAATCTTTTTTTTAAAACTATATTTGAGAAATTCATTACTTCATTATTAATAGAGCATATAAAAACATAACATTATATGAATAAAAAATCTTACAAAGAAATCAAAATTACTTGACAGTAAATGTGGTAAAATATTTTTTAACCTCATCATCTGTATGTGAAAAAACTATCTTATCCTTTTAGCATTGATATAGATGATGGAAATTATTTAAAAATTATTTTTTTAATAGATGTAAAATTTTTTAAGATAGTTTACGATTTATTTAGAATTTTATATGATTTAATCATCTATATTCGAGTGATAGGTAATATAATATATCTTTTTTCTTTTATGTATTTAATTAATCTATTTAAACGATTGTGTAAAATAAAAATAAAAATAATTTTAATTTTAATTTAGGAATATTATATATTATTTTACAATTATAATAAAAATTAACACATTCAAGTTATATTAAATTATTATTTTTTATTATTTATTTAAAAATATTAAATTAAAATATGTTTATTTAAAACAAAATTTACGGTATCCTTACTCTTTCTTTCAATTTTTTTTTAAATTATTTTTGAAAAATTTATTAATTTATTATGAAGGGAGGATATAAAAATATGAAATTTTAATAATCAACTAAATTGCAAAAACATGAAAATTACTTGAATGTGAGGATGTTAAAATATATTTTAAAAATAAATATTTGTGTAAAGAAAATTATAATTTTAGCATTGATCTATGTAAATTATAATGGAAATCAATTGAAAAATTAAGATTTTTTAATAGATCTAAAATGGTAGAATAATTTATTATTTATTTAGGACTTATATGATTTGATTGTATGTATTTACGTAATAGATTTAATTAAAATATTTTAAAGATTTTTTTAGAAGGAAATAAAAAATAAAGAAAAATTTATAATTTAAATTAAGAGTATTATATATTATTCTACAATAATAACAAATAATAAATATATCAAAATTTATATTAATTTATTATTTTTTATTTTATTTACAAATATTAAATCAACTTATATTTGTTTGAAAACCAAATATATTATAATACTTTTCTTCTTTTCTTAAGATCTTCCTTTTAAAATTATTTTTAAAAATTTTATTAATTTATTAATAAGATAAGATATAAAAACATAACATTGTATGAATTAACAATATTACGAAAAAAAAACAAAAAAAAATTATTTAAAGGTAAATGTTCTAAAATATTTTCTAAAATAACTTATGATTTATTTAAGATCTTATATATTTGATCATATATATATATAGAGGTAATAGATAATATGATTTTTTTTTCATATTTGATTAAACTACTTTAGGGTTCTTTAGCATAAAATTAAGAAAAGAAAAATTTATAATTTTAAATTAAGAATATTATATAATATTCTACAATAATAACAAATAATTAATATATCAAAATTATGTTAATTTATTAATTTGATCTTTTTATTTGTATAAATCTACTCTCCCAGGCGCTTACAGGCTAGCTTATACAGATGGGGACACACCCCATGATATAGCGGGCCTCACAATACAGCCTATGTCAAATTCAAAATGGGGTCGTACGGAGTCAAACCTAGGCCATTGCTGAATCTTGGATCTTGTTGAATATACAGCTTGCAACTTGAATATACATAATTCAAAATGGGGCCGCACAATACAGCTTGCAACTTGAATATACATAATTAGTGGACCAAGTCAGTTGCTACTTCACTTCGATCTTGTTGAATCTTCAATTAGGCAGTAGGCTCCTCATGGAAAGGCACCAACTAAGGTATGAACAAATGTCAAAATTATAAATATGGCATATAAATAAATAATTTCTTTTCTTTAATTTTAAAATAAACTAATTTTTTTTTCTCTAATTTAAAATCAAGTCTCCGTTAATATGGGTCGAGCCCAATTTTATTTCTGTATCATATTTTAAGCAAGTCCACCTCATTCTTTTTAATTGAGATCAAATCCTTTTGAGTCAAGCCCAATTCCCTTTTCTTGTGTTATTCTTTTAAAATCTGTTTTCATTAAACAAATCTAGATATCACGCAATGAACTTCGAAGTTGAAAGTGCAACATACCCTGTCTTTCAATGTTCGGACAATCATACGAGCCGCAGTGCAACCCTCGCTTGCTTTCGGTTCTGTGCATATGTGGATCCGGGAACATGCGAAAAAAGTCAAATTTTGAAATGAGTCTGGACCTCACGCAATGAGCTCTAAGTGCGAAATGGTAGCATACCCTACTAATCGACATTTAGAGAGTCATATGAGTCGCAGTGCAACCCTCGCTTGCCTTCGGCTCTATGCATATGTGGGTCCAGGAACACATACAAAAATCAAATTTCAAAATTATTCTAAATAATTCCTAGTCTCACGCGATGTGTTCTAGATACGAACTGGTAGCGTACCTTACTGTTCGGAGTTTAGAAGTCATATGGGTCCTAGTGCAGCCCTCGTGTACCTTGGATCCTGTGCATATGTGGACAAAGGATTCTCTTCAAAATATTCAAAACACTCTTCTATTTCAATTACCTTTAAAGGTCAAACCTTCCAACCAGAACTATGTAGCCTTGAGTTTCCCATTGCATCAGGGAATACGTAAGACCAGGATCAAGTCCTGTCAGATGATTTTCATACAAACATATTTATTTTCTATTCTATTTAAATGGATCAAACACTTTTTAAAAATACCAAAATCACACACTCAGTTTAAGGGTACCGTTCTTTGGAACGAGCGAGTAGGGTGCCTAACACCTTCCCTACTTATCACCGACTCCCGAACCTATAATTTCTTTCTCAAGTTAGGGATTTTTCAAATATTTTCCTTTAAAATAAAAATTTGGTAGCGCCTCCACAAAGCAATTAAATTAATTTCTTAAAATTTGTAATGCTATATATAAGACACATATTTTACCCTCCAATATCTTAAAATTTTTGTATCTACTTATTTATTTTGTTAAATTGGCCTTCTAATGAAAAAAGTCATTGTTTATGTCAAAAAGAAAAAATAAAATGTTATTATTGTAGATAACTTTTTAACAGTAAAAATAATATTTTTATTTTTATATCATCTATCATTGTTTAAAATTTGACACAAAAATTTAGATAAAATTAGTATTATTGATATAATAGCAATACATGTGTTATATGAACCCATTAGTTACAATATAACAACTACTACGTTGGAAGACAAATTGGCTTGTCAATACCAACTTGTGTCAATAAACATGATTTTGTAAGATTAATTTAAGTAAAATAAGATTTAAATATGATAATTACATTAAGAAAATTTTATTTTAAAGAAATGCTTACTATAAAACTTTCAAGGTAACACGAACTATAATTTATGATGTTGCCTCAAACAAAAATTTAAAGTAAAATCAATTTTCATAAAAAACATAAAAATGTAATATAAAATTATGATACAATGAAATGAACGCAATTTAATCATAAACGGCCTTCTTTTCTTATCATGAAAAATAGCACAAATATATTGACCCAAACTAAGATCTATACAATATCACTTCTATCCCAGCTTTACCCTAATCATATCATAAATTAGTATTACCCTAATCATATCATAAATTAGTATTTACATAAAATTCTTTATACTTTTCACCCAAAAGAAATTATTAGTATTTGAAATGTAGGATTACATTATTGTTGTTTTTTACGTTTTTATTAAGTGTATTTAGCTTAACACTTTCCTATTAGGTGGTAAGGCTAGTGGAAGAGTGAAATGTACTACATTGATTCCAAGTGATTTAATACCTGATAAAAATTATTTTTTTTGAGTAATTTAAAATTAAATAAGTTATAAATCATTTTTTGAATTAAATATTTTAAAAAATATTTAATAACTGATAAACTCTTGCAACAAAGAAAAAAAATTATGCTCTTAATCACGTATTTGTCATGCTATATATAAGAAAAAATTAGTAATATTGATATAATAATATTAATATTTTTCTTTTATGTAGATTACTAATCCTGCTTCTCATATTTGTATATATCTTTAAAATTTCTAGACTCTGTAATATTAAAATTTCTCTCCATGGTGTAGAAAGCAATAATGATAAGAAGTATAAGATAGGTGTTGAAATTAACATTTCTACAATTAGTCAACTAGTCGATTTAATTAGTGTTTGTGAATCTCATAAAACTTTGTTCTTGCTACAAACTAGCTTTGTAGTTCAGGCTCCATTCAAGTGTCTATTTAAATTAAGATTTCAAGTGCTACCAAATAGATAACGGACACTATAAAATAATTAGTTGAAACTATTGTTGAAGGATATTTACTTTTATTTAATGAATTTTACTATCTACTTGAGATTTGATCTCAATTTTTCGATTAGCAATTTTTGATATTTGCATTATTCAACATTTTAGTAAACAATTCAATTTAATAATATTTAATCCTAACATTTTTTCATTTTTCAAATAATTTTTGTTTTATATATTTACAAACTTTGGTCATGTGATAAAGAGCATACAAAATAGCATGAAATTATGATAAGAAGTAATCCAACAACAAAGTCTTGAAATCCAAACACAAATCCACAATTAAGGCGACCGCAGTGAAACAAATTAGAACAATCTTTTTGCCACACCTTATAATTTTGGTGAATCATTATTATTGTAAACCTTATGGAAGCATACATTACACTAATGATTTTATATTAAAAGTAATTAATATTTTTTGTATAAATAGTAACATTGATATGTTTGTATCTTTCTTTCCATCAAACATCACAAAACATCAAACATCTTTCTTTCTATAATGTGAGAATTGAGATTTGAGAGATTAGATCTTCAAAAAATTATATATAATAAGAGAAAGATTTTATGATGTAATAAAATATTTCTATAATATATCATAATTAAAATTATATATATTTTTCCATGTGTGCGTGCTTATTAATAAGGAAAATAAGAGGTGTGATGAGTATGACCTTTCCTGTGAAGTTAAGAAAAATATAGTTTGTATATATTAATTAATAAATAAATTGTAAAAAAAATATAAATGAATTAAAAAGAAGTATAAAAATTATGATGAGGGGATGGGTAATTTATAGTAAAGATAAGAAAAAAAGGATGAAAGGTAAAACATTCATAGAAGCATCTAACAGTAATACATTTGTCTTATATGAACCCATTAGTTATAATATAGCAACTACCTCGTTGGAAGACAAATTGGCTTGTCAATACCAACTTGTGTCAATAAACTTGGTTTTGTAAAATTAATTTAAGTAAAATAAGATTTAAATATGATAATTACGTTAAGAAAATTTTATTTTAAAGAAATGCTTACTATGAAATTTTCAACGATGTTGGCTCAAACAAAAATTTAAAGTTGATAAGTGTCCAATAAAACACTTATTTGGAACATAATTCAATGTAATTGCAAGTAATTGAAGCATAAAACACCATTAAAACATGAGAAAATGACATAAAACTGAATAACCCATGCACAATCTGGAAAATACAGTTTTAGAGTCTTTTGGGTGATAAATTATCATAAATCTGATGTGTTTTAATTTCTGCAATCTGTTACAGGGTTCCGCGTTGGACATGCGACGCTACAGACTAGTAGCTATAAAAAGCCCAGAACAGAACGAAAACAGGGCATCATTCACTCGATCATCTGATCATTCACTCTATCCACTAATTTATCTCCAGAGCGAAAACCCAGAGGATAGAGCCGCCGTTTCCTATACGCTGGTTCTATTCTGGGTGAAGGAGGAACCCTAGGACGGAAGACGAAGTGCATCTGCAGCATGCTGCCATGATCATGACTTTCTCTTCTTCCTCTGTTTTCTTCTTCTTCATTATGTGTAACTGAGCCCCTGTTGGGGAAGGATGAATCCTTAACTGATCTTATGTAACCTAGATTTTGCATTTATTTAAGATTGTTTTCCTTTAACGTAGATTATTCATCTCTTTGCTTAATGCTTTTATGACTTGGCCACTTATAAATTGAATCTAAATTCTTCTTCGCAATTGGGAAATTGGTTTAAGAATTGGAACTGGGATTGAATAACACAATTGTGAAGGCTCTAGGGATAGAGGTTTTCAATTGTGAGATCGTTTGAATTCTTGAACTTAAGGCTCACGTCAAATTAGGAATTGCTAAGGGATTAGGATTTCTAATTTGAGTGAAGAATTGATGAGTCAAGGGATTGACCTTCAATCAATAATTGTGAATTCGATCTTCAACCATATTTTACCTTGAATATACGTAATGATCAAAGGTTACATAGGGGAAGTTTTGGTGAAATCCAACCCTAACATCTTCCATAATTTGAATTCTTACACATTTATATCAGTTGTTGAGTGTTTGACAGTTTAGATATTATTTTGAAGTATTCTTTGCGTACTGGATAGAGTTCCAGATTTGTGACAGATTCTGTGAATTCTTATTAATTTCTATTTGTGTTGCCTACGCGCTTAAATTTGTGTTGCCTACGCGCTTAAATTTGTGTTGCCTACGTGACCCCATAACTGAGTTCAATTAGTGGACTAGTAGGAATTCAATATTTGAACCAAATCCCTGTGGAGACGATACTCTACTCATTCTTTACTTCGTAAAACGATAAGGTGCACTTGCCTTCATACGTTATACACCAAATCCCTGTGGAGACGATACGTTATTTTAAAGAAATGCTTACTATGAAATTTTCAATGATGTTGGCTCAAACAAAAATTTAAAGTAAAATCAATTTTCATAAAAAACATGAAAATGTAATATAAAATTATGATAGAATGAAATGAACGCAATTTAATCATAAACGAGCCACTAGTGGAAAATAATCTTTTTACATCGGTTGTTTTGGACTTTTTACATCGGTTATTTGAGCGGTATTGAAGCGGGCGATATAAAAACTTAGACTTTCTACATCGGTTCTACAACCGATGTAGAAAGTCACTTTTTACATCGGTTAAGGTCACAACCGATGTAGTAAGTTTATTTTTTTTTAAATGTTATTTTTGTTTAGGGAAATTTCCATAATTATTTATTCACAATACCTGTATATATAAACAGAATACCAGGCAGACAATACAGAAATTACAGAGTCTATATATTTAAAGTAAATACATAAATATTTATTATAAAATATAATAAAAACAAACTAAAAATCTAAAAAACCCATTAATTCAATCCAAATTGGCAATGTCTATCAGAAATTCCCCCCAACGTCTTCTGATATCATCAATTTCTTCATTTAACAGAGGTTGAGGATTGTCAAATATCTACAAAATGTTTTTGATTAAAATTAGTGAACATGTCATGTTATGCATTCAAATTAAATAATTAAATTAGGATAATTGTAATTACTTGATGCCAAGAGTGAACAATAGAAGCCGAGACAATGAGAAACATATGTCTCATCACATAATATCCACACTCGGTTCCTCCAGGTTGTCTTGGACACTTCAAAAAAATAAAAAGAGTATCAAATATAATTAGAGATGGTGATAAAAGAATATAAAATAATTGAATAACTTTTAATAAAGTACTTACCTTTGGAATTATCCATACAGGCTTTTTAATATTTGATGAATGCGTCCCTTTTAACCGAAGTCGAGCATTCATTGCTCTACAGTAAAATAAAAAGCAAATTAATACCTTTGAGAATAACAAGTTATATGAATATAAATACCAAAATCATAAAAACTTACAAATCTATAATGTCCTTTATGTCTTTCTTTGGTTTTTGCCAAGCAGAGCATAGAAATACAACTACATTCCGCTTGGGACAAATAATGATTAATTGCCAATGGGCCCTACAAAATATGGATGACAATGAACAAAAATTAGGAATTTAATTGAATTCATGAACTAAAGCAATTAAGTATTGACTTACGATTGAAAATAGGGGGCTAGGTAACAGTCTTTATCAGATTGCAACATCCTCTGAAGATATCCCTGTATCTCAGCTGCCTTGTTCCCAGTTTTCTGCATATGAACTGGGTCCAGGAATCCATAGAGGTGTAAGTTACCTCTTTCAGTGCAGATACGATACAGGTAGCTAATATTGAGAATAATTTTCATATGTTAGATTTTGATAATGAAATAATTCAAGTAAGGTTTAGAAATTTATTTACATCAACCATAATTGTAGAACTGTTACACATAGGAGATCGTTACCCACAACCAATTCCAATATATCCTTCTTAGTAATATAGAAGGGGATAAGTGTGGGCTTCCCTATGATATCTGCTTCCATTTTTATTTGCAAAGTTTGGTTGCCCAAGTTCATGGCGATACCAAATAGACGTGTGAACAAATCAACCTCATATTTCTTTGCAGGAGGCTCAAGAAGATCTACTTTAGCACTTAAATCAATCTTCTTCCCACGATCTTCCTTATAAACCTACGATAAATTCATAAAATAGTAAGAAATATATATATATATATATATATATATACACACACACAATGTATATATTAAAAAATTAGTAACATAGGCTAAAATTATTTAATACCTGAGGCTGAACTCGCTGCACAAGTATCCTCGGCCATATAATGAAATGATTGGGGGCTTGCCCCACAACATAAACCTCCTCAGTAGGGACAGGAACAGGAGCATCTGCATCTTCAACCCGTTCAACCACCACTCTAACATGATCATCATCAATTTGCTGGTGATGGATGGTTGAACCCAAGGTGTAGACTTTCCCAATTGCTACCAAACGATATGGATCATCAACATATAACTCATAATCGTTTGTAGCTACATCCACATCCTCTTCTCCCTGTAGTTGCTCCTCCGTCGAAGCACAACTTCCCTTTGTGCTCACGCGCCTAGGAGAAGGTGATGGATGGTGACCCTGTGTCTGTGTTTGGTAAAGTCCCAAAGATGCAAGCTCCTGCCTAAGCTCTTGCCTAAGCTCCTTCCTAAGCTCCTGTCTAAGCTCTTTTCGAAGTTCTTGCCGCAGTGCTTGCCTCATGTCTTCGCGCATGGCGTCCAACTCATCTCTAGACACCAAACCTTCTTTGGATGTCTGTCTAGAAGACAATCCAAAGTACTGTCTAAGGCCAATACCTCGGCCAACTGCACGAACACGCCCTGGATGCTTTGGTTGGCCAATAGCAGTACTTAAGATGTCATCCCGGCCAGTTGGAACAAAGACTCCTTGTGAGCTTTGTTCAACCAAAGAATCCTACAAAAAAAAATGACCGTTATCAGTAATGTAAATGTTTGAAGATAAATAAAAAGAAATTTACAAAATTGTGTGATTACTTACAATCTTCTCAGCAACAATGCGAGAAGGCTCTAAGGTGTACTCTCCAGATGCCTTTTGGCGTGCCCTCTTCCATTTCACATGGCGTGAAGGTGGAGAGGGTGGAGAGAGAAGTGTAGAGGGGTCTGCTTCAGATGATTGCTGACGATCTTTCTACTTCTGCTCGATCAGCCTCTCCTCAAGCAACTCATAACCCCCACGAGATAATCTGTGGGGGTAACAGTTCTTAGCAGAAATTTGTTGAGCCTTCTTTCTTTTCTCCTGTTATAAGAAAGAAAATCAATTAATCATAATATTGCTTATATTAGTCAATTAAAAAAATATAATATTAGAAAGATACATACAACGAATGCAGGATCCATTCGAGACTCAACAAATCTCTGCTAAGTGTCTTGATCAAGGAACTGGTACTCCTCACAAGGAGACACATCCTTGAGTGACCCATATATATATTTGCTGGTGAGATGTGTCTTGAAGCCCCTCCAGCGCTCACCAGCAAATGAAAGCCACTTCCTCTTTAGGAAGTTAGTGTTCGGTACATCATATGTAAGCTACATAAAAGAAGATGTAATTAGTTAGTGAATGATAAATTTATGGAAAAACTTAAATTTTTAAAGTTAAATACCATGATAGTCTCCCAAATTTAATCCTTGACTCGCATCTCAACATCATCCCAATCCTTCTTCAAAATACTGGCTTTGCTTCGTCCAAGGAGGGCCACATAACTCTTAAACTTTGTCTTGTTTGGCCCTAATGGATTCCCAGTGGCATGATCAAACTCTATGGGAATCCTCTGCTCACCGCTCCGACTAAGGGTTAACTCCCTTAACCGTGTGGCTCGTCTTCCCTTCTTTTTCCGAGAAGAAGGGTTCTCAGACCCACTTTGTGAAGGAGGAACCTCTGAAGGGTCAGCCATGTATCTATTAAAAGCAGAGAAAACAAATATGAAAAAAGTTAATTTTTATTAACATATACTTGAGAAGTGACAAGTTTCTGTATTGGATTAGGAAACTCCCCCTTGATATTTCTGGAACACTTTCCACTTACACAAAGTAACAGGCAAAGGCTAAGGCTATCTACCTCATACAAAGTAAAACAGGCAAAGGCTAAGGCTAAGACTAAGGCAAAACAGAAACAGGAAAAACAGAGACCTAAACAGAAACATGCTAAGGCTAACAACAACTAGTGCAGAAACAGAAACAGAAACAGAGACCTAAATAGGCAAAGGCTAAGGCTATCTACCTCATACAAAGTAACAGGCAAAGGCTAAGGCTAAGACTAAGGAAAAATAGAAACAGGAAAAACAGAGACCTTAATAGAAACAAGCTATAACAACTAATGCACAAACAGAAACAAAAACAGAGACCTAAACAGGCACAGGCTAAGGCTATCTATCTCATACAAAGTAACAGGCAAAGGCTAAGGCTAAGACTAAGGCAAAACAGAAACAGGCAAAGCAGAGACCTTAATAGAAATGGGCTAAGGCTAACAACAACTAATGTACAAACAGAAACAGAAATAGAGACCTAAACAGGCAAAGGCTAAGGCTATCTACCTCATACAAAGTAACAGGCAAAGGCTAAGGCTAAGACTAAGGCAAAACAGAAACAGGCAAAACAGAGACCTTAACAGAAACAGGCTAAGGCTAACAACAACTGATGCACAAACAGAAACAGAAACAGAGACCTAAACAGACAAAGGCTAAGGCTATCTACCTCATACAAAGTAACAAGCAAAGGCTAAGGCTAAGACTAAGGCAAAACAGAAACAGGCAAAACAGAGAGCTAAACAGAAGCAGGCTAAGGCTAATAACTAATGCAGAAATAGAAACAGGAAACAGAGACCTAAACAGAGCGCCAGAATGGTACATACCGGTGTACACGACGCTGCAGACGACGACGACGGCGTGCTTTGACAACGACGGCGACTTTGAGAACGACGGCGGCTTTGAGAACGGCGGCAGCTTTGGCAGCTTAGAGGAACTGAGTTAGGGCAGGAATCGATTTTTTACACTCATGAGGACAACAACGGTCGCATCAGCTAAAGAGGAGGGAAAACAGACTTTCTACGTCGGTTGTTTCAGAGAACTGATGTAAAAATATCTTTCTACATCGGTTATGTGAACACCCAATTATGTCCGAGGCCCCCCCCCCAATTAGCAAAATTAATCAAAAAAAAACTGAACATAAAAATAAACAGACAAACAGAGAAACAGACAATAATAAAATATAAATCAAAATCAGAAAATGGAAGGAAAGAAAAGAAAAGCTAGGAAAAAAAAAGAGAAAAAAGAAAAATTAAAAATTATTAATTAAAATTAAAAAAAATCAGAATTTTAAATTAATAAAATTCTGATTTGAAAAGTTAATAAAAATATTAAAAATATTAAAATCTAAAAAAAAAATAAAAATTAAAATCTGGAAAATAAGATAAAAATTAAAAAATACAAAAAAAAAGAAAAAAAGATAAAAACAGAATTAATATAATAAAACAATGAAGAACAGAAAACGGTTTTGAAAAAAAACAGAAAAAGTGATTTTGGCCAAAACAGAAAAAACGAACTGGTAAAAAAAAAAGAGAATTAAAAAAGAAGGGGGGTTCTTCTTGAAAAAAAGGATATACATCTCAGGAGGGGAGGGGGCTTCCTTTTTTTGACTCTGGTTCTTGCAACAAAAGGCGGAGAGAACGAAGGTGCGGAACTTCCAAGATTGCCACTCCCAAAAGAGCACCAGGCACCGGGTAAGGAGATAAGAAGAATAGGAAGGGAAGGAGAGGAAAAAGAAGCAAAAAGGGGCACACAGAATCATTGAGAGAGAGTTTCCTTTCACCGCCCATGATAGAAGGTGGAGTCACCTTTATGAGGAACCCATATTGCTCGCTACTTCCCCTGAAGAATGCCTGGAATTTTTCGGGTACAAGCAACATCTAAACAATAAAATACCTTGGGGGAGCTTCATCCAAGGGAGGAGACTTTAGCAAGGACCAAGAACGAAGTTGAAGGTGCATAAAGCATAAACACCCCGGGTAAGTCAATAAATGCATTAATATTCGGTTGAATCCTTGCATCTTGATTACACTGATCTATGTGAGTCTTGGTTAAATCTATACGTCATGCCAAGAATCAAGGGTCTCTGTCCATTAGTGAGTTTCTAATAAGGTTGAACAACATGCATGGTCTTGGGTGAGTTCCAAAAATCTTGTTCAATCGGCCTTCTTGTTTCATTTTTACGTAATTGACCACCGATTTAGAGTTTGTGCATCCTCACCTTCCTGTTGAAGTCTCATCAATTGGCTCAGCCTAGGGATCCCTCTACAATTCCACAAACCTTGGTCCCGGGGTAGAATACGCCAGGACAAAATTAATACCACAGGGGTCACCTTCCAAACCTTTATTTTCACTGCATGATGCGTATCATCAACGTTAGATTCACCATTAATTTAAATTCACACGTTGCATGATGTATTAATCTTCCTTCGTGGCACATTGCATTAATTTGAATAAAGTCTAAATGGGATCAAGTAAATCATGTTGTCAAAGTTAAATTCGCCCCCTTTTATTTTAAAATTCCATACTTGGCTCCAGGAGCTCTCTTTTATTAATAAGCCCATCTATATTCACGTAGGAAAATTCATTAATACCATGTCTGTCCCCCAAATTGCCTAATTACAAAACTGCCCCAAAATATTTCGTAAATTCCAATTATGTTTGAAATTGCCTAATTACCAAAATGATCCTAAACTTTCCACAAATCCTTATTCTGTCCCAAAAAATTCTAAAAATCCAAAAATTAATAAAAAATCCAGAAATTAATAAAAATTCATAACAATTTCAGAAATTAATAAAAAATTAATAAAAAATTCTAAAAATCTAGAAAATTAATAAAAAATTTAAAATTTCTAGAAATTAAATAAAAATCCAGAAAATTAATAAAAAATTCAAAATTTCTAGAAATTAAATAAAAATCCAGAAAATTAATAAAAAATTCAAAATTTCTAGAAATTAAATAAAAATCCAGAAAATTAATAAAAAAATTCAAAATTTCTAGAAATTAAATAAAAATCCAGAAAATTAATAAAAAATTCAAAAATTCCAGAAAATAATAAAAATTCTAGAAATTCAAAAATTCCAGAAAATAATAAAAAATTCAAAATTTCCAGAAATTAAATAAAAATCCAGAAAATAATAAAAAATTCAAAATTTTCAGAAATTAAATAAAAATCCAGAAAATAATAAAAAATTCAAAAATTCCAGAAAATAATAAAAATTCTAGAAATTAAAAAATTCCAGAAACTAATAAAAAATTCAAAATTTCCAGAAATTAAATAAAAATCCAGAAATTAACAAAAAATTCAAAATTTCTAGAAATTAATAAAAAATTCAGAAAATTAATAAAAATTCGGGAAATTCAAAAAATCCAGAAAATTAAGAAATTAATAAAAAATTCTAGAAATTAAGAAAATTCACAAGAATTCCAAAAATCCTAAAAAATTCACAATAAATCATAAAATTTTATAATTCCTAAATGATTCATAAAAATTCTATAATTCCTAAGTAATCCATAAAAAAAATTCAAGATCCCTAAATAATCCATGAAACATAAAATTTCTTAGTTGATAGATTCCCCTCATAATTTATAATAATTACTTGTGAGTTGCCCTTTTTATTCATCGTTCTTCAAAAATAAAAATTGTTTTGTGATTCTTAATCTCACGCGACGAGCTCTAAGCACGAACTGGTAGCTTTTTCTGCTGTTCGTTGTTTAAAGATTCGTATGGGTCCAAGTGCAGCCGTAGTTGTCTTGGGTCTTGTGCATATGTGGATGAGGATTGCTTTTCTGAAATATTCTTAAAAAATCAAGTCATTTTCAAATATTACTTTCCAAGTAGCCCCGAAGGTCAAGCCTTCAAGCTTTTCAAACATTCCTTTTAAACATTTTCGAAGGTCAAGCCTTCAAATCAAACCAGAACTACGTAAGCCTTGAGTTTCCCATTGCACCGGGGAATACATAGGAGCAGGATCAAGTCCTGTCAGGCTAACCTCCATCAAGTATTTATTTTCACTCTAATAAAAGGGATCAAACTATTTTCAAATAATCACGCACTCAATTTAAGGGTACTGTTCTTCGGAACAAGCGAATGGGGTGCCTAACACCTTCCCCACTCGTAACCGACTCCCGAACCTAAATCTCATCCAGGGTTTTTCCAAATCTTTTTCCCTTAAATAAAAATTTGGTGGCGACTCCACATCATAAAAATCAAATATCAATTTTCAAAATTTTAGCGAGTCCGTCGTCTCGTCGGAATTACGGTTGCGACAGATGGCGACTCCACTGGGGACATTAGCGAGTCAAGCCCGATCAATTGAGTGTACATTATATTTGATCTCTTCCCTATTTGTTTGCACATTTTATTGATTGCACGATTCATTTTCTTGTTTATTTATCTGTTGTTTGTTTGTCTATTCTTTGTACAACCCTAGGATAGATGAATCATAAATTGCAATATATATCTGTGCAAGTTCCCCAATTGCAGGTATCCCAATAATATTGTGTGCCCTTCACACTTTGCATATGCATTCCATCATGAGTGGGGCCCTATACCCGGGTCTGAGTGCAGCCTAGGACTAGAGGGATCTAGTGGTGTCACTTTGGGGCTTACGTCCTGTTTGACTATCACGAAAATCCCAGCTAGAGTGCGTCCTATTTGTAATGCCCTACAACTGGTAGCTTTTTCTGCTGTTGTGGCAAGCATTGCAGACTGGAACTTGGCTCTAGTGACCTCAACACCCCAGGATTACAAACCACCTTTGAGAGGTTCATATAAAAGGCCATAGATCCCTAGGGCAGGTAACCCACATAAGAAGCAAAGAGGGCACACACCCCTTCATAATATGGTTCATATACGCACGGATAATTATCATCCAAAATGGAAGCTGAAGATTGGGGAAATACATAAATCAAGAAAGAAAAGTCAAACAAAAGAAAAGAAATATCAAAACAAATAAAAAATAAGGAAAATCAAGGAAAACTAGAAATTCCTAGGAAAAATTAGGAAAACAATCTTTTGAAAATACTGAAAAAATGAAAAGATTCAAAAGAAAGAAAATGAAATTTCGAAAACCTAAAGAATGCTTTCTAGAAAGATTCTAGCAAAACTAAAAAGTTTTTCTAAAAAATAAATGTTTTTCTAGCAAAATACCAAAAATACAAAACTCCTAAAAACAAATTTGTTAAAAATCAATAAATAAAACAACTCTCATTTATTTTCAAATAGTCAAACTTCAAATCTCTTAAAATTATTTACACATAGCATTGATTCATTCATTCATTCATAGATCTAAAAAGAAATAAAAAAAAAATAAAAAAAATATAATAAAAATAGATTTCAAAAATCATTCTACACATTCACACTCATTGTGCATCAACATCTCTATCATTCACGTTTTGTTGCATTCAAATTATTTTTGAAAAATTCATTTTTAACTCTAACAGAAAATTAGAGAAACACAGCTTCCTGGACATCCTTATAGAACTCGGGCACAATCAAGAATCATGGATGAACTGGAGAGACAAAATGAGGAGCTAAGAAATGAGGTCAAATCACTGAAGGAACAGATGGCCAAGCTAATGGAGGCCATCCAGCAGTCTAAACAAAAGGAGGCAAGAGAATCCCTACCCAGAGAATCAACTGACCCAACACATCCTCCTGGCTTCACTCCACCATTAACCGTACCTCCGCCAACCGAAGGAGTTCATTATGGGTTTCCTCATAGGCATGCACCCTCATACAACCAAACACAAGCCCAAACACAAACCCAAACACATAACCTACCTCCAAACCAAGAAGTTGTTGGAAGAATGCATCCTATATTCACCCAAGAGCCACACCCTACATACATACCATTTTTCCAACCTCACCATATGCCTGAGGAATACCCAAACCATCCTTCAAGTGAAGATACAGAAAAATGGAAGGGCCTAGAGGACAGGATCCGGGCAATTGAGGGAAACGCTTATGAAGCCAAAGATGCATCTGATCTATGCTTGGTACCAGACATGGTCATCCCTCCCAAATTCAAGGTTCCTGAATTCGAGAAATACCAAGGAACCAGCTGTCCAAAGAAACATTTGACTATGTACTGTAGAAAGATGTCTGCATGTACTTACGATGAGAAGCTGCTTATCCATTTCTTTCAAGACAGCTTAACAGGGGCAGCTGCAACCTGGTACACTCAGCTAGAGCGGACACACATCCGTTCATGGAGGGATTTGGCTGAGGCTTTCCTCAAACAATATCAGTACAATGCCGAGATGGCTCCCGATCGAACCCAACTCCAGAATATGGCCAAGAAGGGGGATGAGACCTTCAAGCAGTTTGCTCAAAGATGGAGGGAGTTAGCTGCTCAAGTGCAACCTCCACTATCTGAAAAAGAGCTGGTCAGCACGTTCGTAGACACACTCCAAAATCCTTTCTATGACAAGATGATTGGCAGTGTGACTTCTAGCTTCTCTGATGTCGTCATCATTGGAGAAAGGATTGAAGGTGGCATGCGTCGAGGAAGGATCACGCATAAGGCCACAGGGACAGTTGACGCCTCTACAGAAAAGAAGAGGACAGGTGAAGCTTATAATGCGGCTTCTGGTCAAGGACAGTATATTCCTTCGACAGCACTTTATGGACCGATTAGCTTCCAACCACCACCATATACACCCTACACACCATATCCTTACATTGCCTCTACCTACCAAACACCCTACCATCCAGCTTACAACTATCCAACGCAAATACGACCGCCCACACCATACACAGTCCGAACACAAGCCATGAGCTCAAATTCTAGCCAAAGCCAAAAAAAGGAAAAAGAACCCGTCCAATTCGACCCTATCCCAATGACCTATACCGAGCTGCTACCTCAGCTAATCCAAAATTCCTTGGTGGTTCCATACCCGCTGAAACCTCGAGAACCACCATATCCAAAATGGTACGATGCAAATGCCATATGTGATTACCATGCGAGGTATATTGGTCATTCAACAGAAAACTGCCAGGTCCTGAAGCGCAAGGTGCAAAGCCTAATCGATGCTAAACGGCTAGATTTCGGGAAGATCGCTCCTAATCCAAATCCTGAATCATGAGAGTTCATCTGCTGGCTAAGAAATGGGAGCAACACAATGAGCCGCCTTGTACAAGTCAAGCTATCGAGGAAGAACATCGAAAATTTGTCATGTTTTTCAAAATTAATCTTTTGTAAATAAACAGCAATGAATAAATACAAAATTACATTTTTCATATCACTTGAGCACGTGCTTTACATTTTAGCTTTACTTCTAAAAAATTTTACCATTCTTTTTATCTCTTCAACCCACTTCTTATTCCTATACCCAAACAATAAAATACCAATTGGTGAGGATGCTAATGCTGTAATGAGTAATCTTGAACGTCGGATTAATCAAGCTCAAAGAAAAAAGCCCAATGAGGAAGCAGAATAACAACCAGGGATTCTAGATCCCTATTCAAAGTGTCTTGTCAAATAAAACATCCCGTTGGAATCAAGTCTAAATCCAGGCAAAATTTAGGGATGCAAAATAAGATCCGCTGAATTGGAAGCCAAGATGACCCTGGCAAGGTCGATGTCAAAATTCAAAATTCAAGGAAAAGAAGAGGACCTGCTGGATTAAAGTAAAAATAATCAAGGCAAAATCAAGGTCGAAACATAAAATTCAAGAAGAAGAGAAGCCCGCTGGATTAAAAGCCAAAAATAATCCAGGAAAAAGTAGGGTTAAAGTTCAAAATAATGAATCGACAAAGTCATGATCAGAAAAGGTCTTACCGGTTTCCAACAACAATTCAGGCAAAATTAAGATCAAGCAAAAGCCCGCTAGGTCAACAATCATGAATGACCTAGGCAAAAGTTAGGGCACAATCAAGCAGAAGCCCGCTAGGTCGATAAACAATCAAAGACGATCTAGGCAAAAGTTAGGGCATAATCAAATAGAAGCCCGCTAGGTCAACAATCAAGAACGACCTAGGCAAAAGTTAGGGCACAATCAAGCAAAAGCCCGCTAGGTCAACAATCAAGAACGACCTAGGCAAAAGTTAGGGCACAATCAAGCAAAAGCCCGCTAGGTCAACAATCAAGAATGACCTAGGCAAAAGTTAGGGCACAATCAAGCAAGAGCCCGCTAGGTCAACAATCAAAAACGACTTAGGCAAAAGTTAGGGCATAATCAAGCAGAAGCCCGCTAGGTCGACAAATAATCAAAGACGATCTAGGCAAAAGTTAGGGCATAATCAAATAGAAGCCCGCTAGGTCAACAATCAAGAACGACCTAGGCAAAAGTTAGGGCACAATCAAGCAAAGGCCCGCTAGGTCAAACCCTCAAAGAGACCTAGGCAAAAGTTAGGGTACTGAAATCAAGAGCCCACTAGGTTGAAAACCCGTAAGGGCAACCTAGGCAAAATTTAGGGCAATACAAAAGACCTGCTGGGTTGAAAACTCAAAAGAACAACCCAGGCAAAAATTAAGGTCAAACCAGGAATTCCAGGACAACATGATATCCTGCACCTCATATATTCCTAAAACTGGGGCAAAATTATGCCATTTTCTCGAGTTCGATTAATTCAACAATCAAGATTATGAAAAGCAGCACTGGCATTTTTCACCAAAAGGTGCCATTTGGGCAATCGAACCCATATCTTTCATCATGCCTTCCCTTTCAAGTACACTACCTTAAAACATACAGCCTCAAAATTCTCTTTCCTTTTCTATTGACCATCCAAAATCACTTTGCACACCTCAAAATGCACGTGCCACAAGGAAAAGAAAAATGTAAAAAGAATAAAAAAGGGATTAATTTTGAAAAGTTATGACAAGTCGGATGAATCCTTGACCGTCGCAACACGATAGGATTGTTTCCCAAGGATTCATCTTCCTACCAGCCATGATGCCACAAAAAGGAGTGTGTCTTACTCAATAATATTGACCACCGTTGGATCTCGAAGATCTTGGAAAAGAAAGTTCCAAAGCTGATCAGGTGCCAAAAGATTGACCAAAACACCGAACTTAAGTCAATCTAGCTCGTCTTGATTTTTGATTCTTGTCACACCAACTAGAGGGTTGTCGAGGAAGAATGTGTCAGAAAAAAATTAAAAATCAAGAGAAACAAAAAAGTTTTACACCATTTCATGGTTTGCATTCAATAGCATCTGTTTCATCAAATATTTATTTCAAGCATTAAAATAAGAACCCTGCATCATTCTGCACTTATTCAAGCATCACAAATACCATATTCCCTTTCATTCATTCAAACATCGCAATAAGCATTTTTTTCATTCAAGCATTTCATAACTCATTTTTCAAAAACTAATTAAGACCTAGGTAAAATTGCCTAAATCGATCATAATTAAAAGACTTCCAAACTGGGGCAAACACCTGCCCACACAAAAAAGGGGGTGTCAATTTGAGGTCATCCTCAAGTTCTGAATCAACTCAAACTGGGGCAAATGCTTGCCCACACAAAAATACAACTTGAGATCAAAATCAAGTCCAAACAGGGGCAAACACTTTCCCCCAAAAATTTAATTTGAGGTCATCCTCGAGTTTCAAAATCAAGTCCAAACAGGGGCAAACACTTTCCCCCAAAAATTGAATTTGAGGTCATCCCTGAATTCTGATTCAAGTTCAAACTGGGGCAAACATCTACCCCAGAAAATCCAAGTTGAGGCAATCCTCCATTCCTCAACTCCAATTGAGTTCAATAGGGCAAGGTTGCCCAGAAAAATTCAAGTCAATTTTTTTGAAACCCTTCAAACTGGGGCAAAACGTTGGCCCAAAATTCTTTCAAATCAAGACGTCTCTCAGTTATCAAGAAATTTCCAAACTAGGGCTAAATAGTTGCCCAAGTCTCTTCAAGGAAATAACCTTCAAGCGAAAGGTAGAATGCATCATTCATTCTTGGCCTATGTCGTCAGGCCTCTTCAAGTTTACTTTTCTGCACCTTGGCCTATGTTGTCAGGCCTTCTCAAGTTTATTTTTCTGCACCTCGGCCTATGTTGTCAGGCCTCCTCAAGTTTAATTTTCTGCACCTTGGCCTATGTTGTCAGGCCTCCTCAAGTTTATTTTTCTGCACCTTGGCCTATGTTGTCAGGCCTCCTCAAGTTTTTTTTTCCGCACCTTGGCCTATGTTGTCAGGCCTCTTCAAGTTTACTTTTCTGCACCTCGGCCTATGTTGTCAGGCCTCCTCAAGTTTACTTTTCTGCACCTCGGCCTATGTTGTCAGGCCTTCTCAAGTTTACTTTTCTGCACCTTAGCCTATGTTGTCAAGCCTTCTCAAGTTTACTTTTCTGCACCTTAGCCTATGTTGTCAGGCCTTCTCAAGTTTACTTTTCTGCACCTTGGCCTATGTTGTCAGGCCTCCTCAAGTTTACTTTTATGCACCTTGGCCTATGTTGTCAGGCCTCCTCAAGTTTATTTTTCCGCACCTTGGCCTATGTTATCAGGCCTCATCAAGTTTACTTTTCTACACCTTGGCCTATGTTGTCAGGCCTCATCAAGTTTACTTTTCTGCACCTTGGCCTATTTTGTCAGGCCTCATCAAGTTTATTTTTCCACACCTTGGCCTATGTTGTCAGGCCTCTTCAAGTTTACTTTTCTGCACCTCGGCCTATGTTGTCAGGCCTCCTCAAGTTTACTTTTCTGCACCTTGGCCTATGTTGTCAGGCCTCATCAAGTTTACTTTTCCACACCTTGGCCTATGTTGTCAGACCGCCTTGTAGTTTATTTTTCCGCACTTTGGCCTATGTTGTCAGGCCACCATAGTTTAGATTTACTGCTTTTAGGCCTATGTTGTCAGGTCGTCGTAGTTTAGATTTACTGCTTTCAGGCCTATGTTGTCAGGCCGCCTTGTAGTTTAGATTTACTGCTTTCAGGCATATGTTGTCAGGCCACCATAGTTTAGATTTACTGCTTTTAGGCCTATGTTGTCAGGCCGCCATAGTTTAGATTTACTGCTTTTAGGCCTATGTTGTCAGGCCGCCTTGTAGTTTAGATTTACTGCTTTTAGGCCTATGTTGTCAGGCCGCCATAGTTTAGATTTACTGCTTTTCAGCCTATGTTGTTAGGCCACCCTAGTTTAGATTTACTGGTTTTAGGCCTATGTTGTCAGGCCGCCATAGTTTAGATTTACTGCTTTTCAGCCTATGTTGTTAGGCCACCCTAGTTTAGATTTACTGCTTTCAGGCCTATGTTGTCAGGCCACCTTCTAGTTTAGATTTAATGCTTTTAGGCCTATGTTGTCAGGCCACCTTCTAGTTTAGATTTACATCTTTCAGGCCTATGTTGTCAGGCCACCCTAGTTTAGATTTACTACTTTCAAGCCTATGTTGTCAGGTCACCTTCTAGTTTAGATTTACTGCTTTCAGGCCTATATTGTCAGGCCATCTTTTAGTTTAGATTTAATGCTTTTAGGCCTATGTTGTCAGGCCACCTTCTAGTTTAGATTTAATGCTTTTAGGCCTATGTTGTCAGGCCACCCTAGTTTAGATTTACTACTTTCAGGCCTATGTTGTCAGGCCACCTTCTAGTTTAGATTTACTGCTTTCAGGCCTATATTGTCAGGCCATCTTTTAGTTTAGATTTAATGCTTTTAGGCCTATGTTGTCAGGCCACCTTCTAGTTTAGATTTAATGCTTTTAGGCCTATGTTGTCAGGCCACCTTCTAGTTTAGATTTACAGCTTTCAGGCCTATGTTGTCAGGCCACCCTAGTTTAGATTTACTACTTTCAGGCCTATGTTGTCAGGCCGCCATAGTTTAGATTTACTGCTTTTAGGCCTATGTTGTCAGGCCGCCTTGTAGTTTAGATTTACTGCTTTTAGGCCTATGTTGTCAGGCCGCCATAGTTTAGATTTACTGCTTTTCAGCCTATGTTGTTAGGCCACCCTAGTTTAGATTTACTGGTTTTAGGCCTATGTTGTCAGGCCGCCATAGTTTAGATTTACTGCTTTTCAGCCTATGTTGTTAGGCCACCCTAGTTTAGATTTACTGCTTTCAGGCCTATGTTGTCAGGCCACCTTCTAGTTTAGATTTAATGCTTTTAGGCCTATGTTGTCAGGCCACCTTCTAGTTTAGATTTACATCTTTCAGGCCTATGTTGTCAGGCCACCCTAGTTTAGATTTACTACTTTCAAGCCTATGTTGTCAGGTCACCTTCTAGTTTAGATTTACTGCTTTCAGGCCTATATTGTCAGGCCATCTTTTAGTTTAGATTTAATGCTTTTAGGCCTATGTTGTCAGGCCACCTTCTAGTTTAGATTTAATGCTTTTAGGCCTATGTTGTCAGGCCACCCTAGTTTAGATTTACTACTTTCAGGCCTATGTTGTCAGGCCACCTTCTAGTTTAGATTTACTGCTTTCAGGCCTATATTGTCAGGCCATCTTTTAGTTTAGATTTAATGCTTTTAGGCCTATGTTGTCAGGCCACCTTCTAGTTTAGATTTAATGCTTTTAGGCCTATGTTGTCAGGCCACCTTCTAGTTTAGATTTACAGCTTTCAGGCCTATGTTGTCAGGCCACCCTAGTTTAGATTTACTACTTTCAGGCCTATGTTGTCAGGCCACCTTCTAGTTTAGATTTACTGCTTTCAGGCCTATATTGTCTGGCCATCTTTTAGTTTAGATTTAATGCTTTTAGGCCTATGTTGTCAGGCCACCTTCTAGTTTAGATTTACTGCTTTCAGGCCTATGTTGTCAGGCCGCCATCAACCTTTAATTTTCTGCGTCATGGCCTATGTTGTCAGGCCTCATCAAATTTTTTCTACACATATCCTGTCAAGCAGGATTTCATTTGCCTCTTTCCGGCAACAGCGAGACCCCATTTGCATTCTCCTATCCACAACAGGACTTCAAGCACGTTTAATTTTCTGTCCACCTGTCAAGCAGGTGTGCATTTATCCTGGCAACAGCAGGATTTTATTCGCATTCTTCCCGGCAGCAGCAGGTCCTCATTTGCATTTTCCTGTCAACAACAGGACTTCAAGCATGTTTATTTTTCTGTCACCTGTCGAACAGGTTTGCATTTATCCTGGCAACAGCAGGATTTCATCATTTGCATCTTCCCGGCAACAGCGGGACTTCATTTACATTCTCCTGTCAACAATAGGACTTCAAGCACGTTTAATTTTCTATCCACCTGTCAAGCAGGTTTTCATTTATCCTGGCAACAGCAGGATTTCATCTGCATCTTCCCGGCAACAGCGGGACCTCATTTGCATTCTCCTGTCAACAACAGGACTTCAAACATATTTAATTTCCGTTCACCTGTCAAGCAGGTTTGCATTCATCCTGGCAACAGCAGGACTTCATTTGCATTTTTCCGTCAACAACGGGATTCCCATTAAGTTTAAACTTCTGCATCATGGCCTATGTTGTCAGGCCACCATCAAGTTTAAATTTCTGCATCATGGCCTATAGTGTCAGGCCGCCATCAAGTTTACATTTCTGCATCATGGCCTATGTTGTTAGGCCTCATGGTTTAGTTTTCTGCATCACGTCCTATAGTGTCAGGCCATCATCAAGTTTCCCTTTCTGCACATTCAAGTTTTCTTTTCTGCACTCCGGCCTATAGTGTCAGGCCACCTTGTACATACCTTACTTTTTGGTTCTTGCACGCTTCCTTGCCTCAAACAGGCCCTTTCCACTCCACACAACTTGTCTTAACAGGCCATTATCTTCTACTTTTCCCATTTTAACAGGCTATTTTCATTTCATTTTGCTTGTCCTAACAGGCAATCCCATTGCATTCCACGCATGTCCTAACAAGCCTTCATTCATTTCAGCTTACTTAGGTTATGCCATCTAGCTTTGTATATTTATACCCTATCGGCATACGAAGTCGGTAAAGTCATTCAACCACCGCTCCTCCGGCACCCGGGGGTCCACTTTAAGCTCAAGGCTTCTGGTGCTGCTCGGATTTCTTCAAAAATCGCCTCGGACATAAGGTGTTCATGTCTTTACTCATTTCCTACCTCGATAATTCAGAGAATCATTTCTCACATTATCGGGTAGGAAAATGAGTAAAGAGGGGCAAACTGTAAACACCCAATTATGTCCGAGCCCCCCCCCCCCCCCCCAATTAGCAAAATTAATAAAAAAAAAACTGAACATAAAAATAAACAGACAAACAGAGAAACAGACAATAATAAAATATAAATCAAAATCAGAAAATGGAAGGAAAGAAAAGAAAAGCTAGGAAAAAAAAAGAAAAAAAAGAAAAATTAAAAATTATTAATTAAAATTAAAAAAAATCAGAATTTTAAATTAATAAAATTCTGATTTGAAAAGTTAATAAAAATATTAAAAATATTAAAATCTAAAAAAAAAAAAAATTAAAATCTGGAAAATAAGATAAAAATTAAAAAATACAAAAAAAAAGAAAAAAAGATAAAAACAGAATTAATATAATAAAACAATGAAGAACAGAAAACGGTTTTGAAAAAAAACAGAAAAAGTGATTTTGGCCAAAACAGAAAAAACGAACTGGTAAAAAAAAAGAGAATTAAAAAGGAAGGGGGGTTCTTCTTGAAAAAAAGGATATACATCTCAGGAGGGGAGGCAGAAGAGAGGGCTTCCTTTTTTTGGCTCTGGTTCTTACAACAAAAGGCGGAGAGAACGAAGGTGCGGAACTTCCAAGATTGCCACTCCCAAAAGAGCACCAGGCACCGGGTAAGGAGATAAGAAGAATAGGAAGGGAAGGAGAGGAAAAAGAAGCAAAAAGGGGCACACAGAATCATTGAGAGAGAGTTTCCTTTCACCGCCCATGATAGAAGGTGGAGTCACCTTTATGAGGAACCCATATTGCTCGCTACTTCCCCTGAAGAATGCCTGGAATTTTTCGGGTACAAGCAACATCTAAACAATAAAATACCTTGGGGGAGCTTCATCCAAGGGAGGAGACTTTAGCAAGGACCAAGAACGAAGTTGAAGGTGCATAAAGCATAAACACCCTGGGTAAGTCAATAAATGCATTAATATTCGGTTGAATCCTTACATCTTGATTACACTGATCTATGTGAGTCTTGGTTAAATCTATACGTCATGCCAAGAATCAAGGGTCTCTGTCCATTAGTGAGTTTCTAATAAGGTTGAACAACATGCATGGTCTTGGGTGAGTTCCAAAAATCATGTTCAATCGGCCTTCTTGTTTCATTTTTACGTAATTGACCACCGATTTAGAGTTTGTGCATCCTCACCTTCCTGTTGAAGTCTCATCAATTGGCTCAGCCTAGGGATCCCTCTACAATTCCACAAACCTTGGTCCCGGGGTAGAATACGCCAGGACAAAATTAATACCACAGGGGTCACCTTCCAAACCTTTATTTTCACTGCATGATGCGTATCATCAACGTTAGATTCACCATTAATTTAAATTCACACGTTGCATGATGTATTAATCTTCCTTCGTGGCACATTGCATTAATTTGAATAAAGTCTAAATGGGATCAAGTAAATCATGTTGTCAAAGTTAAATTCGCCCCCTTTTATTTTAAAATTCCATACTTGGCTCCAGGAGCTCTCTTTTATTAATAAGCCCATCTATATTCACGTAGGAAAATTCATTAATACCATGTCTGTCCCCCAAATTGCCTAATTACAAAACTGCCCCAAAATATTTCGTAAATTCCAATTATGTTTGAAATTGCCTAATTACCAAAATGATCCTAAACTTTCCACAAATCCTTATTCTGTCCCAAAAAATTCTAAACATCCAAAAATTAATAAAAAATCCAGAAATTAATAAAAATTCATAACAATTTCAGAAATTAATAAAAAATTAATAAAAAATTCTAAAAATCCAGAAAATTAATAAAAAATTTAAAATTTCTAGAAATTAAATAAAAATCCAGAAAATTAATAAAAAATTCAAAATTTCTAGAAATTAAATAAAAATCCAGAAAATTAATAAAAAATTCAAAAATTCCAGAAAATAATAAAAATTGTAGAAATTCAAAAATTCCAGAAAATAATAAAAAATTCAAATTTTCCAGAAATTAAATAAAAATCCAGAAAATAATAAAAAATTCAAAATTTTCAGAAATTAAATAAAAATCCAGAAAATAATAAAAAATTCAAAAATTCCAGAAAATAATAAAAATTCTAGAAATTCAAAAATTCCAGAAACTAATAAAAAATTCAAAATTTCCAGAAATTAAATAAAAATCCAGAAATTAACAAAAAATTCGAAATTTCTAGAAATTAATAAAAAATTCAGAAAATTAATAAAAATTCGGGAAATTCAAAAAATCCAGAAAATTAAGAAATTAATAAAAAATTCTAGAAATTAAGAAAATTCACAAGAATTCCAAAAATCCTAAAAAATTCACAATAAATCATAAAATTTTATAATTCCTAAATGATTCATAAAAATTCTATAATTCTGAAGTAATCCATAAAAAAAATTCAAGATCCCTAAATAATCCATGAAACATAAAATTTCTTAGTTGATAGATTTCCCTCATAATTTATAATAATTACTTGTGAGTTGCCCTTTTTATTCATCGTTCTTCAAAAATAAAAATTGTTTTGTGATTCTTAATCTCACGCGACGAGCTCTAAGCACGAACTGGTAGCTTTTTCTGCTGTTCATTGTTTAGAGATTCGTATGGGTCCAAGTGCAGCCGTAGTTGTCTTGGGTCCTATGCATATGTGGATGAGGATTGCTTTTCTGAAATATTCTTAAAAAATCAAGTCATTT
Organism: Canavalia gladiata; assembly: GCA_037954105.1. Taxonomy (NCBI): domain Eukaryota; kingdom Viridiplantae; phylum Streptophyta; class Magnoliopsida; order Fabales; family Fabaceae; genus Canavalia; species Canavalia gladiata. Next base: position 34,778,010 of record CM075665.1, read on the forward strand.
TCAAATATTACTTTCCAAGTAGCCCCGAAGGTCAAGCCTTCAAGCTTTTCAAACATTCCTTTTAAACACTTTCGAAGGTCAAGCCTTCAAATCAAACCAGAACTACGTAAGCCTTGAGTTTCCCATTGCACCGGGGAATACGTAGGAGCAGGATCAAGTCCTGTCAGGCTAACCTCCATCAAGTATTTATTTTCACTCTAATAAAAGGGATCAAACTATTTTCAAATAATCACGCACTCAATTTAAGGGTACTGTTCTTCGGAACAGGCGAATGGGGTGCCTAACACCTTCCCCACTCGTAACCGACTCCCGAACCTAAATCTCATCCAGGGTTTTTCCAAATCTTTTTCCCTTAAATAAAAATTTGGTGGCAACTCCACATCATAAAAATCAAATATCAATTTTCAAAATTTTAGCGAGTCCGTCGTCTCGTCGGAATTACGGTTGCGACAGGTTACACTACTCAACCGATGTAAAAAGTCTTACTTTCTACATCGGTTGCTTTATAACCGATGTAGAAAGTCACTTTTTACATCGCTTATAAAGCAACCAATGTAGAAAGTGACTTTCTACATCGGTTATAAAGCAACCGATGTAGAAAGTTTAAATTTTTTTACAAAAATGCCACCGCCTATTTTTCTGCATCGGTTATAAAGCAACCGATGTAGAAAGTGTCAAATTTATTTACAAAAATGCCACCGCCTTTTTTCTACATCGGTTGGCGAATAACCGACGTAAAATCCTGTTATAAAAAGCTATTTTTCTACCAGTGAGCTTCTTTTCTTATCATGAAAAATCAAATAAAAAATTAAAAGTACTTATATTTATAATTAAAATGATTATCCAAACTCATAAGTTTGGTAGCATGGAATCTCATGGAAATTAATATCCTACCATATCAATTTAAAAACACTGATAAATTAAATTTTAAAAAGTAATACCTCCTCCCACAAGACAAAGTAGAAAAACCATGTCAATAATTAAATAGGTAACAGCATCCCATGAGCTTCAATATAAGACATAAGTAACTTATTTTTTCAAATAATTTAAAATGCCACTCATTGAAATTTAAACCATTACCAAGCTCGGCCGAACCAATTCATTGAAGTTAGAGGGCCTTTCGCTCCATTTGCAAACGACCTCATTGGAATGCTTTCTTGATCATTTGGAGCATCTCCGGCAAGTGTCTTCTCTCTCTCACTGCCCTTAACTGCTATTTCTTCATCAAGAATTGTTGACCCAACAAGAAATGCTTTCTTGATTATCCACGCCGATGTTTTTGCTTTTAGACAAAGGAACAAAGCACAACTGCAGTTTTACAATTAGAACAGTGCTATGTGATCAAAATTGGGTTAGTTGTTGTGAACGTTTTCTTTTTCTGTTTTGGGATAGGATTGACACCATTTGAGAACATGACACATATGCGGTGACCCACAAGGTATTCTAATTCTATTGCTTACCTATTTACTTAATCCCATACAAAATATTCTTGTTGTCTATTAGTCAAGAATATGATCCGAATACAAATTTGAAAGTGAGTTAAGCTTAAAAGTATAACGCCCAGTTGGTGTTTCTATCTTTTTCCATTAAATTTCACTTCAGGGAAGGTGTGCAGCATGGGCATATGCTCTTATGAATTTAACGCGTCCATTTGCACCAGAGTTGGAGCATGTTTGTGGGAGGCCATTAGGATTAACAAAAGCTTATTCAAGCGCTATCTTCCAAAAAAGGTAACTTCACCACAAATTCAATCACATCACCTTCATAATTTATCTGTGCATAAGAATAGTTTAACGTAATTCTATAATACCAATTTCTTTCAAAGAGGAGTGGTTTAAGTTTTCTCTTGATGAGCGCCAAAATTCAATAATTATTTTTTATATTAACATGTGTATTATGATAAAACAAAGATATTTGAAATAATTGTTTATGTTTTCTCAAAACCATTTAATTTATCAAAGCAAGCTATTTACGTATATCATTTTCTAAAACCAAAACATGGTTATAAGATATCTGTAGTTTTGTAAGAATAAATGCCCAAATTATTTATTATAAAAAAAGGCAAACAATGTATTATCTTATGTTTATTTTCTTAAAATGGTTGCTAATTATAAAGTAATATTAATTCATTTATCATCTTCTATTATCTAATACCTTATTTTAAGATTATGGTTACAAGTAGTTACTTTTGGAATTATCTTCTCTTCTTTTAAGATTTTGTGCAAAGGTTGAAATATTTTTATTATATGGTCAAAATTTAAAACTAGACGATGGAATCTATTTTTATTGGGACTTTCTTTTATCTTTTAAGATTATGGTTTCATGATTTTTTTTGCATATGTGGTTCAACCATTGTATTGTTTGATTGAATATTTGTGTGGACATATATGTACTAGTTATAATCTATTCTTAATTTTTAATTTATTATCTTAAGCATGTATATAAAAGCTTTTATAATCTTGTGTGTGTTGTTTGCTAGAAAACTCCATGTTTTATTTTATTTTAAATATTTTAATTGGTGAAATGAGGTTGGGAAGAATATGTACTTAAGAGGTTAAGAATTATAAATCAAGTGTCTTATGTGCTTTAAACCTTTTTGCTAACCTTTGGATTTAAAGTGTTCGAGTTTCAACTTCGAAGGCTTGAAGGTAGCCTACTTCATATTAGGTTGAATTATAAATTTTTCTATTTTCATTAAAAGAACAGTTTTTTTTTTTTAGTGTTATTTTTTTTTCATAACATTAATGTTTATTTAACATGTGATTGAGCCTTCAGATAATATTCACACACAAATACACTTCTCATAGACTAAAGAAAACAACGACAATTGAAGATACTTCAATTATTGTAATAAATTAGAATAGTTAAAATTCAGATTTAACCATTGTAAAGTTTTCTTAGAATTTGGTTGTAGTAGGTTAAGAATTCTTGTAAATCTTAGATGCTTGTAAATAGGTTTGCTTACTTTGTAATTTTTTTTGTAGCAATTTATGTGTAAAATTAGACTTGTGTACTTTTATTAACTTGGTGTAGGATACTCACCAAATATGTGGAGTGTATGGCTTGTGCAAGATTGGAGACATAAATGGGTGCTAGATGTTGTTTGACTTTTTAGAAATTTGTAGCACTAACTTGTGTTTCTATTTTGTTTTATGAGGTTGAAGGGAGACAGGTATGTTTTCCTAATTTTTGTCTTTTTAGGTGTTATAACTTTCTTTAAATATTATAAACATTAAGGACTTTGGGATTTTACTCTTAAAGGGTTTTGAAGGTTGGTGAAATCTATATGTATGGTATGTGTTGGGAGTGATTATGTATATTTATTTTTTATTTGTGTTCTATGCTTGTGAATGTGTATGTATTTTGGCTTTATTTTTATTTTGTGTGTACAATTGTACCATGTGTGCTGTGTGTGTATGAATGGATGTGTTTGTTTGTTTTGAAGTGTTATTTTTGTGTTTTACATTTATCATGTTTGTCTATGTGTGTTATGCACATGTGCGTTTGTTAGATGTTAGTTTTCATGCAATTGTTGTTTTCAATGTTGGTTGTGTGTTTGTTGCGTGTGTGGTGGAGGGAGGAGGTTGTTTGATTGTTTTTTATTTTATGAATAAGTGTGTGGGTTACGTGTGTGTTTGTTGTTTATGTGTGTAAAGTTATTATTTGAGTTTGTATGTTTGTTAAATTCCAGTGTGTATGGTTGCTTTGTGTGTGCATGTTATTGGAATGTTTGCGTATTAATTCGCAACTATGAGTGATCACACCATGGGTGGTGTAGTACACAACTCATATTTACCTTTTTCACTTGTATGAACTATGGTATTGTGATTAGCTATCAATTTTGGATAGGTCTAGGATGTCTTTTGTTTGTAGTGTGTTTACCCTTAAGATTGGGCTAAACTAAGCTCAAATTTGGGGAGGTGCAGATTTATTCCTACTTGACTTCACCTTTATGGTCTATAAGTAGATTCTTTTATTCTCCTCTCCAACACTTTGACTCATTTGTTAAACTTTTTAAAATTTAGAGTGAGTACTTTCTTTTAAATTTTCTCTTCTCTCTTATGCTAGTTCAAAAATAGATACGACTTCTTATCATGAGGAAGTCCAATGTGGTATATGCAAGCTTATTTTCTACGCTTTGTAGCTTATGTAGTGGTGCATAGAATAACTAGTTTAGCTGTTAATTTTCTAAACATTCATTTATGAATTTTCAGCACGCTTCTTTTTTTCTCAAAATTTGTGAGGAATTGCATCATTGTTAGTTTGTGTGTATTAGTATTGGTGTATTGTGTTTGTGTGTGCTAGGTGTGTACCGATGTGTTTGTTTGTTTATTTATGAGTGTTATTTTTGTGTGTTTGTGTATGTTGTTTATGTGTGTTTCTCTATGTATTTTTCTTGTTTATGTCTGTTTGTTTGCATGAGTATGTTCTTCTATGCTTGAATATATGATTGTAAATTGTTTATTGCCCATGCACATGTATTTGTATATGCCTATGTGTATGTTGTTTGAGTGTGTGAGTTTGTTGATTGTGCATTTTGTTGTGTTGTTTTTTTTTTTTGTTTATTATGATTTCAATCCATGTGTTATGCATTTGTGTGTTTGTTAGTTATTTGTGTCCCTTATATTTTGTATTCTTTCTATTTTTATGTGTTTTGTTATATGTTCTTAATTGTGTATTTGTATTTTACCTTTGTATGTCTATTGTTAGTGTGTATGGATGTTAATTTTTGTGTTTGTATCTAGAATACTGTGGGTTGATTAATTATCTATAAATAAGTGTGTTTTTTTTATGTTATTTTTGTTTGTGTATATATGTTTATGGATCTTTTTGTTTTTTTAAATATATCTTTGTGTATGTGTGCATTTATATGTTCTATCTATATGATGTGTGTATATGTTTTTTTTTTTATTTTGTATGTGTTTTCTGTGTATTTGATTATTGTACGTAGATTTCTTGTTGGAATGTCTAAATTTTTGTGTTTATATATATATATATATATATATATATATATATATATATATATATATATATATATATATATATATATATATATCTTATTTGTCTATTTTATGTTGTTGTATATTTATATTGTGTTAGAGGTCTATGTTACATGTGTGGATGTATTTGAAGTAATTCGCATATTTGTATTTATGTTACGTTGTTTGAGACTGTGTTTAGAGTGTTTCCTTCTAAATAGAGTAAAGGTAAACATTACTTGCTCACTTATATATGACATTACAAATTAAATTTTTTCTTATTTATAACATTGCAATTGGTTTAAAAACTCTTTTATTTGTACTTTATTTCCTAATAGGGCTAACAAATTAATCTTTTTATCGTTTTTAGGTAATAATGTGCTAATATGGTATGTGTCACAAAAGTTATAACGTGAATTGCAAAATAATATTTCATTTGTTTTTACTAAATTTATCATCAATCCTTCATTTATTTAAAATAATATAAATTAGTTCATGTATAATAATTTTTATATTTATAAATTAGTTTATAAAATTTTAAATTCAATTTATAAGTATATTATATAATTTTTAATAATAATATATTATTTTTATAACATTGATATTAATTATTTTATCTTATTTTTTACATTTTTTGTTTATTTTATAAATTAAGTAAATTTAATATATAATAAATTTGATATTTTTTTTCAAATAATTTTTATCATTCAATTCTATTCAACATTGAGTCATCATGATTTAGATTAATTTAATTTTTTTTATAATATATTTGTTTAATTAATTTTTAATTTTAAAATTTTAATTTTATAAGTTTTATAATTTTTCATTTTTTATAGCTTTAATATTTTATTTAAAAATATAAAAAATGTAAATCATAACTATTTAAATTCTATATTTTTAAACTAAATGTAAGTTGATAATTCTTTAATAAAATTAGATAAAAGAATCAAACAAAATAAATTTATTATTTTATTTGACATCTTTTTAATAAGATCTATATCAATATTTATCTTTCAAATTATTTATATTTTATTGAATTATCTAATTTTATTATTTATTTGATAATATAATAAAGAGATAAAAGTATAAAGGTATATAAAATTTATGAGATTAATTTTTTAATATTAAAAAATAAAAAATTAGTTAAATTTAATTTATATATACATTATATAAAAATAGAATTAACTCAAATTATTATAACCAAGTATTGAATACAGTTTAATGGTAACTAGTATTTTATATATGTAACATTTTTTAAACAAAAAATTTACTTAATTTTATATAGTAAAAAAAACTAATATAAAATTATTAATATCTATATTAAAAAATAATAAATAATAATGTTAGTATTAATAAATTTAAAGTATACATAAACTAATTTGTAAAGATAAAAATTATTATATAGGAACTAATTTTTATTTTTTAAAATAAATGAAAGATTGGTGATAAATTTGTTATAAACAAATGAAAATATCATTTTAAAATTCACATGATAATTTATGTGATACTCAACATGCCAAATTAGCACATTTTTACATAAAAAAATATGAAGAAATCAATCCACAAAACCAATTACTAAATAAAGTACTAATGAATAAATTTTTAGACTAATTGAAATTGCTAGAAATAAGTGCAATTTACAATGTCATATAACTAATTTGTCCATTTACTCTATTAACAAACAAATATATTAGACACAATGTCAAACAATGTAAACAAAAAAAATGTAAATACGCAAACAATTTCAAACACGAACAAACATATCCATACATACAACATAGACTCATAGCATAATAGAAATATGTACAAAATTAAAATAAACAAGTAAGATACAAACACACAGATAAATACATAAATTGAGACATACCAACATATAAGAAACCTACACACAACAATCAAATACACATACAAGAATCATACACAAAATTAAAAAACATAGAATATCATATACACATAACATATAAATCCACACATAAAACAAAGATATACATGAAAAAAATAAAAAATGCATAAATACATACATACACAAACAAAAATAACATAAAGAGAATACATAAACATTATGTACAAACACAAATAACAAAACAAAATAAAATATACCTACCTAAATAACACACCTGTTTGTAGATAAAAAAGAACCAACTCACATTCTAGATACAAACACACAAAAATCAACATGCACCCACACTAACCATAGACATACAAAGGTAAATTACAGCTACACAAATAAGAACATATAACAAAACACATAAAAATAAATAGATCACAAAATATAACATACACCCAAGCAACTAACAAACACACAAATGCACAACTCAGGCATTGCAATCATGAAAAACAAGAACAAACCACACAACAAAGTACACAATCAACAAACTCACATACTCAAACAACATACACATACGCATATACAAAATGCGCATGAGTAAAAAATAGTTTCATATCATATATTCATGCATACAAGCACGTACTCATGCAAACAAACAAACATAGATAAGCAAAATGCAGAGAAACACACCTAAACAACATACACAAAGGCACAAAAATAACACTAACAAATAAACAAACAAACACATCTATACACACCTAGCACACACAAACACAATACACCAAAATTAATACACACAAAATAGCTAAAAATGATACAATTTCTCACAAATTTGGAGAGAAAAAGAAACACTTAAAGTGCTGAAAATTAATAAATGAAAGTTTAGAAAATTAACAACTAAACTAGTCATTCTACGCATCAGTACATAAGCTACAAGGCTTTCAAAATAAGATTGCATCCACCACATTGAACTTCCCTCATGATAAGAAGTTGCTTCTCTTCATGAATTAGCCTAAGAGAGAAGAGAGAATTTGAAAGAAAGTGCTTGCTCTAAATTTTAAAAATATTTTACAAATGACTCAATGTTTGAGAGAAGAATAAAAGGATCTATTTATAGACCATAAGGACGTAGCCAAGTAGGAATAAATGTGCACCTTCCCCTAATGTGAGCTAAGTTTGGCCCAATCTAAAGTGTAAACACACTAGAAACAAAAGACATCCCAAACCTATCCAAAGTAGATAACTAATCGCAAGATCCTAGTTAATAAGTGAAAAAGGAAAACATGAGTTGTGTACTATACCACACATGGTGTGATCACTCATAGTTGCAAATTAATACGTGAACACTCCAATAACATGCACACACAAAACAACCATACACACTCAAATATAACAAACATACAAACTTAAATAATAACTTAAAACACACACTACCGGGATGAGTACTAGGTCCTGGATCAATATTTGGACCTAGATCAATACTAAGACTACAACCAGTAGATGGACCAGGATCAGGACCATGATCAGTACTAGGACTAGAACCAGGATCATTATTGAGATCAGGACCTATAGCTAGACTAGGATCAGTACTGGGACAAGCAACAGTACTACGATAAGGACCAATAGTTGGACTAAGACCAAGATCAATATTAGGATCAGAACCAGTAGTAGGACTAGGATTTGGATCAATACTACGACCAAGACTAGTAGGTGGACCCAGATTAGGATAATTATTAGGACCAGGATCAGTATTGGGCCAGGACCAGCATCAGTACTAGGACCTAGACCAGTAGTTGTACCAGGACTAGGTTCAGTATTAGGTCCAGCACCAGTCGTAGAACCAGGACTAGGATTAGTATTGTGACCAAGACTAGTAGTTAATCCAAGATGAAGATTAGTAATAAGATTAGGACCAGTAGTTGGACTAGGAGTAGGATCAGTACTGGGACCATGACTAGTTGTTGGACCCAGACCAGGATCAGTACTGGGTCTTGGATTAGTATTGGGACTAGAACCAATAGTTGGACCAAGAAAAGGATTAGTACTTGGACCAGGATCAATACCGGGACCAGTACAAGTAGTTGGACCACTAGTAGGACCAAGACCTAGATCAGTATTGGACAAGGACCATTAGTAGGTCAGGACCATGATTGGTACCATGACTAGGATCAGCACAAGGATCAGTACTAGAACTAAGACTAGTATTAGGACCAGGGCCAGGATAAATAATATGACCTAGGGAAGGAAAACAACTAGGACTAGGACCAATAGTAGGACAAAGAACAGGATCAATACTTGAACCAAGATTAGATTATGAAAGGACCATGATTAGTACAAGGACAAGAGCAGGATTAACGCTAGACCCAAGACAAGTTGAAGGAGAAGGGAAACAATCAATACTAAGACCAGGATCAATAAGTGGACCAAGACCAGGTTAAGTATTAGGACCAAGATAAGTACTAGGACCAGCATCAGTAGTAGGACAAGGTGTATAAAGCATAAACACCCCGGGTAAGTCAATGAATGCATTAATATTCAGTTGAATTCTTGCATCTTGATTACATTGATCTACGTGAGTCTTGGTTAAATCTATACGTCATGCCAAGAATCAAGGGTCTCTGTCCATTAGTGAGTTTCTAATAAGGTTTTAATATTGTTGAACAACATGCATGGTCTTGGGTGAGTTCCAAAAATCATGTTCAATCGGCCTTCTTGTTTCATTTTTACGTAATTGACCACTGATTTAGAATTTGTGCATCCTCACCTTCCTGTTGAAGTCTCATCAATTGAGCAAAGTGTAAGCTTGTTGAACCATATATTTTTCTCCTGCTATTTATGACTGGTCCTATTTGATCGAAGAGGATAACACTTAGTGGAGCTCGTGCAAAGGAACCACGACCCAGTAACCTACCCAGGAGATATTTACTTATGTTCAATAACATCTTGGACGTCCATGGTGCATATCCAGGACATGGTGCAACTGTTTGGTGACAGGTTCGGCAGGCTACACAAAACGCCCCAAAATAGGATTTTTGCAAAGTTACATATGGAATTGGGTTCCAGGGGATCACATCCGTCTTTTCTGGTTGGGTATGCGCATAAAAATTCTAAAAATCCAGAAAATTAATAAAAATTCATAAAAATTTTAGAAATTTATAAAAAATTAAAAAAATTCCAAAATTCTAAAAATTAACAAAAATTAATAAAAATTCTAGAAATTAATAAAAACTCATAAAAATTCCAAAAAATTAATGGAAATTCATCCAAATTCCTAAATAATTCATAAAAATTCCAAAATTCCAAAATAATTCATAAAAATTCTATAATTCCTAAATAAATTCAAGATTATCAAGTATTTTCACTAAATTCCTTAATTGGTAAATTCCTTCCTAAATTTCTAATAATTACTTGTGTCTTGTCTTTTTCATTCATCGTTATTCAAAAATAAAAATCTTGTTTTGTGATTCTTAATCTCACGCGACGAGCTTTAAGCATGAACTGGTAGCTTTTTCTGCTGTTCGTTGTTTAGAGATTCGTATAGATCCAAGTGCAGCCGTAGTTGTCTTGGGCCTTGTGCATATGTGGATTAGGATTGCCTTTCCTTTTTTACAAAATAAAAACTTTGCTCATTTTATTCTTTCATCGTTTTTAATAAAAACCTTGTTTTCGCGATTCTCTATCTCACGCGACAGGCTCTAAGCACGAACTGATAGCTTTTTCTGTTGTTCGTTGTTTAGGAATTCGTATGGGTCCAAGTGCAGCTGTAGTTATCTTGGGCCCTGTGCATATGTGGATGGGGATGACCCTTCTAAAATTATCTTTCAAAATAATAAAGCCATTTCCGAATATTATTCTCCAAGTAGCTCTAAAGGTCAAGCCTTCAAGCAAACTCTCAAACACTCTTTTAAAACACTTTTGAACGTCAAGCCTTCAAAATAAAACCAGAACTACGTAAGCCTTGAGTTTTCCATTGCACCGGGGAATACGTAGGAGCAAGATCAAGTCCTGTCAGGCTAACCTCCATCAAGTAATTTATTTCCATGCTAATTAAGGGATGAAACTATTTTCAAATAATCACACACTCGATTTAAGGGTACCGTTCCTCGGAACGGGCGGATAGGGTGTCTAACACCTTCCCTATTCGTAACCGACTCCCGAACTTCCAATCTCTTCCTCGAGTCAGGGTTTTTTCCCAGTATTTTCCCTTAAATAAAAATTTGGTGGCGACTCCACACATAATCAAAATAATTCCATTTTAAAATTTTAGCGAGTTCGTCGTCTCGTCGAAATTACGGTTGCGACAACCTGGGAAAGGAAAACAACTAGGACCAAGACCAACAGTAGGACCAAGATCAGGATTAGTACTAGAACCAAGACCAAGACCAGTAGTATGAAAGGACAAGGATTAGTATTATGTCTTAATAACATTGTTGATCGTATATATTTTGATAATAAACAATATAATATACTTTATTACTTTTTATATTTGATTAAATTATTTTAAAGATTATTTAGAAGAAAATAAAAAATAAATAAATAATTTTAATTTTAATTTAAGAGTAATACATATTATTTTATAACAATAACAAATAATTAATATATCAAAATTTATTTTAATTTATTATTTCTATTTATTATTTACATATATTAATATGTTTATATAAAATGAAAAAATTTATAATTTTTCTCTTTCTTTATAAGACTTTCTTTTTAAGACTTTCCTTTTAAAAGTATTTTTGTGAAATTAATTACTTCATTATTACGATAGGATATAAAACCATAACATTGTAATTTGTATGAATCAACAATGTTACAAAGATATAAAAATTAATTAGAAGTGAATATGTTGATATGTTTTTTAGTCACATCATTTGTATGAAAAATGAACGTAGTATTCTTTTTAACATTGATATAGATGATGAAAATCATTTAAAAAATTATTTTTTTTAACAGATGTAAAGATTTAATACGTTGATTTATTAAAGATTTTATACGATTTGATCAAATATATTTGGATGATAGATAATATAATATATATATATATATATATATATATTTGATTAAAATATTTTATGGATTGTTTAGAAAGAAATTATAAAAAGTAAAATTTATAATTTTAAATTCATAATATTATATATTATTTTATAATAATAATAAAATAATTAATACATTTAAGTTATATTAATTTATTCCTTTTATCTTTTATTGAAAAATTAAATTAAAATATGTTTATTGAAAGGATAAAATTTATTTTTTTTCTTCCTCTTTCTTTTAAAATCTTTTTTTAAAATTTTTTTGTAAAAAAGTTATTATTTCATTATAAAAAGAGGATATAAAAACATGACATTTTAAGAATCAATTATATTTCAAAGATATGAAAATTTCTTTAAAGTGAGGATGGTGAAACATAATTTTACTACTTCATTTGTATAAAAAAATTATGCTTTTAAACATTGATGTAGATAATGGAAATCATTTAAAAAATTAATAATTTTTTAAAAAAAATTAAAATTTAGAATTACTTATGATTTATTTAGAATCTTATATGATCATATATATTTAGAAAATGGATAATATAATAATATTTTATCCTTTTAGTAAAAAATTTGAAAGATTTTTTTTGAAGAAAATAAAAAAACAAAGAAAATTTAACCATTCTAAATTAATAATAATATATAATATTTTTTAATAATAGGAAATAATTAATACATCAAAATTTATATTAATTTTTTATTTTTTACAAATATTAAATTAAAATGTATTTATTTAAACAAAAAAGTATAGCATTTTTCATCTCTTTCTAAGTCCTTCCTTTAAAAATATTTTTTGAGAAAGTCATTACTTCATTATTAAAAAAGATATAAAAACATAACATTGTATGAATCAACAAATGTTACAAAGATATGAAAATTACTTCGAGGTGAATATGTTCAAATATTTTTTAACCATATGATTTTTATATAAAAAACATAGTAACCTTTTATCATTGATATAGAAGATGGAAATAATTTAAAAAATTAATATTTTTTAATAGATAAATTTTTTTAAGATAACTTATAATTTTTTTAGAATCTTATATAACTTGATCATATTTTTTTGGGTGATAGATAATATAATATATATTTTTTTCTTTATATATTTGATTAAACTATTTGAAGGATTGTTTAGAAGAAAATTAAAGAAGAAAAATTTTAAATTTTAAATTTTAAATTTAGAATATTATAAATTATTTTATAATAATAAAAAAGTAATAAGTTAATGTTATATTAATTTAATATATTTTATCGCTTATTTAAAAATACTATGTTAAAATATCTTTATTTAAAACATAAAATTTATGGTGTTTTTACTCTTCTTTTAAAATCTATTTTTAGATTATTTTTGAAAAATTTATTATTTCATTATCAAGAGCGAGTTTAGAAACATAACATTTTATCAATCAACTATATTGCAAAGATATGAAAATTACTTGAACATGGAAATGTTAAAATATATTTTAACCATTTCATTTGTATAAAAAATTATTTTTTGAACATTGATGTAGATAATAGAAATCATTTAAAAAATTAATATTTTCTTAATAGATGTAACATTTTAAAATAGCTTATTATTTATTTAGGATTTAAGATAATATATTTTATTATTTTAAATATTTGATTTAACTATTTCAAAGATAACTTAGAAGGAAATAAAAATAAATAAAATTTATAATTTTAATTTAATAAAATAAATTTTATTTTCTAACAATGAAAAATAATTAATATATCAAAATTTATATTAATTTATTATTTATGTATTTTTTATACAAATATTCAATTAAAATGTATTTATTTAAAACAAAAATGTTTATCATTTTTTTTCACTTTTTGAAACATTCCTTTTAAAAGTATTATTGAAAAATTCATTACGTCATTATTAATAGAGTATATAAAAACATAATATTGTATGAATCAACAATTTTAAAAAACAAGAAAATTACTTGGAGTTGAATATATTGAAATATGTTTTAACCACACCATTTGTATGCATCGTCATAGATGATGGAAATCATTTAAAAAATTAATATTTTTTAATAGATATAAAGTTTGAAAATAGTTTATGATTTATTTAGAATCTTATATAATTTGATTATATATATTTAGATGATAAATAATATAATATATTTTTTCTCTCATATATTTAACTAAACTATTTTAAGAATTTTTTAGAAGAAAATTATAAAGAAGTAAAATTAAAAAATATTCACTTGAAAGATAAAATTTATTGTTTTCTTGCTCTTTCTTTAAAATATTTTTTAAGACTATTTTAAGAAATTTATTACTTCACTATTAAGGAAAGATATAAAAGCATAACATTTTATAAATAAACTTTGTTGTAAAGACATGAAAATTACTCAAAAGTGATGATGTTGAAACATATTTTAACCCCTTCATTTGTATAAAAAAATTATGCTTTTAACATTGATGCAGATAATGGAAATTATTTAGGAAATTAATTATTTTTAATAGATTTAAAATTAAGAATAACGTAAGATTGATTTAGAATCTTATATGATTTGATCGTATATATTTAATTATTAGATAATATAATAATATTTTATTATTTTATACATTTGATTAAAATATTTAAAAGATTGTTAAGAGAAAATAAAAAATAAAGAAAAGTTTATATTTTAAATTAAGAATAATATATTATTTTATAATAATAACAAATAATTAATCAATCCAAATTTATATTAATTTTTTATTTTTTTATTTTATTTTTTGGAGAGAAATATGTTAAACTATTTTTAACGACATCATTTCTATGTGAAAAAAATATACCATCCTTTGAACATTGTGATAAATGATGAAAATCATTTGAAAATTTCATATTTATTTAGTAGATGTAAAGTTTTAAGATAGCTTACCATTTGTTTAGGATTATACATGATTTGATCATATATATTTGGGTGATATATAATATAATATTTTTTTTTTATATATTTTATTAAATTATTTGAAGGATTTTTTAAAATAAAATTCATAATTTTAAATTAAGAGTAGTATATATTATTTTACAGTAATAATAAATAATTAATACGTTAAAGTTATATTAATTTATTCTCTATCATATTTCATTTAAAAATTTTAAATTAAAATTTAGTTAGTTAAAACAAAAATTGTATTATGTTCTTACTCTTTCTTTAAAAAAAATTTAAGAATAATATATATTAATTTTTATTATTAATGAATAATTAATATATCAAAGTATATAATAATTTATTATTTTTTCCTTTTGTTTAGAAATATTAAATTAAAATGTATTTATTTAACACAAAAAATTATTATTTTTTGCTCTCTTTCTAAGACCTGAATTTTAAAACAAATTTTGAAAAATTCATTACTTAATTATTAATAGAGAACATAAAAATATAACATTGTATGAATAAACAATGTTACAAAGATATGAAAATTATTTGAAGGTGAATAAGTTGAAATATTTTTTAGCCATATCAATTGAATGTGAAACAAAATATACTATCATTTTAGCTTTGATATAGATGATGAAAATTATATAAAAAAATTAACATATTTTAATCATTTCATTTGTATAAAAAAATTATTCTTTTAGTATTGATATAGATAATGAAAATTATTTTAAAATTAATATTTCTTTTAATACATGTAAAATTAAAAATTGTTTATTATATATTTAGAATCTTGTCTGATTTGATCGTATCTATTTAAATAATAGATAATATAATATATTTTATTATTTTCTATATTTGAGTAAACTATTTTAAAGCTTGTTTAGAATAAAATAAAAAATAAAAAACTTATAATTTAAAATTAAGATTAACCTATATTATTTTTTAATATTACAAATTATTAATATATTGAAGTATATAATAATTTATTATTTAGGTCTTTTATTTACAAATATTAACTTAAGATGTATTTATTTTAAAAAAAAATTTCTTTTTTTTCCACTCTTTTTAAGACCTTCCTTTTAAAACTTTTTTTGAGAAATTCATTCATAAGATTGTATGAATTACCAATGTTACAAAGACATGAAAATTACTTGGAAGTGAATATATTCAAATATTTTTTAACCTTATCATTTCTATAAGAAAAAAACATACTATCCTTTCAACATTGATATAGATGAAGGAAATTATTTAAAAAGATTAATTTTTTATTAGGAGTAAAGTGTTAAGATGACTTATGATTTATTTAGGATATTATATAATTTTATCACATATTTTGGTGATAGATAATATAATATATCTTTTTATTTATTATATTTTACTAAACTATTTACAAGAAATTTTAAAAAAATATCTTTAAAATAAGAATATTATATTATTTTACAATAATAATTAAAAATTAATACATTCAAGTTCTAATAAATTATTATTTTTTATCTTTTATTTAAAAATATTGAATTAAAATATATTTATTTAAAACATAAAATTTACTATTTTCTTACTCTTTTTTTAAATATTTTTTTAAGATTATATTTAAGAAATGTATTACTTCCTTATCAAGTAAGGATATAAAATCATGAAATTTTATAAATCAATAGTATTTCAAAGACATGAAGATTATTTAAATGTGAGGATGTTGAAACATATTTTAACCGCATCATTTGTATAAAGAAAATAAAACTTTTAGCTTTTATGTATATAATAGAAATCATTTAAAAAAATAATTTTTTTTAATAGATGTGAAATTTTAGAATAGGTTATTATTTATTTTGAATCTTATACTATTTGATCATATATATTTAGATAATAGATAATATAATATATTTTAGTATTTTATATATTTGATTAAACTATTTTAAATATTGTTTATAAGGAAATATAAAATAAAGAAAATTTTCAAATTTCAAATTAAGAATAACATATATTATTTTATATTACTAACAAATAATTAATATATCAAAATTTATATTAATTTATAATTTTTTTCCTTTTATTTACAAATATTAAATTAAAATGTACTTATTCAAAACTAAAAAATTATCTCTTTTTTTTTCTCTTTTTAAAATCTTTCTTTTAAAATTATATTTGAGAAATTCATTACTTCATTATTAATAGAGCATATAAAAACATAACATTATATGAATAAAAAATCTTACAAAGAAATCAAGTAACATTATATGAATAAAAAATCTTACAAAGAAATCAAAATTACTTGACAGTGAATATGGTAAAATATTTTTTAACCTCATCATTTGTATGTGAAAAAAATATCTTATCCTTATAGCATTGATATAGATGATGGAAATCATTTAAAAATTAATATTTTTTTAATAGATGTAAAGTTTTTTAAGATAGTTTACGATTTATTTAAAATTTTATATGATTTAACCATCTATATTCGAGTGATAGGTAATATAATTTATCTTTTTTTTTTATGTATTTAATTAATCTATTTGAACGATTCTGTAAAATAAAAATAAAAATAATTATAATTTTAATTTAGGAATATTATATATTATTTTCCAATAATAATAAAAATTAACACATTCAAGTTCTATTAAATTATTATTTTTTATGATTTATTTAAAAATATTAAATTAAAATATGTTTATTTTAAAAATAAATATTTGTGTAAAGAAAATTATAATTTTAGCATTGATCTATGTAAATTATAATGGAAATCAATTGAAAATATAAGATTTTTTAATAGATCTAAAATGGTAGAATAATTTATTATTTATTTAGGACTTATATGATTTGATTGTATGTATTTAGGTAATAGATTTAATTAAACTATTTTAAAGATTTTTTTAGAAGGAAATAAAAAATAAAAAAAATTTATAATTTAAATTAAGAGTATTATATATTATTCTACAATAATAACAAATAATAAATATATCAAAATTTATATTAATTTATTATTTTTTTATTTTATTTACAAATATTAAATCAACTTATATTTGATTGAAAATCAAATATATTATAATATTTTTTCTCTGTTTTTAAGATCTTCCTTTTAAAATTATTTTTTAAAATTTTATTAATTTATTATTAAGAGAGGATATAAGAACATAACATTGTATGAATCAACAATATTATGAAAAAAAACAAAAACAAATTATTTAGAGGTAAATGTCCTGAAATATGTTCTAAAATAACTTATAATTTATTTAAGATCTTATATATTTGATCATATATATAGAGGTAATAGATAATATGTTTTTTTTCCATATTTGATTAAACTACTTTAGGGTTCTTTAGCATAAAGTTAAGAAAAGAAAAATTTATAATTTAAATTAAAAATATTAAATATTATTCTACAATAATAAAAAATAATTAATATATCAAAATTATGTTAATTTATTAATTTTATCTTTTTAGTTGTATACATCTACTCTCAGCGCTTACAGGCTAGCTTATACAGATGGGACACACCGCATGATATAGCGGGCCTCATACAGCCTATATCAAATTCAAAATGGGGTCGTACGAGTCAAACCCAGGCCATTGCTGCCAATTCTCCTGGACCTTGCTAAACCAAGTATACATGAATATTGGGCCAAGTCACTTGTAACTTTTCTTGGACCTTGCAACTTGAATATACATAATTAATGGACCAAGTCAGTTGCTACTTCACTTGGATCTTGTTGAATCTTCAATTAGGCAGTAGACTCCTCATGGAAAAGCACCAAGTAACGTATGAACAAATGTCAAAATTATAAATATGGCACATAAATAAATAATTTCTTTTCTTTAATTTTAAAATAAACCAAATTTTTTTTTCTTTCTTTAATTTAAAATCAAGTCTCCATTAATATGGGTTGAGCCCAATTTCATTTCTGTATCATATTTTAAGCAAGTCCACCTCATTCTTTTTAGTTGAGATCAAATCCTTTTGGGTCAAGCCCAATTCCCTTTTCTTGTGTTATTCTTTTAAAATCTGTTTTCATTAAACAAATCTAGATCTCACGCAATGAATTTCGAAGTTGAAAGTGCAACATACCCTGTCTTTCAATGTTCGGAGAATCATATGAGCCGGAGTGCAACCCTCGCTTGCCTTCGGTTTTGTGCATATGTGGATCCAGGAACATGCGAAAAAAGTCAAATTTTGAAATGAGTCTGGACCTCACGCAATGAGCTCTAAGTGCAAACTGGTAGCATACCCTACTGTTCGACATTTAGAGAGTCATATGAGTCACAGTGCAACCCTCGCTTGCCTTCGGCTCTATGCATATGTGGGTCCAGGAACACATACAAAAATCAAATTTCAAAATTATTCTAAATAATTCCTAGTCTCACGCGATGAGTTCTATATACGAACTGGTAGCGTACCTTACTGTTCGGAGTTTAGAAGTCATATGGGTCCTAGTGCAGCCCTCGTTTTCCTTGGATCCTGTGCATATATGGACAAAGGATTCTCTTCAAAATATTCAAAACACTCTTCTATTTCAATTACCTTCAAAGGTCAAACCTTCCCACCAGAACTAAGTAGCCTTGAGTTTCCCATTGCACCAGGGAATACGTAAGAGCAGGATAAGTCCTGTCAGATGATTTTCATACAAACATATTTATTTTCTATTCTATTTAAAGGGATCAAACACTTTTCAAAAAAACCCAAATCATACACTCATTTTAAGGGTACCGTTCTTTGGAACGGGCGAGTAGGGTGCCTAAGACCTTCCCTACTTCTCACCGACTCCCGAACCTATAATTTCTTTCTCAAGTTAGGATTTTTTCAAATATTTTCCCTTAAAATAAAAATTTGATGGCGGTTCAACAAAGAAATTAAATTAATTTCTAAAATTTTAGCGAATTCGTCATCTCATTGTAATTACGGTTACGACACATAGTAGCGAAACCGTAAACGTAACTCTAGTGAAACCGTAAATACAACTCTATGTGAGGAAAGAAGGAAAAAAGTGTTCAGCTTTTATACCAATATTTTTTTATGATTATAAGTGACGTAAAAATAGTATTATTTTTTACATTTTTTTTCTACTTTAAAGCATTTTAAAGTATAAATGCTATAATAATTTTCTATTGTAAAGATTTTTTACAAATGTTTTAAAAGATGTTTATATTAATTTTTTAAAGCATTTTATTTATAAATTACTTTAAAATGTGACCTGTAAAAAATTAAAATAATTATAAATATAATGAAAATAATAATAATTTTTATTTTGGAGGCGTTGGTTAAAAAATTAAAATAATTATAAATATTATTATTATTATTTTAATATATTACAACGTTATTTTAAATAAAAATATAATATTTTTTAAAAAAGTGCTCTTAAAAGACTACTAAAAAGATTAGGTAAGATTAGAAGGGACAAGTTTGGAGTATTAGATAGCTGAAGGATAGGTCCCAAATGATGAAATTCAGAAAACCTTAGTTTGGTATGTGAAAAGTGTGGAATAATTGCAGCAAACCAATTGTCGCAACCGTAATTCCGACGAGACGACGAACTCGCTAAATTTTTGAAAATGAATTTTATTTGATTAAGTGGAGTCGCCACCAAATTTTATTTGAGGAAAAAAGTTTGGAAAAACCCTAACTAGAAGATGAGATTTAGGTTCGAGAGTCGGTTACGAGTGGGGAAGGTATTAGGCACCCCACTCGCCCGTTCCGAAGAACGGTACCCTTAAAATGAGTGTGTGATTTTTGAAAATGGTTTGATCCCTGATAAGCATAGATTTCATAAATAATTATCTCTCACTTTTATCTCATTAAGACTTCTTATATGTTCAATTAAGTGATCTTTGTCATATTTTATGAGTTTGGGTTCATATGAAGTTTAATTGAATTTCTTTGCTTACCCGATTAAAATGACACTATTATAGTATTTTGAGCATAATAGGAGTTGTAGACATCCAAAAATCATGAAATCTATCTTGAATGAAAGCTTAAAGAAGTGTCCATATTTACAAAGCAAGAGAAGATTCTAAATGGGATGTTTAGGACTCCGAAATTATCTCAAAAGATGAGATAGTGTTGCTGACGTGGAATTTGAACAGTGTGCAAAGCTCCGGCCATATCTTGAGATATAGAAGTCATATTGAGATGAAATCAACTTTGTTGGACAGCTAAGATCCAGGGCTACAACTTTTGTTCAGAAGGCAAGCTCTAATTCGGACATGTGAACATCCGAAATTGCGGTGCAAGAAAGTCAAAATTGTTGTGCTCATTGGTGGCAAAAATTCAAAAGTGTTTTGCAATTTCAACAAAGCCCATGTGAAAGCAAGAAAAGGGTAGAAAAGTAATATCCTAGTTGGTGACTTTCTGAAGATGATGCCTCAAAAATCCTCTATAAATAGAAGGGTTTGCAAGAGGAGACACACACCATTTTTGGAGATTAACTCCAATACCACTTTCTTTCTTTCTTTCTTTCTTTCTTCCTTTCTTTCTTTCTTGTTAGTTTTGCCTCCTTCATGGAAGGCTTAGTTTTTCTTTCTTGTTAGTTTGCCTCCTACATGGAAGGCTTAGCTTTTCTTTATTGTTAGTTGCCTCCTACATGGAAGGCTTAGGATTTATTTGTTGTTAGTTGCCTCCTACATGGAAGGCTTAGGATTTATTTGTTGTTAGTTTGCCTCTTTCTTTGTTGTTAGTTTGCCTCCTTCATGGAAGGCTAGGTTTGTAGTTTCAATTCAAGGATTCAAGCTATTTTCATTTTAACTTTGAGGTCTTGATCTTTATTTACGTGCATATTAAGTGGTTTCTACTCTGCTTCACTATATTCTTCAATTTTATTCTTTAATCAAAGTTTGATCGGTTGACGTATTTTGGTTAATGTATAATTGATTTATAATTGGTTTTTGATTGGTAAATCATTTTCCAAAAGTTTGAAGAGTAGAAATTAAGTAATTGAATTGAAGGTTTTCATTTTATTACTTACTTCAACTGAATTCTGATTGTAAAATTGGTTTAGATAAAAGATTAAGTGGTTACTAAATCTTGTTGATCATAATCAATTAAATTCTGAGAGGTTTCTCAGTAGAGAATTCAAGGATCATTGTAGGGGTTCCAGATGATCCTAGGTTGATAAACACAATGCATGATTTTAGTGATCAATGATTAGTTATGAAAATAGCCTCTGAATTCCTTGAGTTGATAATTGTTAAGTGAAATTAATTTCAGTCTGTATTTTGTGTTTAACACTCAATATCACATCTTTACAAAACCCCCTTGTTCTAATTGTCTCCTTATTTGCTTAAGAATATGAAATGGTCTTTGGGAGATGACCTAGGTTGCACCTTATACTATACCAATAGTTTGGGGGAAATCTAGAAATTATTTTTGCGCGTTTGCGACGAGCGTGTCAAAATTTGGCGCCGTTGCCGGGGACCATTTTAATTTCCTAGGCTCATTTAGGAGTTTGTATAAAAATTTTAATCTTTCTAACAATTGTTTTTACTTTAGGTATATCATTCTTGGATTTTCTGTATGAATTCACCTTTTTGTGTATGACCCGATCCAATCCTGAAAATTTATATGCATATGATCCTGAGATTGATAGAACATTCCACCACTTGAAAAGAGCACATAGAAGACATTCATCCAGTAATAACCAAGAAAGTAACAGTAGTGATTTTTCATCTTTAAATTTTGATAGTTTTAAATATTTTGCTAAGAACATGGCTGATAGAACCTTAAAAGAATTAGCTGCACCTGATGTTGCTTATCAACCATTGTGTATTCAATACCCTGATGTTGATGCACCATTTGAACTGAAGTCTGGACTAATACATTTGCTACCTAAGTTTCATGGCCTTGCAGGTGAGGACCCTCATAAACATTTGAAGGAATTTCACATTGTGTGTTCTACAATGCGGCCACAAGGAATTCCTGAAGATCATATCAAGTTGAAGGCATTTCCTTTCTCCTTAAATGATGGAGCCAAGGACTGGTTGTACTATCTACATCCAACATCTGTTACAAGCTGGAATGATATGAAAAGATTATTCTTGGAGAAATTCTTCCCTGCATCCAGAACAGCAGCTATCAAAAAAGAGATTTGCGGCATCAGACAGAACTCCCAAGAAACTCTCTATGAGTATTGGGAGAGATTCAAGAAACTATGCGCCACTTGTCCACACCATCAAATCAGTGATCAATTACTGATTCAGTATTTCTATGAAGGACTCATGCCAATGGACAGAAGCATGGTTGATGCAGCTAGTGGTGGAGCACTTATGGACAAAACTCCTACAGCAGCTCGAGATTTGATTGCTAACATGGCAGAAAATTCTCAGCAATTCAATTCTCGAACTAATTCCTTGTCTAAAGGAGTCCATGAAATGACCACCAAGACAGACCATACACGATTGGAGAACAGAATTGAAGAACTAACCTCCATCGTAAGACAGTTGGCCATCGGACAACAACAGCAACTTAATGTTGTTGACAAAACCAAAACATGTGGCATCTGCACTTCTGCAGATCATCCTACTGATGCATGCCCAACATTGCAAGAAAGTGAGACACCTGAGGCTGCAGTAAATGGTATTTTTGGCACAGGACAACAATACAGGCCTCCTCAACATTATCAGCAACAGAAGTTTGAGCCACCTTCTGGATCATACAATCCTAGTTGGAGAAACCATCCTAACTTGAGATATGGTCCTCCACAACAACAAAGGATTCAAACATCTGACTCCTAAAATAAATACCAACCACCGCCATTCAGACAACAACAACAGCATATGCAGCAATCTGTACCCTCTAATGCTTCTGAACCCTCTCTTGATGATTTGATGAAGCAATTAGCAACCAACAATCTTCAGTTTCAACAAAATGTAAGTTCTACCATTCAGGATTTACAAACTCAAATTGGGCAGTTGGCTACCACTGTCAACCAATTGAAATCTCAAGGTTCTGGTCAACTACCTTCTCAACCTGTCATAAATCCCAAAAGTGTGAATGCCATGACCTTGAGAAGTGGGAAGAAAGTGCAGACAGACCCTACAATTTTAAAGCAACAAAGCTTCAATCAGACTAATCCACACCAAAAAGAAGCATTTATCTCCACACCTGGAGACATCTCTGATGAGCCATCTGAATCAGAGGGAAAGTCTGATGAAAAAAGTACATCAGCCTTCGATAAGACATCGAATGATCAACAAAAAGAAGCTTGCCATAAACGATCTGCACTTGAAGCATCTGATGAGAAGAAAACCCCAAATTGTGCTGATCAGAAGGTATCTTTACCTTTTCCAAATAGAATGGTTCAATCCAAGCCCAATGTTCATGCAGAATTGGATAAGGAGCTTCTAGATACTTTCAGGAAAGTGGAAGTCAACATACCACTTCTAGATGCTATCAAGCAAATTCCCAAATATGCCAAATTTCTAAAGGATTTGTGCACGCATAAGAGAAGACTCAAAGGGGATGAGAAGATTAGTGTGGGACGCAATGTTTCAGCCTTAATTCAACCCAGCCTCCCTCAGAAATGTAAAGATCCAGGAACTTTCACCATTCCTTGCACAATAGGAAACTCTACATTTGGTGATGCATTGCTGGATCTAGGTGCTTCCATTAATGTTATGCCCTCATCAGTTTATAAATCTTTGAATCTGGGAGAACTGAAGCCAACTGGTGTGGTGATTCAATTAGCCAACAGAAGTACAGCACATCCAGCCGGAGTACTTGAAGATGTGCTAGTTCAAGTGAATAAGCTGATCTTTCCAGCTGACTTCTACATTTTGGATATGGAAGATGAGTCATCCATCAATAGAGCAACCTTGATCCTAGGGAGACCTTTCCTCAAAACTGCAAAAACAAAGATAGATGTGCATACGGGGACTCTCTCTATGGAATTTGGAGATGATATCATCCAATTCAACATATTTGAAGCCATGAAGCATCCCATAGAGAATCATTCACTCTTCCAACTTGATGCCATAGACCTTCTTGCGGATGATTATTCTATTGACAATCTACTTTTTAAATTTTTTGATTTTGATTTAGATTACTTAGATAATTTTACTTGCACATGTGATGAATTTGATTCATGTATTGTGTGTTCCAGGATTAATGCTGCAGACCAACCTTCGTTGAAAGATGACATGTTAGATGCAAGTGTTGCAGACATTTCAATCTCAGATAGATCTCTTCCTTCCATAATACAACCACCTCCTTTAGAGTTGAAGCCTTTGCCTGAACATCTAAAGTATGCTTATTTGGGGGAAAATGAGAAGCTTCCTGTCATTGTAGCAAAGAACCTTCTACCACAACAGGAAGAAAGGTTACTGCAAACCTTAAAAAGCCATAAACAAGCAATTGGATGGACTTTGGCTGATATTCCAGGTATTAGCCCATCTACTTGTATGCATAGGATACTGCTAGAGGAAAACACCAGACCTGTTAGACAACCACAAAGGCGTTTGAATCCAACCATCCTAGATGTGGTAAAGAAGGAAGTAGGTAAGCTTTTGGCAGCTGGTATCATCTATCCCATCTCAGACAGTGATTGGGTAAGCCCGGTGCAAGTAGTTCCTAAGAAAACTGGCATGACTGTAGTCAAAAATCACAATGATGAACTAATCCCTACCAGAATACAAAACAGTTGGAGAGTGTGCATAGATTATAGGAAGCTTAACCAAGCTACTCGCAAGGATCACTTCCCTTTGCCCTTCATAGACCAAATTTTGGAAAGATTAGCAGGAAAATCTCACTATTGCTTTCTAGATGGTTTTTCAGGTTATTTTCAAATACATATAGCCCCAGAAGACCAGCATAAGACCACCTTCACTTGTCCTTTTGGTACTTTTGCCTATCGAAGGATGCCTTTTGGTCTATGCAATGCCCCTGGAACCTTTCAAAGATGCATGGTAAGCATTTTCTCTGATCTCTTAGAAAGTTGCATGGAAGTGTTTATGGATGACTTCACTGTATATGGTTCTTCTTTTGATGCATGCTTAGAAAGCCTTTCTAAAGTTTTGGACAGATGCATTGAGACTAACCTGGTTTTGAATTTTGAAAAATGTCATTTCATGGCAACAGAAGGTATAGTCTTAGGACACTTGGTATCTAGCAAAGGTTTAGAGGTTGATAAGGCCAAGATAGACATTATTTCTTCTCTACCTTACCCCACTTCTGTGCGAGAAGTACGCTCTTTACTTGGTCATGCAGGTTTTTACAGAAGATTCATCAAGGATTTTAGCAAGATTGCACAACCTCTTTCTAAACTACTACAAAAAGATACCAAATTTGTGTTTGATCAAGCATGCAAGGATTCATTTGATGAACTAAAGAAGCGGTTGACAACCACTCCCATCATTCAACCACCTAATTGGACGCTTCCATTTGAATTAATGTGTGATGCATCTAATTATGCCCTTGGTGCTGTACTGTCTCAAAGAGTTAGCAAGAGATCTCATGTCATTGCATATGCCTCTCGCACACTTGATGCAACCCAATCAAATTACACAACTACTGAGAAGGAGCTTTTGGCAATTGTGTTTGCATTAGATAAATTTCGCTCCTATTTGCTTGGATCTAAAGTTATTGTCTTCTCTGACCATGCAGCTTTGAAATACTTGCTGAAGAAGACAGATGCTAAGCCAAGACTGATTCGTTGGATGCTTCTGTTGCAAGAATTTGATTTAGAGATTAAAGACAAGAGTGGTGCAGAGAACCTTGTAGCAGATCATTTAAGTCGGATCCAGCAACCTTGTGAAGAAACTTCAATTGCAGATTCATTCCCAGAAGAGCATCTCTATCATTTGCACGGGAAGGATCCTTGGTATGCAGATTTGGTAAACTATCTGGTTGCAAAAGAAATACCCAAACACTTCACCAAATCGCAACTTGCCAAGTTGAAAAGTGATGCCAAACACTACATATGGGATGAACCATACCTTTGGAAGACATGCAGTGATCAAATCATTAGAAGGTGTGTTCCAGATCATGAAGTTCAGTCTGTACTTACCTTTTGCCATTCCCTAGCTTGTGGTGGACACTTTGGGCCACAACGGACAGCTAGAAAAGTACTAGACTCAGGCTTTTATTGGCCTACAATATTTCGTGACGCACACAGATTATGCATAACTTGTGAGCAGTGCCAAAGAATAGGGAGTATTTCGCGCAGAAATGAGATGCCCCAACAACCACTTCTCTTTTGTGAGGTATTTGATGTATGGGGTATAGACTTTATGGGTCCATTCCCTGTCTCTTTTGGCTTTGTTTACATTCTGCTAGCTGTTGATTATGTTTCAAAATGGGTGGAGGCAAAAGCCACCCGTACTGATGATGCTCGAGTTGTTGCAGATTTTATCAGGTCTAACATTTTTAGCAGGTTTGGCATTCCTAGAGCTCTAATTAGCGACCAAGGTACTCATTTTTGCAACCGCACAATGGAAGCCCTACTCCGCAAATATGGAGTCATGCATAAAGTCTCCACCCCATATCATCCTCAAACAAATGGTCAAGCTGAAGTTTCTAATCGAGAGATCAAGAAAATCTTAGAGAAAACAGTTCAGCCTAACAGGAAGGATTGGAGCTTGCGCCTTGTTGATGCATTATGGGCATATAGGACAGCTTACAAGTCACCCATTGGCATGTCTCCCTACAGGATTGTCTTTGGTAAAGCATGTCATCTTCCAGTTGAATTAGAGCATAGAGCATTTTGGGCAGTAAAGAAATGCAACATGGATCTAGACCAAGCAGGAATCTATAGGAAGCTTCAATTGCAGGAACTTGAAGAAATTCGATTAGAAGCATACGAAAACTCCAAAATTTACAAAGAAAAGGTCAAAGCTCTTCATGACAAAAAGTTGGCAAGAAAGGAGTTTTCCGTTGGACAAAAAGTTCTCCTTTTCAATTCTCGGCTAAAGCTTATGCCTGGTAAGCTACGCTCTAGATGGTTAGGACCATTTGTAGTTACTAATGTTTTTCCTTATGGTGCAGTTGAAATAAAAAATGAGGTAACTGAAAAAATCTTCAAGGTGAATGGACATCGTCTTAAACCATTTTTTGAAGGTTTTCAAAAGCACACGGTAGAAGAAGTGCATTTGCACAATGCCACATACCTGCAATAAATTCAAGAGAAGTCTCTCTCTCTCTCTCTTTCTCTCTTTCTCTCTCTCTCTCTCTTTCTCCCTCTCCCTCTCTCACATTCCTCGCTTATAAGTTTCAACTAATCTCTCAACTTCCTTCTTCACCTCTTAAATCATCCCAACTATTACACCACATTGAGCTTGCAGGAATAATAACTTGAGTGTTTTAAGAAAAAAATGGAGAAAGCTCTCACCAGGATCAAAATTTTGTTCCCTACTCTCCCCAGAAATTTTCTTAAAGACATTTACAATTGCAGACTTGAACGATTGAGAGCATTAACACTCTTAGGCCTTCCAGAAGATGTCCGTTGGATCATTGAAGCTAAGGTACGTTTAGCAGGTGAATTTCAAGAATCGTTTGTTAAAAATATGCCAGGTATGGGAAGAAGTTCCTATGCAAAGAAGAGAAGGGCAAAAAGAATTGGAGTTTGCTACAGGTGTGCAAGATGGACCTGTAACACAAGATGCAAGAACCCTGGAATGGTTTCAAGAAATCGAGAGGACAAAATTCAATTCATAAAGGATGGACTGAGTAAGGAGTCATTGGATGATATCATTCAGACTCTTGAGACGCATCCTAGTGGGCATGTACAAGGAGTCCTTCTTGATTTGTTTGAACTGTTCCGTAAGGAAAAAGCACGTTATAGTCTTGGGAATCTGACTTTAAAAGACCCTGTTGTCAGTTTACAAGAAAACTGAATAGGAAGCACATCCTCGACTCTTAGAAGGCGTTTCAGCCGTTACTGGACGTAAAACCAGAGGAAGATGTGAGCCACAATCACAACTACTGTTCATTCTCATGCGTGTATGTTTGTCATTTACATTGTCTTTTCAATTTATTGGGCCACCGTTTTTTTTTGAAATTTTCACCCCTGCTTAAAGTCTTTCCCCTCTGACATTCACCTTTTCCTTGAACCCAAAATTCAAACTTTTGCAACCAAAATTCAAACTTTTGCAACAAAAATTCAAACTTTTGCAGCAAAAATTCAAACTTTTGCTACCAAATCCTGATCCCGCACTATTCAAGCGATCTCCTTGTCTGATATTGAGTCCCTATAAATTATCCACCTCTATGACATATTTTTTCAAAAAAAAAAAAAAGACAGAAACACCGTATATGGATAAGATCCATACTATCTGTGTTTTTGGTGGGTCTAACCTTGGAAAGGATGGAGAATTTCAACATGCAGCTTCTACCCTTGGTAAGGCATTAGCTGCAAGAAAAATCAATCTTGTTTATGGGGGAGGGATTCAGGGTTTAAAAGGATGTGTTGCAGGATCTGCACTCACAAAGGGGTGTAACGTCTTAGGTGTTGGCTTAAAAAATGGGAGCACCTCCTACTTCACCCTGGGTACTGAATTGAAGGTTGCAACCATGCATGACCGTATGAGACACATGTTGGTTAATTCTAATGCATTTATTGCATTACCTGGTGGTCTTGGAACAATGGAAGAAATTTTTACCATTATATTTTGGGCCTATCGGAATTTTCATAAAAAACCTTTGGGCTTATTGAATATTAATGGCTTTTATAATGGTTTGATATCCTTTTTAGATCATGCAGTAGAGCAGGAGTTCATGCCACAATCCATGCGCAACATCATAGTATCTGCTTCAACTGTTGAACAGCTACTTGAGATTTTGCAAAATCCTACATCTGAGCTCAGTCAAGCAATGCAGCTGGTGAACCAACCAAATCAGGATGGCAGAGATAAAAGAGAACCAGATACCACTCTTCGGTTATAACTTTTCCTTACTTTGATGGTTTTCTTACATTTCTTTTCCTGTTATATGAAATTTCATCTAAGACATTGGGGACAATGTCTTGGATAGGTTGGGGGGAAGATGGTCCGATATCTAAAATTAAAAAAAAAAAAACAAAACAAAACCCAAAAAAAAAAAAAAACAAAAAAAAACAAAAAAAAAATTAGGTTAGATTCATAAACTTGCTTTGAGTAAGATGGCTGAGTAAGGAGTTACACTTGACTCTTGATACGCATCTTATGATTTAAAAAAAAAAAAAAAATTGAATGTGGAAGTATGTTTTTCTTTAGATTTCATAAAATAATTGAAGCAAAATGATTTACATTTCGAGATTAATTAGTTTGGCAACACATATTTGAACTGGATAGATTAGATTTGATAAATATATTACCTGTGAGATTTTGAGCCTTATTATTATTTTCTTTCTTGTGTGATTTTCATCCATGGAATATGTTACTTCAGAACTTGCATTGATTCTTTTTGAAGCTACATTTTCACATGATTTGTACAAAAATGATTGAGGCACTGTTTTTCTTGAACAAACCACTTGGCCAAATAACTAAACCATATAATTTTATCCTTTGATCAGCCCTTTGAGCCGATTAGCCTTTTCTTCTTTTTATCTCACCACAAATAAAAAAAAAAAAAACAACTTTGTCTGACCATAGAAGGTGAGGAATACTGGATTTATCATACCATAAGTGTTTCAATAAGTGTGGGAGAGATTATTGTTGTGTTCATCAATATCATGGTTGAAAAAAAAAAAAAAAAAAAACTGAAGCAATAAATTAATAAATAAACTATTATATTGAAAAAAAAAAAATAAAAAAAAATTGAAGAAGTGATATCTGTTTCTCACACTTGCACTTACAATCAATTCTCAATCCTCACCATTTTCATTGGTCTAACATTGTATCTCTTCAATATATCATTTCATCTTTCTAATCCCGTTAGAACCAAAATAAAGACCTCTTGATTTGTGCATTGCATGTGTACATAGTAGTAGAGAAGTAGAAGATATGCAAGCCTATGATAGTTCATCTTTCATGGATTGAATTTGAGAGAAACACTTACCAAATCAAACACTTGAGAGATTCAGAGTATATCATGTGAGGTTTTATCTTTCTCAATCTATGTTTTTCAAATTAAAGTTGCCTTTCTAAGTAATTTCAAAAATGTGATGAAAGAATGCTTCATGAAATTTTGTGAATTCTTGAGAAATCAACTCAAAACTTTGATGTTCTTTCAAAAAAAAAAAAAAAAAAAAAAAAAAAGTCACCAATCCTTAACTTAAGTTTGCCCGAGACGTGCAAAAGATAAGTGTGGGGGAATTTGATAAGCATAGATTTCATAAATAATTATCTCTCACTTTTATCTCATTAAGACTTCTTATATGTTCAATTAAGTGATCTTTGTCATATTTTATGAGTTTGGGTTCATATGAAGTTTAATTGAATTTCTTTGCTTACCCGATTAAAATAACACTATTATAGTATTTTGAGCATAATAGGAGTTGTAGACATCCAAAAATCATGAAATCTATCTTGAATGAAAGCTTAAAGAAGTGTCCATATTTACAAAGCAAGAGAAGATTCTAAATGGGATGTTTAGGACTCCGAAATTATCTCAAAAGATGAGATAGTGTTGCTGACGTGGAATTTGAACAGTGTGCAAAGATCCGGCCATATCTTGAGATATAGAAGTCATATTGAGATGAAATCAACTTTGTTGGACAGCTAAGATCCAGGGCTACAACTTTTGTTCAGAAGGCAAGCTCTAATTCGGACATGTGAACATCCGAAATTGCGGTGCAAGAAAGTCAAAATTGTTGTGCTCATTGGTGGCAAAAATTCAAAAGTGTTTTGCAATTTCAACAAAGCCCATGTGAAAGCAAGAAAAGGGTAGAAAAGTAATATCCTAGTTGGTGACTTTCTGAAGATGATGCCTCAGAAATCCTCTATAAATAGAAGGGTTTGCAAGAGGAGACACACACCATTTTTGGAGATTAACTCCAATACCACTTTCTTTCTTTCTTTCTTTCTTTCTTCCTTTCTTTCTTTCTTGTTAGTTTTGCCTCCTTCATGGAAGGCTTAGTTTTTCTTTCTTGTTAGTTTGCCTCCTACATGGAAGGCTTAGCTTTTCTTTATTGTTAGTTGCCTCCTACATGGAAGGCTTAGGATTTATTTGTTGTTAGTTGCCTCCTACATGGAAGGCTTAGGATTTATTTGTTGTTAGTTTGCCTCTTTCTTTGTTGTTAGTTTGCCTCCTTCATGGAAGGCTAGGTTTGTAGTTTCAATTCAAGGATTCAAGCTATTTTCATTTTAACTTTGAGGTCTTGATCTTTATTTACGTGCATATTAAGTGGTTTCTACTCTGCTTCACTATATTCTTCAATTTTATTCTTTAATCAAAGTTTGATCGGTTGACGTATTTTGGTTAATGTATAATTGATTTATAATTGGTTTTTGATTGGTAAATCATTTTCCAAAAGTTTGAAGAGTAGAAATTAAGTAATTGAATTGAAGGTTTTCATTTTATTACTTACTTCAACTGAATTCTGATTGTAAAATTGGTTTAGATAAAAGATTAAGTGGTTACTAAATCTTGTTGATCATAATCAATTAAATTCTGAGAGGTTTCTCAGTAGAGAATTCAAGGATCATTGTAGGGGTTCCAGATGATCCTAGGTTGATAAACACAATGCATGATTTTAGTGATCAATGATTAGTTATGAAAATAGCCTCTGAATTCCTTGAGTTGATAATTGTTAAGTGAAATTAATTTCAGTCTGTATTTTGTGTTTAACACTCAATATCACATCTTTACAAAACCCCCTTGTTCTAATTGTCTCCTTATTTGCTTAAGAATATGAAATGGTCTTTGGGAGATGACCTAGGTTGCACCTTATACTATACCAATAGTTTGGGGGAAATCTAGAAATTATTTTTGCGCGTTTGCGACGAGCGTGTCAATCCCTTTTACTAGAGTGAAGATAAATACTTGATGGTGGTTAGCCTGACAGGACCTGCTCCTACGTATTCCCCGGTGCAATGGAAAACTCAAGGCTTACGTAGTTCTTGTTATGTTTTGAAAGCTTGACTTTCGAAAGTGTTTGAAAGAGTGTTTGAAATGTGCTCGAAGGCTTGACCTTCGAAGCTACTTGGAAAGTAAAAAATAGCTTGACTGTTTTTGAAAACTATTTTTAGGAGGCCAATCCTCATCCACATATGCATAGGGTCCAAGACAACTACGGCTGCACTTGGACCCATACGAATCTCTAAACAACGAATTGCAGAAAAAGCTACCAATCCGTGCTTAGAGCTCGTCGCGTGAGATTAAGAATCGCAAAATAAGATTTTTTATTTTGAAAATCGTGGAATAAGAATGAGTAAGGTTTTTATTTTGTAAAAAGGAAAGACAACCTTAATCCACATATGCACAAGGCCCAAGACAACTACGGTTGTACTTGGACCCATACGAATCTCTAAACAACGAACAACAGAAAAAGCTACCAGTTCGTGCTTAGAGCTCGTCGCGTAAGATTAGGAATTGCAAAATAAGATTTTTATTTTTTGAAAATCGATAAAAAGGGCAAGTCACAAGTAAATATTTTGAGATTTTAGAGGAATCTATCAACTAAGGAATGTTATGTTTCATGGACTATTTAGGGATTTTGGATTTTTTATGAATTATTTAGGAATCATAGAATTTTTTATTTATTTATGAAATTTTTGAAATTTTTATTAATTTCTGGAATTTTTGAATTCTTTATTAATTTTCTAGAAATTTTGAATTTTTTATTAATTTTCTGGAAATTTTGAATTTTTATTAATTTTCTGGAATTTTTGATTTTTTTATTAATTTTATGGAATTTTTGAATTTTTTATTAATTTTCTAGAATTTTTGAATTTTTTATTAAATTCCTTAAATTTTTGAATTTTTTATTAATTTTCTTGAATTTTTGAATTTTTTATTAATTTTCTTAATTTCTGAAATTTTAGGATTTTTATTGATTTTTGTTAATTTTTATTAATTTCTAGAATTTTTGGGATAGAATAGGGATTTGTGGGAATGACTAGGGGTATTAGGGTCATTTCTGTAGTAGGGATAGAACAGGGATTTTGTAAAAGATCAGGGGTATTAGAGTAATTTGGCAACAGCAGGGGCAGAATCGGCATTTTGTGGAAACAGCAGGGACGTCACAGTAATTTGGGAAATTTGCTTTTTGATGGAAAAATAGTGAAATGCTGGAAGCGTCCTGATTTATCCAAAACAAAGTGGATTCCAGGGGCTCGATTTCGACCTTATGGCATGTGTTTTGTAATTTATAAATTACATAATGTCCCAGGGAAACTCACAGATTTCACTCAAAGTCTTATAGGTTTCCCTCATGCGCACTTGAATCCAAAGCCTTATATTTTCACCTTCGTTGGCTTTGATGCTAATCCACTACAGATCACGTTGAATTCACTAACTACTAGATCTTGGTGTTAACAAGCCCGTGCTTCAGCTTTGAACCTCCGCCATTAAACCTGATCATGGCCAGGGACCGTATGACGTGGGCATGAAGAAGGCTTAGCAAAAACTGTGATATGGCTGCATACCATGCCTGATTCTCTTGGACCTTTATGTCTTTGTGTACAGAGTTAGAGACTCTGCTCAGCGACTTAGGCAACTGATGATTAAGACCTTTTCAGCCATCCCATGCTCAACCACAACGTACTAGCCTAGAATCCTACCTTATTCTGTTTTGTCAATATGCCTCGGCCAAACTGTGATCAGCATTCGAGGGTCTCGAGCTATACAGAGAAAAAACAATTCATGATTCTATCAAAATTCCAGAGATATGAAGCCTTCCCAATGGGATTCATCTGCAGCCTATGTTTCCTAATGTTTGCCGATCATGATCTTGGCAATTTCAGAGATTGATTCTATCTTGTTTTGGTTGAGCAACTAAGGCATAGCAAGTATGTTCAGGACTTACAAGAGAATACAAACTCGGACGCCACTACATGCTCCTTGCAGATGAGTCAATATGAACATACCAGTTTTGATTCGTTTGTTTAATTATTGAGTTGACTTGAAACTGAACCTATACACTTATAGAATTACGTATTAAACCTACACATGCAGTGCCTATTGTCAGATTTCATGGACAGTCCCTATCACTGTAGCTCAACATTCAAAGTATCCATTATAGTCTTATAACCGGTTAAACTGTATCTCTCCAATTTTCAAGCATTAATGATATCAACTTCTAAGCTTATACAGGTTAACACACAGAGACAGACGCTAATCATAGTGAGGAAACCCAGAACAGTAGGCATGACCTGATTTTCCTTGTTTGAAACATAACAAGCAGTATTCTAACACTAGGATCCTAATACTAACAGGAATCATCCGCATTGACCAGATATTGATACTTTGCAGCATTTAATTATTAAACTTCTACGAATTCATAGGAGAACTGACTCCATCTAAATCTTTATGTTGAGAAGCATGTTATTATGCAGATGGATTCTCCAAACAAAAAGCTCTAATCACAGAATGAGGCAAACATAAAATTGCATCCATATTCAAATTAAATGACGCATCTTTCGTTCTAATTATGATGCGGGTGCAAGGATGAAAGCTGGTCTCTATAGAAACCAAAGCTGGAATGGGGTAAGAGGTCTTGGATGCAGTGCTAGAATCAACAGTTTTTTCCTCTTTCTGATGTCAACATGAAGCTTCTTGCATCCAATGTGAACAGCCAAGATCTTCTTCCTCCGAAACCAGCTATGGAGGCGTAGAGCTTTCTCAATTATCGTTGGAGACTTCTCAAAATCCGACGCATTTCTTGATTTTGATCCCTTCTCCCTCTTTTTTTTTATCTTACTTTTCAGTATTAAAAACTCTTTCCCCTTTTTTTTTTCAATTATTTCGCTTTTCTCTTTTAAAAACCGTTTTTAGTTTTTCTTGTTTTTTCTGTTTTTTTTAATTGTTTTCTTCTTTTTATTTTTAAACTTTATTTTTTTAATTTTTAATTTTTAATATTTTTCCTCTTTATTAATTTTCCAGATTTCCTTTTTTATTTTTTCTTTTTTTTTTCAGTTTTTATTTTACTTTTTTCTTTCCAGATTTTAATTTTTTACTTTAATTTCCAGATT
The DNA here is from genome assembly GCA_037954105.1 of Canavalia gladiata. NCBI lineage: Eukaryota > Viridiplantae > Streptophyta > Magnoliopsida > Fabales > Fabaceae > Canavalia > Canavalia gladiata. The sequence continues at coordinate 34,813,753 of CM075665.1, forward strand.
TTAAAATTTTAATTAATTTTTTTGTTTTCTTTTTTTTTTTTGAATTTGCTATTTATTATTCTTTTTTGTGGTTTTTCAAATTTTTTCTTTTAATTCCAAATTTTTAATTTTTGTTTTAATTCTATTTATTTATCCTATTTTCTATTTTCTATATTTTTTTGTAATTTTCCTTGATTATTTTTTCTTTTTTTTTTCAGTTTTTATTTTTCTCTTATTAAAAAGAAAAAATGGAGGCCTCGGACATAAATGAATGTTTACACCAATAAGATAAAATTGAAGTGTGAACCAACACTTTTACCTACCAAGTGCCACTAGGGACCAAACCTGATATCTCTCCATCCATTATCATCCAAACTAAGATCTATACAATATCACTCCTATCCCAACTTTACCCTAATCATATCATAAATTAGTATTTACATAAAGCTTTTTGTACTTTTCACCCAAAAGAAATTATTAGTATTTTTAAATGTAGGATTACATTATTGTTGTTTTTTATGTTTTTATTAAGTGTATTTATGCACTTTTTTATTAGGTCAAAAGAAATGATTAGTATTTTAAATGTAGGATTACATTATTGTTGTTTTTTATGTTTCTATTAAGTATATTTAGATTGGCACTTTTTTATTAGGTGGTGACGGGTGAGGTTAGTGGAAGAGGGAAATGTATAATAGTGAAGAGCTAATTTGATCTGTACAATTTTATCTACAAATAGAGGGAAATGTATAACAGTGAAGAGCTAATTTAATCTATACAATTTTATCTACAAATTTATTTGATAAGGTGAAGTTAAAATGGTAATACATTGATTCCAAACGATTTAATAACTGATAAAAATTATTTTTTTGAGTAATTTAAATTTTAATAAGTAAGTTATAAATATTTTTTGAATTAAATATTTTAAAAAATATTTAATAATTAATAAACTCTTGCAACAAAGAAATAAAATTATGCTCTTGATCAAGTATTTGTAATGCTATATATAAGACACATATTTTACCCTCCCATATCTTAAAATTTTTGTATCTACTTATTTATTTTGTTAAATTGGTAATTGGTCTTCCAATGAAAAAAGCCATTGTTGATGTAAAAAAATAAAATAAAATGATATTATTGTAGATAACTTTTTAACAGTAAAAATAATATATTTATTTTTATATCATCTATCATTGTTTAAAATTTGACACAAAAATTTAGATAAAATTAATAATATTGATATAATAGCAATACATTTGTGTTATATGAAGCCATTAGTTACAATATAACAACTACTACGTTGGAAGACAAATTGGCTTGTCAATACCAACTTGTGTCAATAAACATGATTTTGTCAGATTAATTTAAGTAAAATAAGATTTAAATATGATAATTACATTAAGAAATTTTTATTTTAAAGAAATGCTTACTATAAAATTTTCAAGGTAACACGAACTATAATTTATGATGTTGCCTCAAACAAAAATTTAAAGTAAATCAATTTTTATAATGTACTACATTGATTCCAAGTGATTTAATAATTGACAAAATTATTTTTTTTTGAGTAATTTAAAATTAAATAAGTTATAAATTATTTTTTAAATTAAATATTTTAAAAAATATTTAATAACTGATAAACTCTTGCAACCAAAAAAAAAATTATGCTCTTAATCACGTATTTGTCATGCTATATATAAGACAAAATTAGTAATATTAATATAATAATATTAAAATTTTTCTTTTATGTTATTTAATATAGATTACTAATCTGCTTCTCATATTTATATATATCTTTAAAATTTCTAGACTCTGTAATATTAAAATTTCTTTCCATGGTGTAGAAAGCAACAATGATAAAAAGTATAACATAGGTGTTGAAATTAACATTTCTACAATTAGTCAACTAGTCGATTTAACCAGTGTTTGTGAATCTCATAAAATTTTGTTCTTGCTACAAACTAGCTTTGTAGTTCTTTAAAAGAAATGTTTACTATGAAATTTTCAACAACGTTGGCTCAAACAAAAATTTAAAGTAAAATCAATTTTCATAAAAAACATGAAAATGTAATATAAAATTATGATAAAATGAAATGAATGCAATTTAATCACAAACAAACTTTTTTTCTTATCATGAAAAATCAAATAAAAAATTAAAAGTACTTATGTTTATAATTAAATTGATTATCCAAACTCATAAGTTTGGTAGCATGGATTAAAGCATCTCATGGAAATTAATATCCTACCATATCAATTTAAAAACGTTGATAAATTAAATTTTAAAAAGTAATACCTCCTCCCACAAGACAAAGTAGAAAAACCGTGTCAATAATTAAACAAGTAACAGCATCCATGAGCTTCAAGACATAAGTAACTTATTTTTTCAAATAATTTAAAATGCCACTCATTGAAATTTAAACCATTTCCCAGCCCGGCCGAACCAATTCATTGAAGTTAGAGCGACTTTCGCTCCATTTGCAAACGACCTCATTGGAATGCTTTTTTATCATTTGGAGCGTCTCCGGCAAGTGTCTTCTCTCTCACTGCCCTTAACTACTATTTCTTCATCAAGAAATGCTTTCTTGATTATCCACGCCGATGTTTTTGCTTTTGGACAAAGAAACAGAGCACAACTGCAGTTTTACAATTCAGGAACAGTGCTTGGCGATCAAAATTGGGTTAGTTGTTGTGGACGTTTTCTTTTTCTGTTTTGAGATAGGATTGACACCATTTGAGAACATGACACATATACGGTGACCCACAAGGTATTCTAATTCTATTGCCTCCCTATTTATTTAATTCCATACAAAATATTCTTATTGTCTATTAGTCAAGAATATGATCCGAATACAATTTTGAAAGTGAGTTAAGCTTAGTTCGTTTTTACCATTTTAATGTTGAATAAATCATAAAAGTATAACGCCCAGTTGGTGTTTCTATCTTTTTCCATTAAATTTCACTTCAGGGAAGGTGTGCAGCATGGACATATACTCTTATGAATTTAACGCTTGTGGGAGGCCATTAGGATTAACAAAAGCTTATTCAAGCGCTATCTTCCAAAAAAAGGTAACTTCACCACAAATTCAATCACATCACCTTAATAATTTATCTGTGCATAAGAATAGTTTAACATAATTGTATTATACCAATTTCTTTCAAAGAGGAGTGGTTTAAGTTTTTTCTTGATGAGCGCCAAAATTCAATAATTATTTTTTATATTAACATGTGCATTATGATAAAATAAAGATATTTGAAATAATTGTTTATGTTTTCTCAAAACCATTTAATTTATCAAAGCAAGCTGTTTACGTATATCATTTCCTAAAACCAAGACATGGTTATAAGATATTGTAGTTTTGTAGGAGCAGTTTCAATAAATGCCCAAATTATTTATTATAAAAAAAGGCAAACAACTCCAATACATTGTTATCTTATGTTTATTTTCTTAAACTGGTTGCTAATTATAAAGTAATATTAATTCATTTATCATCTTCTATTATCTAATACCTTATTTTAAGATTATGGTTACAAGTAGTTACTTTTGGAATTATCTTCTCTTCTTTTTTGTGTAAATGTTGAAATCTTTTTATTATATGGTCAAAATTTAAAACTAGACGATGGAATATATTTTTATTGGAACTTTCTTTTATCTTTTAGTGATTTTATGGTATCATATTGAGGGTGATGTAGGCTATTCTTTGTGATTATTTTTGTATGCTAGTGTTGTTTCATGATTTTTTTTATATGTGGTTCAACCGTTGTATTGTTTGATTGAATACTTGAGTGGACATATATGTACTAGTTATAATCTATTCTTAATTTTTTAATTTATTATCTTAAGCAGGTATATAAAAGCTTTTATAATCTTGTGTTGTTTACTATAAAATTTTTCATGTTTTATTTTATTTTAGATGTATTTATGAAGATATTTATGATTATTTGTAATTTTAAATATTTTAATTGGTGTAATGAGTTTGGAAACAATATGTACTTAAAGAGGTTAAGAATTATAAATCAAGTGTCTTATGTGCTGTACACCTTTTTGCTAACCTCTGGATTTAAAGTGTTCGAGTTTCAACTTCGAAGGCTTGAAGGTAGCCTACTCCATATTAGGTTGAATTATAAATTTTTCTATTTTCATTAAAAGAACAGTATGTTTTTTTTTAGTGTTTTTTTTCCATAAAATTGATGTTTATTTAACATGTGGTTGAACCTTCAGATAATATTCACACACAAATACACTTCTCATAGACCAAAGAAAACAACGACAATTGAAGATACTTCAATTATTGTAATAAATTAGAATAGTTAAAATTCAGATTGAACCATTATAAAATTTTTTTAGAATTTGGTTGTAGTAGGTTAAGAATTCTTGTAAATCTTAGATGCTTGTAAATAGGTTTGCTTACTTTGTAATTTTTCTTGTAGCAATTTGTGTGTAAAATTAGTAATTTGTGTGTAAAATTAGACTTATGGACTTTTATTAATTTGGTGTAGGATACTCACCAAGTATGTGGAGTGTATGGCTTGTGCAAGATTGGAGACATAAATGGGTGTTAGGTGTTGTTTGACTTTTTAAAAATTAGTAGCACTAACTTTTGTTTTTATTTTGTTTTGTGAGGTTGAAGGGAGACAAGTATGTTTTCCTAACTTTTGTCTTTTTAGGTGTTATAACTTTCTTTCAATATTATGAACATTAAGGACTTTGGGATTTTACTCTTAAAGGGTTTTGGAGGTTGGTGAAATCTATATGTGTTGAGCAACTTGTGTGCTAAGTGTTTACCTCTTGTGTGTTTGAATGTCCATAAATTTGTATGTAGAAGTTTAATTTGCAACTATGAGTGATTACGCCATGTGTGGAGTAGTACATAATACATATTTTTCTTTTTTACCTGTATTAAACTGCATCTTATGCTTAGTTACGAGGAGTCTACTTTCTATAGGTTTCGAATGCCTTTTGTTTAGAGCTTGTTAACACTTTATATTGGGATAAACCAAGCTCACATTTGAGTGTAGTTATGGGTATGCCTGTTTGTATGTTTTTTTTTTAAATATGTACATATGTGGTTTAAGTGTGTGTATCTTTTGATTATGCTATAAAGCTTTTTTTTTTTGTATTTGTTTGTTATTTATGTATGTTTGATGTGTGTGTCTATAATTTCTTTTGTTACTTGTTTGTGTTTTGTGTATGTTATTTGAATTATGCATACGTGCAAAGTGTGATAGTAAATGCTTGTGTGTGCGCTTGTCATATACAAATGTACATGATTGTTGTTTTTGTATTTATTATGTGTGCTCATGATTGTTGTGTGCTAGTATGTAAGTAGTATTAGTTTGTATTATTTTGTTAGTTAGTGTGTATGCAGTTTGAATGTGTGCGTGTGTTGGTTGTTTTACGTTTGTTATATGTGAACGGAATTGGGTTGTTTATCTCTTTGTTTTTATCATGAGTGTACTTGTCTGTGCGCTTGTTATATAAATGTGTATATGGTTGTTCTTTTTGTGTTTATTATGTGTGCTCATGGTTGTTGTATGCAGGTGAGTAAGTAGTATTGTGTTTGTATTATTTTGTTAGTTTGTATATGTGTTTGTTGGTTGTTTACTTTTGTTATATGTGGCGGAAAAGGATTGTTTATCTTATTTTATTCAGGAGTGTACTTGTGGTGTGTGTGCATTTATCACTTGTGTGTAAAATTATTTTTTGCACATATGATTATTATATTTAAAGGTGTATGATTTTTCTTTATGCATATGTGTATTATTTATATGTACGTTATATATGTGCATTTTTTTTATGTTCCTTGTGAGCACCATTTTTTGCCCAAGGTGAGAATAAATCAATTTAAATCATTAGTAATAATAGTAAAAAAATAATGACAAGGAGGATAATAAAAATAAATAACAAAAATAAGAGAGAGAAGAAACCAAATAAAAGCAGAAATAATAATAAAAGAAAATAGCAAGGAAAAATCATTCAAGGAAAAAAGAGACAAAGAAAAGAATAAGGGAAGGTAGTTAAGTTAGTTAGAACCATGGTGAAAAGATAACCATGGTTTAGAATAAATAACCTTGGTCAAGAAGGGAGTATAAAAGAAAACAAAAATTGAAAAAGAGGGGGATTCTTTCTTTTTAGAGAAAATTGAGAGACGAAGCGGAGGAAAAAAGCATTCTCTCTCGCGAGAGGAGTTCAGAAACGACCTTGCGTCAATCTCATTGCCTCAAGTTTCCAAGGATTTGCTCTGCAAGAATCCACTCCTAACCTGAATCGAAGGAGACACTGCGTTCCTCAAAGCTTGAATCCTGTCCAGGTCAGTATTCTGGATGAATTCCTATGAATCTATACACTGAAATCCTTAGTTCTTCTCATCACCGATCTGAAATGCGCATTGATTCATTGATAAAACCTGTGATTCTGACTGCCTGCTGGAAATTTGGATCAATTTCGCTTGTACTTTCGTACCTGGCTTTGGTCATTAATGAATTGAACATGCTGGTTGACGATGTGGTTTCTGTTACTACTGGTTAATCCCTTTGTCATGTGTGCGTTCAATGTAACCATGAGTTGCTGAGTTTTTGGAAGACTTTAAATATAATCAAAGTCAGTGGTTATGGTTTATCATCAGCGTGATTTAGATATTGCATATTATGAAAGCGGAAGCGAATCTGCCTCTACCTAATGTGAATTCGATCTGATATGGCTCTGTTTGCTATGAGTTTAAAAGGAGAGATTAGATGTGTTTAGGATATACCGATCGTTTCAGGTTTAGCCTTGGCACAGATTTGTTTTTAACTGCTATCCTTGTTAATTGACATATACCTAAGTGTAGTCAGGCCCTGATTATAGCTGGATTCCTCTATGGTTTGAGCATGAGGCAAGACAATGCACCGCCTACCTGCTGTGGTGATTGAGTTAAATTTGAGACAGTAGGATGGGTTGCTGGGATTTTCCACAGCCAAGCTGAAGCTAGGACTAGTTCCATCGGGATCAGCAGAGATCTGTCGGGGAATCCTGTGAATAATATAGAAGATACTCCTTAACTATGTTGAGAAAGAAGTAGTAGTCAGGGTCAGGAGTTTAGATCCCAACTAGCTAGCCTTGCTTAGCCAAATCCGAGTCAGTTGACATCTGGGGACTCAAATCAGAGAGTAGGAACTCGTGCAGTGAATAAGTAAAAGGAAATCCTGAATGCAGTCCCACAATGCTGTCCTTGATTAGGAACCTGATATGCAGCAGACCATTTACTAGGTTTAGAGACCTGAGACACCAACCCGAAGCAGGACCAAATGCAACTAGCAGTTTTCTGGTTAGTTAAGTAACAGGTTCAGAACCTACATCCTAGGCCTGCAAGAGATTACTCACACTGATTTTGTGTCACAGCATTTGTGATCACTAATGCTGATCAGTTTACCAACTGGATTTCCAATCATGAGCCTGATCTTCTGAGTCTGAAACAACAACCTAGGAATTTTTCTCAGCAGGTAAAGGTGAACCTGGAGGTCTGGTCTGGATCTCCACCAAATTTCCCCAAATGTCCCAGTCCTATGAAACCACTAGGATAGATTAGCATGCCAAAACCAGTTGCAGTATTTAGACCTGCCAGTTTTAAAAGGCCTTATGGATAGGGCAACACCAATAACAGCATGATGAAGTCTTGATCCATGTAGAGGCAAAGAATCTGGACTGTTGGAGTCTGGTCTTTGATTAACTCACCTTGGAGCACAATCAATGCTTACTTCATGGCCTGCAAGCAATTCTAATTCTCAACATAGGCAGATGGGGACCACAATCGTTTTGGGACAGCCTTATGACAGGTTCAGACCCAAGGATCCTTAGCCTGTGCAGAATCAAATCAGTTACAGGCCAATCACAAGAACAGGCTTCCCTTGCCTAGCTTCACCTACACTTAATAGATGATGAAAAGTGGAGTTTAGAACAAGCCCTGGCTGGTCTATGCTAGTTGTGTCTTCTAGGATTTGGCTGAGAGTGATTAGCAAGAGCCTAAAGACTAGAAAAATGTTGTGCCTTAGGAGTGAGTGAGATAGGAGTGACAGCTGGAGAATGCAAAAGTAGGAGACCTCTCTGACCCAGTTGAATAACACCACACTCTAATCAGGAAAATAGTTGGTTGTGTACTTGCTATGGGAAAAACAGGACATGTTTGAATATAGGGAGTGCATGATACATTTACTGTCTTTACCTCCTCAGCTGAATAATCTGCTATGGAAGGTCTGCCACGTCCTTTGTTGTGTAATCTAAGTAAAGCAATCGGAGAATTAGAGAAATGATTACTTATTGTGTACTGTAGGTAACTGGATTTAAATCTATACTTCCCTAGGACTTTCAAACCTCAGATTTTTCTCCCCGTTTAACTAGGCCCGTATTCCTAATTCAGCCAAACTTATTCATTAGGCAAGGACTGCCAGGATAGATGAAAAACTAGATATAGGCGAGGAAAGAAAACCAGACTCCCTTGACTAATCAAACAGATAAGTTACTACACTAATTTAGTCCATAGGTCAGGGAGAAGCAGGCATGTTGAATTATTGTAACAAAGTCTGCGGATCAAGTGGAAAAGCAGGCATGCTCCTAGAGCATAAAAACCAGTAGGCTTCAGATCCCCTGAGGCAAAACAATAGTAAGAAGCCATAGTGAACTTCCTATATTCTCAAATTAAAACTAAGGTAGTAACAACGTTGATTCAGAAACAAAACTGATAAAGCCGAATCTAAAAGAGGCTGACTTGTTTTGAGTATATATATACAGATTGTACAGTGATGGATTTGGCTGAGAGTGACTAGCAAGAGCCTAAAGACTAGAAAAAATGCTGTGACGTGATGTCAATGAGTCAAATAAGTTGCCATCGATCCTGGCACTTGTTAGCTTTTGATCCTTGAATCATGACTTGCTAAGGTCAAATTTACTCTTGGCATGAGAATCGTTATGTAGAAATCTTAATGTGAGGCACATACTTGAGCTTGATGCCTGAAATACACCAGGAAGCTCCCTGTTCCTCCTCATAAGAAACCAACCAAATGCAGAATTGTTATGATCATTTTGACAGGAACTGAAACATGAGGCAATACCACTGATATTTATGTCAAACCTTGACCTGAAATCTACATGTAAGTAATAGAAGTTGCTGTGATAGGAGTGAACACCTTTTGCCAAGGCCAAGTCGGTAATAATCTGGCCTGATTTGAATCCCTCCATCGGTTCTATAGTGGTTGTACCTGAATTCTCCCTAGGCCGATTGATAACAGTCTAATCAAACTTGCATTTTGGTAAAATCAAGTCAAGGTAAGCCTGGCCTAATGTAGTAATGACAGAACCCGGTTTCAAAGCCAAAAAATCAGCACCAAACAAAGCACCCGTAAATGTGTAACTGAAGCTAGGCCTAGTTCTATCTTAGTCAGTAAAGATGTGTAGAAAAATCATATGAATAGTATTGGAAGCCTTCCTTAACTCTGCTGAGATAGAAGCATCAGTCAAGATCAGGAGCCTAGGTCCCAACTAGCCAGCCTGGCTTAGCCAAGCATGAGTAGGTTGACCTGTGGAAGCCTGAAACCTGATTCAAATGTTAAAGTAAAGTAGAAATACACTATGTTATTAGGGGAATTGAGCTTTCTTACACCCCCTCTTGCTGTAAGATGGAAATTATCCCTTTGCACAATGTTCAAAGCCTACAATTATGCCCTGTCTGAGATCAGCATGAACCATATGTGAGACTGAATGTTCTCTTTGCTTTGAAAATTCTTAAAGGGACTGGAATTAAAACATATATCAGGTTAGGATTCTCACAAATAACAACTCATCTCTAATCATAAGGTGGCATATAAATAGCATAAGATCATCAAAAGGACATGTAATAACCATTTTCCCTGCACTGTGAGCTGGTTATGCATGGAGACATAAGCTATTATGAATCTCCTAATCTGGTTCAACCGCTGATTGCTCTGTCTAGAGATAGGAAAATCCATTATTGCCTTCAAAGGCAGATGTTACGGTTCGGCATTAGCCTCATACAGGCATGTCATGATTAGATCTTCTTCTAGTACTTCTGAATTTGTTTCATTGTGTTTCATATTTAGTATCTCCTCTATAATAGCAAGAGACAATGCTTCTGTACATGCTGGTTGACGAATTTCTCAGCCAATATGTTTGAATAAAAGAGGCAGGAGTGTAGTCCATGTGGCCTAGTCTGAAAACAAACATCATAATGTAACCTAAGCAAATTGAGATCCAATCTCATTAGTAATTGCAAGATCATTAATCTGCTTGCATGAACAATCCAGTAACAGCAGCACAATAGAAATCCCTGGCCTATGACATCTAGAATTAATCTCAATCAATAAATTTGAGCCTCAAGATCTAATCATGACCTCTCACAATCCCATCCTAGGCTCCCCAATTCTGTAAAAAAAAAAAGAGAGAAAAAAAAAAACCTCCAATAACCCAATATGTGAAGTAAATCTACAGAAACCTTATGTTGCTCTGCATAAACTAATTTTGAATCTTAAATTAAGGACCTGATCCTGGTGGTTATAGACCTTCAAAGACCTTATTTTCTTAACTGGGATTTGTCTAATCGGATTCTGATACGAGCAGGCAGTCTTCTCTGCTGTTTTGTGTCAGGATTTGTGCAAGCTCAAACGCGGCTTACGACGGTTTGAGCTCCGCAAAGACATTTTTCCATAAAAATCCGAGACCTTCAAAGACCTTATTTTCTTAACTGGGATTTGGCTAAGCGGATTCTGATACGAGCAGGCAGTCTTCTCTGCTGTTTTGTGTCAGGATTCGTGCAAGCTCAAACGCGGCTTACGACGGTTTGAGCTCCGCAAAGACATTTTTCCATAAAAATCCGAGACCTTCAAAGACCTTATTTTCTTAACTGGGATTTGGCTAAGCGGATTCTGATACGAGCAGGCAGTCTTCTCTGCTGTTTTGTGTCAGGATTCGTGCAAGCTCAAACGCGGCTTACGACGGTTTGAGCTCTGCAAAGACATTTTTCCATAAAAATCCGACTCTGTTCAAAGACCTTATTTTCTTAACTAGGATTTGTCTAAGCGGATACTGATACGAGCAGGCAGTCTTCTCTGCTGTTTTGTGTCAGGATTCGTGCAAGCTCAAATGCGGCTTACGACGGTTTGAGCTTTGCAGAGACATTTTCCAATAAAAATCCGTCCTTATGAGAAGACTCCAGTTTTTATTAGGATTCGTCTAAAATGGAGTCTAATGCAAGTAGGCAGTTTTCTCTGCTATTTTGTGATAGGATCCATGCAAACTCAAGCGCGGCTTACGACGGTTTGAGCTTCGCAAGGACATTTTCTAATAAAACTCTGGCTTTATTCCCTAATCCCTTTTCTTCGATTAGAGGTTTACCGAAGTAAAATCATGCTGGCTTAAGCTCTGCTCGAACGCTTCCTCTAACAAGATTCTACTCATTTAGGCTATGCGAGTATGCAACTCCCACCCCAGACCTTCCTCCGTTTATCGATCATTTATCCTTTACTCCTTTTATCCTCCTTTCCTTCTTTTCCCTAAAAGAGGTCAAGTCTCTCAACACCAGAACTACGTAAGCCTTGAATTTCCCATTGCACCGGGGAATACGTAGGAGCAGGATCAAGTCCTGTCAGGCTAACCTCCCTCAACCTATTTATTTCCAAATTAATTAAGGGATCAAACTATTTTTAAATAATCACACACCCAATTTAAGGGTACTGTTCCTTGGAACAGGCGAGTGGGGTGCCTAACACCTTCCCTACTCGTAACCGACTCCCGAACTTCGAATCTCATCCTTGAGTTAGGGTTTTTCCAAATGTTTTCCCTCAAAAAATAAAATTTGGTGGCGGCTCCACAATCCAAATCAAAATTATTTTCAAATTTTAGCGAGTTCGTCGTCTCGTCGGAATTACGGTTACGACAGATGGCGACTCCACTGGGGAATTTAGAGAGTCAAGCCCATTCAATTGAGTGTGTCATAGTTGATCCCTTGCTTTTTATTTGCACGTCTTCTTTCTTGTATCTTTTGCACGATTTATTTATCTGTTTACTTATTTGTTGTTTGTTTGGTTATTCTCTGTATAACCCTAGGATAGACAAACAATAAATTGCTATATATATCTGTGCAATTTCCCCAATTGCAGGTATCCCAAATTTATGTGCCCTCATACATTGCATATGCATGATCATGAGTGGGGCCCTGTACCCGGGTCTGAGCGAAACCTAAGACTAGAGGGGTCTAGTGGTGTCACTTGGGATGCACGTCCTGTTTGGCTATCATGAAAACTCCAGCCAGAGTGCGTCCTTTTCATAGTGCCCTGTAACTGGTAGCCTTCTCTACGGTTGCAGTAAGCACTAAGAATCGGAACTTGGCTCTGGTAACCAATTTATCCCAGGATTACGACCCACCTTTTGTGAAAGTGCATACATTAAATATCCTAGTCCCGTAGGACAGGTAACCTCACAATAGGACACAAGGAGGACACACTTCCGGCTATGTCGGTAAATCGCACTTGCCTACCTATACCATGTTAAATTTACATCATGCGTTAGGATGTAACGAACGGCAAAAGAAAAGAGAAGAGAAAATAGAAAGATAAATAAAAAATATACAACTCAATGAATGATGACGGAAGAAAGAAGAAGAGAGAAAAGGAGAGTAAAAAAAAAAATATAAAAAAATAAAAAAGAAAAAAAAAAGAGAAGAAAAGAAAAAGAAAAAGGAAAAGAAAGAGAAGAGATAATTTCTAGAGAAACTCTCCGGAGTTCATCCATAGCATGCTTGGGTGCATATACGTCACCCATATCAAGTTCCTGCATTTTAACATCCTTCGTATATCATCTCCCCATTCCAAGACATTATCATCTCATATCATGCATCGATGCATAGCGCTCCACACCACGATGGATATGCGCCATTTCATGCCATATCATGTTTTAATACGAGTCAGGTCATACCTATCACATCATTCCATATTATGCTCCTATGCATGACTTCACCATATCTAAATTAACGTTGTATGATTGCTTTTTTGGCATTAAAACTTCAACTTATGTGCTTCACATTAGATCATTCGATCCCACATCTAATTATTTTACGTGTTTGTTTTTTCGAGGGAATCAGATTCTTGATGGCATCTAAGAGAGGTGAAATGGAAATTAATGTGGGATCAGAGTTGAGGAAAAAACGTAAGATTGGGGCCAAAATGACCGATGTGTCAAGTTTCGAACCTTGGATCAGAAAATTGCGGACAATTCAGAAGTTAGCGTTTGAAAAGAAATATGGGAATATCCTAAACCTGCTAAGGATTAGGGTGCAAGAAGAGGCCATTACTGCCATGGTCCAATATTACGACCCGCCATTGCGATGCTTTACTTTTGGGGACTTCCAGTTAGCCCCGACCCTGGAAGAATACGAACAAATCATCGGTCTGCCGCTGGAAGGAAGCAAGCCCTACGGTCACTTGGAACACACCCCTTCTTTTCGAGTCGTGGCCCAATCTATCGGGTTACAAGATAGCGATCTCCTCACAGAATTCCAGGAAAAAAATTCGCTCAAAGGCTTCACAAGAGAGTTCTTGGAGAACTACCTACGATACTTGGCCGAAAATAACAATTGGGAGATATACATGGATGTGATCGCCCTGGTCATATATGGATTAGTATTATTTCCCCAGGTCGATAACTTCATAGACTCGGCCGCAATCAGCGTGTTCTTAGCCCGGAAGAATAGATCTGAAAACCCAGTCCCTGCATTGCTCGCTGACTTACACTGCACGTTGGATCTATGTTATGGGAAGAATAAGAGAAGGGTAGCCTGCTGCTTACCGATATTTTATGTTTGGATCACGACACATGTATTTAAGAGAGAGATGAAAGTCCAGTGTCCCATTTCCGATTTATTGTGCTATCAACTAAAAGAAATGAATGGGAGAGAATGGGTAGAGCACCTGTCCAGCTTGACGGAGGGCAAGATCAGGTGGCAGCCAACATGGCAACAAAAGACCTCAGTCATCTATCATTGCAAGGGATTCCACAACGTCCCTCTCATGGGAACAAAAGGATGTATTAACTACAACCCCATACTGGGACAGCGTCAACTTTCCTATCCCATTCGAGGTCCCCCATCGGCAGAATTGTTGACCCCTTTTAATGTATACTACGAAGGAGACTTCGCGGAGCCTCTTCGAAAGGTACGGGAAGCTTGGGAGATAGTCACCAGAAAAGGGAAAGAATTAGGGGTTAGAAGTTGTGCAGCCAAAGAAGAATACAGGCAGTGGGTCAAAGAAAGAGTGCAACAGATCAAATTGCCTTTTAAACCTCAAATAGCGCCCTTGGAAAACCAACCAGTACAAGAAGAGGAAATTGAAGATGAAATTGTCAAAGAACTGAAAGCAAAGTTGGAAAGCATGACCACCAAGAGTAATGGGTTGGAAGAAAGATTGTTGAAGGCCCAACAAGAAAATGCTGAATTAAGAAGACAGAACCAAGAGAAAGATGCCGCCCTGGAAAGTCTCCGAGAACAACAAAAGTCAGAGAGAGAATATGCGGCTAAAATCCACATGAATCTGCAAGCGGCTAATAAAGAATTAGGAATAAGAGCACAAGAGAAGGATACAGCTCTACAGGAAGGCCGGAAAATGAGAGATGTGATTGATCAGCTCAGAGACCGAGTCCATAAGATCAGGCGCGAAAAGGATCAAGCAACAAACGAAAGAAACCAGGCACGAGCAGAAAAAAGCTGAATAATGGATGAAAGAAGCGTGTTGCAACACCACATAGAAGAACTGAATCAGCAAATCCAAAACCTGGTAACCGAATGGGGGCATGAAATGGACGAAGAAAGATGGAAGGTTATCGAGGTAATCAGAATGCAACAGAGGGGTATTAGTGATATCCAGGATGAGATGCGATGGTATAAAGACACAGCCGACCATTGGACTAGATGTTTCGGGAAGTTAGCCAGCCTGGCAAACATGGCCATCGAAGAAATCCCGCCACTACTCAAGAAGGCTGAGGCTTCACTACACCCGCTCCATACCCCGGTAGAAGTCGAGGAATTTATCCACTTTTGTAAAGAACTGATCTTAAGGATGAAAAAATACATTGTTCTAGCAGAAAAGGATGAGCAGAATGTACCTTGAAACTTGCACTTTAAATAAAAATTTGATTCTGCACTAATCTCCGATGCTGCATTAATTTCCATTTCATACTCAAAGCGCGCAGCAAACAAACGATGCCTATCGAGACATCTGAATCCTTCACATTTTAACTTAAAGCTAATGTTTCACTTGTTTGATTTTTAATTTATTAAATTTTAAAAATTTTCACAGAAAACACAATAGCAGGCTCACGCTTTCCTCGGCATCCTTATAGCACGCGCTCTCGAACCAAGATGATGAACGAGCTAGAATCACAGAACGAAGAGCTGAGAAACGAGGTGGCTGACCTGAAAGAGCAGGTAGCTAAGCTGATGAAGATGCTAGAAAAAAACGCAGAGGGACCTTCTGGCGGAGAAGCGGCTGGTGTGGTTAATGCTTCTCGACCTCTGCACATCAATATGGATCGAGAATACGGTGTGCCACCAGGATTCACACCCCCATTCTGCCCTAACACACAACAAGCTCCCGATATTTCCATGAATCCGGATGAAAATCTTCACACCTACCCCTCACATACGTATCCCCTTGTCACTCACCACATAAACCCTACTGCATATCCACCATAGACAAACCCCACTGCCTCTCTCCCTCAAAACACCATCCCTAATTACACCTACATGAATACCACCACCACTGAGAATCCCGCATACTCCGTCCCTGTAACCACATACCCACTACACCCACAACAACCACCACCCCATCCTTATGGCCCTGCCACCACTCAACCTAACCCTTATATTCATCCGACAGGACAGGCAGGAAATGAAAACCAGGAAAATCCTTCTGGCCAGGAAGCCCATCTCAGTGGCAGGTGGCAACATCTGGAGGAGAGAGTTAGGGCTATCGAGGGCAGTGGTTACGGAATGACAGATGCTTCAGATCTCTGTTTAGTCCCTGATGTAGTGATCCCGCCCAAATTCAAGATACCAGAATTTGAAAAATACAAGGGGACAGGCTGCCCAAAAAGCCATTTGACCATGTACTGCAGAAAAATGGCTTCTCATGCCCATAACGATAAGCTGCTGATTCATTGCTTCCAAGACAGCCTTACGGGAGCAGCAGCTAGTTGGTATACGCAGTTGGAGAGGGCGTATGTCCGCTCCTGGAAAGACCTTGCCGACGCTTTCCTCAAGCAGTATAAATACAACATCGAGATGGCCCCTGACCGGACCCAACTACAAAATATGATTAAGAAAGAAGAGGAGACTTTCAAGGAGTATGCACAGAGGTGGAGGGAATTAGCTGCCCAAGTCCAGCCACCCCTGTTCGAACGGGAGATGATAAGCATGTTTATGGAGACCCTCCCGACTCCTTTTTACGATAAAATGGTGGGAAGCGTGTCAGCCAGTTTCTCTGATATGGTACTAATCGGAGAACGCATTGAGAGCGGCTTACGCCGAGGACGTATCGTCCACAATACGGTTGGTAATGTAAATACGAAAAAACCAGCCAATAATTCTTGGAAAAAGAAAGACGGAGAAACTCACTTCGTCACTAACGATCCGCACCGTCCAACAAATGCACCACCACACTCCAACTATCAGATACAATATCTATCACAATATCCGCCACAATATCCGCCCCAGTACCTACCCCAATACCCTCAAATGGTAGCTACAGCCCAACCTAACTACCAACCACCCTACACACCTCCCGCATCTTTCCGACCCACGACCCCCTTCATAGCCCGGCCATCACAAACCATGCCACCTCCATCACAAAAAACATGGAATCAAAACACCAACCCAAACACTAACCAACCTCAAAAAAGAGCAAACAATGAAAGAAAGCCGGTACATTTCGATCCAATACCCATGAGCTATACCGACTTGCTACCCCGATTGTTCCAAAATTCCTTGATAGCACCATGTCCCATGAAGCCATTGGAACCTCCGTATCCAAAATGGTATGACCCGGCAGCAAAATGTGACTATCATGCGGGAGTTATAGGACATTCGACCGAAAACTGTCAGGGGTTGAAATATAAGGTCCAGAGCCTGATAAATGCAAAGTGGCTCAATTTTGAGAAAGATACTCCGAATGTAGGGAGCAACCCATTGCCCAATCATGCAGGACCGTCTATAAATTGTATCGAGGTCGACCTGGAAATAAATATGCTTAATGAGGCCTTTCCAGGATGCCCCAGGCCATTGATCATCAAATACACCGAGGAAACCGCTGTCCCAACCCCACAGGGACTAAAACCTGTGACAATAAAGATCCCCTGGCCCTTCCCATACCATAGCAACAAAGAAGTACCCTGGAAATATGATGTAAAAGTTTCTGGAGGGAAAGATGGAGAAGATAAGCTTGAAGGTACCATCGACTTGATACCCAATATTGTAAATATAGCTGGCATAGGTGGCATGACAAGGAGTGGCCGCATATACACTCCTAGAGAAGAAAGAAAGGAACAGCCGTGCGGCGAGGCGATCTTAGCTGGTCCAGAGCCAGAAACCAGCAAAAGAGACGAGGTAGAGGAATTGAAAAGACCTGTCTCTGATGAGGAAGCTTGTGAATTTTTAAAAATGATAAGGCAAAGTGAATACACTGTGGTCGAGCAGCTCAATCGTATGCCGGCAAGGATCTCATTACTGGGACTTCTGATGAATTCTGAGCCTCATCGGAAGGTTCTGCTAAAGATACTCAATGAAGCTCATGTGGTACATAACCTATCAGTGGAGAAGTTTGAGGGCATCGCAAGCAATATAACAGCCAACAACTTCCTCACTTTTGCCGACCACGAAATACCTGAAGAAGGGGCCGGACATAACAAAGCTCTCCATATATCCATAAAATGTATGGACCACATCCTGGCAAGGGTGCTGATCGATAATGGGTCATCTCTGAATGTAATGCCTAAAGTAACTCTGTCTAAGCTGTCGCACCAAGCTTCCCAGTTAAAGACAAGTTCGATGGTCGTCAGGGCATTTGATGGGTCTCGAAGGGAAGTCATAGGGGAGATCGATCTGCCAGTACAGATTGGGCCAATTACCTTTAACGTGACCTTTCAGGTCATGGACATACTGCCTGCATATAGTTGTTTATTGGGCAGACCCTGGATACATTCAGCAAGAGCAGTGCCATCCAGCTTGCATCAAAAGCTAAAATTCATCATAGACGATAGGTTGATTATCGTCTCGGCCGAGGAGGATTTTTTAGTCAGTAGACCCACCAACCCTCCTTATATTGAAACTGCTGAAGAAGCTTTGGAAACACATTTCCAAGCCCTAGAGATTGCTAATGTCACAACTATTAAGGAAGGGGGAGCGGTAGGCCAGCCTCGGCCTTCAAAAGCGTTACTAATGATGGCCAAGATAATGTTGAAAAATGGGTTTAAACCCGGAGGCAAACTGGGGCAAAATGAAGAAGGATTGATCCAACCCCTGCAGTTGAATAAGAACAAACGTCGATATGGGCTTGGGTATAAGCCTACTAAGGAGGACAAAGAAGGATGGAAGAGGGTCCCTCTGCGTCACCTATCAGAGGATTTTTGGAGCGCGGGGTACGAAGCCCCAGATTTTGTGGCCATGCTGGATAGAGGAAAGATGATGTTCAGCATTGATGATTTAGTGACGGCCTGCCCGCCTGGGCAAGAATTGAGCAATTGGGAGACAATCGAACTTCCCATGACTTTTAATTCGGTCTCAATGTAATTTTGTAATTGCCATATACTCTGGAAAAATAGAACAATATTGTATACACATTCTGATCAATATAATACAATTGAACTTTCTACTGATTACTTTCTCTTGCTTTTTCCCAATACCCCCGTGTCTCACTTCCGTTTCACTCATTTTCCCATAACGCAGATCTCAAAATAACCCATTTAATACCAGTCACGCTAGTATTGTGTCAAGCAACTTCGACTGTCTCAATAATCAAGCGGATGAAGAAGCTGAATTTGACTACGAACCTCCGGAGGAATTGCTCAGGTTGATAGACAGAGAATCCAAGTCTATACAACCTCATGAAGAGTCCACCGAGTTAATAAATTTGGGGACAGAGGAAAATAAGAAAGAGGTAAAAATAGGCTCGTTCGTCAGGGGAGATAACCGCTCTCGGCTAATGGCATTGCTACATCAATACGACGATATTTTTGCTTGGTCTTACCAGGATATGCCGGGTTTGGATACGTCCATCGTCGAGCACAAACTGCCCTTAAAGCCTGGATGCCCACCAGTTAAACAAAAACTAAGAAGAATGAAGCCAGAAATGTCCTTGAAAATTAGGGAAGAAGTGAGAAAACAGTTCGATGCTGGCTTTTTGGCTGTTGCAAATTACCCAGAGTGGGTGGCAAACATAGTACCTATCCCTAAGAAAGATGGAAAAGTCCGAATGTGCGTAGATTATAGAGACTTGAACCGGGCAAGCCCAAAAGACGACTTTCCGTTACCTCATATAGACGTGCTGGTTGATAATACGGCTCAGTTCTCATGCTTTTCGTTCATGGATGGCTTTTCAGGTTATAACCAAATTAAGATGGCTGAAGAAGATATGGAGAAAACTACCTTCATTACCGCGTGGGGAACTTTCTGTTACAAGGTCATGCCTTTTGGTTTAAAAAATGCCGGAGCCACCTATCAGAGAGCCATGGTGACGCTGTTCCACGACATGATCCACAAAGAAATCGAAGTATACGTGGACGATATGATAGCCAAGTCCAGAACCGAAGATGATCACTTGAATGATTTGCAAAAATTATTCGAAAGACTCCGGAAATTCAAATTGAGACTGAATCCAGCCAAATGTACTTTCGGGGTGAGGTCAGGAAAATTACTAGGATTCATCGTTAGTGAACGGGGGATAGAAGTCGACCCCGACAAGGTTCGAGCTATATTGGAGATGCCCGCTCCGCGGACTGAAAAGGAGGTTCGAGGATTCCTGAGGAGACTGAACTACATCGCTCGGTTCATATCTCAGCTAACAGCTACCTGTGAGCCAATCTTCAAGCTCTTGCGCAAAAATCAACCCATGAACTGGAATGAAGATTGTCAAGAAGCATTCGAAAGGATCAAGCTCTATCTACAGAACCCACCAATCCTCATACCCCCGGTGTCCGGAAGACCCCTACTCATGTACCTGACAGTGACTGATAAATCCATGGGGTGCGTGCTCGGCCAACAAGACGCATCAGGAAGGAAAGAGCACGTGATCTATTACTTGAGCAAAAAGTTCACCGATTATGAAGCAAAATATTCCCTATTGGAACGAACCTGCTGCGCACTAACTTGGGCCGCACATCGTTTGAGACAATATATGCTGAGCCACACCACCTGGTTGATATCCAGAATGGACCCAATCAAATATATTTTCGAGAAACCCGCCTTGTCTGGAAGGATCGCTCGGTGGCAGGTTTTGCTATCAGAATATGACATCATATATGTGACGCAGAAAGCGATCAAAGGTAGTGCCCTCGCCGATTACCTGGCTTAACAACCTTTGAATGACTACCAGCCTATGCAGCATGAGTTCCCCGATGAAGATCTGCTAGCAGTGTATAGTTTGGAGAAACAAAAGACCGAGGAAAGATGGACAATGATGTTCGATGGTGCCTCAAATATAATGGGCCATGGTATTGGAGTCATATTAATTTCTCCGGACGACCAGTATATACCCATCACAGCCAGATTAACCTTTGATTGCACCAATAATATGGCTGAATACGAGGCCTGCATAATGGGAGTCCAAGCAGCAATTGAGGCTGACGTCAAACATTTGTAGGTTTACGGCGATTTCGCCCTGGTTATTCATCAGGTCAAAGGAGAATGGGAAACCGGAGATGCGAAGCTAATTCCGTATCAAGCCTATATTAGGGAATTGCTGGAACACTTCGAAGAGATCACATTTTCTCACATACCCAGGGAGGACAATCAGCTAGCAGATGCCCTGGCTACCCTATCCTCTATGTTTAAGGTTGACCGCGACGAGGACATGCCTCTTATCCAAATTCAACACCGGGAGCGGCAAGCTTTCTGCCAGTCGGTCGAAGAAGAGTCAGACGGTAAACCATGGTACCATGACATAAAGTGTTTCTTGAAAAATAGGGAATATCCTGTCGACGCTTCGGAAAATGACAAGAGAACCCTGCGCCGGTTGGCCACAAACTTTTTGCCTCAATGGCGAAATCCTCTACAAAAAGAATCACGATATGGTTTTGCTCAGGTGTGTGGATACAGCCGAAGCCAACGAAATCTTGAAAGAGGTCCACGAGGGATCCTTTGGTACTCATGCCAATGGACACGCCATGGCAAGAAAGATCCTCAGAGCAGGGTATTATTGGTTAACCATGGAAAATGACTGCTATAAATACGCCAAAACTTGTCACAAATGCCAAATATACGCTGACAATGTCAATGCACCACCTGTCTCCCTAAACGTGTTATCTTCACCCTGGCCGTTCGCGATGTGGGGTATGGATGTCATTGGACCAATTGAGCCCAAGGCTTCCAACGGACACCGATTCATACTGGTGGCCATTGACTATTTCACCAAGTGGGTAGAAGCGGCCTCCTTCGTCAGCGTGACCCGGAGTGTGGTAGTAAAATTCATGAAAAGGGAAATAATTTGCCGATATGGGTTACCAAATAAGCTTATCACAGACAATGGCACCAATTTAAATAACAAGATGATGAAAGAGTTATGTGATCAATTCAAAATCCAGCATCACAATTCTTCCCCATATCGACCAAAGATGAATGGGGCAGTAGAAGCAGCCAATAAAAATATCAAGAAGATCGTTCAGAAAATGGTGCTAACATACCGAGACTGGCACGAAATGCTTCCTTACGCTCTTCATGCCTACCGTACTTCGGTTCGCACATCTACTGGGGCAACTCCATTCTCACTTGTGTACGGAATGGAAGTTGTCCTTCCTATTGAAGTAGAAATCCCTTCACTAAGGATTTTAATGGAGGCGAAATTAGAAGAAGCTGAGTGGGTTCAAACTCGTGTGGACCAATTAAATCTTATCGATGAAAAGAGGTTGACAGCGATGTGTCATGGGCAGCTTTACCAAAAGAGGATGAAGAGAGCCTTTGAAAAGAAGGTTCATCCTCGGCAATTCCGAGAAGGTGATCTGGTACTCAAGAAAGTGCTGCCAGTACAAAAGGCATCACAAGGAAAATGGGCTCCGAATTACCATGGGCCGTACGTGGTTAAGAGAGTTTTCTCAGGAGGGGCTTTAATTCTAGAATATATGAATGGAAAGGATTTGCCTAACCCAACTAATTCAGATGCTGTAAAAAAGTACTACGCCTAGAAATACGAAAAAGGCAAATCAAAAGCCCGCTAGGCCGAAAAACCCGCAAGGGCGACCTAGGCAAAAGTTAGGGCAAATCAGAAAAAAAGCCCGCTAGGCCGAAAACCCGCAAGGGCGACCTAGGCAAAAGTTAGGGCAAATCAGAAAAAGCCCGCTAGGCCGAAAACCCGCAAGGGCGACCTAGGCAAAAGTTAGGGCAAATCAGGAAAAGCCTGCTAGGTCGAAAACCCGCAAGGGCGACCTAGGCAAAAGTTAGGGCAAATCAGAAAAAGCCCGCTAGGCCGAAAACCCGCAAGGGCGACCTAGGCAAAAGTTAGGGCAAATCAGAAAGAGCCCGCTAGGCCGAAAACCCACAAGGGCGACCTAGGCAAAAGTTGGGGCAAATCAGAAAAAGCCCGCTAGGCCGAAAACCCGCAAGGGCGACCTAGGCAAAAGTTAGGGCAAATCAGAAAAAGCCCGCTAGGCCGAAAACCCGCAAGGGTGACCTAGGCAAAAGTTAGGGCAGATTAGAAAAAGCCCGCTAGGCCGAAAACCCGCAAGGGCGACCTAGGCAAAAGTTAGGGCGAATCAGAAAAACCCGCTAGGCTGAAAAACCCGCAAGGGCGGCCTATGCAAAAGGCCAGGACTAACCGAAAACCCGCAAGGGCGATCCAGACGGAAAAGGAAAATAGCAAAGAAGACCAACTGGCCAAACCCCTGTCGACACTGGGGCAAATCTGTGGAAAGGGCGACAGATTCTAGTCAGAAATGGTTGGACCTGGCCTGTACCATGACAAAAAGGGCAAGAAAGGAAATGATTTGGGGACAGTACGCACAAGTTCGGACCAACACTGGGGCAAATTCCGGTTTCTTAAGAAGCGGGATTGTTGAGATAGAAGATGTTGCAGAAATACAATACTAGTGTCGGCTCCGGTCAAGACCTCGCATCTCTCAAATCTACGTCCTCTGATACATCTCGATATGTCAAGACCAAATTTTCTCCCTTACTTCCGCTTTTACCCAATGTTTAATTGTATTATCATTGATCAGATATGTGTATAAAATTCAAAATCGCAATTATGAGATGGCAATTACTTTATTTTGAGACTACATTAAAATCATGTTGGTTTGGGAATTTCTGCATGACTAATAATTCTCCAATAATCAAAATGATGCATCTATTCAGCACAGTCGTATGTTGGCTGAAATTCTAGACATGGAACAAGAGAAGACGAAATCTCTGATTCTAGCTTGCTTCAGACTTAGAGGGCCGTGCTATAAGGAGCTGAAGAGGCCCAACTCTGCTAATAAAAAAGGGAGGTTTTCAAAACTAACTAACAAATAATACCAATTTTGTCAAATGAATTCAGCCTATTCAGGCGTTGTTTTTTAATCTTTTGCATCTTGGCTTATTCAGGCCCATCATGTTTAAATTCTTGCTCAGCCTATTCAGGCATTGCCTTTTTTAATCTTCTGCATCTTGGCTTATTCAGGCCCATCATGTTTAAATTCCTACTCAGCCTATTCAGGCACTGTTTTTTTAATTTTCTGCATCTTGGCTTATTCAGGCCCATCATGTTTAAATTCTTGCTCAGCCTATTCAGGCGTTGTTTTTTAATCTTCTGCATCTTGGCTTATTCAGGCCCATCATGTTTAAATTCTTGCTCAGCCTATTCAGGCATTGCCTTTTTTAATCTTCTGCATCTTGGCTTATTCAGGCCCATCATGTTTAAATTCTTGCTCAGCCTATTCAGGCACTGTTTTTTTAATTTTCTGCATCTTGGCTTATTCAGGCCCATCATGTTCAAATTCTTGCTCAGCCTACTTAGGCACTGCATTTTAATTTTCTGCATCTTGGCTTATTCAGGCCCATCATGTTTAAATTCTTGCTCAGCCTATTCAGGCACTGTTTTTTTAATCTTCTGCATCTTGGCTTATTCAGGCCCATCATGTTTAAATTCTTGCTCAGCCTATTCAGGCACTGTTTTTTTAATTTTCTGCATCTTGGCTTATTCAGGCCCATCATGTTCAAATTCTTGCTCATCCTACTTAGGCACTGCATTTTAATTTTCTGCATCTTGGCTTATTCAGGCCCATCATGTTTAAATTCTTGCTCAGCCTATTCAGGCACTGTTTTTTTAATCTTCTGCATCTTGGCTTATTCAGGCCCATCATGTTTAAATTCTTGCTCAGCCTACTTAGGCATTGCATTTTAATTTTCTACATTCCGGCTTATTCAAGCCCACCATGTTTAAAGTCTTGCTCAGCCCATTTAGGCACTACATGCTAGTTTCCTGCATATCGGCTTATTCAGGTCCATATTGCTTAAATTCTTGCCCAAGCCTATTTAGGTGCCGCACCTTAATTTTCTACATCTTAGTTTAGTCAGACCCATCATGTGTAAACGCCAACCCAACCTATTCAGGTGTTGCATCACTAACTTCCAGCCTCTGGGCGTATTGAGACCTATCCTGTTTAAATTTCGTCTAAGTTATCAAGGCATACCCAATAAATTAGTGTAAGCACAGTGTACGCAAGCCAAAGTCGTCGTAAGAGCATGTCTTACCCCACGCTAGTGACAAGACGAGTAACAGCTGAGGCTCTCACCTCGGACAAAAGCTGCTCATGTCTTTACTCGCTCCTAATCACGATAACATCGAGGATGACATCCTCTATATTATCTGCTAGGAGATGAGTAAAGAGGGGCAAACTGTGAGCACCATTTTTTGCCCAAGGTGAGAATAAATCAATTTAAATCATTAGTAATAATAGTAAAAAAATAATGACAAGGAGGATAATAAAAATAAATAACAAAAATAAGAGAGAGAGAAGAAACCAAATAAAAGCAGAAATAATAATAAAAGAAAATAGCAAGGAAAAATCATTCAAGGAAAAAAGAGACAAAGAAAAGAATAAGGGAAGGTAGTTAAGTTAGTTAGAACCATGGTGAAAAGATAACCATGGTTTAGAATAAATAACCTTGGTCAAGAAGGGAGTATAAAAGAAAACAAAAATTGAAAAAGAGGGGGATTCTTTCTTTTTAGAGAAAATTGAGAGACAAAGCCGAGGAAAAGAGCATTCTCTCTCGCGAGAGGAGTTCAGAAACGACCTTGTGTCAATCTCATTGCCTCAAGTTTCCAAGGATTTGCTCTGCAAGAATCCACTCCTAACCTGAATCGAAGGAGACACTGCGTTCCTCAAAGCTTGAATCCTGTCCAGGTCAGTATTCTGGATGAATTCCTATGAATCTATACACTAAAATCCTTAGTTCTTCTCATCACCGATCTGAAATGCGCATTGATTCATTGATAAAACCTGTGATTCTGACTGCCTGCTAGAAATTTTGATCAATATCGCTTGTACTTTCGTACCTAGCTTTGGTCATTAATGAATTGAACATGCTGGTTGACGATGTGGTTTCTGTTACTACTGGTTAATCCCTTTGTCATGTGTGCGTTCAATGTAACCATGAGTTGCTGAGTTTTTGGAAGACTTTAAATATAATCAAAGTCAGTGGTTATGGTTTATCATCAGCGTGATTTAGATATTGCATATTATGAAAGCGGAAGCGAATCTGCCTCTACCTAATGTGAATTCGATCTGATATGGCTCTGTTTGCTATGAGTTTAAAAGGAGAGATTAGATGTGTTTAGGATATACCGATCGTTTCAGGTTTAGCCTTGGCACAGATTTGTTTTTAACTGCTATCCTTGTTAATTGACATATACCTAAGTGTAGTCAGGCCCTGATTATAGCTGGATTCCTCTATGGTTTGAGCATGAGGCAAGACAATGCACCGCCTACCTGCTGTGGTGATTGAGTTAAATTTGAGACAGTAGGATGGGTTGCTGGGATTTTCCACAGCCAAGCTGAAGCTAGGACTAGTTCCATCGGGATCAGCAGAGATCTGTCGGGGAATCCTGTGAATAATATAGAAGATACTCCTTAACTATGTTGAGAAAGAAGTAGTAGTCAGGGTCAGGAGTTTAGATCCCAACTAGCCAGCCTTGCTTAGCCAAATCCGAGTCAGTTGACATCTGGGGACTCAAATCAGAGAGTAGGAACTCGTGCAGTGAATAAGTAAAAGGAAATCCTGAATGCAGTCCCACAATGCTGTCCTTGATTAGGAACCTGATATGCAGCAGACCATTTACTAGGTTTAGAGACCTGAGACACCAACCCGAAGCAGGACCAAATGCAACTAGCAGTTTTCTGGTTAGTTAAGTAACAGGTTCAGAACCTACATCCTAGGCCTGCAAGAGATTACTCACACTGATTTTGTGTCACAGCATTTGTGATCACTAATGCTGATCAGTTTACCAACTGGATTTCCAATCATGAGCCTGATCTTCTGAGTCTGAAACAACCACCTAGGAATTTTTCTCAGCAGGTAAAGGTGAACCTGGAGGTCTGGTCTGGATCTCCACCAAATTTCCCCAAATGTCCCAGTGCATGATACATTTACTGTCTTTACCTCCTCAGCTGAATAATCTGCTATGGAAGGTCTGCCACGTCCTTTGTTGTGTAATCTAAGTAAAGCAATCGGAGAATTAGAGAAATGATTACTTATTGTGTACTGTAGGTAACTGGATTTAAATCTATACTTCCCTAGGACTTTCAAACCTCAGATTTTGCTCCCCGTTTAACTAGGCCCGTATTCCTAATTCAGCCAAACTTATTCATTAGGCAAGGACTGCCAGGATAGATGAAAAACCAGATATAGGCGAGGAAAGAAAACCAGACTCCTTTGACTAATCAAACAGATAAGTTACTACACTAATTTAGTCCATAGGTCAGGGAGAAGCAGGCATGTTGAATTATTGTAACAAAGTCTGCGGATCAAGTGGAAAAGCAGGCATGCTCCTAGAGCATAAAAACCAGTAGGCTTCAGATCCCCTGAGGCAAAACAGTAGTAAGAAGCCATAGTGAACTTCCTATATTCTCAAATTAAAACTAAGGTAGTAACAACGTTGATTCAGAAACAAAACTGATAAAGCCAAATCTAAAAGAGGCTGACTTGTTTTGAGTATATATATACAAATTGTACAGTGATGGATTTGGCTGAGAGTGACTAGCAAGAGCCTAAAGACTAGAAAAAATGCTGTGGCGTGATGTCAATGAGTCAAATAAGTTGCAATCGATCCTGGCACTTGTTAGCTTTTGATCCTTGAATCATGACTTGCTAAGGTCAAATTTACTCTTGGCATGAGAATCGTTATGTAGAAATCTTAATGTGAGGCACATACTTGAGCTTGATGCCTGAAATACACCAGGAAGCTCCCTGTTCCTCCTCATAAGAAACCAACCAAATGCAGAATTATTATGATCATTTTGACAGGAACTGAAACATGAGGCAATACCACTGATATTTATGTCAAACCTTGACCTGAAATCTACATGTAAGTAATAGAAGTGGCTGTGATAGGAGTGAACACCTTTTGCCAAGGCCAAGTCGGTAATAATTTGGCCTGATTTGAATCCCTCCA
The DNA here is from genome assembly GCA_037954105.1 of Canavalia gladiata. Taxonomy (NCBI): domain Eukaryota; kingdom Viridiplantae; phylum Streptophyta; class Magnoliopsida; order Fabales; family Fabaceae; genus Canavalia; species Canavalia gladiata. The sequence goes on from CM075665.1 coordinate 34,841,614, forward strand.
TCGGTTCTATAGTGGTTGTACCTGAATTCTCCCTAGGCCGATTGATAACAGTCTAATCAAACTTGCATTTTGGTAAAATCAAGTCAAGGTAAGCCTGGCCTAATGTAGTAATGACAGAACCCGATTTCAAAGCCAAAAAATCAGCACCTAACAAAGCACCCGTAAATGTGTAACTGAAGCTAGGCCTAGTTCTATCTTAGTCAGTAAAGATGTGTAGAAAAATCATATGAATAGTATTGGAAGCCTTCCTTAACTCTGCTGAGATAGAAGCATCAGTCAAGATCAGGAGCCTAGGTCCCAACTAGCCAGCCTGGCTTAGCCAAGCATGAGTAGGTTGACCTGTGGAAGCCTGAAACCTGATTCAAATGTTAAAGTAAAGCAGAAATACACTATGTTATTAGGGGAATTGAGCTTTCTTACACCCCCTCTTGCTGTAAGATGGAAATTATCCCTTTGCACAATGTTCAAAGCCTACAATTATGCCCTGTCTGAGATCAGCATGAACCATATGTGAGACTGAATGTTCTCTTTGCTTTGAAAATTCTTAAAGGGACTGGAATTAAAACATATATCAGGTTAGGATTCTCACAAATAACAACTCATCTCTAATCATAAGGTGGCATGTAAATAGCATAAGATCATCAAAAGGACATGTAATAACCATTTTCCCTGCACTGTGAGCTGGTTATGCATGGAGACATAAGCTATTATGAATCTCCTAATCTGGTTCAGCCGCTGATTGCTCTGTCTAGAGATAGGAAAATCCATTATTGCCTTCAAAGGCAGATGTTACGGTTCGGCATTAGCCTCATACAGGCATGTCATGATTAGATCTTCTTCTAGTACTTCTGAATTTGTTTCATTGTGTTTCATATTTAGTATCTCCTCTATAATAGCAAGAGACAATGCTTCTGTACATGCTGGTTGACGAATTTCTCAGCCAATATGTTTGAATAAAAGAGGCAGGAGTGTAGTCCATGTGGCCTAGTCTGAAAACAAACATCATAATGTAACCTAAGCAAATTGAGATCCAATCTCATTAGTAATTGCAAGATCATTAATCTGCTTGCATGAACAATCCAGTAACAGCAGCACAATAGAAATCCCTGGCCTATGACATCTAGAATTAATCTCAATCAATAAATTTGAGCCTCAAGATCTAATCATGACCTCTCACAATCCCATCCTAGGCTCCCCAATTCTGTAAAAAAAAAAGAGAGAGAAAAAAAAAAAACCTCCAATAACCCAATATGTGAAGTAAATCTACAGAAACCTTATGTTGCTCTGCATAAACTAATTTTGAATCTTAAATTAAGGACCTGATCCTGGTGGTTATAGACCTTCAAAGACCTTATTTTCTTAACTGGGATTTGTCTAATCGGATTCTGATACGAGCAGGCAGTCTTCTCTGCTGTTTTGTGTCAGGATTTGTGCAAGCTCAAACGCGGCTTACGACGGTTTGAGCTCCGCAAAGACATTTTTCCATAAAAATCCGAGACCTTCAAAGACCTTATTTTCTTAACTGGGATTTGGCTAAGCGGATTCTGATACGAGCAGGCAGTCTTCTCTGCTGTTTTGTGTCAGGATTCGTGCAAGCTCAAATGCGGCTTACGACGGTTTGAGCTCCGCAAAGACATTTTTCCATAAAAATCCGAGACCTTCAAAGACCTTATTTTCTTAACTGGGATTTGGCTAAGCGGATTCTGATACGAGCAGGCAGTCTTCTCTGCTGTTTTGTGTCAGGATTCGTGCAAGCTCAAACGCGGCTTACGACGGTTTGAGCTCTGCAAAGACATTTTTCCATAAAAATCCGACTCTGTTCAAAGACCTTATTTTCTTAACTAGGATTTGTCTAAGCGGATACTGATACGAGCAGGCAGTCTTCTCTGCTGTTTTGTGTCAGGATTCGTGCAAGCTCAAATGCGGCTTACGACGGTTTGAGCTTTGCAGAGACATTTTCCAATAAAAATCCGTCCTTATGAGAAGACTCCAGTTTTTATTAGGATTCGTCTAAAATGGAGTCTAATGCAAGTAGGCAGTTTTCTCTGCTACTTTGTGATAGGATCCATGCAAACTCAAGCGGGGCTTACGACGGTTTGAGCTTCGCAAGGACATTTTCTAATAAAACTCTGGCTTTATTCCCTAATCCCTTTTCTTCGATTAGAGGTTTACCGAAGTAAAATCATGCTGGCTTAAGCTCTGCTCGAACGCTTCCTCTAACAAGATTCTACTCATTTAGGCTATGCGAGTATGCAACTCCCACCCCAGACCTTCCTCTGTTTATCGATCATTTATCCTTTACTCCTTTTATCCTCCTTTCCTTCTTTTCCCTAAAAGAGGTCAAGTCTCTCAACACCAGAACTACGTAAGCCTTGAATTTCCCATTGCACCGGGGAATACGTAGGAGCAGGATCAAGTCCTGTCAGGCTAACCTCCCTCAACCTATTTATTTCCAAATTAATTAAGGGATCAAACTATTTTTAAATAATCACACACCCAATTTAAGGGTACTGTTCCTTGGAACAGGCGAGTGGGGTGCCTAACACCTTCCCTACTCGTAACCGACTCCCGAACTTCGAATCTCATCCTTGAGTTAGGGTTTTTCCAAATGTTTTCCCTCAAAAAATAAAATTTGGTGGCGGCTCCACAATCCAAATCAAAATTATTTTCAAATTTTAGCGAGTTCGTCGTCTCGTCGGAATTACGGTTACGACAGATGGCGACTCCACTGGGGAATTTAGAGAGTCAAGCCCATTCAATTGAGTGTGTCATAGTTGATCCCTTGCTTTTTATTTGCACGTCTTCTTTCTTGTATCTTTTGCACGATTTATTTATCTGTTTACTTATTTGTTGTTTGTTTGGTTATTCTCTGTATAACCCTAGGATAGACAAACAATAAATTGCTATATATATCTGTGCAATTTCCCCAATTGCAGGTATCCCAAATTTATGTGCCCTCATACATTGCATATGCATGATCATGAGTGGGGCCCTGTACCCGGGTCTGAGCGAAACCTAAGACTAGAGGGGTCTAGTGGTGTCACTTGGGATGCACGTCCTGTTTGGCTATCATGAAAACTCCAGCCAGAGTGCGTCCTTTTCATAGTGCCCTGTAACTGGTAGCCTTCTCTACGGTTGCAGTAAGCACTAAGAATCGGAACTTGGCTCTGGTAACCAATTTATCCCAGGATTACGACCCACCTTTTGTGAAAGTGCATACATTAAATATCCTAGTCCCGTAGGACAGGTAACCTCACAATAGGACACAAGGAGGACACACTTCCGGCTATGTCGGTAAATCGCACTTGCCTACCTATACCATGTTAAATTTACATCATGCGTTAGGATGTAACGAACGGCAAAAGAAAAGAGAAGAGAAAATAGAAAGATAAATAAAAAATATACAACTCAATGAATGATGACGGAAGAAAGAAGAAGAGAGAAAAGGAGAGTAAAAAAAAATATAAAAAAATAAAAAAGAAAAAAAAAAGAGAAGAAAAGAAAAAGAAAAAGGAAAAGAAAGAGAAGAGATAATTTCTAGAGAAACTCTCCGGAGTTCATCCATAGCATGCTTGGGTGCATATACGTCACCCATATCAAGTTCCTGCATTTTAACATCCTTCGTATATCATCTCCCCATTCCAAGACATTATCATCTCATATCATGCATCGATGCATAGCGCTCCACACCACGATGGATATGCGCCATTTCATGCCATATCATGTTTTAATACGAGTCAGGTCATACCTATCACATCATTCCATATTATGCTCCTATGCATGACTTCACCATATCTAAATTAACGTTGTATGATTGCTTTTTTGGCATTAAAACTTCAACTTATGTGCTTCACATTAGATCATTCGATCCCACATCTAATTATTTTACGTGTTTGTTTTTTCGAGGGAATCAGATTCTTGATGGCATCTAAGAGAGGTGAAATGGAAATTAATGTGGGATCAGAGTTGAGGAAAAAACGTAAGATTGGGGCCAAAATGACCGATGTGTCAAGTTTCGAACCTTGGATCAGAAAATTGCGGACAATTCAGAAGTTAGCGTTTGAAAAGAAATATGGGAATATCCTAAACCTGCTAAGGATTAGGGTGCAAGAAGAGGCCATTACTGCCATGGTCCAATATTACGACCCGCCATTGCGATGCTTTACTTTTGGGGACTTCCAGTTAGCCCCGACCCTGGAAGAATACGAACAAATCATCGGTCTGCCGCTGGAAGGAAGCAAGCCCTACAGTCACTTGGAACACACCCCTTCTTTTCGAGTCGTGGCCCAATCTATCGGGTTACAAGATAGCGATCTCCTCACAGAATTCCAGGAAAAAAATTCGCTCAAAGGCTTCACAAGAGAGTTCTTGGAGAACTACCTACGATACTTGGCCGAAAATAACAATTGGGAGATATACATGGATGTGATCGCCCTGGTCATATATGGATTAGTATTATTTCCCCAGGTCGATAACTTCATAGACTCGGCCGCAATCAGCGTGTTCTTAGCCCGGAAGAATAGATCTGAAAACCCAGTCCCTGCATTGCTCGCTGACTTACACTGCACGTTGGATCTATGTTATGGGAAGAATAAGAGAAGGGTAGCCTGCTGCTTACCGATATTTTATGTTTGGATCACGGCACATGTATTTAAGAGAGAGATGAAAGTCCAGTGTCCCATTTCCGATTTATTGTGCTATCAACTAAAAGAAATGAATGGGAGAGAATGGGTAGAGCACCTGTCCAGCTTGACGGAGGGCAAGATCAGGTGGCAGCCAACATGGCAACAAAAGACCTCAGTCATCTATCATTGCAAGGGATTCCACAACGTCCCTCTCATGGGAACAAAAGGATGTATTAACTACAACCCCATACTGGGACAGCGTCAACTTGCCTATCCCATTCGAGGTCCCCCATCGGCAGAATTGTTGACCCCTTTTAATGTATACTACGAAGGAGACTTCGCGGAGCCTCTTCGAAAGGTACGGGAAGCTTGGGAGATAGTCACCAGAAAAGGGAAAGAATTAGGGGTTAGAAGTTGTGCAGCCAAAGAAGAATACAGGCAGTGGGTCAAAGAAAGAGTGCAACAGATCAAATTGCCTTTTAAACCTCAAATAGCGCCCTTGGAAAACCAACCAGTACAAGAAGAGGAAATTGAAGATGAAATTGTCAAAGAACTGAAAGCAAAGTTGGAAAGCATGACCACCAAGAGTAATGGGTTGGAAGAAAGATTGTTGAAGGCCCAACAAGAAAATGCTGAATTAAGAAGACAGAACCAAGAGAAAGATGCCGCCCTGGAAAGTCTCTGAGAACAACAAAAGTCAGAGAGAGAATATGCGGCTAAAATCCACATGAATCTGCAAGCGGCTAATAAAGAATTAGGAATAAGAGCACAAGAGAAGGATACAGCTCTACAGGAAGGCCGGAAAATGAGAGATGTGATTGATCAGCTCAGAGACCGAGTCCATAAGATCAGGCGCAAAAAGGATCAAGCAACAAACGAAAGAAACCAGGCACGAGCAGAAAAAAGCCGAATAATGGATGAAAGAAGCGTGTTGCAACACCACATAGAAGAACTGAATCAGCAAATCCAAAACCTGGTAACCGAATGGGGGCATGAAATGGACGAAGAAAGATGGAAGGTTATCGAGGTAATCAGAATGCAACAGAGGGGTATTAGTGATATCCAGGATGAGATGCGATGGTATAAAGACACAGCCGACCATTGGACTAGATGTTTCGGGAAGTTAGCCAGCCTGGCAAACATGGCCATCGAAGAAATCCCGCCACTACTCAAGAAGGCTGAGGCTTCACTACACCCGCTCCATACCCCGGTAGAAGTCGAGGAATTTATCCACTTTTGTAAAGAACTGATCTTAAGGATGAAAAAATACATTGTTCTAGCAGAAAAGGATGAGCAGAATGTACCTTGAAACTTGCACTTTAAATAAAAATTTGATTCTGCACTAATCTCCGATGCTGCATTAATTTCCATTTCATACTCAAAGCGCGCAGCAAACAAACGATGCCTATCGAGACATCTGAATCCTTCACATTTTAACTTAAAGCTAATGTTTCACTTGTTTGATTTTTAATTTATTAAATTTTAAAAATTTTCACAGAAAACACAATAGCAGGCTCACGCTTTCCTCGGCATCCTTATAGCACGCGCTCTCGAACCAAGATGATGAACGAGCTAGAATCACAGAACGAAGAGCTGAGAAACGAGGTGGCTGACCTGAAAGAGCAGGTAGCTAAGCTGATGAAGATGCTAGAAAAAAACGCAGAGGGACCCTCTGGCGGAGAAGCGGCTGGTGTGGTTAATGCTTCTCGACCTCTGCACATCAATATGGATCGAGAATACGGTGTGCCACCAGGATTCACACCCCTATTCTGCCCTAACACACAACAAGCTCCCGATATTTCCATGAATTCGGATGAAAATCTTCACACCTACCCCTCACATACGTATCCCCTTGTCACTCACCACAAAAACCCTACTGCATATCCACCACAGACAAACCCCACTGCCTCTCTCCCTCAAAACACCATCCCTAATTACACCTACATGAATACCACCACCACTGAGAATCCCGCATACTCCGTCCCTGTAACCACATACCCACTACACCCACAACAACCACCACCCCATCCTTATGGCCCTGCCACCACTCAACCTAACCTTTATATTCATCCGACAGGACAGGCAGGAAATGAAAACCAGGCAAATCCTTCTGGCCAGGAAGCCCATCTCAGTGGCAGGTGGCAACATCTGGAGGAGAGAGTTAGGGCTATCGAGGGCAGTGGTTACGGAATGACAGATGCTTCAGATCTCTGTTTAGTCCCTGATGTAGTGATCCCGCCCAAATTCAAGATACCAGAATTTGAAAAATACAAGGGGACAGGCTGCCCAAAAAGCCATTTGACCATGTACTGCAGAAAAATGGCTTCTCATGCCCATAACGATAAGCTGCTGATTCATTTCTTCCAAGACAGCCTTACGGGAGCAGCAGCTAGTTGGTATACGCAGTTGGAGAGGGCGTATGTCCGCTCCTGGAAAGACCTTGCCGACGCTTTCCTCAAGCAGTATAAATACAACATCGAGATGGCCCCTGACCGGACCCAACTACAAAATATGATTAAGAAAGAAGAGGAGACTTTCAAGGAGTATGCACAGAGGTGGAGGGAATTAGCTGCCCAAGTCCAGCCACCCCTGTTCGAACGGGAGATGATAAGCATGTTTATGGAGACCCTCCCGACTCCTTTTTATGATAAAATGGTGGGAAGCGTGTCAGCCAGTTTCTCTGATATGGTACTAATCGGAGAACGCATTGAGAGCGGCTTACGCCGAGGACGTATCGTCCACAATACGGTTGGTAATGTAAATACGAAAAAACCAGCCAATAATTCTTGGAAAAAGAAAGACGGAGAAACTCACTTCGTCACTAACGATCCGCACCGTCCAACAAATGCACCACCACGCCCCAACTATCAGATACAATATCTATCACAATATCCGCCACAATATCCGCCCCAGTACCTACCCCAATACCCTCAAATGGTAGCTACAGCCCAACCTAACTACCAACCACCCTACACACCTCCCGCATCTTTCCGACCCACGACCCCCTTCATAGCCCAACCATCACAAACCATGCCACCTCCATCACAAAAAACATGGAATCAAAACACCAACCCAAACACTAACCAACCTCAAAAAAGAGCAAACAATGAAAGAAAGCCGGTACATTTCGATCCAATACCCATGAGCTATACCGACTTGCTACCCCGATTGTTCCAAAATTCCTTGATAGCACCATGTCCCATGAAGCCATTGGAACCTCCGTATCCAAAATGGTATGACCCGGCAGCAAAATGTGACTATCATGCGGGAGCTATAGGACATTCGACCGAAAACTGTCAGGGGTTGAAATATAAGGTCCAGAGCCTGATAAATGCAAAGTGGCTCAATTTTGAGAAAGATACTCCGAATGTAGGGAGCAACCCATTGCCCAATCATGCAGGACCGTCTATAAATTGTATCGAGGTCGACCTGGAAATAAATATGCTTAATGAGGCCTTTCCAGGATGCCCCAGGCCATTGATCATCAAATACACCGAGGAAACCGCTGTCCCAACCCCACAGGGACTAAAACCTGTGACAATAAAGATCCCCTGGCCCTTCCCATACCATAGCAACAAAGAAGTACCCTGGAAATATGATGTAAAAGTTTCTGGAGGGAAAGATGGAGAAGATAAGCTTGAAGGTACCATCGACTTGATACCCAATATTGTAAATATAGCTGGCATAGGTGGCATGACAAGGAGTGGCCGCATATACACTCCTAGAGAAGAAAGAAAGGAACAGCCGTGCGGCGAGGCGATCTTGGCTGGTCCAGAGCCAGAAACCAGCAAAAGAGACGAGGTAGAGGAATTGAAAAGACATGTCTCTGATGAGGAAGCTTGTGAATTTTTAAAAATGATAAGGCAAAGTGAATACACTGTGGTCGAGCAGCTCAATCGTATGCCGGCAAGGATCTCATTACTGGGACTTCTGATGAATTCTGAGCCTCATCGGAAGGTTCTGCTAAAGATACTCAATGAAGCTCATGTGGTACATAACCTATCAGTGGAGAAGTTTGAGGGCATCGCAAGCAATATAACAGCCAACAACTTCCTCACTTTTGCCGACCACGAAATACCTGAAGAAGGGGCCGGACATAACAAAGCTCTCCATATATCCATAAAATGTATGGACCACATCCTGGCAAGGGTGCTGATCGATAATGGGTCATCTCTGAATGTAATGCCTAAAGTAACTCTGTCTAAGCTGCCGCACCAAGCTTCCCAGTTAAAGACAAGTTCGATGGTCGTCAAGGCATTTGATGGGTCTCGAAGGGAAGTCATAGGGGAGATCGATCTGCCAGTACAGATTGGGCCAATTACCTTTAACGTGACCTTTCAGGTCATGGACATACTGCCTGCATATAGTTGTTTATTGGGCAGACCCTGGATACATTCAGCAAGAGCAGTGCCATCCAGCTTGCATCAAAAGCTAAAATTCATCATAGACGATAGGTTGATTATCGTCTCGGCCGAGGAGGATTTTTTAGTCAGTAGACCCACCAACCCTCCTTATATTAAAGCTGCTGAAGAAGCTTTGGAAACACATTTCCAAGCCCTAGAGATTGCTAATGTCACAACTATTAAGGATGGGGGAGCGGTAGGCCAGCCTCGGCCTTCAAAAGCGTTACTAATGATGGCCAAGATAATGTTGAAAAATGGGTTTAAACCCGGAGGCAAACTGGGGCAAAATGAAGAAGGATTGATCCAACCCCTGCAGTTGAATAAGAACAAACGTCGATATGGGCTTGGGTATAAGCCTACTAAGGAGGACAAAGAAGGATGGAAGAGGGTCCCTCTGCGTCACCTATCAGAGGATTTTTGGAGCGCGGGGTACGAAGCCCCAGATTTTGTGGCCATGCTGGATAGAGGAAAGATGATGTTCAGCATTGATGATTTAGTGACGGCCTGCCCGCCTGGGCAAGAATTGAGCAATTGGGAGACAATCGAACTTCCCATGACTTTTAATTCGGTCTCAATGTAATTTTGTAATTGCCATATACTCTGGAAAAATAGAACAATATTGTATACACATTCTGATCAATATAATACAATTGAACTTTCTACTGATTACTTTCTCTTGTTTTTTCCCAATACCCCCGTGTCTCACTTCCGTTTCACTCATTTTCCCATAACGCAGATCTCAAAATAACCCATTTAATACCAGTCACGCTAGTATTGTGTCAAGCAACTTCGACTGTCTCAATAATCAAGCGGATGAAGAAGCTGAATTTGACTACGAACCTCCGGAGGAATTGCTCAGGTTGATAGACAGAGAATCCAAGTCTATACAACCTCATGAAGAGTCCACCGAGTTAATAAATTTGGGGACAGAGGAAAATAAGAAAGAGGTAAAAATAGGCTCGTTCGTCAGGGGAGATAACCGCTCTCGGCTAATGGCATTGCTACATCAATACGACGATATTTTTGCTTGGTCTTACCAGGATATGCCGGGTTTGGATACGTCCATCGTCGAGCACAAACTGCCCTTAAAGCCTGGATGCCCACCAGTTAAACAAAAACTAAGAAGAATGAAGCCAGAAATGTCCTTGAAAATTAGGGAAGAAGTGAGAAAACAGTTCGATGCTGGCTTTTTGGCTGTTGCAAATTACCCAGAGTGGGTGGCAAACATAGTACCTATCCCTAAGAAAGATGGAAAAGTCCGAATGTGCGTAGATTATAGAGACTTGAACCGGGCAAGCCCAAAAGACGACTTTCCGTTACCTCATATAGACGTGCTGGTTGATAATACGGCTCAGTTCTCATGCTTTTCGTTCATGGATGGCTTTTCAGGTTATAACCAAATTAAGATGGCTGAAGAAGATATGGAGAAAACTACCTTCATTACCGCGTGGGGAACTTTCTGTTACAAGGTCATGCCTTTTGGTTTAAAAAATGCCGGAGCCACCTATCAGAGAGCCATGGTGACGCTGTTCCACGACATGATCCACAAAGAAATCGAAGTATACGTGGACGATATGATAGCCAAGTCCAGAACCGAAGATGATCACTTGAATGATTTGCAAAAATTATTCGAAAGACTCCGGAAATTCAAATTGAGACTGAATCCAGCCAAATGTACTTTCGGGGTGAGGTCAGGAAAATTACTAGGATTCATCGTTAGTGAACGGGGGATAGAAGTCGACCCCGACAAGGTTCGAGCTATATTGGAGATGCCCGCTCCGCGGACTGAAAAGGAGGTTCGAGGATTCCTGAGGAGACTGAACTACATCGCTCGGTTCATATCTCAGCTAACAGCTACCTGTGAGCCAATCTTCAAGCTCTTGCGCAAAAATCAACCCATGAACTGGAATGAAGATTGTCAAGAAGCATTCGAAAGGATCAAGCTCTATCTACAGAACCCACCAATCCTCATACCCCCGGTGTCCGGAAGACCCCTACTCATGTACCTGACAGTGACTGATAAATCCATGGGGTGCGTGCTCGGCCAACAAGACGCATCAGGAAGGAAAGAGCACGTGATCTATTACTTGAGCAAAAAGTTCACCGATTATGAAGCAAAATATTCCCTATTGGAACGAACCTGCTGCGCACTAACTTGGGCCGCACATCGTTTGAGACAATATATGCTGAGCCACACCACCTGGTTGATATCCAGAATGGACCCAATCAAATATATTTTCGAGAAACCCGCCTTGTCTGGAAGGATCGCTCGGTGGCAGGTTTTGCTATCAGAATATGACATCATATATGTGACGCAGAAAGCGATCAAAGGTAGTGCCCTCGCCGATTACCTGGCTCAACAACCTTTGAATGACTACCAGCCTATGCAGCATGAGTTCCCCGATGAAGATCTGCTAGCAGTGTATAGTTTGGAGAAACAAAAGACCGAGGAAAGATGGACAATGATGTTCGATGGTGCCTCAAATATAATGGGCCATGGTATTGGAGTCATATTAATTTCTCCGGACGACCAGTATATACCCATCACAGCCAGATTAACCTTTGATTGCACCAATAATATGGCTGAATACGAGGCCTGCATAATGGGAGTCCAAGCAGCAATTGAGGCTGACGTCAAACATTTGCAGGTTTACGGCGATTCCGCCCTGGTTATTCATCAGGTCAAAGGAGAATGGGAAACCAGAGATGCGAAGCTAATTCCGTATCAAGCCTATATTAGGGAATTGCTGGAACACTTCGAAGAGATCACATTTTCTCACATACCCAGGGAGGACAATCAGCTAGCAGATGCCCTGGCTACCCTATCCTCCATGTTTAAGGTTGACCGCGACGAGGACATGCCTCTTATCCAAATTCAACACCGGGAGCGGCAAGCTTTCTGCCAGTCGGTCGAAGAAGAGTCAGACGGTAAACCATGGTACCATGACATAAAGTGTTTCTTGAAAAATAGGGAATATCCTGTCGACGCTTCGGAAAATGACAAGAGAACCCTGCGCCGGTTGGCCACAAACTTTTTGCCTCAATGGCGAAATCCTCTACAAAAAGAATCACGATATGGTTTTGCTCAGGTGTGTGGATACAGCCGAAGCCAACGAAATCTTGAAAGAGGTCCACGAGGGATCCTTTGGTACTCATGCCAATGGACACGCCATGGCAAGAAAGATCCTCAGAGCAGGGTATTATTGGTTAACCATGGAAAATGACTGCTATAAATACGCCAAAACTTGTCACAAATGCCAAATATACGCTGACAATGTCAATGCACCACCTGTCTCCCTAAACGTGTTATCTTCACCCTGGCCGTTCGCGATGTGGGGTATGGATGTCATTGGACCAATTGAGCCCAAGGCTTCCAACGGACACCGATTCATACTGGTGGCCATTGACTATTTCACCAAGTGGGTAGAAGCGGCCTCCTTCGTCAGCGTGACTCGGAGTGTGGTAGTAAAATTCATGAAAAGGGAAATAATTTGCCGATATGGGTTACCAAATAAGCTTATCACAGACAATGGCACCAATTTAAATAACAAGATGATGAAAGAGTTATGTGATCAATTCAAAATCCAGCATCACAATTCTTCCCCATATCGACCAAAGATGAATGGGGCAGTAGAAGCAGCCAATAAAAATATCAAGAAGATCGTTCAGAAAATGGTGCTAACATACCGAGACTGGCACGAAATGCTTCCTTACGCTCTTCATGCCTACCGTACTTCGGTTCGCACATCTACTGGGGCAACTCCATTCTCACTTGTGTACGGAATGGAAGCTGTCCTTCCTATTGAAGTAGAAATCCCTTCACTAAGGATTTTAATGGAGGCGAAATTAGAAGAAGCTGAGTGGGTTCAAACTCGTGTGGACCAATTAAATCTTATCGATGAAAAGAGGTTGACAGCGATGTGTCATGGGCAGCTTTACCAAAAGAGGATGAAGAGAGCCTTTGAAAAGAAGGTTCATCCTCGGCAATTCCGAGAAGGTGATCTGGTACTCAAGAAAGTGCTGCCAGTACAAAAGGCATCACAAGGAAAATGGGCTCCGAATTACCATGGGCCGTACGTGGTTAAGAGAGTTTTCTCAGGAGGGGCTTTAATTCTAGAATATATGAATGGAAAGGATTTGCCTAACCCAACTAATTCAGATGCTGTAAAAAAGTACTACGCCTAGAAATACGAAAAAGGCAAATCAAAAGCCCGCTAGGCCGAAAAACCCGCAAGGGCGACCTAGGCAAAAGTTAGGGCAAATCAGAAAAAAAGCCCGCTAGGCCGAAAACCCGCAAGGGCGACCTAGGCAAAAGTTAGGGCAAATCAGAAAAAGCCCGCAAGGCCGAAAACCCGCAAGGGCGACCTAGGAAAAAGTTAGGGCAAATCAGGAAAAGCCCGCTAGGCCGAAAACCCGCAAGGGCGACCTAGGCAAAAGTTAGGGCAAATCAGAAAAAGCCCGCTAGGCCGAAAACCCGCAAGGGCGACCTAGGCAAAAGTTAGGGCAAATCAGAAAAAAAGCCCGCTAGGCCGAAAACCCGCAAGGGCGACCTAGGCAAAAGTTAGGGCAAATCAGAAAAAGCCCGCTAGGCCGAAAACCCGCAAGGGCGACCTAGGAAAAAGTTAGGGCAAATCAGGAAAAGCCCGCTAGGCCGAAAACCCGCAAGGGCGACCTAGGCAAAAGTTAGGGCAAATCAGAAAAAGCCCGCTAGGCCGAAAACCCGCAAGGGCGACCTAGGCAAAAGTTAGGGCAAATCAGAAAGAGCCCGCTAGGCCGAAAACCCACAAGGGCGACCTAGGAAAAAGTTGGGGCAAATCAGAAAAAGCCCGCTAGGCCGAAAACCCGCAAGGGCGACCTAGGCAAAAGTTAGGGCAAATCAGAAAAAGCCCGCTAGGCCGAAAACCCGCAAGGGTGACCTAGGCAAAAGTTAGGGCAGATTAGAAAAAGCCCGCTAGGCCGAAAACCCGCAAGGGCGACCTAGGCAAAAGTTAGGGCGAATCAGAAAAACCCGCTAGGCTGAAAAACCCGCAAGGGCGGCCTATGCAAAAGGCCAGGACTAACCGAAAACCCGCAAGGGCGATCCAGACGGAAAAGGAAAATAGCAAAGAAGACCAACTGGCCAAACCCCTTTCGACACTGGGGCAAATCTGTGGAAAGGGCGACAGATTCTAGTCAGAAATGGTTGGACCTGGCCTGTACCATGACAAAAAGGGCAAGAAAGGAAATGATTTGGGGACAGTACGCACAAGTTCGGACCAACACTGGGGCAAATTCCGGTTTCTTAAGAAGCGGGATTGTTGAGATAGAAGATGTTGCAGAAATACAATACTAGTGTCGGCTCCGGTCAAGACCTCGCATCTCTCAAATCTACGTCCTCTGATACATCTCGATATGTCAAGACCAAATTTTCTCCCTTACTTCCGCTTTTACCCAATGTTTAATTGTATTATCATTGATCAGATATGTGTATAAAATTCAAAATCGCAATTATGAGATGGCAATTACTTTATTTTGAGACTACATTAAAATCATGTTGGTTTGGGAATTTCTGCATGACTAATAATTCTCCAATAATCAAAATGATGCATCTATTCAGCACAGTCGTATGTTGGCTGAAATTCTAGACATGGAACAAGAGAAGACGAAATCTCTGATTCTAGCTTGCTTCAGACTTAGAGGGCCGTGCTATAAGGAGCTGAAGAGGCCCAACTCTGCTAATAAAAAAGGGAGGTTTTCAAAACTAACTAACAAATAATACCAATTTTGTCAAATGAATTCAGCCTATTCAGGCGTTGTTTTTTAATCTTTTGCATCTTGGCTTATTCAGGCCCATCATGTTTAAATTCTTGCTCAGCCTATTCAGGCACTGTTTTTTTAATTTTCTGCATCTTGGCTTATTCAGGCCCATCATGTTTAAATTCTTGCTCAGCCTATTCAGGCGTTGTTTTTTAATCTTCTGCATCTTGGCTTATTCAGGCCCATCATGTTTAAATTCTTTCTCAGCCTATTCAGGCATTGCCTTTTTTAATCTTCTGCATCTTGGCTTATTCAGGCCCATCATGTTTAAATTCTTGCTCAGCCTATTCAGGCACTGTTTTTTTAATTTTCTGCATCTTGGCTTATTCAGGCCCATCATGTTCAAATTCTTGCTCAGCCTACTTAGGCACTGCATTTTAATTTTCTGCATCTTGGCTTATTCAGGCCCATCGTGTTTAAATTCTTGCTCAGCCTATTCAGGCACTGTTTTTTTAATCTTCTGCATCTTGGCTTATTCAGGCCCATCATGTTTAAATTCTTGCTCAGCCTACTTAGGCATTGCATTTTAATTTTCTGCATTCCGGCTTATTCAAGCCCACCATGTTTAAAGTCTTGCTCAGCCCATTTAGGCACTACATGCTAGTTTCCTGCATATCGGCTTATTCAGGTCCATATTGCTTAAATTCTTGCCCAAGCCTATTTAGGTGCCGCACCTTAATTTTCTACATCTTAGTTTAGTCAGACCCATCATGTGTAAACGCCAACCCAACCTATTCAGGTGTTGCATCACTAACTTCCAGCCTCTGGGCGTATTGAGACCTATCCTGTTTAAATTTCGTCTAAGTTATCAAGGCATACCCAATAAATTAGTGTAAGCACAGTGTACGCAAGCCAAAGTCGTCGTAAGAGCATGTCTTACCCCACGCTAGTGACAAGACGGGTAACAGCTGAGGCTCTCACCTCGGACAAAAGCTGCTCATGTCTTTACTCGCTCCTAATCACGATAACATCGAGGATGACATCCTCTATATTATCTGCTAGGAGATGAGTAAAGAGGGGCAAACTGTGAGCACCATTTTTTACCCAAGGTGAGAATAAATCAATTTAAATCATTAGTAATAATAGTAAAAAAATAATGACAAGGAGGATAATAAAAATAAATAACAAAAATAAGAGAGAGAGAAGAAACCAAATAAAAGCAGAAATAATAATAAAAGAAAATAGCAAGGAAAAATCATTCAAGGAAAAAAGAGACAAAGAAAAGAATAAGGGAAGGTAGTTAAGTTAGTTAGAACCATGGTGAAAAGATAACCATGGTTTAGAATAAATAACCTTGGTCAAGAAGGGAGTATAAAAGAAAACAAAAATTGAAAAAGAGGGGGATTCTTTCTTTTTAGAGAAAATTGAGAGACGAAGCGGAGGAAAAGAGCATTCTCTCTCGCGAGAGGAGTTCAGAAACGACCTTCCGTCAATCTCATTGCCTCAAGTTTCCAAGGATTTGCTCTGCAAGAATCCACTCCTAACCTGAATCGAAGGAGACACTGCGTTCCTCAAAGCTTGAATCCTGTCCAGGTCAGTATTCTGGATGAATTCCTATGAATCTATACACTGAAATCCTTAGTTCTTCTCATCACCGATCTGAAATGCGCATTGATTCATTGATAAAACCTGTGATTCTGACTGCCTGCTGGAAATTTGGATCAATTTCGCTTGTACTTTCGTACCTGGCTTTGGTCATTAATGAATTGAACATGCTGGTTGACGATGTGGTTTCTGTTACTACTGGTTAATCCCTTTGTCATGTGTGCGTTCAATGTAACCATGAGTTGCTGAGTTTTTGGAAGACTTTAAATATAATCAAAGTCAGTGGTTATGGTTTATCATCAGCGTGATTTAGATATTGCATATTATGAAAGCGGAAGCGAATCTGCCTCTACCTAATGTGAATTCGATCTGATATGGCTCTGTTTGCTATGAGTTTAAAAGGAGAGATTAGATGTGTTTAGGATATACCGATCGTTTCAGGTTTAGCCTTGGCACAGATTTGTTTTTAACTGCTATCCTTGTTAATTGACATATACCTAAGTGTAGTCAGGCCCTGATTATAGCTGGATTCCTCTATGGTTTGAGCATGAGGCAAGACAATGCACCGCCTACCTGCTGTGGTGATTGAGTTAAATTTGAGATAGTAGGATGGGTTGCTGGGATTTTCCACAGCCAAGCTGAAGTTAGGACTAGTTCCATCGGGATCAGCAGAGATCTGTCGGGGAATCCTGTGAATAATATAGAAGATACTCCTTAACTATGTTGAGAAAGAAGTAGTAGTCAGGGTCAGGAGTTTAGATCCCAACTAGCCAGCCTTGCTTAGCCAAATCCAAGTCAGTTGACATCTGGGGACTCAAATCAGAGAGTAGGAACTCGTGCAGTGAATAAGTAAAAGGAAATCCTGAATGCAGTCCCACAATGCTGTCCTTGATTAGGAACCTGATATGCAACAGACCATTTACTAGGTTTAGAGACCTGAGACACCAACCCGAAGCAGGACCAAATGCAACTAGCAGTTTTCTGGTTAGTTAAGTAACAGGTTCAGAACCTACATCCTAGGCCTGCAAGAGATTACTCACACTGATTTTGTGTCACAGCATTTGTGATCACTAATGCTGATCAGTTTACCAACTGGATTTCCAATCATGAGCCTGATCTTCTGAGTCTGAAACAACCACCTAGGAATTTTTCTCAGCAGGTAAAGGTGAACCTGGAGGTCTGGTCTGGATCTCCACCAAATTTCCCCAAATGTCCCAGTCCTATGAAACCACTAGGATAGATTAGCATGCCAAAACCAGTTGCAGTATTTAGACCTGCCAGTTTTAAAAGGCCTTATGGATAGGGCAACACCAATAACAGCATGATGAAGTCTTGATCCATGTAGAGGCAAAGAATCTGGACTGTTGGAGTCTGGTCTTTGATTAACTCACCTTGGAGCACAATCAATGCTTACTTCATGGCCTGCAAGCAATTCTAATTCTCAACATAGGCAGATGGGGACCACAATCGTTTTGGGACAGCCTTATGACAGGTTCAGACCCAAGGATCCTTAGCCTGTGCAGAATCAAATCAGTTACAGGCCAATCACAAGAACAGGCTTCCCTTGCCTAGCTTCACCTACACTTAATAGATGATGAAAAGTGGAGTTTAGAACAAGCCCTGGCTGGTCTATGCTAGTTGTGTCTTCTAGGATTTGGCTGAGAGTGATTAGCAAGAGCCTAAAGACTAGAAAAATGCTGTGCCTTAGGAGTGAGTGAGATAGGAGTGACAGCTGGAGAATGCAAAAGTAGGAGACCTCTCTCACCCAGTTGAATAACACCACACTCTGATCAGGAAAATAGTTGGTTGTGTACTTGCTATGGGAAAAACAGGACATGTTTGAATATAGGGAGTGCATGATACATTTACTGTCTTTACCTCCTCAGCTGAATAATCTGCTATGGAAGGTCTGCCACGTCCTTTGTTGTGTAATCTAAGTAAAGCAATCGGAGAATTAGAGAAATGATTACTTATTGTGTACTGTAGGTAACTGGATTTAAATCTATACTTCCCTAGGACTTTCAAACCTCAGATTTTGCTCCCCGTTTAACTAGGCCCGTATTCCTAATTCAGCCAAACTTATTCATTAGGCAAGGACTGCCAGGATAGATGAAAAACCAGATATAGGCGAGGAAAGAAAACCAGACTCCCTTGACTAATCAAACAGATAAGTTACTACACTAATTTAGTCCATAGGTCAGGGAGAAGCAGGCATGCTGAATTATTGTAACAAAGTTTGCGGATCAAGTGGAAAAGCAGGCATGCTCCTAGAGCATAAAAACCAGTAGGCTTCAGATCCCCTGAGGCAAAACAGTAGTAAGAAGCCATAGTGAACTTCCTATATTCTCAAATTAAAACTAAGGTAGTAACAACGTTGATTCAGAAACAAAACTGATAAAGCCGAATCTAAAAGAGGCTGACTTGTTTTGAGTATATATATACAGATTGTACAGTGATGGATTTGGCTGAGAGTGACTAGCAAGAGCCTAAAGACTAGAAAAAATGTTGTGACGTGATGTCAATGAGTCAAATAAGTTGCCATCGATCCTGGCACTTGTTAGCTTTTGATCCTTGAATCATGACTTGCTAAGGTCAAATTTACTCTTGGCATGAGAATCGTTATGTAGAAATCTTAATGTGAGGCACATACTTGAGCTTGATGCCTGAAATACACCAGGAAGCTCCCTGTTCCTCCTCATAAGAAACCAACCAAATGCAGAATTGTTATGATCATTTTGACAGGAACTGAAACATGAGGCAATACCACTGATATTTATGTCAAACCTTGACCTGAAATCTACATGTAAGTAATAAAAGTTGCTGTGATAGGAGTGAACACCTTTTGCCAAGGCCAAGTCGGTAATAATCTGGCCTGATTTGAATCCCTCCATCGGTTCTATAGTGGTTGTACCTGAATTCTCCCTAGGCCGATTGATAACAGTCTAATCAAACTTGCATTTTGGTAAAATCAAGTCAAGGTAAGCCTGGCCTAATGTAGTAATGACAGAACCCGGTTTCAAAGCCAAAAAATCAGCACCTAACAAAGCACCCGTAAATGTGTAACTGAAGCTAGGCCTAGTTCTATCTTAGTCAGTAAAGATGTGTAGAAAAATCATATGAATAGTATTGGAAGCCTTCCTTAACTCTGCTGAGATAGAAGCATCAGTCAAGATCAGGAGCCTAGGTCCCAACTAGCCAGCCTGGCTTAGCCAAGCATGAGTAGGTTGACCTGTGGAAGCCTGAAACCTGATTCAAATGTTAAAGTAAAGCAGAAATACACTATGTTATTAGGGGAATTGAGCTTTCTTACACCCCCTCTTGCTGTAAGATGGAAATTATCCCTTTGCACAATGTTCAAAGCCTACAATTATGCCCTGTCTGAGATCAGCATGAACCATATGTGAGACTGAATGTTCTCTTTGCTTTGAAAATTCTTAAAGGGACTGGAATTAAAACATATATCAGGTTAGGATTCTCACAAATAACAACTCATCTCTAATCATAAGGTGGCATGTAAATAGCATAAGATCATCAAAAGGACATGTAATAACCATTTTCCCTGCACTGTGAGCTGGTTATGCATGGAGACATAAGTTATTATGAATCTCCTAATCTGGTTCAGCCGCTGATTGCTCTGTCTAGAGATAGGAAAATCCATTATTGCCTTCAAAGGCAGATGTTACGGTTCGGCATTAGCCTCATACAGGCATGTCATGATTAGATCTTCTTCTAGTACTTCTGAATTTGTTTCATTGTGTTTCATATTTAGTATCTCCTCTATAATAGCAAGAGACAATGCTTCTGTACATGCTGGTTGACGAATTTCTCAGCCAATATGTTTGAATAAAAGAGGCAGGAGTGTAGTCCATGTGGCCTAGTCTGAAAACAAACATCATAATGTAACCTAAGCAAATTGAGATCCAATCTCATTAGTAATTGCAAGATCATTAATCTGCTTGCATGAACAATCCAGTAACAGCAGCACAATAGAAATCCCTGGCCTATGACATCTAGAATTAATCTCAATCAATAAATTTGAGCCTCAAGATCTAATCATGACCTCTCACAATCCCATCCTAGGCTCCCCAATTCTGTAAAAAAAAAAGAGAGAAAAAAAAAAACCTCCAATAACCCAATATGTGAAGTAAATCTACAGAAACCTTATGTTGCTCTGCATAAACTAATTTTGAATCTTAAATTAAGGACCTGATCCTGGTGGTTATAGACCTTCAAAGACCTTATTTTCTTAACTGGGATTTGTCTAATCGGATTCTGATACAAGCAGGCAGTCTTCTCTGCTGTTTTGTGTCAGGATTCGTGCAAGCTCAAACGCGGCTTACGACGGTTTGAGCTCCGCAAAGACATTTTTCCATAAAAATCCGAGACCTTCAAAGACCTTATTTTCTTAACTGGGATTTGGCTAAGCGGATTCTGATACGAGCAGGCAGTCTTCTCTGCTGTTTTGTGTCAGGATTCGTGCAAGCTCAAACGCGGCTTACGACGGTTTGAGCTCCGCAAAGACATTTTTCCATAAAAATCTGAGACCTTCAAAGACCTTATTTTCTTAACTGGGATTTGGCTAAGCGGATTCTGATACGAGCAGGCAGTCTTCTCTGCTGTTTTGTGTCAGGGTTCGTGCAAGCTCAAACGCGGCTTACGACGGTTTGAGCTCTGCAAAGACATTTTTCCATAAAAATCCGACTCTGTTCAAAGACCTTATTTTCTTAACTAGGATTTGTCTAAGCGGATACTGATACGAGCAGGCAGTCTTCTCTGCTGTTTTGTGTCAGGATTCGTGCAAGCTCAAATGCGGCTTACGACGGTTTGAGCTTTGCAGAGACATTTTCCAATAAAAATCCGTCCTTATGAGAAGACTCCAGTTTTTATTAGGATTCGTCTAAAATGGAGTCTAATGCAAGTAGGCAGTTTTCTCTGCTACTTTGTGATAGGATCCATGCAAACTCAAGCGCGGCTTACGACGGTTTGAGCTTCGCAAGGACATTTTCTAATAAAACTCTGGCTTTATTCCCTAATCCCTTTTCTTCGATTAGAGGTTTACCGAAGTAAAATCATGCTGGCTTAAGCTCTGCTCGAACGCTTCCTCTAACAAGATTCTACTCATTTAGGCTATGCGAGTATGCAACTCCCACCCTAGACCTTCCTCCGTCTATCGATCATTTATCCTTTACTCCTTTTATCCTCCTTTCCTTCTTTTCCCTAAAAGAGGTCAAGTCTCTCAACACCAGAACTACGTAAGCCTTGAATTTCCCATTGCACCGGGGAATACGTAGGAGCAGGATCAAGTCCTGTCAGGCTAACCTCCCTCAACCTATTTATTTCCAAATTAATTAAGGGATCAAACTATTTTTAAATAATCACACACCCAATTTAAGGGTACTGTTCCTTGGAACAGGCGAGTGGGGTGCCTAACACCTTCCCTACTCGTAACCGACTCCCGAACTTCGAATCTCATCCTTGAGTTAGGGTTTTTCCAAATGTTTTCCCTCAAAAAATAAAATTTGGTGGCGGCTCCACAATCCAAATCAAAATTATTTTCAAATTTTAGCGAGTTCGTCGTCTCGTCGGAATTACGGTTGCGACATTCCTTATCTGCCAACATGATGCCTATGTTTGATTTTCATTATTTTATATGTACATGCATGGTTTGTGTATGTGGGTGTTTATGAATGCTTTATATATGTGCATAGGTTATGTGTAAGTTGTTTGTATGTATATTGTTTGAATGTAGGCATATGTATGATATGTGTTGGGAGTGATTATGTATATTTATTTTTTATGTGTGTTCTGCTTGTGAATGTGTATGTATTTTGGCTCTATTTTCATTTTGTGTGTACAATTGTACCGTGTGTGCTGTGTGTATGAATGAATGTGTTTGTTTGTTTTGAAGTGTTATTTTTGTGTTTTATATTTATCATGTTTGTCTTCGTGTGTGTTATGCGTATTTGCATTTGTTCGATGTTAGTTTTCATGCAATTGTTGTTTTCTATGTTGGTTGTATGTTTGTTATGTGTGGTGGAGGGAGGAGGTTGTTTGATTGTTTTTTATTTTATGAATGAGTGTGTGGGTTACTTGTGTGTTTGTTGTTTATGTGTGTAAAGTTATTACTTGAGTTTGTATGTTTGTTAAATTTCACTGTGTATGGTTGTTTTGTGTGTGCATGTTATTGGAGGAGTGTTTGCGTATTAATTCGCAACTATGAGTGATCACACCATGGCTGGTGTAGTACACAACTCATATTTGCCTTTTTCACTTGTATGAACATATTTGCCTTTTTCACTTGAATGAACTATGGTATTGTGATTAGCTATCAATTTTGGATAGGTCTAGGATGTCTTTTGTTTGTAGTGTGTTTACCCTTAAGATTGGGCTAAACTAAGCTCAAATTAGGGGAGGTGCAGATTTATTCCTACTTGACTTCACCTTTATGGTCTATAAATAGATCCTTTTATTCTTCTCTCCAACACTTTGACTCATTTGTAAAACTTTTTAAAATTTAGAGTGAGTACTTTCTTTTAAATTTTCTCTTCTCTTTTATGCTAGTTCACGAATAGAAACGACTTCTTATCATGAGGAAGACCAATGTGGTATATGCAAGCTTATTTTATAAGTTTGTGGCTTATATAGTGGTGCATAGAATAACTAGTTTAGTTGTTAATTTTCTAAACATTCATTTATGAATTTTCAGCACGCTTCTTTTTTTCTCAAAATTTGTGAGCAATTGCATCATTGTTAGCTAGTTTGTGTGTATTAGTATTGGTGTATTGTGTTTGTGTGTGCTAGGTGTGTACCGATATGTTTGTTTGTTTATTTATGAATGTTATTTTTGTGTGTTTGTGTATGTTGTTTATGTGTGTTTTTCTATGTATTTTTCTTGTTTATGTCCGTTTGTTTGCATGAGTATGTTCTTGTATGCATGAATATATGATTGTAAATTGTTTATTGCCCATGCGCATGTATTTGTATATGCCTATGTGTATGTTGTTTGAGTGTGTGAGTTTGTTGATTGTGTATTTTGTTGTGTTGTTTTTTTTTGTTTATTATGATTTCAATCCATGTGTTATGTATTTGTATGTTTGTTAGTTGTTTGTGTGCCTTATATTTGGTATTCTTTTTATTTTTATGTGTTTTGTTATATGTTCTTAGTTGTGTATTTGTATTTTACCTTTGTATGTCTATTGTTAGTGTGTATGGATGTTAATTTTTGTGTTTGTATCTAGAATACTGTGGGTTGATTAATTATCTATGAATGAGTGTGTTGTTTAGGTTAGTGTATGTAATATTTGTTTCATTATTTGTGTTTGTGTACTGCTTGTGTTTTTTATGTTATTTTTTGTTTGTGTGTATATAGGTTTATGGATCTTTTTGTTTTTTCAAATATATCTTTGTGTATGTATGCATTTATATGTTCTATCTATATGATGTGTGTATATGTTTTCTTATTTTGTATATGTGTTTTGTGTGTATTTAATTATTGTATGTAGATTTCTTGTTGGAATGTCTAAATTTTTGTGTTTATATATATATATATATATATATATATTTGTGTATGTGTATTTATATGTTCTATCTATATTATGTGTGTATATATTTTTTTATTTTGTATATGTGTTTGGTGTGTATTTGATTATTGTATGTAGATTTCATGTTAGAATGTCTAAATTTTTGTGTTTATATATATATATATATATATGTTTATATATATATATATATATATATATATATATATATATATAGACCTTATTTATTTAGTTTATGTTGTTGTATATTTATATTGTGTTAGAGGTTGTAAACACCCAATTATGTCCGAGACTCATTTGAAGATAATGTATAAGAGAAATTCAAAACTAATACAAAATTAAAATTTTGAAGACAAACAGAAAACAGATAAACAGAAAACAGACAAGCAGAAAACAGGCAAACAGAGAACAGACAAATAGAAAAACGATAATAAAGTCAAGTTTTTTTACATAATAAAATCCTGGAAAAGTCAAATGTAGAAAAGAAAAAGAAAAATAATAAATAGAAAAAAGTTAAAGAAAATTAAAATCAAAAAAGAAAAATCAGAAAAGAAAAATCGGGAAAAATAAATATTTCAAAATCTGAATAAATAGATATTTTGAAATCTGGAAAAATAATTGAAAGATAAGTAAACAATTAAAATCAAAAATTTCAAAACAAAGTAAAAAAAAAAAGAAAATAGTTTTTGAAATAAAAAAAATACCAAATCTGGAAAAAAATAATGTAAAAATAAAAATAAACAATAAAATTAAAAAACAGAAAAACAGAATATTAAAAAACAGAAAAACAGAATATTAAAAAACAGAAAAACAGATAAAAAACAGAATATTAAAACAGAATATAAAATTAAAATAATAAAAAACAGAAATAAAATTCTTTAAAAAACAGAATCAAAATAATAAATACAAAAAGAAGAATATAATAAAAAAAAGCGGAAAATAAAAAAGGAAAACAAAAGGAATGCCTGGGGGATATACGTATATAAAGGAGGCTCTCAAAATTAATAAAAAAGAAAAAAATCTCTCGGAGCTTCTTGATTACTGGGAGATTAACTCACCCCTGGAGATAACACCCAGCTTGAAGAACAATAGAAAAAGGGGGAAATTCATAAGACAGGATCAGGAATCAAAGAAGACGTCACCCAAAGATCAGAGAACATAAGATCCAGTCGCATAATTTCCAGGTAAGTTCGTCAATACCTCAATGTGCTCCAAACTTGACATGAATTGATTAAATTGGAAAGATTCTTGAACTGTAGCCTAGGTTCAACTTGCTCTTACTTGCTTCTGGTTCATGTGTTACAAATCTTGATTAGATTAGGATCCATCATTTTATAACGGAATATTTTAGTTAAGAATTAATTCAAGTTTGAGTAACCTCAACGTTGGAGGTCTAGGACGTTAGGGCGAAGATCTTGAAATCTTCAATTTGGGACGAGCAATTGGAAAGTACCAATTCTGAATGTATATATGATTATAAGACGTCGAAGTCAAGAAATAGTCAAGATTTTTACATCTTGTGAATGCATGTAGCAACCGGAAAAGGGTGAAACCATTGTGCGTGCTATAGAACTAGTGGTTATGCAACCAGTAATGAAAAATCATGCAAGGTTAAACTCCTTGGGCATGCACGCCATTTGTCTCTGAGTGGTCATAAGTCGTGAACGTCTATAGGCTATGTATCTTCGAAGTTCAAGGAGGGTTCGAATGATGTAGCTAGCTACAGAATTTCCAGGAAAGGTATTTAACATGGATACATGAAGCTGTGGCACTTGCTATAACCTTCTGCTTCCTTATAGATGCCTATCATCCAGCTCGGTTATAGCATATGGCAAGAGAGGCCAAGTCTTTTGTCGCTGCGAAAAGGAAGTCATACAGTTTCTGGCACGTCTCTATAGTGAAGGTTTGAATCGAACAAGAATACAGCCCATGCATTCAAAAGACATGAGCGTCCAGAATGATTAATATAAACCAAAACCAATCACAAATTAAGGAGCGTGAGCGTGACTCCAGTGGTTAATCCAAACAAAGTCTGGAGGAGAGTGAGCGGGTTCAAACTCTGGCATCGTCCTTTGTTCAATTTTGAACGTCTGTAACCTCAATTTATGGGTCATTCCTGATTCTCAGCTAATGGGTCAAGTAAGCATCAATCTAGAGGCTGCACTCCAGCCCTCTATATCCTAAACAATGAGCTTTACAATTATTGTGAGCCATACCCAAACCGAACTAACTAAATGCGTACGTGGTTAAGTCAAGGAACGTCTTTAGGGTAGCTTCCTTACAATAAGCACACACCCAAGGAACCATGTAATGATACAGTCACTTTAAATTGGAAGAGAAATTGAGTCCAACACAAGCGGCCCACTCACAAAATTGGCTTCTGGTTCCATCTAATGCGATTCGGCAAGGGCCTAAGGCACCATGCAATCTCATGCAAATCATGTAGGTTCTCGTTAAAATTAAATTTGAGCGCTATAATCCCAGATGGGTGTTGAGCTTAGTGGTTGAGGCGTTTGCACGCATCCCTCATGCCTCCATTTCGAATCCCAGGCAAGGCATTTCTGATTTCCCTCCTCTTTTTTAACAAGCCCTCACACAATAAATGCCTAGATTGCCCAAATTAATAAAAATACAGAAAATTCATAAAAATTAATAAAATTTCAGAAATTAAGAAAAATAATAAAAATTTCAGAAACTCAAAAAATCAAAAATTAATAAAAAATTCCAAAAAATCATAAAATTAATAAAAAATTTTCAGAAATTAATAAAAATTCAAATAAAAAAAAATTCAAAATTTCCAGAAATTAATAAAAAATTCAAAATTTCCAGAAATTAAATAAAAATCCAGAAATTAATAAAAAATTCAAAATTTCCAGAAATTAAATAAAAATCCAGAAAATTAATAAAAATTCAAGATTTTAGAAATTAATAAAAAATTCAAAAATTCCAAAAATTAATAAAAAATTCAAAATTTCCAGAAATTAAATAAAAATCCAGAAAATTAATAAAAAATTCAAAATTTCCGCAAAATTAATAAAAATTCAAAAATTCCAGAAATTAATAAAAAATTCAAAATTTCCAGAAATTAATAAAAATTTCAAAAATTCCGGAAAATAATAAAAAATTCAAAATTTCCAGAAATTAATAAAAAATTCCAGAAATAAAAAACTTCCAAAATTCCTAAATAATTCGTAAAGATTCTACAATTCCTAAATAAATTCAAAGTTATCAAGTATCTTCATAAAATTCCTTAATTGGTAAATTTCCCCAAAATTTCTAATACCTGTATCTTGCTCATCGTTCTTCAAAAATAAAAATCCTATTTTGCGATTCTTAATCTCACGCGACAAGCTCTAAGCACGAACTGGTAGCTTTTTCTGCTGTTCGTTGTTTAGATATTCGTATGGGTCCAAGTGCAGCCGTAGTTGTCTTGGACCCTGTGCATATGTGGATGAGGATCGCCCTTCTAAAAATAGTTTTCAAAAATAGTCAAGTTATTTTTACTTTCCAAGTAGCTTCGAAGGTCAAGTCTTCGAGCACATTTCAAACACTCTTTCAAACACTTTCGAAAGTCAAGCTTTCAAAACATTACCAGAACTACGTGAGCCTTGAGTTTCCCATTGCACCGGGGAATACGTAGGAGCAGGATCAAGTCCTGTCAGGCTAACCTCCATCCAACTATTTATTTTCACTCTAATAAAAGGGATCAAACTATCTTCAAATAATCACACACTCAATTTAAGGGTACTGTTCTTCGGAACAGGCGAATGGGGTGCCTAACACCTTCCCCACTCGTAACCGACTCCCGAACCTAAATCTCATCCAGGGTTTTTTCCAAATATTTTTCCCTTAAATAAAAATTTGGTGGCGACTCCACAACACTATAAAAACATTTTTCAAAATTTTAGCGAGTTCGTCGTCTCGTCGGAATTACGGTTGCGACAGATGGCGACTCCACTGGGGAACATTAGAGAGTCAAGCCCGATCAATTGAGTGTACATTATATTTGATCTCTTTCCTATTTGTTTGCACATTTTATCGATTGCACGATTCATTTACTTGTTTATTTATCTGTTGTTTGTTTGTCTATTCTTTGTACAACCCTAGGATAGATGAATCATAAATTGCTATATATATCTGTACAATTTCCCCAATTGTAGGTATCCCAATTACTTGTGTGCCCTCATACACATTGCATATGCATTATCATGAGTGGGGCCCTATACCCGGGTCTGAGTGCAGCCTAGGACTAGAGGGATCTAGTGGTGTCACTTTGGGGCTTACGTCCTGTTTGACTATCACGAAAATCCCAGCTAGAGTGCGTCCTATTGGTAATGCCCTACAACTGGTAGCTTTTCCTGCTGTTGTGGCAAGCATTGCAAACTGGAACTTGGCTCTAGTAACCTCAACACCCCAGGATTACAAACCACCTTTGAGAGGTTCATATAAAAGGCCATAGATCCTTAGGACAGGTAACCCACATAAGAAGCAAAGAGGGCACACACACCTTTTTCAAGATACAAGGTTCACCGCTCACATGCACTTATTTGAACCAAACAATATGAAGCAGCAAAGGGAAGCCAAAAGCTAAAATCGGGGAGATACAAAATTCCAAATCAAGATAAAAATTCAAGAAAAAATCAAACAAAAACTTCTAGAGAAAATATATTTTGAAAATATTGAAAATATCCCAAAGAAAACTAAAAAGGACGTTTTAGAAATAGGAAATTAGGAAAATAATCTTTTGAAAATAAAAAAAAATATAAAAGGATTTAATAGGAGAGAAGATGAAATTTTGAAAACATAAAGAACGCTTTCTAGAAAAAATTTTAGCAAAACTAAAGAGTGTTTCTAAACAAAACCAAAAGTTTTTAGCAAAATAAAAAACACCAAAACTCATAAAACACAAAAATTGCTCTGGTTTATTTTCAAAATAGTCAAACTTCAAAAGTTTCTAAAAAAATTATTTGTACATGGCATGCATTCATTCATTAATAAAATTATCATAAAAAAACAATATTTCAAAAATCATTTTTCATCCACATACTCATTTTACCCCAACATCTTTATCATTCATGATTTTTGCATTCAAATTATTTTTCAAAAATTAATTTTTAACTCTAACAGAAAATCGGAGAAACACAGCTTCCTCTACATCCTTATAGGACTCGTACACAATCAAGAATCATGGATGAGCTGGAGAGACAAAATGAGGAACTGAGAAATGAGGTCAAGACTCTAAAGGAGCAGATGGCCAAGCTGATGGAGGCCATCCAATTGTCAAAACAGAAGGAATCTCTGGGAGAACCCACAAACCCGTCATATCCTCCTGGGTTCACTCCACAAAACCCTTCGCCATTAACTATGCCTCCACCAACCGAAGGAGTTCATTATGGGTTTCCTCATGGGCATGCACCTTCATACAACCAAACACAAGCCCAAACACATAACCTACCTCCAAATACCACTTCACAAGCCTACCAAACAGCCGTTGGAGGAACGCATTCTATGTTCACCCAAGGGCCGCACCCTATACACATACCGTCTTCTCACCACCACCATATGTCAGAGGGAAACCCAAACCATCCTTCAAGTGAAGATACAGAAAAATGGAAGGGTCTAGAGGACAGGATCCGGGCAATTGAGGGAAACGCTTATAAAGCCAAAGATGCATCTGATCTATGCTTGGTACCAAACGTGGTCATCCCTCCCAAATTCAAGGTTCCTGAATTCGAGAAATACCAAGAAACCAGTTGTCCAAAGAAACATCTGACTATGTACTGTAGGAAAATGTCTGCATGTACCTACGATGAGAAGCTTCTTATCCATTTTTTTCAAGACAGCTTAACAGGGGCAGCTGCAACCTGGTACACTCAGTTAGAACGGACACACATCCGTTCATGGAGGGATCTGGCTGAGGCTTTCCTCAAACAATATCAGTACAATACCGAGATGGCTCCCGATCGAACCCAACTCCAGAATATGGCCAAGAAGGGGGATGAGACCTTCAAGCAGTTTGCTCAAAGATGGAGGGAGTTAGCTGCTCAAGTGCAACCTCCACTATCTGAAAAAGAGCTGGTCAGCATGTTCGTAGACACACTCCAAAATCCTTTCTATGACAAGATGATTGGCAGTGTGACTTCTAGCTTCTCTGATGTCATCATCATTGGAGAAAGGATCGAGGGTGGCATGCGTCGAGGAAAAATCATGCACAACGCCACAAGGACAGTTGACGCCTCTACAGAAAAAAGGAGGGCAGGTGAAGCTTATAATGCGGCTTCTGGTCAAGGCCCGTACACTCCTCAAGTGGCACCTTATGGACCGATTAGCTTCCAACCACCACCGTATACACCCTACACACCATATCCTTACATTGCCTCTACTTACCAAACACCCTACCATCCAGCTTACAACTATCCAACGCAAATACGACCGCCCACACCATACACAGTCCGAACACAAGCCATGAGCTCAAATTCTAGCCAAAGTCAGAAAAAGGAGAAAAATCCTGTCCAGTTTGATCCAATTCCAATGACCTACACTGAGCTGCTCCCTCAGTTAATCCAAAGCTCCTTGGTGGTTCCATACCCGCTGAAACCTCGAGAACCACAATATCCAAAATGGTACGATGCAAATGCCATATGTGATTACCATGCGGGGTATATTGGTCATTCAACAGAAAACTGCCAGGTCCTGAAGCGCAAGGTGCAAAGCCTAATCGATGCTAAACGGCTAGATTTCGGGAAGATCGCTCCTAATCCAAATCCTGAATCATGAGAGTTCATCTGCTGGCTAAGAAATGGGAGCAACACAATGAGCCGCCTTGTACAAGTCAAGCTATCGAGGAAGAACATCCAAAATTTGTCATGTTTTTCAAAATTAATCTTTTGTAAATAAACAGCAATGAATAAATACAAAATTACATTTTTCATATCACTTGAGCACGTGCTTTACATTTTAGCTTTACTTCTAAAAAAATTTTACCATTCTTTTTATCTCTTCAACCCACTTCTTATTCTTATACCCAAACAATAAAATACCAATTGGTGAGGATGCTAATGCTGTAATGAGTAATCTTGAACGTCGGATTAATCAAGCTCAAAGAAAAAAGCCCAATGAGGAAGCAGAATAACAACCAGGGATTCTAGATCCCTATTCAAAGTGTCTTGTCAAATAAAACATCCCGCTGGAATCAAGTCTAAATCCAGGCAAAATTTAGGGATGCAAAATAAGATCCGCTGAATTGGAAGCCAAGATGACCCTGGCAAGGTCGATGTCAAAATTCAAAATTCAAGGAAAAGAAGAGGACCTGCTGGATTAAAGTAAAAATAATAATCCAGGAAAAATTAAGGTCAAAACATGAAATTCAAGAAGAAGAGAAACCCGCTGGATTAAAAGCTAAAAGAATCCAGGCAAAAGTAGGGTTAAAGTTCAAAATAATGATTGATAAAGTCATGATTAGAAAAAGGTCTTGCCGGTTTACAACAATAATTCAGGCAAAATTAAGATCAAGCAAAAGCCCGCTAGGTCAACGATCAAGAACGACCTAGGCAAAAGTTAGGGCACAATCAAGCAAAAGCGCGCTAGGTCAACAATCAAGAATGACCTAGGCAAAAGTTAGGGCACAATCAAGCAAAAGCTCGCTAGGTCAACAATCAAGAATGACCTAGGCAAAAGTTAGGGCACAATCAAGCAAGAGCCCGCTAGGTCAACAATCAAAAACGACTTAGGCAAAAGTTATGGCATAATCAAGCAGAAGCCCGCTAGGTCGACAAACAATCAAAGACGACCTAGGCAAAAGTTAGGGCATAATCAAATAGAAGCCCGCTAGGTCAACAATCAAGAACGACCTAGGCAAAAGTTAGGGCACAATCAAGCAAAGGCCCGCTAGGTCAAACCCTCAAAGAGACCTAGGCAAAAGTTAGGGTACCAAAATCAAGAGCCCGCTAGGTTGAAAACCCGTAAGGGCAACCTAGGCAAAATTTAGGGCAATACAAAAGACCTGCTGGGTTGAAAACTCAAAAGAACAACCCAGGCAAAAATTAAGGTCAAACCAGGAATTCCAGGACAACATGATATCCTGCACCTCATATATTCATAAAACTGGGGCAAATTTTTCCATTTTCTCGAGTTCGATTAATTCGACAATCAAGATTATGAAAAGCAGCACTGGTATTTTTCACCAAAAGGTGCCATTTGGGCGATCGAACCCACATCTTTTGTCATCTTTCCCTTTCAAGTACACTACCTCAAACATCCTTTGCAAATCTTCTCTACATTTTTTCATTAACCATCCAGAATCACTTCGCACACCTCAATAGCGCACATGCCAAAGGAGATGTGAAAAATGTAAAAATAAAAAGGATTAATTTTGAAAAGTTATGACAAGTCGGATGAATCCTTGACTGTTGCAACACTATAGGATTGTTTCCCAAGGATTCATCTTCCTACCAGCCATGATGCGACAAAAAAGGAGTGTGTCTTACTCAATAATATTGACCACCGTTGGATCTCGAAGATCTTGGAAAAGAAAATTCCAAAGCTGAACAGAAGCCAAAAGATTGACCAAAACACCGAACT
This sequence comes from Canavalia gladiata, assembly GCA_037954105.1. Taxonomy (NCBI): domain Eukaryota; kingdom Viridiplantae; phylum Streptophyta; class Magnoliopsida; order Fabales; family Fabaceae; genus Canavalia; species Canavalia gladiata. Next base: position 34,874,101 of record CM075665.1, read on the forward strand.
TAAGTCAATCTAGCTCGTCTTGATTTTTGATTCTTGTCACACCAACTAGAGGGTTGTCAAGGAAGAATGTGTCAGAAAAAAAATTAAAAATCAAGAGAAACAAAAAAGTTTTACACCATTTCATGGTTTGCATTCAATAGCATCTGTTTCATCAAATATTTATTTCAAGCATTAAAACAAGAACCCTGCATCATTTTGCACTTATTCAAGCATCACAAATACCATATTCCCTTTCATTCATTCAAACATCGCAATAAGCATTTTTTCATTCAAGCATTTCATAACTCATTTTTCAAAAACTAATTAAGACCTGGGTAAAATTGCCTAAATCGATCATAATTAAAAGACTTCCAAACTGGGGCAAACGCCTGCCCACACAAAAAAACGGGGTGTCGATTTGAGGTCATCCTCAAGTTCTGAATCAACTCAAACTGGGGCAAATGCTTGCCCACACAAAAATACAGTTTGAGATCAAAATCAAGTTCAAACTGGGGCAAACGCTTGCCCACACAATTCAATTTGAGGTCATCCTCAAAATCAAGTTCAAACTGGGGCAAATGCTTGCCCACAAAATCTCAATTTGAGTTCATCCTCAAAATCAAGTTCAAACTGGGGAAAACACTTGCCAACAAAAATTTAATTTGGGGTCATCCTCAAATTTTGAACCAAGAACAAAACTGGGGTAAACATTTTCCCGGAAAATTCAGGTTGAGGCAATCCTCAATTCCTCAACATCAGAAAATCAAACTGGGGCAAATACTTGCCCACACAATTTAATTTGAGGTCATCTTCAAATTCAGAGTCAAGCTCAAACTGGGGCAAACGTTTGCCCACAAAAATTCAATTTGAGGTCACCCTCAAATTCTGAGTCAAGCTCAAACTGGGGCAAACGTTTGCCCACAAAAATTCAATTTGAGGTCACCCTCAAATTCTGAATCAAGATTAAACTGGGGCAAACTCTTGCCCATACAATAATCCAATTTGAGGTCACCCTCAAATTCTGGATCAAGATCAAACTGGGGCAAACTCTTGCCCATACAAAAATCCAATTTGAGGTCACCCTCAAATTCTGAATCAAGATCAAATAGGGGCAGCATTTGCCCACAAAAATTCAATTTGAGGTCACCCTCAAATTCTGAGTCAAGCTCAAACTGGGGCAAATGCTCGCCCACAAAAATTCAATTTGAGGTCACCCTCAAATTCTGAGTCAAGATCAAACTGGAGCAAACGTTTTTCCAAAAGAGATTTAAATTCAAAATATCAAAATAAAAACGGGGGCAACTGCCAAAACATCTTCCAAACTGGGGCAAACACTTGCCCAAAGTTCCTTCTAATTAAGATAGCCCTTAATTATCAAGAATTTTCTAAACTGGGGAAAAATGGTTTCCCAAGTTTCTTCAAGAGAATAATTATCAAGTGCTTAAAAACCTTCAAGTTCAAGGTAGAATAAGCAATTTATTTAAATTCAAGAAAAACAAATTTCAAAATAGTTTGTCCAAGGAAGCTGACGACGAAGTCCATGTTCCACCCTCACAGGACACATCACACCCCTGCCTCCATCATGTCAATAACAGGACTTTTACATTTTTGCCTGTCTTAACAGGTCATTTTCACTTTCCTTTGCCTGTCTAGCAAACTTGCATCTTTCCTGTCATCAACAGGACTTTTTTTCCACCTGTCTTAACAGGTCATTTCTGCATACATCTTGTCAAGCAGGATTTCGTTTGCATTTATCCTGTCAAACAGGATTTCATGTTTAAATTTCCGCACACATCCTGTCAAGCAGGAGTTCATTTGCATCTATCCTGTCAAGCAGGATTTCATGTTTAAATTTCTGCACACATCCTGTCAAGCAGGATTTCATTTGCATTCATCGTGTCAAGCAAGATTTCATGTCTAAATTTCTGCATTCATCCTCTCAAGCAGGATCCCAGTTGCATGTTCCTGTAAAGCAGGACGTCAAGCATGTTTAATTTCTGTCCACCTGTCAAGCAGGTTTGCATTTATCCTGTCAACAGTAGGATTTCATTTCCATTATTCCCGGAAACAGCGGGACCTCATTTGTATTCTCCTATCAACGACAGGACCTCGAGCATGTTTAAATTCTTTTTCCTGTCAATCAGGATTGCATTTATCCTGGCAACAGCAGGATCTCATTTGCATCTTCCCGTCAACAACGGGATTTTCATCAAGTTTATTTTTCCGCACCCTGGCCTATGTTGTCAGGCCTCCTCAAGTTTATTTTTCTGCACCTTGGCCTATGTTGTCAGGCCTCATCAAGTTTATTTTTCCGCACCTCGGCCTATGTTGTCAGGCCTCCTCAAGTTTACTTTTCTGCACCTTGGCCTATGTTGTCAGGCCTCATCAAGTTTATTTTTCCGCACCTCGGCCTATGTTGTCCGGCCTCCTCAAGTTTACCTTTCTGCACCTTGGCCTATGTTGTCAGGCCTCATCAAGTTTATTTTTCCGCACCTCGGCCTATGTTGTCAGGCCTCTTCAAGTTTACTTTTCTGCACCTCGGCCTATGTTGTCAGGCCTCCTCAAGTTTACTTTTCTGCACCTTGGCCTATGTTGTCAGGCCTCATCAAGTTTGCTTTTCCGCACCTTGGCCTATGTTGTCAGGCCTCTTCAAGTTTACTTTTCTGCACCTCGGCCTATGTTGTCAGGCCTCCTCAAGTTTACTTTTTTCCGCACCTCGGCCTATGTTTTCAGGCCTCCTCAAGTTTACTTTTCTGCACCTCGGCCTATGTTGTCAGGCCTCCTCAAGTTTACTTTTCTGCACCTTGGCCTATGTTGTCAGGCCTCATCAAGTTTACTTTTTTGCACCTTGGCCTATGTTGTCAGGCCTCATCAAGTTTATTTTTCTGCACCTTGGCCTATGTTGTCAGGCCTCTTCAAGTTTACTTTTCTGCACCTCGGCCTATGTTGTCAGGCCTCCTCAAGTTTATCTTTTCTGCACCTTGGCCTATGTTGTTAGGCCTCATCAAGTTTATTTTTCTGCACCTTGGCCTATGTTGTCAGACCTCTTCAAGTTTATTTTTCTGCACCTCGGCCTATGTTGTCAGGCCTCCTCAAGTTTATTTTTCTGCACCTTGGCCTATGTTGTCAGGCCTCTTCAAGTTTATTTTTCCGCACTTTGGCCTATGTTGTCAGGCCTCCTCAAGTTTACTTTTATTTCTTTCAGGCCTATGTTGTCAGGCCGCCATGTAGTTTAGATTTACTGCTTTCAGGCCTATGTTGTCAGGCCGCTGTAGCTTAGATTTACTGCTTTTAGGCCTATGTTGTCAGGCCGCCAAGTAGCTTAGATTTACTACTTTCAGGCCTATGTTGCCAGGCCGCTGTAGCTTAGATTTACTGCTTTTAGGCCCATGTTGTTAGGCCGCCATGTAGCTTAGATTTACTGCTTTTAGGCCTATGTTGTCAGGCCGCCGTAGTTTAGATTTACTGCTTTTAGGCCTATGTTGTCAGGCCGCCGTAGTTTAGATTTATTGCTTTTAGGCCTATGTTGTCAGGCCGCCAAGTAGCTTAGATTTACTGCTTTTAGGCCTATGTTGTCAGGCCGCCAAGTATCTTAGATTTACTGCTTTTAGGCCTATGTTGTCAGGCCGCCATGTAGCTTAGATTTACTGCTTTTAGGCCTATGTTGTCAGGCCCCCGTAGTTTAGATTTATTGCTTTTAGGCCTATGTTGTCAGGCCGCTGTAGCTTAGATTTACTGCTTTTAGGCCTATGTTGTCAGGCCGCCATGTAGCTTAGATTTATTGCTTTATGGCCTATGTTGTCAGGCCACCATCAAGTTTAAATTTCTGTATCACGGCCTATAGTGTCAGGTCACCATCAAGTTTACATTTCTACATCATGGCCTATGTTGTCAGGCCTCATGAAGTTTAGTTTTCTGCATCACGGCCTATAGTGTCAGGCCACCATCAAGTTTCCCTTTCTGCACACTCAAGTTTTCTTTTCTGCACTCCGGCCTATAGTGTCAGGCCACCTTGTACATACCTTACTTTTTAGTTCTTGCACGTTTCCTTGCCTCAAACAGACCCTTTTCACTCCACTGAGCTTGTCTTAAAAGGCCATTCTCTTCTATTTTGCCCATTTTAACAAGCTATTTTCATTTCATTTTGCTTGTCCTAACAAGCAATCCCATTGCATTCCACGCATTTCCTAACAAGCCTTCATTCATTTCAGCTTACTTAGGTTATGCCATCTAGCTTTGTATATTTATACCCTACCGGCACACGAAGTCGGTAAAGTCATTCAACCACCGCTCCTCCGGCACCCGGGGGGGTCCACTTTAAGCTCAAGGCTTCTGGTGCTGCTCGGATTTCTTCAAAAATCGCCTCGGACATAAGGTGTTCATGTCTTTACTCATTTCCCACCTCGATAATTCAGAGAATCATTTCTCACATTATCGGGTAGGAAAATGAGTAAAGAGGGGCAAACTGTAAACACCCAATTATGTCCGAGACTCATTTGAAGATAATGTATAAGAGAAATTCAAAACTAATACAAAATTAAAATTTTGAAGACAAACAGAAAACAGATAAACAGAAAACAGACAAGCAGAAAACAGGCAAACAGAGAACAGACAAATAGAAAAACGATAATAAAGTCAAGTTTTTTTACATAATAAAATCCTGGAAAAGTCAAATGTAGAAAAGAAAAAGAAAAATAATAAATAGAAAAAAGTTAAAGAAAATTAAAATCAAAAAAGAAAAATCAGAAAAGAAAAATCGGGAAAAATAAATATTTCAAAATCTGAATAAATAGATATTTTGAAATCTGGAAAAATAATTGAAAGATAAGTAAACAATTAAAATCAAAAATTTCAAAACAAAGTAAAAAAAAAAAGAAAATAGTTTTTGAAATAAAAAAAATACCAAATCTGGAAAAAAATAATGTAAAAATAAAAATAAACAATAAAATTAAAAAACAGAAAAACAGAATATTAAAAAACAGAAAAACAGAATATTAAAAAACAGAAAAACAGATAAAAAACAGAATATTAAAACAGAATATAAAATTAAAATAATAAAAAACAGAAATAAAATTCTTTAAAAAACAGAATCAAAATAATAAATACAAAAAGAAGAATATAATAAAAAAAAGCGGAAAATAAAAAAGGAAAACAAAAGGAATGCCTGGGGGATATACGTATATAAAGGAGGCTCTCAAAATTAATAAAAAAGAAAAAAATCTCTCGGAGCTTCTTGATTACTGGGAGATTAACTCACCCCTGGAGATAACACCCAGCTTGAAGAACAATAGAAAAAGGGGGAAATTCATAAGACAGGATCAGGAATCAAAGAAGACGTCACCCAAAGATCAGAGAACATAAGATCCAGTCGCATAATTTCCAGGTAAGTTCGTCAATACCTCAATGTGCTCCAAACTTGACATGAATTGATTAAATTGGAAAGATTCTTGAACTGTAGCCTAGGTTCAACTTGCTCTTACTTGCTTCTGGTTCATGTGTTACAAATCTTGATTAGATTAGGATCCATCATTTTATAACGGAATATTTTAGTTAAGAATTAATTCAAGTTTGAGTAACCTCAACGTTGGAGGTCTAGGACGTTAGGGCGAAGATCTTGAAATCTTCAATTTGGGACGAGCAATTGGAAAGTACCAATTCTGAATGTATATATGATTATAAGACGTCGAAGTCAAGAAATAGTCAAGATTTTTACATCTTGTGAATGCATGTAGCAACCGGAAAAGGGTGAAACCATTGTGCGTGCTATAGAACTAGTGGTTATGCAACCAGTAATGAAAAATCATGCAAGGTTAAACTCCTTGGGCATGCACGCCATTTGTCTCTGAGTGGTCATAAGTCGTGAACGTCTATAGGCTATGTATCTTCGAAGTTCAAGGAGGGTTCGAATGATGTAGCTAGCTACAGAATTTCCAGGAAAGGTATTTAACATGGATACATGAAGCTGTGGCACTTGCTATAACCTTCTGCTTCCTTATAGATGCCTATCATCCAGCTCGGTTATAGCATATGGCAAGAGAGGCCAAGTCTTTTGTCGCTGCGAAAAGGAAGTCATACAGTTTCTGGCACGTCTCTATAGTGAAGGTTTGAATCGAACAAGAATACAGCCCATGCATTCAAAAGACATGAGCGTCCAGAATGATTAATATAAACCAAAACCAATCACAAATTAAGGAGCGTGAGCGTGACTCCAGTGGTTAATCCAAACAAAGTCTGGAGGAGAGTGAGCGGGTTCAAACTCTGGCATCGTCCTTTGTTCAATTTTGAACGTCTGTAACCTCAATTTATGGGTCATTCCTGATTCTCAGCTAATGGGTCAAGTAAGCATCAATCTAGAGGCTGCACTCCAGCCCTCTATATCCTAAACAATGAGCTTTACAATTATTGTGAGCCATACCCAAACCGAACTAACTAAATGCGTACGTGGTTAAGTCAAGGAACGTCTTTAGGGTAGCTTCCTTACAATAAGCACACACCCAAGGAACCATGTAATGATACAGTCACTTTAAATTGGAAGAGAAATTGAGTCCAACACAAGCGGCCCACTCACAAAATTGGCTTCTGGTTCCATCTAATGCGATTCGGCAAGGGCCTAAGGCACCATGCAATCTCATGCAAATCATGTAGGTTCTCGTTAAAATTAAATTTGAGCGCTATAATCCCAGATGGGTGTTGAGCTTAGTGGTTGAGGCGTTTGCACGCATCCCTCATGCCTCCATTTCGAATCCCAGGCAAGGCATTTCTGATTTCCCTCCTCTTTTTTAACAAGCCCTCACACAATAAATGCCTAGATTGCCCAAATTAATAAAAATACAGAAAATTCATAAAAATTAATAAAATTTCAGAAATTAAGAAAAATAATAAAAATTTCAGAAACTCAAAAAATCAAAAATTAATAAAAAATTCCAAAAAATCATAAAATTAATAAAAAATTTTCAGAAATTAATAAAAATTCAAATAAAAAAAAATTCAAAATTTCCAGAAATTAATAAAAAATTCAAAATTTCCAGAAATTAAATAAAAATCCAGAAATTAATAAAAAATTCAAAATTTCCAGAAATTAAATAAAAATCCAGAAAATTAATAAAAATTCAAGATTTTAGAAATTAATAAAAAATTCAAAAATTCCAAAAATTAATAAAAAATTCAAAATTTCCAGAAATTAAATAAAAATCCAGAAAATTAATAAAAAATTCAAAATTTCCGAAAAATTAATAAAAATTCAAAAATTCCAGAAATTAATAAAAAATTCAAAATTTCCAGAAATTAATAAAAATTTCAAAAATTCCGGAAAATAATAAAAAATTCAAAATTTCCAGAAATTAATAAAAAATTCCAGAAATAAAAAACTTCCAAAATTCCTAAATAATTCGTAAAGATTCTACAATTCCTAAATAAATTCAAAGTTATCAAGTATCTTCATAAAATTCCTTAATTGGTAAATTTCCCCAAAATTTCTAATACCTGTATCTTGCTCATCGTTCTTCAAAAATAAAAATCCTATTTTGCGATTCTTAATCTCACGCGACAAGCTCTAAGCACGAACTGGTAGCTTTTTCTGCTGTTCGTTGTTTAGATATTCGTATGGGTCCAAGTGCAGCCGTAGTTGTCTTGGACCCTGTGCATATGTGGATGAGGATCGCCCTTCTAAAAATAGTTTTCAAAAATAGTCAAGTTATTTTTACTTTCCAAGTAGCTTCGAAGGTCAAGTCTTCGAGCACATTTCAAACACTCTTTCAAACACTTTCGAAAGTCAAGCTTTCAAAACATTACCAGAACTACGTGAGCCTTGAGTTTCCCATTGCACCGGGGAATACGTAGGAGCAGGATCAAGTCCTGTCAGGCTAACCTCCATCCAACTATTTATTTTCACTCTAATAAAAGGGATCAAACTATCTTCAAATAATCACACACTCAATTTAAGGGTACTGTTCTTCGGAACAGGCGAATGGGGTGCCTAACACCTTCCCCACTCGTAACCGACTCCCGAACCTAAATCTCATCCAGGGTTTTTTCCAAATATTTTTCCCTTAAATAAAAATTTGGTGGCGACTCCACAACACTATAAAAACATTTTTCAAAATTTTAGCGAGTTCGTCGTCTCGTCGGAATTACGGTTGCGACAGAGGTCTATGTTACATGTATGGATGTGTTTGTTTGTATTTGAAGTAATTCGCGTATTTGTCTTTTTGTTACGTTGTTTGTTTCAGAATGTGTCTAGAATGTTTTCTTTTAGATAGAGTAAAGATATACATTACTTGCTCATTTATATATGACATTACAAATTAATTTTTTTTTTATTTATAACATTGCAATTGGTTTAAAAACTCTTTTATTTGTACTTTATTTCCTAGTAGAGCTAGAAAAATTAATCTTTTTATCGTTTTTAGGTAATAATGTGCTAGTATGGTATGTGTCACAAAAGTTATCACGTGAATTGCAAAATAATATTTCATTTGTTTTTATTAAATTTGTCATCAATCCTTCATTTATTTAAAATAATACAAATTAGTTCATGTTTAATTTTTATATTTATAAATTAGTTTATAAAATTTTAAATTCAATTTATAAGTATATTATATAATTTTTAATAATAATATATTATTTTTATAACATTGATAATAATTATTTTATCTTATTTTTTATATTTTTTGTTTATTTTAAAAATTAAGTAAATTTAATATATAATAAATTTGATACTTTTTTTTTCAAATAATTCTTATCATTCAATTCTATTCAACATTGAGTCATCATGATTTATATTAATTTAATTTTTTTTATAATATATTTGTTTAATTAATTTTTAATTTTAAAATTTTATTTTTATAAGTTTTATAATTTTCATTTTTTATAACTTTAATATTTTATTGAAAAATATAAAAAATTTAAATCATAACTATTTAAATTCTATATTTTTAAACTAAATGTAAGTTGATAATTCTTTAATAAAATTAGATAAAACAATCAAACAAAATAAATTTATTATTTTATTTGACATCTTTTTAATAAGATCTATATCAATAGTTATCTTTCACATTATTTATATTTTATTGAATTATCTAATTTTATTATTTATTTGATAATATAATAAAAAGATAAAAGTATAAAGGTAGATAAAATTTATGAGATTAATTTTTTAATATTAAAAAATAAAAAATTAGTTAAATTTAATTTATATATACATTATATAAAAATAGAATTAACTCAAATTATTATAACCAAACATTGAATACAGTTTAATGCTAACCAGTATTTTAAATATGTAAAAAATTTTAAACAAAAAATTTACTTAATTTTATATAGTAAAAAAAAATAATATAAAATCATTAATATCTATATTAAAAAATAATAAATAATAATATTAGTATTAATAAAATTTAAAGTATACATAAACTAATTTGTAAAGATAAAAATTATTATATAGGAACTAATTTGTATTTTTTAAAATAAATGAAGGATTGGTGATAAATTTGTTATAAACAAATGAAAATATCATTTTAAAATTCACATGATAATTTATGTGTCACTCAATATGCCAAATTACCATATTTTTACATGAAATATATGAAGAAATTAATTCACAACACCAATTACTAAATAAAGTACTAATGAATAAGTTTTTAGACTAATTGAAATTGCTAGAAATAAGTGCAATTTACAATGTCATATACAAGTGAGCAACTAATTTATCCATTTACTCTGTTAACAAACAAATATATTAGACACAATGTCAAACAATGTAAACAAAAAAAATGTAAATACGTAAACAATTTCAAACACGAACAAACATATCCATATATGCAACATAGACTCATAGCACAATAGAAATATATACAAAATTAAAATAAACAAGATACAAACACACAGATAAATACATAAATTGAGACATACCAACATATAAGAAACCTACACACAACAATTAAATACACATACAAGAATCATACACAAAATTAAAAAACATAGAATATCATATACACATAACATATAAATCCACACATAAAACAAAGATATACATGAAAAAAATAAAAAATGCATAAATACATACATACACAAACAAAAATAACATAAAGAGAATACATAAACATTATGTACAAACATAAATAACAAAACAAAATAAAATATACCTACCTAAATAACACACCAATTCGTAGATAAAAATGAACCAACTCACATTCTAGATACAAACACACAAAAATCAACATGCACCCATACTAACCATAGACATACAAAGGTAAATTACAGATACACAAATAAGAACATATAACAAAACACATAAAAATAAATAGATCACAAAATATAACATACACCCAAGCAACTAACAAACACACAAATGCACAACTCATGCATTGCAATCATAAAAAACAAGAACAAACCACACAACAAAGTACACAATCAACAAACTCACATACTTAAACAACATACACATACGCATATACAAAATGCGCATGAGCAAAAAATTGTTTCCTATCATATATTCATGCATACAAGCACGTATTCATGCAAACAAAAAAACATAGATAAGAAAAACGCAGAGCAACACACCTAAACAACATACACAAAGGCACAAAAATAACACTAACAAATAAACAAACAAACACATCTATACACACTTAGCACACACAAACACAATACACCAAAACTAATACACACAAAATAACTAAGAATGATACAATTGCTCACAAATTTGGAGAGGAAAAGAAACACTTAAAGTGCTGAAAATTAATAAATGAAAGTTTAGAAAATTAACAACTAAACTAGTCATTCTACGCACCACTATATAAGCTACAAGGCTCTTAAAATAAGATTGCATCCATCACATTGAACTTCCCTTATGATAAGAAGTTGCTTCTCTTCATGAATTAGTCTAAGAGAGAAGAGAGAATTTGAAAGAAAGTGCTCGCTCTAAATTTTAAAAACATTTTACAAATGACTCAATGTTTGAGAGAAGAATAAAAGGATCTATTTATAGACCATAAGAACGTAGCCAAGTAGGAATAAATGTGCACCTTCCCCTAATGTGAGCTGAGTTTGGCCCAATCTAAAGTGTAAACACACTAGAAACAAAAGACATCCCAAACCTATCCAAAGTAGATAACTAATCATAAGATCCTTGTTAATAAGTGAAAAAGGCAAACATGAGTTGTGTACTATACCACACATGGTGTGATCACTCATAGTTGCAAATTAATACGTGAACACTCCAATAACATGCACACATAAAACAACCATACACACTCAAATATAACAAATATACAAACTTAAATAATAACTTTACACACACAACCCACACACTTATTCATAAAATAAAAAACAATCAAGCAACCTTCTCCCTCCACCACACACACAACAAACATACATAACCAGGATCAGTGTTTAGACTTGGACCAGTAGTTGTACTAGAACTAAGTTCATTATTGGGTCAAAGACTAGTAGTAGGACCACGACCAGCATTAGTATTGGGACCAAGACTAGTAGTTGGACGCAGACCAGGATGAGTACTAGGTCCTGGATCAATATTTGGACCTAGATCAATACTAAGACTACAACCAGTAGATGGACCAGGATCAGGACCATGATACGTACTAGGACTAGAACCAGGATCATTATTGAGACCAGGACCTATAGCTAGACTAGGATCAGTACTGGGATAAGCAACAGTACTACTATAAGGACCAATACTTGGACTAAGACCAAGATCAATATTGGGATTAGAACCAGTAGTAGGACTAGGATTTGGATCAATACTACGACCAAGACTAGTAGGTGGACCCAGATTAGGATAATTATTAGGACCAGGATCAGTATTGGGCCAAGATCAGCATCAGTACTAGGACCTAGACCAGTAGTTGTACCACGACCAGGTTCAGTATTAGGTCCAGCACCAGTCGTAGAACCAGGACTAGGACTAGTATTGTGACCAAGACCAGTAGTTAATCCAAGATGAAGATTAATAATAAGATTAGAACCAGTAGTTGGACTAAGACTAAGATCAGTACTGGGACTATGACTAGTTGTTAGACCCAGACCAGGATCAGTACTGGTTCTTTGATTAGTATTGGGACTAGAACCAATAATTGGACCAGGAAAAGGATTAGTACTTGGACCAGGATCAATACCGGGACCAGTACAAGTAGTTGGACCACTAGTAGGACCAAGACCTAGATCAATATTGGACAAGGACCATTAGTAGGTCAGGACCATGATTAGTACCATGACTAGGATCAGCACAAGGATCAGTACTAGAACTAGGACTAGTATTAGGACCAGGACTAGGATAAATAATATGACCTAGGGAAGGAAAACAATTAGGACTAGGACCAATAGTAGGACAAAGAACAGGATCAATACTTGAACCAAGATTAGATTATGAAAGGACCATGATTAGTACAAGGACAAGAGCAGGATTAACGCTAGAACCAAGACAAGTTGAAAGAGAAGGGAAACAATCAATACTAAGACCAGGATCAATAAGTGGACCAAGACCAGGTTAAGTATTAGGACCAAGATAAGTACTAGGACCAGCATCAGTAGTAGGACAAGGACCAAGATCAATAGTTGGACTAGGGCAAGGATGAGTACTAGGACCAAGACATTAGTACTAGGATAAGGATCAATAGTATGATAAGGATCAAGATCCGTACTAGGAATAGGATCGGTATTTGGGCTTGGACATGTAGTAGGACCAGGAACATGATTAGTATTAGGACTAGGACCAATACAAGGACTAGGACAAGTATTAGTGCTTGGACCAGGTTCAGTACTAGGGCTAGGACTAGGATCAGTACTAAAACTAGGACCAACAATAGGATCAGAACCAAAAGTAGGATCAGGAACATGATTAGTACTAGGACCAGTAGTAGGATTAGGAACGGGATTAGTATTAGGACCAGGATTGGTATCGGTACTTGAACTAGGTTCAGTACTAGGACTGGGACCTGGATCAGTACTAGGACTAAGACCAAGACCAAGATCAGTACTAAGACCAATAGTAGGACCAGGAACAATACTAGGACAACAATCAGGACCAGAATTAATAGGACCAAAAACCAGGATTAGCAAAAGGACCAGCACTGGTAGTAGGACCAGAACCTAGATCAGTACTAGAACCATGACCAGTAGTAGGCAAAACCAAGATCAATACTAAACTAGGACCAGCACCAGGATCAGTACTAGAACCAAGTCTAGTAATAGGACCAGAACTATCATTAGTAGTAGGACATGTGTAAACACCCACTTATGTCCGAGGTCACATTTTAAAATTAATTAATCAAAAAAATAATACTAATTTAAATAATAAACAAAAAGAAAATAGGCAGAAAACAAAAAGACAAACAAACAAACAGACAAAAAGAAAAAAAAAATACAAAATAAATGAAAAACAAATCAAAAATCATAAAAAAAAATTTAAATCAGAAATAATAAAAGAAAAAAATATATAATAGGATAAGAATTTTAAACAAATATGAAATAAAAATAATATAATACTAAAATTAGTTAAGAAAAAACAAAAATTGTAAAAACTGGAAACTAATAAAAGATTTTTAAATTCTAAAAATGAAAATAAAGTCAAAAATAAAAGAAAACAAAATCTGGAAAATAGAAAAACAGTTGTAAAACGAAAAAATGTAAATAATAAATAAACAAACAAAACAAAAAAAAGATTTTAAAATTAGAAGATAATAAAATCAAATTAAAAAGTAATAATAAAATCAAACAAAAAAATAAATAAAGAATAAATAAATAAGATTTGAATAAAAATGAAATCTGTTTTTTTTATAGAAATTAAAAAATTAAAAATAAGAGATAAAACAAAATCCAAAAAATAATAATAAAGAAAGAACTAAAAGAAAAATAAAAATTAAAACACAAAAAATATAGATAGAAATGAAAAAAAAACTTAAAAAAAAGAAGAAGAAAAGAGCCAAAGGAAAACAAAAATAAAAATTATAAGAATTAAATAAAACCTGAAAATAAAAGAAAATAGAAAAAATGATAAGTTAAAATTATGAAAAATAATTAAAAATAGAAAATTAAAAATAATAATAAAACAAAATAATAAAAATAAATAATATATAAAAGATAAAAACTGAATTGAAAAAAAAAACAGAATTAACTAACTAGAAAAACAACTTTTGAAAAAAGAAAAGGAAAAGAAAAAGGGTTCTTTTGCAAGGAAGGGGAGGCAGAAGAGGGGGCTTCCTTTTGCAAGGCGGAGAGAACGAAGGTGGGGAACTTCCAAGATTGCCACTCCCAAAAGAGCACCAGGGACCGGGTAAGGAGATAAGAAGAATAGGAAGGGAAGGAGAGAAAAAAAAGCAAAAATGGGCACATAGAATCATTGAGAGAGGTTCCTTTCACCGCCCATGATAGAGGGTGGAGTCACCTTTATGAGGAACCCATATTGCTCGCTACTTCCCCTGAAGAATGCCTGAAATTTTTCGGGCACAAGAAACATCCAAACAATAAAATACCTTGGGGAGCTTCATCCAAGGGAGGAGACTTTAGCAAGGACCAAGAACGAAGTTGAAGGTGTATAAAGCATAAACACCCCGGGTAAGTCAATGAATGCATTAATATTCGGTTGAATCCTTGCATCTTGATTACACTGATCTATGTGAGTCTTGGTTAAATCTATACGTCATGCCAAGAATCAAGGGTCTCTGTCCATTAGTGAGTTTCTAATAAGGTTTTAATATTGTTGAACAACATGCATGGTCTTGGGTGAGTTCCAAAAATCATGTTCAATCGGCCTTCTTGTTTCATATTTACGTAATTGACCACCGATTTAGAGTTTGTACATCCTCACCTTCCTGTTGAAGTCTCATCAATTGAGCAAAGTGTAAGCTTGTTGAACCATATATTTTTCTCCTGCTATTTATGCTTGGTCCTATTTGATCGAAGAGGATAACACTTAGTGGAGCTCGTGCAAAGGAACCACGACCCAGTAACCTACCCAGGAGATATTTACTTATGTTCAATAACATCCTGGACGTCCATGGTGCATATCCAGGACATGGTGCAACTGTTCGGTGAAAGGTTTGGCAGGCTACACCAACGCCCCAAAATAGGATTTTTGCAAAGTTACATATGGAATTGGGTTCTAGGGGATCACATCCGTCTTTTCTGGTTGGCTATGCGCATAACTCATGTACCACAACCCTTGTTTGTTTGCATAGAATTAGAGTTTGCTTATAAGAAAGAAGAAGTGATCGATCACTAGACACGTAGTCAATCAACCATGTTCAGCATACCCCCAGTTTGATAACCATCTACTAGTGAAGACTTTGGTTGATAACTCTTTTGATTGTGAAAAACCTAGTGACGGAGTAAAAGCTTGATTAGATATAGCCAAAAAGGCAAGGTCCCTCGACGTCACTCTTTGAGGTGCATGTATATGTTTATGACCTCACCAAATATGCATGTGACGAATGCCCGACGTACGCGGGAGTTTGGCTCAGCCTAGGGATCCCTCTACAATTCCACAAACCTTGGTCCCGGGGTAGAATACGCCAGGACAAAATTAATACCACAGGGGTCACCTTCCAAACCATTATTTTCACTGCATGATGCGTATCATCAACGTTAGATTCACCATTAATTTAAATTCACATGTTGCATGATGTATTAATCTTCATTCGTGGCACATTACATTAATTTGAATAAAGTCTAAATGGGATCAAGTAAATCATGTTGTCAAAGTTAAATTCGCCCCCTTTTATTTTAAAATTCCATACTTGGCTCCAGGAGCTCTCTTTTATTAATAAGCCTATCTATATTCACGTAGGAAAATTCATTAATACCATGTCTGTCCCCCAAATTGCCTAATTACAAAACTGCCCCAAAATATTTCGTAAATTCCAATTATGTTTGAAATTGCCTAATTACCAAAATGCTCCTAAACTTTCCACAAATCCTTATTCTGTCCCAAAAAATTCTAAAAATCCAGAAAAATTAATAAAAATTCCAAAAATTAATAAAAAATCCAGAAATTAATAAAAATTCATAAAAATTTCAGAAATTAATAAAAAATTAAGAAAATTCTAAAAATATAGAAAGTTAATAAAAAAATAATAAAAATTCCAGAAATTAATAAAAATTAACAAAAAAATTCTAAAAATGCAAAAAATTAATAAAAAATTATAAAAATCCAGAAAATTAATAAAAAATTCTAAAAATCCAGAAAATTAATAAAAATTCATAAAAATTAATAAAAATTCCAGAAATTAATAAAAATTCATAATAATTTCAGAAGTTTATAAAATATTAAGAAAATTACAAAATTCTAAAAATTAATAAAAATTCCAAAAATTAATAAAAACTCATAAAAATTCCAAAAAATTAATGGAAATTCATCAAAATTCTTAAATAATTCATAAAAATTCAAAAATTCCAAAATAATTCATAAAAATTCTATAATTCCTAAATAAATTCAATATTATCAAGTATTTTGACTAAATTCCTTAATTGGTAAATTCCCTCCTAAATTTCTAATAATTACTTATGTCTTGTCTTTTTCATTCATCGTTATTCAAAAATAAAAATCTTGTTTTGTGATTCTTAATCTCACGCGACGAGCTCTAAGCATGAACTGGTAGCTTTTTTTGCTATTCGTTGTTTAGATATTTGTATAGATCCAAGTGCAGCCGTAGTTGTCTTGGGTCTCGTGCATATGTGGATTAGGATTTCCTTTCCTTTTTTACAAAATAAAAACTTTGCTCATTTTATTCTTTCATCGTTTTTAATAAAAATCTTGTTTTTGCGATTCTCTATCTCACGCGACGGGGTCTAAGTACGAACTGGTAGCTTTTTCTGATGTTCGCTATTTAGGGATTCGTATGGGTCCAAGTGCAGCCGTAGTTGTCTTGGGCCCTGTGCATATGTGGATGGGGATGACCCTTCTAAAATTATCTTTCAAAATAATCAAGCCATTTCCGAATATTATTCTCCAAGTAGCTCTGAAGGTCAAGCCTTCAAGCAAACTCTCAAACACTATTTTAAAAACCACTTTTGAAGGTCGAGCCTTCAAAATAAAACCAGAACTACGTAAGCCTTGAGTTTCCCATTGCACCGGGGAATACGTAGGAGCAGGATCAAGTCCTGTCAAGCTAACCTCCATCAAGTAATTTATTTCCATGCTAATTAAGGGATCAAACTATTTTCAAATAATCACACACTCAATTTAAGGGTACCGTTCGTCGGAACGGGCGGATAGGGTGCCTAACACCTTCCCTATTCGTAACCGACTCCCGAACTTCGAATCTCTTCCTCGAGTCAGGTTTTTTCCAAGTATTTTTTCTTAAATAAAAATTTGGTGGCGACTCCACACATAATCAAAATAATTCCATTTTAAAATTTTAGCGAGTTCGTCGTCTCGTCGGAATTACGGTTGCGACAACCTGGGCAAGGAAAACAACTAGGACTAGGACCAATAATAGGAACAAGACCAGGATTAGTATTAGAACCAAGACCAAGACCAGTAGTATGAAAGGACAAGGATTAGTATTATGTCTTTATAACATTGTTGATCATATATATTTGGATAATAAAAAATATAATATACTTTATTACTTTTTATATTTGATTAAATTATTTTAAAGATTATTTAGAAGAAAATAAAAAATAAATAAATAATTTTGATTTTAATTTAAGAGTAATACATATTATTTTATAACAATAACAAATAATTAATATATCAAAATTTATTTTAATTTATTATTTCTATTTTTTATTTACATATATTAAATTAAAATATATTTATATAAAATGAAAAAATTTATAATTTTTCTCTTTCTTTTTAAGACTTTCCTTTTAAAAGTATTTTTGTGAAATTAATTACTTCATTATTACGATAGAATATAAAATGATAACATTGTAATTTGTATGAATCAACAATGTTACAAAGATATGGAAATTACTTAGAGGTGAATATGTTGATATGTTTTTTAGCCACATCATTTGTACGAAAAAATGAACGTAGTATTCTTTTTAACATTGATATAGATGATGGAAATCATTTAAAAAATTAATATTTTTTTAAAAGATGTAAAGATTTAATACGTTGATTTATTAAAGATCTTATACGATTTAATCAAATATATTTGGATGATAGATAATATAATATAAATATATATATATATATATATATATATATATTTGATTAAAATATTTTATGGCTTGTTTAGAAAGAAATTATAAAAAGTAAAATTTATAATTTTAAATTCATAATATTATATATTATTTTATAATAAAAATAAAAAAAAATAATTAATACATTTAAGTTATATTAATTTATTCCTTTTATCTTTTATTGAAAAATTAAATTAAAATATGTTTATTGAAAGGATAAAATTTATTTTTTTCTTGCTCTTTCTTTTAAAATCTTTTTTAAAGATTATTTTTGAAAAAAATTATTATTTCATTATAAAAAGAAGATATAAAAACATGACATTTTAAGAATCAATTATATTTCAAAGATATGAAAATTTCTTTAAAGTGAGGTGGTGAAATATAATTTTACTATTTCATTTGTATAAAAAATTATGCTTTTAAACATTGATGTAGATAATGGAAATCATTTAAAAAATTAATAATTTTTTAAAAAAATTTAAAATTTAGAATAGCTTATTGACACGCTCGTCGCAAACGCGCAAAAATAATTTCTAGATTTTCCCCAAACTATTGGTATAGTATAAGGTGCAACCTAGGTCATCTCCCAAAGACCATTTCATATTCTTAAGCAAATTAGGAGAAAGTTAGAACAAGGGGGTTTTGTAAAGATACGATGTTGAGTTCTAAATACAAAATACAGAATGAAATTAATTTCACTTAACAATTATCAACTCAAGGAATTCAGAGGCTATTTTCTTAACTAATCATTGATCACTAAAATCATGCATTGTGTTTATCAACCTAGGATCATCTGGAACCCCTAAAATGATCCTTGAATTCTCTACTGAGAAACCTCTCAGAATTTAATTGATTATGATCAACAAGATTTAGTAACCACTTAATCTTTTATCTAAACCAATTTCATAATCAGAATTCAGTTGAAGTAAGTAATAAAATGAAAACCTTCAATTAAATTACTTAATTTCTACTCTTCAAACTTTTGGAAAATGATTTACCAATCAAAAACCAATTATAAATCAATTATGCGTTAATCAAAATACGTCAACCGATCAAACTTTGATTAAAGAATAAAATTGAAGAATATAGTGAAGCAGAGTAGAAACCACTTGATATGCATGTAAATAAAGATCAAGACCTCAAAGTTAAAATGAAAATAGCTTGAATCCTTGAATTGAAACTACAAACCTAGCCTTCCATGAAGGAGGCAAACTAACAACAAAGAAAGAGGCAAACTAACAACAAATAAATCCTAAGCCTTCCATGTAGGAGGCAACTAACAACAAATAAATCCTAAGCCTTCCATGTAGGAGGCAACTAACAATAAAGAAAAACTAAGCCTTCCATGTAGGAGGCAAACTAACAAGAAAGAAAACATAAGGCTTCCATGAAGGAGGCAAAACTAACAAGAAAGAAAGAAAGAAAGAAAGAAAGCAAGAAAATGGTATTGGAGTTAATCTCCAAAAAATGGTGTATGTCTCCTCTTGCAAACCCTTCTATTTATAGAGGATTTTTGAGGCATCATCTTCAGAAAGTCACCAACTAGGATATTACTTTTCTACCCTTTTATTGCTTTCACATGGGCTTTGTTGAAATTGCAAAACACTTTTGAATTTTTGCCACCAATGAGCACAAAAATTTTGACTTTCTTGCACCGCAATTTCGGATGTTCACATGTCCGAATTAGAGCTTGACTTCTGAACAAAAGTTGTAGCACCGGATCTTAGCTGTCCAACAAAGTTGATTTCATCTCAATATGACTTCTATATCTCAAGATATGGCCGGATCTTTGCACACTGTTCAAATTCCACGTCAGCAACACTATCTCATCTTTTGAGATAATTTCGGAGTTCTAAACATCCCATTTGGAGTCTGCTCTTGCTTTGTAACTATGGACACTTCTTTAAGCTTTCATTCAAGATAGATTTCATGATTTTTGGATGTCTACAACTCCTATTATGCTCAAAATACTATAATAGTGTCATTTTAATCGGGTAAGCAAAGAAATTCAATTAAACTTCATATGAACCCAAACTCATAAAATATGACAAAGACCACTTAATTGAACATATAAGAAGTCTTAATGAGATAAAAGTGAGAGATAATTATTTATGAAATCTATGCTTATCACTTATGATTTATTTAGAATCTTGTATGATTTGATCATATATATTTAGAAAATGGATAATATAACAATATTTTATCCTTTTAGTAAAAAATTTGAAAGATATTTTAGAAGAAAATAAAAAAACAAAGAAAATTTAACCATTCTAAATTAATAATAATATATACTATTTTTTAATAATAGAAAATAATTAATACATCAAAATTTATATTAATTTTTTATTTTTTACAAATATTAAATTAAAATTTATTTATTTAAAACAAAAAAGTGTAGCATTTTTCATCTCTTTCTAAGTCCTTCCTTTTAAAATATTTTTTGAGAAAGTCATTACTTCATTATTAAGAGAAGATATAAAAACATAATATTTTATGAATCAACAAATGTTACAAAGATATGGAAATTACTTAGAGGTGAATATGTTCAAATATTTTTTAACCATATGATTTTTATGTAAAAAAACATAGTAATCTTTTATCATTGATATAGATCACAGAAATAATTCAAAAAATTAATATTTTTTAATAGATGCAAATTTTTAAGATAACTTATAATTGTTTTAGAATCTTATATAATTTGATCATATTTTTTGGGTGAGAGATAATATAATATATTTTCTCTCTTTATATATTTGATTAAACTATTTGAAGGATGGTTTAGAAGAAAATTAAAAAAGAAAAATTTTAAATTTTAAATTTAGAATATTATAAATTATTTTATAATAATAAAAAAGTAATAAGTTAATGTTAAATTAATTTAATATTTTTATCACTTATTTAAAAATACTATGTTAAAATATCTTTATTTAAAACATAAAATTTATGGTGTTTCTACTCTTCATTTACAATCTATTTTTAGATTATTTTTGAAAAATTTATTATTTCATTATCAAGAGCGAGTTTAGAAACATGACATTTTATCAATCAACTATATTGTAAAGATATGAAAATTACTTGAACATGAAAATGTTAAAATATATTTTAACCATTTCATTTGTATAAAAAATTATTTTTTGAACATTCATGTAGATAATGGAAATTATTTAAAAAATTAATATTTTTTTAATAGATGTAACATTTTAAAATAGCTTATTATTTATTTAGGATTTAAGATAATATATTTTATTATTTTAAATATTTGATTTAACTATTTCAAAGATAATTTAGAAGGAAATAAAAATAAATAAAATTTATAATTTTGATTTAATAAAATAAATATTATTTTCTAACAATAAAAAATAATTAATATATCAAAATTTATATTAATTTATTATTTATGTATTTTTTTTACAAATATTCAATTAAAATGTATTTATTTAAAACAAAAATGTTTATCATTTTTTTTCACTTTTTGAAACATTCCTTTTAAAAGTATTATTGAGAAATTCATTACGTCGTTATTAATAGAGTATATAAAAACATAATATTGTATGAATCAACAATATTTTAACCAGTATGAAAATTACTTGGAGTTGAATATATTGAAATATGTTTTAACCACACCATTTGTTGAATATATTGAAATATGTTTTAACCACACCATTTGTATGAAAAAAAATATATAGTATCCTTTTAGCATCGTCATATATCATGGCAATCATTTAAAAAATTAATACTTTTTAATAGATATAAAGTTTGAAAATAGTTTATGATTTATTTAGAATCTTATATAATTTGATTATATATATTTAGGTGATAAATAATATAATATATTTTTTCTCTCATATATTTACCTAAACTATTTTAAGAATTTTTTAGAAGGAAATTATAAAAAAGTAAAATTAAAAAATCTTCACTTAAAAGATAAAATTTATTGTTTTCTTACTCTTTCTTTAAAATATTTTTTAAGACTATTGTAAGAAATTTATTACTTCACTATTCAGAAAAGATATAAAAGCATAATATTTTATGAATAAACTTTGTTGCAAAGACATGAAAATTACTTAAAAGTGAGGATGTTGAAACATATTTTAACCCCTCATTTGTATAAAAAAAATTATGCTTTTAACATTGATGCAGATAATGAAAATTATTTAGAAAATTAATTATTTTTAATAGATTTAAAATAAAGAATAGCTTAAGATTTATTTAGAATCTTATATGATTTGATGGTATATATTTAATTATTAGATAATATAATAATATTTTATTATTTTATACATTTGATTAAAATATTTAAAAGATTGTTAAGAGGAAATAAAAAATAAAGAAAAGTTTATATTTTAAATTAAGAATAATATATTATTTTATAATAATAACAAATAATTAATCAATCCAAATTTATATTAATTTTTTCTTTTTTTCTTTTTTATTTTGGAGAAAAATATGTTAAACTATTTTTAACCACATCATTTCTATGTGAAAAAAATATACCATCCTTTGAACATGGTGATAAATGATGAAAATCATTTGAAAATTTCATATTTATTTAGTAGATGTAAAGTTTTAAGATAGCTCACGATTTATTTAGGATCATACATTATATTAAGTGATATATAATATAATATTTTTATTCTTTTATATATTTTATTAAATTATTTGAAGAATTTTTTATAATAGAAATCATAATTTTAAATTAAGAGTAGTATATATTATTTTATAGTAATAATAAATAATTAATACGTTAAAGTTATATTAATTTATTCTCTATCATCTTTCATTTTAAAATTTTAAATTAAAATTTAGTTAGCTAAAACAAAAATTGTATTATTTTCTTACTCATTCTTTAAAAAATTTAAGAATAATATATATTAATTTTTATTATTAATGAATAATTAATATATCAAAGTATATAATAATTTATTATTTTTTCCTTTTATTTAGAAATATTAAATTAAAATGTATTTATTTAACACAAAAAATTATTATTTTTTGCTCTCTTTCTAAGCCCTGAATTTTAAAACAAATTTTGAGAAATTCATTACTTAATTATTAATAGAGAACATAAAAATATAACATTGTATGAATAAACAATGTTACAATGATATGAAAATTATTTGAAGGTGAATAAGTTGAAATATTTTTTAGCCATATCAATTGAATGTGAAAAAAAATATACTATTATTTTAGCTTTGATATAGATGATGAAAATTATATAAAAAAATTAACATGTTTTTAATAAATATAAATTTTTAAGATAACTTATGATTTATTTATGATCTTATATAATTTAATCATATATATTTCGGTGATAGATAATATTATATATTTTTCTATATATTTGATTAAACTATTTTACGATTGTTTAGCAGAAAATTATAAAAACAAAAATGATAATTTTAAATTAAGAATATTATATATTAATCTCCAATAATAACAAATAATTAATATATAAAATGTATATTAATTTATTAATTTTATCTATTATTTAAAATATTAAATGAATATTATATATTGTTCTACATTATTAAGAGATGATATAAAAATATAATGAATCAACAATGTTACAAAAATATAAAAATTAATTGGATATAAATATGTTGAAATATTTTTTAACAATATCATTTGTATTAAAAAAAAAGCACATAATGTCATTTTAGCATTGATATAGATGATAGAAATTATTTAAAAAAATTAAATTTTTTTAATAGATATAAATTTTAAAAATAGCATATGATTTATTTAGGATCTTATTTGATTTTATTATATATATATATATATATATATTTGGGTGATAGATAATATAATATTTTTTCTTTTTTTTATTTGATTACTTTGGACTGTTTAGGAGGAAATTAAAAAAAGTAAAATTATAACTTTAAATTAAGAATATTATAAAATTTTCAAGGTAACACGAACTATAAAATTTTCAACATGATTTTGTAAGATTAATTTAAGTAAAATAAGATTTAAATATGATAATTACATTAAGAAATTTTTATTTTAAAGAAATGCTTACTATAAAATTTTCAAGGTAACACGAACTATAATTTATGATGTTGCCTCAAACAAAAATTTAAAGTAAAATCAATTTTCATAAAAAACATAAAAATGTAATATAAAATTATGATACAATGAAATGAACGCAATTTAATCATAAACGACCTTCTTTTCTTATCATGAAAAATAGCATAAATATATTGACCCAAACTAAGATCTATACAATATCACTTCTATCCCAACTTTACCCTAATCCATATCATAAATTAGTATTTACATAAAGTTCTTTCTACTTTTCACTCAAAAGAAATTATTAGTATTTTAAATGTAGGATTACATTATTGTTATTTTTTATGTTTCTATTAAGTGTATTTAGCTTAGCACTTTTTTATTAGGTGGTGACGGGTGAGGTTAGTGGAAGAGAGAAATGTATAATAGTGAAGAGCTAATTTGATCTGTACAATTTTATCTACAAATTTATTTGATAAGTGAAGTTAAAATGGTAATACATTGATTCCAAGCGATTTAATAACTGATAAAAATTATTTCTTTGAGTAATTTAAATTTCAATAAGTTATATATATTTTTTGAATTAAATATTTTAAAAAATATTTAATAATTAATAAACTCTTGCAACAAAGAAAAAAAATTATGCTCTTGATCAAGTATTTGTAATGCTATATATAAGACACATATTTTACCCTCTAATATCTTAAAATTTTTGTATCTACTTATTTATTTTGTTAAATTGGCCTTCTAATAAAAAAATCCATTGTTGATGTCAAAAAGAAAAAATAAAATGATATTATTGTAGATAACTTTTTAACAGTAAAAATAATATTTTTATTTTTATATCATTTATCATTGTTTAAAATTTGACACAAAAATTTAGACAAAATTAGTAATATTGATATAATAGCAATACATTTGTGTTATATGAACCCATTAGTTACAATATAACAACTACTACGTTGGAAGACAAATTGGCTTGTCAATACCAACTTGTGTCACTAAACATGATTTTGTAAGATTAATTTAAGTAAAATAAGATTTAAATATGATAATTACATTAAGAAATTTTTATTTTAAAGAAATGCTTACTATAAAATTTTCAAGGTAACACGAACTATAATTTATGATGTTGCCTCAAACAAAAATTTAAAGTAAAATCAATTTTCATAAAAAACATAAAAATGTAATATAAAATTATGATACAATGAAATGAACGCAATTTAATCATAAACGACCTTCTTTTCTTATCATGAAAAATAGCATAAATATATTGACCCAAACTAAGATCTATACAATATCACTTTTATCCCAGCTTTACCCTAATCATATCATAAATTAGTATTTACATCTACTTTCACTCAAAAGAAATTATTAGTATTTTAAATATAGGATTACATTATTGTTGTTTTTTATGTTTTTATTAAGTGTATTTAGCTTAGCACTTTCTTATTAGGTGGTGACGAGTGAGGCTAGTGGAAGAGTGAAATGTACTACATTGATTCCAAGTGATTTAATAACTGATAAAAATTATTGTTTTTGAGTAATTTAAAATTAAATAAGTTATAAATCATTTTTTCAATTAAATATTTTAAAAAATATTTAATAACTGATAAACTCTTGCAACCAAGAAAAAAATTATGCTCTTAATCATGTATTTGTCGTGCTATATATAAGACAAAATTAGTAATATTGATAAAATAATATTAAAATTTTTCTTTTATGTTATTTAATATAGATTACTAATCCTGCTTCTCATATTTGTATATATCTTTAAAATTTCTAGACTCTGTAATATTAAAATTTCTCTCCATGGTGTAGAAAGCAATAATGGTAAGAAGTATAACATAGGTGTTGAAATTAACATTTCTACAATTAGTCAACTAGTCGATTTAATTAGTGTTTGTGAATCTCATAAAATTTTGTTCTTGCTACAAACTAGCTTTGTAGTTCAGGCTCCATTCAAGTGTCTATTTAAATTAAGATTTCAAGTGCTACCAAATAGATAACGGACACTATAAAATAATTAGTTGAAACTATTGTTGAAGGATATTTACTTTTATTTAATGAATTTTACTATCTACTTGAGATTTGATCTCAATTTTTCGATTAGCAATTTTTTATATTTGCATTATTCAACATTTTAGTAAACAATTCAATTTAATAATATTTAATCCTAGCATTTTTTCATTTTTCAAATAATTTTTGTTTTATATATTTACAAACTTTGGTCATGTGATAAAGAGCATACCAAAATAGCATGAAATTATGATAAGAAGTAATCCAACAACAAAGTCTTGAAATCCAAACACAAATCCACAATTAAGGCGACTGCAGTGAAACAAATTAGAACAATCTTTTTGCCACACCTTATAATTTTGATGAATCATTATTATTGTAAGCCTTATGGAAGCATACATTACACTAATGATTTTATATGAAAAGTAATTAATATTTTTTGTATAAATAGTAACATTGATATGTTTATATCTTTCTTTCCATCAAACATCACAAAACATCAAACATCTTTCTTTCTATAATGTGAGAATTGAGATTTGAGAGATTAGATCTTCAAAAAAATTATATATAATAAGAGAAAATTTTATGATGTAATAAAATATTGCTATAATATATATAATTAAAATTATATATATTTTTGCATGTGTGCGTGCCTATTAATAAGGAAAACAGGAGGCGTGATGAGTATGACCTTTCCTGTGAAGTTAAGAAAGATATAGTTTGTATATATTAATTAATAAATAAATTGTAAAAAAAATATAAATGAATTAAAAAGGGGTATAAAAATTATGATGAGGGGATAGGGAATTTATAGTAAAGATAAGAAAAAAAGGATGAAAGGTCACTAGTGGAAAATGAGCTTTTTACATCGGTTGTTAAGCACTTTTTACATCGGTTACTCAGGCGGTGTTGAAGCAGGCGATATAGAAAATAAGACTTTTTACATCGGTTCTGCAACCGACGTAAAAAGTATGACTTTCTACATCGGTTGGGCAAAGAACCGATGTAGAAAGTACACTTTTTACATCGGTTGCGGGCAGAACCGATGTAAAAAGTATGCTTTCTACATCGGTTATAGCTTTTACCGATGTAAAAAGTCATACTTTTTACATTGGTTCTGCCCGCAACCGATGTAAAAAGTGTACTTTCTACATCGGTTATGGTCGTAACCGAGGTAGAAAGTCCTTTTTTTTAATGTTCATTTTGTTTAGGTATAATACCGTATTATTTATTAACATACCTGCATATACACACAGAATCACCAGACAGACAATACATAATTCACATAATCTATATATTTAAACTAAATACATCATTATTTATTATCAAACTTTAATTTAAAAATGAAATAACTTAAAATTACATCAAACAAGTATTCAAAGTTGAAAAGAAATGTAATAATCAGCCATGTACCTGTTGAAAGCAAAGAGAAAAGATGTTAGAAACTCTACTAAACATAAAAAACGTAATAAACATTTTAAAATAAGTTAAAAATAAACATACAATGATGAAATAATTAAATAAATAACTAACTTGTATCATGTAGTAACATTTTCCCATATTCCATCATGATGATCATCTCGAATAGCATGTACATCATCTATTTCAGTTTCTTCATTTATACTAGATATCCTTGATGATAAGGGAGTTTGAGAAATATCAATATTTGAAAGATCATTGGTGTCATCACTAGCGATTGTTGTCTTTCCTTGAAGAACAACTGACCATCTTTTGGAGCAAGGATCTTGGACATAAAACACTTGTTTTGCTTGGTGGGTCATGAGAAAAGGGTCATCCTTGTAAGCTACTTTTTGAAGGTCAACTAATGTAAATCCCAATTCATCGACTTGCACACCACTGTTACTATCAACCCATCTGCATTTGAAAAAAGGCACTCTAAATTTGGTGTAATCAATCTCCAAAATCTCTTCAATCACTCCAAAGTAAGATATGGAAGCCTTTACAGGATTTTTATCTTTAGAACTTGCAAAATGCATCGACTCTGCCACCACCATAACCCCACTATTTTCCATGGTACTTTTATCATCCTGAGACTTTGTGTAAAATGAAAAATGATTAATATCGTACCCAGTCCAACATATGACATCAAAGTTTGGGCCATTTGCTAGCCACTTCAATGTATCAGAGGCACCATCATCCTTCTTAATTATTTCATCAAACCAGTTTAAGAACGTTTTGTTATGCTCATTCAACAACCATTTCTCGTTCATTCGAACATTCTCCTCCCTTATCATAGTTTTGTGAGTAGATAAGTAAGGTTGAACCTTATCGGTATTATTCAAAATATACAAATGTGCTTGAAGGACTTCTGCACGACCCATGCTTTTCACAGTTATGCCTCGTGTACCTTTACCTTCGTGTCTTCCCTCATGACGAGACTTAGGAACTCCTATGAGTTCCACCTCTGACAAATACTCTGTACAAAACTCAATGGCCTTTTCTGCAATGTATCTTTCAATCATAGATGCCTCGGGACGGTGTGGATTCTTCACATACCCTTTTAATATTTTCATGTATCGTTCTATTGGATACATCCACCTCAGATAAACTGGACCACATAATCTGATCTCTCTCACTATATGAATAACCAAGTGAACCATAATGTCAAAAAATTATGGAGGAAAATACATCTCCAATTGGCATAAGATAGTGAAAGCTTCATTTTCCAACTCATCCAATTTTAGAGGGTCAATGGCTTTGCTACATATTTTATTGAAAAATAAGCACAACCTACTTATTGTATGTCTAACTATTTTAGGTAAAATGTCACGAATAACCACTGGAAGTAGTTGTTGCATCAACACATGACAATCATGAGACTTTAACCCAACTAACTTTAAATCTTTCATCGAGACAAGTCTTTTAAAATTTGAAGAATACCCTTGTGGCACTTTAACCCCACGTAGGCACTCACAAAAAGAAATTTTCTCTTTTTTTGATAATGTATGACATGCCGGGGGCAAATATGTTCGCTTTCCTACAGACTGTGGAGCTAACTGATGTCGTATACCCATGTGAACCAAATCCAGTCGAGAATTGACTCCATCTTTAGTCTTGTCCTGTATATTGAGAAGTGTTCCAATGATGCTATCACACACATTTTTTTCCACATGCATCACATCAATACAATGTCTAACATCAAGTTTGCACCAATATGGAAGATAAAAAAATATTGATCTTTTCTTCCATATCCTTGTCTCTGTGACCTTTTTTGAGTCTTTCCAAAAACAGTTTTGATGTTTTTAACCCGATCGTAGACTTGTTGTCCAGTTAAGGCTTTTGGAGCAACATCATTTTCTGGCAACCCATTAAAAGCTTTCCTTAATCTACGATAAGGGTGATTAGTCCTGAGAAATTTCCGATGACCAAGATACATTGTCTTCCTTCCATGATGCAGTTGATGGTAACTTGTGCCTTCTTCACATATGGGACATGCTTTGTGCCCCTTAACGCTGTATCCACATAAATTTCCATATGCTGGAAAGTCATTAGTAGTGCAAAAAAGCATTGCCCGCATCTTGAAATTTTCATTACCATACGCATCAAACACCTCCACACCTTCTTCCCATAGATTTTGCAAGTCTTCAATTAAAGGAGCAAGATAAACGTCTATGTCATTTCCAGGTTGTTGTGGACCTGAAATCATCATGGACAACATGATGTATTTACGTTTCATGCATAAATCCGGAGAAAGGTTGTAAATTGTCAAAAGTACAGGCCATGAACTATGTTTACTACTTAAATTACCGTACGGATTCATTCCATCTGTTGCAAGTCCAAGCCTTAGGTTTCATGGCTCATTCCCAAAATCGGGATATAGTTGATCAACCATCTTCCATTGCAAACCATCAGCTGGATGACGAAGTTTTCCATCAATCAGTCTTTCATTTACATGCCATCTAAGGTTCTTTGCTTCATCTTTATTACAAAACAATCGTTTGAACCTTGGAATTATTGGAAGATACCATAACACTTTGGCTGGAGGCCGCTTTGTGCTGTCATTGCAAATAGAATCACCATCCTTCAGTTTATAACGTGAAACTTGACACACAGGGCATTCATGTAATCCTTCAAACTCATTTCTGTATAGTATGCAATCATTGGGGCAGGCATGTATTTTCTTATACTGCATACCCATCGGACACAACACCTTCTTCGCCTCATAATTACGCTTTGGTAATGTGTTACCTTCCGGAAGCATCTCTACCAACAGTTCAAGTTATTCGGTGAAACTTTTATCACTCCACCCATTCCTTGCCTTCAGAGTGAATAATCTTAACACTGCTAACAATCGTGTAAAGGTAATACATCCTGGATACAAAGGTTTCTCTGAATCAGTAGATAAGTTACGATACATATTTGCCCACTCAAATGACGCATGCCCTACATAACGAATCATATCCTCTACCCAATCTTCCATATTTATATCAACCTCCACCGTCTGTGACACACTTGGCATGCCTAATAACTCACCATGCCATGTCCATTTTGTATAATTTTTGCAAAATCCATCACAAAGAATATGCTCTCTAATTTGACCAACACCCAAACGTCTCTCATTCAGACAATTAACACACGGATAGTAAAATTATCCATTACTCTGAGGTACATTTGTCTACTCAAAATTCAAAAACTCTTCAACCCCATTCTCGTACTCATCGCTCGTTCGTTTAGCATTTATCCAACTACGATCCATACTATACAAGAATCATCAACACATGATTTAGGATTAACCTTGTCACTCATTGTTGTTAATTTATTATCCTCACTATTGGTAAGACCTTATCCCATTCGGGAAAAAAGTATTTTATTCATCGATTAACATACTTCTAAAATCTTGAATATCATACTTGGTGAAATTTCGGCAGCATTTCGCTTCAGTCTCCAAGTACATAACTTCATTATGGTTTTATTTACCATAATGAAGCATGTACCCAGAGACAATGCAAAATGAACTAAACAAAAATTTAATCAAGTACAATTTACAAGATTTATGAAGAAATTGTTAACCACTGAATAAAAAACTTTAGTCCCAAACTGTCCAACTTGGACAATTCAAGATTTAATATAATGAATGATTTACTTATTTAGTAATATACTCATTATATTCAACCTTGAACGGGAAACTAAGGGTATGCTCATATTTGAACTTAAGAAAACAAACCAACATATTTAAACTCAAAATCAATACTATAACATACATAAACCCTAAGCAAACTTTCACATCTGCAATCACAGTGGAGGCACAATGGTGGTTGAACGACGACACAGCACGTATAGCCAAATAAGAAGCTTAAAAATTACAGAATACAACCAAAATAAATGTAAATTTCAACCATAATAATAGAATGAGATGCATAAATAACAACAAAGATGAGTTCGAACCTTACGGTGTGCGACGACGACTTCGAACGAACGAAATCGTTCAAACGGAGACGACGACCACGAACGTAAGCACGGAGTGAAACCACGAACAATAAGGATGTCGACAATGGCTAAGACTTAAACGAAAATAGAGAGAACAAGCCGAAACGAGAAACTGGGGTTTTGAAAAATGAGGTTAAACACGAACAACTTCGAAAAATAAGTGACAGGGGAAGACATTTTACATCGGTTCCAGAACAACCGATGTAAAAAGTACTTTCTACATCGCTTGTTTCGTAACCGATGTAGAAAGTTTGAAAAAAAACTCACTTTTTACATCGGTTGGGAAAGGAACTGATGTAGAAAGTACTTTCTACATCGGTTACATAACAACCGATGTAGAAAGTACTTTCTACATCGGTTCTTTTCCCAACCGATGTAGAAAGTTTACATTTATTTACAAAAATGCCACCGCGTTTTTATTTACATCAGTTTTTAAAAAACCAATGTAAAATCTTGTTATAATATCGTATTTTTGCACTAGTGGGTAAAACATTCATAGAAGCATCTAACAACAATACATTTGTCTTATATGAACCCATTAATTACAATATAGCAACTACCTCGTTGGAAGACAAATTGGCTTGTCAATACCAACTTGTGTCAATAAACTTGGTTTTGTAAGATTAATTTAAATAAAATAAGATTTAAATATGATAATTACGTTAAGAAAATTTTATTTTAAAGAAATGCTTACTATGAAATTTTCAACGATGTTGGCTCAAACAAAAATTTAAAGTAAAATCAATTTTCATAAAAAACATGAAAATGTAATATAAAATTATGATAGAATGAAATGAACGCAATTTAATCATAAACGAGCCACTAGTGGAAAATAAGCTTTTTACATCGGTTGTTTTGAACTTTTTACATCGGTTAATTGAACGGTATTAAAGCGGGCGATATAGAAACTTAGACTTTCTACATCGGTTCTACAACCGATGTAGAAAGTCACTTTTTACATCGGTTAAGGTCACAACTGATTTAGTAAGTTTATTTTTCTTAAAATGTTATTTTTGTTTAGGAAAATTTCCATAATTATTTATTCACAATACCTGTATATATAAACAGAATACCAGGCAGACAATACAGAAATTACAGAGTCTATATATTTAAAGTAAATACATCAATATTTATTATAAAATATAATAAAAACAAACTAAAAATCTAAAAAACCCATGAATTCAATCCAAATTGGCAATGTCTATCAGAAATTCCCCCCAACGTCTTCTGATATCATCAATTTCTTCATCTAACAAAGGTTGAGGATTTTCAAATATCTACAAAATGTTTTTGATTAAAATTAGTGAACATGTCAAGTTATGCATTCAAATTAAATAATTAAATTAGGATAATTGTAATTACCTAGTGCCAAGAGTGAACAATAGAAGCGGAGACAATGAGAAACATATGTCTCATCACATAATATCCACACTCGGTTCCTCCGGGTTGTCTTGGACACTTCAAAAAAATAAAAAGAGTATCAAATATAATTAGAGATGGTGACAAAAGAATATAAAATAATTGAATAACTTTTAATAAAGTACTTACCTTTGGAATTATCCATACAGGCTTTTTAATATTTGATGAATGCGTCCCTTTTAACCGAAGTCGAGCATTCATTGCTCTATAGTAAAATAAAAAGCAAATTAATACCTTTGAGAATAACAAGTTATATGAATATAAATACCAAAATCATAAAAACTTACAAATCTATAATGTCCTTTATGTCTTTCTTTGGTTTTTGCCAAGCAGAGCATAGAAATACAACTACATTCCGCTTGGGACAAATAATGATTAATTGCCAATGGGCTCTACAAAATATGGATGACAATGAACAAAAATTAGGAATTTAATTGAATTCATGAACTAAAGTAATTAAGTATTGACTTACGATTGAAAATAGGGGGCTAGGTAACAGTCTTTATCAGACTGCAACATCCTCTGAAGATATCCCTGTATCTCAGCTGTCTTGTTCCCAGTTTTCTGCATATGAACTGGGTCTAGGAATCCATAGAGGTGTAAGTTACCTCTTCCAGTGCAGATACGATACAGGTACCTAATATTGCGAATAATTTTCATATGTTAGATTTTGATAATGAAATAATTCAAGTAAGGTTTAGAAATTTATTTACATCAACCATAATTGTAGAACTGTTACACATAGGAGATCGTTACCCACAACCAATTCCAATATATCCTTCTTAGTAATATAGAAGGGGATAGGTGTGGGCTTCCCTATGATATCTGCTTCCATTTTTATTTGCAAAGTTTGGTTGCCCAAGTTCAAGGCGATACCAAATAGACGTGTGAACAAATCAACCTCATATTTCTTTGCAGGAGGCTCAGGAAGATCTGCTTTAGCACTTAAATCAATCTTCTTCCCACGATCTTCCTTATAAACCTACAATAAATTCAGAAAATAGTAAGAAATATATATATATATATATATATATATATATATATATATATAGACACACAATGTATATATTAAAAAGTTAGTAACATAGGCTAAAATTATTTAATACCTGAGGTTGAACTTGCTGCACAAGTCTCCTCGGCCATATAATGAAATGATTGGGGGCTTGCCCCACGACATGAACCTCCTCAGTAGGGACAGGAACAGGAGCATCTACATCTTCAACCCGTTCAACCACCACTCTAACATGATCATCATCAATTTGCTGGTGATGGATGGTTGAACCCAAGGTGTAGACTTTCCCAATTGCTACCAAACGATATGGATCATCAACATATAACTCATAATCGTTTGTAGCTGCATCCACATCCTCTTCTCCCTGTAGTTGCTCCTCCGTTGGAGCACAGCTTCCCTTTGTGCTCATGCGCCTAGGAGAAGGTGATGGATGGTGACCCTGTGTCTGTGTTTGGGAAAGTCCCAAAGATGCAAGCTCCTGCCTAAGCTCTTGCCTAAGCTCCTGCCTAAGCTCCTATCTGAGCTCTTCTCGAAGTTCTTGCCGCAGTGCTTGCCTCATGTCTTCGCGCATGGCGTCCAACTCATCTCTAGACACCAAACCTTCTTTGGATGTCTGTCTAGAAGACAATCCAAAGTACTGTCTAAGGCCAATACCTCAGCCAACTGCACGAACACGTCCTGGATGCTCTGGTTGGCCAATAGTAGTACTTAAGATGTCATCCCAGCCAGTTGGAACAAAGACTCCTTGTGAGCTTTGTTCAACCAAAGAATCCTACAAAACAAAAAATGACTGTTATTAGTAATGTAAATGTTTGAAGATAAATAAAAAGAAATTTACAAAATTGTGTGATTACTTACAATCTTCTCAGCAACAATGCAAGAAGGCTCTGAGGTGTACTCTCCAAATGCCCTTTGGCTTGCCCTCTTCCATTTCTCATGGCGTGAAGGTGGAGAGGGTGGAGAGAGAAGTGTAGAGGGGTCTGCTTCAGATGATTGCTGATGATCTTTCTACTTCTGCTCGATGAACCTCTCCTGAAGCAACTCATAACCCCCGCGAGATAATCTGTGGGGGTAACAGTTCTTAGCAGAAATTTGTTGAGCCTTCTTTCTTTTCTCCTGTTATAAGAAAGCAAATCAATTAATCATAATATTGCTTATATTAGTCAATTAAAAAAATATAATATTAGAAAGATACATACAACGAATGCGGGATCCATTCGAGACTCAACAAATCTCTGCCAAGTGTCTTGATCAAGGAACTGGTACTCCTCACAAGGAGACACATCCTTGAGTGACCCATATATATATATATTTGCTGGTGAGATGTGTCTTGAAGCCCCTCCAGCGCTCACCAGCAAATGAAAGCCACTTCCTCTTCAGGAAGTTAGTGTTCGGTACATCATATGTAAGCTACATAAAAGAAGATGTAATTAGTTAGTGAATGATAAATTTATGGAAAAACTTAAATTTTTAAAGTTAAATACCATGATAGTCTCCCAAATTTGATCCTTGACTCGCATCTCAACATCATCCCAATCCTTCTTCAAAATACTGGCTTTGCTTCGTCCAAGGAGGGCCACATAACTCTTAAACTTTGTCTTGTTTGGCCCTAATGGATTCCCAATGGCCTGATCAAACTCTATGGGAATCCTCTGTTCACCGCTCCGACTAAGGGTTAACTCCCTTAACCGTGTGGCTCGTCTTCCCTTCTTTTGCCAAGAAGAAGGGTTCTCAGACCCACTTTGTGAAGGAGGAACCTCTGAAGGGTCAGCCATGTATCTAGTAAAAGTAGAGAAAACAAATATGAAAAAGTTAATTTTTATTAACTTATACTTGAGAAGTGACAAGTATCTGTATTGGATTAGGAAACTCCCCCTTGATATTTCTGGAACACTTTCCACTTACACAAAGTAACAGGCAAAGGCTAAGGCTATCTACCTCATACAAAGTAAAACAGGCAAAGGCTAAGGCTAAGACTAAGGCAAAACAGAAACAGGAAAAACAGAGACCTAAACAGAAACATGCTAAGGCTAACAACAACTAGTGCAGAAACAGAAACAGAAACAGAGACCTAAACAGGCAAAGGCTAAGGCTATCTACCTCATACAAAGTAACAGGCAAAGGCTAAGGCTAAGACTAAGGAAAAACAGAAACAGGCAAAACAGAGACCTTAATAGAAACAGGCTAAGACTAACAACAACTAATGCACAAACAGAAACAGAAACAGAGACCTAAACAGGCAAAGGCTAAGGCTATCTACCTCATACAAAGTAACAGGAAAAGGCTAAGGCTAAGACTAAAGCTAAACAGAAACAGGAAAACCAGAGACCTAAACAAAAATATGCTAAGGCTAATGTCGCAACCGTAATTCCGACGAGACGACGAACTCGCTAAAATTTTAAAAAAGTTGATTTTATTGATGTGGAGTCGCCACCAAATTTTTATTTAAGGGAAAAAGATTTGGAAAAACCCTGGATGAGATTTAGGTTCGGGAGTCGATTACGAGTGGGGAAGGTGTTAGGCACCCCATTCGCCTGTTCCGAAGAACAGTACCCTTAAATTGAGTGTATGATTATTTGAAAATGATTTGATCCCTTTTATTAGAGTGGAAATAAATATTTGATGGTGGTTAGCCTGATAGGACTTCATCCTGCTCCTACGTATTCCCCGGTGCAATGGGAAACTCAAGGCTTACGTAGTTCTGGTTATGTTTTGAAAGCTTGACTTTCGAAAGTGTTTGAAAAAGTGTTTGAAATGTGCTCGAAGGCTTGACCTTCGGAGCTACTTGGAAAGTAAAAATAGCTTGACTATTTTTGAAAACTATTTTTAGGAGGGCGATCCTCATCCACATATGCATAGGGCCCAAGACAACTACGGCTGCACTTGGACCCATACGAATCTCTAAACAACGAACAGTAGAAAAAGCTACCAGTTCGTACTTAGAGCTCGTCGCGTGAGATTAAGAATCGCAAAACAAGATTTTTTTATTTTGAAAATCGTAGAATAAGAATGAGCAAGGTTTTTATTTTGTAAAAAGGAAAGGCAACCCTAATCCACATATGCACAGGGCCCAAGACAACTACGGCTGCACTTGGACCCATACGAATCTCTAAACAACGAACAGCAGAAAAAGCTACCAGTTCGTGCTTATAGCTCGTCGCGTGAGATTAAGAATCGCAAAACAAGATTTTTTTATTTTTGAATAACGATGAATGAAAAAGACAAGATACAAATAATCCTTAGAAATTTAGGAGGGAATTTATCAATTAAGGAATTTTATGAAAATACTTGATAATCTTGAATTTATTTAGGAATTATAGAGTTTTTATGAATTATTTAAAAAAATTATTTTTGAAATTTTTTATTAATTTCTAGAAATTTTGAATTTTTTATTATTTTCTGGAATTTTTGAAATTTTTATTATTTTCTGGAAATTTTGATTTAATTTCTTGAATTTTTTATTAATTTCTGGAATTTTTGAATTTTTTATTAATTTTCTGGATTTTTATTTAATTTCTGGAAATTTTGTTTAATTTCTATTAATTTCTGGAATTTTTGAATTTTTTATTAATTTTCTGGATTTTTATTTAGTTTCTGGAAATTTTGTTTAATTTCTATTAATTTCTGGAACTTTTGAATTTTTTATTATTTTTCTGAATTTTTATTTAATTTCTGGAATTTTTGAAATTTTTATTATTTTTTGAATTTTTGTATTTTTATTTTGGGGACAGAATAAGGATTTTGTGGAAAGCTTGGGGCATTTTGGTCATTTCTGTGGTAGGGACAGAATTGGAATTTGTGGAATGTTTGGGGGCATTTTGGTCATTTCTGTGGTAGGGACAGAATTGGAATTTGTGGAAAGTTTGGGGGGCATTTTGGTCATTTCTGTGGTAGGGCGTGGGTGAGGCTCTTGGCATGTGAGGCGCGCGTGCTAGGAAGGAGTTTTTTTTGTGAAAAGGGTAATGTGTAGCATGGAGGATTCGAACCCAGGCACAGTGGGTCAACAGCGCCCCTCCCAACCGCTAGGCC
This sequence comes from Canavalia gladiata, assembly GCA_037954105.1. NCBI lineage: Eukaryota > Viridiplantae > Streptophyta > Magnoliopsida > Fabales > Fabaceae > Canavalia > Canavalia gladiata. Next base: position 34,912,160 of record CM075665.1, read on the forward strand.
AAGCACCTTGTTGGGTGTATCATGCTCGCGATTAGTACTTATCCCATTACTTCAAAGTATGCTTTATGTGGTTTCTACATGGACAGATACGTGATTAGGCGAGCTGTTCATTTTACTTATGTGGGCCAATCTTATGCCATTGTTGGGTCTCTCCTGCCACTGGGAATATTGCAATTTGAATCTTCTTGGATGTAAGCGAGATTCGTATAACGTTAACGAGGTCCCTAGCTGCTGGGAATCGATCGAACAACCAAGTGCTCGAGGGGGAATTTTGTACACATTCTTGGTACAATATGCAGAGAACCAAATTTGCCTAATAGGATGCATCATCTTTCTGTTTTTATTTGCCTATTTGGTCTGCGTTCTATAGAGTCTAGACCGATCATTCCTCTGAGCTTTGGCAAAGATTTTTCTAATGGCATCCATAGGGTGCTCCGATTTTAAACATAACAATTTCAGGGGACTTGTTTGAGCTTCTATAGTTTTTGTTAAAGGTTTTCGATTAACAGGTTCATGTAAAAACGGCCTTTGACTACGCTTGATGTTTCTAAAGGGGATCTTCAAAAGCAGTACAGTGATGGAGACAATAAAGGCATAACAATGAGTAATTATTTTGGCCAAATTCTTGCCTTTTCCTTAAGAGTGAATACCAAAGCTTGAGGACGATTGGGCTAGCTTGTTCATCATGCAGAACAGGTCACTATCCCGTTCCTCCGACCAAGTTCAGGTAAGTGGCTTGGGGAAACCAATATCCTTAGAAACGAGTCAAGGGAATCAACACCCTCAAAAGGACTCGGTCTTCAGGCAAATTTACCTTTGATGCTCTCACTCTAACATTTACATATTACCAAAGAATTCATTAATGGATCAAGAACCAACTAGATCTTTACACAGTCAATCAAAACATTCCGTGATATCTTCCAAGCACTAGTTCTACGAATAATAATTCAAAAAGAATCCCTTACAATTGCATGCTGATTTTTAGGTTGGGCTTAGGTTAGCTTGAGTTACCTATCACTAACACAGTTAGATTGCAGATCATGTCAGAGTTGCGGTGATTAATAAAGTGATTATCCCCATCCTAGGTTCACCCTCGTTGCAAGAATATACGCAATGTCTTGGCGTAAATTAAAAAGAACCTGAGAGTAGCCAATTTGAAGCTATTCTTGAAAGATCAATGCAGCATCCCGCAGCGGCCAGGGTCGTTTTCCCCTTTTCAATGGTAGGTTCCCTTGGAGTGTTCGACCCGAATCCGAAAGCTCTCAAGAAGATATGGTTCCGGAAGCCTTCAATTGCATCTCCCTGTGTGTAGGCACGTTTGAAAGAATTTCTCGAATCATGCTCTAGTTCTCCAGCGTCCACCCCTTTGTTGATGAAATCTCCCAAAATCCGTCTCCTCCCGAAATTTTTTCGTTTTTATTAGCTCTCTCTATCGATTTTCAAAATTCTGTTTTAATTTTTTATTTTTTTTCTTACTCTGTTTTAATATTCTGTTTTAATTTTTTTATTTTTTTTCCTATTCTGTTTTAATATTCTGTTTTAATATGTATTTTCAATTATTATTATCTTTTGTTTCTTTTTTTTAATTTTGGTTTTTTTATTATTTCTGTTTTTACAAAAAAAAATTTATTATTGAAAATTCTTTTTTTGTTATTTTTCTTTTTTCAGATTTTATTTTCCATTTTCCTTTATTATCCTTTTTGTTAAATTATCCTTTTTGTTAAATTTTTCTTTAGATTTATTTCTTAAAACGTTTTTATTTTGATTTTTGTTTTTTGATTTTTTATTATTTCTGATTTTAGTTTTAATTTTTTCCAGATTTGGTATTTTTGTTTTTTTAAATAATTTTAGTATTATATCATTTTTATTTTTTCCAAAAAACACTTTTCTTATTTTTTCATTATTTATTATATATATTTTTATTATCGTCTATTTTTCTGTTTATTCTGTTTTCTGTTTTTCCATCCATTTTCTTTCTGTTTATTATTTAACTTAGTTTTAGTTTCTTGATTAACTTTATAATTGGGGGCCTCGGACATAAATGGGTGTTTACAGCTAACAACAACTAATGCAGAAACAGAAACAAAAACAGAGACCTAAACAGGCAAAGGCTAAGGCTATCTACCTCATACAAAGTAACAGGCAAAGGCTAAGGCCAAGACTGAGGCAAAACAGAAACAGGCAAAACAGAGACCTTAACAGAAACAGGCTAAGGCTAACAACGACTAATGCACAAACAAACAGAAACAGAGACCTAAACAGGCAAAGACGAAGGCTATCTACCTCACACAAAGTAACAGGCAAAGGCTAAGGCTAAGACTAAGGCTAAGACTAAGGAAAAACAGAAACAGGCAAAACAAAGACCTAAACAGAAGCAGGCTAAGGCTAACAACTAATGCAGAAACAGAAACAGGAAACAGAGACCTAAACAGAGAGCCAGAATGGTACATACCGGTGTACACGACGCTGTAGACGACGACGACGGCGTGCTTCGACAATGACAGCGACTTTGAGAACGACGACGGCTTTGAGAACGACGGCAGCTTTGGCAGCTTAGAGGAACTGAGTCAGGGCAGGAATCGAGTTTTTACACTCATGAGGACAACAACGGTCGCATTAGCTAAAGAGGAGGGAAAACAAACTTTCTACGTCGGTTGTTTCAGAGAACTGATGTAAAAAGATCTTTCTACATCGGTTACACTACTCAACCGATGTAGAAAGTCTTATTTTCTACATCGGTTGCTTTATAACCGATGTAGAAAGTCACTTTTTACATCGGTTATAAAGCAACCGATGTAGAAAGTGTCAAATTTATTTACAAAAATGCCATCGTCTTTTTTCTACATCGGTTGGCGAATAACCGACGTAAAATCCTGTTATAAAAAGCTATTTTTCTACCAATGAGCTTCTTTTCTTATCATGAAAAATCAAATAAAAAATTAAAAGTACTTATATTTATAATTAAATTAATTATCCAAACTCATAAGTTTGGTAGCATGGATTAAAGAATCTTATGGAAATTAATATCCTACCATATCAATTTAAAAACGCTGATAAATTAAATTTTAAAAAGTAATACCTCCTCCCACAAGACAAAGTAGAAAAACCGTGTCAATAATTAAACAGGTAACACCATCCCATGAGCTTCAATATAAGACATAAGTAACTTATTTTTTCAAATAATTTAAAATGTCACTCATTGAAATTTAAACCATTTCCCAACTCGGCCGAACCAATTCATTGAAGTTAGAGGGCCTTTCGCTTCATTTGCAAACGACCTCATTGGAATGCTTTCTTGATCATTTGGAGCGTCTCCGGCAAGTGTCTTCTCTCTCTCACTACCCTTAACTGCTATTTCTTCATCAAGAATTGTTGACCCAGCAAGAAATGTTTTCTTGATTATCCACTCCGATGTTTTTGCTTTTGGACAAAGAAACAGAGCACAACTGCAGTTTTACAATTAGAACAGTGCTTGGTGATCAAAATTGGGTTAGTTGTTGTGGATGTTTTCTTTTACTGTTTTGGGATAGGATTGACACCATTTGAGAACATGACACATATGCGGTGACCCACAAGGTATTCTAATTCTATTGTCTCCCTATTTACTTAATCCCATACAAAATATTCTTGTTGTCTATTAGTCAAGAATATGATCTGAATACAATTTTGAAAGTGAGTTACACTTAGTTCGTTTCTACCATTTTAATGTTGAATTACTCATAAAAGTATAACACCAGTTGGTGTTTCTATCTTTTTCCATTAAATTTCACTTCAGGGAAGGTGTGCAGCATGGGCATATACTCTTATGAATTTAACGCGTCCATTTGCACCAGAGTTGGAGCATGTTTGTGGGAGGCCATTAGGACTAACAAAAGCTTATTCAAGCGCTATCTTCCAAAAAAAGGTAACTTCACCACAAATTCAATCACATCACCTTAATAATTTATCTGTGCATAAGAATAATTTAACGTAATTGTATTATACCATTTTCTTTCAAAGAGGAGTGGTTTAAGTTTTCTCTTGATGAGCACGAAAATTCAATAATTATTTTTTATATTAACATGTGTATTATGATAAAACAAAGATATTTGAAATAATTGTTTATGTTTTCTCAAAACCATTTAATTTATGAAAGCAAGCTGTTTACGTATATCATTTCCTAAAACCAAGACATGGTTATAAGATATCTGTAGTTTTGTAGGAGCGGTTTCAATAAATGCCCAAATTATTTATTATAAAAAAAGGCAAACAACTCCAATACATTGTTATCTTATGTTTATTTTCTTAAACTGGTTGCTAATTATAAAGTAATATTAATTCATTTATCATCTTCTATTATCTAATACCTTATTTTGAGATTATGGTTACAAGTAGTTACTTTTGGAATTATATATCTTCTCTTCTTTTAAGATTTTGTGCAAATGTTGAAATATTTTTATTATATGGTCAAAATTTAAAACTAGACGATGGAATCTATTTTTATTGGGACTTTCTTTTATCTTTTAAGATTATGGTTTCATGATTTTTTTTGCATATGTGGTTCAACCATTGTATTGTTTGATTGAATATTTGTGTGGACATATATGTACTAGTTATAATCTATTCTTAATTTTTTAATTTATTATCTTAAGCATGTATATAAAAGCTTTTATAATCTTGTGTTGTTTGCTAGAAAACTCCATTTTTTATTTTATTTTAAATGTATTTATGACTATTTGTAATTTTAAATATTTTAATTGGTGAAATGAGGTTGGGAACAATATGTACTTAAGAGGTTAAGAATTATAAATCACGTGTATTATGTGCTTTACATCTTTTTGCTAACCTCTGGATTTAAAGTGTTCGAGTTTCAACTTCGAAGGCTTGAAGGTAGCCTACTCCATATTAGGTTGAATTATAAATTTTTCTATTTGCATTAAAAAAACAGTATTTTTTTTTCTAGTGTTTTTTTTTTCATAACATTGACGTTTATTTAACATGTGGTTGAGCCTTCAGATAATATTCACACACAAATACACTTCTCATAGACTAAAGAAAACAACGACAATTGAAGATACTTAAATTATTGTAATAAATTAGAATAGTTAAAATTCAGATTTAACCATTGTAAAGTTTTCTTAGAATTTGGTTGTAGTAGGTTAAGAATTCTTGTAAATCTTAGATGCTTGTAAATAGGTTTGCTTACTTTGTAATTTTTTTTGTAGCAATTTATGTGTAAAATTAGACTTGTGGACTTTTATTAACTTGGTGTAGGATACTCACCAAGTATGTGGAGTGTATGGCTTGTGCAAGATTGGAGACATAAATGGGTGCTAGATGTTGTTTGACTTTTTAGAAATTTGTAGCACTAACTTGTGTTTCTATTTTGTTTTGTGAGGTTGAAGGGAGACATGTATGTTTTCCTAACTTTTGTCTTTTTAGGTGTTATAACTTTCTTTAAATATTATGAACATTAAGGACTTTGGGATTTTACTCTTAAAGGGTTTTGAAGGTTTGTGAAATCTATATGTATGATATGTGTTGGGAGTGATTATGTATATTTATTTTTTATTTGTGTGTTCTGTGCATGTGAATGTGTATGTATTTTGGCTCTATTTTTATTTTGTGTGTACAATTGTACCGTGTGTGCTGTGTGTGTATGAATGGATGTGTTTGTTTGTTTTGAAGTGTTATTTTTGTGTTTTATATTTATCATGTTTGTCTATGTGTGTTATGCACATGTGCGTTTGTTCGATGTTAGTTTTCATGCAATTGTTGTTTTCAATGTTGGTTGTGTGTTTGTTGCGTGTGTGGTGGAGGGAGGAGGATGTTTGATTGTTTTTTATTTTATGAATAAGTGTGTGGGTTACATGTGTGTTTGTTGTTTATGTGTGTAAAGTTATTATTTGAGTTTGTATGTTTGTTAAATTTCAGTGTGTATGGTTGCTTTGTGTGTGTATGTTATTGGAATGTTTGCGTATTAATTCGCAACTATGAGTGATCACACCATGGGTGGTGTAGTACACAACTCATATTTGCCTTTTTCACTTGTATGAACTATGGATTGTGATTAGCTATCAATTTTGGATAGGTCTAGGATGTCTTTTAATTGTAGGGTGTTTATCCTTAAGATTGGGCTAAACTAAGCTCAAATTAGGGGAGGTGCAGATTTATTCCTACTTGACTTCACCTTTATGGTCTATAAGTAGATTCTTTTATTCTCCTCTCCAACACTTTGACTCATTTGTAAAACTTTTTAAAATTTACAGTGAGTACTTTCTTTTAAATTTTCTCTTCTCTCTTATGCTAGTTCACAAATAGAAACGACTTCTTATCATGAGGAAGTCCAATGTGGTATATGCAAGCTTATTTTTTATGCTTTGTAGCTTATGTAGTGGTGCATAGAATAACTAGTTTAGTTGTTAATTTTCTAAACATTCATTTATGAATTTTCAGCACGCTTCTTTTTTTCTCAAAATTTGTGAGCAATTGCATCATTGTTAGTTTGTGTGTATTAGTATTGGTGTATTGTGTTTGTGTGTGCTAGGTGTGTACCGATGTGTTTGTTTGTTTATTTATGAATGTTATTTTTGTGTGTTTGTGTATGTTGTTTATGTGTGTTTTTCTATGTATTTTTCTTATTTATGTCCGTTTGTTTGCATGAGTATGTTCTTGTATGCATGAATATATGATTGTAAATTGTTTATTGCCCATGCGCATGTATTTGTATATGCATATGTGTATGTTGTTTGAGTGTGTGAGTTTGTTGATTGTGTATTTTGTTGTGTTGTTTTTTTTTGTTTATTATGATTTCAATCCATGTGTTATGCATTTGTGTTTGTTAGTTGTTTGTGTGCCTTATATTTGGTAATCTTTTTATTTTTATGTGTTTTGTTATATGTTCTTATTTGTGTATTTGTATTTTACCTTTGTATGTCTATTGTTAGTGTGTATGGATGCTAATTTTTGTGTTTGTATCTAGAATACTGTGGGTTGATTAATTATCTATGAATGAGTATGTTGTTTAGGTTAGTGTATGTAATATTTGTTTCATTATTTGTGTTTGTGTATTGCTTGTGTTTTTTTATGTTATTTTTTGTTTGTGTGTATATATGTTTATGGATCTTTTTGTTTTTTCAAATATATCTTTGTGTATGTGTGCATTTATATGTTCTATCTATATGATGTGTGTATATGTTTTCTTATTTTGTATATATGTTTTGTGTGTATTTGATTATTGTATGTAGATTTCTTGTTGGAATGTCTAAATTTTTGTGTTTATATATATATATATATATATATATATATATATATATATATATATCTTTGTGTATGTGTATATTTATATATATATATATCTTTGTGTATGTGTGTATTTATATATATATATATCTTTGTGTATGTGTGTATTTATATGTTCTATCTATATGATGTGTGTATATGTTTTTTTATTTTGTATATGTGTTTGGTGTGTATTTGATTATTGTATGTAGATTTCTTGTTGGAATGTCTAAATTTTTGTGTTTATATATATATATGTTTATATATATATATATATATATATATGTTTATATATATATATATATATATATATATATATATACCTTATTTGTTTATTTTATGTTGTTGTATATTTATATTGTGTTAGAGGTCTATGTTACATGTATGGATGTGTTGTTTGTATTTGAAGTAATTCGCGTATTTGTATTTTTGTTACGTTGTTTCAGAATGTGTCTAGAATGTTTTCTTCTAAATAGAGTAAAGATATACATTACTTGCTCGTTTACATATGACATTACAAATTAATTTTTTTTTTTATTTATAACATTGCAATTGGTTTAAAAACTCTTTTATTTGTACTTTATTTCCTAATAGGGCTAGCAAAAATTAATCTTTTTATCATTTTTAGGTAATAATGTGCTAGTATGGTGTGTGTCACAAAAGTTATCACATGAATTGCAAAATAATATTTTATTTGTTTTTATTAAATTTGTCATCAATCCTTCATTTATTTAAAATAATACAAATTAGTTCATGTATAATTTTTATATTTATAAATTAGTTTACAAAATTTTAAATTCAATTTATAAGTATATTATATAATTTTTAATAATAATATATTATTTTTATAACATTGATATTAATTATTTTATCTTATTTTTTACATTTTTTGTTTATTTTATAAATTAAGTAAATTCAATATATAATAAATTTGATATTTTTTTTCAAATAATTCTTATCATTCAATTCTATTCAACATTGAGTCATCATGATTTAGATTAATTTAATTTTTTTTATAATATATTTTTTTAATTAATTTTTAATTTTAAAATTTTAATTTTATAAATTTTATAATTTTTCATTTTTTATAGCTTTAATATTTTATTAAAAAATATAAAAAATTTAAATCATAACTATTTAAATTCAATATTTTTAAACTAAATGTAAGTTGATAATTCTTTAATAAAATTAGATAAAAGAATCTAACAAAATAAATTTATTATTTCATGTGACATCGTTTTAATAAGATCTATATCAATAGTTATCTTTTAAATTATTTATATTTTATTGAATTATCTAATTTTATTATTTATTTGATAATATAATAAAGAGATAAAAGTATAAAGGTATATAAAATTTATGAGATTAATTTTTTAATATTAAAAAATAAAAAATTAGTTAAATTTAATTTATATATACATCATATAAAAATAGAATTAACTCAAATTATTATAACCAAGCATTGAATACAGTTTAATGGTAACTAGTATTTTAAATATGTAAAATTTTGTAAACAAAAAATTTACTTAATTTTATATAATAGAAAAAAACTAATATAAAATTATTAATATCTATATTAAAAAATAATAAATAATAATGTTAGTGTTAATAAATTTAAAGTATACATAAACTAGTTTGTAAACATAAAAATTATTATATAAAAACTAATTTGTATTTTTTAAAAAATAAGGATTGATGATAAATTTGTTATTAACAAATGAAAATATCATTTTAAAATTCACATGATAATTTATGTGTCACTCAACATGCCAAATTAGCACATTTTTAGATGAAAAATGATGAAGAAATCAATTTACAAAACCAATTACTAAACAAAGTACTAATGAATAAGTTTTTAGACTAATTGAAATTGCTAGAAATAAGTGCAATTTACAATGTCATATACAAGTGAGCAACTAATTTATCCATCTACACTGTTAACAAACAAATATATTAGACACAATGTCAAACAATGTAAACAAAAAAAATGTAAATACGTAAACAATTTCAAACACGAACAAACATATCCATACATACAACATAGACTCATAGCATAATAGAAATATATACAAAATTAAAATAAACAAGATACAAACACACAGATAAATACATAAATTGAGACATACCAACATATAAGAAACCTACACACAACAATTAAATACACATACAAGAATCATACACAAAATTAAAAAACATAGAATATCATATACACATAACATATAAATCCACACATAAAACGAAGATATACATGAAAAAAATAAAAAATGCATAAATACATACATACACAAACAAAAATAACATAAAGAGAATACATAAACATTATGTACAAACATAAATAACAAAACAAAATAAAATATACCTACCTAAATAACACACCAATTCGTAGATAAAAATGAACCAACTCACATTCTAGATACAAACACACAAAAATCAACATGCACCCACACTAACCATAGACATACAAAGGTAAATTACAGATACACAAATAAGAACATATAACAAAACACATAAAAATAAATAGATCACAAAATATAACATACACCCAAGCAACAAACAAACACACAAATGCACAACTCATGCATTGCAATCATAAAAAACAAGAACAAACCACACAACAAAGTACACAATCAACAAACTCACATACTTAAACAACATACACATACGCATATACAAAATGCGCATGAGCAAAAAATAGTTTCCTATCATATATTCATGCATACAAGCACGTATTCATGCAAACAAACAAACATAGATAAGCAAAACGCAGAGAAACACACCTAAACAACATACACAAAGGCACAAAAATAACACTAACAAATAAACAAACAAACACATCTATACACACTTAGCACACACAAACACAATACACCAAAACTAATACACACAAAATAACTAAGAATGATACAATTGCTCACAAATTTGGAGAGAAAAAGAAACACTTAAAGTGCTGAAAATTAATAAATGAAAGTTTAGAAAATTAACAACTAAACTAGTCATTCTACGCACCACTATATAAGCTACAAGGCTCTTAAAATAAGATTGCATCCATCACATTGAACTTCCCTTATGATAAGAAGTTGCTTCTCTTCATGAATTAGCCTAAGAGAGAAGAGAGAATTTGAAAGAAAGTGCTCGCTCTAAATTTTAAAAACATTTTACAAATGACTCAATGTTTGAGAGAAGAATAAAAGGATCTATTTATAGACCATAAGAACGTAGCCAAGTAGGAATAAATGTGCACCTTCCCCTAATGTGAGCTGAGTTTGGCCCAATCTAAAGTGTAAACACACTAGAAACAAAAGACATCCCAAACCTATCCAAAGTAGATAACTAATCGCAAGATCCTAGTTAATAAGTGAAAAAGGAAAACATGAGTTGTGTACTATACCACACATGGTGTGATGACTCATAGTTGCAAATTAATACGTGAACACTCCAATAACATGCACACACAAAACAACCATACACACTCAAATATAACAAGCATACAAACTTAAATAATAACTTTACACACACAACCCATACACTTATTCATAAAATAAAAAATAATCAAGCAACCTTCTCCCTCCACCACACACACAACAAACATACATAACCAAGATCAATGTTTAGACTTGGACCAGTAGTTGTACTAAAACCAAGTTCATTATTGGGTCCAAGACTAGTAGTAGGACCACGACCAGGATCAGTATTGGGACCAAGACTAGTAGTTGGACGCAGACCAGGATGAGTACTAGGTCCTGGATCAATATTTGGACCTAGATCAATATTTGGACCTAGATCAATACTAAGACTACAACCAGTAGATGGACCAGGATCAGGACCATGATCAGTACTAGGACTAGAACCAGGATCATTATTGAGACCAGGACCTATAGCTAGACTAGGATCAGTACTGGGACAAGCAACAGTACTACCATAAGGACCAATAGTTGGACTAAGACCAAGATCAATATTGGGATCAGAACCAGTAGTAGGACTAGGATTTGGATCAATACTACGACCAAGACTAGTAGGTGGACCCAGATTAGGACAATTATTAGGACCAGGATCAGTATTGGGCCAAGACCAGCATCAGTACTAGGACCTGGACCAGTAGTTGTACCAGGACCAGGTTCAGTATTAGGTCCAGCACCAGTCGTAGAACCAGGACTAGGACTAATATTGTGACCAAGACCAGTAGTTAATCCAAGATGAATATTAGTAATAAGATTAGGACCAGTAGTTGGACTAAGACTAAGATCAGTACTGGGACCATGACTAGTTGTTGGACCCAGACCAGGATCAGTACTGGGTCTTGGATTAGTATTGGGATTAGAACCAATAATTGGACCAGGAAAAGGATTAGTACTTGGACCAGGATCAATACCGGGACCAGTACAAGTAGTTGGACCACTAGTAGGACCAAGACCTAGATCAATATTGGACAAGGACCATTAGTAGGTCAGGACCATGATTGGTACCATGACTAGGATCAGCACAAGGATCAGTACTAGAACTAAGACTAGTATTAGAACCAGGACCAGGATAAATAATATGACCTAGGAAAGGAAAACAACTAGGACTAGGACCAATAGTAGGACAAAGAACAGGATCAATACTAGAACCAAGATTAGATTATGAAAGGACCATGAATAGTACAAGGACAAGAGCAGGGTTAACGCTAGAACCAAGACAAGTTGAAGGAGAAGGGAAACAATCAATACTAAGACCAGGATCAATAAGTGGACCAAGACCAGGTTAAGTATTAGGACCAAGATAAGTACTAGGACCAGCATCAGTAGTAGGACAAGGACCAAGATCAATAGTTGGACTAGGGCAAGGATGAGTACTAGGACCAAGACATTAGTACTAGGATAAGGATCAATAGTATGATTAGGATCAAGATCCGTACTAGGAATAGGATCGGTATTTGGGCTTGGACATGTAGTAGGACCAGAAACATGATTAGTATTAGGACTAGGACCAATACAAGGACTAGGACAAGTATTAGTGCTTGGACCAGGTTCAGTACTAGGGCTAGGACTAGGATCAGTACTAAAACTAGGACCAACAATAGGATCAGAACCAATAGTAGGATCAGGAACATGATTAGTACTTGGACCAGTAGTAGGATTAGGAACGGGATTAGTATTAGGACCAGGATTGGTATCGGTACTTGAACTAGGTTCAGTACTAGGACTGGGACCTGGATCAGTACTAGGACTAAGACCAAGACCAAGATCAGTACTAAGACCAATAGTAGGACCAGGAACAATACTAGGACAACAATCAGGACCAGAATTAATAGGACCAAAAACCAGGATTAGCAAAAGGAGCAGCAATGGTAGTAGGACCAGAACCTAGATCAGTACTAGGACCATGACCAGTAGTAGGCAAAACCAAGATCAGTACTAAACTAGGACCAGTAGTAAGACCAGCACCAGGATCAGTACTAGAACCAGGTCTAGTAATAGGACCAGAACTATCATTAGTAGTAGGACCTGGGTAAACACCCACTTATGTCCGAGGTCACATTTTAAAATTAAATAATAAAAAAACTAATACTAATTTAAATAATAAACAGAAAGAAAATAGGCAGAAAAAAAAAGACAGACAAACAAACAAACAGACAAAAAGAAAAATAAAAATACAAAATAAATGAAAAACAAATCAAAAATCATAGAAAAAAATTTTACATCAGAAATAGTAAAAGCAAAACAAATAGAATAGGATAAGAATTTTAAACAAATATGAAATAAAAATGATGTAATACTAAAATTAGTTAAGCAAAAACAAAAATTGTAAAAACTGGAAACTAATAAAAGATTTTTAAAATCTGAAAATGAAAATAAAGTCAAAAATAAAAGAAAACAAAATCTGGAAAATAGAAAAATAGTTGTAAAACGAAAAAATGTAAATAATAAATAAACAAACAAAACAAAAATAAAAAAAAGGAAACAAGAATATTTTAAAATTAGAAGATAATAAAATCAAATTAAAAAGTAAAAAAACAGAAAAAATTGAAACAAAAAATAAATAAAGAATAAATAAATAAAATTTGAATAAAAATGAAATCGGTTTTTTTAGAGAAATTAGAAAATTAAAAATAAGAGATAAAACAAAAGCCAAAAAATAATAATAAAGAAAGAACTAAAAGAAAAATAAAAATAAAAATACAAAAAATATAGATAGAAATGAAAAAAAAAACTTAAAAAAAGAAGAAGAAGAAAAGAGTAAAAGGAAACAAAAATAAAAATTACAAGAATTAAATAAAACCTGAAAATAAAAGAAAATAGAAAAAATGATAAGTTAAAATTATGAAAAATAATTAAAAATAGAAAATTAAAAATAATAATAAAACAAAATAATAAAAATAAATAATATATAAAAGATAAAAACTGAATTGAAAAAAAATAGAATTAACTAACTAGAAAAACAACTTTTGAAAAAAGAAAAGGAAAAGAAAAGGGTTCTTTTGCATGGAAGGGGAGGCAGAAGAGGGGGCTTCATTTTTTGGCTTTGGTTCTTGCAACAAAAGGCGGAGAGAACGAAGGTGGGGAACTTCCAAGATTGCCACTCCCAAAAGAGCACCAGGGACCGGGTAAGGAGATAAGAAGAATAGGAAGGGAAGGAGTGGAAAAAGAAGCATAAAGGGGCATATAGAATCATTGAGAGAGAGGTTCCTTTGACCGCCCATGATAGAGGGTGGAGTCACCTTGTTGAGGAACCGATATTGCTCGCTACTGCCCCTGAAGAATGCCTGGAATTTTTCGGGCACAAGCAACATCCAGACAATAAAATACCTTGGGGGAGCTTCATCCAAGGGAGGAGACTTTAGCTAGAACCAAGAACGAAGTTGAAGGTATATAAAGCATAAACACCCTGGGTAAGTCAATGAATGCATTAATTTTCGGTTGAATCCTTGCATCTTGATTACACTGATCTACGTGAGTCTTGGTTAAATCTATACGTCATGCCAAGAATCAAGGGTCTCTGTCCATTAGTGAGTTTCTAATAAGGTTTTAATATTGTTGAACAACATGCATGGTCTTGGGTGAGTTCCAAAAATCATGTTCAATCGGCCTTCTTGTTTCATTTTTACGTAATTGACCACCGATTTAGAATTTGTGCATCCTCACCTTCCTGTTGAAGTCTCATCAATTAAGAAAAGTGTAAGCTTGTTGAACCATATATTTTTCTCCTGCTATTTATGTTTGGTCCTATTTGATCGAAGAGGATAACACTTAGTGGAGCTCGTGCAAAGGAACCACGACCCAGTAACCTACCCAGGAGATATTTACTTATGTTCAATAACATCCTGGACGTCCATGGTGCATATCCAGGATATGGTGCAACTGTTCGGTGAAAGGTTCGGCAGGCTACACCAACGCCCCAAAATAGGATTTTTGCAAAGTTACATATGGAATTGGGTTCCAGGGGATCACATCCATCTTTTCTGGTTGGCTATGCGAATAACTCATGTACCACAACCCTTGTTTGTTTGCATGGAATTAGAGTTTGCTTATAAGAAAGAAGAAGTGATAGATCACTGGACACGTGGTCAATCAACCATGTTCAGCATACCCCAGTTTGATAACCATCTGCTAATGAAGACCTTTGGTTGATAACTCTTTTGTATAAATCACGATTATGAAAAACCTAGTGACGGAGTAAAAGCTTGATTAGATATAGCCAAAAAGGCAAGGCCCCTGGACGTCCCTCTTTGAAGTGCATGTATATGCATGTGACGAATGCCCGACGTACTCGGGAGTTTGGCTCAGCCTAGGGTCCCTCTACAATTCCACAAACCCTGGTCCCGGGATCGATCCCGGCTCGCCACCCTTTGCCATAAAATCCCTTGCATAAAGCCATAAAACCCGAAAAAGGAAACTGGAATACGCCAGGACAAAATTAATACCACAGGGGTCACCTTCCAAACCTTTATTTTCACTGCATGATGAGTATCATCAACGTTAGATTGATCATTAATTTAAATTCACATATTGCATGATGTATTAATCTTCATTCGTGGCACATTGCATTAATTTGAATGAAGTCTAAATGGGATCAATTAAATCATGTTGTCAAAGTTAAATTTGCCCCCTTTTATTTTAAAATTCCATACTTGGCTCCAGGAGCTCTCTTTTATTAATAAGCCCATCTATATTCACGTAGGGAAATCTATTAATACCAAGTCTGTTCCCCAAATTACCTAATTACAAAACTGCCCCCAAACATTTCGCAAATTCCAATTATGTTTCAAATTGCCTAATTATCAAAATGCCCTCAAACTTTCCACAAATCCCTATTCTGTCCCCAAAAAATTCTAAAATCCAGAAAAATTAATAAAAATTCCAAAAATTAATAAAAAGTCCATAAATTAAAAAAATTCATAAAAATTTCAAAAATTAATAAAAAATTAAGAAAATTCTAAAAATCTAGAAAATTAATAAAAAATATACAAAATTAATAAAAATTTCTAAAAATCCAGAAAATTAATAAAAAATATTAAAACTCCAGAAAATTAATAAAAATTCATAAAAATTTCAGAAATTAATAAAAATTCATAAAAATTTCAGAAATTTATAAAAAATTAAGAAAATTCCAAAATTCTAAAAATTAACAAAAATTAATAAAAATTCCAGAAATTAATAAAAACTTGTAAAAATTAATGGAAATTCATCAAAATTCCTAAATAATTCATAAAAATTCCAAAATTCCAAAATAATTATTAAAATTCTATAATTCCTAAATAAATTCAAGATTATCAAGTATTTTCACTAAATTCCTTAATTGGTAAATTCCCTCCTAAATTTCTAATAATTACTTGTGTCTTGTCTTTTTCATTCATCGTTATTCAAAAATAAAAATCTTGTTTTGTGATTCTTAATCTCACGCGACGAGCTCTAAGCATGAACTGGTAGCTTTTTCTGCTGTTCGTTGTTTAGAGATTCGTATAGATCCAAGTGCAGCCGTAGTTGTCTTGAGCCTTGTGCATATGTGGATTAGGATTGCCTTTCCTTTTTTACAAAATAAATACTTTGCTCATTTTATTCTTTCATCGTTTTTAATAAAAATCTTGTTTTTGCGATTCTCTATCTCACGCGACGGGCTCTAACCACGAACTGGTAGCTTTTTCTGTTGTTCGCTGTTTAGGGATTCGTATTGGTCCAAGTGCAACCGTAGTTGTCTTGGGCCCTATGCATATGTGGATGGGGATGGCCCTTCTAAAATTATCTTTCAAAATAATCAAGTCATTTCCGAATATTATTCTCCAAGTAGCTCTGAAGGTCAAGCCTTCAAGCAAACTCTCAAACACTCTTTTAAAACACTTATGAAGGTCGAGCCTTCAAAATAAAACCAGAATTACGTAAGCCTTGAGTTTCCCATTGCACCGGGGAATACGTAGGAGCAGGATCAAGTCCTGTCAGGCTAACCTCCATCAAGTAATTTATTTCCATGCTAATTAAGGGATCAAACTATTTTCAAATAATCACACACTCGATTTAAGGGTACCATTCCTCAGAACGGAACGGGCGGATAGGGTGCCTAACACCTTCCCTATTCGTAACCGACTCCCGAACTTCGAATCTCTTCCTCGAGTCAGGGTTTTTTCCAAGTATTTTCCCTTAAATAAAAATTTGGTGGCGACTCCACACATAATCAAAATAATTCCATTTTAAAATTTTAGCGAGTTTGTCGTCTCGTCGGAATTACGGTTGCGGCAACTTGGGCAAGGAAAACAACTAGGATTAGGACCAATAGTAGGACCAAGACCAGGATTAATACTAGAACCAAGACCAAGACCAGTAGTATGAAAGGACAAGGATTAGTATTATGTCTTTATAACATTGTTGATCATATATATTTGAATAATAAACAATATAATATACTTTATTACTTTTTATATTTGATTAAATTATTTTAAAGATTATTTAGAAGAAAATAAAAAATAAATAAATAATTTTAATTTTAATTTAAGAGTAATACATATTATTTTATAACAATAAAAAATAATTAATATATCAAAATTTATTTTAATTTATTATTTCTATTTTTTATTTACATATATTAAATTAAAATATATTTATATAAAATGAAAAAATATATAATTTTTCTCTTTCTTTTTAATACTTTCCTTTTAAAAGTATTTTTGTGAAATTAATTACTTCATTACTACGATAGGATATAAAACCATAACATTGTAATTTGTATGAATCAACAATGTTACAAAGATATGAAAATTACTTAGAGGTGAATATGTTGATATGTTTTTTAGCCACATCATTTGTACGAAAAAATGAAGGTAGTACTCTTTTTAACATTGATATAGATGATGGAAATTATTTAAAAAATTAATATTTTTTTAATATATGTAAAGATTTAATACGTTGATTTATTAAAGATCTTATATGATTTGATCAAATATATTTAGATTATAGATAATATAATATAATATATATATATATATATATATATATTTGATTAAAATATTTTATGGATTGTTTAGAAAGAAATTATAAAATGTAAAATTTATAATTTTAAATTCATAATATTATATATTATTTTATAATAAAAATAAAAAAAATAATTAATACATTTAAGTTATATTAATTTATTTCTTTTATCTTTTATTGAAAAATTAAATTAAAATATATTTATTGAAAGGATAAAATTTATTTTTTTTTCTTTCCCTTTCTTTTAAAATCTTTTTTTAAGATTATTTTTGAAAAAAATTATTATTTAATTATAAAAAGAGGATATAAAAACATGACATTTTAAGAATCAATTATATTTTAAAGATATGAAAATTTCTTTAAAGTGAGGATGGTGAAACATAATTTTACTACTTGATTTGTATTATAAAAATTATGCTTTTAAACATTGATGTAGATAATGGAAATCATTTAAAAAATTAATAATTGTTTAAAAAAATTTAAAATTTAAAATAGCTTATGATTTATTTAGAATCTTATTGATCATATATATTGAGAAAATGGATAATATAATAATATTTTATCCTTTTAGTAAAAATTTGAAAGATTTTTTAGAAGGAAATAAAAAAACAAAGAAAATTTAATCATTTTAAATTAATAAAAATATATACTATTTTTTGATAATAGGAAATAATTAATACATCAAAATTTATATTAATTTTTTATTTTTTTACAAATATTAAATTAAAATGTATTTATTTAAAACAAAAAAGTGTAGCATTTTTCATCTCTTTCTAAGTCCTTCCTTTTAAAATATTTTTTTGGAGAAAGTCATTACTTCATTGTTAAGAAAAGATATAAAAACATAACATTGTATGAATCAACAAATGTTGCAAAGATATGAAAATTACTTTGAGACGAATATGTTCAAATATTTTTTAACCATATCATTTTTATGTAAAAAAACATAGTAACCTTTTATCATTATATAGAACACGAAAATAATTTAAAAAATTAATATTTTTTAATAGATGCAAATTTTTAAGATAACTTATAATTTTTTTAGAATCTTATATAATTTGATCATATTTTTTTGGGTGATAGATAATATAATATATTTTTTTATATATATTTGATTAAACTATTTGAAGGATGGTTTAGAAGAAAATTAAAGAAGAAAAATTTTAAATTTTAAATTTAGAATATTATAAATTATTTTATAATAATAAAAAAGTAATAAGTTAATGTTATATTAATTTAATATTTTTTATCGCTTATTTAAAAATATTATGTTAAAATATCTTTATTTAAAACATAAAATTTATGGTGTTTTTACTCTTCCTTTAAAATCTATTTTTAGATTATTTTTGAAAAATTTATTATTTCATTATCAAGAGCGAGTTTAGAAACATGACATTTTATCAATCAACTATATTGCAAAGATATGAAAATTACTTGAACATGGAAATGTTAAAGTATATTTTAACCATTTCATTTGTATAAAAAATTATTTTTTGAACATTGATGTAGATAATGGAAATCATTTAAAAAATTAATATTTTCTTAATAGATGTAACATTTTAAAATAGCTTATTATTTATCTAGGATTTAAGATAATATATTTTATTATTTTAAATATTTTATTTAACTATTTCAAAGATAATTTAGAAGGAAATAAAAATAAATAATTTATAATTTTAATTTAATTAAATAAATATTATTTTCTACCTATAAAAAATAATTAATATATCAAAATTTATATTAATTTATTATTTATGTATTTTGTTTACAAATATTCAATTAAAATGTATTTATTTAAAACAAAAATGTTTATATTTTTTTTCACTTTTTGAAACATTCCTTTTAAAAGTATTATTGAGAAATTAATTACATCATTATTAATAGAGTATATAAAAACATAATATTGTATGAATCAACAATGTTAAAAAGCAAGAAAATTACTTGGAGTTAAATATATTGAAATATGTTTTAACCACGCCATTTGTATGAAAAAAATATATAGTATCCTTTTAGCATCGTCATAGATGATGGAAATCATTTAAAAAATTAATATTTTTTAATAGATATAAAGTTTGAAAATAGTTTATGATTTATTTATAATCTTATATAATTTAATCATATATATTTAGGTGAAAAATAATATAATATATTTTTTCTCTCATATATTTAACTAAACTATTTTAAGAAATTTTTAGAAGAAAATTATAAAAAAGTAAAATTAAAAAATCTTCACTTAAAAGATAAAATTTATTGTTTTCTTACTCTTTTTTTAAAATATTTTTTAAACCTATTTTAATAAATTTATTACTTCACTATTAAGGAAAGATATAAAAGGATAACATTTTATGAATAAACTTTGTTGCAAAAACATGAAAATTACTCAAAAGTGAGGATGTTGAAACATATTTTAACCCCTTCATTTGTATAAAAAAAATTATGCTTTTAATATTCATGCAGAGAATGGAAATTATTTAGGAAATTAATTATTTTTAATAGATTTAAAATTAAGAATAGCTTAAGATTTATTTAAAATCTTATATGATTTGATCGTATATATTTAATTATTAGATAATATAATAATATTTTATTATTTTATACATTTGATTAAAATATTTAAAAGATTGTTAAGAGAAAATTAAAAATAAAGAAAAGTTTATATTTTAAATTAAGAATAATATATTATTTTATAATAATAACAAATAATTAATCAATCCAAATTTATATTAATTTTCCTTTTTTATTTTATTTTTTTGGAGAGAAATATGTTAAACTATTTTTAACCACATCATTTTTATGTGAAAAAAACATACCATCCTTTGAACATTGTGATAAATGATGAAAATTATTTGAAAATTTTATATTTATTTAGTAGATGTAAAGTTTTAAGATAGCCTACGATTTATTTAGGATCATACATGATTTGATCATATATATTTGAGTGATATATAATATAATATTTTTTTCTTTTATATATTTTATTAAATTATTTGAAGGATTTTTTAAAATAAAATTCATAATTTTAAATTAAGAGTAGTATATATTATTTTACAGTAATAATAAATAATTAATACGTTAAAGTTATATTAATTTATTCTCTATCATATTTCATTTAAAATTTTTAAATTAAACTTTAGTTAGTTAAAACAAAAATTGTATTATTTTCTTACTCTTTCTTTAAAAAAAATTTAAGAATAATATATATTAATTTTTATTATTAATGAATAATTAAAATATCAAAGTATATAATAATTTATTATTTTTTCCTTTTATTTAGAAATATTAAATTAAAATGTATTTATTTAACACAAAAAATTATTATTTTTTGCTCTCTTTCTAAGACCTGAATTTTAAAATAATTTTTGAAAAATTCATTACTTAATTATTAATAGAGAACATAAAAATATAACATGGTAAGAATAAACAATGTTACAAAGATATTAAAATTATTTGAAGGTGAATAAGTTGAAATATTTTTTAGCCATATCAATTGAATGTGAAAAAAAATATACTATCATTTTAGCTTTGATATAGATCATGAAAATTATATAAAAAAATTAACATTTTTTTAATAGATATAAATTTTTATGATAACTTATGATTTATTTATGATTTTATATAATTTAATCATATATATTTCGGTGATAGATAATATAATATATTTTTTTTATATTCGATTAAACTATTTTATGATTGTTTAGCAGAAAATTATGAAATCAAAAATTATAATTTTAAATTAATAATATTATATATTAATCTCCAATAATAACAAATAATTAATATATAAAATGTATATTAATTTATTAATTTTATCTATTATTTAAAATATTAAAAGAATATTATATATTGTTCTACATTATTAAGAGATGATATAAAAATATAACATTGTATGAATCAATAATGTTACAAAAACATAAAAATTAATTGGATATAAATATGTTGAAATAATTTTTAACAATATCATTTGTATTAAAAAAAATACATAATGTCATTTTAGCATTGATACAGATGATAGAAATTATTTAAAAAAATTAAATTTTTTTAATGGATATAAATTTTAAAAATAGCTTATGATTTATTTAGGATCTTATTTGATTTTATCATATATATATATATATATATATATATATATATTTGGGTGATAGATAATATAATATTTTTTCTTTTTTTTTATTTTATTACACTATTTGGATTGTTTAGGAGGAAATTAAAAAAAGTAAAATTATAACTTTAAATTAAGAATATTATATATTATTTTACAATAATAATAAAAAATTAATACATTAAAGTTATATTAATTTAGTATATTTTACCTTTTCTTAAAAATATTAAATTTAAATATATTTATTTAAAATATAAACCTTACTATTTTATTACTCTTTCTTTAAAATTATTTTTAAGATTATTTTTGAGAAATTTATTACTTCATTATCAAGAGAGATATAAAAACATGACATTTTATGAATTAACTGCTTTGCAAAGACATGAAAAATTACTTGAAGTGAGGATGTTGAAATATATTTTAACCATTTTATTTGTATAAAATAAATTATCTTTTTAGCATTGATGTAGATAATAAAAATTATTTTAAAATTAATATTTTTTAATACATGTAAAATTAAAAATTGCTTATTATATATTTAGAATCTTGTCTGATTTGATCGTATATATTTAAATAATAGATAATATAATATATTTTATTTTTTTCTATATTTGAGTAAACTATTTTAAAGATTGTTTAGAATAAAATAAAAAATAAAAAACTTGTAATTTGAAATTAAGATTAACCTATATTACTTTTTAATATTAAAAATTATTAATATATCGAAGTATAAAATAATTTATTATTTGGGTCTTTTATTTACAAATATTAACTTAAAATGTATTTATTTAAAAAAAAATTCCTTTTTTTCCACTCTTTTTAAAACCTTCCTTTTAAAACTGTTTTTGAGAAATTCATTCATAAGATTGTATGAATTACCAATGTTACAAAGACATGAAAATTACTTGAAAGTGAATATATTGAAATATTTTTTAACCTTATTATTTCTATAAGAAAAAAACATACTATCCTTTCAACATTGATATAGATGAAGGAAATTATTTAAAAAAAATTAATTTTTTATTAGGAGTAATGTTAAGATGACTTATGATTTATTTAGGATATTATATAATTTTATCACACATATTTTGGTGATAGATAATAGAATATATCTTTTCATTTATTATATTTTACTAAACTATTTACAAAAAATTTTAAAAAAATATCTTTAAAATAAGAATGTTATATTATTTTACAATAATAATTAAAAATTAATACATTCAATTCTAATAAATTATTATTTTTTATCTTTTATTTAAAAATATTGAATTAAAATATATTTATTTAAAACATAAAATTTACTATTTTCTTACTCTTTCTTTCAAATATTTTTTTAAGATTATATTTAAGAAATGTATTACTTCCTTATCAAGTAAGGATATAAAATCATGAAATTTTATAAATCAATCGTATTTCAAAGACATGAAGATTATTTAAATGTGAGGATGTTGAAACATATTTTAACCTCATCTTTGTATAAAGAAAATAAAACTTTTAGCTTTTATGTATATAATAGAAATCATTTAAAGAAATAATTTTTTTTAATAGATGTGAAATTTTAGAATATGTTATTATTTATTTAGAATCTTATACTATTTGATCATATATATTTAGATAATAGATAATATAATATATTTTATTATTTTACATATTTGATTAAACTATTTTAAATATTGTTTATAAGGAAATATAAAATAAAGAAAATTTTCAAATTTCAAATTAAGAATAACATATATTATTTTATATTACTAACAAATAATTAATATATCAAAATTTATATTAATTTATTGTTTTTTTCCTCTTATTTACAAATATTAAATTAAAATATACTTATTCAAAACTAAAATATTATCTCTTTTTTCTTTTCTTTTCAAAATCTTTCTTTTAAAACTATATTTCAGAAATTCATTACTTCATTATTAATAGAGCATATAAAAACATAACATTATATGAATACAAAATCTTACATAGAAATCAAAATTACTTGACAGTGAATATGGTAAAATATTTTTTAACTTCATCATTTGTATGTGAAAAAAATATTTTATCCTTTTAGCATTGATATAGATGATGGAAATCATTTAAGAATTAATATTTTTTGAATAGATGTAAAGTTTTTTAAGATAGTTTACGATTTATTTAGAATCTTATATGATTTAATCATCTATATTCGAGTGATAGGTAATATAATATATCTTTTATCTTTTATGTATTTAATTAATCTATTTGAACGATTGTGTAAAATAAAAATAAAAATAATTATAATTTTAATTTAGAAATATTATATATTATTTTATAATAATAATAAAAATTAACACATTCAAGTTATAGTAAATTATTATTTTTTATGATTGATTTAAAAATATTAAATTAAAATATGTTTATTTAAAACATAAAATTTACGGTATCCTTACTCTTTCTTTCAAATCTTTTTTTAAAATTATTTTTGAAAAATTTGTTACTTTATTATGAAGGGAGCATATAAAAATATAAAATTTTATAAATCAACTAAATTGCGAAGACATGAAAATTACTTGAATGTGAGGATGTTGAAATATATTTTAAAAAAAATATTTGTATAAAGAAAATTATAATTTTAACATTGATCTATGTAAATTATAATGGAAATCAATTGATTAAGATTTTTTAATAGATCTAAAATGGTAGAATAATTTATTATTTATTTAGGACTTATATGATTTGATTGTATGTATTTAGGTAATAGATTTAATTAAACTATTTTAAATATTTTTTTAGAAGGAAATAAAAAATAAAGAAAAATTTATAATTTAAATTAAGAGTATTATATATTATTCTACAATAATAACAAATAATAAATATATCAAAATTTATATTAATTTATTATTTTTTATTTTATTTACAAATATTAAATCAACTTATATTTGTTTGAAAACCAAATATATTATAATATTTGTTCTGTTTTTTTAAGATCTTCCTTTTAAAATTATTTTTGAAAATTTCATTAATTTATTATTAGGATATAAAAACATAATATTGTATGAATCAAGAATATTACGAAAAAAACAAAAACAAATTATTTAGAAATAAATATCCTGAAATATTTTTTAAAATAATTTATGATTTATTTAAAATCTTATATATTTGATCATATATATAGAGGTAATAGATAATATGATTTTTTTTTCATATTTGATTAAACTACTTTAGGGTTCTTTAGCATAAAATTAAAAAAAGAAAAATTTATAATTTTAAATTAAGAATATTATATATTATTCTACAATAATAACAAATAATTAATATATCAAAATTATGTTAATTTATTAATTTGATCTTTTTAGTTGTACCCAGGTGCTTACAGGCTAGCTTATACAGATGGGACACCACATGGTATAGCGGGCCTCACAATACAGCCTATGTCAAATTCAAAATAGGGTCTGCTACTTCACTTGGATCTTGTTGAATCTTCAATTAGGCAGTAGGCTCCTCATGGAAAGGCACTCATGGAAAGCACCAACTAACGTATGAACAAATGTCAAAATTATAAATATGGCACATAAATAAATAATTTCTTTTTTTTAATTTTAAAATAAACCAATTTTGTTTCTTTCTCTAATTTAAAATCAAGTCTCTGTTAATATGGATCGAGTCCAATTTCATTTCTGTATCATATTTCAAGCAAGTCCACCTCATTCTTTTTAATTGAGATCAAATCCTTTTGGGTCAAGCCCAATTTCCTTTTCTTGTGTTATTCTTTTAAAATCTGTTTTCATTAAATAAATCTAGATCTCACGCAATGAACTTCGAAGTTGAAAGTGCAACATATCCTGTCTTTCAATGTTTGGAGAATCATATGAGCCACAGTGCAACCCTCGCTTGCCTTCGGTTCTGTGCATATGTGGATCCGGGAACATGCGAAAAAAGTCAAATTTTCAAATGAGTCTGGACCTCACGCAATGAGCTCTAAGTGGGAACTGGTAGCATACCCTACTGTTCGACATTTAGAGAGTCATATGAGTCGCAGTGCAACCCTCGCTTGCCTTCGGCTTTATGCATATGTGGGTCTAGGAACACATACAAAAATCAAATTTCAAAATTATTCTAAATAATTCCTAGTCTCACGCGATGAGTTCTAGATACGAACTGGTAGCGTACCTTACTGTTCGGAGTTTAGAAGTCATATGGGTCCTAGTGTAGCCCTTCTTTGCCTTAGATCCTGTGCATATGTGTACAAATGATTCTCTTCAAAATATTCAAAACACTCTTCTATTTCAATTACCTTCAAAGGTCAAACCTTCCAACTAGAACTACGTAGGCTTGAGTTTCCCATTGCACCAGGGAATACGGAAGAGCAGGATCAAGTCTTGTCAGATGATTTTCATACAAACATATTTATTTTCTATTCTATTTAAAGGGATCAAATACTTTTCAAAAATACCCAAATCACACACTCATTTTAAGGGTACCGTTCTTTGGAACGGGCGAGTAGGGTGCCTAAGACCTTTCCTACTTGTCACCGACTCCCAAACCTATAATTTCTTTCTTAAGTTAGGGTTTTTTCAAATATTTTCCCTTAAAATAAAAATTTGGTGGCGGTTCCACAAAGCAATTAAATTAATTTCTAAAATTTTAGCGAGTTCGTCGTTTCATTGTAATTACGGTTACGACACATAGTAGCAAAACCGTAAACGTAACTCTAACGAAACCGTAAATACAACTCTATGTGAGGAAAGAAGGAAAAAAGTGTTCAGCTTTTATACCAATATTTTTTTATGATTATAAGTGAGGTCAAAATAGTATTATTTTTTACATTATTTTTTTCTACTTTAAAGCATTTTAAAGTATAAATGCTATAATAATTTTTTATTGTAAAGATTTTTTTACAAATGTTTTAAAAGATGTTTATATTAATTTTTTAAAGCATTTTATTTATAAATTACTTTAAAATGTGACTTGTAAAAAATTAAAATAATTATAAATATAATAAAAAAAATGATAATTTTTATTTTGGAGGCGTTGGTTAAAAAAATAAAATAATTATAAATATAATTATTATAATTTTAATATATTACAACGTTATTTTAAATAAAAATATAATATTTTTTAGAAAAGTGCTCTTAAAAGATTACTAAAAAATTAGGTAAAATTAGAAGAGACAAGTTTGGAGTATTAGATAGCTGAAGGATAGGTCCCAAATGATGAAATTTAGAGAACCTTAGTTTGGTATGTGAAAAGTGTGGAATAATTGCAGCAAGCATAAAATAAAATTGAAGTGTGAACCAACACTTTTACCTACCAAGTGCCACTAGGGACCAAACCTGTTATCTCTGCATCTATTATCACCGAAACTAAGATCTATACAATATCACTCCTATCCCAGCTTTACCCTAATCATATCATAAATTAGTATTTACATAAAGCTTTTTGTACTTTTCACCCAAAAGAAATTATTAGTATTTTTAAATGTAGGATTACATTATTGTTGTTGTTTATGTTTTTATTAAGTGTATTTATGCACTTTCTTATTAGGTCAAAAGAAATTATTAGTATTTTAAATGTAAGATTACATTATTGTTGTTTTTTATGTTTCTATTAAGTGTATTTAGCTTAGAACTTTCTTATTAGGTGGTGACGGGTGAGATTAGTGGAAGAGGGAAATGTATAATAGTGAAGAACTAATTTGATCTGTACAATTTTATCTACAAATTTAGTTGATAAGTGAAGTTAAAATGGTAATACATTGATTCCAAGCGATTTAATAACTGATAAAAATTATTTCTTTGAGTAATTTAAATTTCAATAAGTTATATATATTTTTTGAATTAAATATTTTAAAAAATATTTAATAATTAATAAACTCTTGCAACAAAGAAAAAAAATTATGCTCTTGATCAAGTATTTGTAATGCTATATATAAGACACATATTTTACCCTCCAATATCTTAAAATTTTTGTATCTACTTATTTATTTTGTTAAATTGACCTTCTAATAAAAAAATCCATTGTTGATGTCAAAAAGAAAAAATAAAATGATATTATTGTAGATAACTTTTTAACAGTAAAAATAATATTTTTATTTTTATATCATCTATCATTATTTAAAATTTGACACAAAAATTTAGACAAAATTAGTAATATTGATATAATAGCAATACATTTGTGTTATATGAACCCATTAGTTACAATATAACAACTACTACGTTGGAAGATAAATTGGCTTGTCAATACCAACTTGTGTCACTAAACATGATTTTGTAAGATTAATTTAAGTAAAATAAGATTTAAATATGATAATTACATTAAGAAATTTTTATTTTAAAGAAATGCTTACTATAAAATTTTCAAGGTAACACGAACTATAATTTATGATGTTGCCTCAAACAAAAATTTAAAGTAAAATCAATTTTCATAAAAAACATAAAAATGTAATATAAAATTATGATACAATGAAATGAACGCAATTTAATCGTAAACGACCTTCTTCTCTTATCATGAAAAATAGCATAAATATATTGATCCAAACTAAGATCTATACAATATCACTTCTATCCCAACTTTACCCTAATCATATCATAAATTAGTATTTACATCTACTTTTCACTCAAAAGAAATTATTAGTATTTTAAATATAGGATTACATTATTGTTGTTTTTTATGTTTTTATTAAGTGTATTTAGCTTAGCACTTTCTTATTAGGTGGTGACGAGTGAGGCTAGTGGAAGAGTGAAATGTACTACATTGATTCCAAGTGATTTAATAACTGATAAAAATTCTTGTTTTTGAGTAATTTAAAATTAAATAAGTTATAAATCATTTTTTCAATTAAATATTTTAAAAAATATTTAATAATTGATAAACTCTTGCAACCAAGAAAAAAAATTATGCTCTTAATCATGTATTTGTCATGCTATATATAAGACAAAATTAGTAATATTGATAAAATAATATTAAAATTTTTCTTTTATGTTATTTAATACAGATTACTAATCCTGCTTCTCATATTTGTATATATCTTTAAAATTTCTAGACTGTGTAATATTAAAATTTCTCTCCATGGTGTAGAAAGCAATAATGATAAGAAGTATAACATAGGTGTTGAAATTAACATTTCTACAATTAGTCAACTAGTCGATTTAATTAGTGTTTGTGAATCTCATAAAATTTTGTTCTTGCTACAAACTAGCTTTGTAGTTCAGGCTCCATTCAAGTGTCTATTTAAATTAAGATTTCAAGTGCTACCAAATAGATAACGGACACTATAAAATAATTAGTTGAAACTATTGTTGAAGGATATTTACTTTTATTTAATGAATTTTACTATCTACTTGAGATTTGATCTCAATTTTTCGATTAGCAATTTTTGATATTTGCATTATTACATTTTAGTAAACAATTCAATTTAATAATATTTAATTCTAGCATTTTTTCATTTTTCAAAATAAGAAAAAGAGCATACCAAAAGATAAGAAATACTAGTTTTATATATTTATATAATTAATAAATAAATTATAAAAGAATATAAACAAATTAAAAAGGGTATAAAAATTATGATGAGGGATGGGGAATTTATAGTAAAGATAAAAAAAGAAGGATAAAAGGTAAAACATTCATAGAAGCATCTAACAGCAATACATTTGTCTTATATGAACCCATTAGTTACAATATAGCAACTACCTCGTTGGAAGACAAATTGGCTTGTCAATACCAACTTGTGTCAATAAACTTGGTTTTGTGAGATTAATTTAAGTAAAATAAGATTTAAATATGATAATTTAAAATTCCACTCATTGAAATTTAAACCATTTCCCGGTCCGGCCGAACCAATTCATTGAAGTTAGAGGGCCTTTCGCTCCATTTGCAAACGACCTCATTGGAATGCTTTCTTGATCATTTGGAGTGTATGCGGCAAGTGTCTTCTCTCTCACTGCCCTTAACTGTTATTTCTTCATCAAGAATTGTTGACCCAACAAGAAATGCTTTTTTGATTATCCACGCCGATGTTTTTGCTTTTGGACAAAGAAACAGAGCACAACTGCAGTTTTACAATTCAGAACAGTACTTGGTGATCAAAATTGGGTTAGTTGTTGTGGACGTTTTCTTTTTCTGTTTTGGGATAGGATTGACACCATTTGAGAACATGACACATATGCGGTGACCCACAAGGTATTCTAATTCTATTGCCTCCCTATTTACTTAATCCCATACAAAATATTCTTGTTGTCTATTAGTCAAGAATATGATCCGAATACAATTTTGAAAGTGAGTTAAGCTTAGTTCGTTTCTACCATTTTAATGTTGAATTACTCATAAAAGTATAACGCCTAGTTGGTGTTTCTATCTTTTTCCATTAAATTTCATTTCAGGGAAGGTGTGCAGCATGGCATATACTCTTATGAATTTAACGCGGTTGGAGCATGTTTGTGGGAGGCGATTAGGACTAACAAAAGCTTATTCAAGCGCTATCTTCCAAAAAAGTAACTTCACCACAAATTCAATCACATCACCTTAATAATTTATCTGTGCATAATTGTATTATACAAATTTCTTTCAAAGAGGAGCGGTTTAAGTTTTCTCTTGATGAGCGTCAAAATTCAATAATTATTTTTTATATTAACATATGTATTATGATAAAACAAAGATATTTGAAATAATTGTTTATGTTTTCTCAAAACCATTTAATTTATCAAAGCAAGCTGTTTACGTATATCATTTCCTAAAACCAAGACATGGTTATAAGATATCTGTAGTTTTGTAGGAGCGGTTTCAATAAATGCCCAAATTATTTATTATAAAAAAAGGCAAACAACTCCAATACATTCTTATCTTATGTTTATTTTCTTAAACTGGTTGCTAATTATAAAGTAATATTAATTCATTTATCATCTTCTATTATCTAATACCTTATTTTAAGATTATGGTTACAAGTAGTTACTTTTGGAATTATCTTCTCTTCTTTTAAGATTTTGTGCAAATGTTGAAATCTTTTTATTATGTGGTCAAAATTTAAAACTAGACGATGGAATATATTTTTATTGGGACTTTCTTTTATCTTTTAGTGATTTCATGGTATCATATTGAGGATGATGTAGGCTATTCATTATGATTATTTTTGTATGCTAATGTTGTTTCATGATTTTTTTTTGCATATGTGGTTCAACCATTGTATTGTTTGATTGAATATTTCTGTGGACATATATGTACTAGTTATAATCTATTCTTAATTTTTTAATTTATTATCTTAAGCATGTATATAAAAGCTTTTATAATCTTGTGTTGTTCGCTATAAAACTCTTCATGTTTTATTTTATTTTAGATGTATTTATGATGATATTTATGATTATTTGTAATTTTAAATATTTTAATTGGTGAAATGAGGTTGGAAACAATATGTAGTTAAGAGGTTAAGAATTACGAATCAAGTGTCTTATGTGCTTTACACCTTTTTGCTAACCTCTGGATTTAAAGTGTTCGAGTTTCAACTTCGAAGGCTTGAAGGTAGCCTACTCCCTATTAGGTTGAATTATAAATTTTTCTATTTTCATTAAAAGAACAGTATTTTTTTTTAGTGTTATTTTTTTTTTCATAACATTGATGTTTATTTAACATGTGGTTGAGCCTTCAGATAATATTCACACATAAATACACTTCTCATAGACTAAAGAAAACAACGACAATTGAAGATACTTCAATTATTGTAATAAATTAGAATAGTTAAAATTCAGATTTAACCATTGTAAAGTTTTTTTAGAATTTGGTTATAGTAGGTTAAGAATTCTTGTAAATCTTAGATGCTTGTAAACAGGTTTGCTTACTTTGTAATTTTTTTTGTTGCAATTTATGTGTAAAATTAGACTTGTGGACTTTTATTAACTTGGTGTAGGATACTCACCAAGTATGTGGAGGGTATGACTTGTGCAAGATTGGAGACATAAATGGGTGCTAGATGTTGTTTGACTTTTTAGAAATTAGTAGCACTAACTTGTATTTCTATTTTGTTTTGTGAGGTTGAAGGGTTTCCTAACTTTTGTCTTTTTAGGTGTTATAACTTTTTTTAAATATTATGAACATTAAGGACTTTGGGATTTTACTCTTAAAGGGTTTTGGAGGTTGGTGAAATCTATATGTGTTGAGCAACTTGTGTGCTAAGTGTTTACCTCTTGTGTGTTTGAATATCTATAAATTTGTGTGTAGAAGTTTAATTTGCAACTATGAGTGATTACGCCATGTGTGGAGTAGTACTTAATATATATTTTTCTTTTTTACCTGTATTAAACTGGATCTTATGATTAGTTATGAGGAATCTACTTTCTATAGGTTTCGAATGCCTTTTGTTTAGAGCTTGTTAACACTTTATATTGGGGAAAACCAAGCTCACATTTGAGTGTAGTTATGGGTATAGTTGTTTGTATGTTTTTTGTAAATATGTGCGTATGTGGTTTAAGTGTGTATCTTTTGATTATGCTATAAAGCTTTTTTTTGGTATTTGTTTGTTATTTATGTATGTTTGATGTGTGTGTCTATAATTTTTTTTGTTACTTGTTTGTGCTTTGTGTATGTTATTTGAATTATGCATATGTGCAAAGTGTGACAGTAAATGCTTGTGTGTGCACTTGTTATATACAAATGTATTTGGTTGTTGTTTTTGTATTTATTATGTGTGCCTCATGATTGTTGTGTGTTAGTATGTAAGTAGTATTAGTTTGTATTATTTTGTTAGTTAGTGTGTATGTAGTTTGAGTGTGTGCGTGTGTGTTGGTTGTTTTACGTTTGTTATATGTGAATGGAAAGGGGTTGTTTATCTCTTTGTTTTTACCATGAGTGTGTTGGTTGTTTTACGTTTGTTATATGTGAATGGAAAGGGGTTGTTTATCTCTTTGTTTTTACCATGAGTGTACTTGTGTGTGCGCTTGTTATATAAATGTGTATATGGTTGTTCTTTTTGTATTTATTATGTGTGCTCCTGGTTGTTGTATGCTGGTGAGTAAGTAGTATTGTATTTGTATTATTTTGTTAGTTTGTATATGTGTTTGTTGGTTGTTTACTTTTGTTATATGTTATATGTGGGGGAAAAGGGTTGTTTATCTTATTTTATTCAGAAGTGTACTTGTGGTGTGTGCATTTATCACTTGTGTGTAAAATTATTTTTTGTACATATGATTATTATATTTAAATGTGTATGATTTTTCTTTATGCATATGTCTATTATTTATATGTATTCTGTATATGTGCATTTTTTTATGTTCCTTATCTGCCAACATGATGCCTATGTTTGATTTTCATTATTTTATATGTACATGCATGGTTTGTGTATGTGGGTGTTTATGAATTCTTTATATATGTGCATAGGTTATGTATAAGTTGTTTGTATGTATATTGTTTGAATGTAGGCATATGTGTGGTATGTGTTTGGAGTGACTATGTATATTTATTTTTTATTTGTGTGTTCTGTGCTTGTGAATGTGTATGTATTTTGGCTCTATTTTTATTTTGTGTGTACAATTGTACCGTGTGTATGAATGGATGCGTTTGTTTGTTTTGAAGTGTTATTTTTGTGTTTTATATTTATCATGTTTGTCTATGTGTGTGTTATGCATATTTGCGTTTTTTCGATGTTAGTTTTCATGCAATTGTTGTTTTCAATGTTGATTGTGTGTTTGTAGTGTGTGGTGGAAGGAGGAGGTTGTTTGATTGTTTTTTATTTTATGAATAAGTATGTGGGTTATGTGTGTTTGTTGTTTATGTGTGTAAAGTTATTATTTGAGTTTGTATGTTTGTTAAATTTCAGTGTGTATGATTATTTTGTGTGTGCATGTTATTGGAGTGTTTGCGTATTAATTCGCAACTACGAGTGATCACACCATGGGTGGTGTAGTACACAACTCATATTTGCCTTTTTCACTTGTATGAACTATGATATTGTGATTAGCTATCAATTTTGGATAGGTATAGGATATCTTTTGTTTGTAGCGTGTTAACCCTTAAGATTGGGCTAAACTAAGCTCAAATTAGGGGAGGTGCAGATTTATTCCTACTTGACTTCACCTTTGTGGTTTATAAGTAGATCCTTTTATTCTCCTCTCCGACATTTTGACTCATTTGTAAAACATTTTAAAATTTAGAGTGAGTACTTTCTTTTAAATTTTCTCTTCTCTCTTATGCTAGTTCACGAATAGAAACGACTTCTTATCATGAGGAAGTCCAATGTGATATATGCAAGCTTATATTCTAAGCTTTGTATATGTAGTGGTGCATAGAATAACTAGTTTAGTTGTTAATTTTCTAAACTTTCATTTATGAATTTTCAGCACATTAAGTGTTTTTTTTTTTTCAAAATTTGTGAGCAATTGCATCATTTTTAGCTAGTTTGTTTGTATTAGTATTGGTGTATTGTGTTTGTGTGTGCTAGATGTGTATCGATGTGTTTGTTTGTTTATTTATGAGTGTTATTTTTGTGTGATTGTGTATGTTGTTTATGTGTGTTTCTCTATGTATTTTTCTTGTTTATGTCTGTTTGTTTGCATGAGTATGTGCTTGTATGCATGAATATATGATTGTAAATTGTTTATTGCCCATGCGCATGTATTTATATATGTCTATGTGTATGTTGTTTGAATGTGTAAGTTTGTTGATTGTGTATTTTGTTGTGTTGTTTTTCTTTTGTTTGTTATGACTTCAATGCATGTGTTATGCATTTGTGTGTTTGTTAGTTGTTTGTGTGCCTTATATTTTGTATTCCTTTTATTTTTATGTGTTTTGTTATATGTTCTTATTTGTGTATTTGTATTTTATCTTTTTATGTCTATTGTTAGTGTGTATGGATGTTAATTTTTGTGTTTGTATCTAGAGAATACTGTGGGTTGATTAATTATCTATGAATGAGTGTGTTGTTTAGGTTAATGTATGTAGTATTTGTTTCATTATTTGTGTTAGTGTACTGCTTGTAATTTTTTTATGTTATTTTTGTTTGTGTGTATATATGTTTATGGATTTTTTATTTTTTTAAATATATCTTCATGTATGTGTGCATTTATATGTTCTATCTATATGATGTGTGTATATATTTTTTATTTTGTATATGTGTTTTGTGTGTATTTGATTATTGTATGGCTAAATTTTTGTGATATATATATATATATATATATATATACACGTTTGTACCTTATTTATTTATTTTATGTTGTATATTTATATTGTGTCAGAGGTCTATGTTTACATTGTTTGAGAGGGTGTCTAGAGTATTTCCTTTTAAATAGAGTAAAGATATGCTCACTATAACATTACAAATTAAATTTTTTATCTTTTATTTGTACTTTATTTCCTAGTAGGTCTAGCAAATTAATATCTTAATCGTTTTTTAGGTAATAATGTGCTAATATGGGATGTGTCACAAAAGTTATTACTGTGAATTGCAAAATAATATTTCATTTGTTTCTACTAAATTTATCATCAATCCTTCATTTATTTAAAATAATATAAATTAGTTCATGTATAAGAATTATTATATTTATAAATTAGTTTATAAAATTTTAAATTCAATTTATAAATATATTATATAATATTTAATAATAATGTATTATTTTTATAACATTGATATTAATTATTTTATCTTATTCTTTACATTTTTTGTTTATTTTATAAATTAAGTAAATTTAATATATAATAAATTTGATATATTTTTTTCAAATAATTCTTATCATTCAATTCTATTCAACATTGAGTCATCATGATTTAGATTAATTTAATTTTTATATAATATATTTGTTTAATAAATTTTTAATTTTATAAGTTTTATAATTTTTCATTTTTTATACCTTTAATATTTTATTAAAAATATATATAAAATTTAAATCATAACTATTTAAATTCTATATTTTTAAACTAAATGTAAGTTGATAATTCTTTAATAAAACTAGATAAAAGAATCAAACAAAATAAATTTATTAGTTTATTTGACATATTTTTAATAAGATCTATATCATTATTTATCTTTAAAATTATTTATATTTTATTGAATTATCTAATTTTATTATTTATTTGATAATATAATAAAGAGATAAAAGTATAAAGGTATATAAAATTATGAGATTAATTTTTTAACATTAAAAAATAAAAAATTAGTTAAATTTAATTTATATATACATTATATAAAAATTGAATTAACTCAAATTATTTTAACCAAACATTGAATACAGTTTAATGGTAACCATTATTTTAAATATATAAAAATTTTTAAACAAAAAATTTATTTAATTTTATATAGTAAAAAAACTAAAATTAAAATAAAATTATTAATATCTATATTAAAAAATAATAAATAATAATATTAATATTAATAAAATTTAAAGTATACATAAACTAATTTGTAAAGATAAAAATTATTATATAGAAACTAATTTATATTTTTTAAAATAAATGAAGGATTGGTGATAAATTTGTTATAAACAAGTGAAAGTATCATTTTAAAATTTACGTGATAATTTATGCGTCACTCAACATGTTAAATTATCACATCTTTACATGAAAAGTATGAAGAAATTAATTCGCAAAACCAATTACTAAATAAAGTACTAATGAATAATTTTTAGACTAATTGAAATTGTTAGAAATAATTGGAATTTACAATGTCATATACAAGTGAGCAATTAATTTGTCTCTTTACTCTATTAATAAAAAAAAAATATTAGACACAATGTTAAACAATATAAACAAAAAATGTAAATACGCAAACAATTTCAAACACGAACAAACATATCCATACATACAACATAGACCCATAACACAATAGAAATACATACAAAATTAAAATAAACAAGTAAGATACAAACACACAGATAAATACATAAATTGAGACATACCAATAAGAAACCTACACATAACAATGAAATACACATACAAGAATTATACACAAAATTAAAAAACATAGACACATATCATATACACATAACATATAAATGCACACACAAAACAAAGATATACATAAAAAAATAAAAAATGCATAAATACATACATACACAAACAAAAATAACATAAAAAGAATACATATTATGTACAAACACAAATAACAAAATAAAATAACATATACCTACCTAAATAACACACCTATTCATAGATAAAAATGAACCAACTCACATATTCTAGATACAAACACACAAAAATCAACATGCACCCACACTAACCATAGACATACAAAGGTAAAATACAGATACACAAATAAGAACGTATAACAAAACACATAAAAATAAATAGATCACAAAATATAACATACACCCAAGCAACTAACAAACACACAAATGCACAACTCATGCATTGCAATCATAAAAAACAAGAACAAACCACACAACAAAGTACACAATCAACAAACTCACATACTTAAACAACATACACATAACCATATACAAAATGCGCATGAGCAAAAAACAGTTTCCTATCATATATTCATGCATACAACACATACTCATGCAAACAAACAAACATAGATAAGCAAAACGCAGAGAAACACACCTAAACAACATACACAAAAGCATAAAAATAACACTAACAAATAAACAAACAAACACATCTATACACACCTAGCACACACAAACACAATACACCAAAACTAATACACACAAAATAGCTAAGAATGATGTAATTGCTCACAAATTTGGAGAGAAAAAGAAACACTTAAAGTGCTGAAAATTAATAAATGAAAGTTTAGAAAATTAACAACTAAACTAGTCATTCTACGCACCACTACATAAGCTACAAGGCTTTCAAAATAAGATTGCATCCATCACATTGAACTTCCCTTATGATAAGAAAGTGCTCACTCTAAATTCTAAAAACATTTTACAAATGACTCAATGTTTGAGAGAAGAATAAAAGGATCTCTTTATAGACCATAAGGATGTAGCCAAGTAGGAATAAATGTGCACCTCCCTCTAATGTGAGCTGAGTTTGGCGCAATCTAAAGTGTAAACACACTAGAAACAAAAGACATGCCAAACCTATCCAAAGTAGATAACTAATCACAAGATCCTAGTTAATACAAGTGAAAAAGGCAAACATGAGTTGTGTACTATACCACACATGGTGTGATCACTCATAGTTGCAAATTAATACGTGAACACTCCAATAACATGCACACACAAAACAACCATAAACACTCAAATATAACAAAATTACAAACTTAAATAATAACTTTACACACACAACCCACACACTTATTCATAAAATAAAAAACAATCAAGCAACCTTCTCCCTCCACCACACATACAACAAACATACATAACCAACAAAGAAAACAACAAAATATTGAAAACAAACATCGAACAAACACAAATGTGCAGAAAACATATAGATAAACACGATAAATATAAAACACAAAAATAACACTTCAAAACAAACAAACACATCCATCCATACACACATAGCAGACAATAAAAATAGAGACAAAATACATACACATTCACAAGCACGCAACACACAAATAAAAAAATATATATACATAATCACTCCCAACACGTACCACACATATGCCTACATTCAAACAATATATATATGTCGCAACCATAATTCCAGCGAGATGAGGAACTCGCTAAAATTTTTGAAATAGAATTTATTTTTGTATTATGTGGAGCCGTCACCAAATTTTTATTTTAGGAAAAAAAATTTGGAAAAACCCTGACTCAAGTAAGAGATTTAGGTTCGGGAGTCGGTTACGAATATGGAAGGTGTTAGGCACCTTATTCGCCCGTTCTGAAGAACGGTACCCTTAAATCGAGTGTGTGATTATTTGAAAATAGTTTGATCCCTTAATTAATGTGAAAATAAGTAACTTGATGGAGGTTAGCCTGACACGACTTGATCCTGCTCCTATGTATTCCCCGGTGCAATGGGAAACTCAAGGCTTACGCAGTTCTGGTTTGAAGGCTTAACCTTCGAAAGGGCTTTAGAAGAAGTATGATATTTTGAAAAGAATTTTTTTTTAGGAGGAACTTTCAGTCCACTCATGCACAAGGTCCGAGGCAGCTAAGGCTGCACAGGGGCCTATATGAACTACTAAACATCGAACAGTAGTGTAGACCGCCAGTTTCCCATTTAGAGCTCGTCGCGTGAGACTATAGATCCTTTTGAAAAGAATTTTATTTTTTGAAGGGATTTTAAGTCCACTCATGCACAAGGTCCGAGGCAGCTAAGGCTAGACAAGGGCCTATACGAACTACTAAACATCGAACAACAGTGTGGATCGCCAGTTTCCCGTTTAGAGTTCGTCGCATGAGACTGTAGATCCCAAAGCATTTGAAAAGAATTTTATTTTTTTGAAGGGACTTTCAGTCCACTCATGCACAAGGTCCAAGGAAGCTAAGGTTGCATGGGGACCTATGAGAACTATTAAACATCGAACAACAGTGTAGATTGCCAGTTTCTCGTTTAGAGTTCGTCGAGTGAGCTTGTAGATCCCAAAGCATTTGAACATAATTTTACCTTTTTTAAACAGCAGTAGTAATAAGATGAATTGGTCGTATTTTAGAGAACATGGAATACAGTGGGCTGGATTGGAATAACGAAAAACGCAGGGGCTGGTTTGTAATAACGGGAAGGTCAGGGGCTTAATCGTCATTTTGAGAAGTTCAGGGGCTTAATCATGATTTTGAGAAGTTCAGGGGCTTGATTGTGATTAGTGAAAGTATGGGGTGAGTTGTGATTAATGAAAGTATGGGGACTTACTTGAAATAATGGGATGACGTTTTGATAGCTTGATCAGTGGGGATTAAAAAGTGCACATTGTAGGGCTCGAACCGAAGGCCGTGAGGTAGCGAACCAGCCCTTTAACCACATGAGCCATGTCTGAATACAGGTTATGATCCCATGCCATCACGTCTATAGCATGAGTCTAGGATTAATTACCCTTTATAAGAAAAAGGTTGTGGGGAGGATTCGAACCCATGGGCGCGCCTATCCTATGACCCTAGCTTAGCCATCTAAGACAGGAAAATGCAAATAAGGTCCCGCTGTTGCCGGGAAGAATGCAAATGAAATCCTGCTATTACCAAGATAAAATGCAAACCTGTTAAGACAGGTGGACAAAATTTAAACATGCTTGAGGTCCTGTTGTTGACAGGAAAGATGCAGATGAGGCCCCACTATTGTCGGGAAGAATGCAAATGATGTCCTGCTGTTGCCAGGAAGAATGCAAATGAAATCCTGCTGTTACCAAGATAAATGCAAACCTGTTAAGACAGGCGGACTGAAATTAAACATGCTTGAAGTCCTGTTGTTGACTGGAAGAATGCAAATGAGGTCCCTCTGTTGCCGGGAAGAATGCAAATGAAATCCTGCTGTTGCCAGGATGAATGCAAGCCTGTTAAGACAGGCGGACTAAAATTAAACATGCTTGAGGTCCTGTTGTTGACAGGAGAATGCAAATGAGGTCTCACTGTTACTGGGAAGAATGCAAATGAAATCCTGCTGTTGCCAGGATGAATGCAAGCCTGTTAAGACAGACGGACTGAAATTAAACATGCTTGAGGTCCTGTTGTTGACAGGAGAATGCAAATGAGGTCCCGCTGTTGCTGGGAAGATGCAAATGAAATCCTGTTGTTAACAGGATGAATGAAATAAAATGACCTGTTAAGACAGGTGAGATGCAGATAAGGTCCTGTTGTTGACAGGGAAAATACGAGCCCGCTAGACAGGAAAAGGAAAATGAAAGTGACCTGTTAAGACCGGTAGAATGCAGATGGAATCCTGTTAAGACAGGCATTGATGAGTGATGAAAACTAACTTGTTAGGACAAGATAAATGTAGATGGATTTCTGTTGTTGACAGGAAAAATGCAAGCCTGCTAGACAGGCAAAAAGAGAAGATGAAAACCTGTTAAGACTGGCAAAGAAAAGTGAACAATGTCCTATTAGGACAAGTTAAATGCAATGGTCCTATTGTTGACAGGATGGAAGGAGACACTGGTTAAGACAGGTATAGTAAACAAAATGACGACCTGTTAATGCAGGTGAGAGAATGACCTGTCAGGACAGGTATGGAAAACAATCTGATGTGTCTTGGGAAGGCGCGTGAGTAGAGACTATGGACTTCTTCGTCAACTACCCCTAGACAATCTCATTTTGAAATGTGTTTTTCTCTTGAATCAAAATAAATTGCTTATTCTACCTTGAACTTGAAGGTTTTTTAAGCACTTGATAATTATTCTGTTAATGAAACTTGGCAACCATTTTGCCCCAGTTTAGAAACTTCTTGATGATTGAGGGATGTCTTGATTTGAAGGAAATTTGGGCAAACATTTTACCCCAATTTGGAAGATTTTTAGCAATCGAGGAATGCCTTAACTTGAGGGGATCTTGGGCAAGCGTTTGTCCCAGTTTGAATCTCGATGTTATTGAGGATTGCTTCATCTTGAATCTTTCTGGGCATATGTTTGCCCTAGCTTGAATTTTGACTTGAAATTGCCAATTGTCCTAACTTGAATTATCTGGACAAATGTTTGCCCCAGATTTGATCTGTTTCTTTGACTTCAAATCTTTCTTGGGCAGACGTTTGCCCCAAACTGAACTTGATTCAGAATTTTGAGGATGACCTCAAATTGGATTTTTATGTGGGCGAGCATTTGCCCTAGTTTGAGCTTGACTCAAAATTTGAGGATGACCTCAAATTGAAATCTTGTGGGAAAACGTTTTCCCCAGTTTGGACTTGATTGATAATTGGAGGATGACCTCAAATTGAAATTTTGTGGGCAAACGTTTGCCCTAGTTTGGACTCGATTGATAATTTGAGGATGACCTCAAATCGAATTTTTGTGGGCAAACGTTTGCCCCAGTTTGGACTTGATTGAGAATTTGAGGGTGACCTCAAATTGGATTTTTGTGTGGGCAAGCATTTGCCCAAGTTTGAGCTTGACTCGGAATTTGAGGATGACCTCAAATTGGATTTTTGTGTAGGCAAGCATTTGCCCCAGTTTGAGCTTGACTTGAAATTGGAGGATGACCTTAAATTGAATTTTTGTGGGCAAGCGTTTGCCCCAGTTTGGACTTGATCCAGAATCTGAGGATGAACTCAAATTGAATTTTATGGGCAAGTGTTTGCCCCAGTTTGGACTTGATCTTTTTAATTATGATTGATTCGGGCAATTTTATCCAGGTCTTAATTAGTTTTGAAAAAATAATTATGAAATGCTTGAATGACAAGATACTTATTGCAATGTTTGAATGAATGAAGAGGATGCGATGTGTGTGATGCTAGAATAGAGAGGATGCGATGTTTTAATCTTATTGACTGTTTTTTTATGCTTGAAATAATTACTTGATGAAATGGATGCTGTGGGATGAATGCAAACCATAAGATGGTGTAAAAACTTTTGTTTCTCTTGATTTTTTTTGACATGTCCTTCCTCGACAACCTCATAGTGAGTGTGAAGGGAATCAAGGATCAGGACGAGCTAGATTGACTCTATCCCTTGGCTTCTTGGTCAATATCATAACCTTCTTTCCAGGATCTTTGACACCCACCAATAGTCAGTATTATTGAACAAGACACACTCCTTTTTTGTGGCATCGTGGCTGGTAGGAGGATGATCTTTTGGGAAGCAGTCATGTCGTGTTGCGATGATTGAGGACTCATCCGATTTTCATGACTTTTCAAAATTAATCTTTTTATTTTACATTTTTCATATCTCTTTTTGGCATGTGCACTATTAAGGTGTGCAAAGTGATTCTGGATGGTCAATGGAAAGAAATATAGAAGGTTTGCAAAAGATGTTTGAGGTAGTGTACTTGAAAAGAAAAGATGACAAAAGATGTGGGTTCAGTTGCCCAAATGGAACCTTTTGATGAAAAATGCCAGTGCTGCTTTTCATAATCTTGATTGTTAAATTAATCAAACTTGAGAAACAGCAAAATTTTGCCCCAATTTTAGGGAAGATGAGGTGTAGAAATGTCATATTGTCCTGGGATTCCTGGTTTGACCTTAACTTTTGCTTGGGTCGTTCCTTTGAGTTTTCAACCCAGCAGGTCTTTCGTATTGCCCCAACTTTTGCCTAGGTCGCCCTTTGAGGGTTTTCGACCTAGCGGGCCTTTTGTTTGATTGCGCCCTAACTTTTGCCTAGGTCGTCTTTGAGGACTGTTGACCTAGCGGGCTTTTGTTTTGATCCTGGTTTTTCCTGAATTGTTTTTGGAATCCAGCAAGATCTTTTTTTATCGTGCCTTTGTCGATTTAATCTTTTTGAATTTTAACCCTACTTTTTCTTGGATTATTTTGGCTTTTAATCCAGCGGATTTTTTGAATTTTGACCCTGATTTTGCCTGGATCATTTTTTATTTTAATCTAGCGGGTTTTCTTCCTTTTTCTTGAATTTTATGTAGTCAGATATTGATCTTGCCGGGACCAGTTTGGCTTTAATTCAGCGGATCTCATTTTGCATCCCTAAATTTTTCCTGTATTTGAACTTTGGTCCAGCGGGATATTTTATTACAAGACATGAGTGGTGATCTAGAATCACTGGTCGCTTATTTTGCTTCCTCATTTGGTTTTTCCTTTAAGCTTGATTAATCAAACGTTCAAGATTATTTATTACAGCACTGGCATTGTCACCGACAGGTATTTATTATTGTAGGATAAGGAGCGGGTTGGACGATGAAAAGGGCTGGTAAAATTTAAAAGTAAAGCCAACAGTGTGAGGCACGTGCCTAAGAAACATGAAAAATGTAATTTTGTGTTTATTCATTGATATTTATTTACAAAAGATTGACTTTGAAAATCATGACAATTTTTGGATGAATATCCTCAGTCTCAACTTGCACAAGGCAACTCGTTGTGCTGCTCCCATCTCTTAGCTAGCTAATGGGCTCTTATGATTCGAAAATGGGTTGTTTTCTATGTTAGGAGCAAGCCTCCCAAAATCCAGCCCTTTCGCATCGATTAGGCTTTGTACCTTTCATTTCAATGCTAGACAATCCTCTGTGGAATGACCAATGAATCCTGCATGGTAATCGCATCTAGCATTTGCATCATACCATTTAGGATATGGTGGTTCTTGAGGCTTTAGAGGATAAGGAGCACCACCAGAGAGTTTTGAATTAAGCGGGGTTGCAACTCGGTGTAGGAGATTGGAAATAGGGTTGAATTGGATAGGTTTCTTCTCCTTTTTCTGGCCTTGATTAGAATTCTAGCTCGTGGTTTGTGTTTGGGCCGTATATGGTGTTGGTGACTGGACTTGTGTTGGATAGTTGTAAGTTGGAGGGTATGGTGTTTGGTAGGTGGCGGCGATGTAAGGATATGGTATGTAGGGTGCGTATGGGGATGGTCGGAAGCCAACTGGACCATAAGGTGCCACCTGAGGAGTATATTGGCCTTGACCAGAAGCCACATTGTACGTTTCTCCTACCTTCTTTTTCCTCGATCCATTGGAAGCATTGACTGTCCTTGTAGGCTTATGTGCAATCTTTCCACGGCGCATGCCACCTTTGATCCTTTCTCCAATGATGACGACATCAGAGAAACTACAAGTTACACTGCCAATCATCTTGTCATAGAAAGGATTTTAGAGTGTGTCGACGAATGTGCTGACCATC
Organism: Canavalia gladiata; assembly: GCA_037954105.1. Lineage (NCBI taxonomy): Eukaryota > Viridiplantae > Streptophyta > Magnoliopsida > Fabales > Fabaceae > Canavalia > Canavalia gladiata. The sequence goes on from CM075665.1 coordinate 34,956,499, forward strand.
TCTTTCTCAGATAGAGGAGGTTGTACTTGAGCAGCTAACTCCTCCATCTTTGAGCATACTTCTTGAAGGTCTCGTCTCCCTTGTTGGCCATATTTTGAAGCTGAGTTATATTCGGAGCCATCTCTACATTGTACTGGTACTGTTTCAGAAAGGCCTCAGCTAGGTCTCTCCATGAACAGATGTGGGTCCGCTCTAGCTGGGTATACCAGTTAGCAGCAGCCCCAATTAAGCTGTCTTGAAAGAAATGGACAAGCAGTTTATCGTCGTGCATACAGGGGGACACCCTCCTACAGTACATGGCCAAGTGGCTCTTTGGGCAGCTAGTTCCTTGATACTTTTCAAATTCGGGAACCAGACACAGATCAGATGCGTCTCTGGCTTCATAAGCGCTCCCCTCGATTGCCCTGATTCTGTCCTCTAGGATTTTCCACTTTTCCGTATCCTCCTTGGAAGGATAATTTGGGTATCCTTCAGGCATATGGTGGGGATGAGAAGATGGTATGTACACAGGGTGAGGCCCTTGGGTGAACATAGGATTCGTTCCCCCAATGGCCATTTGGTAAGCTTGTGGAGTGGTATGTGGAACAGCATAAGGGATGCCTGTGGTGTTTGAAGGTAGGTTATAGGTTTGGGTTTGTGTGTGTGCATGCCCATGAGGAAACCCATAATGAACTCCTTCGGTTGGTGGAGGCATGGTTAATGGTGAAGGATTTTGTGGATTGAAACCAGGAGGATATAATGGGTCAGTTGGTTCTCCCGGCAAGGATTCCCTTACATCCTTCTGTTTTGACAATTGGATGGCCTCCATCAGCTTGGCCATCTGCTCCTTCACAGTCTTGACCTCATTTCTCAACTCCTCATTTTGTCTCTCCAGCTCATCCATGATTCCTGATTGTGATCTGGTTCTATAAGGATGTCGAGGAAGTTGTCTTGCTCTAATTTTTCTGTTAAAATTAAAAATTAATTTTTTTGAGAAACAGTTTGAATATGAACAATCATGAGTGATAAAAGTGTTGATGCAATAAAGAATGTGTGGAATGATTTTTTGAAATCTTTCTTTTTTTATGATAAATTTATGAAAGAATGCATGCATGCTATGGACAAATAAATGAAGATTTGAACATTTTGAGAAGAATTGAGTGATTTACTTTATTTGCCTTTGATTTTATGAATTTTTTATTTTTATTTTGCTAAAAAGACCTTTGGTTTTGTTTGAAAAATCTTTGCTCAAATTTTCCTAACAAAGCATTCTTTAGATTTTCTTTTGAATTTCATTTTCTCCCTTTTTACATCTTTTCGTATTTTCAATATTTTCAAAAATATTTTTCATAATTTTTCTATTTCTAAAACATTCTTTAAGTTTTCTTTTGAATCTTTTTATATTTTCAATATTTTCAAAAGTATTTTTCTAGTGTTTCCTAGAAGTTTCCATTTTTCTTTATTTTGATTTGTTTATACTTTCTTTTGCTTGATTTGTCCTTTTTTTCGTTTTTTGTATTTCCCCCAACTTTCAGCTTCCTCTTCTTCCATCTGGGATGATTCTGTTCAAATAACTGTCCGTGCATATATATGAACCATGTATCATGAGAGGGTGTGTGCCCTCCTTGCTTTTTCTGTGGGTTACCTGTCCTAAGGGTCTAAGGTTTTTATGCATGAACCTCTCAAAGGTGGTTAGTAATCTTGGGGTGTAGAGGTCACTAGAGCCAAGTTTCAATCCATAATGCTTGCCACAACAGTAGAAGTAGCAACTAGTTGCGGGGAATTATGAATAGGATGCACTCTAGCCGGGATTTTCGTGATAGCCAATCAGGACGTAGGCCCCAGAGTGAAACCACTAGATCCCTCTATCCTAGCCAGCACTCAGACCCAGATATAGGGCCCCACTCATGTGGAATGCTTATACAATATGTGGAGGGCACACAAATTATTGGGATACCTGTAATTGGGAAAATCGTAGCAAGTATATATATAGCAATTTATAGTTCGTCTACCCTGAGGTTTATACAGTGGATAGACAAACAACCATAGCTAAATAAGCAGATAAATAAACCGTGCAATAAATAAATCGTGCGAATAAACAAGGAAGGGATCAAATATGACACACTCAATTTGAACGGGCTTGACTCTCTAGAGGTCCCCAATGGAGTCGCCATCTGTCATAACCATAATTCCGACGAGACGACGAACTCGCTAAAAATTTTGAAATAGAATTTTTTTTTGTATTATGTGGAGCCACAACCAAATTTCTATTTTAGGAAAAAAAATTGTAAAAACCCTGACTCGAGGAAGAGATTTAGGTTCGGGAGTCGGTTACGAATAGGAAAGGTGTTAGACACCTTATTTGCCCGTTCTGAAGAATGGCACACTTAAATCGAGTGTGTGATTATTTGAAAATAGTTTGATTCCTTAATTAATGTGAAAATAAGTAACTTGATGGACGTTAGCCTGACAGGACTTCATCCTGCTCCTACGTATTCCCTGGTGCAGTGGGAAACTCAAGGCTTACGTAGTTCTGGTTTGAAGGCTTGACCTTCAAAAGGGTTTTAGAAGAAGTATGATATTTTGAAAAAAAAAATTTTTTTTGGAGGAACTTTCAGTCCATTCATGCACAAGGTCCGAGGCAGCTAAGGTTGCACGTGGGCCTATACGAACTACAAAAAATCGAACAGTAATGTAGACCGCTAGTTTCCCGTTTAGAGCTCGTCGCGTGAAACTATAGATGAAAAGAATTTTATTTTTGGGAGGGACCTTTAGCCCACTCATGCACAAGGTCCGAGGCAGCTAAGGCTGCATGGGGGCCTATATGAACTACTAAACATCGAACAGTATCCTTCTGAAAAGATTTTGGGAGGGACCTTTAGCCCACTCATGCACAAGGTCTGAGGCAGCTAAAGCTGCACGGGGGCCTATACAACCGCCAGTTTCCCGTTTAGAGCTCGTCGCGTGAGACTGTAGATCCCCGCAGTTTCCCGTTTAGAGCTCGTCGCGTGAGACTGTAGACTGTAGATCCCAAAAATATGGGGGCTGAGTTATGATTAGTGAAAGTATGGGAACTTACTTGAAATAATGGGATGTCGTTTTGATAGCCTGGTTATGATCCCATGCCATCGCATCTATAGCATGAGTCTAGGATTAATTACCCTTTATAAGAAAAAGGTTGTGGGGAGGATTCGAACCCATGGGCGCGCCTATCCTGTGACCCCAACTTAACCATCTAAGCTGAACCTTCAAGTAGTAATTCAAGTGTGTTTATAGCAATTTGTTTGCGCCCTGACTTTAGAAGGCCCTGGTGTTATATGACTATAGTGGCGGCCCCACAGATGCATTTACTTCCATTGCCTGGTCCCTTTTATAGAGATTGTGCCATGCTTGGTGAGGATGTTCAGAATGTTGGTCCCATCAGGCATTCATACATGCGCGCACCTTACATGACAATTCAAGGCCAGGCATTCATACATGCGCGCACCTTACATGACAATTCAAGGCCGTCGACCTATTTCTTTCCTAGCCATAATAAACCCTCTACCACTTTCATTGCTCAGAGTAGGTATAAGACCCTATGATTAATTTTTGGATCAGTTTCTGTTGGGAGCGGGTCTAATGCATGTATAAGTTGGAACCTGTGTTATGAGCTGGAATCCGTAAGTTTTGGGCATGTATCCTACGTGAGACGAATCCCTAAGGTATGGATGAGCCTTGAGGTGCAACATTACTATTCACGTTTACCTTGCCAAAATGCTGGAAGATCTAATTCTTTCAGGCTCGAGAAAGTCATTTGAGTCAAGAGGGAGAAATCACCTTTGCCTTAGTAATAAGTCGAATCTCCATACTGTACATGCCCTTTGCGGCACGTCATTTACAAGTCCAAGCTACCCTTGTTGTCGATGCATGGCCGTTTGCATAGCCTTTATTCACTTGGGCAAGTCTTGGGGCAATAACATCGTACAACCTTCCAGCGGGATTAATGGCAAGCCAAACCTGTATTAGTATTTACACTCAAGAAGCTGAGAAACTCATAGGATGCCATGATAGCTTAGGTGCCTGGCCATAATTCCTGGATGCCCGCAAATATTCTTTCTTTCATTGTGGCGTCACTTATGGCGTTCTTGATCATTGGGTTCAGTCCCTCCCGTGACCACGACCAGCGTTGAAAATGACTCCATGAGCAGAGAGTTACAAGACTCGTGCATGGCTCTCTCGTTGTGGGCGTGAATTAGAGGATATATGGCTCTTTGCAGGGGGACATTCAAGTCAAGCTCCCTATCATTCAACTGTTCTCCTTGTTTTCAGAACCTCACACGAACCACCAACACTTCATGCTCTTCTGTAACTCTGCAATATGCTTGTGAGCAAATAAGTGTGATGACTCTTGTCGACCAGTTTTCCTATTGACCAATCACTCCGACAAGCCAAGAATGGCAGCGGGAGTAGTGTTTGGAATCCTCCTATTTACTGCTTCTCGCTATGACTCCAAAATTTAAATGTTTCTTCGTGTGATATCTGAACTCGGTGTTTAGCTTAGCGGAGGGAACAAGAATGACCACAACAAGTTATTTAAGACTTGTTTATTACATGATTAGAGATTTACTATTGAACAAAGTGAATTTTAGACATGACGTGTTGAGTAAACTAGTGCAAACCAATCGCATACATCCAATTACCTCTTCAGACCTATTTCCAATAAGCTTTCAACTATATCTATGGAAAATGTAATTGGTTTCCTATTCGTAGCAACCGTACACAACTGGATGCGCATGAACTAATTATCGAAGGATAAAGGAATAAATCTGGATCAATTATTCAAATCAACAAAATATGGCATATATATTCCAATTCCGGATTTCTCTCAGCTCTTTCTTGTAAACAAATCCAAGAAAATCAGAAACATACATTCGAGACCTTATAATTCAATCCCGGAGAAAGCCAATGCGAGACAACTTACCTGACTGACGTAGAAATCAAGCACACAGGAGATCTTTTCGACGGAGAGAATGCAAGTTGTGGCAAATCCTCCTTACCAACCGATGCTCTGCCTTCCTCGAGTAGAAGTAGAATCAGCTTCGATCCATTGTAAGAACAAGGGAGAATTTCTCAAGTTGTGAGGGTTCTGCACTTCCTGAAGACCCTAAAAAAGAAGAAAAAAAATGGCCTCCCTCTTGGATTTGTCGTCATCGATCTATATATTGCATCCTCCCTTTTTTGAAATCTTTGGCAAGCCTGCTCTCTCTCTTTTTCCCTCCTTTCCTTCTTTCCTTTTCTGTTATTTCAGTTTTTATTTTAGTGATGCTTTTTCTTTGTTTTTAAATCTTTTTGCTATTTTTTGTTAATTCTGTTACTTCTTTTTCTTGTTTTAATAATTTTCTATTTTTCTTTTCTTTTAAATTTGTTTTAACTTTCTTTTTTCTTTAATTTATGATTTTATAATATTTTATAAATTATGTTTTTATTATATATATTTTTAGTTATTTTTCTTTCCCCTTTTTAATTATTTTTTTTATTGTTTTTTATTTTAAGTTATTTATTCCTTTTCTAGTACTATTTCTTATCTATTTTCTTTGATTTTTTGTAAGTTTTATTTGTTCTGTTTTCATATATTTTTCTAGCTTTTCCAACATTTCCCTTTTATTTGTTTTTATTTTGTTTATTTATTGATCTTTTGTTTAGTTATTTTCCTGCTTTCTATTTCCTGCTTTATTTAAATTACTGGTTTCTTATTAATTTTAGTAATTGGGGACCTCAGACATAATTGAGTGTTTACAATATACAAACAAATTACACATAACACATAACCTATGCACGTATATAAAGCATTCATAAACACCCATATACAACAACACATACACAAACAATGCATATACATATAAAATAATAAAAATCAAACACAGGTGACATGTTGACAAATAAGCAACATAAAAAAAATAAACTTTTACAACATACACATGAAGAATAAACATATGCATATCGAAAAATCATACACACTTAAATATAATAGCAATACATTTGTGTTATATGAACCCATTAGTTACAATATAACAACTACTACGTTGGAAGACAAATTAGCTTGTCAATACCAACTTGTGTCAATAAACATGATTTTGCAAGATTAATTTAAGTAAAATAAGATTTAAATATGATAATTACATTAAGAAATTTTTATTTTAAAGAAATGCTTACTATAAAATTTTCAAGGTAACACGAACTATAATTTATAATTTATGATGTTGCCTCAAACAAAAATTTAAAGTAAAATCAATTTTCATAAAAAACATGAAAATGTAATATAAAATTATGATCGAATGAAATGAACGCAATTTAATCATAAACGAGCTTCTTTTCTTATCATGAAAAATCAAATAAAAAATTAAAAGTACTTATATTTATAATTAAATTGATTATCCAAACTCATAAGTTTGGTAGCATGGATTAAAGCATCTCATGGAAATTAATATCCTACCATATCAATTTAAAAACGCTGATAAATTAAATTTTAAAAAGTAATACCTCCTTCCACAAGACAAAGTAGAAAAACCGTGTCAATAATTAAACAGGTAACAGCATCCCATGAGCTTCAATATAAGACATAAGTAACTTATTTTTTCAAATAATTTAAAATGCCACTCATTGAAATTTAAACCATTTCCCGGCCCGGCCGAACCAATTCATTGAAGTTAGAGGGCCTTTCGCTCCATTTGCAAACGACCTCATTGGGATGCTTTCTTGATCATTTGGAGCGTCTCCGGCAAGTGTCTTCTCTCTCTCACTGCCCTTAACTGCTATTTCTTCATCAAGAATTGTTGACCCAGCAAGAAGAAATGCTTTCTTGATTATCCACACCGATGTTTTTGCTTTTGGACAAACAGAGCACAACTGCAGTTTTACAATTCAGAACAGTACTTGGTGATCAAAATTGGGTTAGTTGTTGTGGACGTTTTCTTTTTCTGTTTTGGGATATGATTGATACCATTTGAGAACATGACACATATGCGGTGACCCACAAGGTATTCTAATTCTATTGCCTCCCTATTTACTTAATCCCATACAAAATATTCTTGTTGTCTATTAGTCAAGAATATGATCCGAATACAATTTTGAAAGTGAGTTAAGCTTAGTTCGTTTCTACCATTTTAATGTTGAATTACTCATAAAAGTATAACGCCCAGTTGGTATTTCTATCTTTTCCCATTAAATTTCACTTCAGGGAAGGTGTGCAGCATGGGCATATACTCTTATGAATTTAACGCGGTTGGAGCATGTTTGTGGGAGGCCATTAGGACTAACAAAAGCTTATTCAAGCGCTATCTTCCAAAAAAGGTAACTTCACCACAAATTCAATCACATCACCTTAATAATTTATCTGTGCATAAGAATAGTTTAACGTAATTGTATTATACCAATTTCTTTCAAAGAGGAGTGGTTTAAGTTTTCTCTTGATGAGCGCCAAAATTCAATAATTATTTTTTATATTAACATGTGTATTATGATAAAACAGATATTTGAAACAATTGTTTATGTTTTCTCAAAACCATTTAATTTATCAAAGCAAGCTGTTGTATATCATTTCCTAAAACCAAGACATGATTATAAGATATCTGTAGTTTTGTTGGAGTGGTTTCAATAAATGCCCAAATTATTTATTATAAAAAATGGCAAACAACTCCAAAACTTATAAACTTACATGAATGGTACAAATAGATAATTAAAAAAAAAGGATAAATAATATGCTTGTATATATATGGGCATGGTAGATCCTTATAAAAATTTTAAAGGTTCCACATCCATTTATACCGCCTTCGTAACATCATATTTGTTGAAATATATATATGTGTATTAATAAATATATCATATGTGGTGAGATTTCCTTAATTCACATTGTTATCTTATGCTTATTTTCTTAAACTGGTTGCTAATTATAAAATAATATTAATCCATTTATCATCTTCTATTATCTAATACATTATTTTAAGATTATGGTTACAAGTAGTTACTTTTGAAATTATCTTCTCTTCTTTTAAGATTTTGTGCAAATGTTAGAAATCTTTTTATTATGTGGTCAAAATTTAAAACTAAACGATGGAATATATTTTTATTGGGATTTTCTTTTATCTTTTAGTGATTTCATGGTATCATATTGAGGGTGATGTAGGCTATTCATTGTGATTATTTTTGTATGCGGTTATTGTTTCATGATTTCTTTTTACATATGTGGTTCAACCATTGTATTGTTTGATTGAATATTTGTGTGGACATATATGTACTAGTTATAGTCTATTCTTAATTTTTTAATTTATTATCTTAAGCATGTATATAAAACATTTTATAATCTTGTGTTGTTTGCTATAAAATTTTTCATGTTTTGTTTTATTTCATTTTAGATGTATTCACTAGTGGAAAATGAGCTTTTTCCATCGGTTGTTAAGCACTTTTTACATCGGTTATTCGGGCGGTGTTGAACCGGGCGATATAGAAAATAAGACTTTTTACATCGTTTCTGCAACCGACGTAAAAAGTATGCCTTTCTACATCGGTTGGGCAAAGAACCGATGTAGAAAGTACACTTTTTACATCGGTTGCGGGCAGAACCGATGTAAAAAGTATACTTTCTACATCGGTTGTAGCTTTAACCGATGTAAAAAGTCATACTTTTTACATTGGTTCTGCCCGCAACCGATGTAAAAAGTGTACTTTCTACATCGGTTATGGTCGTAACCGAGGTAGAAAGTCCTTTTTTTTAATGTTCATTTTGTTTAGGTATACTACCGTATTATTTATTCATATATCTGCATATACACACAGAATCCAGGCAGACAATAGAGAATTACCAGACAGAGAATACAGAATTCACATAATCTATATATTTAAACTAAATACATCATTATTTATTATCAAACTTTAATTTACAAATGAAATAACTTAAAATTACATCAAACAAGTATTGAAAGTTGAAAAGAAATGTAATAATCATCCATGTACCTGTTGAAAGCAAAGAGAAAAGATGTTAGAAACTCTACTAAACATAAAAAAACGTAATAAACATTTTAAAATAAGTTAAAAATAAACATACAATGATGAAATAATTAAATAAATAACTAACTTGTATCATGTAGTAATATTTTCCCATATTCCTTCATGATGATCATCTCGAATAGCATGTACATCATCTATTTCAGTTTCTTCATTGATACTAGATATCCTTGATGATAACGGAGTTTGAGAAATATCAATATTTGAAAGATCATTGGTGTCATCACTAGCGATTGTTGTCTTTCCTTGAAGAACAACTGACCATATTTTGGAGCAAGGATCTTGGACATAAAACACTTGTTTTGCTTGGTGGGCCATGAGAAAAGGGTCATCCTTGTAAGCTACTTTTTGAAGGTCAACCAATGTAAATCCCAATTCATCGACTTGCACACCACTGTTACTATCAACCCATCTGCATTTGAAAACAGGCACTCTAAATTTGGTGTAATCAATCTCCCAAATCTCTTCAATCACTCCAAAGTAAGATATGGAAGCCTTTACAGGATTTTTATCTTTAGAACTTGCAAAATGCATCGACTCTGCCACCACCATAATCCCACTATTTTGCATGGTACTTTTATCATCCTGAGACTTTGTGTAAAATGAAAAATGATTAATATCGTACCCAGTCCAACATATGACATCAAAGTTTGGGCCATTTGCTAGCCACTTCAATGTATCGGAGGCACCATCATCCTTCTTAATTGTTTCATCAAACCAGTTTAAGAACGTTTTGTTATGCTCATTCAACAACCATTTCTCGTTCATTCGAACATTCTCCTCCTTTATCATAGTTTTGTGAGTAGATAAGTAAGGTTGAACCTCATCGGTATTATTCAAAATATACAAATGTGCTTGAAGGACTTCTGCACGACCCATGCTTTTCACAGTTATGCCTCGTGTACCTTTACCTCTGTGTCTTCCCTGATGACGAGACTTAGGAACTCCTATGGGTTCCACCTCTGACAAATACTCTGTAGAAAAACTCAATTGCCTCTTCTGCAATGTATCTTTCAATCATAGATGCCTCGGGACGGTGTGGATTCTTCACATACCCTTTTAATATTTTCATGTATCGTTCTATTGGATACATCCACCTCAGATAAACTGGACCACATAATCTGATCTCTCTCACTATATGAACAACCAAGTGAACCATAATGTCAAAAAATGATGGAGGAAAATACATCTCCAATTGGCATAAGATAGTGAAAGCTTCATTTTCCAACTCATCCAATTTTAGAGGGTCAATGGCTTTGTTACATATTTTATTGAAAAATAAGCATAACCTACTTATTGTATGTCTAACTTTTTTAGGTAAAATGTCACGAATAACTACTGGAAGTAGTTGTTGCATCAACACATGACAATCATGAGACTTTAACCCAACTAACTTTAAATCTTTCATCGAGACAAGTCTTTTAAAATTTGAAGAATACCCTTGTGGAACTTTAACCCCACGTAGGCACTCACAAAAATAAATTTTCTCTTTTTTTGACAATGAATGAATTGCCGGGGGCAAATATGTTCGCTTTCCTACAGACTGTGGAGCTAACTGATGTCGTATACCCATGTGAACCAAATCCAGTCGAGAATTGACTCCATCTTTAGTCTTGCCCTGTATATTGAGAAGTGTTCCCATATGCTATCACACACATTTTTTCCACATGCATCACATCAATACAATGTCTAACATCAAGTTTGCACCAATATGGAAGATCAAAAAATATTGATCTTTTCTTCCATATCCTTGTCTTCGTGACCTTTTTTTGAGTCTTTCCAAAAACAGTTTTGATGTTTTTAACCCGATCGTAGACTTGTTGTCCAGTTAAGGCTTTTGGAGCAACATCATTTTCTGGCAACCCATTAAAAGCTTTCCTTAATCTACGATAAGGGTGATTAGTCCTGAGAAATTTCCGATGACCAAAATACACTGTCTTCCTTCCATGATGCAGTTGATGGTAACTTGTGCCTTCTTCACATATGGGACATGCTTTGTGCCCCTTAACGCTGTATCCACATAAATTTCCATATGCTAGAAAGTCATTAATAGTGCAAAAAAGCATTGTCCGCATCTTGAAATTTTCATTACCATACGCATCAAACACCTCCACACCTTCTTCCCATAGATTTTGCAAGTCTTCAATTAAAGGAGCAAGATAAACGTCTATGTCATTTCTAGGTTGTTGTGGACCTGAAATCATCATGGACAACATGATGTATTTACGTTTCATGCATAACTCCGGAGAAAGGTTGTAAATTGTCAAAAGTACAAGCCATGAACTATGTTTACTACTTAAATTACCGTACGGATTCATTCCATCTATTGCAAGTCCAAGCCTTAGGTTTCTTGGCTCATTCCAAAAATCGGGATATAGTTGATCAACCATCTTCCATTGCAAACCATCAGCTGGATGACGAAGTTTTCCATCAATCAGTCTTTCATCTACATGCCATCTAAGGTTCTTTGCTTCATCTTTATTACAAAACAATCGTTTGAACCTTGGAATTATTGGAAGATACCATAACACTTTGGTTGGAGGCCGCTTTGTGTTGTCATTGCAAATAGAATCACCATCCTTCAGTTTATAACGTGAAACTTGACACACAGGGCATTCATGTAATCCTTCAAACTCATTTCTGTATAGTATGCAATCATTGGGGCAGACATGTATTTTCTTATACTGCATACCCATCAGACACAACACCTTCTTCGCGTCATAATTACGCTTTGGTAATGTGTTACCTTCCGGAAGCATCTCTACCAACAGTTCAAGTAATTCAGTGAAACTTTTATCACTCCACCCATTCCTTGCCTTCAGAGTGAATAATCTTAACACTGCTGAGAATCGTGTAAAGGTAGTACATCCCAAATACAAAGGTTTCTCTGAATCAGTAGATAAGTTACCATACATATTTGCCCGCTCAAATGACGCATGCCCTACATCACGAATCATATCCTCTACCCAATCTTCCATATTTATATCAACCTCCATTGTCTGTGACACACTTGGCATGCCTAATAACTCACCATGCCATGTCCATTTTGTATAACTTTTGCAAAATCCATCACAAAGAATATGCTCTCTAATTTGACCAACATCCAAATGTCTCTCATTTAGACAATTAACACACGGACAGTAAAATTGTCCATTACTCTGAGGTAGATTTGTCTGCGCAAAATTCAAAAACTCTTCAACCCCATTCTCGTACTCGTCGCTCGTTCGTTTATCATTTATCCAACTACGATCCATACTATACAAGAATCATCAACACATGATTTAGGATTAACCTTGTCACTCATTGTTGTTAATTTATTATCCTCACTATTGGTAAGACCCTATCCCATTTGGGAAAAAAGTTTTTTATTCATCGATTAACATACTTCTAAAATCTTGAATATCATACTTGGTGAAATTTCGGCAGCATTTCACTTCAGTCTCCAAGTACATAACTTCATTATGGTTTTATTTACCATAATGAAGCTTGTACCCAGAGACAACGCAAAATGAACTAAACCAAAATTTAATCAAGTACAATTTACAAGGTTTATGAAGAAATTGTTAACCACTGAATAAAAAAATTTAGTCCCAAACTGTCCAACTTGGACAATTCAAGATTGAATATAATGAATGATTTACTTATTTAGTAATATACTCATTATATTCAACCTTGAAGGGGAAACTAAGGGTATGCTCATATTTGAACTCAAGAAAACAAACCAACATATTTAAACTTAAAATCAATACTATAACATACATAAACCCTAAGTAAACTTTCACATTTGCAATCACAAAGTAGAGGTGCATAGAACATACCTCACAGCTAGTCAACACAAAATGGTTGAGCGGTGGCCAAACGGTGTCCAAATGGAGGCACAACGGTGGTTGAACGACGACACAGCACGGTATAGCCAAATAAGAAGCTTAAAAATTACAGAATACAACCAAAATAAATGTAAATTTCAACCATAATAATAGAATGAGATGCATATATAACAACAAAGATGAGTTTGAACCTTACGGAGCACGACGACGAGTTCGAACGAACGAAATCGTTCCAACGGCGACGACGACCATGAACGTAAGCACGGAGTGGAACCACGAACAATAAGGATGTCGACAATGGCTAAGACTTAAATGAAAATAGAGAGAACAAGTCGAAACGAGAAACTGGGGTTTTGGAAAATGAGGTTAAACACGAACAACGTCGAAAAATAAGTGACAGGGGAAGACATTCTACATCAGTTGTTTCTCAGAACCGATGTAGAAAGTACTTTCTACATCGGTTGAGAAAATAACTGATGCAGAAATTTTTAAAAAAATCCACTTTCTACATCGGTTCTAGAACAACCGATGTAGAAAGTACTTTCTACATTGCTTGTTTCGTAACCGATGTAGAAAGTTTGAAAAAGACTCACTTTCTACATCGGTTGGGAAAATAACCGATGTAGAAGGTACTTTCTACATCGATTACATAACAATCGACGTAAAAAGTACTTTCTACATCGGTTCTTTTCCCAACTGATGTAGAAAGTTTACATTTATTTACAAAAATGCCACCGCATTTTTATTTACATCGGTTTTTAAAAAATTGATATAAAATCTTGTTATAATATCATATTTTTGCACTAGTGATTTATGATGAAATTTATGATTATTTGTAATTTTATATATTTTAATTAGTGAAATGATGTTGGGAACAATGTGTACTTGAGAGGTTAAGAATTATAAATCAAGTGTCTTATGTGTTTTACACCTTTTTGCTAACATCTAGATTTAAAGTGTTCGAGTTTCGACTTCGAAGGCTTGAAGGTAGCCTACTCCATGTTAGGTTGAATTATAAATTTTTCTATTTTTATTAAAAGAACATGATTTTTTTGCCTAGTGTTATTTTTTTTCATAACATTGATGTTTATTTAACATGTGGTTGAGTCTTCAGATAATATTCACACACAAATACACTTCTCATAGACTAAAGAAAATAAGGACAATTGAAGCTACTTCAACCATTGTAATAAATTAGAATAGTTAAAATTCATATTTAACCATGGTAAAGATTTTTTACAATTTGGTTGTAGTAGGTTAAGAATTCTTGTAAATCTTAGATGCTTGTAAATAAGTTTGCTTCCTTTGCAATTTTTCATGTTGCAATTTATGTGTAAAATAAAACTTGTGGACTTATATTAACTAACTTGGTGTAGGATACTCAGCAAGTATGTGGAGTGTATGACTTGTGCAAGATTGGAGACATAAATGGGTGGTAGGTGTTGTTGACTTTTTAGAAATTAGTACCACTAACTTGTGTTTTTATTTTGTTTTTTAAGATTGAACAAAGCCAGGTATGTTTTCCTAACTTTTGTCTTTAGGCGTTATAACTTTCTTTAAATATTATGAACATTATGGACTTTGGGTTTTTACTGCTAAAGGGTTTTGGAGGTTGGTGAAATCTATATGTGTTGAGCAACTTATGTGCTAAGTGTTTACCTTTTATGTGTTTGAATATTTATAAATTTGTACGTAGAAGTTTAATTTGCAACTATAAATGATTATGCTATGTGTGGAGTAAAATAAATATATCATATGTGGTGAGATTTCTTTAATTTACATTGTTATCTTATGTTTATTTTCTTAAACTGGTTGCTAAGTATAAAGTAATATTAATTCATTTTTCATCTTCTATTATCTAATACATCATTTTTCAGTGTGTATGATTATTTTGTGTGTGCATGTTATTGGAGTGTTTACGTATTAATTCGCAACTATGAGTGATCACACCATGGTTGGTGTACTACACAACTCATGTTTTCCTTTTTCACTTGTATTAACTAAGGTATTGTGATTAGCTATCGAGTTTGGATAGGTTTAGGATGTCTTTTGTTTGTAGTGTGTTTACCCTTATGATTGGGCTAAACTAAGCTCAAATCAGGGGAGGTGCAGATTTATTCCTACTTGACTTCACCTCTATGGTCTATAAGTAGATCCTTTTATTCTTCTCTCTAATACTTTGACTCATTTGTAAAACTTTTTAAAATTTAGAGTGAGTACTTTGTTTCAAATTTTCTCTTCTCTCTTAGGCTAGTTCATGAATAGAAACAACTTCTTATGATGAGGAAGTTCAATGTGGTAGATGCAAACTTATTTTCTAAGCCTTGTAGCTTATGTAGTGGTGCGTAGAATAACTAGTTTAGTTGTTAATTTTCTAAACTTTCATTTATGAATTTTCAGCACTTTAAGTGCTTCTTTTTTTCTCAAAATCTGTGAGCAATTGCACATTCTTAGCTAGTTTGTGTGTATTAGTATTGGTGTATTGTGTTTGTGTGTGCTAGGTGTGTATAGATGTGTTTGTTTGTTTATTTGTGAGTGTTATTTTTGTGTGTTTGTGTATGTTGTTTATGTGTGTTTCTCTATGTATTTTTCTTGTTTATGTCCATTTGTTTGCATGAGTATTTTCTTGTATGCATGAATATGTGATTGTAAACTGTTTATTTCCCATGCGCATGTATTTGTATATGCCTATAGGACTCGCTCCCAATCAAGAATCATGGATGAGTTGGATTGGCAAAATTAGGAGTTGAAAAATGAGGTGAAAACACTAAAGGAACGGATGGCCAAACTGATGGAGACCATCCAATTGTCAAAACAAAAGGACATAAGGGTGTCCCTTCCAGAGGAACCAGATGGCCCATCATATCCTCCTGGCTACAATTCACAAAACCCTTTACCATCGACCATGCCTCCACAAACCAAAGGGGCTCATTATGGGTTCCCTCATAGGCATGCACCCTCATTCAACTAAACACAAAACCTACCTTCGAACACCACAAAAGTCCCTCATATCATTCCAAACACCACTTCACATGAACACATCCAAGCCTACCAAATAGCTCTTGAGGGGGGGGGGCGAACCCTATGTTCACTCAAGGGCCTCACCTTATATATATGCCACTTTCCCATCCTCACCATATGTCAGGAGGATACCCAGGCCATACTTTTGATGAAAATGCTGATAAATAGAAGATCCTAAAAGGAAGGATCTGGGCAATTGAGGGAAGTGCATATGAGGCTAGAGACGCATCTGACATGTGTCTAGTCCCAGACGTGGTCATCCCTCCAAAGTTCAAGGTTTCTGAATTCGAGAAATACCAGGTGTAAACACCCACTTATGTCCGAGGTCACATTTTAAAATTAATTAATCAAGAAACTAATACTAATTTAAATAATAAACAGAAATAAAATAGCCAGAAAACAAAAAGATAGACAAACAGACAAATAGACAAAAAGAAAAATAAAAATACAAAATAAATGAAAAAACAAATCAAAAATCATAAAAAAAAATTTTAATCAGAAATAATAAAAGCAGAAAAAAATATAATAGGATAAGAATTTTAAACAAATATGAAATAAAAAAATAAAGAAAAGAGTGAAATTAAAAATAAAATAAATAAAAACTAGTAAAAAGGAAAACAAAATAAAATCTGAAAAACTAAAAACAGAAATAAAATAAAATCAGAAATAAATAAAATTAAAGCAAAAATGAAAGAAAACAAAAAATAAGTAGACAAAATTTGAAAAAATTATTAATCTGAAAAAAAAATTTGAAATAACAAAAATTTAGAATCTGAAATAAAATTAAAACAAAGGAAATAAAAAATTCAAAATCTGAATCAAAATAAAAGAAAAATTAAAATAAAACCCAAAAGAATAAAATCTTTACATAAATAAAAAAAAAAACAAAAAAATAATAAAAAAGGAAAAAAAAAAAGAAAAGGTGAGGTTTGAGAAAGAAGGGAACAGAATGAACCCCATAAACAGGAGTACCTAGCTCTAATTTGGGGGTTGGAAAAAATGAGAAGAGGGAAGGAGATTCTACTTCCCGCTGAAAAAGAATTCTCTGAGAGAGAAAGGGGATAGAGAGCGCATAAGGAGAAGACCAGAAAACTCTTGGAACTCGTGGCCAATTTGTGAAATTCTTCCTTGACAACTACTGATTGGAACGAGGTCTCCATAAGACCATTAATTCCTCATTTGAATAGGGGAAGAGATCGAATCTTGCGTACGGGCATGAACAGGTTAGCGTTATATGCAAATCTTGATCGTCTGGTTCTTCTTTTAGACATATGCTCCTGTTTTGTATCTCTGGATAAATCAAGATATGATTAATAAATAAATTTGTTCAAATGAGATGGTTCTTGATTACTGGTAAATCTTGCACATTTAGTCGACGCTATGATCTTGATTAGCTTATTTTCAGAGCATGCATATTTGTTTAAATTCTGATTAGGAGGTTATGCAATTGGAGGAAGTACCTCTCGTCTACGTGGGTGGCCAAAGCCCATGCATAGTAATAATATGCAAAAGACGAGCGAAAATGAAAGAGTTCATGCAAATGTTGGAAAAATTAGAGGCCCAAGTAGGATTCTAAAGCACTTGGCACATAATAATATTCCAAACCTCATTCTCCAGCCACTTAGAAATACTCCATGTGTTCAAGAAGTCCATGGAACCAGGAAATGTGCAGTGTGTGAATTAGTGAAGCGGTGCCCACGAACATCACCATCTAATGGGCACACTTGCATGGCCTAGCGAAGAAATGGTTGTAGCATTAACAGCCACATTAGTTTGTATAATTAGGAGAAGGGTCTTATGCAAAAGTCAAGGGCCATGCCATAAGTGATGTGTCTTGGAACAGAAGCCAAAGGAACAGGGTGGGAGTAATTGGTACTTAGACCCTGTATCTCTACATGGTGTGGAAACGTCATATAAATTCAAGCGGGGGACGTCATTTGACCAAATAAGCACTTGGCTTAGTGGCTGAAGCACACTCCTGTATATCCCAGAACCTGTCTTCGAATCCCGCCTAACCTTTCCCAATAATTTTCCATCTGTCCTAAATCATTTCATAATACCAAAAAATATCCAATATGCCCCAAGACTTGAAATTACCCCAATACCTCTAGGAAAATCCTAGAATCCCTATTAATTCCAAAAATTAATAAAAAATTAAGAAAATTCAGAAAATCAATAAAAATCCAGAAATTCAGAAAATTAATAAAAAATTCCAGAAATTCAGAAAATTAATAAAAAATTCCAGAAATTCAGAAAATTAATAAAAAATTCCAGAAATTCAGATAATTAATAAAAATTCCAGAAATTCAGAAAATTAATAAAAATCCAGAAATTAAGAAAATCAATAAAAAGCCAATAATTCATAAAATCAATAAAAAAATTCCAGAAATTTACAAAATTAATAAAAAATTCCAGAAATTAAAGAAATTAATAAAAAATCCAGAAATTCAGAAATTAATAAAAAATTCAAGAAATTCAGAAATTAATAAAAATTTCAAAAATTCCAGAAATTAATAAAAATTTCAAAAATTCCAGAAATTAAGAAAATTAATAAAAAATTCAAAAATTCCAAAAAAAAATTCAAAAATTCCAGAAATTATTGAAAAATTCAAAAATTCCAGAATTTAATAAAAATTCAAAAATTCTTGAAATTAATTAAAAATTAAAAAATTCCAGAAATTAAAAAATTCCAAAATTCCTAAATAATTCATAAAAATTCTATAATTCCTAAATAAATTCAAGGTTATCAAGTATTTTCATAAAATTCCTTAATTGATAAATTCCCTCCTAAATTTCTAGTAATTACTTGTGTCTTGTCTTTTTCATTCATCGTTGTTCAAAAAAAAAAAATCTTGTTCTGCGATTCTTAATCTCACGCGACGAGCACTAAGCATGAACTGGTAGCTTCTTCTGCTGTTTGTTGTTTAGAGGTTCGTATGGGTCCAAGTGCAGCCGTAGTTGTCTTGGGCCCTGTGCATATGTGTATGAGAATCGCCCTCCTAAAAATAGTTTTCAAAAATAGTCAAGCTATTTTTACTTTCCAATTAGCTCTGAAGGTCAAGCCTTCGAGCACATTTCGAAAGTCAAGCTTTCAAAACATAACCAGAACTAAGTAAGCCTTGAGTTTCCCATTGCACCGGGGAATACGTAGGAGCAGGATCAAGTCCTGTCAGGCTAACCTCCATCAAGTATTTATTTTCACTCTAATCAAAGGGATCAAACCATTTTCAAATAATCACACACTCAGTTTAAGGGTACCGTTCTTCGGAACAGGCGAATGGGGTGCCTAACACCTTCCCCATTCGTAACCGACTCCCAAACCTAAATCTCTTCTCCGAGTCAGGGTTTTTCCAAATCTTTTTCCCTTAAATAAAAATTTGGTGGCGGCTCCACATGATTCAAAACAAATCATTTTCAAAATTTTAGCGAGTTCGTCGTCTCGTCGAAATTACGGTTGCGACACCAGGGAACTTGTTGTCTGAGGAACCACTTGACCATGTACTGTAGGAGAATGGCTTCCTGTGCTCATGATGACAAGCTGCTCATCCACTTCTTTCAAGACAGCTTGACCAGGGCAGCTGCAAATTGGTACACACAACTGGAACGGACACATATCTGTTCATGGAGGGATCTGGCTGATGCCTTTCTAAAGCAATACAAATATAATATGGAGATGACTCCTGACAGAAGTCAGCTCCAAAATATGGCCAAGAAAGGAGATGAGACCTTCAAGCAGTATGCTCAACGATTACGAGAGTTAGCCGCTCAAGTGCAACTTCCATTGTCTGAAAGAGAACTGGTCAGCATGTTTGTAGATACACTCCAAGACCCCTTTCATGACAAGATGATTTCCAGTGCGACTGCCAGTTTCTTTGATGTTGCCGTCATAGGAGAAAGAATCGAGGGTGGCACGCGTAGGGGAAGGATTGCGCATAAGTTTACTGATGCTTCTGTTGGAAAGAAGAAGACAGGAGAGACGCACAATGTGGCTTTCAGTCAAGGCCAATATGCACCTCAGATGGCACCTTATAGGCCAACCAGTTTCCAAAAACCACCATATACTCCTTATACGCCATATCCCTATATTGCCACAGCCTATCAAACACCTTACCCTACAACCTATAACCAGCCAATGCAAATCCAACCATCAACACCATACATGGCCCAAACACAAGCCATGACCCAAACACAAGCCATAAGCTAAAACCCTAACCAAAGCCAAAGAAAGGAGAAAAAACCTGTCCAATTTGATCCTATCCCAATGACCTATACTGAGCTGCTGCCTCGCTTAATCCAAAAATCTTTAGTCGTTCCTTACCCCTTAAAACCTCAAGAACCACCATACCCTAAATGGTATGATCCAAATGCCAGGTGCGACTACCATGCGGGGTTCATCGGTCATTCAACCAAAGCTTGCCAAGCTTTGAAGCGTAAGGTGCAAAGCCTAATTGATGCAAAGTGGCTGGATTTTGGAAAGTTGGCTCCTAATGTGGGAAATAAGCCATTGTCAAATCATGAGAGCCCATCAACTAGCTGAAAGAAATTGGGGCAAGAACCATACAATGATGTGCCTTGTACAAGTTGAAATTTTCATACTTTTCAAAATCAATCTTTTGTAACAAATTTCAATCAGTAATACAAAAGTTACATTTTTCATGTTTCTTGAGCATGTCCCTTACGTCGTTGACTTTCCCTCTTAAAATTATCATTCTTCCCATCATTCAACCCATCACTCACCCTATACCTAAACAATAATACCTGTTGGTGACAATGTTGGTGCTGTAATAAATAATTTTGAGCGTCTCATTAATCAAATTCAAAGAGAAAAGTCAAATGAGGAAGCAGAGTAAACAAGATCAAATCCAACCAGGAATTTTAAATCATAATGGGCACTCAATTATAATTCCTTTCAAGAAATATCTTGACCTACAAAGAAATAACAAATATCCTGCTGGACCAAAAGATCATATCCAGCAAATATTTAGGGATGCGAAATAGATCTGCTGAATTGAAAATCAAAACAATCCAAGCAAGACAAAATACAAGATCTGACTAGGCAAAATAAAAAGAAAAAGAAAAGAAACCCACTTGATTAAAATCAAGAAATAATCCAGGCAAAATCAGGATCTAAATTCAAGAAAAAAAAAAGAGGAAGAAAAACCCGCTGAATTAAAATAAAAAATAATCAAGGAAAAAGCAGGGTCAAAATTCAAAAAAAAAATCGACAAAGTCATGATCAGAAAAGGTCCTGCTGGATTCCAAAAACAATTTAGGCAAAAATAGGATTAAAAACAAAGCTCGCTAGGCCGGCAATCCTCAAAGGAGACCTAGGAAAAAGTTAAGGCACACAAATAAAAAGCCTGCTAGGTCGAAAATTCTCAAAGTTGACCTAGGCAAAAGTTAGGGCACACAAACAAAGGCCCGCTAGGTCAACAACCCTCAAAGAGCGATCTAGGAAAAAGTTAGGGCACGCAAGAAAAAGGCCTGTTAGGTCGAAAACCTGCAAAGGCGGCCTAGGAAAAAGTTGGGGCGAACAAAGGACCTGCTGGGTTGAAAACTCAAAAGAACAACTTAGGAAAAAGTTAAGGTCAATCAAGAATCCCAGTATAAGCTAACATTTTGCCACCTCAGATCTTATAAAATGGGGCAAAATTTTTTCCATTTCTCAAGTTCGGTTAATTTGACAATCAAGATTATGAAATGCAGCATTGACATTTTTCATCAAAAGATGCCATTTGGGCAATCAAACCAACATTCTTCGCCTTTTCCTTTCAAATACACTACCTTAAACATCACTTGTAGAATTCTTCATTTCCTCCATCACATTGCACACCCCAATAGTGCATATGCCAAAAATATGTGAAAAATGTAAAAATAAAAAGATTAATTTTGAAAAGTCATGGCGATCAGATGAATCCTCTACCATCGCAACATGGCATGACTATTTCCAAAAAGTCATTCTCCTGCCAGCCACAATGCCATCAAAACAAAGGAGTGTGTCTTATTCAATAATGCTGACCACTGTTGGGTCTCAAAGATCTTGAAAAGGAACATTCTGAAATTGACCAAGAAACCAAGAAACAGAGTCAGTCCAACTCGTCCTGAATCTTGATTCCCCTTATACCAACTACAAGGTTGTCGAAAAAGGAAAATGTCGAAGTAAAATTTAAAATTAAGAGGATAAAAAGTTTTCAAACCATCTCATGGCATGCATTCATCATATAGCATCCATTTCATCAAACAATCATTTCAAGCATAAAAAAGAAATAAATAAGTTAAAACATCTCATCCTGTCGCATTTATACAAGCATCACATAAACATCTGGTCATTCAAACATTGCATCATCTTGCATTTATTGAAGCATCTCATTCGAACATCGCATCAAGACCAGGGAAAATTGCCTAAACCATTTAAAATTAAAAAGATTTCTAAAAATCTCAAAACTGGGGCAAACACTTGCCGAGAAAAATTCAAATTGAGGCAATCCTACATTTCAAAAAGAAAATTTCAAAACTGGGGAAAACGTTGGCCCAAAAAAATTCAAAATAAGGCAATCCTCAATTTCAAAAAGAAAAATTCAAAACTGGAGCAAACACTTGCCCAAAAAAATTCAAATTGAGGCAATCCTGAATTTCAAAAAGAAAAATTCAAAAATAGGGTAAACGTTTGCCCAGGAAAATTCAAATTGAGGCAACCCTCAATTCCAAATCAAGATTCAAACTGGGGCAAACGTTTGCCCAGAAAATTCAAATTCAAGCAATCCTCAAATTCAAGAAGAAAATTCAAACAGGGGCAAACGCTTGCCTAGAAAAATTCAAATTGAGGCAATCCTCAATTTCAAGAAGAAAATTCAAACTACGACAAACGTTTGCCTGGAAAAATTCAAATTGAGACATTCCTCGATTGCCAAAAAATCTTCTAAACTGGGACAAAAGTTTTCAAACCATCTCATTTTTACATCACCTGTCTTAACAGGCCACTTCTGCATCACCTGTCCTAATAGGTCTCCCTTCATTTCATTTTTACATCACCTGTCTTAACAGGTCCTTTTCATTCTACCATGCCTATCTTAACAGGCCACTTCTGCATCACCTGTCCTAATAGGTCTCCCTTCATTTCATTTTTACATCACCTGTGTTAATAGGCCCTTCTCATCCTACCATGAATGTCTTAACAGGAAACTTCTGCATTACTTGTCCTAACAAGTCTCCCTTCATTTCATTTTTACATCACCTGTCTTAACAGACCCTTCTTATCCTACCATGCCTGTCTTAACCGGCCACTTCTGCATTACTTGTCCTAACAGGTCTTCCTTCATTTCATTTTTACATCACCTGTCTTAACTGGTCATTTTCATTCATTTTTATCTTCCTTAACAGGTCTCTTTTCAGTTCATTTTGCCTTACCTGTCTTAACTGGTATTTTTCATTTTACCTTACCTGTCTTAACAGGCACCTCTGTTTTACCTGTCTCAATAGGTCTCATTCTCATCTCACCTTGACGTCTTAACAGGTATCATTCTTTCCTATCAACAACAAGACTCCATCTATATTTTACCTGTCTTAACCGGTCATTTTCATTTCCCTTCGCCTGTCTTAACGAGTTTTCTCAATTTTAATTTTCCTATCTTAATAGGTTTTCATCTTTGCCTACCTTAACAGGTTTGCATTTATCCTGACAACAAGATTTCATTGGCATTCATCCTGGCAACAGCAGGATTTCATCACTTGCTTTCATCCTAGAAACAGCAGGATTTCATTTGCATTCTTCCCTGACAACAGCGGGACCTCATTTGCATGTTCTCGACAACAGCGAGACCGCATTTGCATTTTCCCGACAACAGGGGGACATCAAGCATGTTTAAATTCTGTCCACCTGTCTTAACAGGCTTGCATTTGTTCCTGGAAACAATAGGACATCATTTTCATTTTTTCCCGGCAACAACGAGACATCAAGAATGTTTAAATTCTGTCCGCCTGTCTTAACAGGCTTGCATTTGTTCCTGGTAACAGCAGGACATCATTTTCATTTTCCTGGCAACACCGGGACATCATTTTCATTCTTCCCGGCAACAGCGGGACATCATTTACATTTTTCTTGGCAACAACAGGACATCAAGCATGTTTAATTTCTTGCATTTCTCCCGGTAACAGTGGGATCCCATTTGCATTTCCCCGGAAACAGCGGGACATCAAGCACGTTTAATTGCTTTCATCTTTCCGGGCAACAACGGGATCTCGTTTGCATTTCCTGGCAACAGTGGGATCTCGTTTGCATTTCCTGGCAACAGCGGGACATCAAGCATGTTTAATTTCTTGTTACTTTTCCCGGCAACAGCGGGACCTCACTTGCATTATTCTCGGCAACAATGGGACCTCATTTGCATTATTCTCAGCAATAGTGGGACCTTATTTGCATTTTTTCTATCAACAACAGGACATCAAGCATGTTTAAATTCAGTCCGCCTGTCGTAACAGGCTTGCATTTTTCCCAGCAACAGTGGGACCTCATTTGCATTTTTCCTGTCAATAAGAGGACATCAAGCATGTTTAAATTATGTCCGCCTGTCTTAACAGGCTTGCATTTTTCCCAGCAACAATGATACCTCATTTTTAATTTTTTGCGACAAAAGCGGGACATCAAGCATGTTTAATTTCTTGTATCTTTCCAGCAATAGCAGGACATTAAGCACGTTTAATTTCTTGCATTCTTCCCGGCACCAGCGAGATCTCATTTGTATTCTTCCCAGTAACAACGTTACAATAAGAACTTTTAATTTTCTTTCATTTTTCCCGGCAATAGCGGGACATCAAGCATGTTTAATTTCTTGCATTTTCTTGGAAACAGCGGGACATCAGGCACATTTGCTTTCTTTCATTCTTCCTGGAAACAGCGGAACCTCATTTGCATTATTCCTGGCAACAACGAGACATCAAGCATGTCTAATTTTCTTGCATTTTCCCGACAACAGCGGGACACCAAGCAAGCTTACTTTTCTGCACCTGGCCTATTCTGGCACCCCAGCACGTTTACTTTTCTGTACCCTAGCCTATTCAGGCCCCAGCATGTTTACTTTTCTGCATCTTGGCCTATTCAGGCCCCAGCACGTTTACTTTTCTTCACCTTGACCTATTCAGGCCCTTACACGTTTATTTTTCTGCACCTTGGCCTATTCAGGCCCCAGCACGTTTATTTTTCTGCACCCTGGCCTATTCATGCCCCAACACGTTTAATTTTCTGTATCCTGGCCTATTCAGGCCTTAACACGTTTACTTTTCTGCACTCCAACCTATTCAAGCCCCAACACATTTATTTTTCTGCATCATGACCTATTTAGACCCTAACACGTTTATTTTTCTGCACATCCTGGCCTATTTAGGCCCTAACACGTTTACTTTTTTGAATCTTGGCCTATTCAGGCCCCAACATTTTTATTTTTCTACACCCACACCTACTCAGGCCCCAACACGTTTATTTTTCTGCACCTTGGCATATTCAGGCCCCAGCATGTTTACTTTTCTACATCCTAGCCTATGTAGGCCCCAACACATTTACTTTTCTGCACCCTGGCCTATTCAGGCCCCAGCACATTTATTTTCTTCATCCTGGCCTATTCAGGCCCCTATGCATTTACCTTTCTGCACCTGGCCTATTCAGGCCCCAGCACGTTTACTTTTCGGCATCCTGGCCTATTCAAGCCCCATCATGTTTAAAATTTTGCATCCCAGCCTGTCTTAACGGGTAGTTTCCATCTTGCTTTGTCTGTCTTAGGCTTGACCCAAAATCTCTTGTGTTCTTGAGGTTCATCTTCATCTCTGTTTTTCGTTTTCATTTTTAATCGGTCAAATGATCTCCGATTAAGGTTATTTTGGTTGCATTCTCTTCTTCTTTCTCTCTAGTTTCTGGAATGATATTATTTGTCTAATTTGGATCTGAAATGAAATTTATATTGCCTGATTACTGAAGC
Source organism: Canavalia gladiata (assembly GCA_037954105.1). Classification (NCBI taxonomy): domain Eukaryota; kingdom Viridiplantae; phylum Streptophyta; class Magnoliopsida; order Fabales; family Fabaceae; genus Canavalia; species Canavalia gladiata. The sequence continues at coordinate 34,982,336 of CM075665.1, forward strand.
ATGTTCGTCCGTCTACGCAAATGAACCTAGCTTGTTTGATTTGTGCATAACTTGCTCATTTATGCTTTGATTTTTATAAAACTTGTTTTGTTTGATTCCTATGATCTATATATTTCAATTGATTGGTATTAATTTTTCAGATCTACCAAAAAATATTTTCAAAATCTCTTGTGTTCTTGAAGTTCTTGTGTAGATCTTGTTCTTTTAACCTTGTTTAGGTTAGATGCAGCTTTTATTTTACTTAATTTTCTTGCTTCTTCTCGGATTGTCGAGTTCATCTTCATCTCTGTTTTCATTTCAAACATCTGTTTCCTTTTAGGAATTTAGTCTAAACGGGTCTTAATACGAACAGCAGCCTTATTTGCTATTCCATATTCTAATTCGTGTGGGTTCATACGCAGCTTACGACGGTTTGAACTTTCCGCAGACGCTTTTTTGACAAACCTCTGTTTTTATTTCAAAACTTTGACTTTCCTCTTAGGAATTTCGTCTAAACGGGTCATAATACGAATAGGAAGCCTTCTCTGCTATTCCATACTCTGATTCGTGCAAGCTCATACGCGGCTTACGACGGTTTGAGCTTTGCGCAGATGTTCTTCAGAAAAAAAAAACTTCTCCTTTTATTCCAAATATCCGTGCTTCTAGAAAATCTCTAGATTGCCAAACAGAATTAGAACTGTAGCCTTGAGTTTCCCATTGCACCAGGGAATACGTAGGAGCAAGATCATGTCCTGTCAGACTATTTTCTACCAACCTATATACTTTTATTTTAAATTAAAAAGGATCAAACAATTTTCAAAAAATATCAAAATCACACTCAATTTAAGGGTACCGTTCTTCAGAACGGGCAAGTAGGGTGCCTAACACCTTCCCTATTCGTAACCGACTCCCGAACCTAAAATTTCTTCCTGGATTTTTCCAAATGTTTTCCCTTAAATAAAAATTTGGTGGCGGCTCCACAATCCATTTAAAATTCTTTTTAAAATTTTAGCAAGTTTTTCGTCCCGTTGTAATTACGGTTGCGACAATAATTTTTTATATCAACCCCATTGTTCTTTAACTTCATCTAACTTAGAATGAGAATATGTGATGCATCTATAGTTAGGAAATGGCTGCAACTGCACCTAAATAAAATCATGTTAGCATAAAATCAATAATAAAGTTTCAAATAAATTAGGAATCATAGTAAATATAAACTTAATTTAATGGTCATTAACATTATATTACATGCATCTCAAAGATTGAAATAAAAGCTTGTGAAAAAAAAATCCTTCACAAAAATTAATGACATTGAACATAAAAAAAAAAAGTCTACCATATTCTATGCTATTAGCGTCAAGAAAAAGTTACAAAATTTTTAGAGTAATCAAAGATAGAAAGTCAATTAAAAAACTTCAAGGAATGCCAAAGACAAATAAAAAATATATATGTACATGTTTTACTAAAAAAGTTCCAATAAATAAAAAAATAAATCAAATATGTATGTGTAAGGTATTAGTGATATTTTAAAAAAAAATACTACTAATATGAATGGTAACAGGACAATTTTTGTGCTACTCATTCTCATTTTGAGAAAATCAAAATAATTTGAATACAAACTTAGAAAAGGAGAGAATACAAAGTTGCAATTCAAACTCATTAGGTATGGGTAAATATTTTTATAAAAAAATTAAATCATATATATTTTGAAATATATCATATATAAAATGATACATAGTATTATGAAATTTTTAAAAATAAAAATATATTAATGACTATTTTATAATAATCAAGCATTTCACAATAATAAATGATCATGTATTATAAGTAAATTATTATTTGCAAAATTTAAGATTATTTTAAAATTATTCAATTTTTCATTTATTTTTAATATCAGGATCGCTACTTTAATTTGTTAATTTTGGATAAAAATTGACTATAAGATGTGACCAATAAAAGCCAAAACTTTAAATGTACACCAAGATATGTCTCCTTGGCATATGTAATAAAAATGGCAAAGTGAAGTGTTAACACTTCTACCCTCCACCAAACAAAAACCAGCATCCATATAATCAACGGTGAAATTAAATAGGTTCAGCTAAATTGGCTTTGTGAAATTTATAGACCTGATTCTTCAAATAAAAAATTTGAACATAATTTTATATATCAAAATATTATATTAAAAATAAAATATATTATTAAAATTATAGATAATATGTTGTGAATAGTTTGTTCAAAATAGTAATGGTAATTCAAGTTTTAAATGTTTTTGTAACAACATATTATGCACAAAACATTGCACAGAAAAAATTAAAAATTAACACACTGGTCATTTTTTTTGTATAAATTAAGAATTTATTAAGAAAAAAAAAGATACAAAAGCAAGAGGATAAAAAAACCTCCAAAACTAATGAAATCAAAACCAAGCAACAAATGTTAAAAACAAAAACTATAATAACATAAATTAAAGAAACTATAGTAGAACGCCACATTGAAGTAAGAAATACCATTTGACCTAGCAAAACAACATTCCGCTTGACGTCAATTTCAATTTCAATTTAAACAAAAATCTAATTCTCAATTTATATATTATGCTGGTTTTGATTACAAGCCTTTTTAAACAAAAAGTACAATTTTAATGCCAAGATTTTCCTATGGCTTAGTGGTAGTAGGTAGTCCTAATGTATAGTTTGGATTTCATTCCCAAACCTTATAAAGTAGTACATTATAGGATATCTATATAAATGTTGAAATAATTTTAAGATACTTATATCTTTCTAAACTCGGACTAATTTTTTTCTACAGAGTTATTCCCAAGACACTTATGCTGAAAGGAGTAACACCAAGGCGTTTTCAAATAAAAAAAATGACCCATATGCAGGAGGACACAGACGGAGAGACAGAGAGAATCATCTAGATCTATTTGCTATCTATTCTTACCGCAATTTATATATGCTCTTGTTTCATTCTTGTTAGGCTATTTTAAGTGAATTATTTCCACCATCGTTTTGTTATCTCAATATCTATGTTTCACACTTCACTTATCTTTTATTGCGATTCATTTATGTGCGCTTCCAAGTAGGAGTTGTGGTTAAATGGCCAAGGAAAACTTTATAACCTATACACCAATAATAATGTCATCAAACACTAAAAAGTTCATAAATATGCGAAAATTATTAAATTTTATGGAACTATTAATTTTTCTAACCAAATCAAACTTCAAATAATAAGGGAATGAGCAAATAAGAACTTAGGAATGTAACAAAAAATAAAAGTAATAAATTAAATACGAAAAATAATTATTAGCTAAAAGAACAAACCAATAATAACAAAGAGCAAATGATCATGAACGAAGCAACTAAGATAATGAGCTTGAACCAGCACAACTGTAAAGGTCTAGAAGAAGGAAAGAAGCGTTCAACTTTTATACCAATATTTTTTTTATGATTATAAGTGATGTAAAAATAATATTATTTTATACATTTTTTTTCTACGAGTATTTAAAGCATTTTAAAGTATAAATGCTATAATAATTTTCTATTGTAGAGATTTTTTAAGAAATGTTTTAAAAGATGTTTATATTAATTTCTAAAAACACTTTATTTATAAATTACTTTAAAATGTGACCTGAAAAAATTAAAATAATTATAATTCTCAAATTATAAATATCCTACCATATCAATTTAAAAACGCTGATAAATTAAATTTTAAAAAGTTATACCTCCTCCCACAAGACAAAGTAGAAAAACCCATATGCGTGGTTAAAATTGAGTGTCAATAATTAAACACGTACCAGCATCCCATGAGCTTCAATATAGGACAGAAGTAACTTATTTTTTCAAATAATTTAAAATTATTTTAAAAAATGCCACTCATTGAAATTTAAACCATTTCCCAGCCCGGCCAAACCAATTCACTGAAGTTAGAGGGCCTTTCGCTCCATTTGCAAACGACCTCATTGGAATGCTTTTTTGATCATTTGGAGTGTCTCCGGCAAGTGTCTTCTCTCTCTCACTGCCCTTAACTGCTATTTCTTCGTCAAGAATTGTTGACCCAGCAAGAAATGCTTTCTTGATTATCCACGCCGATGTTTTTGCTTTTGGACAAAGAAACAGAGCACAACTGCAGTTTTACAATTCAGAACGGTACTTGGTGATCAAAATTGGGTTAGTTGTTGTGGACGTTTTCTTTTTCTGTTTTGGGATAGGATTGACACCATTTGAGAACATGACACATATGCGGTGACCCACAAGGTATTCTAATTCTATTGCCTCCCTATTTACTTAATCCCATACAAAATATTCTTGTTGTCTATTAGTCAAGAATATGATCCGAATACAATTTTGGAAGTGAGTTAAGCTTATTTCGTTTCTACCATTTTAATGTTGAATTACTCATAAAAGTATAACGCCCAGTTGGTGTTTCTATCTTTTTCCATTAAATTTCACTTCAGGGAAGGTGTGCAGCATGGGCATATACTCATAATTTTGTTTGTATGTCTTACGAATTTAACGCGTCCATTTGCACCAGAGTTGGAGCATGTTTGTGGGAGGCCATTAGGACTAACAAAAGCTTATTCAAGCGCTATCTTCAAAAAAGGTAACTTCACCACAAATTCAATCACATCACCTTAATAAGCTTGTAAATAGGTTTTCTTACTTTGTAATTTTTCTTGTTGCAATTTATGTGTAAAATAAGACTTGTGGACTTTTATTAACTTGGTGTAGGATACTCACCAAGTATGTGGAGTGCGTGGCTTGTGCAAGATTGGAGACATAAATGGATGCTAGGTGTTTTTTGACTTTTTAGAAATTAGTAGCACTAACTTGTGTTTCTATTTTGTTTGGTGAGGTTGAAGGAGCCAGGTATGTTTTCCTAACTTTTGTCTTTAGGCGTTATAACTTTCTTTAAATATTAGACGTTATAACTTTCTTTAAATATTATGAACATTAAGGATTTTGGGACTTTATTCTTAAAGAGTTTTGGAGGTTGGTGAAATCTATATGTGTTGAGCAACTTGTGTGCTAAGTGTTTACGTCTTGTGTGTTTGAATATCTATAAATTTGTGCGTAGAAGTTTAATTTGCAACTATGGATGATTACGCCGTGTGTGGAGTAGTACATAATACATATTTTTCTTGTTTACCTGTATTAAACTAGACCTTATGATTAGTTACGAGGAATCTATTTTCTATAGGTTTTGAATGCCTTTACTTTATAGCTTGTTAACACTTTATATTGGGACAAACCAAGCTTACTTTATAGATTGTTTTTTATTTTATGAATAAGTGTGTGTTTGTTGCTTATGTGTGTAAAGTTATTATTTGAGTTTGTATGTTTATTAAATTTCAGTGTGTATGGTTGTTTTGTGTGTGCATGTTATTGGAGTGTTTGCGTATTAATTCGCAACTATGAGTGATCACACCATGGGTGGTGTAGTACACAACTCATATTTACCTTTTTCATTTGTATTAACTAGGGTATTGTGATTAGCTATCGAGTTTGGATAGGTTTAGGATTTCTTTTGTTTGTAGCGTGTTTACCCTTAAGATTGGGCTAAACTAAGCTCAAATTAGGGGGAGGTGCAGATTTATTCCTACTTGACTTCACCTTTATGGTTTATAAATAGATCCCTTTATTCTCCTCTCCAACACTTTGACTCATTTGTAAAACTTTGTAAAATTTAGAGTGAGTACTTTCTTTTAAATTTTCCCTTCTCTCTTAGGCTAGTTCACGAATAGAAATTACTTCTTATCGTGAGGAAGTCCAATGTGGTAGATGCAAGCTTATTTTCTAAGCCTTGTTGCTTTTGTAGTGGTGGATAGAATAACTAGTTTAGTTGTTAATTTTCTAAACTTTCATTTATGAATTTTCAACACTTTAAGTGCTTCTATTTTCTCAAAATTTGTGATCAATTGCATCATTCTTAGCTAGTTCGTGTGTATTAGTATTGGTGTATTGCGTTTGTGTGTGCTAGGTGGGTATAGATGTTTTTGTTTGTTTATTTGTGTGTTATTTTTGTGTGTTTGTGTATGTTGTTTATGTGTGTTTCTCTATGTATTTTGCTTGTTTATGTCTGTTTGTTTGCATGAGTATGTGCTTGTATGCATGAATATATGATTGTAAATTGTTTATTTCCCATGCACATGTATTTGTATATGCCTATGTGTATGTTGTTTGAGTGTGAGTTTGTTGATTGTGTATTTTGTTATGTTGTTTATTTTTGTTTATTATGATTGCAATGCATATGTTATGCATTTGTGTGTTTGTTAGTTGTTTGTGTGCGTTATATTTTGTATTCTTTTTTTTTTTTGTGTTTTGTTATATGTTCTTATTTGTGTATTTGTATTTTACCTTTGTATGTCTATTGTTAGTGTGGGTGCATGTTAATTTTTGTGTTTGTATCTAGAATATTGTGGGTTGGTTAATTATCTATGAATGAGTGTGTTGTTTAGGCAAGTGTATGTTATATTTATTTCGTTATTTGTGTTTGTGTGATGTTTATGTTTTTTTTCATGTTATTTTTGTTTGTGTGTATATATGTTTATGGATCTTTTCTTTGTGTATCTGTGCATTTATATGTTCTATCTATATGATGTGTGTGTCTATGTTTTTTTATTATGTATGTGTTTTGTGTTTAGTGTATATTTGATTATTGTAGGTAGATTTCTTGTTGGAATGTCTAGAATTTTGTGTTTATATATATATATATATATATATATATATATAATGTGTGTGTTTGTACCTTTATTTGTTTATTTTATGTTTTTGTATATTTATAGTGTTAGAAGTTTATGTTACATGTATGGATGTGTTTGTTTGTGTTTGAGGTAATTCACGTATTTGTATTTTTTTATGTTGTTTGAGATTGTGTCTAGACTGTTTCCTTCTAAATAGAGTAAAAATACACATTACTTCCTCACTTATTGATGACATTACAAATTAAATTTCCCTTGTTTATAACATTGCAATTGGTTTAAAAACTCTTTTATTTGTACTTTATTTCCTAGTAGGTCTAGCAAATTTATCTCTCAATCGTTTTTTAGGTAATAACGTGCTAATGTGGTATGTGTTACAAAAGTTATCACACGAATTACAGAATAATGTTTCATTTGTTTTTATTAAATTTGTCATCAATCCTTCGTTTATTTAAAATAATATAAATTAGTTCATGTATAATAATTTTTATCTTTACAAATTAGTTTAGAAAATTTTAAATTCAATTTATAAATATATTATATAATTTTTAATAATAATATATTATTTTTATAACATTGATATTAATTATTTTATCTTATTTTTATATTTTTTTTATTTTATAAATTAAGTAAATTTAATATATAATAAATTTGATATTTTTTTCAAATAATTCTTATCACTCAATTCTAATCAACATTGAGTCATCATGATTTAGATTAATTTAATTTTTATATAATATATTTTTAATTTTAAAATTTTAATTTTATAAGTTTTATAATTTTTCATTTTTTATAGTTTTAATATTTTATTAAAAAATATATAAAATTTAAATCATATCTATTTAAATTCTATATTTTTAAACTAAATGTAGGTTGATAATTCTTTAATAAAATTAGATAAAAGAATCAAACAAAATGAATTTATTATTTTATTTGATATCTTTTTAATAAGATCTATATCAATATTTATCTTTAAAATTATTTATATTTTATTTAATTATCTAATTTAATTATTTATTTGATAATATAATAAAGAGATAAAAAGTATAAAGGTATATAAAATTTATGAGATTAATTTTTTAATATTGAAAAATAAAAAGTTGTTTAAATTTAATTTATATATACATTATATTAAAATTGAATTAACTCAAATTATTATAACCAAACATTGAATACAGTTTGATGGTAACAATTATTTTAAATAAATAAAATTTTTTAAACAAAAAATTTACTTAATTTTATATAATAAAAAAACTAAAATTAAAATAAAATTATTTATATCTATATTAAAAAAATAATGAATAATAATATTAGTTTTAATAGAATTTAAAGTATACATAAACTAATTTGTAAAGATAAAAATTATTATATAGGAACTAATTTGTATTTTTTAAAATAAATGAAGGATTGGTGATAAATTTGTTATAAACAAATGAAAATATCATTTGAAAATTCACATGATAATTTATGTGTCACTCAACATGCCAAATTAGCACATTGTTACATGAAAAATGATGAAGAGATTAATTCTCAAAATCAATTACTAAATAAAGTACTAATGAATAAGTTTTTAGACTAATTGAAATTGTTAGAAATAAGCGGAAATGTAATTTACAATGTAAAAAACAAGTGAGTAACTAATTTGTCCCTTTTACTCTATTAACAAACAAATATATTAGACAGAATATCAAACAAGGTAAACAAACAAATGTAAATACGCAAACAACTTCAAACACGAACAAACATATCCATACATACAACATAGACCCATAACACAATAGAAATATATACAAAATTAAAATAAACAAGTCAGGTACAAACACATAGATAAATACATAAATTGAGACATACCAACATATGATAAACCTACACACAACAATCAAATGCACATACAAGAAACATACACAAAATTAAAAAACATAGTCACATATGATATACACATAACATATAAATGCACATATAAAACAAAGATATACATGAAAAAAATAAAAGATGCATAAATACATACATACACAAAAAAAAATAATATAAAAAGAATACATAAACATTATGTACAAACATAAATAACAAAACAAAATAACATATACCTACCTAAATAACACACCTATTCATAGATAAAAATGAACCAACTCACACATTCTAGATACAAACACACAAAAATCAACATGCACCCACATTAACCATAAACATAAAAAGGTAAAATACAGATACACAAATAAGAACATATAACAAAACACATAAAAATAAATAGAATACAAAATATAACACACAAACAACATACACCCAAGCAACTAACAAACACATAAATGCACAACCCATGCAATGCAATCATAAAAAACAAGAACAAACCACACAACAAAGTACACAATCAACAAACTCACATACTCAAATAACATACACATACGCATATACAAATACATGCGCATGAGCAAAAAATAGTTTCCTATCATATGTTCATGCATAGAAGCACATAATCATGCAAACAAACAAACACAGATAAGCAAAATGCAGAGAAACACACCTAAACAACATACACAAAGGCACAAAAATAACACAAACATATAAACAGACAAGCACATCTATACACACCACCTAGCACACACAAACACAATACACCAAAACTAATACACACAAAATAGCTAAGAATGATGCAATTGCTCACAAATTTGGAGAGAAAAAGAAACACTTAAAGTGCTGAAAATTAATAAATGAAAGTTTAGAAAATTAACAACTAAACTAGTCATTCTATGCACCACTACATAAGCTACAAGGCTTTCAAAATAATCTTGCACCCACCACATTGAACTTCCCTCATGATAAGAAGTTGCTTCTCTTCATGAATTAGCCTAAGAGAGAAGAGAGAATTTGAAACAAAGTACTCACTCTAAATTTTAAAATTTTTTTACAAATGACTCAATGTTTGAGAGAAGAATAAAAGGATCTATTTATAGACCATAAGGATGCAGCCAAGTAAGAATAAATGTTCACCTCCCCCTAATGTGAGCTTAGTTTGGCCCAATCTAAATTGTAAACACACTACAAACAAAGGACATCCCAATCCTATCCAAAGTAGATAACCAATCACAATATCCTAGTTAATACAAGTGAAAAAGGCAAACATGAGTTGTGTACTATACCACACATGGTGTGATCACTCATAGTTGCAAATTAATACGTGAACACTCCAATAACATGCACACACAAAACAACCATACACACTCAAATATAACAAACATACTTAAATAATAACTGTCGTAACTGTAATTACCACGAGACGATGAACTCGCTAAAGTTTTAAAAACAAATTCAATAGATAGTGGAGCTGCCACCAAATTTTATTTTAAGGGAAAATATTTAGAAAAACCCTAACTTGAGGAAGAATCTAGGTTCAGGAGTCGGTTACGAATAGGAAAGGTGTTAGGCACCCTACTCGCCTGTTCTGAAGAACGGTACCCTTAAACTGAGTGTGTGATTTTTTTGAAAATTGTTTGATCCCTTAAATAGAATAAAAATAAATAGGTTTGTATGAAAATAGTCTGACAGCACTTGATCCTTATAGCAACCGTAATTAGGACAAGATGACGGACTAGCTAAATTTTTTTTAAAAGAATTTAATTTGATTATGTGGAGCCGCTACCAAATTTTTATTTAAGGGAAAAGATTTGGAAAAATCCTGACTTGAGGAAGAGATTTAGGTTCAGGAGTCAGTTACAAGTAGAGAAGGTGTTAGGCACCCTACTCGCTCGTTCCTAAGAACGGTACCCTTAAACTGAGTGTGCGACTTATTTGAAAATTGTTTGATCCCTTTAATTAGAGTGGGAATAAATAGATTGATTGAAGATATCCTAATAGGACTTGATCCTGCTCCTACGTATTCCCTTATTTGAAGGCTTGACCTTCGAAGGTGCTTGAAAAGGGAATAGAGTATTTTGAAAATATTTTAGAGAGAATGCTTAGTCCACATATGCACAGGATCCAATGCAAACGAGGGTTGCACTCGTATAAGGGATGTGTGTGGTGCTTGAAGGTGGGTTTTGTGTTTGGGTTTGTGTTTGGGTTTATGTTTGGCTGAATAAGGGTGCATGCCCATGAGGATACCCATAGTGAACTCCTTCGGTTGATGGAGGTATGGTTAATGGCGAAAGGTCTAATGGGTTGAAACCAGGAGGATATAATGGGTTGATTGGTTCTCCCGGAAGGGAAACCCTTACGTCCTTTTGCTTTGACAGTTGGATGGCCTCCATTAGCTTGGCCATCTATTCCTTCAGTCCGTTGACCTTGTTTCTTAATTCGTCATTTTGCCTTTCCAGCTCATCCATGATTCTCAATTGTGCACGAGTCCTATAAGGATATCGAGGAAGTTGTCTTTCTCCAATTTTTCTGTTAAAGTTAAAAATTTAATTTTTTGAGAAATAGCTTGAATGCAAAAATTCATGAATGATAAAGATGTTTAGTATTTTAATGAGTATGTAAGTGAAAAGGTGTGGAATGATTTTTGAAGTCTCCTTTTTTCAATGATAAATTTATTAATGAATGCATGTCATGCATAAGTAATTTTTGAATTTTGAAAATGACTGAGTGTTGCTTTACTTATTTTCCCTTGATTTTTAGCAATTTTATTTTTATTTACCAGATTTTTGGAATCTTTTAATTTTGCTAGAAAAACCTTTGGTTTTGTGTGAAAACATTTTTAGTTTTGCTAAAAGTTTTCTAAAAAGGCATTCTTTAGGTTTTTGAAATTTCATTTTCTCTCCTTTTGAATCTTTTTATATTTTCAATATTTTCGAAAGTATTTTTCTAATCTTTCCTAGGAATTCTTCTATTTTGATTTTTCTTGATTTTTTTTATTTTGATTTTTGTTTTCTTTTGCCTGATTTTTCTTTCTTGATTTTGTATCTCCCCAATCTCATATTTTCTCTTCTTCTCTGCCATTTTGGGTGATTTAGTTCAAATGCCTGTGAGCAGTATGCGAACTGAGTACCATGAAAGGGGTGTGTGCCCTCCTTGCCTCATATGCGGGTCACCTGTCCTAAGGGTTTATGGCCTTTAATGCATGAATCTCTCGAAGGTGGTCAGTAATCCTGAGGCATAAGAGGTTACTAGAGCCAAGTTCCAGTCCGTAATGCTTGCTACAACAGCAGAAAAAGCTACCAGTTGTAGGGCATTACAAATAGGACACACTCTAACCGGGATTTTTGTGATAGTCAAACAGGACATAAGCCCCAAAGTGACACCACCAGATCCCTCTATCCTATGCTGCACTCAGACCCGGGTATAGGGCCCCACTCATAAGATGAATATACGCAAGATGTGTGGAGGGCACACAAATATTTGGGATACCTGCAATTGGGGAAATTGCACAGATATATATAGCAATTTATTATTTGTCGATCCTAGGGTTATACAGAGAATAAACAGTCAAATAAACACATAGATAACAAACAAATAAATCGTGCAAACGAATAGGGAAGGGATCAGTATGACACACTAAATTTGAAGCGGGCTTGACTCTCTAAATGTCCTCAATGGAGTCGCCATCTGTCGCAACCGTAATTTCGACGAGATGACGAACTCGCTAAAATTTTTAAAAGAATTTAATTTGATTATGTGCAGCCGCCACCAAATTTTTATTCAAGGGAAAAGATTTGGAAAAACCCTGACTTGAGGAAGAGATTTAGGTTCGGGAGTCGATTTTGAGAAGGGAAGGTGTTAGGCACCCTCCTTGCCCGTTCCTAAGAACGGTACCCTTAAACTGAGTGTGCGACTTATTTGAAAATTGTTTGATCCCTTTAACTAGAGTGAAAATAAATAGATTGATGGAAGATAGCCTGACAAGACTTGATCCTGCTCCTACGTATTCTCTGGTGAAATGGGAAACTCAAGGCTTACGTAGTTCTAGTTTGAAGGCTTGACCTTCGGAGGTGCTTGAAAAGGGAATAGAGTATTTTGAAAATATTTTAGAGAGAATCCTTAGTCCACATATGCACAGGATCCAAGGCAAACGAGGGTCACTGGATCCATATGAATCTCTAAACATCAAACAGCAGTGAAACCGCCAGTTCTATTTTAGAGCTCATCACGTGAGACTAGGGTTTCTAAAATGAAGTTTCTTTTGAAATTATTTGAAAGGATTCATAGCCCACATATGCACAGGGTCCAAGAAAACTACGACTGCACTGGGACCCATATGAATTCCTAAACATCGAATAGCAGAAAAAGCTACCAGTTCGTGCTTAAGGCTCATTGCGTGAGACTTAGAATTAACAAATTTAATTTGGCCTAATTTGAAATAAAATAAACTTGATTCGAATTAAAACAAACTTGATTTGCTACTTGAAGAAAAGAATTGGCCTAATTTGAAATAAAATAAACTTGATTCGAATTAAAACGAACTTGATTTGCAACTTGAAGAAAAGAATTATAGTTGATTTAAAATACACTGGATTTTGAATTTAAGAAATTGAACTTAACTTGAAATGAACTTGATTTTGAGAAATCGAACTTGATTTAAAATGAAAAGTGATTTGAGGAAAAAGAATTAAACTTGAGTTGACTTTGAGAAAAGAATTAAACTTGACTTGGATTTGAGAAAAGGAATTGAACTTAACTTGAATTTGAATTTTTGAATTTGAAGAAATGGGATTGAGATTGATTTTGAAGAAAAATAAGTTTTATTTGAAACTTGGCGAAAAGAATTGAATTGGATTTGAACCAAAATGAATTCTATTTGCAACTTGATGAAAAGAATTAGATTGGATTTGAACCGAAATGAATTTTGTTTAAAAGTTGAGGAAAAGAATTAAATTGGATTTGAACCAAATTGAATTTTGTTTAAAACTTGAGGAAATGAATTAAGTTTGATTTGGATATAAATGAATTTTGAAATTTGATGAAAAGAATTAAGTTTGATTTGAATAAAATAAATTTGAATTGAAATTTAAGGAAAAGAATTAAATTTGATTTGAGTTAAAATAAATTTAAATTGAAATTTGAGGAAGAGAATTAAATTTGACTTGAATTTAAACAAATTTGAATTGAAATTTGAGGAAGAGAATTAAATTTGATTTGAGTTAAAATAAATTTGAATTGAAATTTGAAGAAGAGAATTAAATTTGATTTGAAAATGAAGATTTGAATTTAATTTGAATTTGAAGCATTTGAACTTGATTTCAATTTTGAAGAAAAAAAATTTGAATTTGAATTTGATTTGAAATTAATTTTGGATTTGAGAAAAGAATTAAATTTGATTTAAATGGACTTGATTTCGAATAAAAAATGGATTAAATCAAAACTAGACAAATTAATTATGAAAGGGGTTGAGTGGCAATTTTCATCCAATTTTTATATGGCCCAATTGAAAGTTGTAAAATGGTGTGGCCCAAATGATCTTGGATACGACACATTAGCTGAATCTTGGCCAAGCTCGGTTAATTCGGATGGTTAATGGCCCATTTGCTGATGGCCCAATTGGCAAGCTGCTTATGGCATGTGAAAGGGATGTTTAAATTAAAATTGTGGCGTGCAGGGATCGAACTTGAGGCCTGGAGGGTGAGGGCAGCGCGCTTAACCACTGGAGTGTGTCTTTTTCTTGGTGCCCTACAACGGTAGCCTTCTCTACGGTTGTAGCAAGAACCAGGAATTAGAACTTGACTCTAGTGACCTTCATAACTTCCAGGATTACAAACACCTTGTGTGAGATGCACGTATCAAAAAGACCTTAGACCTATGTCACACATCACTTCACCCAATACACTAAAAAGGGCATATTTATTTTAAACACATAAAACATTAAGACTTAAAATTGATATTAAATTAGAAAAGAAAAAGAGAATGAGAAACTAAAAAAGAAGAAAATAAAAAAATTAGACAAATAAAATAAGAAAAATAAGGAAAATTTAAAAATAATTTCTCAAAATAATGAGTTAAACTAGGGCAAATTTTTGCCCAAACCAATTCAAATTAAGATTTTGGAAAATAAACATATACAAACCTAGAAGAGATAAAAGTTAGAAAATTTGGAAGAGAAATAGAAAAATAAAAAAATAATTTCTATAACAGATTTTGAAAAAAAAAATCCAAAAAAAAGAGAAAAGGAAAATTTGAAAGAAAATCTAAAACATATTTTAGCAAAACTAAAAATTACCAAAAATTACAAAAATGAAAATACTAAAACTCCAAAAGGAAGCCAAAATAAATAAAGCAATAGATTATTCAAAATGATCAACTTTCAAATCTGTAATTATTTGTGCATTCCAACATTCATTCTTTCATTCGTTAAATAAATTTATCATCTAAAAAAGGAGATTTTGAAAATCATCCCATACCTTCTTCATACTCACTGGAGCATTAACATTTTCATCATGCATGATTTTTTCATTCATATTGTTTCTAAAAAAAATTTAATTTAAATTTTTATAGAAAAATAAAATTGAAGACGGACAACTTTCTCGACATCCTTATAGGACTCGCCCCCAATCAAGAATCATGTATGAGTTGGAAAGGAAAAATGAGGAGTTGAAAAATGAGGTGAAAACAGTGAAGGAACAGATGGCCAAACTGATGGAGGCCATCCAATTGTCAAAACAAAAGGACATAAGGGTGTCCCTTCCAGAGGAACCAGATGGCCCATCATATCCTCCTGGCTACAATCCACAAAACCCTTTACCATCGACCATGCCTCCACAAACCAAAGGGGTTCATTATGGGTTCCCTCATATGCATGTACCCTCATTCAACCAAACACAAAACCTACCTTCGAACACCACAGAAGTCCCTCATATCATTCCAAACACCACTTCGCATGAACACATCCAAGCCTACCAAACAGCTCTTGGGGGGGCGAACCCTATGTTCACTCAAGGGCCTCACCCTATATACATGCCACTTTCCCATCCTCACCATATGCCAGGAGGATACCCAGGCCATACTTTTGATGAAAATGCTGATAAATAGAAGATCCTAAAAGGAAGGATCCGGGCAATTGAGGGAAGTGCATACGAGGCCAGAGACGCATTTGATCTGTGTCTAGTCCCAAACGTGGTCATCCCTCCAAAGTTCAAGGTTTCTGAATTTGAGAAATACCAGGGAACTGGTTGTCCGAGGAACCACTTGACCATGTACTGTAGGAGAATGGCTGCCTGTGCTCATGATGACAAGCTGCTCATCCACTTCTTTCAAGACAGCTTGACCAGGGCAGCTGCAAATTGGTACACACAACTGGAACGGACACATATCCGTTCATGGAGGCATCTGGCTTATGCCTTTCTGAAGCAGTACAAATATAATATGCAGATGGCTCCTGACAGAACTCAGGTCCAGAATATAGCCAAGAAAGGAGATGAGACCTACAAGCAGTATGCTCAAAGATGACAAGAGTTAGCCGCTCAAGTGCAACCTCCATTGTCAGAAAGAGAACTGGTCAGCATGTTTGTAGATACACTCCAAGACCCCTTTCATGACAAGATGATTGCCAGTGCGACTGCCAGTTTCTTTGATGTTGTCGTCATAGGAGAAAGAATCGTGGGTGGCATGCGTAGGGGAAGGTTTGGGCATAAGTTTACCAATGCTTCTGTTGGAAAGAAGAAGACAGGAGAGATGCACAATGTGGGCTAGAAAAATTCAAATCGAGGCAATCCTCAATTTCAAGAAGAAAATTCAAACTGGGGCAAACGTTTTCCCAGAAAAATTCAAATTGAGACATTCCTCGATTGCCAAAACATCTTCTAAACTAGGGCAAAATGTTTGCCCAAATTTCTTCAAGAGAAAGCAATTATCAATTGCTTAAAAAAAACCTTCAAGTTCAAGGTAAAATCAACAATTTATTTAAATTAATTTAAACAATTTTCAAAATAAGTTGTCCAAGACATTGGACGAAGAAATATTCCTTCTCACCTGTTCAAACATCAGCCAATTTTCCTACGTTTTGGGACACACCGTGATCCTAACAAGGAATTTGTTGATATTCTCATATCGTTCTACATCACCTGCCCTAGTAGGTCTCCCTTCATTTCATTTTTTCATCACTTGTCTTAACAGGTCCTTTTCATTCTACCATGCCTGTCTTAACAGGTCACTTCTGCATCACCTGTCCTAGCAGGTCTCCCTTCATTTCATTTTTACATCACCTGTCTTAATAGGTCCTTTTCATTCTACCATGTCTGTCTTAACAGGCCCTTCTCATCCTACCATGCCTGTCTTAACAGGCCACTTTTGCATTACTTGTCCTAACACGTCTTCCTTAATTTTATTTTTACATCACCTGTCTTAATAGGTCCTTCTCATCTTACCATGCCCGTCTTAACAGGCCACTTCTGCATTACCTATCCTAACAGGTCTTCCTTAATTTTAATTTTACATCACCTGTCTTAATAGGTCCTTCTCATCTTACCATGCCCGTCTTAACAGGCCACTTCTTCATAGGTCTGTCTTCATTTCATTTTTACATCACCTGTCTTAACAGGTCATTTTCATTCATTTTTGTCTGCCTTAACAGGTCTCTTTTCAGTTCATTTTGCCTTACCTGTCTTAACAGGTATTTTTCATTTTACCATGCCTGTCTTAACGGGCCACCTCTGTTTTACCTGTCTTAACAGGTCTCGTTCTCATCTCACCTTTACATTGCCTTTCTTGTAAATAATAGGACTCCATCTACATTTTACCTGTCTTAACCGGTCATTTTCATTTCCCTTCACTTGTCTTAACAAGTTTTCTCAATTTTAATTTTCCTGTCTTAACAGGCTTGCATCTTTGCCTGCCTTAACAGGTTTGCATTTATCCTGGCAATAGCAGGATTTCATTTGCATTCATCCTGGCAATAACAGGATCTCATTTCCATTCATCCTCGCAACAACAGGATTTCATTTGCATTCTCCTGGAAACAACAGGATTTCATAGCTTGCTTTCATCCTGGCAACAGCAGGATTTCATTTGCATTCTTCCTCGAAAATTGTGGGACCTCATTTGCATATTCCCAACAACAGTGGGACCTCATTTGCATTTTTTTGGCAACAGCGGGACATCAAGCATGTTTAAATTCTGCCTGCCTGTCTTAACAGGCTTGCATTTGTTCCTGACAATAGCAGGACATCATTTGCATTTTTCCCGGCAACAGCGGGACATCAAGCATGTTTATATTCTGTTGGCCTGTCTTACCAGGCTTGCATTTGTTCCTGGAAACAGCAGAACATCATTTTCATTTTTTCCCGACAACAATGGGACATCAAGTATGTTTAAATTTTTTCCGCCTATCTTAACAAACTGCATTTGTTTCTGGCAACAGCAGGACATCATTTACATTCTTCCCAGCAACAACAGGATCTCATTTGCATTCTTCTCGACAACAACGATATATCTAGCATTTTTAATTTTCTTGCATTTTTCCCAGCAACAGCGGGACATCAAGCATGTTTCATTTCTTGCATCTTCCTGGCAACAAGGGTCATCAAGCACGTTTACTTTCTTGCATTCTATCCGGCAACAGCGGGACCTCATTTGCATTCTTCCCAGCAACAACAGGACATCAAGCATGTTTAATTCTCTTGTATTTTCCCAGCAACAGCACGTTTATTTTTCTGCACCCTGTCCTATTCAGGCCCCAGCACGATTACTTTCTGCATCCTGGCCTATTTAGGCCCCTACATGTTTACTTTTCTATGTCGTGGCCTATTTAGGCCACAACGCATTTACTTTTCTGCGTCTAGGCCTATTCAGGCTCCTACACATTTACTTTTCTGCATCCTATCCTATTCAGGCCCCAGCACGTTTACTTTTCTTCACCCTGGCCTATTCAGGCCCCAACACCTTTATTTTTCTACACCCTGGCCTATTCAGGCCCCAGCATGTTTATTTTTCTGCACCCTAGCCTATTCAGGCCCCAACACGTTTACTTTTCTGTATCCTGGCCTATTCAGGCCCTAAGACGTTTGCTTTTTTGCACCCCGACCTATTCAGGCCCCAACACGTTTATTTTTCTGCATCCTGGACTGTTCAGGCCCCAACACGTTTATTTTTCTGCACATCTTGGCCTATTTAGGCCCTAGCACGTTTACTTTTATGAATCCTGGCCTATTCAAGCCCCAACACGTTTATTTTTCTGCACCTTGGCCTATTTAAGCCCCAACATGTTTACTTTTCTACATCCTGGTCTGTGCAGGCCACAGCACGTTTATTTTTCTACACCCTGGCCTGTTCAGGCCCCAGCACGTTTACTTTTCTACACCTGGCCTACTAAGGGACCAACACATTTACTTTTCTGCATCCTGGCCTATTCAGACCCCCAATACGTTTACTTTTTTCACCCTAGCCTATTCAGGCCCCAACATGTTTATTTTTCTGTGTCCTGGTCTATTCAGGCCCTTGCACGTTTACTTTTCTGCATCCTGGCCTATTCAGGCCCCAGCACGTTTACTTTTCTTCAACCAAGCCTATTTAGGCCCCAACACATTTATTTTTCTACACCCTGGCTTATTTAAGCCCCAACACGTTTATTTTTCTACACTCTAGCCTATTTAGGCCCCAACACGTTTAATTTTCTATATCCTAGCTATTCAGGCCCCAACACGTTTATTTTTCTGCATCCTGGCCTATTTAGGCCCCAGCACATTTATTTTTCTACAGATCCTGGCCTATTTAGACCGCAGCACGTTTACTTTTATGAATCCTTGCCTATTCATGGCCGAGCACGTTTATTTTTCTGCATCTTAGCCTATTTAGGCCCCAGCATGTTTACTTTGCTACGTCCTGGCCTATTCAGCCCCAGCACGTTTATTTTTCTGCACCCTGGCCTATTCAGGCTCCAGCATGTTTACTTTCTGCATCCTGGCATATTCAGGCCCCTACATGTTTACTTTTCTGTGTCCTGGCCTATTTACGCCGCAGCGCGTTTACTTTTTTGCTTCTAGGCCTATTTAGGCCCTTACACATTTATTTTTCTGCATCCTATCCTATTCAGGTCCCAGCACGTTTACTTTTCTTCACCCATGCCTATTCATGCCCCAACACCTTTATTTTTCTACACCCTGGCCTATTCAGGCCCAAACACATTTATTTTTCTGCACTCTAGCCTATTCAGGCCTCAACACGTTTACTTTTCTGTATCCTGTCCTATTCAGGCCATAACACGTTTTCTTTTTTGCACCCCGGCCTATTGAGGCCCCAACACGTTTATTTTTCTGCACATCCTAGCCTATTTAGGCCTTAGCACGTTCACTTTTATGAATCCTGGCCTATTCAAGCCCCAACACGTTTATTTTTCTACACCCTGGCCTATTTAGCCCCTAGCTTGTTTACTTTTCTACATCCTGGCCTGTGCAGGACCCAGCATGTTTATTTTTCTGCACCCTGGCCTGTTCAGACCCCAGCACGTTTACTTTTCTACACCTCGCCTACTAAGGGCCCAACACGTTTACTTTTCTGCATCTTGGCCTATTCAAACTCCAACACATTTACTTTTTTGCACCCTGGCCTATTCAGGCCCCAGCATGTTTACTTTTCTGCGTCCTGGCCTATTCAGGCCCCTACACGTTTACTTTTCAGCATGCTGGCCTATTCAAGCCCCAGCATGTTTATTTTTCTGTACTCTAGCCTATTCAGGCCCGAACACATTTACTTTTCTGTATCCTGGCTATTTAGGCCCCAACATGTTTATTTTTCTGCATCGTGGCCTATTCAGGCCCCAACACATTTATTTTTCCACACATCCTGGCCTATTTAGACCCCAGCATGTTTACTTTTATGAATCCTGGCCTATTCAAGCCCCAACACGTTTATTTTTCTGCATCCTGGCCTAGTTAGGCCCCAGCATGTTTACTTTGCTACATCCTAGCCTATGCATCCCCAACACGTTTATTTTTCTGCACCCTGGCCTATTCAGGCCCCAACACGTTTACTTTTGTGTATCCTGGCCTATTCAGACCCCAACACATTTTCTGCACCCTAGCCTATTCAGGCCCCAACACCTTTACTTTTCTACACCTTGCCTATTGAGGGCCCATCACGTTTACTTTTCTACATCCTGGCCTATTCAGACCCCAACACGTATACTTTTCTGCACCCTGGCCTATTCAAGCCCCAAAACGTTTACTTTTCTGCGTCTTGGCTTATTCAGGCCCGTGCACGTTTACTTTTCTGCATCCTGGCCAATTCAGGCCCCAACACATTTACTTTTCTTCAACCAGGCCTATTCAGGCCCCAACAGATTTATTTTTCTACACCTTGGCCTATTCAGGGCCCAGCACGTTTATTTTTCTGCACTCTAGCCTATTCAGGCCCTAACACGTTTACTTTTCTGTATCCTGGCTATTCAGGCCCCAACACGTTTATTTTTCTACACATCATCACCTATTTAGGCCCCAGCACGTTTATTTTTCTGCACCCTGGCCTATCTAGGCCCCAGCATGTTTACTTTTCTACATCTTGGCCTGTGCAGCCACAACTGTCGCAACCGTAATTCCGACGAGACGATGAACTCGCTAAAATTTGAAAATGAATTATTTTGATCAAGTGGAGCCGCCACCAAATTTTTATTTAAGGGAAATAGATTTGGGAAAACCCTGACTTGAGGATGAGATTTAGGTTCGGGAGTCGGTTACGAATGAGGAAGGTGTTAGGCACCCCATTCGCCCGTTCCGAAGAACGGTACCCTTAAACTGAGTGTGTGATTATTTGAAAATGGTTTGATCCCTTTTATTAGAGTGAAAATAAATACTTGATGGAGGTTAGCCTGACAGGACTTGATCCTGCTCCTACGTATTCCCCCGGTGCAATGGGAAACTCAAGGCTTACGTAGTTCTGGTTTATTTGAAGGCTTGACCCTTGAAAACGTTTAAAAGAATGTTTGAAAAGTGCTTGAAGGCTTGACCTTCGAAGCTACTTGAGAAGTAACATTTGAAAATGGCTTAATTGTTTTGAAAATATTTTTAAGAGAATCCATAGTCCACATATGCACAGGATCCAAGACAACTACAGCTGCACTAGGATCCATACAAATTCCTAAACCCCGAACAGCAGAAAAAGCTACCAGTTTGTGCTTAGGATTCGTCGCGTGAGACTTAGGAATGAAGTTTTTTATTGACATTATTTACAGAAGGGTTTTCAGCCCACCTATGCACAGGGTCCAAGACAACTACGGCTGCACTTGGAACCCATATGAATTCCTAGGAAGCAAACAGCAGGAGAAGCTACCAATTCGTCCCTAGGGTTCATCGCGTGAGATCGAGAACCAAAAAACTTGATTTAAAAGAAGAAGAAAAAAGGATTGATCTTGATTGATTTAAAAAAGAATTTGATTTGAATTCACTTGAAAAGAGCTTGTTTTGAACTTTTGGGATTTAGCTTGAATGGAAGGATTTGGACTTGATTTTTAAAAAGGAAATTTGATTTTATGTGAAAGAAAGAATTTGGATTTGTTTTGAAAATTTAAGAAAAGAATTAATTAGAACTATAAAAAAAATCTTTTGGGGTTAGTTTTGGAATTATGGAAATTTCAGAGGTTAATTTGTAATTTTGGAGAATCTTGGGGGTTAATTTGTAATTGCTAGAAAATTTAGGGAGAGGATTGGAATCAGTGAAAAGTTTAGGGGCATTTTGGTAATTAGGCCATTTGAGACAGAATTGGAATTTGTGGAAAGTTTGGGAGCATTTTGGTAATTAGGCAATTTGGGACAGAATTGGAATTTGTGGAAAGTTTGGGGACATTTTGGTAAATTAGGCTATTTGGGACAGAATTGGAATTTGTGGAAAGCTTGAGGGCATTTTGGTAATTAGGCAATTTGGGACAGAATTGGAATTTGTGGAAAGTTTGGGGACATTTTGGTAAATTAGGCTATTTGGGACAGAATTGGAATTTGTGGAAAGCTTGAGGGCATTTTGGTAATTAGGCAATTTGGGACAGAATTGAAATTTGTGGAAAGTTTGGGGGCATTTTGGTAATTAGGCAATTTGGAACATAATTGGTATTAATGAATTTGTGGGACAAAATTGGTATTAATAGAATTTGTGGGACAGAATTGGTATTAATAGAATTTGGGGGACAAAATTGGTATTAATGAAATTTGGGAGATAGAATTGGTATTAATAGAATTTGGGGGACAAAATTGATATTAATGAATTTGTGGTTAAATTGTAGTAATAAAATGAAACCCAAAATATCACTTTTAGGGATTTGAAAAGGGGACACCCAATAGAAATCACGTCTATTTTAAATTTACAGTGGGGTCTAATTACATATATTTTGAATTTGAAGACTTAAATAGAAATCACGTCTATTTTAAATAGATTTACAGGATGGGTATTTGAATTTAATGGAAAGAATGGAATTTGCTTTGAATTGTCTTAATTCGATTTATCTGGAAAGGACGAAAATTAAAGTTAAACTTGATTCAAGAAAACAAAACACCTGTGCATTCGGTTTGATATTAAGTTAATTGTGAACCCTCATATTCGGCGTCTTTGGGATGGTTTCATATAAGCTTGAAATCATCCTTAATTGACCCACACTGGGTCACTGGCCCGTTCAAATATTCAAATCCAAATTGAATATTGCACGTGAGGCATGTGGGGTATATGTAGAAATTGCGAAATTGAAACTATGAGATATTGGGGGTTCAAATGCAGGGACCTGGGCACATGTATGTAATACTGCATGGCCTCCTTCTACATTCCACTGATCATCATAGACACATGAAAGTTACTTATTATTGAAGACACGGCTGAACTGGGATCAATTGAAATCCCTGCCGCAGCATATTACAGCTAACCTCCCTATATGTCATTACTCAATTCTTTGATTATCCAAGAACAAACACCATCTACCTTGATCGGATCAAACCCATGGGCATGCACCAGCCGACGCACTTGCATTCGCATCGGGTTAAGTACGTCATTGAAATTTCTTGACAATCCCTGAAGATTGTAGCTCCAGGAAGCTTATGCCTTCATTCTTATAACATCAATCTTATTTAGGTTGATTACATATTATCAAGTTTAATCTACCGAATCAGAACGATCATAAATGAGCAAAAGTGATTAGATTACGAAGACTTAAAGCAGTTCTTGTCATTCCACAGATAAAGCAGAATTTAGAATGCAAGTTGAAGAGGAATTATATGTTAGCTGACCTTGAGCTCCGCTATGTGATGACGAGTGCGAAAGGCGAGATCTGGTTCGCTATGAATTGCACCCTTTCTGCCAATCTAAATGTTGGTCTTCTTGAAGTAGACAAAGCTGAGGTTCTTGGCTTAAGAAAGCAGTGTGACCAGCGTCTATGGAATCTGCAGAGGAAGAGACGACGCCTTGAACTCCTAGAATTTCGGTGAAGGTCGCTGATGCCGAGCCAAAGAGAGAGGTCCAAGCTTCAAGAAAACTCCTTCATTCAGAGAAGAAAGGTGCCCCTTCAACCAATTCCCTCCTTTCTCCCTGTTTTTCAAAAAAAAAAAATCCCCGCCGAATTACCTTTTCCTTTGTTTATATGTATATCCTTTCTTTTTTTTTTCGCTGTTTACTTATTTATTATTTTTTGTTATTCTGTTAATACCGTTAAGAAATTTGTTTTTTTATTATATATTTTTTCCTTCGTTTTATTTTTCTGCTTTGTTTTATTATATTATTATTTTTCAGTTTTTTAATTTCCATAATTTTTGATTTATTTTCCAGATTTTCTTATTTCTTTTTTTTATTATTTTTCTTCTTTTTTTCTTTTCTTTTTGTTAAATTTTTCTTTAGATTTATTTATTTATTTATTTATTTATTATTTTTTCAGATTTATTTTGTATATATTTTTTATTATTATTATTTTTAGTTTCAGATTTTATTATTTTTAATTTCTGTTTTTGTATTTTGTGAATTCTTTTTTATATATATATATTTTTTTTATTTGGATTTATTATTTATTTTTTTATTTCTGATTTTTACAAATTTTTATTTTTTTTTCCAAAAAACTCTTTTCTAATTTTTTTTATTTATTATTGTTTTTTTGTGTTAATTCCCCTTTTTTATTTCTATTTACCTCTTTTTTGTAGTTTTTTAATTTCTGATTTTAAGATTTTAGATTTTTTGATTTTGTTTTCTTTACTTATTATTATTATTATTTTCACTATTTTTTAATTTTTGGATCTTACAATTTTCCTTTAATTTTTTTAATTTTATTTATTTCTTAGTTTTTTTTTCTTTTTTATTTTTAACTTTTCCAGAATTTTATTCATTTTTTATTTTTCAGTTTTTTCTTTATCTTTTATTTTTCTTTTCCAGAATTTTATTTATTTTTGTTTTTCATTTTTTCTCAGATTTTATTTTCGATTTTTCTTTATTTCTAATTTTATTTTGATTTTTCTTACTTAATTGATTTTTGTTTTTTGTATTTTCTGATTTTTGTTTAATTTTATTTATTTTTGTTTGATTTCTATTTTCTGTTTTTTCTATTTATTTATTTAAATTAGTATTAGCTTCTTGATAAATTTAAAAAATGGGAGCCTTGGACATAAATGGGTGTTTACAACAGCACGTTTATTTTTCTGCACCCTGGCCTATTCAGGCCCCAGCAAGTTTACTTTTCTACACCTGATCTATTAAGGCGCCAGCACGTTTATTTTTTTGCATCCTGGCCTATTCAGACCCCAACACGTTTACTTTTCTGCACCCTGGTCTATTCAGGGCCCAACATGTTTACTTTTCTACACATGGACTGTTAAGGCCTCAGCACATTTAGTTTTCTGAATCCTGGCCTATTCAGACCCCAACAATGTTTACTTTTCCGCTCCCTGGCCTATTCAGGCCCCAACACATTTACTTTTCTGCATCCTAACCTTTTCAGGCCCCAACACCTTTACTTTTCTACACCTTGCCTATTGAGGGCCCATCACGTTTACTTTTCTACATCCTGGCCTATTCAGACCCCAACACGTATACTTTTCTGCACCCTGGCCTATTCAAGCCCCAAAACGTTTACTTTTCTGCGTCTTGGCTTATTCAGGCCCGTGCACGTTTACTTTTCTGCATCCTGGCCTATTCAGGCCCCAACACATTTACTTTTCTTCAACCAGGCCTATTCAGGCCCCAACAGATTTATTTTTCTACACCTTGGCCTATTCAGGGCCCAGCACGTTTATTTTTCTGCACTCTAGCCTATTCAGGCCCTAACACGTTTACTTTTCTGTATCCTGGCTATTCAGGCCCCAACACGTTTATTTTTCTACACATCATCACCTATTTAGGCCCCAGCACGTTTACTTTTATGAATCTTGGCCTATTCAAGCCCCAGCACGTTTATTTTTCTGCACCCTGGCCTATCTAGGCAGCATGTTTACTTTTCTACATCTTGGCCTGTGCAGCCACAAATATCGGTACCGTAATTCCGACGAGACGATGAACTCGCTAAAATTTGAAAATGAATTATTTTGATCAAGTGGAGCCGCCACCAAATTTTTATTTAAGGGAAATAGATTTGGAAAGACCCTGACTTGAGGATGAGATTTAGGTTCGGGAGTCGGTTACGAATGAGGAAGGTGTTAGGCACCCCATTCGCCCGTTCCGAAGAACGGTACCCTTAAACTGAGTGTGTGATTATTTGAAAATGGTTTGATCCCTTTTATTAGAGTGAAAATAAATACTTGATGGAGGTTAGCCTGACAGGACTTGACCTGCTCCTACGTATTCCCCCGGTGCAATGGGAAACTCAAGGCTTACGTAGTTCTGGTTTATTTGAAAGCTTGACCCTTGAAAACGTTTAAAAGAATGTTTGAAAAGTGCTTGAAGGCTTGACCTTCGAAGCTACTTGAGAAGTAACATTTGAAAATGGCTTAATTGTTTTGAAAATATTTTTAAGAGAATCCATAGTCCACATATGCACAGGATCCAAGACAACTACAGCTGCACTAGGATCCATACAAATTCCTAAACCCCGAACAGCAGAAAAAGCTACCAGTTCGTGCTTAGGATTCGTCGCGTGAGACTTAGGAATGAAGTTTTTTATTGACATTATTTACAGAAGGGTTTTCAGCCCACCTATGCACAGGGTCCAAGACAACTACGGCTGCACTTGGAACCCATATGAATTCCTAGGAAGCAAACAGCAGGAGAAGCTACCAATTCGTCCCTAGGGTTCATCGCGTGAGATCGAGAACCAAAAAACTTGATTTAAAAGAAGAAGAAAAAAGGATTGATCTTGATTGATTTAAAAAAGAATTTGATTTGAATTCTCTTGAAAAGAGCTTGTTTTGAACTTTTGGGATTTAGCTTGAATGGAAGGATTTGGACTTGATTTTTAAAAAGGAAATTTGATTTTATGTGAAAGAAAGAATTTGGATTTGTTTTGAAAATTTAAGAAAAGAATTAATTAGAACTGTAAAAAAAACCTTTTGGGGTTAGTTTTGGAATTATGGAAATTTCAGAGGTTAATTTGTAATTTTGGAGAATCTTGGGGGTTAATTTGTAATTGCTAGAAAATTTAGGGAGAGGATTGGAATCAGTGAAAAGTTTAGGGGCATTTTGGTAATTAGGCCATTTGAGACAGAATTGGAATTTGTGGAAAGTTTGGGAGCATTTTGGTAATTAGGCAATTTGGGACAGAATTGGAATTTGTGGAAAGTTTGGGGACATTTTGGTAAATTAGGCTATTTGGGACAGAATTGGAATTTGTGGAAAGCTTGAGGGCATTTTGGTAATTAGGCAATTTGGGACAGAATTGGAATTTGTGGAAAGTTTGGGGACATTTTGGTAAATTAGGCTATTTGGGACAGAATTGGAATTTGTGGAAAGCTTGAGGGCATTTTGGTAATTAGGCAATTTGGGACAGAATTGAAATTTGTGGAAAGTTTGGGGGCATTTTGGTAATTAGGCAATTTGGAACATAATTGGTATTAATGAATTTGTGGGACAAAATTGGTATTAATAGAATTTGTGGGACAGAATTGGTATTAATAGAATTTGGGGGACAAAATTGGTATTAATGAAATTTGGGAGATAGAATTGGTATTAATAGAATTTGGGGGACAAAATTGATATTAATGAATTTGTGGTTAAATTGTAGTAATAAAATGAAACCCAAAATATCACTTTTAGGGATTTGAAAAGGGGACACCCAATAGAAATCACGTCTATTTTAAATTTACAGTGGGGTCTAATTACATATATTTTGAATTTGAAGACTTAAATAGAAATCACGTCTATTTTAAATAGATTTACAGGATGGGTATTTGAATTTAATGGAAAGAATGGAATTTGCTTTGAATTGTCTTAATTCGATTTATCTGGAAAGGACGAAAATTAAAGTTAAACTTGATTCAAGAAAACAAAACACCTGTGCATTCGGTTTGATATTAAGTTAATTGTGAACCCTCATATTCGGCGTCTTTGGGATGGTTTCATATAAGCTTGAAATCATCCTTAATTGACCCACACTGGGTCACTGGCCCGTTCAAATCTTCAAATCCAAATTGAATATTGCACGTGAGGCATGTGGGGTATATGTAGAAATTGCGAAATTGAAACTATGAGATATTGGGGGTTCAAATGCAGGGACCTGGGCACATGTATGTAATACTGCATGGCCTCCTTCTACATTCCAATGATCATCATAGACACATGAAAGTTACTTATTATTGAAGACACGGCTGAACTGGGATCAATTGAAATCCCTGCCGCAGCATATTACAGCTAACCTCCCTATATGTCATTACTCAATTCTTTGATTATCCAAGAACAAACACCATCTACCTTGATCGGATCAAACCCATGGGCATGCACCAGCCGACGCACTTGCATTCGCATCGGGTTAAGTACGTCATTGAAATTTCTTGACAATCCCTGAAGATTGTAGCTCCAGGAAGCTTATGCCTTCATTCTTATAACATCAATCTTATTTAGGTTGATTACATATTATCAAGTTTAATCTACCGAATCAGAACGATCATAAATGAGCAAAAGTGATTAGATTACGAAGACTTAAAGCAGTTCTTGTCATTCCACAGATAAAGCAGAATTTAGAATGCAAGTTGAAGAGGAATTATATGTTAGCTGACCTTGAGCTCCGCTATGTGATGACGAGTGCGAAAGGCGAGATCTGGTTCGCTATGAATTGCACCCTTTCTGCCAATCTAAATGTTGGTCTTCTTGAAGTAGACAAAGCTGAGGTTCTTGGCTTAAGAAAGCAGTGTGACCAGCGTCTATGGAATCTGCAGAGGAAGAGACGACGCCTTGAACTCCTAGAATTTCGGTGAAGGTCGCTGATGCCGAGCCAAAGAGAGAGGTCCAAGCTTCAAGAAAACTCCTTCATTCAGAGAAGAAAGGTGCCCCTTCAACCAATTCCCTCCTTTCTCCCTGTTTTTCAAAAAAAAAAAATCCCCGCCGAATTACCTTTTCCTTTGTTTATATGTATATCCTTTCTTTTTTTTTCGCTGTTTACTTATTTATTATTTTTTGTTATTCTGTTAATACCGTTAAGAAATTTGTTTTTTTATTATATATTTTTTCCTTCGTTTTATTTTTCTGCTTTGTTTTATTATATTATTATTTTTCAGTTTTTTAATTTCCATAATTTTTGATTTATTTTCCAGATTTTCTTATTTCTTTTTTTTATTATTTTTCTTCTTTTTTTCTTTTCTTTTTGTTAAATTTTTCTTTAGATTTATTTATTTATTTATTTATTTATTATTTTTTCAGATTTATTTTGTATATATTTTTTATTATTATTATTTTTAGTTTCAGATTTTATTATTTTTAATTTCTGTTTTTGTATTTTGTGAATTCTTTTTTATATATATATATTTTTTTTATTTGGATTTATTATTTATTTTTTTATTTCTGATTTTTACAAATTTTTATTTTTTTTTCCAAAAAACTCTTTTCTAATTTTTTTTATTTATTATTGTTTTTTTGTGTTAATTCCCCTTTTTTATTTCTATTTACCTCTTTTTTGTAGTTTTTTAATTTCTGATTTTAAGATTTTAGATTTTTTGATTTTGTTTTCTTTACTTATTATTATTATTATTTTCACTATTTTTTAATTTTTGGATCTTACAATTTTCCTTTAATTTTTTTAATTTTATTTATTTCTTAGTTTTTTTTTCTTTTTTATTTTTAACTTTTCCAGAATTTTATTCATTTTTTATTTTTCAGTTTTTTCTTTATCTTTTATTTTTCTTTTCCAGAATTTTATTTATTTTTGTTTTTCATTTTTTCTCAGATTTTATTTTCGATTTTTCTTTATTTCTAATTTTATTTTGATTTTTCTTACTTAATTGATTTTTGTTTTTTGTATTTTCTGATTTTTGTTTAATTTTATTTATTTTTGTTTGATTTCTATTTTCTGTTTTTTCTATTTATTTATTTAAATTAGTATTAGCTTCTTGATAAATTTAAAAAATGGGAGCCTTGGACATAAATGGGTGTTTACAACAGCACGTTTATTTTTCTGCACCCTGGCCTATTCAGGCCCCAGCAAGTTTACTTTTCTACACCTGATCTATTAAGGCGCCAGCACGTTTATTTTTTTGCATCCTGGCCTATTCAGACCCCAACACGTTTACTTTTCTGCACCCTGGTCTATTCAGGGCCCAACATGTTTACTTTTCTACACATGGACTGTTAAGGCCTCAGCACATTTAGTTTTCTGAATCCTGGCCTATTCAGACCCCAACAATGTTTACTTTTCCGCTCCCTGGCCTATTCAGGCCCCAACACATTTACTTTTCTGCATCCTAACCTTTTCAGGCCCCAACACCTTTACTTTTCTACACCTTGCCTATTGAGGGCCCATCACGTTTACTTTTCTACATCCTGGCCTATTCAGACCCCAACACGTATACTTTTCTGCACCCTGGCCTATTCAAGCCCCAAAACGTTTACTTTTCTGCGTCTTGGCTTATTCAGGCCCGTGCACGTTTACTTTTCTGCATCCTGGCCTATTCAGGCCCCAACACATTTACTTTTCTTCAACCAGGCCTATTCAGGCCCCAACAGATTTATTTTTCTACACCTTGGCCTATTCAGGGCCCAGCACGTTTATTTTTCTGCACTCTAGCCTATTCAGGCCCTAACACGTTTACTTTTCTGTATCCTGGCTATTCAGGCCCCAACACGTTTATTTTTCTACACATCATCACCTATTTAGGCCCCAGCACGTTTACTTTTATGAATCTTGGCCTATTCAAGCCCCAGCACGTTTATTTTTCTGCACCCTGGCCTATCTAGGCAGCATGTTTACTTTCTACATCTTGGCCTGTGCAGCCACAACTATCGCAACCGTAATTCCGACGAGACGATGAACTCGCTAAAATTTGAAAATGAATTATTTTGATCAAGTGGAGCCGCCACCAAATTTTTATTTAAGGGAAATAGATTTGGAAAAACCCTGACTTGAGGATGAGATTTAGGTTCGGGAGTCGGTTAGAATGAGGAAGGTGTTAGGCACCCCATTCGCCCGTTCCGAAGAACGGTACCCTTAAACTGAGTGTGTGATTATTTGAAAATGGTTTGATCCCTTTTATTAGAGTGAAAATAAATACTTGATGGAGGTTAGCCTGACAGGACTTGACCTGCTCCTACGTATTCCCCCGGTGCAATGGGAAACTCAAGGCTTACGTAGTTCTGGTTTATTTGAAAGCTTGACCCTTGAAAACGTTTAAAAGAATGTTTGAAAAGTGCTTGAAGGCTTGACCTTCGAAGCTACTTGAGAAGTAACATTTGAAAATGGCTTAATTGTTTTGAAAATATTTTTAAGAGAATCCATAGTCCACATATGCACAGGATCCAAGACAACTACAGCTGCACTAGGATCCATACAAATTCCTAAACCCCGAACAGCAGAAAAAGCTACCAGTTCGTGCTTAGGATTCGTCGCGTGAGACTTAGGAATGAAGATTTTTATTGACATTATTTACAGAAGGGTTTTCAGCCCACCTATGCACAGGGTCCAAGACAACTACGGCTGCACTTGGAACCCATATGAATTCCTAGGAAGCAAACAGCAGGAGAAGCTACCAATTCGTCCCTAGGGTTCATCGCGTGAGATCGAGAACCAAAAAACTTGATTTAAAAGAAGAAGAAAAAAGGATTGATCTTGATTGATTTAAAAAAGAATTTGATTTGAATTCTCTTGAAAAGAGCTTGTTTTGAACTTTTGGGATTTAGCTTGAATGGAAGGATTTGGACTTGATTTTTAAAAAGGAAATTTGATTTTATGTGAAAGAAAGAATTTGGATATGTTTTGAAAATTTAAGAAAAGAATTAATTAGAACTGTAACAAAAATCTTTTGGGGTTAGTTTTGGAATTATGGAAATTTCAGAGGTTAATTTGTAATTTTGGAGAATCTTGGGGGTTAATTTGTAATTGCTAGAAAATTTAGGGAGAGGATTGGAATCAGTGAAAAGTTTAGGGGCATTTTGGTAATTAGGCCATTTGAGACAGAATTGGAATTTGTGGAAAGTTTGGGAGCATTTTGGTAATTAGGCAATTTGGGACAGAATTGGAATTTGTGAAAAGTTTGGGGACATTTTGGTAAATTAGGCTATTTGGGACAGAATTGGAATTTGTGGAAAGCTTGAGGGCATTTTGGTAATTAGGCAATTTGGGACAGAATTGGAATTTGTAGAAAGTTTGGGGACATTTTGGTAAATTAGGCTATTTGGGACAGAATTGGAATTTGTGGAAAGCTTGAGGGCATTTTGGTAATTAGGAAATTTGGGACAGAATTGAAATTTGTGGAAAGTTTGGGGGCATTTTGGTAATTAGGCAATTTGGAACATAATTGGTATTAATGAATTTGTGGGACAAAATTGGTATTAATAGAATTTGTGGGACAGAATTGGTATTAATAGAATTTGGGGGACAAAACTGGTATTAATGAAATTTGGGAGATAGAATTGGTATTAATAGAATTTGGGGGACAAAATTGATATTAATGAATTTGTGGTTAAATTGTAGTAATAAAATGAAACCCAAAATATCACTTTTAGGGATTTGAAAAGGGGACACCCAATAGAAATCACGTCTATTTTAAATTTACAGTGGGGTCTAATTACATATATTTTGAATTTGAAGACTTAAATAGAAATCACGTCTATTTTAAATAGATTTACAGGATGGGTATTTGAATTTAATGGAAAGAATGGAATTTGCTTTGAATTGTCTTAATTCGATTTATCTGGAAAGGACGAAAATTAAAGTTAAACTTGATTCAAGAAAACAAAACACCTGTGCATTCGGTTTGATATTAAGTTAATTGTGAACCCTCATATTCGGCGTCTTTGGGATGGTTTCATATAAGCTTGAAATCATCCTTAATTGACCCACACTGGGTCACTGGCCCGTTCAAATCTTCAAATCCAAATTGAATATTGCACGTGAGGCATGTGGGGTATATGTAGAAATTGCGAAATTGAAACTATGAGATATTGGGGGTTCAAATGCAGGGACCTGGGCACATGTATGTAATATTGCATGGCCTCCTTCTACATTCCATTGATCATCATAGACACATGAAAGTTACTTATTATTGAAGACACGGCTGAACTGGGATCAATTGAAATCCCTGCCGCAGCATATTACAGCTAACCTCCCTATATGTCATTACTCAATTCTTTGATTATCCAAGAACAAACACCATCTACCTTGATCGGATCAAACCCATGGGCATGCACCAGCCGACGCACTTGCATTCGCATCGGGTTAAGTACGTCATTGAAATTTCTTGACAATCCCTGAAGATTGTAGCTCCAGGAAGCTTATGCCTTCATTCTTATAACATCAATCTTATTTAGGTTGATTACATATGATCAAGTTTAATCTACCGAATCAGAACGATCATAAATGAGCAAAAGTGATTAGATTACGAAGACTTAAAGCAGTTCTTGTCATTCCACAGATAAAGCAGAATTTAGAATGCAAGTTGAAGAGGAATTATATGTTAGCTGACCTTGAGCTCCGCTATGTGATGACGAGTGCGAAAGGCGAGATCTGGTTCGCTATGAATTGCACCCTTTCTGCCAATCTAAATGTTGGTCTTCTTGAAGTAGACAAAGCTGAGGTTCTTGGCTTAAGAAAGCAGTGTGACCAGCGTCTATGGAATCTGCAGAGGAAGAGACGACGCCTTGAACTCCTAGAATTTCGGTGAAGGTCGCTGATGCCGAGCCAAAGAGAGAGGTCCAAGCTTCAAGAAAACTCCTTCATTCAGAGAAGAAAGGTGCCCCTTCAACCAATTCCCTCCTTTCTCCCTGTTTTTCAAAAAAAAAAAATCCCCGCCGAATTACCTTTTCCTTTGTTTATATGTATATCCTTTCTTTTTTTTTCGCTGTTTACTTATTTATTATTTTTTGTTATTCTGTTAATTCCGTTAAGAAATTTGTTTTTTTATTATATATTTTTTCCTTCATTTTATTTTTCTACTTTGTTTTATTATATTATTATTTTTCAGTTTTTTAATTTCCATAATTTTTTATTTATTTTCCAGATTTTCTTATTTCTTTTTTTTATTATTTTTCTTCTTTTTTTTCTTTTCTTTTTGTTAAATTTTTCTTTAGATTTATTTATTTATTTATTATTTTTTCAGATTTATTTTGTATATATTTTTTATTATTATTATTTTTAGTTTCAAATTTTATTATTTTTAATTTCTGTTTTTGTATTTTGTGAATTCTTTTATATATATATATATATAATTTTTTTTTTATTTGGATTTATTATTTATTTTTTTATTTCTGATTTTTCCAAATTTTTATTTTTTTTTCCAAAAAACTCTTTTCTGATTTTTTTTATTTATTATTGTTTTTTTGTGTTAATTCCCCTTTTTTATTTCTATTTACCTCTTTTTTGTAGTTTTTTAATTTCTGATTTTAAGATTTTAGATTTTTTGATTTTGTTTTCTTTACTTATTATTATTATTATTTTCACTATTTTTTAATTTTTGGATTTTACAATTTTCCTTTAATTTTTTTAATTTTATTTATTTTTTAGTTTTTTTTTCTTTTTTATTTTTAACTTTTCCAGAATTTTATTCATTTTTTATTTTTCAGTTTTTTATTTATCTTTTATTTTTCTTTTCTAGAATTTTATTTATTTTTGTTTTTCAGTTTTTCTCAGATTTTATTTTCGATTTTTCTTTATTTCTAATTTTATTTTGATTTTTTTTTACTTAATTGATTTTTGTTTTTTGTATTTTCTGATCTTTGTTTAATTTTATTTATTTTTGTTTGATTTCTATTTTCTGTTTTTTCTATTTATTTATTTAAATTAGTATTAGCTTCTTGATAAATTTAAAAAATGGGAGCCTTGGACATAAATGGGTGTTTACAACAGCAAGTTTATTTTTCTGCACCCTGGCCTATTCAGGCCCCAGCATGTTTACTTTTCTACACCTGATCTATTAAGGCGCCAGCACGTTTATTTTTTTGCATCCTGGCCTATTCAGACCCCAACACGTTTACTTTTCTGCACCCTGGCCTATTCAGGGCCTTACATGTTTACTTTTCTACACATGGACTGTTAAGGCCTCAGCACGTTTAGTTTTCTGAATCCTGACCTATTCAGACCCCAACAATGTTTACTTTTCCGCTCCCTGGCCTATTCAGGCCCCAACACATTTACTTTTCTGCATCCTAACCTATTCAGGCCCCAACACGTTTACTTTTCTTCAACCAGGCCTATTCAGGCCCGAACACATTTTTTTTTTCTACACCCTGGCTTATTCAGGCCCCAGCACATTTATTTTTCTGCACTCTAGCCTATTCAGGCCCCAGCACGTTTAGTTTTCTGTATCCTGGCCTTTTCAGGGCCTAACACGTTTACTTTTCTACACCCTGGCCTATTCAGGCCCCAGAGCGTTTATTTTTCTGCACTCTAGCCTATTCAGGCCCCTGCACGTTTAGTTTTCTGTATCCTGGCCTATTCAGGGCCTAACACGTTTACTTCTCTGCACCCCGGCCTATTCAGGCTCCAACACGTTTATTTTTCTGCATCTTGGCCTAATCGGGCCCCAGCACGTTTATTTTTCTGCACATCTTGGCCTATTGAGGCCCTAGCACGTTTACTTTTATGAATTCTGGCCTATTCAAGCCCCAACACGTTTATTTTTCTGCACCCTGGCCTATTTAGTCCCTAACATGTTTACTTTTCTACATCTTGGCCTGTGCAGGCCCCAGCACATTTATTTTTCTGCACCCTGGCCTATTCAGGCCCCAACACGTTTACTTTTCTACACTTGGCCTATTAAGGCCCCAACACGTTTACTTTTCTGCATCCTGGCCTATTCAGACCCCAACACGTTTACTTTTCTGCATCCTGGCCTATTCAGGCCCTAACATGGTTAAACTTTTTCATCCTAGCTTGTCTTAACAGGTAGTTTCCATCTTGCTTTGCGTTTCTTAACTGGCCATTCTCCTCCATTCTTGTCCTAACAGGTCTTTTTCAGTTCACTTTGCCTATCTTAACAGACCATTCTTTTTCATTCTGTTAGCCTAATCAGGCTCTGTATTTCAAATTTCCACATTTTGGCCTACCATATCAGGCCCTGTATATTTAAGCTTGTCAGCTCATTACTCAGGGTTTCCAAAACTCATTCAAAATCTCCACATTTGAACTACCATCCTCCAATTTATCAGGGCAAGCGTTCCTAAGTTTTCAGTCAAGCCCGGAACTTTCCCGGTACTCCGGAAGCATCATTCAACTCCCTCACAACTTCAAACCTTGCTAACAATAAATATCACACCCATGCCAGTTTTTATCTTTTACCTCAAACATAATTTGTTCACGTCTTTACTCATTTCTTACTGTGATAATCTAAAAACTTATTTCTTATACTATCTGGTAAGAAAATGAGTAAAGAAGGGCAAACTGTGAACACCGAATTATGTTCGAGGATTCATAACCCAAAATAAATTCTTTTGTTTTTAGCCAAAAGGTGATTTAGTCTAAAATAGTTCAAAAAATCAAAATAAAAGTAATGGAAAAAATAAAACTAAATAAATAAATAAATAAAAACAAAAAAAGGAAAAAAAGAAGAAAAGAATAAGAAAAATCAGAAGAATAGAAAAAGGAAAAAAGAGAGAACCCACCTAAAATTAAAAAAAAAAAGAGGTATATATAAGGGGAGAGGGGCACTTTGAGAAGGGATGGAGAATTTTCTACGGGGTGGTGCCTAAGATACTCTCTGCTTCCACATCCCATTCAACATCTTCTTCGCCTCCATTGAACCAGTTTCTTCATCACCTTCCAAGGTGCTATCAAGTTGCATTTAGATCACAGCAATGGAGGTTAGATCCAACTTTTATTCCGCTTAATTTTCTTGCTTCTTCTCGAATTTTCGAGTTCATTTTCATCTCTGTTTTTCGTTTTCATTTTTTATCAGTCAAATGATCTCCGATTTCAGTTATTTTTGTTGCGTTCTTTTTGTCTTTCTCTTTAGTTTCTGGAATGATATTATTTGTCTAATTTGGATGTGAAATGAAATTTATATCACCTGATTACTAAAGCATGTTCGTCCTTGTGCGCAAATGAACCTAGCTTGTTTGATTTGTGCATAACTTGCTCATTTCTGGTTTTGATTTTTGTCAAACTTGTTTTGTTTGATTCCTATGATCTATATCTTTCAATTGATTGGTATTAGTTTTTCAGATCTACCGAAAAATATTTTCAAAATCTCTTGTGTTCTTGAAGTTCTTGTGTAGATCTTGTTCTTTTAACCTTGTTTAGGTATTACTTTTCATGTGTGGATCCTTCTATATGTATTTCTTTCTGATTTGTTTGTGTTTGTATGCCCTCTTTTGAAAAAATTCCTAAGAGTGCATGACCATGTGTATGCATCCTATATGCTAGGTCTATCTTTTATTTTGCATGACCATGGAGACAATTGAATAAGGAACATCAATGGAGGTTAGATCCAGCTTTTATTTTGCTTAATTTTCTTGCTTCTTCTCGGATTTTTGAGTTCATCTTCGTCTTTGTTTTCATTTCAAACATCTGTTTCCTTTAAGGAATTTCATCTAAACAGGTCTTAATACGAACAGGCAGCCTTCTCTACTATTCCGTATTCTAATTCGTGTGGATTCATATGCGGCTTATGACGGTTTGAACTTTGCACAAACGCTTTTCCGACAAACCTCTGTTTTCATTTCAAACATCTATTTTCCTTTTAGGAATTTCATCTAAATGGGTCTTAATACAAACAGACAGCCTTCTTTGTTGTTCCGTATTCTGATATGTGCAGGTTCATACACGGCTTATGACAGTTTGAACTTTGCGCAGACATTTTTTCGACAAACATCTGTTTTCATTTCAAACATCTGTTTCCTTTTAGGAATTTAGTCTAAACGGGTCTTAATACGAATAAGCAATCTTCTCTGCTGTTTCGTATTCTGATTCGTGCTGGTTCATACATGACTTACGATAGTTTGAACTTTGCACAGACGCTTTTTTGACGAACCTCTATTTTTATTTCAAAACTTTGACTTTCCTCTTAGGAATTTCGTCTAAACGGGTCATAATATGAATAGGCAGCTTCTCTACTGTTCCATATTTTGATTTATGCAAGTTCATACACGGCTTACGACGGTTTGAGCTTTGCGCAGATGTTCTTCCGGAAAAAAAAAACTTTTGCTTTCATTCCAAATATCCGTGCTTAAAGAAAATCTCTAGTTTACAAAACAGAACCAGAACTATGTAGCCTTGAGTTTCCCATTGCACCAGGGAATAGGTTGGAGCAGGATCAGGTTTTGTCAGACTATTTTCTACCAACCTATTTATTTTGATTCTAACTTAAAAGGGATCAAACAGTTTTCAAAAAATATCAAAATCACACACTCAGTTTAAGGGTATTCTTCGGAACGGGCGAGTAGGGTGCCTAACACCTTCCCTATTCGTAACCGACTCCCGAACCTAAAATCTCTTCCTGGATTTTTCCAAATGTTTTCCCTTAAATAAAAATTTGGTGGCGGCTCCACAATCCATTTAAAATTCTTTTTAAAATTTTAGCAAGTTTTTCGTCCCGTTGTAATTACGGTTGCGACAATAATTTTTTATATCAACCCCATTGTTCTTTAACTTCATCTAACTTAGAATGAGAATATGCGATGCATCTATAGTTAGGAAATGGTTGCAACTGCACCTAAATAAAATCATGTTAGCATAAACTCAATAATAAAGTTTCAAATAAATTAGAAATCAAAGTAAATATAAACTTAATATATTGGTCATTAACATTATATTACATGCATTTCAAAGATTGAAATAAAAGCTTGTGAAAAAAAAATCCTTCACAAAAATTAATGACATTGAACATAAAAAAAAAAAGTCTACCATATTCTATGCTATTAGCGTCAAGAAAAAGTTACAAAATTTTTAGAGTAATCAAAGATAGAAAGTCAATTAAAAAACTTCAAGGAATGCCAAAGGAAAATAAAAAATATATATGTACATGTTTTACTAAAAAAGTTCCAAGAAATAACAAAATAAATCAAATATGTATGTGTAAGGTATTAGTGATATTTTTTTTTAAAAAAATGCTACTAATATGATTGGTAACAGGCCAACTTTTTGCTAAATAGGTTTAAAAATATGATAATTGTTAAATATATTTATATTCAATTCAAGTTTAAAAATAACACATTATCTCTTTGTCATGTTGTCTACTTAAGTATGAGAGGCTTTTTGAAATGACATGATTATTGAAACTTTAATTTTGTAAATGATTTCTTTAAATAATATTTTTTCAATTTCCAGTTTCTTTGGACAGTTATAGATAATGAATAATTGAATTAATTTGGCATTTAACGTATTCAGCTTTCAAGGATTTGAAATTTAATTTTTAGTACACTAAATAATGGGAATGAAAATGGAAACGAGATATATATGCGCTATTAATTTGTACATTGATGATTATCTGAGTTGCAGAAGGAACTCAATGATTCGTTTGTTTGCAAATTCCTAAGATGATGTCTCCCTGGCATATGTAGTAAAAACGGCAGAGTGAAGTGTTAACACTTCTACCCTCCACCAAACAAAAACCAGGATCCATATAATCAACGGTGAAATTAAATAGGTTCAGCTAAATTGGCTTTGTGAAATTTATAGACCTGATTCTTCAAATAAAACATTTGAACATAATTTTATATATCAAAATATTATATTAAAAATAAAATATATTATTAAAATTCTAGATAATATGTTGTGAATAGTTTGTTCAAAATAGTAATGGTAATTCAAGTTTTAAATGTTTTTGTAACAACATATTATGCACAAAACATTGCACAGACAAAATTAAAAATTAACCCACTGGTCATTTTTTTTGTATAAATTAAGAATTTATCAAAAAAAAAAAAGATACTTGTTTGTGTTTTGTGTATGTTATTTGAATTATGCATATGTGCAGAGTGTGACAGTAAATGCTTGTGTGTGCGCTTGTTATATACAAATGTATATGGTTGTTGTTTTTGTATTTATTATGTGTGCTCATGATTGTTGTGTGCTAGTATGTAAGTAGTATTATGTTTGTATTATTTTGTTAGTTAGTGTGTATGTAGTTTGAGTGTGTGCGTGTGTGTTGGTTGTTTTACGTTTGTTATATGTGAACGGAAAGGGGTTGTTTATCTCTTTGTTTTTATGATGAGTGTACTTGTGTGTGCGCTTGTTATATACATATGTATATGGTTGTTCTTTTTGTGTTTATTATGTGTTTGTTGGTTGTTTACTTATATGTGGGGGAAAAGGGTTGTTTATCTTATTTTATTCAAGAGTGTACTTATGGTGTGTGTGCATTTATCACTTGTGTGTAAAATTATATATGATTATTATATTTAAATGTGTATGATTTTTCTTTATGCATACGTGTATTATTTATATATACACTATATATGTGCATTTTTTTTATGTTCCTTATTTGCCAACATGATGCCTATGTTTGATTTTCATTATTTTATATGTACATGCATGGTTTGTGTATATGGGTGTTTATGAATGCTTTATATATGTGCATAGGTTATGTGTAAGTTGTTTGTATGTATATTGTTTGAATATAGGCATATGTATGGTATGTGTTGGGAGTGATTATGTATATTTATTTTTTATTTGTGTGTTCTGTGCTTGTGAATGTGTATGTATTTTGGCTCTATTTTTATTTTGTGTGTACAATTGTACTGTGTGTGCTATGTGTGTATGAATGGATGTGTTTGTTTTGAAGTGCTATTTTTGTGTTTTATATTTATCATGTTTGTCTATGTGTGTTATGCATATTTGTGTTTGTTTGATGTTAGTTTTCATGAAATTGTGTTTTCTATGTTGGTTGTGTGTGTGTGGTGAAGGGAGGAGGTTGTTTGATTGTTTTTTATTTTATGAATAAGTGTGTGGTTTACGTGTGTGTTTGTTGTTTATGTGTGTAAAGTTATTATTTGAGTTTGTATGTTTGTTAAATTTCAATGTGTATGTTTGTTGTTTATGTGTGTAAAGTTATTTGAGTTTGTATGTTTGTTAAATTTCAGTGTCTATGGTTATTTTGTGTGTGCATGTTATTGGAGTGTTTGCGTATTAATTCGAAACTATGAGTGATCACATCATGGGTGGTGAAGTACATAACTCATATTTGCCTTTTTCACTTGTATGAACTATGGTATTGTGATTAGCTATCAATTTTGGATAGGTCTAGGATGTCTTTTGTTTGTAGCGTGTTTACCCTTAAGATTGGGCTAAACTAAGCTCAAATTAGGGGAGGTGCAGATTTATTCCTACTTGACTTCACCTTTATGGTCTATAAGTAGATCCTTTTATTCTCCTCTCCAACACTTTGACTCATTTGTAAAACTTTTTAAAATTTAGAGTGAGTACTTTCTTTTAAATTTTCTCTTCTCTCTTATGCTAGTTCACGAATATAAACGACTTCTTATCATGAGGAAGTCCAATGTGGTATATGCAAGCTTATTTTCTAAGCTTTGTAGCTTATGTAGTGGTGCATAGAATAACTAGTTTAGTTGTTAATTTTTTAAACATTCATTTTTGAATTTTCAGCACTTCTTCTTCTTCTTTTTTTTCTCAAAATTTGTGAGCAATTGCATCATTGTTAGCTAGTTTGTGTTATTAGTACTGGTGTATTGTGTTTGTGTGTACTAGGTGTGTACCAATGTGTTTGTTTATTTATTTGTGAGTGTTATTTTTGTGTGTTTGTGTATGTTGTTTATGTGTGTTTCTCTATGTATTTTTCTTGTTTATGTCTGTTTGTTTGCATGAGTATGTGCTTGTATGCATGAATATATTATTGTAAATTGTTTATTTCCTATGCGCATGTATTTGTATATGCCTATGTGTATGTTGTTTGAATGTGCGAGTTTGTTGATTGTGTATTTTGTTGTGTTTTTTTTTTGTTTATTATGATTTCAATGCATGTGTTATGCATTTGTGTGTTTGTTAGTTGTTTGTGTGCGTTATATTTTGTATTCTTTTTATTTTTATGTGTTTTGTTATATATTCTTATTTGTGTATTTGTATTTTACTTTGTACGTCTATTGTTAGTGTGTATGGATGTTATTTTGTGTTTGTATCTGGAATACTGTGGGTTGATTAATTATTTATGAATGAGTGTGTTGTTTAGGTTGGTGTATGTAATATTTGTTTCGTTATTTGTGTTTGTGTACTGCTTGTTTTTTTATGTTATTTTTGTTTGTGTGTATATATGTTTGTGGATCTATTGGTTTTTCAAATATATCTTTGTGTATGTGTACATTTATATGTTCTATCTATATGATGTGTGTATATGTTTTTTTATTTTGTATATGTGTTTTGTGTGTATTTGATTATTGTATGTAGATTTCTTGTTGGAATGTCTAAATTTTTGTGTTTATATATATATATATATATATGTTTGTACCTTAGATAGGTCTAGGATGTCTTTTGTTTGTAGCGTGTTTACCCTTAAGATTGGGCTAAACTAAGCTCAAATTAGGGGAGGTGCAGATTTATTCCTACTTGACTTCACCTTTATGGTCTATAAGTAGATCCTTTTATTCTCCTCTCCAACACTTTGACTCATTTGTAAAATTTTTTAAAATTTAGAGTGAGTACTTTCTTTTCAATTTTCTCTTCTCTCTTATGCTAGTTCACAAATAGAAACGACTTCTTATGATGAGGAAGTCCAATGTGGTATATGCAAGCTTATTTTCTAAGCTTTGTAGCTTATGTAGTGGTGCATAGAATAACCAGTTTAGTTGTTAATTTTTTAAACCATTCATTTTTGAATTTTCAGCACTGCTTCTTTTTTTTTTCTCAAAATTTGTGAGCAATTGCATCATTGTTAGCTAGTTTGGGTTATTAGTACTGGTGTATTGTGTTTGTGTGTGCTAGGTGTGTACCAATGTGTTTGTTTATTTATTTGTGAGTGTTATTTTTGTGTGTTTGTGTATGTTGTTTATGTGTGTTTCTCTATGTATTTTTCTTGTTTATGTCTGTTTGTTTGCATGAGTATGTGCTTGTATGTATGAATATATGATTGTAAATTGTTTATTTACTATGCGCATGTATTTGTATATGCCTATGTGTATGTTGTTTGAATGTGCGAGTTTGTTGATGGTGTATTTTATTGTGTTTTTTTTTGTTTATTATGATTTCAATGCATGTGTTATGCATTTGTGTGTTTGTTAGTTGTTTGTGTGCGTTATATTTTGTATTCTTTTTATTTTTATGTGTTTTATTATATATTCTTATTTGTGTATTTGTATTTTACTTTGTACATCTATTGTTAGTGTGTATGGATGTTATATTGTGTTTGTATCTGGAATACTGTGGGTTGATTAATTATTTATGAATGAGTGTGTTGTTTAGGTTGGTGTATGTAATATTTGTTTCGTTACTTGTGTTTGTGTACTGCTTGTTTTTTTATGTTATTTTTGTTTGTGTGTATATATGTTTATGGATCTATTGGTTTTTCAAATATATCTTTGTGTATGTGTACATTTATATGTTCTATCTATATGATGTGTGTATATGTTTTTTTATTTTGTATGTGTGTTTTGTGTATTTGATTATTGCATGTAGATTTCTTGTTGGAATGTCTAAATTTTTGTGTTTATATATATATATATATATGTTTATACCTTATTTATTTATTTTATGTTGTTGTATATTTATATTGTGTTATTTTATGTTGTTGTATATTTATATTGTGTTAGAGGTGTATGTTGCATGTATGGATGTGTTTGAGGTAATTTGCGTATTTGTATTTTTTTTACATTGTTTGACACTGTGTCCCAAGTGTTTCCTTCTAAATAATGTAAAGATACACACTTACTTACTCATTTATATATGACATTGCAAATTACACTTACTTACTCATTTATATATGACATTACAAATTAAACTTTTTTATTTATTTATAACATTGCAATTGGTTTAAAAACTCTTTTATTTGTACTTTATTTTCTAGTAGGTCTAGCAAATTAATCTCATTATCGTTTTTTAGGTAATAACGTGCTAATATAGTATGTATCACAAAAGTTATCACGTAAATTGCAAAATAATATTTCATTTGTTTTTATTAAATTTTTCATCAATCCTTCATTTATTTAAAATAATATAGATTAGTTCATGAATAATAATTTTTATATTTATAAATTAGTTTATAAACTTTTAAATTCAATTTATAAATATATTATATAATTTTTAATAATAATATATTATTTTATAACATTAATATTAATTATTTTATCTTATTTTTTACATTTTTTGTTTATTTTATAAATTAAGTAAATTTAATATATAATAAATTTGATATTTTTTTTCAAATAATTCTTATCATTCAAATAATCCTTTCTATTCAACATTGAGTCATCATG
Source organism: Canavalia gladiata (assembly GCA_037954105.1). Taxonomy (NCBI): domain Eukaryota; kingdom Viridiplantae; phylum Streptophyta; class Magnoliopsida; order Fabales; family Fabaceae; genus Canavalia; species Canavalia gladiata. Next base: position 35,026,803 of record CM075665.1, read on the forward strand.
ATTTAGATTAATTTAATTTTTTTTATAATATATATTTTTAATTAATTTTTAATTTTAAAATTTTAATTTTATAAGTTTTATAATTTTTCATTTTTTATAGCTTTAATATTTTATTAAAAAATATAAAAATTGAAATCATAACTATTTAAATTCTATATTTTTAAACTAAATGTAAGTTGATAATTCTTTAATAAAATTAGATAAAAGAATCAAACAAAATAAATTTATTATTTTATTTGGCATCTTTTTAATAAGATCTATATCAATATTTATCTTTAAAATTATTTATATTTTATTGAATTATCTAATTTTATTATTTATTTGATAATATAATAAAGAGATAAAAGTATAAAGATATATAAAATTTATGAGATTAATTTTTTAATATTAAAAAATAAAAAATTAGTTAAATTTAATTTATATATACATTATTTAAATATTGAATTAACTCAAATTATTATAACCAAACATTGAATACAGTTTAATGGTAACCAGTATTTTAAATATGTAAAATTTTTTAAACAAAAAATTTACTTAATTTTATATAGTAAAAAAACTAAAACTAATATAAAATTATTAATATCTATATTAAAAAATAATAAATAATAATATTAGTATTAATAAAATTTAAAATATACATAAACTAATTTGTAAAGATAAAAATTATTATATAGGAACTAATTTGTATTTTTTAAAATAAATGAAGGATTGGTGATAAATTTATTATAAACAAATTAAAATATCATTTTAAAATTCACATGATAATTTATGTGTCACTCAACATGTCAAATTTGCACATTTTTACATGAAAAATATGAAGAAATTAATTTGCAAAACCAATTACTACATAAAATACTAGAAATAAGCGCAATTTACAATGTCATATACAAGTGAGCAACTAGTTTGTCCATTTACTCTATTAACAAACATATATATTAGACACAATGTCAAACAAAAAATGTAAATACGCAAACAATTTCAAACACGAACAAACATATTCATACATACAACATAGACCCGTAACACAATAGAAATATATACAAAATTAAAATAAACAAGTAAGACACAAACACACAGATAAATACATAAATTGAGACATACCAACATATAAGAAACCTACACACAACAATCAAATACACATACAAGAATCGTACACAAAATTAAAAAACATAGAATATCATATACACATAACATATAAATCCACACATAAAACAAAGATATACATGAAAAAAATAAAAAATGCATAAATACATACATACACAAATAAAAATATCATAAAGAGAATACATAAACATTATGTACAAATACAAATAACAAAACAAAATAAAATATACCTACCTAAATAACACACCTATTCGTAGATAAAATTGAACCAACTCACATTCTAGATACAAACACACAAAAATCAACATGCACCCACACTAATTATAGACATACAAAGGTAAAATACAGATACACAAATAAGAACATATAACAAAACACATAAAAATAAATAGATCACAAAATATAACTTACATCCAAGCAACTAACAAACACACAAATGCACAACTCATGCATTGCAATCATAAAATACAAGAACAAACCACACAACAAAGTACACAATCAACAAACTCACATACTCAAACAACCTACACATACGCATATACAAAATGCGCATGAGCAAAAAATAGTTTCCTATCATATATTCATGCATACAAGCACATACTCATGCAAACAAACAAACATAGATAAGCAAAACACAGAGAAACACACCTAAACAACGTACACAAAGGCACAAAAATAACACTAACAAATAAACAAACAAACACATCTATACACACCTAGCACACACAAACACAATACACCAAAACTAATAAACACAAGATAGCTAAGAATGATACAATTGCTCACAAATTTGGAGAGAAAAAGAAACACTTAAAGTGCTGAAAATTAATAAATGAAAGTTTCGAAAATTAACAACTAAACTAGTCATTCTACGCACCACTACATAAGCTAAAAGGCTTTCAAAATAAGATTGCATCCACCACATTGAACTTCCCTCATGATAAGAAGTTGCTTCTCTTCATGAATTAGCCTAAGAGAGAAGAGAGAATTTGAAAGAAAGTGCTCACTCTAAATTTTAAAAATATTTTACAAATGACTCAATGTTTAAGAGAAGAATAAAAGGATCTATTTATAGACCATAAGGACGTAGCCAAGTAGGAATAAATGTGCACCTTCCCCTGATGTGAGCTAAGTTTGGCCCATCTAAAGTGTAAACACACTAGAAATAAAAGACATCCCAAACCTATCCAAAGTAGATAACTAATCACAAAATCCTAGCTAATAAGTGAAAAAGGCAAACATGAGTTGTGTACTACACCACACGTGGTGTGATCACTCATAGTTGCAAATTAATACGTGAACACTCCAATAACTCAAAATATTATATATTATTTTACAATAATAATAAATAATTAATATATTTAAGTTATATTAATTTATTATTTTTATCTTTTATCGAAAAATTAAATTAAAATATATTTATTGAAAGGATAAAATTTATTACTTTCTTGATCTTTCTTTTAAAATCTTTTTTAAAGATTTTTTTGAAAAAATTATTATTTCATTATAAGAAGAGGCTATAAAAATATGACAATTTAAGAATCAATTATATTGTAAAGATATGAAAATTACTTAAAAATGAGGATGGTGAAACATAATTTTACCACTTTATTTATATAAAAAAATTATGCTTTTAACATTGATGTAGATAATAGAAATTATTTAAAAAATTAATAATTTTTTAAAAAAAATTTAAAATTTAGAATAGCTTATGATTTATTTGGAATCTTATATGATTTGATCATATATATTTAGAAAATGGATAATATAATATAATAATATTTTATTCTTTTAGTAAAATATTTGAAAGATTTTTAGAAGGAAATAAAAAATAAATAAAATTTTACCATTTTAAATTAATAATAATATTACTATTTTTTAATAATAGAAAATAATTAATACATCCATATTTATATTAATTTTTTATTTTTTTAAAAATAATAAATTAAAATGTATTTATTTAAAACAAAAAATGTAGCATTTTTTCATCTCTTTGTAAGTACTTCCTTTTAAATATTTTTTTTAGAAAGTCATTACTTCATTATTAAGGGAAGATATAAAAACAAAACATTGTATGAATCAACAATGTTAAAAAGACATGAAATTACTTCGAGATGAATATGTTGAAATATATTTAACCACATTATTTTTATGCAAAAAATATAGCATCATTTTATTATTATATAGAAGATAAATAATTTAAAAAATTATTATTTTTTCATATATGTAAATTTTTAAGATAGCTTATAATTTATTTAGGATCTTATATAATTTGATCATATATTTTTGGATGATAGATAATATAATATTTTTTTCTTTTATATATTTGATTAAACTGTTTGAATGATTGTTTAGTAGAAAATTAAAAAAATTAAATTTTAAATTAAGAATATTATAAATTATAATAATAATAATTAATAATTAATACATTAAAGTTATATTAATTTAATATTTTTTATGGCTTATTTAAAAATATAATATTAAAATATCTTTATTTAAAACATAAAATTTATGGTTTTTTTTACTCTTCCTTTAAAATCTATTTTTTAGATTACTTTTAAAAAATTTATTATTTCATTATCAAGAGCGGATTTAAAAACATGACACTTTATCAATCAATTATACTGCAAAGATATGAAATTTACTTGAACGTGAAAATATTAAAATATATTTTAACCATTTTATTTATATAAAAAATTATTTTTTAGCATTGATGTAGATAATGGAAATTATTTAAAAAATTAATATTTTTAAGAGATGTAAAATTTTAAAATAGCTTATTATTTATTTAGGATTCAAGATAATATATTTTATTATTTTAAATATTTGATTTAACTATTTTAAAGATAATTTTGAAGGAAATAAAAATAAATAAAAAATTATAATTTTAAATTAACAAAATAAATATTATTTTCTCACAATAAAAAATAATTAATATATCAAAATCTATATTAATTTATTATTTATTTATTTTATTTACAAATGTTCAATTAAAAGATATTTATTTAAAACAAAAATATTTATCATTTTTCCTCACTTTTTGAAACATTTACTTTAGAAGTGTTTTTTTAAAAATTCATTACGTCATTATTAAGAGAGGATATAAAAATATAATATTATATCAATAAAAAATGTTACAAAAACAAGAAAATTACTTGAAGTTGAATATATTGAAATATATTTTAATCACACCATTTGTTTTTAAAAAAAATATATAATATCCTTTTAGCATCAATATAGATTATGAAAATTGTTTAAAAAATTAATATTTTTAATAGAAAAAAATTTGAAAATAGCTTATTATTTATTTAGGTTCTTATATAATTTAATCATATATATTTGATAGAAAATATAATATATTTTTTCTTTTATATATTTGACTAAATTATTTTTAGAATTGTTTAGAAGGAAGTTAAAGGTAAAATTAAAAAATCTTCACTTAAAACATAAAACTTATTGTTTTCTTACTCTTTCTTTAAAATATTTTTTAAGACTATTTTTTAGAAATTTATTACTTCACTATTAGGGGAGATTATAAAAGCATAACATTTTATGAATAAATTTTGTCGCAAAGACATAAAAATGACTCGAAAGTGAGGCAATTGAAACATATTTTAACCTTTCATTTCTATAAAATGATTATACTTTTAATATTGATGCAGATAATGGAAATTATTTAGGAAATTAATTATTTTTAATAGATTTAAAATTAACAATAGCTTAAGATTTATTTAGAATCTTATATGATTTGATCGGATATATTTAGCTATTAGATAATATAAAAATATTTTATTATTTTATATATTTGATGAAAATATTTAAAAGATTGTTAAAAGGAAATAGAAAAACAAAGAAAAGTTTATATTTTAAATTAAAAATAATATATTATTTTATAATAATAACTAATAATTAATAAATCCAAATTTATATTAATTTTTTATTTTTTTCATTTTATTTTTTTGACGAGAATATGTTCAAATATTTTTTAACCATATTTGTATATGAAAAAAACATACCATCCTTTTAACATGAAAAATATTTAAAAATTTAATATTTTTTTAATAGATGTGAAGTTTTAAGATAGCTTATAATATATTTAGGATCATACATGATTTGATCATATATATTTGGATGATAGATAATATAATATATATTTTTTAAATTATTGGGATTCTTTAAAATAAAATTAAAAAATAAAAAAATTCATAATTTTAAACTAAGAGTATTATATATTATTTTACATTAATAATAAATAATTAATACGTTAAAATTATAGTAATTTATTCTCTATCATCTTTTATTTAAAAATTTAAAATAAAAATTTTATTGCTTTCTTAGTCTTTTTTTAAAATCTTTTTTAAAGATTATTTTTAAAAATTTTATATTTTCATTATCAAGAGACGACATGAAAAGTATTTAAAAGTGAGGATGTTGATATTTAACCATTGCATTTGAATAAAAAAAATTATCCTTTTAACGTTGATGTAGAAAATAAAAGTTATTTAAAATTAATATTTGTTTAATAGATGTAAAATTTTAAAACTGCTTATTATATATTTATGATCTTATATGATTTGGTCATATATATTTAGATACTAGATAATATAATATATTTTATTTTTTTATATATTTAACTAAACTATTTTAAAGATTGTTTAGAAAAAAGTAAAAAGTAAATAAAATTTATAATTTGAATTTAAGAATAATATATATTATTTTTTAATATTAACAAATAATTAATATATCAAAGTATATAATAATTTATTATTTTTTCCTTTTATTTAGAAATATTAAATTAAAATGTATTTATTTAACACACAAAAAAGTTATTATTTTTTGCTCTCTTTTTAAGACCTGAATTTTAAAACTACTTTTAAGAAATTAATTACTTAATTATTAACAGAGAACGAAAAAATATAACATGTATGAATAAACAATGTTACAAAAGACATGAAAATTATTTGAAGATGAATAAGTTAAAATATTCTTTAACCATATCATTTGAATGTGAAAAAAATATACTACCCAAAGACTTGAAAATTATTTGAAGATGAATAAGTTAAAATATTCTTTAACCATATCAATTGAATATGAAAAAAATATACTACCCTTTTAACTTTGATATAAATTGATGAAAATTATATAAAAAATTAATATTTTTTAATAGATGTAAATTTTTAAGATAACTTGTGATTTGTTTACGATTTTATATAATTTGATCATATATATTTGGATGATAGATAACATAATATATAATTTTATATTTGATTAAACTATTTTAGGGTTGTTTAGCATAAATATATGAAAAGAAAAATTTATAATTTTAAATTAAGAATATTATATATTATTCTACAAAAACAATGTATATTAATTTATTAATTTTATCTATTTTTTAAAAATTTTAAATTAAAATATATTTATTTAAATATTAGATTTATTATTTTTTTCTCTCTTTTTAAGACTTTCCTTTTAAAGCTATTTTTGATAAATTCATTACTACATTATTAAGAGATGATATAAAAAATATAACATTATATGAATCAACAATGTTACGAAAACATGAAAATTACCTGGATATGAATATGTTGAAATATTTTTTAACAACATCATTTGTATGAAAAAAACATGTAGTATCCTTTTAGCATTGATATAGATGATAGAAATTATTTTAAAAAAAATTATTATTTTAGATATAAAGTTTAAAAATAACTTATAATTTACTTAGGATCTTATTTGATTTTATCATATATATTTGGGTGATAGATAATATAATACTTTTTCTTTTTTTTTATTTTGATTAAACTATTTAGATTGTTTCACGAAAAATTAAAAAAAGTAAAATTATAACTTTAAATTATGAATATTATATATTATTTTTCAATAATAATAAATAAATAATACATTAAAGTTAAATTAATTTATTAACTTTTATCCTTTATTAAATATATTAAATTTAAAATATAAAACTTACTATTTTATTACTTTTTTATTAAAATAATTTTTTAAGATTACTTTTGAGAAATTTGTTACTTCATTATCAAGAAAGGATATAAAAACATAATATTTTATGAATCAACTATTTTGCACAGATATGAAAATTACTTGAAGTGAGGATGTTGAAACATATTTTAACCACTTCATTTGTATCAAAAAAGTTATCCTTTTAGCACTGATGTAGATAATGAAAATTATTTAAAATTAATATTTTTGAATACATGTAAAATTAAAGATTTCTTATTATATATTTAGGATCTTATATGATTTGATCATATATATTTAAACAATAGATAATATAATATGTTTTATTCTTTTCTATATTTGAATAAAATATTTTAAAAATTGTTTTAAATGAAATAAATAATAAAAAACTTATAATTTCAAAGTAAGAATAACCTATATTATTTTTAATATTATAAATTATTAATATTATATGAATAAAAAATCTTACAAAGACATCAAAATTACTTGAAGGTGAATAAGGTGAAATATTTTTTAACCACATCATTTGTATATGAAAAAAATATACCATCCTTTTAGAATTGATATAGATGATGGAAATTATTTAAAAAATTATTTTTTTAATAGATGTAAAGTTTTAACTTTTGAGATAGCTTATGAATTATTTAGAACCTTATATGATTTGATCATCTATATTTGAGTGATAGGTAATATAATATATCTTTTTTATTTTATGTATTTCATTAATCTATTTGAAGAATTGTGTAAAATAAAATTAGAAAATTATAATTTTAATTTAGGAATATTATATATTATTTTACAATAATAATAAAAATTAACACATTCAGGATATATTAAATTATTATTTTTATGATTTATTTAAAAATATTAAATTTAAATGTTTATTTAAAATATAAATTTTACTATTTCCTTACTCTTTCTTTCAAATCTTTTTTTTAAAATTACTTTTGAGAAATTTATTATTTTATTATTAAGCAAGGATATAAAAATATGAAATTTTATAAATTAACTATATTGCAAAAATATGAAAGTTACTTGAATGTCAGGATGTTGAAATATATTTTAAAGAAAATTATTTGTATAAAAAAATTATAATTTTAGCATTGATGTATATAGTGGAAATCAATTGAAAAATTAATATTTTTTTAATAGATCTAAAATGGTAGAATAGTTTATTATTTATTTAGGACTTATATAATTTGATTGTATATATTTAGGTATTATTATTATGTCTATTTAATTAAACTATTTTAAAGATTTTTTTTAGAAAGAAATAAAAAATAAAGAAAAATTTATAATTTAAATTAAGAATATTATATATTATTCTACAATAATAAATATTTTAAATTTTATATTAATTTATTATTTTTTTATTTTATTTACAAATATTAAATCAACTTATATTTGTTTAAAAACCAAATATATTTTAATATTTTTCCTTTTTTTTTAAGACGTTTCTTTTAAAACTATTTGTGAAAAGTTCATTAATTCATTCTTAAGAGAGGATATAAAAATATAAAATGGTATGAATCAACAATATTACAAAGACATAAAAATTATTTAGAGGTAAATATCTTAAAATATTTTCTAAAATAACTTATAATTTATTTAAAATTTTATATATTTGATTATATATATTTGAATGATAGATAATGTGATATTTTTTTTTTCTTTTTCATATTTGATTAAACTATTTTAGGATTGTTTATTAGAAAATTAAGAAAATAAAATTTATAATTTTAAATTAAGAATATTATGTATTATTCTATAATAATAACAAATAATTAATATATCAAAATTTATATTAATTTATTAATTTTATCTTTTATTTAAAAATATTAAATTAAAATATTTATTTAAAACATTAAATTTATCAATTTTTCTCTCTTTTTAAGACCTTCCTTTTAAAGCTATTTTTGAGAAATTCATTACTACATTATAAAGAGATGATATAAAAATATAACATTGTACGAATCAGCAATGTTACAAAAACATGAAAATTACTTCAATGTGTTTTATAATTTTAAATTAAGAATAACACATTATTTTATAACTACATGTGACCTGCCACTTGTAACTTGCTACATGCCACCTGCTACCTGTGACCTGCTACCTGCTACCTGATACCTGCTACCTGCAACCTGCAATCATCTATCTGGAACCTGCAACATATTGCCTACGACCTGCTACCTGCAACCCGCTACCTGCTACCTGCTACTTGCAACCTGCTGCCTACCACCAGCTACCAGCTACGTGTAACCTGATACCTGCTACCTACAACCTGCAACTTGCAATCATCTATCTGGAATTTGTAACGTATTGCCTACAACCTGGTACGTGCAACCTGCGACCTGCTACTTACAACCTACTACTTGCTACTTACTAGTTGATACTTGCAACCTGTAACCTGCTACATGCCACCTGCTACCTGTGACCTGCTACCTGCAACCTGCAATCATCTATTTGGAACCTGCAACGTATTGCCTACGACCTGCTTCCTGCAACCTGCAACCTACTACCTGCTACTTGCTACGTGATACTTGCAACCTGTAACCTGCTACATGCCACCTGCTACTTGTGACCTGCTACCTCGTACCTGCAACCTACTACCTGCTACCTGCGACCTGCCACTTGTAACCTGCTACATGCCACCTGCTACCTGTGACCGTCTACCTGCTACCTGCAACCTGCAACATATTGCCTACAACCTGCTACCTGCAACCTCCAACCTGCTACTTGCTACTTAATACTTGCAATCTGTAACCTGCTACCTGTGACACGTTACCTGCTACCTGCTACTTGCTACCTGCAACCTGCTACTTGCTACCTACAACCTGCAATCATCTATCTGGAACCTGCAATGTATTGTCTACGACCTGCTAGCTGCTACCTGCAACCTGTAACTTGCTACCTTCTACCTACAAGCTACTACCTGCTATTTGCTACCCGATACTTGCAACCTGTAACCTGCTACATGCCACCTGCTACCTCGTATCTACAACCTGCTACCTACTACCTACGACCTGCAACCTTTAACCTGCTATATGCCACCTACTACCTGTGACCTGCTACCTGATACCTACTACCTGCAATCATCTATCTGGAACCTGCAACATATTCTCTACGACCTGCTACCTGCAACCTGCTACCTGATATCTGCAACCTACAACCTGCTACTTGCTACCTGATACTTGCAACCTGTAACCTGCTACCTGCCACCTGCTACCTGTGACATGCTACCTGCTACCTTCAACCTACTAGCTGCTACTTGCTACCTTCAACCTGATACCTGCTACCTACAACCTGCAATCATCTATCTGCAACCTGCAACGTATTATCTACGACCTGCTAGCTGCTACCTGCAACCTGCAACCTGCAACCTTCTACCTACAACCTACTATGTGCTATTTACTACTTTATACTCGCAACTTGTAACCTGCTACATGCCACCTCCTACCTGCAACCTGCTATCTGCTACCTGCTACCTGCTACTTGCAACAGGCTACCTGCAACATGCAACCTGCTAGCTGCTACCTGCAGCGTATTACCCGCAACCTGCTACTTGCAACGCGACACCTTTAACTCGAAATCATACTTGTCACGTCTAACCTGCTACCTGTTACCGATAACCTGCTACGTGCTACCTACTACATGCTACCTGCAACGTGCAACCAGCTACCTGCAACGTGCAACCAGCTACCTGCAACCTGCTACCTACAACCTACTACCTGCTACTTGCTACCTCATACATGCAATCTATAACCTGCTACGTGCTATCTGCTACCTGTGACTTGCTACTTGCTACCTACTACCTGCAACTTGCAACCTGCTACTTGCTACCGGTAACTTGATACCTGTTACTTGAAACCTGCAACTTGCAATCATCTATCTGGAATTTGCAACATATTGCCGACAATCTGTTACCTGCTACCCGCTACCTGCAACCTGCAACCTGCTACCTGCTACCTACAACCTACTACCTGCTACTTGCTACCTGATACTTGCAACCTGTAACCTACTACATGCCACCTGCTACCTGTGACCTGCTACCTGCTACCTGTAGCCTGATACCTGCTACCTGCAACCTGCAATCATCTATGTGGAATTTTTAACGTATTGCCTACAACCTGGTACGTGCAACCTGCTACCTGCTACTTGCTAGCTGATACTTGCAACTTGTAATCGGCTATAAGCCACCTGCTACCTGCAACCTGCAATCATCTATTTGGAACCTGCAACGTATTGCCTACGACCTGTTTCCTGCAACTTGCAACCTGCTACCTACAACCTACTACCTGCTACTTGTTACGTGATACTTGCAACCTGTAACCTGCTACATGCCACCTGCTGCCTGTGACCTGCTACGTCATACCTGCTACCTGCGACCTGCAACCTTTAACCTGCTACATGCCACCTGCTACTTGTGACCTGCTACCTGATACCTACTACTTGCAACCTGCAATCATCTATCTGCAACCTGCAACATATTCCTTACGACCTGCTACCTGCTACCTGCAACCTACAACCTGCTACCAGCAACCTACAACCTGCTACTTGCTACCTGATACTTCCAACCTGTAACCTGCTACCTGTGATATGCTACCTGCTACTTGCAACCTAATACCTGCTACTTGCTACCTTCAACCTGATACTTGCAACCTGCAACCTCCTACCTGCTACCGGTAACCTGATACCTGCTACTTGCAACCTGCAACCTGCTACCCGCTACCTGCGACCTACAACCTACTACCTGCTACTTGCAACCTGATACTTGCAACCTGTAACCTGCTACATGCCACCAGCTACCTGCAACCTGGAATCATATATCTGGAACCTGCAACGTATTGCCTACGACCTGCTACCTGCTACCTGCAACCTGCTACCTACAACCTATTACCTGCTACTTGCTACGTGATAGTTGCAACCTGTAACTTGCTACATGCCACTTGCTACGTGTGACCTCCTACCTGCAACCTGCTACTTTTTACCTGTAACTTGATACCTGCTCCCGGCAATCTGCTACCTGCTACCTGCTACCTGCTACCAGCTACGTGCAACCTCCTACCAGCAACGTGACACCTTCAACTCGAAACCTGGAACCTAATACTTGCAACGTCTAACCTGCTACCTCTTACCTGTAACCTGCTACCTGCTACCTACTAGATGCTACCTGCAACGTGCAACCAGCTACCTGCAACCTGCTACCTACGACCTACTACCTACTACTTGCTACCTGATACTTGCAACCTGTAACCTGCTACGTGTGACCTCCTACCTGCAACCTGCTACTTTCTACCTGTATTATGATACCTGCTACCGGCAATCTGCTACCTGCTACTTGCAACCTGCTACCTGTCATCTGCAACCTGCTACCAGCTAACTCCAACCTCCTACCTGCCACTTGCTACGTGCAACGTGACACCTTTAACTCGGAACCTGGAACCTAATACTTGTAACGTCTAACCTGCTACCTCTTAATTGTAACCTGGTACCTGCTACCTACTACATGCTACCTGCAACGTGCAACCAACTACCTGCAACCAGCTACCTGCAACCTGCTACCTACAACCTACTACTACCTGCTACTTCCAACCTATAACTTGTTACACGCCACCTGCTACCTGTGACCTGCTACTTGCTGCCTGCTACCAGCTACCTGCTACCTGTAATCTAATACTTGCTACCTGCAAGCTGCAATCATCTATCAGGAATTTGCAACGTATTGCCTACAACCTCCTACTTGGTACCTCCCACATGCCACCTGCTACCTGCTACCTGCTACCTGTCACTTGCCACTTACAACCTACGACCTGCTACTTACAACCTATAACCTGCTACATGCCACCTGCTACCTGTGACCTGCTACATGCCACCTACTACTTGTGACCTGCTACCTGCTACCTGCTACCTGCTACTAGCTACCTGTAACCTGATACTTGCTACCTGCAAGCTGGAATCATCTATCTGGAATTTGCAACGTATTTCCTACAACCTGCTACTTGCCACCTGGTACCTGGTACCTGCAACCTGATACCTGCTACCTACAACCTGAAATCATTTATCTGGCACATGCAACGTATTGCCTACAACCTGCAACCTGCAACCTGCTACTTTCTACCTACAACCTACTACCTGCTATTTGCTACTTGATACTTGCAACCTATAACTTGCTACATGCCACCAGCTACCTGTGACCTGCTACCTGCTACCTGCGACCTGCAATCTGTAACCTGCTACATGACACCAGCTACCTGTGACATGCTACCTGCAACCTGATACCTGCTACCTGCAACCTGCAATCATCTATCTGGAACCTGCAACGTATTGTCTACGACCTGCTAGCTGCTACCTGCAACCTACAACCTGCTACCTTCTACCTACAACCTACTACCTTTTATTTGCTACCTTATACTTGCAACCTGTAACCTGCTACATGCTATCTCCTACCTGCAACCTGCTACCTGCAACCTGCTACTTGCTACCTGCAATCTACTACCTGCAACCTGCTACCTGTTACCTGCAATCTACTACCTGCTACTTGCAATGGGCTACCTACAACATGCAACCTGCTACCTGCTACCTGTATCGTACTACCCGCAATTTGCTATCTGCAACACGACACCTTTAATTCGGAATAATACTTGTCACATCTAACCTGCTACCTGTTTCCAATAACCTGCTACCTGCTACCTACAACATGCTACCTGCAACGTGCAACCAGCTACCTGCAACCTGCTACACACAACCTACTACTTGCTACTTGCTACCTGATACTTGCAACCTGTAACCTGCTACATGCTGCTTGCTACCTGTGACCTGCTACCTGCTACATGCTACCTGCTACTTGTAACCTAATACCTGCTACTTACAACCTGCATCCTGCAATCATCTATTTGGAATACCTGTTACTTGCAACCAGCAACCTACAATCATCTATCTGGAATTTGCAACGTATTGTCTACAACCTGCTACCCACTACCTGCAACCTACAACCTGCTACCTGCTACCAACAACCTACTACCTGATACTTGCTAGGTGATACTTGCAACCTGTAACCTGCTACATGCCACCTACTACCTGTGACCTGCTACCTGCAAAATACAATCATCTATATGGAACCTGCAACGTATTGCTTACGAACTTCTACCTGCTACCTGCAACCTCCAACCTACAACCTGCTACCTTCTACCTACAACCTAGTACCTTTTATTTGCTACCTTATACTTGCAACCTGTAACCTGCTACATGCCACCTGCTACCTGTGACCTACTACCTCTTACTTGCAACCTGCTACCTGCTACCTGCAATCTACTACTTGCTACTTGCAACAAGCTACCTGCAACATGCAACCTACTACCTGCAACGTACTATCCGCAACTTGCTATTTGCAACGCGACACCTTTACCTCGGAATAATACTTGTAACGTCTAACCAGCTACCTGTTACCCATAACCTGCTACCTACTACCTACTACCTACTACATGCTACCTACAACGTGCAACCAGCTACCTGCAACCTGCTACCTACAACCTACTACCTGCTACTTGCTACTTGATACTTGCAACCTGTAACCTGCTACCTACCACCTGCTACTTGCAACCTGCTACCTGTAGCCTGATACCTGTTACTTGCAACCTACAACCTGCAATCATCTATCTGGAATTTGCAACGTAATTTCTACAACCTGCTACCCGCTACCTGCAACCTGCTACCCGCTACCTGCAACCTGCTACCTACAACCTATTACTTGCTACTTGCTACGTGATACTTGCAACCTGTAACCTGCTACATGCCACCTGCTACGTGTGACCTCCTACCTGCAACCTGCTACTTTCTACCTGCAACCTGATACCTGCTGCTGGCAATCTGCTACCTGCTACCTGCCACCTGCAACCTGCTACCAGCTACCTGCAACCTCCTGCCTGCCACTTGCTACCTGCAACGTGACACCTTCAACTCGGAACCTCGAACCTAATACTTGTAACGTCTAACCTGCTATCTCTTACCTGTAACCTGGTACCTGCTACCTACCACATGCTACCTGCAACGTGCAACCAGCTACCTGCAACCTGCTACCTACAACCTACTACTTGCTACTTGCTACCTAATACTTGCAACCTGTAACCTGCTACATGCCACCTGCTACGTGCGACCTCCAACCTGCAACCTGCTACTTTCTACCTGCAATCTGATACTTGCTACGGATAATTTGCTACTTGCTACTTGCAACCTGCTACCTGTCACCTGCAACCTACTACCAGCTACTTGCAACCTCCTACCTACCACTTGCTACGTGCAACGTGACAGCTTCAACTCGGAACCTAGAACCTAATACTTGTAATGTCTAACCTGCTACCTCTTACCTGTAACCTGCTACCTCTTACCTGTAACCTGCTACCTGCTATTATCGCCACCGGGATCCCAACGAGACGACGAACAAAAGCTTTTAATTAAAAAAAACAACAGAGGAGTCGCCATCTATCGCAACCGGGATCACAACGGGACGACGAGCAAAAGCTTTTAATTAACAGAACAACAGAGGAGCCGCCACCAAAATTTATTAAAGGAAATTTTGGAAAAACTTAAAAATTATGATCTTCGAAACTAGTTTGGGTTCGGGAGTTATTTACGCATAAGGAAGGTACTAGCACCCTATATGTCCATTAAAATGGTTACCTTCTAATTAATTATGCACAAATATCATTAACTTTAAAAAAAATGTATTTCACTCAAGTAAAAAATATTTTTGTTGATTTATGTTATTAATGTGTAAGTAAAAAAATTATTTATTATTTTATGAAATAAACGAGAAAGAAGAGTTGAAAGTTTATTTAGGGAAAAATTAGAAAACCCCCCCTTTTTTTTTGCCTTTTTAAATTTTTGAAAGGAAATGCATAGGGTTCAAGGTAGCAAATGGTTACTCAATAAACCCTTACAAATCAAACGGTGTCAAAGGTGGATCAACCACTCAATTAACACTGCTTGACCCCTCATATGAAAGAAGAAAAAAATTAATCAATCAGGATTCGCAAATTTAATTTTAAACTGATTAGGATATTAGGGGATTTCACGTATCGGTTTTAGAAATCGGGAACATGTATCGTCATATTAAAAATCAAACAACAAGGAAACATATGTCATATCAGGGAATAGATTCTATACATCAAGAATAGAAACATGAGGCAAAACAAACAGAGGACAACGAATGAACATTAGAGGACAAATTTTACATGTCAGAATTGGGAATTGGGGAAACAAGCCACAAAACAGGATAAAGATATTACCTAGTTTCGAAGCTTGGATCTGATTTTCCCTCTCTTGTTGCTCTCTCCTTGCTATGTATGACGTCCTCTGTCTAGTGCTCTTTCTCACGTACGTATGTGTGTATTTGTGTATAGCGTCGGTGCCCTTTTTCTCATACGTTCCCCCCTTATTTATATGTCTTTCTCGTTACTCTGCCACTACCCCACTCACCATAATCACTCTCCCACTTCCCGTTAAATGCTCTTCCACTACCCCACTTCCTGTTAACTACTCTTCCACTACCCCACTAAACAAAAACTGACAGCCACTATCCGCTG
Source organism: Canavalia gladiata (assembly GCA_037954105.1). Lineage (NCBI taxonomy): Eukaryota > Viridiplantae > Streptophyta > Magnoliopsida > Fabales > Fabaceae > Canavalia > Canavalia gladiata. The sequence goes on from CM075665.1 coordinate 35,043,467, forward strand.
CCTATAAGAAAAGATAACTCTCTTATCCTTATTATCCTATTAATTTTTATTAATCAATTTTTTATCTTTTATTATTTTTTTATTTTTTTAAATTTTTATAAATACGGACAAAATTAGTTATTCACAGTTGCCCCTCTTTACAAGTTTCTTATCAAATAATAAGAATAACAAAGTTTTTCATATTATTATTATAAGAAATTTGAAAAGAAGTGAATTAATTTTGTCTATGGTAAAAAATAAATAATGATAAAGTAAAATAAAAATTCCTGTGAGTCCATTTTTGACAAAAATGTTTGTGCAAGTTATGAACATTGGAAAGGAAAATTTTGCATCATGAACGCAAAATTTTGATGATCTTGGGGTTTAGAAGATATATGGATACTGATAATCCAAAGGTGCAAGGACCCTTGGAAAGGAGTGGGTGCATGGATTCTCGGAATGAAGTGGGTACGTGGACCCTTGGAATAGAGAGGGTGAGTGGACCCTTGGCATGAGGTGGGTGCGTGGACCCTTAGAATGAAATAGGTGCGTGGACCCTTGGAATGCAGAGGTGGGTGCGTGGACCCTTGGAATGAAATGGGTGCGTGGACCCTTGGAGTGTAGTGGTGGGTGCGTGGACCCTTGGAATGAGGTGGGTGCGTGGACCCTTAGAATGAAATAGGTGCATGGACCCTTGGAATGAAATGGGTGCGTGGACCCTTGTGATGAAGTGGGTGTGTGGACCCTTGGAATGAAGAGGGTGCATGGACCCTTGGAATGAAGTGGTGGGTGCGTGGACCCTTGGAATGAAATAGGTGCGTGGACCCTTGTGATGAAGTGGGTGCGTGGACCCTTGGAATGAAGAGGGTGCATGGACCCTTGGAATGAAGTGCTGGGTGCGTGGACCCTTAGAATGAAGTGGTGGGTGCGTGGACCCTTGGAATGCAGAGGTGGGTGCATGGACCCTTTGAATGAAATGGGTGCATGGACCCTTTGAATGCAGAGGGTGCGTGGACCCTTGAGATGTAGAGGGTGCATGGACCCTTGGAATGAAGTGGTAGATGCGTGGACCCTTGGAATGCAGAGGTGGGTGCGTGGACCCTTGGAATGAAATGGGTGCGTGGACCCTTGGAATGAAGTGGTGGGTGCGTAGACCCTTGGAATGCAGAGGTGGGTGCGTGGACCCTTGGAATGAAATGGGTGCGTGGACCCTTAGAATGCAGAGGGTGCGTGGACCCTTGTGATGAGGTGGGTGCGTGGCTGGTGCATTGAAATGGGTGTGTGGACCCTTGGAATGCAGAGGGTGCATGGACCTTTGGGAGGCAGAGGGTGTGTGGACCCTTGGAATGAAGTGGTGGGTGCGTGGACCCTTGGAATTCAGAGGTGGGTGCGTGGACCCTTAGAATGCAGAGGTGGGTACGTGGACCCTTGAAATGAAATAGGTGCGTGGACCCTTGGATTGAAGAGGGTGCGTGGACCCTTGGAAGGAAGTGGTGGGTGCATGGACCCTTTTGAATGCAGAGGGTGCGTGGACCCTTATGATGAGGTGGGTACGTGGACCCTTAGACATAGGCTTGAGATAGTTTATTAATGATGATGATGCAAGAGTGCATGATACTAAATGCTTTGATGATACAATTCAATGATGATGCATGATGGTCAAAACTATTGTGATTTTATTAGATGACTTTTGTGATGTTAAAATAAGATTATTGTTCCTCGTGAGCTCATTTGTCCAATATCCAATAATGAGTGAGATTTCTTGATTTAATTTGACCTCATTTGACATTCAAGTGTCCTTGTTTGGTCTATGTTTGAGTTGTCATATGCGACATGTCAAATGATAATTTTATGAGTGTTGCTCTTGGCATTACATTCAGTGAGGAACCATTATCGATTAAAACTCTGGCCATAATATGGTCCATGCACTTCACTGATATGTGTCCTACTCTTTTCATTGGTATCTCATCATTGGTAAAAGTAAGGTAATTATTGGCGGTGATATTACCGACAATACCTTCGAATTTTTCCACTGATATATTATGGATGACATGAGCCTCATTCAATATTTTTAACAATGCTTTCCTGTGAGGCTTTGAGTTCATCATCAGGGATAGAAGTGATATTTTAGCTGGAACTCGATTCAGTTGATCAATCACTGTGTACTCACTTTGTTTCACGAGCTTTAAAAGCTCATACACTTCTTCCTCTAATAGTTCTCCTTTCTGTTCTTTCCTCTCTGTAGCTTCCTGGTCGACCACATGCCTTCCTTTTCCTTTTTCTTTCTCAGTCTCATTCATCGGTTTGACTCTAAGCTCTTCGGGAGTGTAAATTCGACCAGTTCGAGTCATACCGCCGACCCCGACAATATTGGTAATCTCAGAATCCCCTAAATCAGTATCTTTTTGTAAGTCACCTTCGGTATCATCAGTACTCATCTCGAACCCATATCTCCAAGGTATTTCTTTATTGCTTTTATAAGGAAAAGCTGTTGGAATTTGAATTGTGATAGGTTTCGGCCTACCCGAGGTTGGAATGGTAGGAGTACTGGTATAATAGATAGTCAAGGGTCTTGGTAAGCCTGAAGTTGAATCGTCAACTACCAACACACTGTTGTCCCCTCTGAGATGACCCACTAGAACCAATAGTTTGTCCATTAGGTCTTGCAGAATCAACTTGAAGATATCACACTCTTGTATTGAGTGATATGCACTCGGGTGTAATCCACAGCTATCATTCTCTTCAAAATTTCCCCTGACCATACCGAACTTGTGCATCTCAGCAAAGATGAACTTTAATGGGGTTTTGACATCTTCTACCTTACTTCTCAAGGGTGGTCTGCCATCTTCAATAAAGTTAATCGATGGCCCTCCATGCCCTGGTAGAGGATTGTTTCCAACATTGGGAGTGTCCGCTTTGAAGTTCAACCACTTTGCATTAATCAACTCTTGCACCTTGAATTTTAATGCTCGGCAATTTTCAGTTGAATGACCGATAGCACCTGCATGATAATCACATTTCATATTTGGATCATACCCCCTAGGATAAGGTGGTTCTATTGGTCTCATCGGGCGAGGTACTACTAGGCAATTTTGGATAAGCTGAGGTAGTAGTTCTATGTAAGACATGGGGATTGGGTCAAATTGGACTGGACTCCTACCTTGGTTGCGAGGGTTGCTTTGTGGGTTTGGATTTTTGTTCCATGGTTGATTGAATTAAGGTGGTCTTATAGAGGGTGAGTTGGATGGAATGGGTGGGATTGAAAGGTGAGATTGAACGTATGGATTTTGTGAGATGGTGGTGATATGAGGGTTTCTTTGCAGTGTTCGTGCCTGAAGGAATATGAGCAATCTTTCCACTCTTCAAACCATTCTTGACTCTTTCTCCGATGATGATTATGTCAGAGAAATTTGAGGAGATACTTCCAATCATCCTATCATAGAAAGGTGCCCGTAGTGTATCGATAAACAATGCTACCATTTCTTTATCAGACAATGGGGGTTTCACTTGAGCTGCTAATTCTCTCCATCTTTGAGCATACTCCTTGAACGACTCTTGATCCTTTTTTGACATGCTTTGCAATTCCCATCGGTCTGGTGCCATGTCGATTTTATATTTGTATTGTTTAAGGAAAGCATCGGACAAATCCTTCCAGCAACGGATGTGGGAACGCTCAAGGTGCATGTACCAACTTGAAGCTGCCCCAGTTAAACTGTCTTGGAAGAAATGAATCAGCAACTTGTCATCATGAGCATGTGATGCCATCTTCCTACAATACATGGTCAGATGACTTTTTGGACAGGTGGTTCCTTTGTACCTATCAAACTCTGGCACTTTAAACTTTGGAGGTATAACTACATCAGGAACAAGGCAAAGATCTGCAGCTGCTCAGATGTTGTAGCTACTTCCTTCTACAGCTCGTAGTCTTGCCTCTAACATCTGTAATTTTCCTTGCTCATAAAGGTTAAATTGACTAAACCCTTCTGTGTCTTGGTGGAGATTAGGCTGAGATTGCAGGGTGGCTTGTGCGTTAAACTTGGAAGGTGCTTCAGGGGTTCTTGTGGCTAGTCTTGGATTAGCTGGATGGGCTTGAGTGGCCCGCGGGTCAGCCTCAGCTTCCGGAGCTACATAACCAGGGGGAGGCTATATTCTGGCCATTGGTCCTCTTGAGAATCGACATGTTCTTGCACAGGTTTGTTGTAATGCAGAGTGAGTGGTGTCTTTGACTGAGCCTGGGGGGTCTGTTCAGAGTCCTTCTTTTCCACAGCTCGTAAAGCTCCAAGGACCAGTGCCATCTGCTCCTTTAGTTGGTTGAGCTCACTCCTCAATTCTTCATTCTGTTGTTCTAACTCATCCATGATTTTGGATTGCGAGCGGGTCCTGTAGGGATGTCTGAGGAACAACTTGCTTGCTTTGTTATTAATATTTTTTATCTAAAATGGAAACATGATGTTAGTATATAAAGACAAAATAAAGGTTAGTGAGGGAATAATTTCATTTGATCATTCAAAGTTAGGGAAGTTCCCCACACTTCTATTCAAGGACCACTCGTCTCGAGATGGAAGTGTGGTTGACACTCAACCTAAGGAAGTATTCACTCCTCAATAGGTGAGGTCTTTGTCAACTAGCAATGCAGTTCGTGACCTATATCTTCGATCAAGGACCACTCATCTCAAGATGCAGACATGGTTGACGCCTAATCCAACGGAGTATTCACTCCTCAATGGATAGGGTCTTAACCAAAGCAACCAACAAGCAAAGTGACCCATATCTTCGATCAAGGACCACTCGTCTCAAGATGAAGACATGGTTGACGCCTAATCCAAGGGAGTATTCACTCCTCAATGGATAGGGTCTTGACCAAAGCAACCAACAAGCAAAGTAACCCATATCCTCTTAAAGTTTACACGAGCTTCTTTGGTCATTTCCTTGCAAACTGCATTCACTTTTTGAAGATCATTGATCTGTGCAGTGATTCTGATACTTCTCATTTAGTCATATACATTGCTAGTACAACCTTGAACTTCCTTCACTTGAATGCTATTAAATCTTTCCCAAAAAAAAGTAAAATATTTAAGTAAGAAAGAATAACAAGGAATAGATAAATGATGCAATGTCATGTGTAAAATATGCATGAACCTATATGCCTAAGATATTATACGTGAGCTTATATGAACATGTTAAAAAATGCATGGACCTATATCAAAAGTTTTTTTTTTAAAATTTTTTTTATTAAAAACCCAACTGAAACATGATATATGTGTGATTTTTTTAATATTTTTTTATGTAGAAATGTGATAAAAAAAAATGGGGAATGGACATGTTATTTTTGTGTTTTGTTTATTTAAATATCCAAAAAAGAAAACAATGCATGAGCTTATATGAAAGGGTCCAACTAAAACTAAATTTATCTAATATAACATGTTATTTTTGTATTTTATTTGTCTAAATGTCCAAAGAAGTGCGTGTACCTATATGAAATTTTTTTTTCTAAAATGCCAAAAAAAAATGAATGTACCTAACATGTTATATATATTTTTTGTGTAAAAAAAATAAAAAAATTCATAAATATGTTCTTTTTGTATTTTGTTTTTTCAAAACGTACAAAAAAATGTATGAACCTATATGATTATCTTTTATTTTTTTAAAAGTCCAAAAAAAATAAAAAAAATGAATGCCCCTAATATATAATTTTTTGTATGAACGTGTTATTTTTATTTTTTGTTTATCTAAATCTCAAAAAACATATAAATTTTTTTCTAAAAGTCCAACTAAACTTAAAAAATGTATCTAAATATGTGATTTATAAATGTGAAAGAAAAAAAATGTATGAACATGTTGTTTTTATTTTTTCTTTATCTAAGTATTCAAAAAAAAAATGCATAAAATTTTTGTCCTTTTCTAAAAGTCCAAATAAGATACAAAAAAAAAATTGTATCTAAACGTGTGATTTATAAATGTGGGAAAAAATGTATGAACATGCTATTTTTGTTTTTTGTTTATTTAAATATTCAAAAAAATGCATAACATTTTTTATTTTCTAAAAGTCTAGCTAAAATATAAAAAATGTATCTAAACATGTGATTTTTTTATTTATAAATGTGGAAAAATGCATGAACATGCTATCTTTGTTTTTTTTTCTTGTTTATCCAAATATTCAACAATATGTATAAAAAAAATTTATTTTCTAAAAGTCCAACTAAGACACAAAAAAAAAAACAAAGAAAATGTATCCAAACATTTGATCTTTTTTATGAAAAAAAATAAAAATAAAAATACATGAACATATTATTTTTGTGTTTTGCTTATATTGAAAAAATGCATAAAATTTTTATTTTTTAAAAGTCGAACTAAAACATAAAAATGTATCTAAACATGTGACCTTTTTTATGAAAAAAATGCATAAACATGTTATTTTAGTTTTTTGTTTATTTACATATTAAAAAATGCATAAAATTTTTTATTTTCTAAAAGTCCAACTAAAACATAAAAAATGTATCTAAACATGTGATTTTTTATTTATAAATATGAGGAAAAAAATTCATGACATGTTATTTTTATTTTTTTTGTTTATCTAAATACAAAAAAATGCATCATTTTTTTATTTTCTAAAAGCCCAACTAAGACACAAAAAAAAAGTCTAAACATGTGACATTTTTATGAAAAAAAAATGCATAAAGATGTTGTTTTTGTTTTTTGTTTATTTACATGTTAAAAAAAATTATTTATTTTTCTACAAGCCCAAGTAAAAGAAAAATAAATGTATCTAACATGCGATTTGTTTTTTATGTATAAAAAAAATGTATGAACATGTTATATTTGCTTTTTTTTGTTTATCTGAAAAAAAATTGAATATACTAAAAAAAAAGTTTAAAAATGCATGAACATATTCTTTTATTTTATTTTATCTAAATGTCAAAATAAAAAAAATACATAAAATTTTTATTTTTCTAAAAGCCCACACTGAAACAAAAACTGAATATACCTAAGATGTGATTATTTTTAAAGAAAATGAATGAACGTGTTATTTGTTTTTTTCAAAATGTTCAGAAAAGTTTTTTTTTTTTCGAAAAGTCCAACTGAAATAAAAACTGAATATACTTAAGATGTGATTTTTTTTAAAAGAAAATGCATGAACGGGTTATTTGTTTTTTTTTCTAAATGTTCAGAATTTTTTTTTATTTTTCGAAAAGCCTAACTGAATTTTTTATGTAAAAAAAAGGGCATGAACATGTTATTTGCTTTTTTTTAAATGTTTAGAATTTTTTTTATTTTTCGAAAAGCCCAACTGAATAAAAACTGATTATACCTTGGATGTGATTTTTTTTTATGTAAAAAAAGTGTATGAACGTGTTATTTGTTTTTTCTTCTAAATGTTCAGAATTTTTTTTTTATTTTTTGAAAAGCCCAACTGAATAAAAACTAATTATACCTTGGATGTGATTTTTTTTATATAAGAAAAGTGCATGAACGTGTTATTTGTTTTTTTCTAAATGTTTAGATTTTTTTTTTCGAAAAGCCCAACAGAATAAAAACTGATTATACCTTGGATGTGGTCTTTTTTTGTTGTAAAAAAAAAGTGTATGAACGTGTTTGTTTTTTGTTTAGCTAAATGCTAAAAAAACTATTTTATTTTTACAAAAGCCGAAGTAAAAGAAAAAAAAAACTAAATGTATCTAACATGCGATTTGTTTTTTATGTATAAAATTTTTAAAAAAAGTATGAACATGCTATTTTTGATTTTTTTGTTTATCTAAAAAAAACTAAATATACTAAAAAAAATTTTAAAATACATAAACATATTATTTTGTTTTTTTTAATGTAAAAAAAATACACGAAATTTTTATTTTTCTAAAATCCCACACTAAAACAAAAACTGAATATACCTAGGATTTAAAAAAATAAATAAATAAAAAAATTTATGATTGAGATTTATGTCCAAATTTTAAAAAATTTAGTATTATTTTCGGTGCAAAAATGATGATAATGATGTGATTGGCTATGCTCATGTTATAATATGATGAGATGTGAATATACATGTGCAAGATAAAGAGAAAGAAGCATGCTCCCCATGTGTCCTATTTTAGGTGGGAAACCAAGGGAGGATATTACTAATGTTCGCATCCTAACTTTGGAAGGTTGCTTAGTTCTGTCTATGTGCATGGTTTCATGGGTAGATCTAGACAACTCATAGATTATCATGGCCCTCAGATTGCCCTTATCATATAGACAAGGACCCAGTTCTTGAACCAGTCATAAGTAGGGAAATGCCCTCTCAATATGACTAACTCACGATACCAGTAACACTCTGAGTGGTGACTTAACAATTACCAAGTGGGCATGAAGCCTCTCAATAGCAACCATCAAGACACCCGCTAATCCTAAGCTCGCACAAGCTCGGGTATAGAGCCCAAAAAGTGTGTGAGGTAAGTGAGACTGAATTGTGTGAAAGGGGAGCATACAAACCTTTAAATCTAAAACTACCCAACCCCACTACAACACAAACAAGCAACCAAGAATATACAGCAGAAAGTCTTCTACCCTATGGTTCACAACATTAAATATATACAAACACCCTATGGTTCAATATATTGAATATATACAAACACAATGAGCACGAGAGAAAAAAAATCACATTGAATATATACGAAAAGAACGAATACAAACAAAAAAAATAAAAAAAAATCACAACATTGAATATATACAAGCACAATGACCATGAACAAGATAGAAAAAAGAATAAACAATATTTAAATAAAAATAAAAAAGAGTGAAATAAATAAAAATAAAGTTAAAGAGTATATGCACAATTAATGAGATTAGGCTTAACTCTCGAAAATATCCCCAGTGGAGTCGCCATCTGTCGCAACCGGGATCACGACGGGACGACAAACAAAAGCTTTTAATTAAAAAAAACAACAGAGGAGTCGTCATCTGTCGCAACCGGGATCACGACAGGACGACGAACAAAAGCTTTTAATTAAAAAAACAACAGAGGAGCCGCCACCAAAATTTATTAAAGGAAATTTTGGAAAAACTTAAAAATTATGATCTTTGGAACCAGTTTGGGTTCGGGAGTTATTTACGCATAAGGAATGTACTAGCACCCTATGATGTCCATTAAAATGGTTACCTTCTAATTAAATATGCACAGATATCATTAACTTTAAAAAAAAATTATTTCACTCAAGTAAAAAATATTTTTGTTGATTTATGTTGTTAATGTGTAAGTAAAAAAATTATTTGTTTATTTTATGAAACAAACGAGAAAGAAGACTTGAAAGTTTATTTAGGGAAAAATTAGAAAACCCCCTCTCTCTTTTTTTTTTGCCTTTTTAAATTTTTGAAAGGAAATGCATAGGGTTCAAGGTAGCAAATGGTTACTCAATAAACCCTTACAAATCAAACGGTGTCAAAGGTGGATCAACCACTCAATTAACATTGCTTGACCCCTCATATGAAAGAAAAAAATTAATCAATCAGGATTCACAAATTTAATTTTAAACTGATTAGGATATTAGGAGATTTCACGTATCAGTTTTGGAAATCGGGAACATGTATCGTCATACTAAAAATCAAACAACAAGGAAACATATGACATATCAGTGAATAGATTCTATACATCAGGAATAGAAACATGAGGCAAAACAAACAGAGGACAACGAATGAACATTAGGGGACCTATTTTACATGTTAGAATTGGGAATTGGGTAAACAAGCCACAAAACAGGATAAAGATATTACCTAGTTTTGAAGCTTGGATCTGATTTGCCCTCTATTGTTGCTCTCTCCTTGCTATGTATGACATCCTCTGTCTAGTGCTCTTTCTCACGTACGTATGTGTGTATCTATGTATAGCGTCGGTGCCCTTTTTATGATACTTTCCCCCTTATTTATATGCCTTTCTCGTTACTCTGCTACTACCCCACTCACCATAATCACTCTCCCAGTTCCCGTTAAATGCTCTTCCACTACCCCACTTCTTGTTAATTACTCTTCCACTACCCCACTAAACAAAAACTGACAGCCACTATCCCCTACCTATCAGAAAAGATAACTGCCTTATCCTTATTATCCTATTAATTTTTATTAATCAATTTTTATCTTTTATTATTTTTTATTTTTTTAAATACAGACAAAATTAGTTATTCACAGCTACCAACTACAATCTACCTGCATCGTGCAACCAGCTACCTGCAACCTGCTACCTACAACCTACTACCTGCTACTTGCTACCTGATACTTCCAACCTGTAACCTGCTACATGCCACGTGCTACTTGTGACCTGCTACATGCCACGTGCTATCTGTGACCTGCTACCTGCTACCTGCAACCTGCTGCCTGCTACCAGCTACCTGCTACCTGTAACCTGATACTTGCTACCTGCAACCTCCAATCATCTATCTGGAATTTGAAACGTATTGCCTACAACCTGCTACCTGGTTCCTGCTACTTGCCACCTCCTACCTGTGACATGCTACCTACTACTTGCAACCTGCTACCTGCAACCTGATACCTGCTACCTACAACCTGAAATCATCTATCTGGAACCTGCAACGTATTGTGAACGACTTGCTAGCTGCTACCTGCAACCGGCAACCTGCTACCTTCTACCTACAACCTACTACCTGCTATTTGCTACCTGATACTTGCAACCTGTAACCTACTACATGCCACCAGCTACCTGTGACATGCTACCTCCTACCTGCAACCTCCTACCTGCTACCTGCGACCTGCAACCTGTAACCTGCTACATGCCACCTGCTACCTGTGACCTGCTACCTGCTACCTGCAACCTGCAATCATCTATCTGGAACCTGCAACGTATTGCCTACGACTTGCTACCTGCAACCTGCTACTTGCTCTCTGCAACCTACAACCTGCTACTTGCAACTTGTAACCTGCTACCTGTGAGATGCTACCTACTACCTGCAACCTGTTACCTGCTACTTGCTACCTGCAACCTGATACTTGCTACCTACAACCTGCAATCATCTATCTGGAACCTGCAACGTATTGTCTACGACCTGCTAGCTGCTACCTGCAACCTACAACCTGCTACTTTCTACCTACAAAACCTACTACCTGCTATTTGCGACCTTATACTTGCAACCTGTAACCTGCTACATGCCACCTGCTACCTTTGACCTCCTACCTGCAACCTACAACCTGCTACCTGCTTCTTGCAACCTGCTACCTGGTTCTTGCAACCTGCTACCTGCTTCTTGCAACCTGCTACTTGCTACCAGTAATCCGATACCTGCTACTTGCAACCTGCAACCTGCAATCATCTATCTGGAATTCGCTACGTATTGCCTACAACCTGTTACCCGCTACCTGCAACTTGCAACCTACTACCTACAACCTACTACCTACTACTTGCTAGCGGATACTTGCAACCTGTAAGCTGCTTCATGCCACCTTCTACCTGCAACTTGCAATCATCTATCTGGAACCTGCAACGTATTGCCTACGGCTTGCTACCTACTACCTGCAACCTGCAACCTGCTACCTACAACCTATTACCTGCTACTTGCTACATGATACTTGCAACCTGTAACTTGCTACATGCCACTTGCTACGTGTGACCTGCTACCTGCAACCTGCAACCTGCTACTTTCTACCTGCAACCTGATACTTGTTTCCGAAAATCTGCCACGTGCAACTTGCAACCTGCTACCTGCCACCTATTACTTGCAACCTCCTACCTGCCACTTGCTACCTGCAACGTGACACCTTCAACTCGAAACCTGGAACCTAATACTTGTAACGTTTAACCTGCTACCTCTTACTTGTAACCTACTACCTGCTACCTACTACATGCTACCTGCAACCAGCTAGCTACAACCTGCTACCAACAACCTACTACCTGCTACTTGCAACTTGCAACCTGGTACTTACAACCTGTAACCTGCTACATGCCACCTAGTACCTGTGACCTGCTACCTATAATCTGTAGCCTGTTTCCTTCTACCAGGTACCTGCTACCTGTAACATGATACTTGCTAGCTGCAACTTGTAATAATCTATCAGGAATTTGAAACGTATTTCCTACAACCTACTACATGGTACCTGCAACCTGCTACCTGCTACCTAAAACCTACTACCTGCTACTTGCTAGCTGATACTTGCAAACTGTAACCTGCTACATGCCACCTGCTACCTGGTGACCTGCTACCTGCTATCTGAAACCTGCAACCTGCTACCTACAACCTACTACCTACTACTTGCTACGTGATACTTCATATCTGTAACCTGCTACATGCCACCAGCTACCTGTGACCTGCTAACTCGTACCTGCAACCCACTACCTGCTACCTGCGACCTGCAACCTGTAACCTGCTACATGCCACCTGCCACCTGTGACCTGTTACGTGCTACCTGCAACCCGATACCTGCTACCTGCAACCTACAATCATCTATCTGGAACCTGCAACGTATTGCCTACGACCTGCTACCTGAAATCTGCAACCTGCTACTTGCTACTTGCAACCTACAACCTGCTACTTGCTACCTGATACTTGCAACCTGTAACCCGCTACCTGCCACCGGCTACCTGTGACATGCTACCTGCTACCTGCAACCTACTACTTGCAACCTGATACCTGCTACCTACAACCTGAAATCATCTAGCTGGAACGTGCAACGTATTGTCTACGACCTGCTAGCTGCTACCTGCAACCTGCTGCCTTCAACCTACAATCTACTACCTGCAATTTGCTACCTGATACTCGCAACCTGTAACCTGCTACATGCCACCAACTACCTGTGACCTGCTACCTCCTAACTTCAACCTGCTACCTGCGACCTGCAACCTGCTACATGCCACCTGCTACCTGTCACCTGCTACCTACTACATGCAATCTGATACCTGCTACCTGCAACATATTGCCTACAACCTGCTACCTGCAACCTACAACCTGTTACTTGCTACCTTATACTTGCAACTTGTAACCTGCTACCTGCCACCTGCTACCTGCAACCTGCAATCATCTGTCTGGAACCTGCAACGTATTGTCTATGACCTGCTAGCTGCTACCTGCAACCTGCTACCTTTTACCTACAACCTACTACCTGCTATTTGCTACCTTATACTTGCAACCTATAACCTCCTACATGCCACCTGCTACCTGTGACCTACTACCTCTTTCCTGCAATCTGCTACCTGCAACCTGCTACCTGTAACCTGATACCATCTACTTGCAACCTGCAACTTGCAATCATCTATATGGAATTTGCAACATATTGCCTACAACCTGCCACCCGCTACCTGTATCCTGCAACCCGCTACCTACAACCTACTACCTGCTACGTGCTAGCTGATACTTGAAACCTGTAAGCTGCTACATGCCACCTGCTACCTGTGACCAGCTATTTGCAACCTGCAATCATTAATCTGGAACGTACAACGTATTGCCTACGACCTGCTACCTGCAACCTGCTACCTGCAACCTATTACCGGCTACTTGCTACGTGATACTTGCAACCTGTAACCTGCTACATGCCACCTGCTACGTGTGACTTTCTACCTGCAACCTGCTACTTTCTACCTGCAACCTGATACCTGCTACCGGCAATCTGCTACCTGCTGCTTGCACCCTGCTACCTGCCACCTGTCACCTGCTACCAGCTACCTGCAACCTCCTACCTGCCACTTGCTACTTGCAACGTGACACCTTCAACTCGGAACCTGGAACCTAATACTTATAACATCTAACCTGCTAACTCTTACCTGTAACCTGCTACCTGCTACCTACTACATGCTACCTGCAACGTGCAACCAGCTACCTGCTACCTGCTACTTGCTACCAGATACTTGCAACCTGTAACCTGCTACATGCCACCTGCTACCTGTGACCTGCTAGTTGTCACCTAGAACCTGCTGCCTGCTACCAGCTACGTGTAACCTGATACTTGCAACTAACAACCTGCAATCATCTATCTGGAATTTGCAACGTATTGCCTATAACTTGCTACCTGGTACCTGCAACCTACTACCTCCTACTTAGTACCTACTACCTGCTACTTCCTAGCTGATGTTTGCAACCTGTAACCTGCTAAATGCCACCTGTTACCTGTGACTGCTACCTGATACCTACAACCTGAACTCATCTATTTGGAACCTGCAACGTATTGCCTACGACCTACAACCTGCTACCTTCAACCTACTACCTGCTACTTGCTACGTGATACTTGCAACCTGTAACCTGCTACATGCCACCTGCTACCTGACCTGCTACCTCATACCTGCAACCTGCTACTTGCTACCTGCGACCTGCAACCTATAACCTGCTACATGCACCTACTACCTGTGACTTGCTACCTGCTACCTCCAACCCGATAACTGCTGCCTGCAACCTGCAACGTATTGCCTACGACCTGCTACCTGCAACCTGCTACCTCCAACCTACAACCTGCTACTTGCAATCTGTAACGAGCTACCTGCCACCAGCTACGAGTGACATGCTACCTGCTACCTGCTACCTGATACCTGCTACCTACAACCTGCAATCATCTATCTGGAACCTTCAACGTATTGTGTACGACATGCTAGTAGCTACCTGCTACCTGCAACCTGCTACCTTCTACCTATAACCGACTACCTGCTATTTGCTACCTGATACTTGCAACCTGTAACCTGCTACAGTTCACATGCTACCTCGTACCTGCAACCTGCTATCTGCTACCTGCGACCTGCAACCTATAACCTGCTACATGCCACCTACTACCAGCTACCTGCAACCTGATACCTTCTACCTGCAACCTGTGATCAACTATCTGGAACCTGCAACGTATTCTCTACGACCTTCTACCTGCAATTTGCAACCTGCTACCTGCAACCTACAACTTGCTACTTGGAACCTGTAACCTACTACCTGCCACCTGCTACCCGTAACCTAATACCTGCTACCTACAACCTGAAATCATCTATCTAGAACGTGCAATGTATTGTCTACAACCTGCTAGCTGCTACCTACAACCTGCAACCTGCAACCTGCTACCTGCTACCTGCAACCTGCAACCTGCTGCCTTCTACCTGCAACCTACTACCTGCAATTTGCTACCTGATACTCGCAACCTGTAACCTGCTACATGCCACTTGCTACCTGTGACCTGCTACCTCCTCCCTGCAACCTGCTACCTGCGACCTGCAACCTGTAACCTGCTACATGCCACCTGCTACTTGTCACCTACTACCTGCTACCTGCAACCTGATACTTGCTACCTGCAACCTGCAACGTACCTACGACCTACTACCTGCTACCTGTAACCTACAACCTGCTACTTGCTACCTGATACTTGCAACCTGTAACCTGCTACCTGTGACATGCTACCTGCTACCTGCAACCTCCTACCTGCTACTTGCTACCGGCAACCTAATACCTGCTACCTACAACCTGCAATCATCTGTCTGGAACCTGCAACGTATTGCGTACGACCTGCTAGCTGCTACCTTCTACCTACAATCTACTAACTGCTATTCGCTACCTTATACTTGCAACCTGTAACCTGCTACATGCACCTACTACCTGCAACCTGCTACCTGTAACCTAATACCTGCTACTTTCAACTTGCAACCTGCAATCATTTATCTAGAATTTGAAACGTATTGCCTATAACCTGCTACCCGCTACCGGCAATCATCGATTTGGAAAATGCAACGTATTGCCTACAGCCTGCTACCTGCAACCTGCTACCTACAACCTATTACCGGCTACTTGCTACGTGATACTTGGAACCTGTAACCTGCTACATGCCACCTGGTACGTGTGACTTTCTAACTGCAACTTGCTACTTTCTACCTGCTACCGGCAATCTGCTACCTGCTGCTTGCACCCTGCTACCTGCCACCTACCACCTGCTACCAGCTACCTGCAACCTGCCACTTGCTACTTGCAATGTGACACTTTCCACTCGGAACCTGGAACCTAATACTTGTAACGTCTAACCTGCTAACTCTTACCTGTAAACTGCTACCTGCTACCTACTACAAGTTACCAGCAACGTGCAACCAGCTACCTGCAACCTGCTACCTACAATTTTCTACCTGCTACTTGCTACTTTATACGTGCAACTTGTAACCTGCTACATGCCACCTGCTACCTGTGACCTGCTACCTGTTACCTACAACCTGCTGCCCGCTACGAGCTACCTGCTACCTGTAACCTGATACCTGCTACCTACAACCTGCAATCATCTGTTCGAAATTTGAAACGTATTGCCTACAACCTAGTACTTGCTACCTACAACCTACTACCTGCTAGCTGATATTTGCAACCTGTAACCTGTAACCTGCTACATTCCACCTGCTACCTGTGACCTGCTACCTGCAACCTGCAATCATCTATTTGGAACCTGCAACGTATTGCCTATGACCTGCTACCTGCAACCTCCAACCTGCTACCTACAACCTACTACCTGCTACTTGTTACGTGATACTTTCAACCTGTAACCTGCTACATGCCACCTCCTACTTGTGACCTGCTACCTCGTACCTGCAACCTGATACCTACTACCTGCAACCTGTAACGTATTGCCTACGACCTGCTACCTGCAACCTACAACCTGATACCTCCAACCTACAACTTGCTACTTGCTACCTGATACTTGCAATCTGTAACCTGCTACCTCCCACGTGCTACGTGTGACATGCTACGTGCTAGCTTCAACCTGATACCTGCTACCTACAACCTGCAATCATCTATCTGGAACGTGCAACGTATTGTCCACGGCATGTTACCTGCAACCTGCTACCTTCTACCTATAACCTACTACCTGCTATTTGCAACCTGATACTTGCAACTTGTAACCTGCTACCTCGCACCTGCAACTTGCTACCTGCGACTTGCAAACTATAACCTGCTACATGCCACCTGCTATCTGTGACTTGCTACCTGCAACCTGATACCTACTACCTGCAACCTGCAACCTGCTACCTGCAACCTACAACCTGCTACTTGCAACCTGTAACCTGCCACCTGCCACCTACTACCTGTGACATGCTACCTGCTACCTGCAACGTGCTACCCGCAACCTAATACCTGCTACCTACAACCTGAAATCATCTATCTCGAACCTGCAACGTATTGCCTACGACCTGCTACCTGCAACCTGCAACCTGTTACCTATAACCTATTACCTGCTACTTGCTACGTGATACTTGCAACCTGTAACCTGCTACATGCCACCTGCTGCGTGTGACCTCCTACCTGCAACCCGATACCTGCTCCTAGCAATCTGCTGCCTGCTACTTTCAACCTGCTACCTGCTACCAGCTACCTCCAACCTCCTATCTACGACTCGCTACCTGCAACGTGACACCTTCAACTCAGAACCTTGAACCTAATACTTGTAACATCTAACCTGCTACCTCTTACATGTAACCTGCTACCTGCAACCTAATACATGCTACCTGCAATGTGCAACCAGCTACCTACAACCTGCTACCTACAACCTGCTACCTACAACCTACTACCTGCTACTTGCAACCTGTAACCTCCTACGTGTGACCTCCTACCTACAACCTGCTACTTTCTACCTGCAATCTGATATATGCTACCGGCAATCTGCTACCTGCTACTTGCAACCTGCTACCTGCCACCTGCTACCTGCTACCAGCTACCTGCAACCTTCTACCTGCCACACGCTACGTGCAACGTGACACCTTCAACGTAATACTTGTAACATGTAACCTGCTACCTGGTACCTACTACATGCTACCTGTAAAATGCAACCAGCTACCTGCAACCTGCTACCTACAACCCTTTCCTGCTACTTGCTACCTGATACTTGGAACCTCTAACCTGCTACATGCCACCTTCTACCTGTGACCTGCTACCTGCTACCTGCAATCTGATGCCTGCTACCTCTAACCTGATACTTGCTACCTGCAAGTTGCAATCATCTGTCTGGGATTTGCAACGTATTGCCTACAACCTGCTACCTGGTACCTGCTACTTCCCACCTGGTACCTGCTACCTGCAACCTGATACCTGCTACCTACAACCTGAAATCATCTATCTGGAACCTGCAACGTATTGTCTATGACCTGCAACCTGCAACCTGCAACCTGCTACCTTCTACCTACAACCTACTACCTGCTATTTGCTACTTGATACTTGCAACCTGTAACCTGCTACATTCCACCTGCTACCTGTGACCAGCTACCTCCTACCTGCAACCTCCTACCTGCTACCTGCGACTTACAACCTGTAAACTGCTACATGCCACCTGCTACCTGTGACCTGCTACCTGCTACATGCAACTTGATACTTACTACCTGCAACCTGCAATCATCTATCTGGAACCTGCAACGTATTGTCTACGACCTGCTAGCTGCTACCTGCAACCTGCAACCATCAACCTGCTACCTTCTACCTACAACCTACCACCTGCTATTTGCTACCTTATACTTGCAACCTGTAACCTGCTACATGCCACCTCCTACCTGCAACCTGCTACCTGCTACCTGCAACCTGCAACCTACTACATGCTACCTGAAATCTACTATTTGCAACCTGTTATCTGCTTCTTGCAATTTACTACCTGCTACTTGCAACGGGCTACTTGCAACATGCAACCTGCTACCTGCTACCTGCAACGTACTACCCGCAACTTGCTACCTGCAACCTGACACCTTTAACTCGGAATAATACTTGTAACGTCTAACCTGCTACCTCTTACCTATAACCTGCTACCTATTACTACTACCTCTTACCTAACCTGCTACCTATTACCTATAATCTCCTACCTACTACCTACTACATCTTACCTGCAACGTGTAACCAATTACCTGCAACCAGCTATGTATAACCCACTACCTGCTACTGGCTACCTAATACTTGCAACCTGTAACCTGCTACATGCTACCTGCTACCTGCGACCTGCTACCTGCTACCTGCAACCTACAACCTGCTACCTGCTACAGGTAACCTGATACCTGCTACTTGCAACCTGCAACCTGCAAACATCTATTTGCAATTTGCAACGTATTGCCTACAACCTTCTACCTGCTACCTGCTACCTACAACCTACTACCTGCTACTTGCAAGCTGATACTTGCAACCTGTAACCTGCTACATGCCACCTGCTACTTGTGACCTACTACCTGCAACCTGCAATCATCTATCTGGAACCTGCAACGTATTGCCTACGACCTGCTACCTGCTACCTTCTACCTACAACCTACTACCTTCTATTTACCTTATACTTGCAACCTGTAACCTGCTACATGCCAGATGCAACCTGTCACCTACTACCTCCTACCTGCAACGTGCTACCTGTTACTTGCAACGGGCTACTTGCAACATGCAACCTGGTACCTGCTATCTGCAACGTACTACCCGCAACTTGCTACCTACAACGCGACACCTTTAACTTGGAATAATACATGTAACGTCTAACCTGCTACCTGCTACCTATAACCTGCTACCTGCTACCTATAACCTGCTACCTGCTACCTACTACATGCTACCTGCAATGTGCAACCTGCTACTTGCAACCTGCTACCTGCTACATTCAACCTACTACCTGCTACTTGCTACCTGATCCTTGCAACTTGCAACCTGCTACATGCTACCTGCTACCTGTGACCTGCTATCTGCCACCTGCCACTTCCTACCTGTAACCTGATACCTCCTACTTGCCATCTGCAACCTGCAATCATCTATCTGGAATTTGCAACGTACTGCCTACAACCTGCTACCCGTTACCTGCAACCTGCTACCTACTACCTACTACCTACTACCTGCTACTTGCTAGCTGATACTTGATACCTATAACCTGCTACATGCCACCTGCTACGTGTGACCTGCAACCTGCAATCATCTAGCTCTAACCTGCAACGTATTGCCTACGACCTGCTACCTGCTACCTGCAACCTGCTACCTATAACCTATTACAGGCTACTTGCTATGTGATACTTGCAACCTGTAACCTCCTACCTGCAACCTATTACCTGCTACTTGCTACGTGATACTTGCTCCTGGTAATCTGCTACCTGCTCTTTGAACCAGCTACCTACTACCAGCTACCTGCAACCTCCTACCTGCCACCTCCTACCTGTAACGTGACACCTTCAACTCAGAACCTGGAACCTAATACTTGTAACGTCTAACTTGCTACCTCTTACCTGTAACCTGCTACCTGCTATCTAATACATGCTACCTGCAATGTGCAACCAGCTACCTACAACCTGCTACCTACAACCTGCTACCTGCTACTTGCTACCTCATACTTGCAACCTGTAACCTGCTACGTGTGACCTCCTACCTCCAACCTTCTACTTTCTACCTGCAATCTGATTCATGCTACCGACAATCTCCTACCTGCTACTTGCAACCTGCTACCTGCCACCTGCAACCTGCTACCAGCTACCTGCAACCTCCTACCTGCCACATGCTACGTTCAACGTGACACCTTCAACTCGGAACCTGAACCCTAATACTTGTACCGTGTAACCTGCTACCTCTTACCTGTACCTTGCTACCTGCTACCTACTACATGCTACCTGCAACATGTAATCAGCTACCTGCAACCATCTACCTGCAACCTGCTCCCTACAACCTACTACTACCTGCTACTTGCTACCTAATACTTGCAACTATAACCTGTTACATGCCATCTGCTACCTGTGACCTGCTACCTGCTACCTGCAACCTGGTGCCTGCTACCAGCTACCTGTTACCTGTTACTTGCTACCTGCAAGCTGCAATCATCTATCTAGAATTTGCAACGTATTTTCTATAACCTGCTACCTACAACCTACTACTACCTGCTACTTGCTACCTGATACTTGCAACCTATAACCTGCTACATGCCATCTACTACCAGTGACCTGATACCTGCTACATGCAACGTATTGTCTACGACCTGCTACCTGCTACCTGCAACCTTCCACCTGCAACCTGCTACCTTTTACCTACAACCTACTACCTGCTATTTCCTATCTTATACTTGCAACCTGTAACCTGCTACCTGTGACCTACTACCTCCTATCTGCAACCTGCTACCTTCTACCTGCAACCTGCTGCCTCCTACCTGCAATCTAATATCTGCTATTTCCAACGGGCTACCTGCAACATGCAACCTGTTAGCTGCGACGTACTACTCGCAACTTGCTACGTGCAACGCGACACCTTTAACTCGGAATAATACTTGTCATGTCTAACTTGCTACCTGTTACCTATAACCTGCTACCTGCTACCTACTACATGCTGCCTGTAACGTGCAACCAGCTACCTGCAACCAGCCACGTACACCCTACTACCTGCTACCTGCTACCTTATACTTGCTACCTGTAACCTGCTACATGCTACCTGCTACCTGTGACCTGCTACCTGCTACCTGCAACCTACAATCTGCTACCTGCTACAGGTATCTCTGTGTGAGTTGATTCCCTTGGTTCTTGGGCAAACAACTACCTTTGATAACGTTGGATCTTCCGGCAGGTCGCGGTAAGGGTCACGTTCCTCTTGATAACTTCGGTGCTCTCCGGCAGGTCGCGGTTTGTGTCGGGTTCCTTTACCTTATCTCACCTTATCTTACCTTACCCTTTCTTATCTTATCCTGATTCTCAAGGCGTTCCGTTATCGATTCCGCTTTTCGATTCATTCGCGTAGGGTGAATCATATCAATCTATCTGGAACCTGCAACCTATTGCCTACGACCTGCTACCTGCAATCTGGAACCTGCAACTTGCTAACTGCTGCCTACAACCTACTACCTGCTACTTGCTACCTGATACTTGCAACTTGTAACCTGCTACATGCCACGTGCTACCTGTGACCTGCTACTTGCAACTTGCTACGTGCTACATGCTACTTGAAACCTGCAACCTGCAACCTTCAACCTTCTACCTGCTACCTACAACTTACTACATGCTACTTGCTACTTGATAATTGCAACCTGTAACCTGCTACATGCCACCTGCTACCTGTGACTTGCTACCTGCTACCTGCAACCTCTACCTGCTACGTGCTACCTGCAACTTGATAGCTGCTACCTGCAACCTGCAATCATCTATCTGGAACCTGCAACGAATTCCCTGCGACCTACTACTTGCTACCGGCAACCTGCAATCATCTATGTGGAACCTGCAACGTATTGCCTACGACCTGCTACCTGCAACCTACTACTTGCTACTTGCTACCTGACACTTGCACCCTGTAACCTGCTACATGTGTCCTGCTACCTGCTACTTGCTACGTGCTACCTGCAACCAGATACCTGGTACCTACAACCTGCAATCATCTATCTGGAACCTGCAACGTATTGTCTACGACCTGCTAGCTGCTACCTCCAACCTGCAACCTACTACCTTCAACCTACAACCTACTACCTGCTATTTGCTACCTGATACTTGCAACCTGTAACCTGCTACATCCATCTGCTACTTGCTACCTTCATCCTAATACCTGCTACCTGCAATCTACTACCTGCTACTTGCAACGGGCTACCTACAACATGCAATCTACTACCTGCTACCTGCAACGTACTACCCGCAACTTGCTACCTGCAACCCGACACCTTTAACTCAGAATAATACTTGTAACGTCGAACCTGCTACCTCTTACCTATAACCTGCTACCTACTACCTTCTACATGCTACCTGCAACGTGCAATCGGCTACCTACAACCTGCTACTTGCTACCTGATACTTGCAACCTGCAACCTGGTACATGCCACCTGCTACCTGTGACCTGCTACCTGCTACCTGCTACCTGTGACCTACTACCTGCTACTTGCTACCTGCAATCTGATATATGCTACCGGCAATCTGCTAACTGTTACTTGCAACTTGCTACCTGCCACCTGCCACCTGCTACCAGCTACCTGCAACCTTCTACCTGCCACACGCTACGTGCAACGTGACACCTTCAACTCGGAACCTGGAACGTAATACTTGTAACATGTAACCTGCTACCTCTTACCTGTAACCTGCTACCTAGTACCTACTACATGCTACCTGCAAAATGCGACCAGCTACTTGCAACCTGCTACCTACAACCCTTTCCTGCTACTTGCTACCTGATACTTGAAACCTATAACCTGCTACATGCCACCTCCTACCTGTGACCTGCTACCTGCTACCTGCATCTTGATGCCTGCTACCTCTAACCTGATACCTCATGCCTGGAATTGGCAACGTATTTCCTACAACCTGCTACCTGGTACCTGCTACTTGCCACCTGCTACCTGCTACCTGCTACCTGCAACCTGATACCTGCTACCTAGAACCTGAAATCATCTATCTGGATCCTGCAACGTATTGTCTATGACCTGCAACCTGCAACCTGCTACCTTCTACCTACAACCTACCACCTGCTATTTGCTACTTGATACTTGCAACCTGTAACCTGCTACATTCCACCTGCTACCTGCAACCTGCTATCTGCTTCTTGCAATTTACTACCTGCTACTTGCAACGGGCTACTTGCAACATGAAACCTGCTACCTGCAACGTACTACCCGCAACTTGCTACCTGCAACCTAACACCTTTAACTCGGAATAATACTTGTAACGTCGAACCTGCTACCTCTTACCTATAACCTGCTACCTGTTACCTACTACCTGTTACCTATAACCTGCTACCTATTACCTATCACCTGCTACCTACTACCTACTACATCTTACTTGCAACGTGCAACCAATTACCTGCAACCAGCTACGTATAACCCACTACCTGCTACTGGCTACCTGATACTTGCAACCTGTAACCTGCTACATGCTACCTGCGACCTGCTACCTGCTACCTGCAACCTACAACCTGCTACCTGCTACCTGCTATAGGTAACCTGCTACCTGCATCCTGCTACCTGCTACGTACAACCTACTACCTGCTACTTGCAAGCTCATACTTGCAACTTGTAACCTGCTACATGCCACTTGCTACTTGTGACCTACTACCTGCAACTTGCAATCATCTATCTGGAACCTGCAACGTATTTCCTACGACCTGCTACCTGCTACCTTCTACCTACAACCTACTACCTTCTATTTACCTTATACTTGCAACCTGTAACCTGCTACATGCCACATGCAACCTGTCACCTACTACCTCCTACCGGCAACGTGCTACCTGCTACCTGCTACTTGAACCGGGCTACTTGCAACATGCAACCTGGTACCTGCTATCTGCAACGTACTACCCGCAACTTGCTACCTACAACGCGACACCTTTAACTCGGAATAATACTTGAAACGTCTAACCTGCTACCGGTTACCTATAACCTGCTACCTGCTACCTACTACATGCTACCTGCAATGTGCAACCTGCTACTTGCAACCTGCTACCTGCTACATTCAACCTACTACCTTCTACTTGCTACCTGATCCTTGCAACCTGCAACCTGCTACATGCTACCTGCTACCTGTGACCTGCTACCTGCCACCTGCTACTTTCTACCTGTAACCTGATACCTCCTCCTTGCCATCTGCAACCTGCAATCATCTATCTGGAATTTGCAACATACTGCCTACAACCTGCTACCCGCTACCTGCAACCTGCAACCTGCTACCTACTACTACCTACAACCTACTACCTGTTACTTGCTAGCTGATACTTGATACCTATAACCTGCTACATGCCACCTGCTACGTGTGACCTGCAACCTGCAATCATCTAGCTCTAACTTGCAACGTATTGCCTATGACCTGCTACCTGCTACCTGCAACCTGCTACCTATAACCTATTACCGGCTACTTGCTATGTGATACTTGCAACCTGTAACCTGCTGCATGCCACTTGCTACGTGTGACCTCCTAGCTGCAACCTATTACCTGCTACTTGCTACGTGATACTTGCTCCTGGCAATCTGTTACCTGCTCTTTGAACCAGCTACCTACTACCAGCTACCTGCAACCTCCTACCTGCCACCTCCTACCTGCAACGTGACACCTTCAACTCAGAACTTGGAACCTAATACTTGTAACGTCTAACCTGTTACCTCTTACCTGTAACCTGCTACCTGCTACCTAATACATGCTACCTGCAACGTGCAACCAGCTACCTACAACCTGCTACCTGCTAATTGCTACCTGATACTTGCAACCTGTAACCTGCTACGTGTGACCTCCTACCTCCAACCTTCTACTTTCTACCTGCAATTTGATTCATGCTACCGGCAATCTGCTACCTGCTACTTGCAACCAGCTACCTGCCACCTGCAACCTGCTACCAGTTACCTGCAACCTCCTACCTGCCACATGCTACGTTCAACGTCACACCTTCAACTCGGAACCTGAACCCTAATACTTGTACCGTGTAACCTGCTACCTCTTACCTGCACCTTGCTACCTGCTACCTACTACATGCTACCTGCAACATGCAACCAGCTACCTGCAACCATCTACCTGCAACCTGCTGCCTACAACCTAGTACTACCTGCTACTTGCTACCTGATACTTGCAACCTATAACCTGCTACATGCCATCTGCTACCTGTGACCTGCTACCTGCAACCTGATGCCTGCTACCAGCAACCTGATGCCTGCTACCAGCTACCAGCTACCTGCTACCTGTTACCTGTTACTTGCTACCTGCAAGCTGCAATCATCGATCTAGAATTTGCAACGTATTTTCTACAACCTGCTACCTACAACCTACTACTACCTGCTACTTGCTACCTGATACTTACAACCTATAACCTGCTACATGCCATCTGCTACCTGTGACCTGATACCTGCTACCTGCAACGTATTGTCTACGACCTGCTACCTGCTACCTGCAACCTTCCACCTGCAACCTCCTACCTTCTACCTAAAACCTACTACCTGCTATTTCCTATCTTATACTTGCAACCTGTAGCCTGCTACCTGTGACCTACTACCTCCTATCTGCAACCTGCTACCTTCTACCTGCAACCTGCTGCCTCCTACCTGCAATCTAATATCTGTTATTTCCAACGGGCTACCTGCAACATGCAACCTGCTACCTGCGACGTACTACCCGCAACTTGCTACGTGCAACGCGACACCTTTAACTCGGAATAATACTTGTCATGTCTAACCTGCTACCTGTTACCTATAACCTGCTACCTGCTACCTACCACATGCTACCTGCAACGTGCAACCAGCTACCTGCAACCAGCCACGTACACCCTACTACCTGCTACCTGCTACCTGTAACCTGCTACATGCTACCTGTGACCTGCTACCTGCTACCTGCAACCTACAATCTGCTACCTGCTACAGGTAACCTGATACTTGCTAATATCTCCCTGCAACACGCAACCAGCTACCTTCAACCAGCCACGTACACCCTACTACCTGCTACTTGCTACCTTATACTTGCTACCTGTAACCTGCTACATGCTTCTTGCTACTTGGGACCTGCTACCTGCTACCTGCAACCTACAATCTGCTACCTGCTACAGGTAACCTGATACCGGCTACAATCTCTCTGCAACGTGCAACCAGCTACCTGCAACCTGCTACCTACAACCTACTACCTCTTACTTGTTAGCTGATACCTGCAACCTGTAACCTGCTACATTCCACCTGCTACCTGCAACCTGCAATCATCTATTTGGAACCTGCAACGTATTGTCTACGACTTGCTACCTACTACCTGCAACCTGCTACCTTCTACCTATAACCTACTACCTTCTATTTGCTACCTTATGCTTGCAACCTGTAACCTGCTACATGCCGCATGCTACCTGCTACCTGCAACGTGCTACCTGCTACTTGCAACAGGCTACCAGCAACATGCAACCTGCCACCTGCTACCTACAACCTGCAATCATCTATCTGGAACCTGCAACGTATTGTCTACGACCTGCTAGCAGCTACCTGCAACTTGCAACCTCCTATCTTCAACCTACAACCTACTACCTCCTATTTGCTACCTAATACTTGCAACCTGCAACCTGATGCGTACTACCAGTTACCTGCTACCTGTTACCTGTTACTTGCTACCTGCAAGCTGCAATCATCTATCTAGAATTTGCAACGTATTTTCTACAACCTGCTACCTACAACCTACTACTACCTGCTACTTGCTACCTGATACTTGCAACCTATAACCTGCTACATGCCATCTGCTACTTGTGACCTGATACCTGCTACCTGCAACGTATTGTCTATGACCTGCTACCTACTACCTGCAACCTTCCACCTTCAACCTGCTACCTTCTACCTAAAACCTACTACCTGCTATTTCTTATCTTATACTTGCAACCTGTAGCCTGCTACCTAAGACCTATTACCTCCTATCTGCAACCTGCTACCTTCTACCTGCAACCTGCTGCCTCCTACCTGCAATCTAATATCTGTTATTTCCAACGGGCTACCTGCAACATGCAACCTGCTACCTGCGACGTACTACCCGCAACTTGCTATGTGCAACGCGACACCTTTAACTCGGAATAATACTTGTCATGTCTAACCTGCTACCTGTTACCTATAACCTGCTACCTGCTACCTACCACATGCTACCTGCAACGTGCAACCAGCCACGTACACCCTACTACCTGCTACCTGCTACCTGTAACCTGCTACATGCTACCTGCTACCTGCTACCTGCAACCTACAATCTGCTACCTGCTACAGGTAACCTGATACTTGCTAATATCTCCCTGCAACGCGCAACCAGCTAACCTTCAACCAGCCACGTACACCCTACTACCTGCTACTTGCTACCTTATACTTGCTACCTGTAACCTGCTACATGCTTCCTGCTACTTGTGACCTTCTACCTGCTACCTACAACCTACAATTTGCTACCTGCTACAGGTAACCTGATACCTGCTACAATCTCTCTGCAACGTGCAACTAGCTACCTGCAACCTGCTACCTACAACCTACTACCTCCTACTTGTTAGCTGATACCTGCAACCTGTAACCTGCTACATGCCACCTGCTACCTGCAACCTGCAATCATCTATTTGGAACCTGCAACGTATTGCCTACGACTTGCTACCAACTACCTGCAACCTGCTACCTTCTACCTACAACCTACTACCTTCTATTTGCTACCTTATACTTGCAACCTGTAACCTGCTACATGCCGCATGCTACCTGCTACCTGCTACTTGCAACAGACTACCAGCAACATGCAACCTGCCACCTGCTACGTGCTACCTACAACCTGCAATCATCTATCTGGAACTTGCAACGTATTGTCTACGACCTGCTAGCTGCTACCTGCAACTTGCAACCTCCTATCTTCAACCTACAACCTACTACCTCCTATTTGCTACCTAATACTTGCAACCTGTAACCTGCTACATCCACCTACTACCTGCAACCTGATACCTGCTACATGTAATCTACTACCTGCTACTTGCAACGCGCTACCTACAACATGCAACCTGCTACCTGCTACCTGCTACCTGCAACGTACTACCCGCAACTTGCTACCTGCAACCTGACATCTTTAACTCGGAATAATACTTGTAACGTCTAACCTGCTACCTCTTACCTATAACCTGCTCCCTGTTACCTACCACATGCTACCTGCAACGTGCAACCAGCTACCTACAACCTGCTACTTGCTACCTGATACTTGCAACCTGCAACCTGGTACACGCCACCTGCTACCTGTGACCTGCTACCTGCTACCTGCTACCTGCTACTTGCTACCTGCAACCTGCTACCTGCTACCTGTAACCTAGCACCTGCTACTTGCAACCTGCAACCTGCAATCATCTATTTGGAATTTGCAACGTAATGCCTACAATGTGCTACCTGCCACCTGCAACCTGCAACCTGCTAACTGCTACCTATAACCTGCTACCTACTACTTGCTAGTTGATACTTGCAACTTGTAGCCTGTTACATGCCACCTCCTACCTGTGACCTGCAACGTATTGCCTACGACCTGCTACCTGCTACCTGCAACCTGCAACCTGCAACCTGCAACCTGCTACCTACAACCTATTACTTGCTACTTGCTACGTGATACTTGCAAGCTGTCACCTGCTACATGCCACGTGCTACGTGATACTTGCAACCTGCTACTTTCTACTTGAAACGTAATACTTGCTACCTGCAATCTGCTACCTGCAACTTGCAACTTGCTACCTACAACTAGCAACCTGCTACCTGCTACACACTACCTGCCACTTGTTACCTGCAACGTGACACCTTCAACTCAGAACCTGGAACCTAATACTTGTAACATCTAACCTGCTACCTCTTACTTGAAACCTGGTACCCGCTACCTACTCCATGCTACCTGCAACCCGCTACCTACAACCTCCTTCATGCTACTTGCTACCTGATACTTCATCCCTGTAACCTACTACATGCCACCTGCTACCTGTGACCTGCTACCTGCTACCTGCAACCTGTTACTTGCTACCTGTAACCTAATACCTGCTACCTCCAACTTGCAATCATCTATCTGGAACCTGCAACGTATTGCCTACGACCTGCTACCTGCTATCTAGAACCTGCAACTTGCTACCTGCTGCCTACAACCTACTACTTGCTACTTGCTACCTGATACTTGCAACTTGTAACCTTCTACATGCCACGTGCTACCTGTGACCTGCTACCTGCAACCTGCTACGTGCTACCTGCTACTTGAAACCTGCAACCTGCAACCTTCAACCTTCTACCTACAACTTACTACATGCTACTTGCTACTTGATAATTGCAACCT
This sequence comes from Canavalia gladiata, assembly GCA_037954105.1. Lineage (NCBI taxonomy): Eukaryota > Viridiplantae > Streptophyta > Magnoliopsida > Fabales > Fabaceae > Canavalia > Canavalia gladiata. The sequence continues at coordinate 35,073,054 of CM075665.1, forward strand.
GTAACCTGCTACATGCCACCTGCTACCTGTGACTTGCTACCTGCTACTTGCAACCTCTACCTGCTACGTTCTACCTGCAACTTGATAGCTGCTACCTGCAACCTGCAATCATCTATCTGGAACCTGCAACGAATTCCCTGCGACCTACTACCTGCTACCGGCAACCTGCAACGTATTGTCTACAACCTGCTACCTGCAACCTACTACTTGCTACTTGCTACCTGATACTTGCACCCTGTAACCTGCTACATGCCACCTGCTACCTGTGTCCTGCTACCTGCTACCTGCTACGTGCTACCTGCTACCTGATACCTGGTACCTACAACCTGCAATCATCTATCTGGAACCTGAAACGTATTGTTTACGACCTGCTAGCTGCTACCTCCAACCTGCAACCTATTACCTTCAACCTACAACCTACTACCTGCTATTTGCTACCTGATACTTGCAACCTGTAACCTGCTACATCCAACTGCTACTTGCTACCTTCACCCTAATACCTGCTACCTGCAGTCTACTACCTGCTACTTGCAACGGGCTACTTACAACATGCAACCTACTACCTGCTACCTGCAACGTACTACCCGCAACTTTCTACCTGCAACCCGACACCTTTAACTCAGAATAATGCTTGTAACGTCGAACCTGCTACCTCTTACCTATAACCTGCTACCTACTACTTCTACATGCTACCTGCAACGTGCAACCGGCTACCTACAACCTGCTACTTGCTACCTGATACTTGCAACCTGCAACCTGGTACATGCCACCTGCTACCTGTGACCTGCTACCTGCTACCTGCTACCTGCTACCTGTGACCTACTACCTTCTACTTGCTACCTGTAACATGATACCTACTCTCAACCTGCAACCTGCAATCATCTATCTGGAATTTGCAACGTATTGCCTACAATATGCTACTTGCCAACTGCAACCTGCAACTTGCTACCTGCTACCTACAACCTACAACCTGCTACTTGCTACCGCATACTTCCAACCTGCAACCTAGTACATGCCACCTGCTACCTGCTACCTACTACCTGATACCTGCTACTTGCTACCTGTAACCTGATACCTGATACCTGCTACTTGCAACCTGCAACTTGCAATCATCTATCTGGAATTTGCATTGTATTGCCTACAATCTGCTACCTGCCACCTGCAACCTGCAACCTGCTACCTGCTACCTACAACATGCTACGTGCTACCTTCTACTTGCAACCTACTACCCGCAACCAGCAACCTGCTACCTGCTACCTGCAACCTACTACCTGCCACTGGTTACCTGCAACCTACTAACTGCCATTGGTTACCTGCAACGTGACACCTTCAACTCGGAACCTGGAACCTAATACTTGTAACGTCTAACCTGCTACCTCTTACCTGTAACCTGCAACCTCCAACCTGCTACCTGCTACCTGCAACCTACTATCTGCCTCTTGGTACTTGCAACGTGACACCTTCAACTCGGAACCTGGAACCTAATACTTGTAACGGTTTCTGGAGTCGAGGTCAACCTCAACCGGCCGAGGCAAGGTGGGGACAGCGGCAGGCTCCGGACGATCTTACCAGTGGCGCCTCCCGGGACTCGAGATTCATCCCGGAAAGAATGTTATGATCGTTTAAAGCGCACACGGTGGCCTGGCGAAGGCATAAAGCAGTTGATCGCGCCTCACTTGACAGGTGTGATCATACCAGCACTAATGCACCGCATCCGATCAGATATCGGCAGTTAAGCTTGCTTGGGCGATAGTTTTACTCGGATGGGTGACCTCCTGGGAAGTCCTCGTGTTGCACCTCTTCCTTTTTGTGTCAGTCGGGCTTATTCCCATGGTGGCCTTCGGGTGGTGCGCACGCGCAGTTGTTTGATTTCTCAAATCCTTCTCGAGGGCTCCAATCCTTGGCGTTGCTGCAAATGCTTTGAAACGCGTCCCGGAACAGGTTTCTGGGGTCAAGGTCGACCTCAAACGGTGAGCCCAGGTTGGGACGGCGGCGGGGTCAGGACGAGCTTTCCAGCGGGGCCTCCAGGGTCTCGAGATTCATCCCGGATAGAAAGTTATGATCGTTTCAAGTGCGCAAGGCGGCTCGGCGAAGGCATAAAGTAGTTGATCGCGCCACACTTGACAAGTGCGATCATATCAGCACTAATGCACCAGATCCCATCTGATCTCCGCAGTTAAGGGTGCTTAGGCGAGAGTAGTACTGGGATGGGTGACCTCCTGGGAAGTGTTTGTGTTGCACCTCCACCCTTTTGTGTCGATCGGGCTTATTCTTTTGGTGGCGCGCACGCGCAGGGTTTGATTGCTCAAATCCTTCTCGGCGGCGGCGGTGGGCTAGGGACTGCGGCAAGTCGATTTCCTCACCTGGCGGCCCCGATCCTTGGCGTTGCCGCAAAAGCTCTGAAACGGGCTTCGAAACGGGTTTCTGGGGTCGAGGTTGACCTTAACCGGGCGAGCCTGGGTGGGGAACGTGTCAGACTCGGGACGAGCTTTCGAGCGGTGCCTCCCGGGCCTCGAGATACATCCCGGACAGAAAGTTATGATCGTTTGAAGCGCGCACGGCGGCCCCGCGAAAGAATAAAGCAATTGATCGCGCCACACTTGACTGGTCCGATCATACCAGCACTAATGAACTGGATCCCATCACAACTCCGCAGGTAAACGTGCTTGGGCAAGAATAGTACTGGGAGGTGTGACCTCCTGGGAAGTCCTTGTGTTGCACCTCCTCTTTTTTGTGTCGGTCGAGCTTAGTCTTTTGGTGGCGCGCACGCGGAGGGTTTTGATTGCCCAAATCCTTCGTGGCGGCGGCGGCGGGCTCTGTACCGCGGCTGGTCGGTTTCCTCACCTGGCGACTCCAATCCTTGGCGTTGCCGCAAAAGCTTCGAGACTCGCCCCGGAACAGGTTTCTAGGGTCGAGGTCGACCTCAACCGGGCGAGCCCTGGTTAGGACGGCGGCAGGCTCGGGACAAGCTTTCCAGCGGCGCCTCCCGGGCCTCAAGATTTATCTCGGACAGAAAGTTATGATTGTTTAAGGCGCGCACGGCGGCCTGGCAAAGGCATAAAGCAGTTGATCGCGCCGCACTTGACAGGTGCGATCATACCAGCACTAATGCACCGGATCCCATCAGAACTCCGCAGTGAAACGTGCTTGGGTGAGAGTAGTATTGGGATGGGTGACCTCCTGAGAAGTCCTCGTGTTGCACCTCCTCCTTTTTGTGTCAGTCGGGCTTATTCTTTTGGTGGAGCGCACGCGCAGGGTTTGATTGCTCAAATCCTTTTTCGTCGGTCGGGCTTATTCTTTTGGTGGCTTTCTGGTGGCGCGCACGGGCAGGGTTCATATGTCTCAAACCCTTCTCGGAAGCGGCGGCGGGTTTGGGACCGCGGTAGGTCGGTTTCCTCACCCTGCGGCTCTGATCCTTGGCGTTGCAACAAAAACTCCGAAACGGCTCCGGAACGGGTTTCTGGGGTGTCGAGGTTGACCTCAACCAGGCGTGCTCGAGTTAGGACGGCGGCAGGGTCAGGACGAGCTTTCCAGCGGCGCCTCTCAGACCTCGAGATTCATCCCAGACAGAAAGTTGTGAGTTTTTGAAGCGCGCACGACGGCCTGACGAAGGCATAAAGCAGTTGATCGCGCCACACTTGACAGGTGCGATCATAACAACACTAACGCACCGGATCCCATCAGAACTCCGTAGTGAAGCGTGCTTGGGCGAGAATAGTACTGGGATGGGTGACCTCTTGAGAAGTCCTCGTGTTGCACCTCCTCCTTTTTGTGTCGGTCGAGCTTATTCTTTTGGTGGCTTTCTGGTGGCGAGCGGCGCCTAGGGTTCATATGTCTCAAAGCCTTCTCGGCAGCGACGGCGGGCTCGGGACCCCGGCAGGTCAGTTTCCTCACCCGGCGGCTCTGATCCTTTGCGTTGCTGGAAAAGCTCCGAAACGGGCCTGGGAACGGGTTTCTGTGGTCGAGGTCGACCTCGACCGGGCGTGCACGTGTTGGGACGGCAACGGGCTCAGGACGAGCTTTCCAGCGGCGCCTTGGAGGCCTCGATATTCATCCCAAACAGAAAGTTGTGATCGTTTGAAGCGCGCACGGTGGCTTCACGAAGGCATAAAGTAGTTGATCGTGCCACACTTGACAGGTGCGATCATACCAGCACTAATGCAACGGATCCCATCAGAACTCGGTTGTTAAGGTTGCTTGGGCAGGAGTAGAACTGGGATGGGTGACCTCCTGGGAAGTCCTCAACTTGCACCTCTTCCCTTTTGTGTCAGTCGGGCTTATTCCTTTGGTGGCGCGCACGCGCAGGGTTTTGATTGCTTTCATCCTTCTCTGCAGCGGCTACGGGCTCGGGACCGCGGCAGGTCGATTTCCTCCCCTAGCGGCTCTGATCCTTGGCGTTGCCGCAAAAGCTTTGAGCCGACCCCGGAACGGGTTTCTAGGGTTCAGGACGACCTCAACCTGGCGAGCCCGGGTGGGGACGGTGGCGGGCTCGGGACGAGGTTTCCAGCGACGCCTCCCGGGCCTCTAGATTCATTGGCGGCCCGGCGAAGGTATAAAGCAGTTGATTGCGCCACACTTGACAGGTGCGATCATACCAGCACTAACGCACCGGATCCCATCAGAGCTCTGCAGATAAGGGTGCTTGGGAGAAAGTAGTATTGGGATGGGTGACCTCTTGGGAAGTCCTCGTGTTGCATCTCCTCCTTTTTGCATCGCTCGGGCTTATTCTTTTGGTGTCCTTCTCGTGGCACGCATGCGCAGGTTTTTTATTTTTCAAATCCTTTTTTCGTCGGTCGGGCTTATTCTGTTGGTGGCGTTCCAAGCTCGGGACCGCGGCAGGTCGGTTTCCTCACCTGGCGGTTCCGACCCTTGGCGTTGCCGCAAATGCCTTCAAACGGGCCCCGGAATGGGTTTCTGGGACCGAGGTCGACCTCAAACGAGCAAGCCCAGGTTGGGACGGCGGCGGGCTCGGGACGAGCTTTCCAGCGGCGCCTCCCAGGCCTCAAGATTCATCCCGGACAGAAAGTTATGATCGTTTGAAGCGCGCATGGCGGCCCGGCGAAGGCACAAAGTAGTTGATCGCGCCACACTTGACAAGTGCGATCATACCAGCACTAATGCACCAGATCCCATCAGAACTCCGCGGTTAAGCGTGCTTGGGCGATAGTAGTACTGCGATGGGTGACCTCCTTAGATGTCCTCGTCTTGCATCTCCTCCTTTTTGCATCGGTCGGGCTTATTTTTTGGTGGCCTTCTCGTGGCCCGCACGCGCAGGGTATTTATTTCTCAAATCCATTTTGCGTCGGTCGGGCTTATTCTTTTGGTGGCCTTCTAAGCTCGAGACCGCGGCAGGTCGGTTTCCTCACCTGGCGGCTCCGATCCTTGGCGTTGCCGTAAAAACCTCTAAACGGCCCCCCGGAACACAGATCTGGGGTCGAGGACGACCTCAACCGGGTAAGCCCAGGTTGGGACGGCGGCGGGCTCAGGACGAGCTTTCTAGCGGCGCCTCCCAGGCCTCGAGATTCATCCCGGAAAGAAAGTTATGATCGTTTAAAGCGCGCATGGCGGCCCGACGAAGGCATAAAGTTGTTGATCGCGCCACACTTGACAGGTGCAATCATACCAGCACTAATGCACCGGCACCGGATCCCATCAAAACACCGCAGTTAAGCGCCCTTGGGTGAGAGGAGTACTGGGATGGTTGACCTCCTGGGAAGTCCTCGTGTTGCACCTCCTCCTTTTTGTGTTGGTCGGGCCTATTCTTTTGATGGCGTGCACGCACATGGTTTGATTGCTCAAATCCTTCTCAGCGGCGGCAGTGGCAGCAGGCTCGGGGACCGCGGTAGGTCGGTTTACTCACCTGCGGCTCCAATCCTTGGCGTTGCCACAAAAGCTTTGAAGCGGGCCCCGGAACGTGTTTATGGGGTCAACTTCGACCTCAACCAGGCAAGCCCGGGTGGGGACGGTGGAGGGCTCGGAACGAGCTTTCCAGCAGCGCCTCCCGGGGCTTGAGATTCATCCCGGATACAAAGTTATGATCGTTTAAAGAGCGCACGGCGGCCCTGCGAAGGCATAAAGTAGTTGATCGCGCCACACTTGACAGGTGCCATCATACCAGCACTAATGTACCGGATCCCATCAGAACTCCGCAGTTAAGCGCACTTGGGCGATAGTAGTACTGGGATGGGTGACCTCCTGGGAAGTCCTCGTGTTGCACCTCCTCCTTTTTGTGTTGGTCGGGCTTATTATTTTGATGGGGCGCACGCGTAGGGTTTCATTGCTGAAATCCATCTCGGCGGCGGCGCGGGTCTGGGGACTGCGGCAAGTCGATTTCCTCACTTGGCGGCTCCGATCCTTGGCGTTGCCGCAAAAGCCTTCAAACGGGCCCCAGAGCGGGTTTCTGGGGTCGAGGTCGACCTCAACCGAGCGAGCCCAAGTTGGGACGGCGGCGGGCTCGGGACGAGCTTTCCAGCGACGCCTCCCATGCCTCAAGATTCATCCGGGAAAGAAAGTTATGATCGTTTGAAGCGCGCATGGCGGCTCGGCGAAGGCATCGCGCCACACTTGACAGGTGCGATCATACCAGCATTAATGCACCGGATCCCATCAGAACTCCGCAGTTAAGCACACATGGGTGAGAGTAGTACTAGGATGGGTGACCTCCTGGGAAGTCGTCGTGTTGCACGTCCTCCTTTGTGTGTCGGTCGGGCCTATTCTTTTAGTTGCGCGCATGCGCAGGGTTTGATTGCTCCAATCTTTCTCGGCGGCGGCGGCGGCGGCAGGCTTATGAACGCGGCAGGTCGGTTTACTCACCTGCGCCTCCGATCCTTGGCTTGCCGCAAAAGCTATGAAAATGGCCCCGAAACGGGTTTCTGGGGTCGAGGTCGACCTCAACCGGGCGAGCTCGGGTGGGGACAATGGCGGGCTCGAGACGAGCTTTCCACCGGCGCCTCCCGGGGCTCGAGATTCATCCCGGACACAAAGTTATGATTGTTTGAAGCGCGCACGGCGGCCCGGCGAAGGCATAAAGTAGTTGATCGCGCCACACTTGAAAGGTGCGATCATACCAGCACTAATGCACTGGATGCCATCAGAATTCCGCAATTAAGCACCCTTGGGCGAGAGTAGTACTGGGATGGGTGACCTCCTGGGAAGTCCTCGTGTTGCACCTTTTCCTTTTTGTGTCGGTCGGGCTTTGTATTTTGGTGGCGGCAAGCACAGGGTTTCATTGCTCAAATCCTTCTCGGCAGCGGCGGCGCGCTAGGGACTACGGCAAGTCGATTTCCTCACCTGGCGGCTCCGATTCTTGGCGTTGCCGCAAAAGCTTCGTATCGAGCCCTGGATCGGGTTTCTAGGGTCGAGGTCGACCTCAACCAGGTGAGCCCGGGTGGGGACGATGGCGGACTCGGGACTAGCTTTCCAGCGGCGCCTCCCGGGCCTCAAGATTTATCCCGGACAGAAAGTTATGATCGTTTGAAGCGCGTACGGTGGCCCGGCGCAGGCATAAAGCAGTTGATCTCGCCACACTTGATAGGTGCGATCATACCAGCACTAATGCACCGGATCCCTTCAGAACTCCGCAGATAAGCGTGCTTGGGCGAGTGTAGGACTGGGATGGGTGACCTCTTGGGATGTCCTCGTGTTGCACCTCCTCCTTTTCGCGTCGGTCGGGCTTATTCTTTTGGTGGCCTTCTAATGGCGCGCACGCGCAGGGTTTTGATTGCTCAAATCCTTTTTGCATCGGTCGGGCTTATTCTTTTGGTGGCCTTCTAAGCTCGGGACCGCGGCAAGTCGGTTTCCTCACCCGGCGGTTCCGATCCTTGGCGTTGCCGCAAAAGCTCTGAAACGAGCCCCATAACGGGTTTCTGGGGTCGAGGTCGACCTCAACCGGGCGAGCACGCGTTGGGACGGCGAGGGCTCAGGACGAGCTTTCCAGCGGCGCCTCCGGGGCCTCGAGATTCATCCCGGACAGAAACTTATGATCGTTTCAGGCGCGCACGGCGGCCCGGCGAAGGCATAAAGCAATAGATCGCGCCACACTTGACAGGTGCGATCATACCAGCACTAATGAACCGGATCCCATCAGAACTCCGCAGTGAAGAGTGCTTGGGCGAGAGTAGTACTGGCATGGGTGACCTCTTGAGAAGTCCTTGTGTTGCACCTCCTCCTTTTTGTGTCGGTCGGGCTTATTCTTTTGGTGGCGCTCACGCGCAGGGTTTTGATTACTCAAATCCTTTTTGCGTCGGTCGGGCTTATTCTTCTGGTGGCGCGCATGCGCAGGGTTTTTATTGCTCAAATCCTTTTTGCGTTGGTCGGGCTTATTCTTTTGGTGGCCTTCTGGTGGGGCGCACGCGCGGGGTTCATATGTCTCAAAGCCTTCTCGGCAGCGGCGGCGGGCTCGAGACTGCGGCAGGTCAGTTTCCTCACCCGGCGGCCCCGATCCTTGGCGTTGCCAGAACAGCTCCGAAACGGGCCTCGGAACGGGTTTCTGGGGTCGAGGTCGACCTCAACCAGGCGTGCACATGTTAGGACGGCGACGGGCTCGGGACAAGCTTTCCAGCAACGCCTTGCAGGCCTCGAGATTCATCCCGAACAGAAAGTTGTGATCGTTCGGAGCGCGCGTTGGCGAAGGCAAAAACTAGTTGATCGCGCCACAATTGACAGTTGCGATCATACTAGCACTAATGCACCGGATCCCATTAGAACTCTGCAGTTAAGCATGCTTGGGCGAGAGTTGTACTAGGATGGGTGACTTCCTGGGAAGTCCTCGTGTTACACCTCCTTCTTTTTGTGTCGGTCGGGCTTATTCTTTTGATGGCGCACACGCACAAGGTTTTGATTGCTCAAATTCTTCTCGGCGGCGGCGGCGGGCTCGCGACTGCGGTAGGCCGGTTTCCTCACTTGGCGGCTCCAATCTTTGGCGTTGCCGCAAAAACTTTGAAACAAGCCCCGGAACGGGTTTTTGGGGTCGAGGTCGACCTTAACCGGGCGAGGCTGGGCTGGGGACGGTGGTGGGCTCGGGACGAGCTTTCCAGCGGCGCCTCCCGGGCCTCGAGATTCATCGGCGGCCCGGAGACGGTATAAAGCAGTTGATCACGCCACACTTGACAGGTGCGATCATACCAGCACTAACGCACCGGATCCCATCAGAGCTCTGCAGATAAGGGTGCTTGGGCGAGAGTAGTATTCGCACGCGTAGGGTTTTTATTTCTCAAATCCTTTTTTCGTCGGTCGGGCTTATTCTTTTGGTGGCCTTCTAAGCTCGGGACCGCGGCAGGTCGGTTTCCTCACCTAGCGGCTCAGACCCTTGGCGTTGCCGCAAAAGCCTTCAAACGGGCCTCGGAGCAGGTTTCTAGGGTCGAGGACGACCTCAACCGAGCGAGCGCAGGTTGGGATGGCGGCGGGCTCGGGACGAGCTTTCCAGCGGCGCCTCCCAGGCCTCAAGATTCATCCCGGAAAGAAAGTTATGATCGTTTGAAGCACGCATGGCGGCTCGGTGAAGGCATCGCGCCACACTTGACAGGTGCGATCATACCAGCACGAATGCACCGGATCCCATCAAAACTCCGCAGTTAAGCGCACATGGGTGAGAGTAGTACTAGGATGGGTGACCTCCTGGGAAGTCCTCGTGTTGCACGTCCTCCTTTTTGTGTCGGTCGCGCCTATTCTTTTAATGGCGCGCACGCGCAGGGTTTGATTGCTTCAATCTTTCTCGGTGGCGGCGACGGTGGCAGGCTCGGGACCACGGCAGGTCGGTTTACTCACCTGCGGCTCTGATCCTTGGCGTTGCCGCAAAAGCTTTGAAACAGGCCTCGGAACAGGTTTCTGGGGTCGAGTTCGACCTAAACCGGGCGAGCCCGGGTGGGGACGGTGGCAGGCTCGGGACAAGCTTTCCACCGGCGCCTCCCGGGGCTCGAGATTCATCCCGGACACAAAGTTATGATCGTTTGAAGCGCGCACGGCGGCCCGGCGAAGGCATAAAGTAATTGATCGCGCCACACATGAAAGGTGCGATCATACCAGCACTAATGCACCGGATGCCATCAGAACTCTGCAGTTAAGCACCCTTGGCGAGAGTAGTACTGGGATGGGTGACCTCCTCGGAAGTCCTCGTGTTGCACCTTCTCCTTTTTGTGTAGGTCGGGCTTATTATTTTGGTGGCGCGCACGCGCAGGGTTTCATTGGTCAAATCCTTCTCGGCGGCGGCGGGGGGCTGGGGACTGCGGCAAGTCGATTTCCTCACCTTGCGGCTTCGATCGTTGGTGTTGCCGCAAAAGCTTCGAAACGAGCCCCGGAACGGGTTTCTGGGGTCGAGGTCGACCTCAACCGGGCGAGCCTGGGTGGGGACGATGGCGCACTCGGGACGAGCTTTCCAGCGGCGCCTCCCGGGCCTCGAGATTTCTCCCGGACAGAAAGTTATGATCGTTTGAAGCGCGCACGGCGGCCTGGCGCAGGCACAAAGAAGTTGATCTCGCCAAACTTGACAGGTGCGATCATACCAGCTTTAATGAACCGGATCCCATCAGAACTCCACAGCGAAGCGTGCGTGGGCGAGAGTAGTACTGGGATGGGTGACCTCCTGAGAAGTCCTCGTGTTGCACCTCATTCTTCTTGTGTCGGTTGGGATTATTCTTTTGGTGGCGCGCATGCGCAGGGTTTTTATTGCTCAAATCCTTTTTGCGTCGGTCGGGCTTATTCTTTTGGTGGCCTTCTGGTGGCGTGCACGGGCAGGGTTCATATGTCTCAAAGCCTTCTCGGCAGCGGCGGCGGGCTTGGGACCGCGGCAGGTCGGTTTCCTCACCCGGCGGTTCCGATCCTTGGCATTGCCGGAGAAGCTCGGAAACGGTCCCCGGAACGGATTTCTAGGGTCGAGGTCGACCTGAACCAGGCGTGCACGCGTTCGAACGGCGACGGGCTCGGGACGAGCTTTCTAGCGACGCCTTGCAGGCCTCGAGATTCATCCCAGACACAAAGTTATGATCGTTTGAAGTGCACACGGCGGCCCGACGAAGGCATAAAGCAGTTGATCGCGCCACACTTGACAGGTGCGATCATATCAGCACTAATGCATCGGATCCCATTAGAACTCCGCAATTAAGTGCGCTTGGGCGAGAGTATTATTGGGATGGGTGACCTCCTGGGAAGTCCTCACCTGGCGACTCCGATCTTGGCATTGCCGCAAAAGCTTCAAAACGGGATCCGGAATCGTTTTCTGGGGTCGAGGTCGACCTCAACCAGGCAAGCCCGGGTTGGGACGGCGGCGGGCTCAGGACGAGCTTTCTAGCAGCGCCTCCCGGGGCTTGAGATTCATCCCAGACAGAGAGTTATGATCGTTTCAAGCGCGCACGGCGGCCCGGCGAAGGCATAAAGTACTTGATCTCGCCACACTTGACATGTGCGATCATACCAGCACTAATGCACCGGATCCCTTCAGAACTCCGCAGATAAACGTGCTTGGGTGAGAGTAGTACTGGGATGGGTGACCTCTTGGGATGTCCTCGAGTTGCACCTCCTCCTTTTTGCGTCGTTGGGGCTTATTCTTTTGGTGGCCTTCTGATGGCGCGCAAGCGCAGGGTTTTGATTGCTCAAATCCTTTTTGCGTTGGTCGGGCTTATTCTTTTGGTGGCCTTCTAAGCTCAGGATAGCGGCAGGTCGATTTCCTCACCCGGCGGCTCCGAACCTTGGCTTTGCCGCAAAAGCACCTAAACGGGCCCTGGAACGGGTTTCTGGGGTCGATGTCTACCTCAACCGGGCGAGCACAGGTTGGGACGGCGGCGGCCTCGGGGCGAGCTTTCCAGCAACGCCTCCCGGGCCTCGAGATTCATCCCAGACAGAAAGTTATGATCGTTTAAAGCGCGCACAATGGCCCGGTGAAGGAATAAAGGAGTTGATCGCGCCACACTTGACAGGTGCGATCATACCAGCACTAATGCACAGGATCCCATCAGAACTCAGCAGTCAAGCGTGCTTGGGCGAGAGTAGTATTGGGATGGGTGCCCTCTTGGGAAGTCTTCGTGTTGCACCTCCTCCTTTTTGTGTCGGTCGGGCTTATTCTTTTCGGGGCCTTCCATTGGCGCGCACGCGTAGGGTTAGCATTGCTCAAATCTATTTTGCGTCGGTCGGGCCTATTCTTTTGGTGGCCCTCTAATGGCGCGCACGCGCAGGGTTTTGTTCTCTCAAATCCTTCTCGGTGGCGGCGGTAGGCTCGGGACCGCAGCAGGGCAAATTCCTCACCCGGCATCTCCGATCGTTGGTAGTTCCGCAAAAGCTCCGAAAGCGGCCCCGGAACGGGTTTTTGGGGTCGAGGACGACCTCAACTGGGCAAGCCCGAGTTGGGACGGCGCCGGGCTCGGGGCGAGCTTTCCTGCGGCGCCTCTTGGGCCTCGAGATTCATCCTGAACAGAAAGTTATGATCGTTTGAAGCGCGCACGGGGGCCTGGTGAAGGCATAAAGCAGTTGATCGCGCCACACTTGACAGGTGCGATCCTACTAGCACTAAGGCACCGGATCCCATTACAACTCCGCAATTAAGCGTGCTTGGGCGAGAGTAGTACTGGGATGGGTGACCTGAGACTCCTGGGAAGTCCTCGTGTTGCACTTTCTCATTTTTATGTCGGTCGGGCTTATTCTTTTTGTGGCGCGCACGCGTAGGGTTGTGATTGCTCAAATCCTTCTCGGCAGTGACGGTGGGCTCGGGACCGCGGCAGGTCGGTTTCCTCACCTCGCGGGTCCGATCCTTGGCGTGGCCGCAAAAGCTTCAAAACGGGCCCCGGAACTTGTTTCTGGGGTCGGGGTCAACCTCAACCGGGCAAGCCCAGGTTCGGACAGGGGCGGGCTCGGGGCGAGCTTTCCAACGACGCCTCCCGGGCCTCGAGATTCATCCCGGACAGAAAGTTATGATCGTTTGAAGCGCACACGGCGGCCCGGCGAAGGCATAAAGCAGTTGATCGCGCCACACTTGACAGGTGCGATCATACCAGTCCTAATGCACCGGATCCCATCAGAACTCCGCAGTTAAAGGTGTCTGGGCGAGAGTAGTGCTTGGATGGGTGACCTTCTGGGAAGTCCTCTTATTGCACCTCCTCCTTTTTGCGTCGGTCGGGCTTATTCGTTTTGTGGCCTTCTGGTGGCGCGCATGCGCACGGTTTTGACTGATCAAATCCTTCTCGGCGGCGGCGGCGGGCTCGGGGTCACGACTCTAATGCTTGGCGTTGTAAACACCTAATTACGTCTGAGGCTCCCCTCCTCCTTTTTGCGTCGGTCGGGCTTATTCGTTTTGTGGCCTTCTGGTGGCGCACATGCGCACGGTTTTGACTGGTCAAATCCTTCTCGGCGGCAGCGGTGGGCTCGGGACCACGGCTCCGATGCTTGGCATTGTAAACACCTAATTACGTTCGAGGCTCCTGACCACTAAAGTTAATTAACCCTAATTTAAATAAAAAATCAAAAAAATCAGAAAAAGAATAAAAAAATTAAAAATCAGAAAAAGAATAAATATCAAAAATCAGAAAAAATTAAAAATAATTAAAAATTAAAAATCAGAATAGGAAGTAATTATGATGATAATCCCTGAGTCACCTGAATAAGAACAACTCCGACTGAGAAACTCGTATGGCGAAGTCATCGCCGGCTAAGCTCGCGACTGAGTGTGCCTTTCCTTGCGAAATCGCTTCAAGCCGACACTGAAATTTGCGTCCACCTCATCGCACGGAGTGGAACTCATGTTATCAATCTCAACGAGGAGTATAGGAGCTCTAGACGGTGAACTTGGGCCGCGAGGGAGATGAGTCAGCCTCCCTGATCCTTCCCCTTTTCCAGGTGCAGGATACAGGGTGTCTTCGATTCGGCCTAACAGGACAGCGAGACGATCGGAAGCGCGGCGTAGGCCTTCGAACGGACTCCACAGTGGCATGAAACTCTGTCGGAGCTGACCCCGGCGTCGGACCGTTTCCGTCGGTAGTAATTCCCCGACGCGACGTGAAGAGGATGGAGGAAAAGGCGGAGGCCCTTAGCGAGAAAGCGCACGAGAACTACGCCGGAGCCGCCACCAGCCATGCCGCACCGGAAGAGATTCTTCACCGCATCTCCGGCCACGTCGCAGGCCATGCGGACCGCCCTCTACATCATCTGAAATGGCGAATCGTCTCTCCCCATAGTGACTATGCAGCCCCAACGTCAAAAAGACCATACTGCCCTTACCCCTTTTTCCAAAATACCCAAACAGTCCCCGCCTGTTAAAAAGACCATACTGCCCTTGCCCTTTTCCCAAAATACCCAAACAGTCCCTGCCTGTCAAAAAGACCATACTGCCCTTGCCCTTTTCCCAAAATACCCAAACAGTCCCCGCCTGTCAAAAAGACCATACTGCCCTTGCCCTTTTCATAAAATACCGAAACTGCCCCTCACCCTTGAAATTACCATTATGCCCCCTAAATAAATTCCCAAAATAAAAATAAAAATATAATAAAATTCATAATAAAATTTTCAAAATTCCATAAGTGCTAACAAAATTTCCAAAGATTCCATAATCACTAATAAAATTCTCGAAAATTACATAATTTCTAATAAAATTCTCAAAAATTCCATAATCACTAATAAAATTCTCGAAAATTATATAATTGCTAATAAAATTCTCAAAAATTCCATAATTGCTAATAAATCCCCAAACCTCCAATAAAATTGCTTCCTCCCCAAAAGTACTCTCTACTTCTGGTAGTTAAAATAAATTTCCCTTTTTTCGTGTAAACAAAAACTTTTTTAAATATTTTGGGATCCTTGGTCTCACGCAATGGGCTCTAAATGGGGGGCTAGCAGTTCACCTGTTGTCCAACATTTAGTAGTCTGTATAGGCCCTCGTGCTGCCGTAGCCGCCCCGGGCCTTGTGCATGAGTGGACTAAAGGTCCTTTCAAAAAAAACAAAACTCCTTTTTTAAACATTTTTGGATCCTTGGTCTCACGCAATGGGCTCTAAATCGGGGGCTGGCGGTTCACTTACTGTCCAACATTTAGTAGTCTGTATAGGCCCCCGTGTTACCGTAGTCGCCTCGTGCCTTGTGCATGAGTGGACTAAAGGTCCTTTCAAAAAACAAGACTCCTTTTTTAAAATATTTTGGGATCTTTGGTCTTACGCAATGGGCTCTATATGGGGGGCTGGCGGTTCACCTGTTGTCCAACATTTAGTAGTCTGTATAGGCCCCCGGGCTGCCGTAGCCACCTCGGGTCTTGTGCATGAGTGGGCTAAAGATCCCTCCAAAAATAAAAATCTTTTCAAAATGTCGTTTTTCCTTTAAACACCTCTGAAGGTCAAGCCTTCACGAACCAGAACTACGTAAGCCTTGAGTTTCCCATTGCACCAGGGAATACGTAGGAGCATGATCAAGTCCTGTCAGGCTAACCTCCATCAAGTATTTATTTTCACATTAATTAAGGGATCGAACAATTTTCAAAAATCACACACTCAGTTTAAGGGTACCGTTCTTTGGAACGGGTGAGTGGGGTGCCTAACACCTTCCCCACTCGTAACTGACTCCCGAACCTAAATCTCTTCTCCAAGTCAGGGTTTTTTCCAAATCTTTTTCCCTTAAATAAAAATTTGGTGGAGGCTCCACTTAATCAAAAAATCACACTTTCAAAATTTTAGCGAGTTCGTCATCTCGTCGGAATTACGATTGCGACAGATGGCGACTCTACTGAGGATTTTTTTAGAGAGTCGAGCCCAACAAATTGAGTGTGTTTAATTTAGATCCCTTCTTTGTTTATATGCATGTTTTATTGCGTGATTTATTTATTTACTCTACTTTATTGATTCGCTCATTATCTGTATAACTCTAGGTTAGACGAACAATAAATTATTGTACATATTTGCGCGATTTCCCCAATTGCAAGTATCCCAAATAGAGTGCCCTCCATACATTGGATTGCATTTTATCATGAGTGGGACCCTATACCCGGGTCTGAGTGCTGACCAGGATTAGAGGGATCTAGTGGTGTCACGCTGGGGCTTACGTCTTGTGTGGCTATCATGAAAATCCCAGCTAGAGTGCGTCCTATTCATAATGCCCCGCAACTAGTGGCTACTTCTACTGTTGTGGCAAGCATTATGAACTTGAACTTGGCTCTAGTGACCTTTACACCTTTAGGATTACAAACCACCTTGGAGAGGTTCATGCATTACAATCCCTAGACCCATAGGATAGGTTACCCCTCTAGGACATACGGAGGGCACACTTCGATTACTCGACATCCATTCTGTAAGCTTTACTTACCTGTAATAGGGGAGGTCGATAGAAATAAAAAAAAAAAGAAAAAAAGAAGAAGAAAAGAGACAAGAAACTCCAAAAAAAAAGAGAAATAAGTGAAAGAGGGGAAAGAAAATAATAGGGGAGAGAGAAGAATGAACGAGAGAAAAGAAATAGACAAAATAAGAAAAAACAAAAATCAAAAAAGAGAGAAAAGAAAAGAGAGAAGAAACTCCAAAAAAGAAAAAGAGGAAATAGACGAAACAAAGAGAAAGAACGAGGGTGGTAAAAATAACCCAACCATATTCATTGCTTTGATTGCATCATGCATTAACCTTATCCATCCCCAAGTCTAACATGTTTACTGTCTTTTTTTGGGGGGGCCAGATCCTCAAGAGCTGTCATAGAAGAGGTGAGATGGAAATTAATATGGAATCCGGGCAGTTGAAGAAGAGGAGACGCATCGGGATCAAGGTGGCAAACCTTACGAGTTTGGATGTGTTTGGGAACAAGCTGACAAACATACAACAGATGTCCTTCTGCAAAAAGTACGGCAACATACTGAAACTACTGAAGGTCCAGGTATAGGAAGGGGCCCTCACAGCCATGGTGTATTACTACGACCCTCCCCTCCGATGCTTCACATTTTCAGATTTCCAGCTGGCTCCCACCTTGGAGGAGTTCGAACAGATCCTGGATCTGCCATTGGAAGGGAGTAGACAATATCAGCACTTGGAACATCATTCCACCTTCCGAGTTGCCGTGCAGGCTCTAGGTCCACAATCCGGAGATTGGCTAGCTGACTACCAAACCAAGAGCCTAGTCAAAGGGTTCATCCAGGAGTTCTTGAAGGAGTACATGCAACATCTGGCCAGCAGCAACCAGTGGGCCATATACATGGATGTGCTAGCTCTCACCATTTACGGGCTGGTACTTTTCCCATGTATGGAGGACTTTGTGGATTTAAATGCCATGGACATATTCTTGGCAAGGAGAAACAAAGCGGAGAACCCCGTCACTGCTCTATTGGCGGACGTCTACGGCACGCTGAACTTCTGCCACGAAAAGAAGAGAACAAGGTTGATTTGCTGCCTACCACTGCTCTACGTGTGGATAACTTCCCACATCTTCATGAGGAACACGAAGGTACAATGCCTGGTATAAGATTTGTTGTGTTATCAGATAAAGCCCATGAGCAACGATGAATGATCAGCTCAATTTGTCGGCTTAACCAAGGAGCAGATCAAATGGCAACCATCATGGCAACAGAGAACAAGCCTCATCTACCGTAGCAAGGGTTCCCGAACGTACCTCTCATGGGAGTTAGGGGTTGTATCAACTACAATCCAATACTGGGGCAATGGCAGCTGGCCTATCCTCTCAAAACACCGCCGTTAGACGAGCAGGTGACCCCTTTCTTCTTGAAATATGAAGGAGATTTTACTGATAGTGTCCGGAAAGTTCGAGAAGCTTGGGAGGATCTCATGCGAAAGGGAAAGGAGCTGGGAGTTCGGAGTTGTGCTGCCAAAGAAGAGTACAAGCAGTGGGTCAGGAACAGGGTACAGCAGATCAAACTACCTTTCAGACCTCCGACCATTCCTTCTGATAGTCAACCATCGCCCGCAGTATTCGAAGACGAGGCTGTGAAGAAGCTGAAAGAACAGTTAGAGGCCATGACTAAGAAGAACAGCCAGTTGGAAGAAGAGCTCCTGAAGTCTCAGCAAGAGTGCGCCGAATTAAAAAGAAAAAAATAGGTTAATGAGACTATCCTAGAGAGCGTCCGAAAGCAACAAAAGGGCGAGCAGAAGCATGCCGCCCGAGTTCACCTATACCTCCAAGCCGCTAATAAGGAGCTTGGAATGAGAGTCCAAGAGAGGGACGTCGCGCTTCAAGAAAACCCGCAGTTGAGAAATGTTGTGCAACAGATGAGGGCTAGACTCCACACGACCAGGGAGGAGAAGAACCAACTCCTAGCCGCAAAAAATAGAATCCAGTTGGAAGCGAATTACGTGGTCGAAGAAAGGAACGACCTGCTACAACGGGTAGAAGAAATGAAGAAACAGATCGATGGCCTGCTCATAGCATGGCAGAATGAAGTGAACGAAGAAAAATGGAAGGTCATCGAGGTCATACGCATGCAGCAAAGAGGCATCAGCGACATACAAGATGAGAACAAGTGGTACAAAGACACGACTGATCATTGGACCAGGTGTTTCGACAGGTTGGCTAGCCTGTCAAACACCACAATAGAAGAAGTACCACGACTGCTCAAGGAGGCTGAAACGTCGCTACATCCACTTCACACGCCGCCAAAAGTCGACATTTTCATTCAATTTTGTAAAGATTTAGTTTTTCGAATGAAAAAATATGTTGTATTAGCTCAGCGAGAGGAACAAAATGTAACATAGACCATGTCTCCGATTGAATAAAATGGCTTCATCTCTGCACACGATTCCATATTAATTTTCATCTCATGCTGGAAGCACAAAAGATGCAACCAATTGGCAAACGACGTTCAAACGAGATTTTGGTCCCCCATATCTATTGGACCCCAAGTTTATCTTTCTAATCAATTAATTAATTAATTTAACTTTGCGCAGATAACAAAGATTGCGGACTTACGACTTCCCAGGCACTCTTATAGCACTCGATCAAAGGCAAAAATCATGAGTGAGCTAGAGATGTAAAACGAGGAGCTAAGAAACGAGGTGGTCGAGCTGAAGGATCAGATCGCCAAGCTGATGAAATTACTGGAAAAGGGCACAGAGGGGCCTTTGGGGCCTAAGACATCGGGGGCTGCTGCTGCCTTAATGCCGCTTCAGGCGGTTGCTGAACAAGAGTGGCCCTACGGGATGCAACCGGGCTATGAACCTCCTCACAGGCTAGGTTCTCAAGGGGTGACTGCTGCTGAGAACCCCAATGCACTGCCTCTCCACATCCCTACCACTCACCAATACCACTCAAACCCCCGGACAGAAGACGACCATCTCATAGACCTTCGGAAGCTGTTTGAAAGGCTGCGAAAGTTCCAGCTACGGCTGAACCCAGCCAAATGTACCTTCGGGGTCAAATCAGGGAAATTGTTGGGCTTCTTTGTTAGCGAAAGGGGTATCAGGTTGACCCTGACAAAGCTCGAGCAATCATAGACATGCCAGCTCCAAAAACTGAAAAGGTGATTCGAGACTTCTTAGGAAGACTCAATTATATCTCCCGATTTATCTTCTAGTTGACGGTAATATGCGAGCCGATCTTTAAGCTATTGCGCAAGAATCAACCCATGAGTCGGGATGAGGATTTCCAAGAAGCTTTTGAAAAGATCAAATCATACTTACAAAACCCGCTGGTCCTGGTACCGCCAGTCCCTGGGAGGCCGTTGATACTGTACTTGACAATGACGGACCAATCGATGGGTTGTGTGCTTGGTCAACATGATGAATCCGGGAGGAAGGAGCAGGAAATATACTATCTGAGCAAGAAATTCACGAGCTGTGAGGTCAGATATTCGCTATTAGAACGAACTTGTTGCGCTTTGGCATGGGCGGCACACCGCCTAAGGCAGTACATGTTGAGTCACACCATGTGGCTAATATCCAGGATGGATCCGATCAAGTACATATTCGAGAAGCCTGCGTTGTCAAGGCGGATTGCAAAGTGGCAAATGGTGCTTTCGGAATATGATATCCTGTATGTGACCCAGAAATCTGTCAAAGGCAGTGCACTCGCAAAATATTTGGCCCAACAGCCCCTAGACAATTACCAGGCTATGCAGCCGGAATTTCCTGATGAGGATTTAATGGCAATCTTTGATGAAGAAGAGAAGGAAGAAAGAGAAAAATGGACCATGCTGTTTGATGGCGCATCCAATATGATGAGTCATGGTATAGGAGTTATACTAATTTCCCCAAAGAAGCAGTATATACCTATCATCGCCCGACTCGCTTTTGATTGCACAAACAATGTGGCGGAGTATGAAGCTTGTATTTTAGGGATCCAAGCCTCAATCGAAGCTAAGGTGAAGCGCCCAGAGGTCTTTGGCGATTCAGCTTTGGTCATCCACCAGGTAAGGGGAGTGGGAGACCAGAGATGCAAAGCTGATGCCTTATTAAGCTCGCCTCCAGGAATTGCTTGAACATTTTGAGGAGGTTACCTTCTCGAATATACCTAGAGAAGACAATCAGTTGGCTGATTCCCTAGCCACCTTATTGTCTATGTTTGAAATCGAGCGAGAAGAAGATATGCCTCTCATCCGCATCCAGCACTGCTCTAGACCGGCATTTTGTCAAGCAGTGGAGGTCGAACCAGATGGGAAGCCCTGGTATCACGATATCCGACAGTTCTTGAAGAATAAAGAATACCCCACCGACGCATCAGAAAATGACAAAAGAACCCTACGGAGACTAGCCACAGGTTTCTTCCTCAACGGGGAAATTCTATACAAAAGGAATCACGACATGGTCTTGCTCAGATGTGTAGACACAGTAGAAGCCAACAAAATTCTAAAGGAAGTTCACGAAGGGTCTTTTGGCGCTCACGCCAACGGACATGCAATGGCAAGGAAAATTCTTAGAGCCGGATACTATTGGCTGACCATGGAAGCCGACTGCTACAAACATGTCAAGACCTGTCACAAGTGCCAAGTGTATGCAAACAATGTCCACATGCCGGCCACGTCATTGAATGTGTTGTCGTCGCCCTGGCCATTCGCTATGTGGGAGATGGACGTCATCGGCCCAATCTAGCCCAAGGCATCCAATGTACACCGTTTCATACTGGTGGCCATTGACTACTTTACCAAATGGGTTGAGGCCGCTTCATATGCTAGTGTAACCCACAATATGGTAGTCAAATTCATGAAAAGGGAGCTGATATGCCGATACGGACTACCTAGCAGGCTCATCACAGACAATGGCTCTAATTTGAACAACAAGATGATGTCGGAGCTATGTGGCCAATTCAAGATCCAACATCACAACTCTTCCCCTTATCGACCAAAGATGAACAGAGCAGTCGAGGCGGCCAATAAAAATATCAAGATGATCATCCAAAAGATGGTGCTTTCATACCGAGATTGGCATGAAATGCTCCCTTATGCTTTACATGCATATCGGACCTCCGTCCGTACG
Source organism: Canavalia gladiata (assembly GCA_037954105.1). NCBI lineage: Eukaryota > Viridiplantae > Streptophyta > Magnoliopsida > Fabales > Fabaceae > Canavalia > Canavalia gladiata. Next base: position 35,094,415 of record CM075665.1, read on the forward strand.
TCTACTGGGGCAACGCCTTTCTCACTAGTGTATGGGATGGAAGCCGTACTCCCAATTAAAGTGGAGATCCCTTCATTAAGAATCTTGATGGATGCTAAATTGGAAGAAGCTGAATGGGTCCAAACCCGGATGGACCAATTGAACTTAATCGAGGAGAAAAGGTTGGCGGCGATATGCCATGGCCAAATATACCAAAGAAGAATGAAGAAAGCATTCAAAAAAAAGGTTCATCCTCGGGAATTCCAGGAAGGAGATTTGGTGATCAAAAGGTTGTTGCCTGTGCAGAAAGCGATGCAAGGGAAGTGGTCTCTGAACTATCACGGACCTTATGTAGTAAAGAAGGCTTTCTCCAGAGGCGCCTTGATCCTAGCCGACATGGACGGGAAGGACTTGCCTAATCCCATCAACTCAGACGTCGTTAAGAGGTATTACACTTAAAAGAAAGGCCCACTAGGTCGAAAACCCGCAAGGGCGTCCTAGGCAAAAGTTAGAGCAAATCGAGCAAAAGGGCCCGCTAGGTCGAAAACCCGTAAGGGCGGCCTAGGCAAAAATTAGGGCGAATCAAGAAAAAAATCCCGCTAGGTCGAAAACCCGCAAGGGCGGTCTAGGCAAAAATTAGGGCGATTCAAGCAGAAAAAGCCTGCTAGGTCGAAAACCCGCAAGGGCGGTCTAGGCAAAAGTTAGGGCAATTCGAGCATAAAAAGGCCCGCTAGGTCGAAAACCCGCAAGGGCGGCCTAGGAAAAATTAGGGTGATTCAAGCAGAAAAAGAAAAGAAAAGCCCGCTAGGTCAAGAATCTGTGAAAGCGACCTAGGCAAAAATCAGGGCAAAGCGGCGTCGACAAAATGAACAAAAGGGAGTCGTCGGGAGTCGACCCCCCAGCTAAGAAAGCTAAAAAGGGAGTGACAAGCGGTCTCCGTTCACACTAGGGCAAGCTAGCAGTCAAATGACGATCCAGTCCTTATACTGGGGCAAAATTGGCAAATATCTAGGGTTCTGAAAGGGGACGAACAGAACTAAGTTCGAACACAATAAAACGAGAGGTTCAAGACCGGTCTGGGGCAAGCTGAATAAACTGGGGCAAAATTTTGCTTCTTCAGAAGCTAGGTTGGCAGCACATGAAGATGTCGTTGAAGTACAATACTAGCACTAACCGTCTCAAAGGCAACCCACCAGGCAAAACCATGCCACCAAAACCAATAAACCATGAAATAACCTGCACCATTTTGATCATCTTGAAATTTTCCAGCCATATGCAACTGTATTTTATTTTTTCTAAATGTATATTGTAAAATGAAATCACTTAAATTTTGAATAACAATTACCATTACTGGCTGTTCAAGGTCGGAGTATGTCAAAATTTCTTAACTGCAAGTTCTTACTCACAGAAATCTTATCTTTTAAAAGAATGGCACTCGCGAAAGATATGCGTGTAAAAGCAAGGAAAGAAACAAGAAATTTACGGGGTCTAGCTCACTCTGAAGAACACGATCAATGCTAGAGGAAAGTTGGGAAGTCGGAGTCTGCACACAAGAGTCGCAAAGTTCTCCCCCTCAAGCGCCTACTAGTAGGCCATCACATTGCATGTTTAAATTTCTGCACCTCAGGCCTATGTTGTCAAGCCATTGCATCTTTAAATTTCTGCACCCTCGGCCTTTGTTGTCAAGCCATTGCATGTTTAAATTTCTGCACCTCAGGCCTATGTTGTCAGGTCGTTGCATCTTTAAATTTATGCACCCTCAGCCTATGGTGGCAGGCCATTACATAATTAAATTTCCGCACCCTCGGCCTATGTTGTCAGGCTGTTGCATCTTTAAATTTCTGCACCCTCGGCCTATGTTGTCAGGCCATTGCATGTTTAAATTTCCGCACCCTCAGCCTATGTTGTCAGGCCATTGCATGTTTAAATTTCTGCACCCTCGGCCTGTGTTGTCAGGCCATTGCATCTTTAAATTTCTGCACCCTCGACCTATGTTGTCTGGCCATTGCATGTTTAAATTTCCGCACCTCAGGCCTATGTTGTCAGGTTGTTGCATCTTTAAATTTCTGCACCCTCAGCCTATGTTGTCAGGCCATTGCATGTTTAAATTTCCGCACCCTCGGCCTATGTTGTCAGGTCGTTGCATCTTTAAATTTCTACACCTCTGGCCTATGTTGTCAAGCCCTTGCATGTTTAAATTCCTGCACCCTCGGCCTATGTTGTCAGGCCATTGCATGTTTAAATTTCTGCACCCTCAGGCCTATGTGGTCAAGCCATTGCATGTTTAAATTCCTGCACCCTCGGCCCATGTTGTCAGGCCATTGCATGTTTAAATTTCTGCACCTTCGGCCTATGTTGTCAGGCCATTGCATGTTTAAATTTCTGCACCTCCGGCCTATGTTGTCAAGCCATTGCATGTTTAAATTTCCGCACCCTCGGCCTATGTTGTCAGGCCATTGAATGTTTAAATTTCCGCATCCTCGGCCTATGTTGTCAGGCCATTACATGTTTAAATTTCTACACCTCCGGCCTATGTTGTCAGGCCATTGCATGTTTAAATTTCTGCACCTCCGGCCTATGTTGTCAGGCCATTGCATGTTTAAATTTCCGCACCCTCGACCTATGTTGTGAGGCCATTGCATGTTAAATTTCCGCATCCTCGGCCTATGTTGTCAGGCCATTGCATGTTTAAATTTCCGCATCGTCGGCCTATGTTGTCCGGCCATTGCATGTTTAATTTTCTGCACCTGCGGCCTATGTTGTCAGGCCATTGCATGTTAAATTTCTGCACCCTCGGCCTATGTTGCAGGCCATTGCACATTTAAATTTCCGCACTCCAGTCTATGTTGTCAGGCCATTGCACCTTTAAAATTATGCACCCGAGGCCTGTGTTGTCAGGCCGTTGCATATTTAAATTTCTGCACCTTCGACCTATGATGTCAGGCCTCACTCCAATTCACTTTCCTGCATTCTTGGCCTCCATGTCAAGTCGTTGACTCCCTCTCATTTCGCCTTGTCCGACCAAACAAGGTCCGTCAAATCTCCCTATCCTTTGCTCACACCCGTTTCACACCGTCTCATCCGCACGTCGGCAGTGTCCACAGCCTGGGCAGGCCACGCAAACGAATCCAGGGCTTCCCGAGACGCCTCGGGCGTAATGTGTTCACGTCTTTACTCATTTCCTGTCCTGATAATCCAAAGAGTCATCCCTCACATTATCAAGCAGGAAATAATTAAATAGGGGCAAAATTTAAAAAACAAATTTTGTCCGAGGCTCGCGACCGCTAAAGTTAGTTAACCCTAATTTAAATAAAAAATCAAAAATAACAAAATCAGAAAAAGAATAAAAAAAGTCAAAAAAATCAAAAAATCAAAAAATCAAAACATCAAAAAAAGAATAAAAAATCAAAAAATCACAAAAAGAATAAAAAAAATAATATTAAAATCAGAAAAAATCAAAAAATCAGAAAAAATCAAAAATCAGAAAAAGAATAAAAATAAAAAATTAGAAAAAATTAAAAATAATAAAAAATTAAAAAATCAGAAAAATAATAAAAAGAAAATCAGAAAAAGAATAAAAAATAAAAAATTAATTAATTAATTAAAATTAAATAAAATTAAAATTCTAATAAAAATAAATTCTGAAAAATCTAAAAATTAAATCTGGAAAATTAAATAAATTATAAAAGAAATTCTGAAAAATCTCAACATAAAATCTGGACAATTAATTAAATTCTCAAAGAAATTCTTTTAAATAAATTCGGGAAAACTAAATAAAATCTGGAAAATAAATTAAATTCTAAAAGAAATTTTGAAAAATTAATAAATTTTGGAAAATTAAATAAAAGAAAAGAAATTCAAAAAATAAATTAAAATCAAAAATAAGAAAATAAAAAAGAAAAAGGAAATTCCAAAAGGGAAGAAGGAAGTGGCTATAAAGAGGGGAGCATAAGGCGATTGAAGGGGTTGGAAATTTGGAGAAAAATTCCTTCTCTGCGGAGAGAATTCGAAGGATCCCTCTCTCTCTCTTCTCGAAAAGTCTTCGATCTTCTACAAGAAAGTTCCAGCGACGTTCGCCGCAGATTCTGCTTAGAAGGAGCAACGAGCTTTGCTTCGAACACCTCCAGTATGCTCAATCGAGTCAATTGGTAGGGCCAGTATTAGATGATTTTAGAACAGATCCGCTAGGAAGTAATTATGATGATAATCCCTTAGTCAGCTGAATAAGAACAACTCCGACTGAGAAACTTGCATGGCGAAGTCATCGCCGGCTAAGCTCGCGACTGAGAGTCCCTGTCCTTGCAAAATTGCTTCAAGCCGACACTGAAATTCGCGTCTACCTCATCGCACGCGCTGGAACTCATGTTATCAATCTCGACGAGGACTATAGGAGCTCTAGGCGGTGAACCTGGGTCGCGAGGGAGATGAGTCAGCCTCCTTGATCCTTCCCCTGTTCCAGGTGCAGGATACAGGGCGTCTTCGATTCGGCCTAACAGGACAACGAGATGATCGGAAGCGCGACGTAGGCCTTCGAACGGACTCCATAGTGGCATGAAACTCCGTCGGAGCCGACCCCGGCGTCGGCACGTTTCCGCCGGCAGTAATTCCCCGACGCAACATGAAGAGGATGGAGGAAAAGGCGGAGGCCCTTAGCGAGAAAGTGCACGAGAACTACGTCGGAGCCGCCACCAGCCATGCCGCACCGGAAGAGATTCTTCACCGCATCTCCGGCCACGTCGCAGGCCGTGCGGACCGCCCTCTACGTCATCTGAAATGGCGAATCGTCTCTCCCCATAGTGACTATGCAGCCCCAACGTCAAAAAGACCATACTGCCCTTGCCCCTTTTTCCAAAATACCCAAACAGTCCCCGCCTGTTAAAAATACCACACTGCCCTTGCCCTTTTCCCAAAATGCCCAAAAAGTCCCCGCTTGTCAAAAAGACGAAGGGTTTTGATTGCTCAAATCCTTCTCGGCTGCGGCAGCGCACACGGGTCTACGGCACACACGGGTCTGCGGTAGGCCGGCATCCTCACCGGGCGGCTCCAATGCTTGGCGTTGCCGAAAAAGCTCCAAAACGGGCCCCAAAACGGGTTTCTGGGGTTGAGGTCGACCTCAACTAGGCAAGCTCGGGTTGGCACAACGGCGGGCTCGGGACGAGCTTTCCGGCGGCGCCTCCCGGGCCTCGAGATTCATCCTGGAAAGAAAGTTATGATCGTTTGAAGCAAGCACGGCGGCCTGGTATAAAGCAGTTGATCGCGCCACACTTGACAAGTGCGATCATACCAGCACCAATGCACCGGATCCCATCAGAATTCCACAGTTAAGCGTGCTTGGCGAGAGTAGTACTGGGATGGGTGACCTCCTGGGAAGTCCTTGTGTTGCAGCTCCACCTTTTTGTGTCGGTCGATCTTATTCTTTTGATGACCTTCTGGTGGCGCGCAGGCGCAGGGTTTTGATTGCTCAAATGCTTCTCGACGGCGGCAGCGCACACGGTTCTGCGGCAGGCCGGCTTACTCACTGGGCGGCTCTGATGCTTGCCGTTGCTGAAAAAGCTCCCAAACGGGCCCCGAACAGGGTTCTGGGGTCGACGTCGACTTCAACCGGGCAAGCCCGGGTACGACGACGGCGAGCTCGGGACGAGCTTTCCAGTGGCGCCTCCCGGGCCTCTAGATTCATTCCGGACAGAAAGTTATGATCGTTTGAAGTGCGCACGGTGGCCCAACGGAGGTAAAAAATAGTTGATCGCGACAAACTTCACAGGTGCGATCATACCAGCACTAATATAACGGATCCCATCAGAACTCTGCAGCTAAGCGTGCTTGGGTGAGAGTAGTACTAGGATGGGTGACTTCCTGGGAAGTCCTCGTGTTGCACCCCTTCCTTTTTGCGTCCGTCCAGATTATTCTTTTGGTGACCTTCTGGTGGCGCTAAGGCGCAAGGTTTTGATTGCCGAAATCCTTCTCAACGGCGGCGGCGCACACGGGTCCGCAGCAGGCCGGCTTCCTCACTGGGCGGCTCCGATGCTTGGCGTTGCTGAAAAAGCTCCAAAACGGGCCCCGGAACAGGTTTTTGGGTTCGAGGTTGACCTCAACCGGGAAGGCCCGGTTTTGGACGGCAGCGGGCTCGCGACGAGCTTTCCAGCGGCGCCTCCCGGGTCTCGAGATTCATCCCGGACAGAAAGTTATGATTATTTGAAGCGCGCACGGCAGCCCGGCAAAGGCATAAAGCTGTTGATCGCGCCACACTTGAAAGGGGCGATCATCCCAGCACTAATGCACCGGATCTCATCAGAACCCCGCAGTTAAGCGTGCTTGGGCAAGAGTAATGCTGGGATGGGTGACCTCCTGGGAAGTCCTCGTGTTGCACCTCCTCCTTTTTGCGTCGGTCATTCATATTCTTTTGGTGACCTTCTGGTGCCGCGCAGGCGCAGGGATTTGATTGCTCAAATCCTTCTCGGCGGCGGCGTCGCACACAGGTCTACGGCAAGTCGGCTTCCTCATCGGCCGACTTTGATGCTTAGCGTTGCCGAAAAAGCTCCGGAACAGGTTTCTAGGGTCGAGGTCGACCTCAACCGGGAAGGCCCGGTTTGGGACGACGGCGGGCTCGGGACGAGCTTTTCAGCAGCGCCTCCCGGGCCTCGAGGTTCATTCTGGACAGAAAGTTATGATCGTTTGAAGCGCACACGGCGGTTCGGCGTAGGCATAAAATAGTTGATCGCGCCACACTTGACAGGTGCAATGATACCAGTACTAAAACCCCAGATTCCATCAGAACTCCATATTTAAGCGTGTTTGGCCGAGAGTAGTACTGGGATGGGGGACCTCCTAGGGAATCCTCGGGTTGCACCTCCTCCTTTTTGCGTCAGTCGGGCTTATTCTTTTGGTGACCTTTTGGTGGCGCTCACGCGCAGGGTTTTGATTGCTCAAATCCTTCTAGGCAGCAGCGGCATACACGGGTCTGTGGCAGGCCGGCTTCCTCACCAGGCGGCTCCGATCGTTGGCGTTGCTGCAAAAGCTCCGAAACAGGCCCGAAACGGGATTCTGGGGCCGAGGTCGACCTCAACCGGGCGAGCCCAAGTAGGGACAGCGGCGGGCTCGGTTCGAGCTTTCCAGTAGCGCCTCTCGTGCCTCAAGATTCATCCCGGACAGAAAGTTGTGATTGTCAACCGGGCGAGCCCAAGTAGGGACAGCGGCGGGCTCGGTTATAGCTTTCCAGCAGCGCCTCCCGTGCCTCAAGATTCAACCCGGACAGAAATTTGTGATTGTTTGAAGCGCGCACAGCGGCCCGGCGGAGGTATGAAGCAGTTGATCATGCCACACTTGACAAGTGCGATCATACCAGCACTAACACACCGGATCCCATCCAAACTCCACAGTTAAGCGTCCTTCGGCGAGAGTAGTATTGGGATGGGTGACCTCCATGGAAGTCCTCATTTTGCAGGGTTTTTATTGCTCACGTGCAGGATTTTTATTGCTCAAATCCTTCTCGGCGGCAGCGGCGTACACGGGTGTGCGGCAGGCCGGCTTCCTCACCAGGCGGCTTCGATCGTTGGCGTTGCCGCAAGACCTTCGAAACAGGGCCCGAAACGGGATTCTGGGGTCGAGGTCGACCTCAACCGGGCAAGTCCAAGTAGGGACAGCGGCGGGCTTGGGACGAGCTTTCCAGCGGCACCTCCCGGGCCTTAAGATTCATCCTGGACAGAAAGTTATGATCGTTTGAAGTGTGCACGGCGGCCCGGCGAAGGCATAAATCAGTTGATCACACCACACTTGATAGGTGCGATCATACCAGCACTAATGAACCGGATTCCAGCAGAACCCTGCAGTTAAGCATGCTTGGGCGAGAGTAGTACTGGGATGGGTGACCTCCTGGGAAGTCCTCATTTTGCACCTCTTCCTTTTTGCGTCGATCAGACTTATTCTTTTGGTGACCTTCTGGTGGTGCCCCATGTGAAGGGTTTTGATTGCTCAAATCCTTCTTGGCGGCGGTGGCGCACACGGGTCTGTGGTAGGCCAGCTTCCTCACCGGGCGGCTCCCATGTTTAGCGTGTCCGAAAAAGCTCCGAAATGGGTTTCTTGGGTCGAGGTCGACCTCAACCGAGCAGGCTAGGTTGGGACGGCGGCAAGCTTAGGACGAGCTTTCCAGCGGCACTTCTCGGGCCTCAAGATTCATCCCGGACATAAAGTTATGATTGTTTGAAGCGCGCACGGCGGCCAGGCGAAGGCATAAAGCAGTTGATCGCGCCACACTTGACAGGTGCGATCATTACAACATTAATGCATTGGATCCCATCACAACTCCGTAGCTAAGCGTGCTCGGGCGAGAGTAGTACTGGGATGGGTGACCTCTTGGGAAGTCCTCGTTTTGCACCTCCTCCTTTTTGCGTCGGTCGGACTTATTATTTTGGTGACCTTCTGGTGGCGCGCATGCGCAGGGTTTTGATTGGTCAATTTCTTCTCGGCGGCTGCGACGGTGCACACGTGTTTGTGGAAAGCCGGCTTCCTCAATGGGCATCTCCAATCCTTGGCGTTGCCGCAAAAGCTCCGACACGGACCCCAGAATGGGTTTGTGGGGTCGAGGTCGACCTCAACCGAGCAAGCCCGTGTTGGGACGGCGGCGGGCTTAGGATGAGCTTTCCAGCGGTGCCTCCCGAGCCTCGAGATTCATCCCGGACAAAAAGTTATGATCGTTTGAAGCGAGCACAGCGGCCCAGCGGAGGCATACAGCAGTTGATCGCGCCACACTTGACAGGTGCGATCATACCAACACAAATGCATTGGATCCCATCACAACTCCGACGTTAAGCGTGCATGGGCGAGAGTAGTACTGGGATCCCATCAGAACTCTGCAGTGAAGCGTGCTTGGGCGAGAGTGGTACTGGGATGGATGACCTCCTGGGAAGTGCTCGTGTTGCACGCCCTCCTTTTTGCGTCGGTTGGGCTTATTCTTTTGGTGGGCTTCTGGTGGCGCGCACGCGTAGGATTTTGATTGCTCAAATCCTTCTCAGCGACGGCGGCGCAGATAGTTGATCTCTTGGGAAGTCCTCGTGTTGCACCTCCTCCTTTTTGTACATCGGTCGGGCTTTTTCTTTTTTGTGACCTTCCGGTGGCGCGCAAGCGCATGGTTTTGATTGCTCAAATCCATCTCGGCAGCGGCGGCGAACACGGGTCCGCGGCAGGCCGGCTTCCTCACCAGGCGGCTCCGATCCTTGGCGTTGCCGTTAAAGCTCCAAAACGGGCCCCAGAACGGGTTTCTGGGGTTGAGGTTGACCTAAACAGGGCGAGCCCCGGTTGGAATGGCGGCAGCCTCGGGATGAGCTTTCCACGGCACCACCCGGGCCTCAAGATTCATCCCCGACAGAAAGTTATGATCGCTTGAAGCGCGCACGGCGGCCTGGTGAAGTCATAATGCAGTTGATTGCGCCACACTTGGCAGGTACGACCATACCAGTACTAATGCACCGGATCCCATCAAAACTCTACAGTTAAGCATGCTTGGGCGAGAGTAGTACTGGGATGGGTGACCTCCTTGGAAGTCCTCATTTTTCACCTCCTCCTTGTTGCGTCAGTCGGGCTTATTCTTTTGGTGACCTCCAAATGCCGGCGCAAACGGGTCCGCGGCAGGCTGGCTTCCTCACCGGCAGCTCCGATCCGTGGCGTTGCTGCAAAAGCTGTTAAACGGCCCTCGGAACGGATTTTTGGGGTCGAGGTCGACTTCAACCGGGCGAGCCTCGGTTGAGACGGCGGCAGGGTCAGGACGAGCTTTCCAGCGGGGCCTCCAGGGTCTCGAGATTCATCCCGGACAGAAAGTTATGATCGTTTCAAGTGCGCAAGGCGGCTCGGCGAAGGCATAAAGTAGTTGATCGCGCCACACTTGACAAGTGCGATCATACCAGCACTAATGCACCGGATCCCATCAGATCTCCGCAGTTAAGGGTGCTTGGGTGAGAGTAGTACTGGGATGGGTGACCTCCTGGGAAGTGTTTGTGTTGCACCTCCACCCTTCTGTGTCGATCGGGCTTATTCTTTTGGTGGCACACACGCGCAGGGTTTGATTACTCAAATCCTTCTCGGCGGCGGCGGTGGGCTAGGGACTGTGGCAAGTCAATTTCCTCACCTGGCGGCTCCGATCCTTGGCGTTGCCGCAAAAGCTCTGAAACGGGCTCCGAAACGGGTTTCTGGGGTCGAGGTCGACTATAACCGGGCGAGCCCGGGTGGGGACCGTGTCAGACTCGGGACGAGCTTTCGAGCGGTGCCTCCCGGGCCTCGAGATACATCCTGGACAGAAAGTTATGATCGTTGGAAGCGCGCACGGCGGCCCCGCGAAGGCATAAAGCAATTGATCGCGCCACACTTGACTGGTCCAATCATACCAGCACTAATGAGTTGGATCCCATCACAACTCCGCAGGTAAGCGTGCTTGGGCAAGAATAGTACTGGGAGGTGTGACCTCCTGGGAAGTCCTTGTGTTGCACCTCCTCTTTTTTGTGTCGGTCGAGCTTAGTCTTTTGGTGGCGCGCACGCGGAGGGTTTTGATTGCCCAAATCCTTCCTGGCGGCGGCGGCGGGCTCTGTACCGCGGCTGGTCGGTTTCCTCACCTGGCGACTCCAATCCTTGGCGTTGCCGCAAAAGCTTCGAGACTCGCCCCGGAACAGGTTTCTAGGGTCAAGGTCGATCTAAACCGGGCGAGCCCTGGTTGGGACGGCGGCAGGCTCGGGACGAGCTTTCCAGCGGCGCCTCCCGGGCCTCAAGATTTATCCCGGACAGAAAGTTATGATCGTTTAAGGCGCGCACGGCGGCCTGGCAAAGGCATAAAGCAGTTGATCGTGCCACACTTGACAGGTGTGATCATACTAGCACTAATGCACCGGATCCCATCAGAACTCCGCAGTGAAGCGTGCTTAGGCGAGAGTAGTATTGGGATGGGTGACCTCCTGGGAAGTTCTCGTTTTGCACCTCCTACTTTTTGCGTCGGTCGGACTTATTCTTTTGGTGACCTTCTGGTGGCGCACACACGTAAGGTTTTGATGGCTCAAATCCTTCTTGCCAGCGGTGGCGAACACGGATCCCTCGCAGGCCGGCTTCCTCACTAGGCGACTCCGATCCTTGGCGTTACCGCAAAAGCTTTGAAATGGGCTCCGGAACGGGTTTCTAGGGTCGAGATCGACCTTAATCGGGTGAGCCCGGGCCTGAACGGCAGTGGGCTTGGGATGAGCTTTCCAATGGTACCTCCCGGGCCTCGAGATTCTTCCCGGATAAAATGGTATGATCATTTGAAGCGCGCACGGCAGCCTAGCAAAGTCATAAAGCAGTTGATCGCGCCACACTTGGCAGGTGCGACCATACCAGTACTAATGCACCGGATCCCATCAGAACTCGCCAGTTAAGCATGCGCTGGTGATAGTAGTACTTGGATTGGTGACCTCCTTGGAAATCATCATTTTGCACCTCCTCCTTCTTGCGTCGATCGGGCATATTCTTCTGGTGACCTTCTGGGGGCGCACACGTGCAGGGTTTTGATTGCTCAAATCCTTATTGGCTGCGGCGGCGTACACAGGTCTGCGGCAGGCCAACTTCCTCACCAGGCGGCTCCGAAGCGGGCCCCGGAACGGGTTTCTACGGTTGATGTCGACCTGAACCGGGCGAGCCCAAGTTGGGATGGCGGCAGGCTTGGGATGTTCTTTCCACGGCACCACCCGAGCCTGGAGATTTATCCCAGACAGAAAGTTATGATCGTTTAAAGCGCGCACGGGGTCTTGGTGAAGTCATAAAGTAGTTGATCCCGCCACACTTGGCAAGGCGACCATGCCAGTACTAATGCACTGGATCCCATCAGAACATCGCAGTAAAGCGTGCTAGGGCGAGAGTAGTACTGGGATGGGTCACCTCCTTGGTAGTCCTAATGTTGCACCTCCTCCTTTTTGCGTCGGTAAGGCTTATTCTTTTGGTGACCTTCTGGTGCCGTACACGCGCAGGGTTTTGCTTGCTTATATCCTTCTCGGCAGCACTGACGCACACGGGTCCGCGGCAGGCTGGCTTCGTCACCGGGCAACTCTAATCCTTGGCGTTGCCGCAAAAGCCTCGAAACAGGCCCCGGAACGGGTTTTGGGGCTTGAGGTGAACCTCAACCGTGCGAGCCCCGGTTGGGACGGCGACGGGCTCTAAACGAGGTTTCTGACCGCACCTCCCGGGCCTCGAGATTCATCCCTGACAGCAAGTTATGATCGTTTGATGCGTGCACGACTGTCCGGGGAAGGGATAAAGAAGTTGACCGCGCCACACTTGACAGGTGCGATCATACCAGCACTAATGCACTGGATCCTATTAAAACATCGCAATTAAGCGTTCTGGGGCGAGAGTAGTACTAGGATGGCTGACCTCCTTCGAAGTCCTCGTATTCAACCTCCTTCGTGTTGCGTCGGTCAGGCCTATTCTTTTAGCGACCTCCAAGTGCCGGAGCACACGGGTCCGCAGCGGGCCGGCTTCCTCACCCGGCGGCTCCAATCCTTGGTGTTGTCATAAAAGCCCCGAAGCGGGCACCGGAAAGAGTTTTTGGGGTCTAGGTCGACCTCAACTAGGCGAGCCCAGGTTGGGATGGCGGCGGGCTCGGGACAAGCTTTCCAACGGCACCTCCCGGTTATCGGGATTCATCCTGGACAGAAAGTTATGATCTTTTGAAGAGCACACGATAACCCAACGAAGTCATAAAGCAGTTGATCGCGCCACAGTTGACAGGTGCGATCATACCAGCACTAATGCATCGGATCCCATCAGAACACTGTCGTTAAGCTTGCATGGGCGAGAGTAGCACTGCGATGGGTGACCTCCTCAGAAGTTCTCGTGTTGCACCTCCTCCTTTTTACGTCGGTCGGGTTTATTCTTTTGGTGACCTTCTGGTACTGCACACGCACACGGTTTTGCTTGCTCAAATCCTTCTCGGCAGCGGCGGTGCACATGGGTCTGCGGCAAGCCAGCTTCCTCACCGGAGGGCTTCAATCCTTGGCATTGCCGCAACAACCCCAAAACGGGCCCCGGAACGAGTTTTGGGGTCGAGGTCGACCTCAACCGAGCAAGCCCTAGTAGGGACGGCGGTGGGCTCGGGACGAGCTTTCAACCAGCATCTCTAGGGCCTCGAAATTCATCCCGGACAGAAAGTTATGATCGTTTGAAGCGTGCACGGCGGCCCGGCGAAGGCATGAAGCAGTTTACCGCACAACACTTAACAGGTGCGATCATACCAGCACTGATGCACCGAATCCCATCAGAACTCCGGTGTTAAGCGTCCTTGGGCGAGAGTAGTACTGGGATTGGTGACCTCATGGGAAGTCCTCGTGTAGCACCTCCTCCTTTTTCCATTGGTCGGGCTTATTCTTTTGGTGACCTTCTGGTGCCGACCACGGCAGGCCGACTTTCTCACTGGGTGGCTCTGATCCTTGGCGTTGCTGGAAAAGCCCTGAAATGGGCCCCAGAATGAGTTTTTGGGGTTGAGGTCGACGTCAACCAGGCAAGCCCAAGTTGGAACGGTGTCGGGCTGGGGACGAGCTTTCCAACCGCACCACCCGCGCCTTGAGATTCATCCCAAATAGAAAATTATGATCGTTTGAAGCGCGCACGGTGGCCCAGCGAAGTCATAAAGCAGTTGATCGCACAACACTTGGCAGGTGCGACCATACCAGTACTAATGCACCGGATCCCATCAGAACTCTGCTATTAAGCGTGCTTGGGTGAGAGTAATACTGGGATGGGTGACCTCCTGGGAATTACTAGGGTTGCACCTCCTCCTTTTAGGATGAGTTACCTGGAAAGTCCTTGTGTTGCACCTCCTCCTTTTTGTGTCGGCCGGACTTATTCTTTTGGTGACCTTCTAGTCCTGCACATGCGTAGGGTTTTGCTTCCTCAAATCTATCTCGGCGGCGGCGGCGCACACAGGTCCATGGCAGGCCAGTTTCTACACCAGGCGGCTCCGATCATCGACATTGCCACAAAAGCCCCGAAACGGGCCTCGGAACAGGATTTTAGGGTCAAGGTCGACCTCAACCGGGCGAGCCCTGGTGGGGACGGCGACGGGTTCGGGACGAGCTTTCCAATGACACCTCCCGAGCCTCGAGATTCATCCTGGACAGAAAGTTATGATTGTTTAAAGAGCGCACGACGGCCCGGCAAAGTCATAAAGCAGTTGACCGCGCCACACTTGACAGGTGCGCTCATACCAGTACTAATGCACCGGTCCCATCAGGACTCCGCAATGAAGCGTGCTTGGGCGAGAGTAGTACTGGGATGGGTGACCTCCTGGGAAGTCCTTGTGTTGCACTTCCTCCTTTTTACGTCAGTCGGGCTTATTCTTTTGCCGACCTTCTGGTGCCGCACACACGCAGGGTTTTGCTTGTTCAAATGCTTCTCGGCGGCGCACACGGGTCCGCCACATGCCGGCTTCCACACCATGCGGCTCTGATCCTTGCTGTTGCCACAAAAGCTCTAGAACGGGCCCCGAAAAGGGTTTTTGGGGTCGTTATCGACCTCAACCGGGCGAGCGTTGTATGTGACAGCGAGGGGCTCGGGACGTGCTTTCCAACGGCACCTCCTGGGTGTCGGGCCTCGAGATTCGTCCCGGACAAAAAGTTATGACTGTTTGAAGCGCGCACAGGGGCCCAGCGAAGGAAAAAAGTAGGTGATCGCACCACACTTGATAGGTGCCATCATACCAGTACTAATGCACCGGATCCCATCAGAACTTTGCAACTAAGCGTGCTTGGACGAGAGTAGTATTGGGATGGGTGACCTCCTTGTGGCATGCCAACTTTCGCATCGGGGGGCTTCGGTCCTTGGCGTTGCCGCAGAAGTTCTAAAATGGGCCCGGGGGGGGGGGGGAATTGACTTCAACCGGGTGAGCCCCAGTGTGGATGGCGGCGAGCTTGGGATAAGATTTTCAACGGCACCTCATGGGCCTTGAGATTCATTCTGGATAAAAGGTTATGATTATTTGAAGAGCACACAATGGCTCGTCGAAAGCATAAAGCAATTGATCGCGCCACACTTGATAGGTGTGATCATACCAGCACTAATGCTTCGGATCCCATCAGAACTTCGTAGTTAAGCGTGCTTGGGCGAGAGTAGTACTGGGATAGGTGACCTCGTGTTACACCTCCTTTTTGCATCGGTCGTGTTTATTCTTTTAATCCTTCTGATGCCGCACACACGCAAGGTTTTTGTTTGTTTAAATCCTTCCTGAAATGGGTTTTTCGGGTTGAAATTGACTTCAACCATGCGATCCTTAGTTGGGACGGCAACGAGCTCGTGGATACACAAAAGCCTTCAGCTAAAGTTCGAAAAGAAGAATTCCTTGAAGTCATATAGTGCACTAATTTGCTTGATCTTATAAATTGTAGCAAAATGATGTGCTTGTAGTCATAAACTGGGGTAAATGATGTGCTCAAAGTTATAAATTGGGGAAAATAATATGCTGGAAATGATAAATTGGGACAAATGATGTGTTGAAAATCACAAAAGGGTTTCACAATTTTAAGTGGAAGAAATTGACACCTCTACTTGTAAACTGGGACAAAATATATCTTTATAGTTATAAAATGGACAAGCGATGTGCTTGAAAGCTTAAAATGGGACAATTCAATGTTTCACAATTATTTTCCTTTGAAGCATGTTGATGGACCTTCAAGGGTACTAAAGTGTAGTACTAGTGTTGTTCATCTAAAAAGTACTACTGAAATTACAAAATTGTTCTACTCATGATACCACTGTAAATTATTTCATTCCTTCCAAACTCTACTTACATATCATTTTACAAAACATCAAAATTTCTCTATTTTGTAAATCCTTCCCTTCCTTCCAAGCTTTACTCTATGTGCATATCATTCTTCTAAACCTTTATTATCTTTGTAGATACAATCACACATTCTTTGCATAAAATTATTTTATTCCCCTCACCAATAATCTCGTCTTGCATTCCAACAATCATGTGTCAAAAGGAAACATGTGTTACCATTAGAAATAAAAGCATCATGGTTATTTTGATGATTTAAAAATTATGTTAACTCAATAACTCTTGATTGACATTGAATGATAGAGAAGGAACATTGTCATTTTCAACTTACTAGGATTCCAACAACCACATCATCTAAAAGGCACATTGGTTAGACATTCAACAATTGTTCAAGACGAACAATCGAAGCAAACCAACAATTTTTTCTCATTGTATAAAAAAATGAAAAAAATGATAGAAAAGGAAAAAGAAAAAGGAAAGAAAGAGAAGATCAAATAAAATGACAAACTCAAAAATAACATATTCCACTAGTTTTTTCAAAACTTTAATTTCACTCATTCAAATCATGCATTATATAGTTAGTATCAAGACATTACACATTATTACACAATCATTTTCAATTTAATAAATCAATGCATCATTATTTAATCCTATATCATCATATAATCATCATAATTTTCTCATACATTCTCACATTATAAAGATATTGTGGATTCATACAATTAAATAATTTGGAATACTTCAGCACAAGTTTTTGTTCTTTAGATTGTGAAGCTTATACCATGCATTTATACGGGCCTTGCTCTAAGTTAGGTTTCATAAAAAAATCCAACACCTATAGTCCACATACTCACTCCATTTTTACATCTTAGAAAGCACACACTCTTCCTTTTTATGTCTTAGGATCCATGCACCCATTGCATCAAAAAGGTCAACGCACCCTTCATATCTTAAGCGTCCAAACATCATTTGCATCTTAAGGGTCCACGTACCTTCTACATATCAAATGTTCATGCACCCTCTGCATACCAAGGGTCCACGTACCCTCTACATTTTAAGGGGTCACGCACCCACTACATCCAAAAGGTCCATGCACTCTCTGCATTCAAAGGGTCCACACACCCTCTACATCTCAAGGTTCCATGCACCCTCTCTATTTCAAGGGTCCACGTACCGTCCATATATCAAGGGTCCACGTACCCTCTGCATGCCAAGGCTCCACACGTCCTTTGCATCTTAAGGGTCCACGTATCCTCTGCATTAAAAAGGTCCACGCACCCTCTGCATCCAAGGGTCCACATACCTTCTGCAGGGTCCATGCATCCTAAGGGTCCACACACCCTCTGCATCCCAAGGGTTCACTCACCATCTGCATTCGAAAGGTCCATGCACCCTTTGCATTCAAAAGATCCATGCACCCTCTACATCCTAAGGGTCCACGCACCTTCTGCATCTCAAAGTTCCACACGCTTACTGCATTCCAAGGGTTCACGTACCCACTGCATTCCAAGGTCCACGTACACTCCGCATTCCAAGTTCCAAGTACCCTCCGCATTTCAAGACTCCACGCACCCTATGCACTCAAAGGGTCCATGCACCCTCTGCATCCCTAGGGTCTACGTACCCTTTGCATACCAAGGGTCGACATACCCATTGCATTCCAAGGGTCCACGTACCCAATCTATTCCAAGGGCCCAGTATCCACAACATTCCAAGGATCCACATATCCTCCACATTCCAAGAGTCCACGTACCCTTCGTTTTCCAAGGGTCCACACACCCTCTACACTCCAAGGGTCCATGCACCCTCAACATCCCAAGGATCCACACACCCTTTGAATTTCAAGGGTCCATGTACCTTCTGCATCCCAGGGGTCCATGCACCCTTCGCCTCCCTAGGGTCCACACATCACTTGTATCTGAAGTGTCTACATACCTAGAACATTTTGTCGCAACCGTAATTTTGACGAGAAGACGAACTCGCTAAAATTTTTGAAATAGAATTTATTTAGATTAAGTGTGGAGTCGCCACCAAATTTTTATTTAAGGGAAAATACTTGGAAAAAACCCTGACACGAGGAAGAGATTTAGGTTCGGGAGTCGGTTACGAGTGGGGAAGGTATTAGGCACCCCACTCGTCCGTTCCGGAGAACCGTACCCTTAAACTGAGTGTGTGATTTTTGAAAATAGTTTGATCCCTTAATTAGCATGGAAATAAATAACTTGATGGAGGTTAGCCTGACAGGACTTGATCCTACTCCTACGTATTCCCCGGTGCAATGGGAAACTCACGGCTTACGTAGTTCTGGTTTGTTTTGAAGGCTTGACCTTCGGAAATGCTTGAAAGAAAAGCATTTGAAAATGAGCATGTTGTTGTGGAAAACATTTTTAGAAGGATCCCTAATCCATATATGCACAGGGTCCAAGACAACTATGGCTGCACTCGGACCCATACGAATCTTTAAGCGGCGAACAACAGAAAAAGCTACCAGTTCGTGCTTAGAGCTCGTCGCGTGAGATTTAGAATCGCAAAATGATTTTTATTTTGTCCAAAAAGAAGGGAATTCCCAACCCACATATGCACAGGGTCCAAGACAACTACGGCTGCACTTGGACCCATATGAATCTCCAAACAGCGAACAGCAGAAAAAGCTACCAGTTTGTGCTTAGAGCTCATCGAGTGAGATTGAGAATTGAAAAACAAGTTTTTTATTTTGTAAAAAGGAAGGGGCAGTCCCAATCCACATATGCACAGGGCCCAAGACAACTACAGCTGCACTTGAACCCATACGAATCTCCAAACAGCGGACAGCAGAAAAAGCTACCAGTTTGTGCTTAGAGCTCATCGAGTGAGATTGAGAATTGCAAAACAAGTTTTTTATTTTGTAAAAAGGACGGGGTAGTCTCAATCCACATATGCACAGGGTCCAAGACAACTACGGCTGCACTTGGACTCATACGAATCTTTAAGCAGCGAACAGCAGAAAAAGCTACCAGTTCGTGCTTAGAGTTCGTTGTATGAAATAAAGGAATGCAAAATGGGATTTTTAGAAAGAGTTTTCTTGATTGTAGCTATTGGAGGCGTGGGGGGCTTAGGTGGAATTTCGGGAGGTTTTGGGGCCTAATTGTAATTTTGAGAAGTTTAGGGGCTTAATTGTAATTTTTGAAAGATTAGGAGGCTTAATTGTAATTTTGAGAAGTTTAAGGTTAAATTGCAATTTTAGGAAGTATGGGATCTGATTTGCAATTAGTGAAAAGTGGGGGTCTAATTTGCAATTAGTGAAAAGTGGGGGTCTAATTTGCAATTAGTGGAAAGTGGGGTCTAATTTGCAATTAGTGGAAAGTGGGGTCCATTATAATAATTTGCAATTAGTGGAAAGTGGGGCCCATTATAATAATTTATAGGAAGACAAAGTGCCAATTATGAGATCTGAAGCAAATGCGTAAAGGTCGCGAGCCTGACTTCTAGCCAGTGACATCATCAACCATCTATATGTGAACAAGGAGGTGGTCATACTGTTTTTCATTTTTGATGGGCCTACAGGTTGATGTTATGACACCTTTTGTTGAAAACATCCTCTGTAATTCGCATGCAAAAGGTCTCTTTGAACAGGGCTCCATCCCCCCACTGGGATTTGGACATTTACATTTGCACACTATTCTAATGGTGTCGGGACCCTCAGGATACGTACGCTCCTCCACGTGCACGGTTGCGTGCAAGCATGACCCACGTGGCCTCCATAGTGTGTCGACACGAACGCCCCTGTTGGGATCTTTCAATGATGCCATAACCACTTAGCAGAAGACGATGTATTGGGCTGAGAATTCTGATGAAATTCCTTCCCCTTTTGCATGATGCACAAAGCCCGAGCCAAGAATGACATATGTGTGGGGGTCTAAAGTAGGAGGCAGTAATTTAACCCCTTAAGAAAGCGAACTGTGATGCTTGATAGTTGCAGGAATCAAGCCAATGCATCGCTGCCTGAAGTTCCCATTACAAAGGACCAACGTTGTATGGTTGACGGCCATGTGTGAGAATCACGAAATTGCCTCGGCCACCATCCACTTTACGTATCAGTTTTGAGTCTTTACTACCAGTCGGTCACGTCGTCGAGGAAACGACGATGGGGGTGCTATTCTCACGTCTTGAGTTGTGTTAAAAGAGTCTCTTTTAGGCTAGATACTGGTGCGCCAGCTACCCTTGAGATGTTCGTTTGCAGCTTTGGTAGTTACCTCGGTTAGCAAGGTTGAAGATGGGTGTGGCTTGCTATGTCGGGTGATCACACATGTTGCTAATACAAGGAGGCATCAGCTCTGATCAGCATCATGACCTTCCTAAAAGGTGGTACATGTATGCGGCCACAACTTTATTAATGGGAGAGTACCTCAGCTCACTTCTTGTCAAGATCATGGGGCATGTGGTTCAGATTATAGGTACATATTTATAGAGTTACTAACAAAGAGAGGAATTCCTTATTCGACCATAATCTCTTAGCCTGAACCTAGGTCATGTGTGATCATCTTTTCACTTAGAGCGATCGTTGTTTGCAGTTGATGAGGTTAACTGCATTCGGGTAGTTTGATCGGACTGGGTTTGGATGATATTACTCCTATGAAAGCCTATGCACAGTTAACATGAGGGATTGGCTGTAGTCGAGAAGCAAAGCCTTCTCTATGTGCCTAATGTCACACTTATTGTTTATACACCAGGTTCCGCATAATGTCCACACCGTGCCTAGAATGCCCCATTGGATATGAGAACTGCCCCATAGTTTTGGGTCGACTAAAGAACTGGGTTTTAACACTGATACCCTCATCTACCCTGTCTTTTCAACTCGGAGCACCTTCTCGGTATAGTAGGAAGGAATATGTATTTACCTCATATAACGGATACCGAGGGCTGGTACCTGTGCGTGGCAATTTTCTTGAAAGGAATACAAGGGTATGAATAAGTGGCTTGAACCAGGATGAAGTCACGGATGAATGGATGTTTCTAACCTTGAAATTAGAATTCTGGTTGCTCATGATTGCTCCAACGCTTATGCATTATAGGGTAATACTTGGTGTGTCCATTGGCTTATGCATTATAGGCTAATACTTGGTGTGTCCATTGGCTTACGTAGCATGGAGTTTCATGTACAGTAGGGCCCTTTCTACCTACTCATTTTGCCGACCTGGAATTCATGAAAGAAGGTACAAGACTTGACGTCTACTGATCCGGGTAGATGTGTCTCTCGCCATCGTCGATGACCTCGAATGTATCTCTTTTCCTCATATGGGGGATCTTGGTGAGACCTGGCCACTGGTTATAGTTGTAGTTCTCATGTTGGGCAACAGATCTTTATGGCTAGGATTCAGAGAAGCCATGGTAACTCTAAGAATTTAGGTTCACATACAAAGGATAAGAGTTTTGTATATAGGTTTTGAGGAGTACCTAGGACGGCTTGCATTATTGATGCCAACATTTGTCGATCCTTTTTTCCGCTTTGTTTAGGATCGGAGGCAACATTCGAGGTATGCCAAAGATACCCGAATTCATATCAATAGGGGTTGTCACTTATCAAAGCATGGGGTATTGACGAAGTCCAGAACTTCTTCATCAAGATTTACCCGCCATTTCCCCAGGAAGTGTAGTGTGTAATTGCTAAATTTCCCTGATATTATTTCCAGATTTTATTACACTTTATCCCTTCCTCTTTTCAATTCTATATTTTTATTTTCTTTCACGTAAATTTTTATTTTTCTATTTTATTTATCTATTGTCATTATATTTTTATTTTTACTTTTCCTTCATCAATTATTCTTCATTTCATCTAGCCTTTATTTTCTTTTTATTCTTTTATATATTTTTTTAATAAATCTTTTTCTTTATTTATTTTTTTGTCTTTCTGTTTTCCTATTTATGTTTATTTTTTATTATTATTTTTCATTATCAAAGGTTTCTTGGTTAATTTACTATTTACTTACTTGATTTTTTAAAAAAGAGGGGTCTCGGACATAATTAGGTGTTTACAGTTTGCCCCTCTTTACTTATTTTCCTACCAGATAATGTGAGACATGATTCTCTAGATTATCGGGGTAGGAAATGAGTAAAGACGTGAACACATTATGTCTGAGGCAGGCTTTTGAAGGAGTACGAGCAGCAATAGAAGTCGTGAACCTCATGGATGCCTGGAGAATGACGATTGAATGACCTTACCGGCTTCGTGTGCCGATAGGGTTTAAATATGCGAGGCTTGATGACACAGCCTAATTAGGCTAAGTGAAATGAATGAGGGCCTGTTAGGATAGGTGTGGAATGCGATGGGATTGCTTGTCGGGCCAAACAAAATGAAATGAAAAATGGCCTGTTAAAACAGGCGAAGCAGAAGAGAATGGCCCATTACGAACGGGCTCAGTGAAGTGAAGACAACTTATTTAATGCGGGAACTAAAATGTAAGGTATATATAAGGCGGCCTGACAACATAGGCCAAGGTGTAGAAATGTAAGCTGGATGGCGGCCTGACACTATAGGCCAAAATGCAAAAATGAAAACTTGAGAATGGCCTGACACTATAGGCCAAGAATGCAGAAAAGAAAGCTTGAAAGGGGCCTGACATCATAGGCCAATATGCAGAGAAGTAAACTGGAGGGTGGCCTGACACTATAGGCCAAAAAGCAGAAAAGAAAGCTTGAACGGGGCATGACATCATAGGCCAATGTGCAGAAAAGTAAACTGGAGGATGGCCTGACATCATAGGCCAAAAGATGCAGAAATATGAATTTGAGAGATCTTGTTGCTGACAGGAAGGAAAGCAAAAGGGGTCCCGCTGTTGCCGGGAAAATGAAAATGAAATACCGCTGTTGCCAGGATAAATGCTAACCTGCTAGACAGGCAGACAGAAATTAAACATGCTCGAAGTCCTGTTCTTGACAGGAGTGCAAACGAGATCTCGCTGTTGCCGGGAAGATTGCAAATGAAATTCTGCTATTATCAGGATAAATGCAAACCTGCTTGACAGGCAGACAGAAATTAAACATGCTTGAAGTCCCGTTGTTGACAGGAGAATGTAAATGAGATCCCACTGTTGCCGGGAAGAATGCAAATGAAATCCTGCTTGACAGGCTAAGTGTAATTTAGACATGAAATCCTGCTTAACAGGATAAATGCAAATGAAATCCTGCTTGACAAAATGAGTGCAGAAATTTAAACATGGAATCCTGCCTGACAGGATAAATGCCAACGAAACCCTGCTTGACAGGATGAGTGCAGAAATATAAACATGGAATCCTGCTTGACAGGATAAATGCAAATGAAATCCTACTTGACAGGATGTATGCGGAAATCTAAACATGAAATCCTGTTTGACAGGATAAATGCAAACGAAATCCTGCTTGACAGGATGTATGCGGAAAATTTAAACATGAAATCCTGCTTGACAGGATAAATGCAAATGAAATCCTGCTTGACAGGATGAGTGCAGAAATTTAAACATGAAATCCTGCTTGACAGGATAAATGCAAATGAAATCCTGCTTGACAGGATGTATGCAGAAATCTAAACATGAAATCCTGCTTGACAGGATAAATGCAAATGAAATCCTGGTTGACAGGATGTATGCAGAAATTTAAACACAAAATCCTGCTTGACAGGATAAATGCAAACGAAATCCTGCTTGACAGGATGTATGCAGAAATTTAAACATGAAGTCCTGCTTGAAAGGAGAAATGCAAATGAAATCCTACTTGACAAGATGAGTGCAGAAATTTAAACATGAAATACTGCTTGACAGGATAAATGCAAATGAAATCCTTCTTGGCAGGATGAGTGCAGAAATTTAAACATGAAGTCCTGCTTGATAGGATAAATGCAAATGAAATCCTGCTTGACAGGATGTATGCAAAAATTTAAACACGAAGTCCTGCTTGACAAGAGGAATGCAAATGAAATCCTGCTTGACAGGATGAGTGCAGAAATCTAAACATGAAATTCTGGTTGACAGGATAAATGTAAATGAAATCTTTCTTGACAGGATGAGTGCAGAAATTTAAACATGGAATCCTGCTTGATAGGATATATGCAAACGAAATCCTGTTTGATAGAATGTATGCGGAAATTTAAACATGAAGTCCTGCTTGACAGGATGAATGCAAATGAAATCCAGCGTGGATAAATGTAATTGATGAAATCTTGTTGTTTCCAGGAACAATGCAAGCCTGTTTAAGACAGGCGAAGTGAAAAATATTAAATCGAAGTTGTGGGTTGTGAAGACAGATAAAGGGTGGAATGACCTGTTGAGCCAGGTAGAAGGTAAATGGGATTTGATCCTGTTATTGATAGGAAGGAATAGAAGGACAGGTATACACTTTGAACTGAAAAGAAACCTGTTGAGGCAGGTAAGATGAAAGCGACCTGTTAGGACAAGTGAGTGAGTGATCTAATTTGAAAGAGTGGCCTGTGAAGACAGGTGAGAGAATAGGAAGAGAAGGGACCTATTAAGGCAGGTAAGAGAGTGATCTAAGCTAACTTGATGACGGCCCGTGAAGATAAGCAAAGTTGGGATGACCTGTTAATGCAGGTGAAAGAAGATGAAAGCTACCTGTTAAGACAGGCAAGAGAATAATTAATTGTTTTGAACAACATTACTCGACGATTGTTTATCTTGAATAAACTTGAATAGCTTGCTGATTCTTCCTTGAACGCTAGGGTTCTTTTAGCTTTGATGATTGCTTCCTATTAAAGGAATATGGGCCTCAGTTTAAGTGACTTTTGACCATCGAGGAATGCCTCGATTTGAAGAGGGTTTTCGGTAAAGATCCTTGCCCCAGTTTGAATATTGAATTGGGATGTCCCATTTTGAACATTCGTGACAGGCGTTGGCCCCCCAGTTTTAACATTTGATTTTTTAGAAATCGGGATTGCCCCAAATTATCTTTTCTGAGCAAACATTTGCCCCAGTTTAATTCTTGATTTCATCATTTTCCGGCAATTGAGGATTGCCCTCAATTTGAATTTTATGGGCAAATGTTTTCCCCAGTTTGGATCATTTTCTGGCAATCGAGAATCGCCTCCAATTTGGATTTCTAAGCCGACGTTTTCCCTAGTTTTGTTAACTTGAGGATTGCCTCAACTTGCATTTTCTGGGCAAGCATTTTCTCCAGTTTGATTTTGATTTGCTTTTTCTAGAAGTGAGAGTTGCCTCAATTTAGAATTTTCTGGGCAAGCGTTTTCCCCAGTTTAGAGATTAAATTATGATGGATTTGGGTGATTGACACCCACTTTTCATAGAAGATTTGAAATGATATGTACAATGCTTAAATGAATGCAAAAGAATGCAATATTTTGAATGTGCTTGGAATTGATTTTTTAATGGAATGGATGCCATGTGATGCATGCCATGAGATGATTGGAAAAATTTTGTTTAATTCGTGATTTTTGATTCGACTTCCTCCCCTTCCCCAACAACCTTATAGTTGATATAAGGAAAATCAAGATTCAAGATGAGCTAGATCGACCCTGTCTTTTGACTTTTGGACCAATTTTGAATTTCCTTTCTAGGTCCTTGAGACCCAACACTGGTCAGCATTATTGCATGAGACACACACTCTTCCTTTCTTGAGTGGCATCATGATTTTCAGGAGGATGACTTTATAGGAGCGATCATGCCCTGTTGCAAAGGTTGAGGAGTCATCCGACTCATCATGACTTTTCAAAATTAATCTTTTTATCTTTTACAGTTTTCACATCTCTTTTAGCATGTGTACCTTTGAGGTATGAAAAAGTGTTTTTGAATGGTTTAATGGGAGAAGGTACTATATTTGAAAGGGTGAAGAATGTTGGTTTGATTGCCCTAATGGCATTTTTTGATGGAAAATGTTAATTCAAAGAAATGGCAAAATTTTGCCCCAGTTTTAAAAGGATGGAGAGGTAGATCTGATTGCCCAAATGGCACCTTTGGTGAACATGCCAATGCTGCTTTTCATAATCTCGATTGCCAAATTAACCACACTTGAGAAATGGAAAAAATTTTGTCCTAGTTTTAGGAGTTGTGAGGAGCAGAAGCATTTGAATTGTGCTCGGATTCTTGATTGACCTTAAATTTTGCCTGGCTAGTTTTAGGGTTTTCAACCTAGCAGGCCTTCTGTTTGCCCTGATTTTGCCTAGACCGCCCTTACGGGTTTTCAACCTAGCGAGCTCTTGATTTAGCACCATAACTTTTTCCTAGGTCACCTTTGAGGATGATGACCTAGCAGGCTTCTATTTGTGTGCCCTAACTTTTGCCTAGGTCACCTTTGAGGTTTTCGACCTAGCGGACTCTTGTTTGTATGCCCTAACTTTTGCATAGGTCTCCTTTGAGGATTTAGACCTAGTGGGCTTTCTTTGTTTTGATCCTAATTTTGCCTTAATTGTTTCCGTAATTCAACCTAGCAAGACCTTTTCTGGATCATGACTTTGTCGATCATTATTTTGAATTTTGACCTTACTTTTTGCTTGGATTATTTTGATTGTAATCCAACAGGTCTTTTCCTTTCTCTTTTTATTTGAAATTATTGACCCTGATTTTGCCTGGACCATTTTTTATTTCTAATCCAGCGGGTTCCTTTTCTTTTTCCTTGAATTTTGGACTTGATCTTTCATCGAGCCTTGCTTGGACTGCTTTGATTTTCAATTCAGCAAGTCTATTTTGTATCCCTAAATTTTTCCTGGATTCGAACTTTAGTCCAGAGGGATATTTATTGCCTTTTTGTTAGACCGAAGTGTTCCTTGGGGATTACAATGCAGGGTGTTTCAGGATCCCTGATTAGATTTTGTTTAGTCTGCTTCCTCATTAAATTTTCCTCTTTGAGTCTGATTAATAAGATGCTCAAAATTATTTATTACGGCAATGGCATCTTCACCAACTGGTGTTTATTTTTGGGTAAGGATAAGAAACAGGTTGAATGATAGAAAGAATGGTAAACTTTAAGAAGACAAGTCAATAAGGTAAAACACATACTCAAGAAGTATGAAAAATGTAAATTTTGTATTTATTGAGATTTATTTACAAAAGACTGACTTTGAAAAGTATGACAAATCTTGGATGATTTCCTTAATACAGGGCATCCTATTGTGCTACTTTGATTTATTTCAGCTAGCTGATGGATTCCCATAATTTGGCAATGGATTGTTTTTTGTGTTAGGAGAAAGCTTCCCAAAATCCAGCCATTTCGCATCGATTAAGCTTTGCACCTTACGCTTCAGTGCTATGCAATCCTCGGTAGAATGACCAATGAATCCTGCATGGTAGTCGCATCTAGCATTTGGATTGTACCAATTAGGATACGGTGGTTCCTGATGCTTCAAAGGGGAAACAGAAATCAGCGAGTTTTGGATTAGGTGAGGCAGCAGCTCTGTATAGGAGATCGGAATAGGATCGAATTGGATAGGCTTTTTCTCCTTTTCTGGTTTTTGTTAGGATTTTGGTTTATGGCTTGTGTTTGGGCCATGTATGGTGTTGGTGATCGGGTTTGTGGTGGATAGTTGTAAGTAGGAGGGTATGGTGTTTGGTAGGTGGCGGCGATGTAAGGATATGGTGTGTAAGGTGTGTATGGTGATGGTTGTTAATCGACTGGACCATAGGGTGCCACTTGAGGAGTGTATTGGCCTTGACCAAAAGCCACATTGTAGGTTTCACCTGCCTTTTTCTTCCCAGATCCACTGGAAGCGTTGACTGCGCCTGTGGGCTTTTGCACGATCTTTCCACGGCGCATGCCACCTTCAATCCTTTCTCCAATGATGACGACATCGGAGAAGCTAGAAGTCACATTGCCAATCATCTTGTCATAGAAAGGATTTTGGAGTGTGTCGACAAATGTGCTGACCATCTCTTTCTCAGATAGAGGAGGTTGTACCTGAGCGGCTAACTCCCTCCATCTTTGGGCATACTGCTTGAAGGTCTCGTCTCCCTTCTTGACCATGTTCTGGAGTTGGGTTCGGTCTGGAGCCATCTCCACATTGTACTGGTACTGTTTGAGGAAGGCATCTGCTAGGTCCCTCCATGAACGAGCGTGGGTCCGCTCTAGCTGAGTGTACCAAGTTGTAGCTGCCCCAGTTAAGCTGTCTTGAAAGAAATGGACAAGCAGCTTATCGTCGTGCATGCAGGGAGACATCTTCCTGCAGTACATGGTCAAGTGGCTCTTTGGGTAGCTAGTTCCTTGATATTTTTCAAATTCAGGAACTTTGAATTTTGGAGGGATGACCACGTCTGGGACCAGGCACAGATCGGCTGCATCTCTGGCTTCATAAGCACTTCCCTCAATTGCCCGGATCCTATCCTCTAGGATTCTCCACTTTTCAGTATCCTCCTTGGAAGGGTAGTTTGGGTATTCCTTAGGCGTGTGGTGAGGTTGAGAAGATGGTATGTATATAGGGTGAGGCCCTTGAGTGAACACAGGATTTGTTCCCCAAACAGCTGTTTGATGAGCTTGTGAGATGGTGTTTGGAGGTAGGTCATGTGTTTGGGTTTGTGTTTGAGCTTGTGTGTATGCATGCCCATGAGGAAACCCATAGTGAATCCCTTCGGTTGGTGGAGGTATGGTTAATGGTGAAGGGTTTTGTCGATTGAAACCAAGAGGATATAATGGGTCAGTTAGCTCTCCCGGAAGGTCCTTCTGTTTTGATAGTTGGATGGCCTCCATCAACCTGGCCATCTGCTCTTTCAGAGTCTTGACCTCATTTCTCAACTCCTCATTTTGTCTTTCCAACTCATCCATGATTCCTGATTGTGATCTGGTTCTATAAGGATGTCGAGGAAGTCTTTCTCTAATTTTTCTAAAGTTAAAAAATTAATTTCCTTGAGAAACAATTTGGATGCGAAAACTCACGAATGATAAAATGTTGATGCAATGAAAAATGTGTGGGATGATTTTTTAAAATCTCTTTTTTCCATGATAAATTTATGAAATGAATGCATGTATGCTATGCCTAAACAAATTTTGAGAATAATTGAGTGATTTAATTTATTTGCCTTTGATTTTTATGAATTTTGTATTTTTATTTTGCTAAAAAGACCTTTGATTTGGTTTGAAAAAGTTTTGCTAAAATATCCTAAGAAAGCATTCTTTAGGATTTCGAAACTTCATTTTCTCTCTTTTTACATCTTTTCATATTTTTAGAAATGTTTTTTCTAATTTTTCCTATTTCTAAAACATCCTTTTAGGTTTTCTTTGGAATCTTTTCAATATTTTCAAAATATTTTTTTCAAATTTTTTCTAGGAATTTTCTCCTTCTATTTTGATTTTTCTTGATTTTTATCTTGACTTAATTTTTATTATTTATTTATTTTTCTAATTTTTGTATCTCCCCAATTTTAGCTTTCAACCCCCTTTGTTACTTCGGATGGTTTGGTTCACATAAGTGCCTGTGAGCGGTGAACCTTGTATCTTGAAAGAGGTGTGTGTGCCCTCCTTGCCTTTTATGTGGGTTACCTATCTTAAGGGTCTATGGCCTTCTATATGAACCTCTCATAAGGTGGTTTGTAATCTTGTTGTGTAAGAGGTCACTAGAGCCAAGTTCCAGTCTGCAATGCTTGCCACAATAGCAGAAAAAGCTACCAGTTGTAGGGCATTACAAATAGGACGCACTCTAGCCGGGATTTTCGTGATAGTCAAACAGGACGTAAGCCCCAAAGTGACACCACTAGATCCCTCTATCCTAGGCTGCACTCAGACCCGAGTATAGGGCCCCACTCATGATAAATGCATATGCAGTGTATGAGGGCACACAAGTTTGGGATACCTACAATTGGGGAAATTGTACAGATATATAGCAATTTATTGTTTGTCTATCCTAGGGTTATGCAGAGAATAGACAAATAACCATAGATAGATAACAGATAAACAAACAAGAGATGCATAACCAAATAAATGAATCATGCAATAAATAAATCGTGCAAATGAACAGGGAAGGGATCAATTATGACACACTCAATTGAATGGGCTTGACTCTCTAAAGTCCCCAGTGGAGTCGCCATTTGTCGCAATCGTAATTCCGACGAGATGACGAACTCGCAAAAAATTTTGAAATAGAATTTATTTTGATTAAGTGTGGAGTCGCCACCAACTTTTTATTTAAGGGAAAATAATTGGAAAAATCCCTGACTCGAGGAAGAGATTTAGGTTCGGGAGTCGGTTACGAGTGGGGAAGGTGTTAGGCACCCCACTCGCTCGTTCCGGAGAACAGTACCCTTAAACTGAGTGTGTGATTTTTGAAAATAGTTTGATCCCTTAATTAGCATGGAAATAAAAAACTTGATGGAGGTTAGCCTGACAGGACTTGATCCTGCTCCTACGTATTCCACGGTGCAATGGGAAACTCAAAGCTTACGTAGTTCTGGTTTGTTTTGAAGGCTTGACCTTCGGAAATGCTTGAAAGAAAAGCATTTGAAAATGAACATGTTGTTGTGGAAAACATTTTTAGAAGGATCCCTAATCCACATATGCACAGGGTCCAAGATAACTATGGCTGCACTCAGACCCATACAAATCTTTAAGCAGCGAATAACAGAAAAAGCTACCAGTTGGTGCTTAGAGCTCCTTGCATGAGATTTAGACTCGCAAAATGATTTTTATTTTGTAAAAAAAGAAGGGCAATCCCAACCCACCCACATATGCACAGGGCCCAAGACAACTACGGCTGCACTTGGACCCAAGACAACTACGGCTGCACTTGGACCCATACGAATCTCCAAACAGCGGACAACAGAAAAAGCTACCAGTATGTGCTTAGAGCTCATCGAGTGAGATTGAGAATTGAAAAACAAGTTTTTTATTTTGTAAAAAGGAAGGGGCAGTCCCAATCCACATATGCACAAGGCCCAAGACAACTACAGCTGCACTTGAACCCATACGAATCTCCAAACAGCGGACAGCAGAAAAAGCTACCAGTTTGTGCTTAGAGCTCATCGAGTGAGATTGAGAATTGCAAAACAAGTTTTTTATTTTGTAAAAAGGAAGGGCTAGTCTCAATCCACATATGCACAGGGCCCAAGACAACTACGGCTGCACTTGGACCCATACGAATCTTTAAGCAGCGAACAGCAGAAAAAGCTACTAGTTCGTGCTTAGAGTTCGTTGCATGAAATCAAGGAATGCAAAATGGGATTTTTTAGAAAGAGTTTTCTTGATTGTAGCTATTGGAGGTGCAGGGGACTTAGGTGGAATTTCAGGAGGTTTTGGGGCCTAATTGTAATTTTGATAAGTTTAGGGGCCTAATTGTAATTTTGAGAAGTTTAGGGGCTTAATTGTAATTTTTGAAAGATTAGGAGGCTTAATTGTAATTTTGAGAAGTTTAGGGTTAAATTACAATTTTAGGAAGTATGGGATCTGATTTGCAATTAGTGAAAAGTGGGGGTCTATTTTGCAATTAGTGAAAAGTGGGGGTCTAATTTGCAATTAGTGGAAAGTGGGGTCTAATTTGCAATTAGTAGAAAGTGGGGTCCATTATAATAATTTGCAATTAGTGGAAAGTGGGGCCCATTATAATAATTTATAGGAAGACAAAGTGCCAATTATGAGATCTGAAGCAAATGCGTAAAGGTCGCGAGCCTGACTTTTAGCTAGTGACGTCACAACCATATATATGTGAACAAGGAGGTGGTCATACTGTTTTTCATTTTTGATGGGCCTACAGGTTGATGTTATGACACCTTTTGTTGAAAACATCCTCTGTAATTCGCATGCAAAAGGTTTCTTTGAACAGGGCTCCATCCCCCCACTGGGATTTGGACATTTACATTTTCACATTATTCTAATGGTGCCGCGACCCTCAGGATACGTACGCTCCTCCACGTGCACGGTTGCGTGCAAGCATGACCCACGTGGCCTCCATAGTGTGTCGACACGAACACCCCTGTTGGGATCTTTCAATGATGCCATAACCACTTAGCAGAAGACGATGTATTGGGCTGAGAATTCTGATGAAATTCCTTCCCCTTTTGCATGATGTACAAAGCCCGAGCCAAGAATGACATATGTGTGGGGGTCTAAAGTAGGAGGCAGTAATTTAACCCCTTAAGAAAGCGAACAGTGACGCTTGATAGTTGCAGGAATCAAGCCAATGCATCGCTGCCTGAAGTTCCCATTACGAAGGACCGATGTTGTATATTCGACGGTCATGTGTGAGAATCACGAAATTGCCTCGACCACCATCCACTTTACGTAGCAGTTTCGAGTGTTTACTACCGGCCGGTCACGTCATCAAGGAAACGACGATGGGGGTGCTATTCTCACGTCTTGAGCTGTGTTAAAAGAGAGTATCTTTTAGGCTAGATATTGGTGCACCAGCTACCCTTGAGATGTTAGTTTGCAGATTTGGTAGTTACCTCGGTTAGCAAGGTTGAAGACGGGTGTGGCTTGCTATGTCGGGTGATCACACATGTTGCTAATACAAGGAGGCATCAGCTCTGATCAGCATCATGACCTTCCTAAAAGGTGGTACAACTGTAGTATGCAGCCACAACTTTATTAATGGGAGAGTACCTCAGCTCTCTTCTTGTCAAGATCATGGGGCATGTGGTTCAGATTATAGGTACATATTTATAGAGTTACTAACAAAGAGAGGAATGCCCTATTTGACCGTAATCTCTTAGCCTGAACCTAAGTCATGTGTGATCATCTTTTCACTTAGAGCGATTGTTGTTTGCAGTTGATGAGGTTAACCGCATTCGGGTAGCTTGATCGGACTGGGTTTGGATGATATTACTCCTATGAAAACCTATGCATAGTTAACATGAAGGATTGGTTGTAGTCGAGAAGCAAAGCCTTATCTATGTGCCTAATGTCGCACTTATTGTTTATACACCAGGTTCCGCATAATGTCCACATCGTGCCTAGAATGCCCCCTTGGATATGAGAACTACCCCATAGTTTTGGGTCGACTAAAGAATTGGGTTTTAACACTGATACCCTCATATACCCTGTCTTTTCAACTCAGAGCACCTTCTCGGTATTGTAGGAAGGAATATGTATTTACCTTATATAACGGATACCGAGGGCTGGTACCTATGCCTTGCAATTTTCTTGAAAAGAATACAAGGGTATGAATAAGAGGCTTGAACCGAGATGAAGTCACGGATGAGTGGATGTTTCTAACCTTGAAATTAGAATTTTGGTTGCTCATAATTGCTCCAACGCTTATGCATTATAGGGTAATACTTGGTGTGTCCATTGGCTTACGTAGCATGGAGTTTCATGTACAGTAGGGCCCTTTCTACCTACTCATTTTGCCGACCTGGAATTCATGAAAGAAGGTACAAGACTTGACGTCTACGGATCCGGGTAGATGTGTCTCTCGCCATCGTCGATGACCTCGAATGTATCTCCTTTCCTCATATGGGGGATCTTGGTGAGACCTGGCCACTGGCTATAGTTGTAGTTCTCATGTTGGGCAACAGATCTTTATGGCTAGGATTCAGAGAAGCCATGGTAACTCCAAGAATTTAGGTTCACATACAAAGGATAAGAGTTCTGTATATAGGTTTTGAGGAGTACCTAGGACGGCTTGCATCATTGATGCCAACATTTTCCGGTCCTCTTTTCCGCCTTGTTTATGATCGGAGGCAACATTCAAGGTATGCCAAAGATACCCGAATTCATATCAATAGGGGTTGCGACTTATCAAAGCATGGGTTATTGACGAAGTCCAGAACTTCTTCGTCAAGATTTACCTGTCATTTCCCCAGGAAGTGTAGTGTGTAATTGCTAAATTCCCCTGATAAACTCCAGATTAATCCATTTCAAGAACAAACGTAGTAGAGGATTAATAGTGGTACACGATCCAAGGGTTCATTAGTTGAATTTCTAGTCCTATTATAACTCTTTCTAACACTGATTTTAATAGTACAAATTAACCTTAATACACTGCCGAATAAAATTTTCTTGCGATCAAGAATTAGTAACTAAGATATAATTAATGTATTTCAAGATTATGGAGTAAATTATCATACCTGTGCAAGGTCGTCGACTGGGAGGATCCCTTTTTCTTCCCCAGTAGGGTCTAAACTTTCTTTTTCAAGAGAGAATGTGCCGCCGCGAGTACTTCACGAACAGGGGATCGCCTCTTTCTTTCTCCACGCCCTCCCCAAGAAGAGTAGTCTTCGCTGCTGTTTTTCAGATATCTCTCTCACTACTTTTTCCAAAAGGGAACCAAAAACCCCGAACCTCCTCTCCTGTTTATCTTTCAATATTTATATGGCCTCTTCCCTGTAGCACTTTCAAATTTTGTTTAACCATCCGCTCCTCCGACTTACCCACCTGGCTTTTATTAATCCTTCCTTTTCAATTCTTCTTTTTACCTTTCTTTTTATTATTTACTTGTGTTTTTTATTTATTTATTACTGCAAGTTGATTTCCCACTTGTTCCTATTATAATTTTAATTATTTTCCCATTATTATTTCCATATTTTATTACACTTTATCTCTTCTTCTTTTCAATTCTATATTTTTATTTTCTTTCACGTAAATTTTTATTTTTCTATTTTATTTATCTATTGTCATTATATTTTTATTTTTACTTTTCTTTCATCAATTATTCTTCATTTCATGTGGCCTTTATTTTCTTTTTATTATTTTAAATATATTTTTTTAATCAATCTTTTTCTTTATTTATTTTTTTGTCTTTGTTTTCCTATTTATGTTTATTTTTTATTATTATTTTTCATTATCAAAGGTTTCTTGGTTAATTTACTATTTACTTACTTGATTTTTTAAAAAAGAGGGGTCTCAGACATAATTAGGTGTTTACACATTCCAAAGGCCTATGTACCCACAACATTTCAAGGGTCTACATACCCACAACATTCCAAAGGTCCACGTACTCACAACATTCCAAGGATACAGGCATCCTCCGCTTTCCAAGGGTGCACGGATCTCTGCATCCTAAGGATCACACACCTTCTGCATCCGAAGGGTCTACATACCCACAACATTCCAAGATTCCATATACCCACCATATTCCAAAGGTCCACGCACCCTCAGCTTTCCAGGGGTGAACGCACCCTCCGTTTTCCAAGGGTCCACGTACCCTCTGCACTCCAAGGATCCATGCACACTTTGTATCTTAAGGGTCCACACATCCTTTGAATTCCAAGGGTCAACATACCCTCTGCATTCTAAGGATCCACCTTATGCACTCAAAGGATCCACGCACCCTCTACATCTCAAGGGTCCACACATCATATACATCACAACGGTCCATACACCCTCTGCACTCCAAGGGTCCACGCACCCTTTGCATTCCAAGGGTATAGGCATCCTCTGCATCACAGGGGTCCACACATCCTCTACATCCTAAGAATCCAAGCACCATCTGTATCTGAAGGGTCCATGCACCCTTATCATTCAAAAGCTCTACACATCCTCTGCATTTCAAGGGAACATGTATTAATAGCATTCCAACGATCCATGCACCCTACGCATTCCAAGGGTCTATGTACCCTACGCTTTCCAATGGTCCATGCACCCTCTGCATCCTAAAGGTCAACATACCTTTTTCACACCAAGTGTCCATATACTCATTGCATTCCAAGGATCCATGCACCCACTACATTCCAAGGATCCAGTACCCACAACATTCCAAGGCTCCACGTACCTTCTGCATTCTGAGGGTCCACATACCCTCCACTTTCCAAGGGTCCACGCACCCCTGCACTCAAAGGGTCCACACACCCTCTGCACCCCATAGGTCCATGTACCCTCTATATCCCAAGGATCCACGCAACCTTTGACTTCTAAGGGTCCATGTACCTTCTGCATCACAAGGATTGACACTTCCTCCACCTCCCAAGGGTCGACACACCCTCTACATCTGAAGGGTCTACGTACCTACAGCATCCTAAGGGTCCACGCACTCTCTGAATTCTAAGAGTCCATGTACCTTCTGCATTCTAAAGGTCCATGCACCCTTCGCATCACAAGGATCCACACACCCTCTACACTCCAAGGGTCCATGCACCCTCTGCATTCCAAGGGTATAGGAACCCTCTGCATCCCAAGGGTCTACACACCCTCTAAGGGTCCACGTGCCCTCTACATCCTAAGGATCCAGCACCATCTGCATTAGAAAGGTTCATGCACCATCTACATCCGAAAGGTCCATGCATCCTCTGCATTCTAAGGGTTCACATACCCACTACATTCCAACAGTCCACATACCCATAGCATGCCAAGGGTCCACGTACCCACATCATTCTAAGGGTCCACGTAGCCACCGTATTCCAAGAGTCCACATACCTATTGCATCGAAAAAGGTCCATATACCCTCTACATTCCAAGGGTCCATGCATCCTCTGCATCCCAAGGGTATAAGTGCCCTATGCAATCCAAGGATCCACACACCATATGCAAATCCAACGGTCCATGCACCCTTTTCATTCCAAAGGTCCACGTACCCTCTATATTCCAAGGCTCCATGACCCTCTTCATGTTAAGGGTCTATGCACCCATTTCATTTCAAGGGTCCATGCATCCTATGCATGTTAAGGGTCTATGTACCCTCTCCATTTGAAGGGTCCATGCATTCTCTGCATTTGAACTGTCCATGCGCCCTTTTATTCTTAAGGGTCTATGCACCCTATACATCATCTTAAGTGTCCATGCACCCTATGCATCCTAAGGGTCCATGCACTATATGCATCTTAAGGGTCCACTCACCCTCCACATTCCAAGGGTCCATGCACACTCTACATTCCATGGGTCCACACAGCCTCCACATTCCAATGGTCGATGGACTATTTCCATTCAAGGGTTCACATATCCTCTACAATCCAAGGGTCCACATGCCCTTTGCAATCCAAGGATCCATGCACCCTTTGCATACTAAAGGTCCACGAATCCTCTCCATACCAAGGATCCACGCACCTTCTACTTCCCAAGGGTCCATGCACCCTCTACATCCTAAGGGTCTACACACCTTATACATTCCAAGGGCCCACGCATCCTAAGTATTCCAAGGCTCCATACGCCTTATGTATCTTAAAATTCCACGTATCTTCTGCATTCCAAGGGACCACACATCCTATTTTTTTTCCAACGATTAACGCACCCTATACATACCAAGGATCCACACACCTTTTGCATCCCAAGGGTCCACGCACCCTTTGCATCCTAAGGGTCTACACACCCTCTACATACCAAGGGTCCATGAACCTTCTGCATTCCAAAAGTCCATGCATCCTATGTATTCCAATGGTCCATGCACCTTATATATCTTAAGGATCCACGCACCTTATGTATCTTAAGGGTCCACGTACCCTCTGCATTCTAGGGATCCACACATCCTATGTATATTCTAAAGGTCCATGCACCCTATTCATCTTAAGGTTTCATGCACCTTCTACATTTGAAGGGTACATGCATCTTATGCATCTTAAGGGTCTATGCACCCTTCGGATTGCAAGGGTCCACACATCCTCTATTTGGAAGGGTCCACGCACCCTTTGCATTCCAAGGGTCAACAAACCATTTCCTTCCAAGGGTCCACGCACCTTCCGCACACCAAGGGTCCACATACCCTCTCCATTCTAAGGGTTCACGCACCCTCTTCATTCAAATGGTCCGTTCATGCACCCTCTACATTTTATACATTTTAAAGATCTGCACACCCTTCTCATTACAATGGTCCATGCACCCTTTATCTCAAGGTTCACACAACCTTTCCATTCTAATGGTTCACACATTCTTTTAATCTAAAATGTGCATGCCTCTTCTTTTGAAAGGTTCATGCACCTTCTTTATTCTAAGGGTCAATGAATCCTTTTCATTTCAAGGGTCTACACACCATTTTCATTCCAAGGATCCATGTATCCT
This sequence comes from Canavalia gladiata, assembly GCA_037954105.1. Classification (NCBI taxonomy): domain Eukaryota; kingdom Viridiplantae; phylum Streptophyta; class Magnoliopsida; order Fabales; family Fabaceae; genus Canavalia; species Canavalia gladiata. The sequence continues at coordinate 35,131,994 of CM075665.1, forward strand.
CAAAAAAAAATTACTTCACCTCTTTACTAATTTCTTACAAAAATAATATGAATAATATCATTATTCATATTATTTAATAAGAAATTTGTAAAGAGGGGTAAATGTGAATATCCATTTTTTTCTGAGGTATTAAAAAACAAAAAAAAAGATATAATGAAATAAAAAAAAATAAGAGAAATATAAGTCTCACATTGAATAGAATTAGAAATCCAAACTAACTTTGAAAGTCTCACATCGGAAGAATAAGACTTTATCACTCTATCATTCTCCTATATAAGGGAATAGAAGTCCCACATTAGACAGAGGTGACTTCTTCAACCTCTCATCCTTCTATATAAGGAGATGTCCTTGCCAAGGAAAATGGGGGGAGAACACTTGAGCTGCAAAGATCGTATTTGGAAGTATGCATCAAAGCGTAAACCTATCTTATATAATTTTTTTTATTTTCTTCTTAGGAATAATTTCTAAGTTTGGGAGTATGTAAAAGAGTAAATGTGTAAGCCCATATAGTTCTCATTCTAAGAGTAAAATCATAGGTCACTTTGGAACTTTTTTCATGTAAGCGTAACTAACTTTATTTTTCTATTTTTTTAATTTTTATCGTTTATTATTTTGTTCTTTTTATATTTGTTTTTAGTTTAGATTTTTTTACTTTTAAAATAATTAAAAAAATATTTTAAGTATGTGCAATGACCAAGTGAGATCAATTGAGTGGTAGATCCACCTTTGGTATTACTTGAAATATAAGAGTTTATTGAGTAGTCACATGCTAATTTGAATTCTATGCAAGAACGGACTACATTACTCACCTTGAAAAATTTTAAAATATTTTTCTTCTTAAAAATCATAAAAAAAATAAAATAAACAACCAATCTTTCAAATTTAAATTTTAATATCTTCAGAATTATCTTTTTCTAATAAATAAAAATCACAAAATAAATTCACTTCAACTTTTGAGATAAATAATTTTTTTTAAGAATTCAAAAATATATTTTACAAAAATTTCAAGCTCAATCTTTTATAAAAAAAGTCAAAAAAAAAACATTAAAATCTCTTTTCAAAGTTGAAAACTCATCAATATTTTTTTTATCAAGAACTAGGTAATTTTGATTTCCTCACTGCACCCAAGGATATGTAGGAGGGGGAACTGGACCCGTTAAGCTCAAATAAATTTTTAAACTCTTTTTCTCACTTATTTCATGAAGAAAAAATTCTTTAAATAAATTACATAAAATAAAATAAATTAGTAAAATAATCTTTGTAGAGTGATATAAATATTTTGAAAGTTAATCATATGTTTGCATAATTAATTAGAAGGTAACTATTTTTTAACGAACGTCGTAGGGTGCTAATACCTTCCCTACGTGTAAACAATTTCTGAATCCAAAATGGTTTTAAAGGTCATATATTTAAATTTTTTTAAAAATTTTCTTTAATAAATTTTGATGACAGCTCCTCTAATTTTATAAAAAAATTCATTTGTAATCTCATTATAATCTCGGTTGTGATATTATTCTAATAATATTATAAAATTTTTGTTATTTTAAAATCTATAATAAAAATATTTTATTCAATTTTTCACAAAAATAAAAATTTTAAATTTAAGTCTATAATATTTATAGAATTTGGATGATTTTGTGTCAATTTTGAAAATAAAAAATATTTTATACAACAAATATAAAATAGAAAATTGCAGTAATTTACTTTTTAGTTTAAACGATTTAAACTCCAAATACTTCTTTGATTATTTATTTTAGTTTTCTATAATTTATTAATATAGATTAAAATTTTGATTTTCAAGTTTTGCTCAAATTTACACCAATTTAAATCCTAAATATTTTATGATAATCATTTGTCATTTAACTTTTTAAATAATATTTCAAAAGATAAATAATAAACCATTTTTATCATGTTTTAAAAATTTACATAAATGGTTGTTGTTGTCTAATGATTAAAAATATTTTATTTTTTAAAATAAATATAATTGAAAATTTTAATTTTAATTTTAATTTATAAAAATGTACATAAGAAAATCAAATTTTTGAATATAAAAAATGTGTAAAAAATATTTATAAATTGATGTTTTTACTTACTTAAATAATTCAAGGTAATTATCATTGTGCATACGATATCAAAAATAAATTTAAAAGATAATAATAAATATTAGACACTGATGAAATAAAAAATTTATATAAAAACGTATTTATAAAAATTAAATAATTCTTAATAGCAAACTCTTATATAAAATTATTTTATTTCTAAGGTTTACATAGAATTGTTTATATTTTATAAATATGATAGACTTAAATTTAAAATTTTTAATTTCTAAATTAAATTTATAAAAATATTCTTATTAAAATTTTTAAATGATTATAAAAAATCTATATTCTTTGAAAATTAGAAAAACTCCATTCTATTTTATATAAATTATAATTGAATAGTTTTACAATAGTAAAAATTTTAATGGTAAAAATGTCAATTTAACATTTAAGATTATAAAATAAAATAAATAGTAAAAATGTTATTAATAAAAAAAGTATAAATCTCAAAGATTATTTTGGAATTAGTATAATAAAAAATTCAATGAATTACTAATTATTTTAATTATGAATAATTAATTTAGAAAAATATGATTTTATTTATCATTATTTAATAATTTAAAAATTAGTTTTATTCCATATAATTAATAATTTAAGTAGTTGATATTTTTATTAAATTTTGTAAAAATTTAATCAATCTATTTTTTAATATTAAACAGTAATTTATTTTAATTACTTGTTTTTTTAAGTTACTTTAATAGTATTGTAAAAAAAATTATTTTAAAATCTATAATAAAAACATTTTATTCAACTTTTTAAAAAAAATAAAGATTTTGAATTTAAGTGTGATATATTTATAGAATGTAAGAAATTCTGTGTAAATTTTGAAAATAAAAAAGACTTTATATAACAAATACAAAATAGAAGAAAGATTGTGGTAATTTACTTTTTAGTTTAAAATCGATTTAAACTCCTAATGCTTCTTTGATTATTAATTTTAGTTTTTCATAATTTATTATTATAGATTAAATTTTAGTTTTTCAAGATAGGCTTAAATTTAAATTTTAAATCTTTTATGATAATCATTAGTCATTTAATTTTTTAAATAGTATTTCAAAAATGCATATAATAAAACATTTGTATTATTTTTTAAACATATACAAATATTTTTTATCATCACATTTTACAAATGATTGAAAATTTTATTTTTTTAAATTAAAATGATTGAAAATTATAATTTTAGCTTGTAGAAATGTGAATAAGAATATTGAATTTTTGAGTTTAAAGAGATTTGTATACAAAAATATTTAAAAAATATTTAAGTATATTAATTATCTACAAACAACTCTTGATGTGGTAAAAATGTGAAAATCTTGATTGAGAGTTTTTTTAGAATAAAATATTAAAGAAAACATTTAATAATTTGGAATGTATATGTGAAATTTTTTTTCAAATTTTTTTTTCTAGTTTTCTAATTTAACATAACTTATTTGAGTGGTTCTAGATAAAATCACACTGAAATGTTTTGTTGTAGTGTATATTTTTTATATAGAGTAATTTTTTTATTTCTAATAATATGATTAATTATAAAAAATGAGTTAAAAAATATGTTTAATAGAGTATGTTATTATATTTTATTAAAATTAAAATAATTTATATAAAATTATTTGAATTTTCGTTCATATACATTTATGAAAAAATTAGGAGAAAAAAATAAAAAAAAATATTTTCATTTTTTGTTTATAAAAACATTTATTTAAATAAATTACACAAATATTATGTAACTAAACATTCATGATTAACTAACCCTAATTCTAACTACCACTTAAATTAATTAATTATCAAAATATTTTATATTTTTTGTGTAATTAGATGTTTAAGTAGATTGATTGTTGACTTATTATATTAACTTGAAATTTAACAAGTCTTAATTACTAAATTTTAATCTCTAGTAACAACGAATCAATTATGAGTGCTTGACATTATTCATTGAAATAATTATATATTTAACTTTATAAGAGAATAAGGTTTTATTAAAAAATAAAGGTATTGGTCACTCTCCATGTATAAAGACATAAATCATTGTAATTTTATAATTTTTTTTTTATCATTAACCAAATTTAAGTTAGAGTAACTAAAAATTTATCTTTCTACATTATCATTCTATAAAAAAATAAAATTTCATAATCCAAAGTTTTTTTTTTATAAAAAGTAATATTCTTTTAACCATCATTAAGTAAAAAGTCCTTGATTTATCCATGAATATAATAATTAGATTAACATCGAAGATTAGGTTAAACTTGATATTTATCAAATATGTGAATAATCTAATAAATTGTCTAAAATATATTGTATTAATTAAATTCTTATTCCATTCTTTTAGTGAAGAGTTCTTGATTTATCCATGAATATAATAATTAGATCAACATCGAAGATTAAGTTAGACCTAATATTTATCAAGTATATGATTAATCTAATAAATTTTCTAAAATATATTGTATTAATTGGATCCTTATTCCATTTCTTTTCAAATATGAAATCACTTTCAACAGATATGGCAACTAAATTGCATTGGTCTAGTTTAAATCTTCTCAATAAATCTATTGTATATTTACTTTGATGTATAACAATTTTATCATGTGTTCTTTTTAATTTTAATACCCAAGTAGCATAAATTATCCAAATCAATCATCTTAAATTTCATTATTTTTCTTTTGAATTTTGTCATCTTAGATTCATCACTAATGTATACAACAAATCATCAACTTAGAGATATCTAGCATATATTTTTACCTGTATATTTTTTTTCAAGGGAAAGTCTACCTATTTTTACATCAAGAATTTACATATACAACATATATTAAGGTCAAGGTCAAGGTCAAGAATGAATTTCTTACTATTTAGATTAGGTATTTTGATAAAAAAAAATTAGACTACGTCATACACATCAAAAAGTATATAATAATAATATATTTGACTAATCAAATGTCATAGTTTAAGAATAAATCTTTTGGATTAATTGATAATATTAGTTAAGTATTTGTAAAAGATTTCATTAATTTTTAAGTTATACCGATTAGACCTTATTATTTTTAGAATCAACAGCATTTACATAAACATCGAGATCCACTTAATAAAAATTAATTGACTTAGAAAGTTATCAATCCTTTTGTTCCAAGCTTAAGGTGATAGTTTAACCATATAGGACCTTTTTAAATCTGTATACATTTTCTTCCTATCCAACTACTACAAATCCAAGTGATTAAGCGACATAGACTTTCTCATCAAATGATCATTCAAAAAGGCCAACTTCACATCTAGTTGGTACATAGACCATTTTTTAAAACTTGCAAGAGCTTTACTGTCTTGACTATCTCCATTCTTTCCACGTGTAAAAACTTTACCAGAATCTAATCCAATTCTTTGTAGAAATATTTTGGCTACAAATCTAGCCTTATATTTAATCACATCATCATTGCGTTGGCTTTTATTGTTGAAAGATAGAAGTGAGAAGGTATAGAATGAACCCATGTGTCTCAACCACATAGTGGAACAACTATTTATAGTAAAGATCATTGGTCCAAGAGTTAATTACAAAGATATTTGGTTACCTAATTACCATAATTATAGCAATATAATTTTCCTAATTATAACATTACTATAATTACCTTATTTATTTGTTTCCATATTTCTATAATTACAAATCATTATCATATTTACATAGAATCTAACACTCACCCCAAACTAGAGCATATAAAATTATATACACCAAGTTTATTACATATATATCTAATTCTAGGGTTTCTCAAAGATTTAATAAAAATCCTCCAGTTAATCATTGAAGTTGACAAGTTTACAATAATATTTTTAGATAAGATCTTCTCCCTTATTAAGTGATAATCTATCTCAATATGATTGGTTCTCTCATGGAATACAGGACTTGAGACAATATGTCGTGTTGATCAATTATCACAAATAAGTTTCATTTGACCTATCTCACCAAACCTTATCTCTTTGAGCAATTACTTGAGTCAAATGAGCTCACAAGTGGCTAAAGTCATTGCTCGATATTGTTCTTCTACACTAGATCTTGAAACAATATTTTGTTTCTTACTTTTCCAAGAAACTAAATTACCACCAATAAGGATGCGATAGTTAGAGGTAGACCTCCTAGTAATGGGAGAGCTTGCCCAATATGCATCTAAATATCCTTTAACTCAGGTATAACTCTTACCTTTATATAAAAGACCTTTGCTTGAACTTCCTTTGACATACTTGAGACTGTGGATTACAATATCCCTATGCCCTTCACATGGAGAGTTAAGAAATTGGATTACCATACTAATTACAAAGGAAATGTCTAGATGAGTGACAATAAGATAGTTCAGCTTACCAACCAGTCTTCTATATCTTTGGATTTGAAAGTGGATCCCCTTATTCTGGTAGAAGTTTGACTTTAGGATCCATAGGAGTATCAACATGTTTTGCACTCATCAATCTAGTTTTTTCTAGGATATATATTGTGTACTTCTTTTGAAAAATCACTATGCCATTCTTGGATTGTGAAACCTCTATCCTTAAGAAGCATCAAATTTTTCCAAGGTATTTTGTTTAAAAATGGTAAAAAAAGATGTTATTTTAACTACGTGATGCCATGATGATACTACTTATAATAAAAATGTCATCTATGTATACTATTAGGTAAATGAATCCTATGACTGAATGATGAAAGAAAATCAAGTGGTTGACTTCACTCTAAGTCAAGTCAAATTGTTGAGACATGGTACTAACACAATCAAATCAAGCCCTCAAAGACCATATAAAAATTTCTAAATATGAAAAGCTTGTGAAGGGGACAATGATGTTTCTCCATATAAACTTCTTAAGTAAGATTGTCATGAAAGAATAAATTATTAATGTCAAGTTGGTGAAGGGGCCAATGATGAATAGCAGTCATAGATAAAATGAGCCAACAGAGGTCATCTCGGCCACAAGAGAAAAAATATCACCATATTCTAAGCCAAAGATTTGTATGCACCTTTAGCTACTAGGCGAGCCTTGAGATAGTCCACCTTGTCTTCAGAAGCAAATTTGATAATGTATACCCATCAGTAACCCACAACTAACTTAACAAAAGGAAGATGAATTAATTCATGGGTATCACTTTGTTGAAGAGCATTCATTTCATCAAGCATAGTTTGATTCAAACCAGAATGAGCAAAGACCTCACCTACATACTTAGGAACAAATATAAAAGACAAATTGGAGACACAAGTGTAATGGAAAGGAGATTAATGATGGTAATAGATATGAACATAGTGGGGGGCAAGGATTACAAGTAGAATGTATACCTTTATGAACTGCAATGGAAAGATTAATTGAAGGAGGTAAGATCGGAAAGGGCGAATAAGGTGACTCCAAAAGTGAGTTGGTAGTAGTACTATCACTTGTTGATGATGGTGTTAAAGACAGTTTCCAATGTTAATAGATCTTGAAGGGACAAGATGGTTATGTCAAGAACTTTACTAGGATGAAAATATAGATAGAGGACTAAAGAACATGTTAGACTTGAAAAATGTAACATCAGGAGAGATAATATAATGATAAAGAGTAGGAGAATAATACTTGTACCCTTTTTATGATTATGGATAACCTAAGAAGACATATTTATGTGAATGACCAGAGAGTTTATCGACCCCAAAACTAACATTATAGACAAGATAGGTAAATTCAAAGACTCGATTATGTAATGGATAGAGAGACTGGCATGGATACAAAACTTGGTGTGGAATTTTTCTTCCCAAAATAGATAATGGCATCCGAATGATAATATAGTAAGTTCTAAGGATAACATTACCTAAGAAACATAGAGAAATATGAGCATGAAGTAAAAGTACACGAGTAATTTGAAGGAGATATTTATTTTAATGTTTAGCAACCTCATTTTGTTAAAGGGTGTGAGGACAAGATGTATAATGGAGAATCCCATGAGAAATCCTGAAACTACGAAAAGAATTATATAAATATTCTTTTTACATTATCACTTTATAAAATACGAATAGGAATACCAATGTGAGTTTTTATTTTATTATAAAATGACTGAAAGATAGAAAATAACTTAGAACGTTCTTTCATTAAATAAATCTTAAGTACAAAAAAAATCATCAATAAAAATGAAAAAGTATTTAGATTCTAGAGAAAAAAGGACATGACTAGGATCCCAAATATCCTCCAAGTTGGAAATATTGGGGTGGCCTAGTTGAGCATAAATCATGACTGGAAAGTCCACCACAAATCCAATATGAGAGGAAGTTTTCAGGCAGTAAAGACCTCAAGACTCACATCCAAAACTAATCATCCTTCCTAATCTTCGATCCTATAGAGTGATAGGATCTTTTGTAAATGAAATAATGCAATCAAGTGTGAAAGTGAGGCAAATAGTAGATAATAAATTAAAAGGAGAACAAGGAACATAAAGAAAATTATTAATGGATATAGACAAAAGAATGAGAATATTACCAATAGATTGAGATCATGTTTATGAACCATTAGCCATAGTGATATGATGAAAAGAATTAGAAAGAAAAATAGTGGTGAAAATTGATTGATTAGCATTGATGTGATTGGTGGCCCTAGTATAAAGAATCCAAGAATATAGAGAGGAAGAATGAGAGAGTCCAGAAAAGGAATTACCAATGTGCGTAATCGGCAGAATGGAACCATAGCTTGACGTGTCTCACATCACTTCAAAAATTCATCATAAGAGACAAATGGTGGTTCAGTAGAAGTGAGAGAGAGACTTTCATAGTAACCTGAATAACTTTTTCCATACTAGAATGATGACCTTGGGAAGTATAACATCGATCAATTATGTGGCCAAGCTAGTGACAATTATCACACTTTAGTTGAGATTTTCCTTATTTACGAGGACATATATGCTCATTTTAATGAGACACCAAAGCCTAGGAATCCATAGGAGCACGAGGAACAACTAACTTAGTCTTAGCCAAGACACGGAGCAACGTGGATCAAGTAGAATCCATGGTAAAAATAGTGGAACAACCTAAAATTTGATCATGAACATAAGAATATGCCTCTAACAAGCCATTTAAGGCCAATAACATAAAGAATTGTTGTCATTTCTTAAGCTCTTTAGTTAAACTAGTAGCAAGGGATAAGATCTTATTAAAATCATAAAGAAGGCTAAAGACCTTACCTAAATAAGTAGCCATGAAATCATCAAATGAGTGGGCATCAATAATAGTCATAAGGTCATGAGAAACATTATAAAGATGTTGAGTGTAATTAGTATAAAGTGACTTCACCTAAGTCAAGATGGCTTCACATGTTATATTGGGTACGAAAAACATGACGTACAAAGGGATAAAAAGTTCCCTTAATAATACAACAAAGTTGGGTATCAATCTTCTTCCAACGTTCATGATCAATCTCAATAATATCAATAACCTTAGTGGTAAGGTAGACATCGTAATGTTGTCCTATTGGACAAAGATGAATGTTAGAAGCCCAAAAAAACATAATTATTACCATCAAACTTCTCAGTATAAAGAGGAGTAGTAGTCTGGTTGGTAAAGACAAGGACCTCAAACATAGGAGGATCAAAGACGGTCATGGTCAGCAAAAAAGATGGAGATCGGAAACTAAAGAGAAATGGTTGTTGGAATTTTTTTTATCAATGGACAATGGGTCCATTAAGTATGTCCCGGATTCGAGTTTTTTCTCATTAAGCTCTAGTACTATTTTGAGAGAAAGAAATGAGAAGATATATAATAAATCCATGTGTTTCAACCACATAACAGAACAAGCATTTATGGTAAAGATCATTGGTGCAAGATTTAATTACAGAAATATAGTTTTTTTAATTACAACATTATTATAATTATGATATTACTATGATTACTCTATTTATTTATTTATTTTTATCTTTCTCTAATTACAATATTTTTATCCTATTTACATAGAATATAACAATTTTGTAAACCTATTTAACAACTATAGATATTTTCTAAGGAGGAAAAGGGATAAGTTCCCCATGTATGATTCTTTTCTATTGATTTAATCATCTTTCATAGCATCAATCCACCTATAATTTTACATTACTTCCTCTAAACTAATTGGTTCAGTCCTCAAATAGAGGTAAGTGCATCAATTCACCTTTTGAGGCTATTGAAGAGTCTAACACCATTCATGTTGACTTCATTTATATTAGTGTTATTAAGATCAATCAACATCTTAGTTGATCTCTTCCTAGTATCTATGTCCCAATTCCAACCTTTAAACTTATCAATCACTACATCCCTACTTATCCCAACTTTTCCATTTCTCGTATTATATAATTTGTAACCCTTATGGGATGATACCTAATAGTATCATATGTTATCTTTTGCCATCTACTTTCTTCCTAAGTTGGTCAAGCACATGTCAGAATACTAAGGAACTAAAAACTCAAAAATAGTCTTATTTATCTAATTGACTAACAATGCTTCTTCTAGTAAAAATACTTTTCAACTTTGTTGGATAAAATATATATGTTGTACCAGTATAAAAAATCTCACCCTACAATTAGCTAGACATTCTTTTACTTTTAAGTATACTCCTTACTTTGTTCATGACTGTGCTATTCTTTCTCTTAGAATAACCACAAGACTAACTAATTGAGAAACTATATCTTATTAGTCTAATACACCTCTCCTTTGAATATTGCCATTGTTCCCCTAATCAAACGGTCTCTAATTTGTATTGTGGTTTTGATTACCTCTCTCTCTATCTCTCTTTCTCTCTCTCCTATTCTTTCGGTTTCCTTTTCTCTCTTGCTTTTATTATGTTCACCTTTATTTGTTGCATTAGATTAAGCCTACAAAGCCTATTTATAGGTCTTTTATGCACTTCCTTCATTTAATCTTTGTTCATAAGCCTCAAGTGACTGATACAATCTCATAATATCGAGATAATTCTCACGAAATAAACGTAAGAGTTTAAAATAAATATTGTTTGATATCTCCAAATGTTATACATTCATTCCTTAATATCATTCTTAATTTTAAAAGATAATAAATAAAACTAATTGATAAAAAATTTATCAATTTTGAGAAACCAACTAACTAAAAGATAAGAGATAAAAATAATAGATAAAAGAAACCATCAACTTTGAGAAAGTAGCTAACTAATAGATAAAGCTAAAGTTAACAAATAAAGATAAACTATTCAGACTATTAACTTAATTCCTTCGAATATCCATTGATATTTGTTATGCATCATATGTATTGTGGGTTTGACCATGCAAACTTTCATGCTATGTCGTGGGATCTTATCATTCCTTCCCCCTTGAAAATATGCCTTGTCATCAAGGTGTGAGTTAATAATAGGAACTTTGGCACTATGTCTTACAATTCTATCATTTCTCCCTCCTTAAAGGTACACCTTGTCCTCAAGGTGTATGTTGATATTGAGAACTCTGGTGTTGCACCTTACAATCATATCATGTCTTCCTCCTTGAAAGTACACATTGTCCTCAAGGTATAAGTTGACATTGGAAACTTTGGTGTTGCGCCTTAAGATTCTATCATTCCTTCTCCCTTGAAGTTGCACCTTGTCCTCATGGTGTATGTAAGGATAATGATGTTGCAGAACGATCACATCCTTCCTTTTTCCTTGAAGCCACATTTTATTCTCAAGATGTGTATGTTTGGATGATAATGTTGCAGAATGATCTCATCCTTCCTTTTTCCTTGAAGTTGAACTTTATCGTCAAGGTGTACGTCAGGATAATGATATTGTAAAACGATCTTATCATCCTTTATCCTATGAAGTTTCACCTTATCCTCAAGGTGTATTTTGAGATAACGATGTTGCAGAACGATCCAATCCTTCCTTTATCCTTGAAGCTTCACTTTTTCCTCAATGTGTAATTAGGAATAATGTTGCATAACAATCTCATCATTTCCTTCTCCTTCAAGTTGCACCTTATCTTCAAAGCATATGTCAGGATAATGGTGTTTAAGAACAATCTCATCATTCCTTACCCCTTGAAGATGCACCTTGTCCTCAAGGTGTAATTGGGGATAATGGTGTTACACGATGATCTCATCGTTCCTTTTCCCATGAAGCTGGATCTTATCCTCAAGGTATCTGCCAAGATAATGATGTTGAAGAACAATCTCATCATTTTTTTTCCTTGATGTTTCATGTTTTCCTCAATGTGTATGTTAGGATGATGATGTTGTAGAATGATCACACCATTCCTTCCTCCTTGAAGTTGTACGTAATCCTCAAGGTATATGTTGCAATAATGATGTTGCAGAACAATCTTATCATTCATTTTCCTTTGAAGTCGCACATTATACTTAAGGTGTATGTTGGGATAATAGTATTACATAATGATCTTACCATTCCTTCCTTCTTGAAGTTTCATGTTATCCTCAAGGTGTATGTTGCGATAATTGTGTTGCAGAATGATCTCATCATTCATTTTTCCTTGAAGTCGCATATTATGCTTACGGTGTATGTTGGGATAATAGTGTTGCAAAATGATCTCACCATTCCTTCCACCTTTGAAGTTGCACCTTGTACCAAGGTGTATGTTACGATAATGCTGTTACAAAACGATCTCATCATTCCTTACCCTATAAAATTGTATTTTATAGTCAAGATGTATGTTGAGATAATAATGTTGTAGAATGATCCCATCCTTTCTTTTCCCATGAAGATGCATGTTATCCTTAAGACACATGTGGGATAATGATGTTGAAGAACAATCTCAATATTTTTTGCCCCTTGAAGATGTATCTTGTCCTCAAGGTGTAATTGAGGATAATGGTATTGCATGTTGATTTCATCATCCCTTCCTCCTTGAATTTGTATCATGTTCTCACATAAAGTCCATATAGAATGTGAGATAACGGCCAACTTGTCCACAGTCTCATCCAAATTTAATTTTGTCGATAGATATTGTGATAATGTATCAGCTGTAATGATTCATTGTTCAAGCAAGTGAGAAGGGATTTTCTCGTCTATTTGATGTGGTTTATTAATTGTCTCATTTTCATCCTCATGCTCAATTTTTTCAAAATGTAAATTGGTCACAGTCATATCTGAATTTAATTTGGTTGGCAAACATGGTGACAATATGTTAGATGCATTGTGGGTGATTTATTGTTTAAGCAGGTGATAATGGATCTTCTCATTTGTTTGATGTGGTTTACTAATCATCTCGTTTTTATCCTTATACTTGGTTGTTCCAAAGCACAACTTAGTCATTGTCTCATCTGAATATGATTTGGTCGACAAACGTTGTGGTAATGTATCAGTTCCGTTGTGGGTAATTCCTTGTTCAAGCAAGTGATGAGAGATCTTCTCATCTATTTGATGTGGTTTACTAATAGTCTCATTTTCATCCTCGTACTCATTTGTTTCAAAGCGCAATGATAACCCTTCCACAAATAACTTCCATGTGATCTTTCTTTTCTTGTTTACATATGAGAACCAACATCACCATTGGTTGACTTCACTGCCAAGGTAGAATGAGACTAAACATACCTTTCTTGAGCCATAAATGTTGTGGGTAACAAAATACGATTTTTCTCAATCTAACCAAATATGAAGGTTTTCTCCAAGAAACTTAAAGAATTTCAACTAATTAGGATTTTTAGATTGATTCTTCTTTCCTTCTCCATTTAATTTTGTCAATTTACTTTGGATCATCGAATCTGAATTTGAGCTTTTACTTCTATTGTTAGAATTTGTAAATCTTAACGATGTTGATGAAGATAAGTGATGTCTATACTTGGATTTAGTGGGCATCCTCTTGAGAATCTCGTTGATGGACTCGTGCAATTCTTCCATGGACTCTCATATTCCTCCCACAGAGATTTGCCAGGCATTAAAACACTTTGTTGGTTGACATGTTGATGAGTGAAGTGTTGATGTGATTGCAACCTAACTCGAGCGAAGCGTTGATATGATCACAACTTGGCTCTAAATATTAATGGATACAATTTCATGGTATCGAGATAGTTCTCACGAAATAAACATAAGAATTTAAAACAAATATTTCTCACGAAATAAATATAAGAATTTAAAACAAATATTATTCAATGTCCCCAATTGTTATACATCCATTCTTTAAAGAATATCATTCTTAATTTTAAAAAATAATAAATAAAACTAATTGATAAAAGAAGTTATTAATTTTAAAAAATTAACTAATTAAAAGATAAAAAAAATTAATAAATAAAAAAAATTATTACCTTAAAAAAATAACTAACTAATAGATAAAGGTAAAATTAATAAATAAAAATAAACTATTCAAACTATTAAATAATATCCATTGATATTTATTATATATCGTATATATTATAAATTTGACTATAAAAAAATTTTACGCTGTGAAATTTTATCAATGAAGCTTTCATAACTTAAAATTTTGTAATTTGCCGCAACGTGCTTTTGCAATTGAAGGTTTTTGTTAGAATTGGTTTTTTGTTATGTTGGGAGTTTTAAGTTTTATTAGAAACTTATTTCTAAGCTAAAAGTTCTTGAATATGAATTATTTACTTCTCATTAATTAAAATGAATTTTAAAAATTAAAATTATCCAAAATTTCGTTCATAAAACACTTGCTTAAACACATTTATACCATTCATGAATAAATATTATTTACAAAGTAAAAATAATAATTTTTTAAAATCTTAAGAATTAAAATATAATATTTTTAAAAATTAATTTGAGAATATACGTAAAAAAAAAAATATGATCCAAGGCATTCATTATATTAAAACGTTGCTGGATTTTTTTAGTCTTATTTGTAATTTAAGACATACGAGAAACAATTTTTGCTAACAAAAGGTATTTTTTTCTAAGGTAACTCAAAGTAAACGCACTCAAAAGATAATTTTTTTAAAATATTAACCGATTATTTTTTAAAAGGACAATTATATATGTATGAGTCATAATATTTAAATTTTTTTTTATTTTTTTTTTAAGATGGCAAAAATATATTTATTATAATGTTAAAATAGTATAAAAAGATAATAATTAAATATAATTATAATATTTTTACATACAAGTAATATTATTTATTTATTTATTTATTTATATTTTGTCGTAATCGGAATTATGACGGAACGGTGAACAAAAAATTTTTAATAAAAGTAAAGGAGTCGCCATCAAAATTTATTAAAGAAAATTTTAAAAAAAATTTAAAAATTATAATTTTTGAAACCAATTTGGAATTGTGAATTATTTACAATAGGAAAGGTATGAATACTCTACGACGTACATTAAAAATGGTTATCTTCTTCTAATTAACTGTGTACGAATACAATTATTTATTTCACTCAACAAAATTTATTTTTATTGATTTGTGTTATTGATAAATAAGCTATTAAAAAAAATATTTATTTATTTTTATAAAATAAATGAAGAAAAAGATTCAAAAATTTATTTAAAAAAAGTTTAGAAAATCTTTTTTTTATTTTGTGTTTTAACATTTGAAAGAAAACATGCATAGGATTGGATTGAAGGTAGCAAATGGCTACTTAGAAAATTCTTACAAATCAAATAGTATCAAAAGTGGATCAATCACTCAATTAACAACCTTCATGTGAAAAAATAAAAATAAAATAAAAGATATCAATTAAAACTTATTTACATAATTTTTTTATTTTTATTATATTATTGAAATAAAATAAAAAAATATTATGAGTTAATAACTTTAATCGAGAAAAAAAAATGAAAATCACATATTAATTTTAAACTGATTGGGATACTAGAGAAACTTTAAACATCAGTTTTGGGAATTGAAAACATGTGTATTGAAAACCAAATAACAATGAACAAATGTAATATTACGGGTAGATCTTAGGAAACATGCATCGAGGCAAAACAGAAAAGGCAACAAATAAATATCAGGAACAAATTTTACATATCAAAATTGGAAATTAGGAAACAGGCAACAAAAGGAACCAGATCACTTCTGTATTAACGGGTTTAAAAGGTTGAATTTGATTTGTTCCTCTTCTTTACTCTTTACTCTATGTGTCCTTATCCTTTTGTTTAGCGTCCATCTTATGTCTTCATTCCGTCGATATGTTGTCTATGATTTCTTCTCTTACTCTTCTTATTTTTTTTTTTTGCTCTTTGTTAATGTACATATCTCATGTTTTCTTATACTTCTTCTTTTATTTATATGCCGTTAACTAAAACTATCTTGCCATTATCCCACTAATAATAATCGCTCTTACCTAAACAAAACTGATTGTTATTATCCAACTACCTATCAAAAATATCCTTTATCTCTTGTTCCTATTATCTTATTTTATTAAAAAACTTTTAATTTTTTATTATATATATATATATGACAAAATTAGTTATTCATATATTTTTTATATAACAATTGACAATTTTTTAAAAATAAAAAAAAAATTAATAAATATATTTAAATACAAACAAATGTATTTTAATATATATATATATATATGTGGCCATATTTTTTAATTTAATATCGTTATAATTTCTATAACAATCACATTTTATTAAAAAAATGTGTGCTATCTTCAAAAGAAAAAAATTGTAGTGTTGTCAAGCCTCCTAAATTATTAATAACGGATGGTTAGTTTAAATAATATATATCTAAGTTTTTTTTAACTAAAATTTAAGTCTTCTAAATAAAAGAAAATTGTTAAAAAAAATTATTTTCTATTATGTTGTGAATGTTTTTGTTTAAATATGATTTATTTTTTAAAGGCTACTTGTAGTTTTTATTTAAAAAAATTACAAATCAAATATAAAAGCTATCATTATAATAATGATTTTTCAATTCTATATATAAAATTTATTTAACTAATTTATGAAGTTTTAGTAACTTAGTCACTATTGTTAAATGTATTATTCATTTATATACTATTTATAAATGTATTTTTAATATTAAAAAGATTCATTATTTTTATTTATATTTATTTAATTAAAAATAGTTTTGTTAAAGTGCTAATTAACGCAACAAAGATTATAAATTAAATCTTATAGAAAGGAGATAAAAATTCTCTTTTAATTATTATAAAAAGGATTAGAGGGGATAGTATTTTAATAACCTAAATTCTTAAAACTAATTTTAAACATTAAAAGTAATAATTTTTATTAAAAATAAAATATTTGTTACACTTTAGATTGTAACTTTTAAATATTTATTTTTAAATAAATTTGTTAATTTTAAATATTTAAAACCAATTTTAAAATTTTTTAATATTAAATTATCAATTCAATTGATATCAATTGTTAATATTAATTTTAAATATTAAAAATAATAGTTTTATTAAAAGTTTTTATTATATACAATATAATAATTATTTCTCAAAAAAAAATTCTCTTTTAATTAATTAAAATAAATTTTAAAATTAATATTAATATTTTCCTTAAATTAAATTCAATTTAAAATCATGACTAGTATAATTCTAATAAATCGAACTCAGCTTATAAAAAATAACTTATAACTGATTTAGATGTAAACCGTTAACTATTTTTTAATATTCAACTATTAAATTAAAAATATAAGTAAAAAATCGGATTTGTATATGAAAATATTATTTCTCATCTTAAAGCATTAACTAGTGATATTAAATATATATTAAATATATATTAAATACTAGCTGCATGCATCTTGTCAGTACCGTACAAATAGCGGTTAATTCCAGCATATAATAGTAATGTGTAACGAGCACATTAAAGTTCAGAACTTCTGATCTTTAATGCTTTAACTCTTTTGGCATTGCCCTGTTGAGAAAGCTATCACGAAACACATAGAAACAAAGCAACGTTCACATTTGCAGAAGGATGCTGCAAATGGGCTTTTATCATTATTAACAAAACAATGGCAGCGTGTAAAAAGGATTAAGATAGACGAGCAAT
This sequence comes from Canavalia gladiata, assembly GCA_037954105.1. Lineage (NCBI taxonomy): Eukaryota > Viridiplantae > Streptophyta > Magnoliopsida > Fabales > Fabaceae > Canavalia > Canavalia gladiata. The sequence goes on from CM075665.1 coordinate 35,149,954, forward strand.
AAATAAAGAATCATACACAGGAACTGAATTTCATGAGTATCTTTGTCCACTTTATTAATTATTTAATCTTAGACAATATCTGATATGAGGTTAATTGCGCTGACTCACTCAAACCAAACAAGCACGTGGTTGATGCTACCTGAAAATATCCCAAATTCTAGGGAACCAAATTACCCAGCATTTGGTTAATCACTTATATTGGATCCTATTCATATCTAATTTAACTGCAGGACCCCACTGTAATGACTAGTATAGCAGCCTTTGAACCACAAGTGGAAGTGGCGCACCATAGCCAGCCATAGTGAAGAGTGACAACAAAAGGAAAATGAAAAAGCAAAGGACAAAAATAAGTAGTATGTACCTGCTGCAGTGAATATTTTTCACCTAAAGCAGTAAGCATTTTCATGCCTTTACCATGATTTCAACAATAAAAAAAACGTTTATATACAATACACTTTAATTTCACAAAAAAAAAAAAACAGCAAATATTTTTTTCATCGTAGAAAAGCAAAGAAAAACAATTATTCCATGAAACTTAATGGCATTTATAAAGGGCATTTCTGTTATTGTCCTGAAAACACTGCCTTTAAGATTAACAAAAGTCATAGAATAACAGACGATTCTCAACTCACTCCACTCGGCTGCAGCACCCGGCACGCTGACTCACTCCCTCAGTTATTAACTTGCCCGTTGGTGTTCGATGCTCCAAAATCTCGAGCCCCATTATCTCGCCACGTGGCGCTCACGTCCTACGTGTACACGCTCCTCGCTTTCGCTTTAAAAACGTTCTTGCTGCCTTCATTTCCACTGTTCCACCAAACCTAACGAAAAAGAAAAAGTAACACCCACAAAACAAAACTGTTAACACACAAAGCAGAAAAACCCCTTTGTTTTCTCTACTGTTACATCTTTCTCTTCAAAGCTTCAATCTCATCAATGGCGGAAGGTTCTGGAAGGAGACTTATCGTGGAGGTTTGCAACGCGAAGAACTTGATGCCAAAAGACGGTCAAGGAACCGCGAGTGCTTACGCGATTGTGGATTTCGATGGCCAGAGACGGCGAACCAAGACGAAATCGAGAGATCTCAATCCTCAATGGGACGAGAGGCTCGAGTTCATGGTCCATGACAAAGAGTCCATGGCTTTGGAAACGCTAGAGGTCAATCTCTACAACGACAAGAAGACCGGGAAACGAAGCACTTTCCTCGGTAAAGTGAAGATATCGGGAAGCACGTTCGTGAAGTCTGGTTCGGAAGCGATTGTGTACTATCCGTTAGAGAAAAGGAGCGTATTCTCACAGATCAAAGGAGAGCTTGGTCTCAAGGTTTGGTACGTTGAAGAAGTTCCACCGGAAACAGAGAACGCCTCTGAGCAGAAAACAGAGTCAGCACCGTCGGCAGAAGAGAAGCCATCAGAAAGTCACCAAGACGGAGAGAAGGAAGAAAAGATAGAGGAGAAGAAAGAAGATGAAAAGAAAGAAGAAGAGAATAAAGCCAAAGAGGAATCAAAAACAGAAGAAGAAAAACCGAAAGAGGAGGCTCCGGCGGAGGCGACACCGACACCGACACCGGCACCACCACCCTCTCCGGCGGAGGTGGAGAATCCACCTATTGCGCAATCAGAGAAGCCGAAGCAGCAAAAGGAAAAGCACATCCAAGTGCAAAAGCGTGCTGATCTGAATGTGAGCGATCACGAACTACGATCTCTGAGTAGAGACCGAAGCCGCAGCGCTTACGATCTCGTGGATCGCATGCCGTTTCTCTATGTTCGCGTCGTGAAGGCCAAGCGAGCCAAATCGGAACCAGACTCCACCGTTTACTCGAAGCTTGTGATTGGAACTCACAGCGTTAAGACCAAAAGTGAAAGTGAAAACAAAGATTGGGATCAGGTCTTTGCCTTCGATAAAGAGGGCCTCAATTCGACGTCGTTGGAGGTGTCCGTTTGGTCAGAGGAGAAGAAAGAAGGGGAACAAAGCAGCGAGTGTTGTCTCGGAACGGTATCGTTTGATTTGCAGGAGGTGCCTAAAAGAGTTCCTCCGGATAGTCCTCTGGCTCCGCAGTGGTACACTCTGGAATCTGAATCTTCACCGGGAAATGACGTCATGCTCGCCGTTTGGATCGGAACTCAAGCCGATGAGGCTTTTCAGGAGGCTTGGCAATCAGATTCCGGTGGATTGATAGCGGAGACCCGAGCCAAGGTGTACCTGTCTCCCAAGCTTTGGTATTTGAGACTAACGGTCATCCAAACCCAGGACTTGCAGCTAGGTTCGGAACCCGAACCGAAGGTAAGGAATCCTGAGCTTTACGTTAAGGCTCAGCTCGGCGCACAGGTTTTTAAAACAGGAAGAACTTCACCCGGCTTGGCTAACCCAACATGGAACGAAGACCTCACATTTGTAGCAGCCGAGCCGTTTGAGCCGTTTCTAGTTGTGACAGTGGAAGACGTGGCAAATTCTAAAACAATTGGTAACGCAAAAATCCACGTGTCATCAATCGAGCGGAGAACAGATGATCGAACGGATCCGAAGTCTAGATGGTTCAACCTATCCAATGAAGATGAGAACCGGTCGTACACAGGTAGAATCCACGTCCGAGTTTGCTTAGAAGGTGGGTATCACGTGATAGACGAAGCCGCTCACGTGACCAGCGACGTTCGAGCCTCGGCCAAACAACTCGCGAAGCCTGCAATTGGTTTGCTCGAGGTTGGGATTCGCGGCGCCACTAACCTTCTGCCAGTGAAGACCAAAGACGGGACACGTGGAACCACAGATGCATACGTGGTAGCCAAATACGGACCCAAGTGGGTCCGTACCCGAACCATCATGGACCGGTTCAACCCGAGATGGAACGAACAGTACACGTGGGATGTTTACGACCCTTGCACGGTGCTCACCATCGGCGTCTTCGATAACGGAAGATACAAGCGCAGTGACGATGGAAAACCTAACAGAGATTGTAGGGTGGGGAAAATTCGTGTGCGGTTGTCCACACTGGACACCAACCGGGTTTACGTAAACTCGTATTCCTTAACCGTTTTGCTGCCATGTGGTGCCAAGAGAATGGGGGAGATAGAGATTGCAGTGAGATTCTCATGCTCCTCGTGGTTGAGTCTCATGCAGGCCTATGCAAGCCCAATTCTTCCACGAATGCACTATGTTCGTCCATTCGGTCCGGCCCAACAAGACACCCTTCGCCAAACGGCTATGAGGATAGTAACGGCTCGGCTGGCCCGTTCTGAACCGCCTTTGGGTCAGGAAGTGGTTCAGTTCATGCTAGATTCTGACACGCACGTGTGGAGCATGCGGCGGAGCAAGGCAAACTGGTTCAGGGTGGTGGGTTGTCTGTCACGTGCGGCGACGTTACTGCGTTGGGTGGATGGGATTCGCATGTGGGTACATCCCCCCACCACGGTTTTGGTGCACGTGCTGCTTGCAGCGGTTGTGTTGTGTCCTTATCTAGTGCTCCCTACCGTGTTTATGTATGCATTCTTGATTTTACTATTGAGATTCCGTTACAGACAGAGGGTCCCACAAAACATGGATCCGAGGATGTCTTACATGGACATGGTGAGCCTGGACGAGCTGGACGAGGAGTTCGACGGGTTTCCGACCGCGCGTCCCGCGGAGGTGATTCGGATCAGGTACGATAGGGTGCGCGCCCTTGCGGGGAGGGCGCAGACTCTGCTGGGTGACGTGGCGGCACAGGGGGAACGCTTGGAGGCGCTGTTTAGCTGGCGGGACCCACGTGCTACGGGGATCTTTGCAGTGCTGTGTTTAGTGATGTCATTGCTCTTCTACGCGGTGCCGTTTAAGGGCTTTGTGTTGGTGGCTGGGTCCTATTACCTGCGCCACCCGAGGTTCCGCGACGACATGCCGTCTATCCCTGCAAACTTTTTCCGGCGACTTCCGTCGTTTTCTGATCAGATTATGTGATGAACATATATCTATAGATATTAGTTTATTTAGTTGTTAGGGTGACACTTCTTTTATGGGTTTGTTTATGTTATTTATTGAGGAGTATTATTTATTTATTTATTAATTCGTTTATTTCTTATGATTTATAATGTGTCAATTTGGGAACGCTCTTTGGGAAGGAAAGACAAACGTGGCTTAATGTGAGAAAAAAGTTGTTAGATTCGATTTTTAGCTTTCTAAACCAGAAAGTGAGGAAATACATGCATCAGAATTTTTCTCAATAGTACTCCCAAATTTCAATATTTTTGGTTTGGCAGTTGGAGGGATCAATTTAGTGCTAATTTCCCTTAAATGTTAATGTAATATTTCAGTTATAAGATTCTTGAATCAGTTATGTTAGCAAAACTAAAGGTAACTTTAGAGTTAAAGAAAAAAAGAAAAGAAGGGGGGAAATAAGAAACCAAAAAACAAAAGGTGACTTTAGAAGCATGCGGCTTAGAGCTCAACACAAAAGATAGAAATTAAGCTGTGTTTTTTTCGCTATTTTTTAAAATTTGGGGTCGCAAACTTCTTTTAAACGAATAATGAAAGATTGATACATATTATATATATTTATACATATTTAATATTAATTAAATATAATATATTAAAATAAAAAGTTTAAATTTTTTTAAAATTTATTAAAATTTTAGACCAAACTCAAGAAAAAGTTAACAAATTTTTTATTTATTATAATATTTTTAATCTTTAATCATATTAAATTTATTCGAGTGATTTTACCATTACAATAGGAATAGAAATATTAAATTTATTTGAGTAATTTTACCATTACAACTTCAACACAAAATTTATATATTTTTATTAAAATTAATATTTACATTTTTATTTTCAAATTTTTTTAAAATATAATTTTAATTTATATTTTATTTTGTTTTATTTTTTTAAACGGATGAAATAAAAAAATAACGTAAAATAACAATTAGGTGTAGTATTATGCAATCTATAAAAAAATTGAAAAGAAAGTAAGATAGATATTGTATGATTGAGTTATATTTTATAAATATAAAAAAATTGTTTTATTCAAAATATTTTATAATTAATTTATATTTTACTTTAAATTTTTAAATTTTTAATAAAAATAAAATATTTTTAGATTTTTATTAAAATAAATCATTTATAATTAAGACTTCAATTTTTCTAATAAAGAAGGTTTCAAATAATATTGAATAACAATATCATAGAAATTATAATTAAAATATTTTTAAAAATAAAAAAAAATTAATTATAATTAATATAACTTATTCTAACCTAATAAGATAATATCCTAATCAGAATTAAAATATTTTAAAAAATAAAAAAATTTAAGTTAAGGTTTAAAAATAAATTATATTTAATGTTTAAAATAATATCAAAATTTATTTAATTTTAATATTGTATCATTTACAACTATTAAATTTTAAAAATCTTATGTACTTTTATAATTTTTTAAAATAAATTAGATTATTTTTGTAATAATAAATTTAATAAAATTTTATGATATTTTTATATTTGGATAAATTTTGTTATAGTTTTATATTTAAAAAATATAAATATTTTTTTTTGTACTTTAAAATTATATTTTAAAAAAAATTCTGTAAACAAAGATGTAAATATTAATTTTAATAAAAATAAATAAAAATATTTTAATAAAATTTAAAAAATTTTGATTTTTATTTATAAACTTTTCATTTTAATATATTATATTTAATTAACATTGAATATGTACAATCATATATACTCCCTTATTAAAAGAGATTTGCTACCAGATTCATAAAGATAGCAGAGAATTAAGCAGAGTTGTAAACAAAATTTGAATAAATGTAAAACATTAAAACTTTAGAAAGAAGTCTTAGGATAATATAACTGGTCTGTGCATTCTGTCAGAATTAAGGAGTGCTAACCTGAATTTATAGCTTTTACATCTAGATATAACCGAGTTGGGACTTGCGTATGGATTTAAATTATAGTATATTGTTGTAGTGGTAACATCAAAGATTTTTTGGGTATATAAATATTAAGATTTTTCAAGTCTATAAGCTCTCTGACACCCATTGGACTAGCTCATTTGTTCTCTTTTTCTTCTCTTTGCAATAGATATTTAGGTACTCAAATTCACTCTTTTTTGTCTTTCTCTCATGTTTCTGGTTTAATCAATTAGCTTCACATTTGATACTCCCATAAACTCACAAGTAGGTATGCAAATTAATCACCTCATTTAGGAGTCTAAATCCTTCATTAATCCATAAATCCATAATTTCATTCTGATATCTAAACTTATTCGTATACAGTTTACTACATAATATCCCCAAAACAAATCCAAAAATTAGGATGAAATTCCAGTATTGAATTGAAGAAGATAATTAACCAAGTTATTCAGATTACATATACATGTGTATTTAGACAGAGGAGACCAGGATTGACATGCTTAGTTAGTTATACATTCACGTGGAAATTTATCTGTTAGTTGCAAAGTGGTTGAGTTGCAGTTAACCGTTGGTTCTGCTATACCAGGGAGTCAAAATAGTTTGTTGATAACAGATGATAAAAGTTGTAACATATAATAGGTTTGAGATAGAAATACTTAATCTTAATATTATTTTTATTTATGACCTAATTTTTTTAAGGTGCTTAAGGTAAAAAAAATTATATGCACTCATTATAAGAAATCCTTGAAGGAAAGTGGGTTATTGTGTGTGCAGATCTTGTGATGATCTCTCTTTTCATAAGTTTTTCATTCTTGATTTATTTTTTATTAGAGTTTTTGTTTCAATGGAACATGTTAATTCTATTGAGTGTTTTAAATTAGTTTAGTAGGTAGAGAAAAGGACATTTTAAAGGTGAAAAATCATGGTTTAAATAATAAAATTGCTAATTTATTGAATTATGAAGCCATAAATGACTTCGCTGGGTTCAATTATGTTTGGTGCTAGGAATGTAAGAGTTCAGAACTTGACGATTCTTCTAAAGTATAAACTAAGATAGACCATAAAATTTAGCGATTTGGTTTTGTATAGAAAAATGCCTACTGATTGTAAGCATCAGTCTCGGGATAATTACTTTGTCACTGTTGAATTTAAGGCATTTTAGCCTCATCTTTCGTAATGCACTGTTAATCCCTTTGGTCCCAAACTACAAAATATTATTAGAGAAATCTTATTTGGACAACAAATAGATATTACAAAACATGTAATATAAAGAGATAGAAGAATATAAAAAAAATATATATGAAATGATGTGACAGAGAAAGAAAAAAAAATTATATATAAATTATTATATATTTCATGGCTCATTAATATTCCTGTCCTTCACTTTTCTGTTATTCACCACTAATGGCTAAACTAGAGATGCTATCAAAGTATGAAAAGTTTCCTGTACATAATTGTGATTTAGCAGATCATTTCTGCCTTAAAAAACTTTTGTTATTTACGATTTCAACACAAATAATCTTGACCTTCGTATTAAAAAATTTAGTCCTTTTGTGCTGTGTTTTCTATTCCAGTTGATTAAATGAAGTTCGTTAGTGCATTGAGCTGAAGTCTTTTTATTTATTTTTTTGTCAAATATTTTATGATGTTTCAAAAGTTTCATGACATACTTTATTTTAATTTTGAAATTTATTTTAAAGCTTTAACTTGATTAACTCATGTTTTGTGAAATATTTTAGGTTGATCCACTAATTTTACTTGGCATACCCTATTTAATATATCAGATCACTCTTTTATCTCAAGCATCCTAAGTTCTCTCGCTCTACATATAACAAGTCTTTCTCTTTTTTATTTTCTATCATTTTCTTCTTCTTTTCTTTTTCTTTGTAATACATTATTACATTATTTCTCTTTTGATATGCTAGTTCTCATATTGGGGTTATTCCTGAATAATTTGTTATATTTCAAAATATTATTATATCATGCAAATAAATTTGAGAATATATAATATTACACAACTCAAAATATTGTTAACATCCAATTTTATCCAAATTTTTATCTTTCTTTTATTCTTAACTTCATTATCTAGTGTTAATCATTCTGTTTCTTTTTATATATTTTTACTTTAATTTTTTTATTTTAATTTTGATTTTACCTCAAATAATTAAAAATGTAGAAATTACAATAAATAAGTAATAAATAATAAAATTGAATAATAATAAATAATAATAGGCGTAAAAAATAAAAAAAAAATTGTCTAGAAATCAAAAGCCAATCAAATCAAAGAATAGGAGCAATTAATGAAAATCAATTAAAAATTAGTTGAAAATTTGAAAAAATCTAGATGTTAGTTGTTCATTCAATCCCCTCACTGTTCCCCTGTTCCGGCATGGATCTAAGTCTTAGAATGTGGGAAGTGATGGCTTGCAGAAAGAATGCTCATTGAAACTAAGATAAAAGGAGATAGCATTCCTCCAATTTAACAACTATCACTAAAAGTAAATGGAGGTATATGAAAATTTTCTTGTAGTGAAAATAATTTATATTCGTCCGATAAACACACATAGAGAACAATAGAAAGAGTAAGGGAAGGAGATTGAGCAAACAAATAGAAAGCAAAATATAGAATGCAAGCAAAGAGCAATCTTCTGAAACTGAAATTGGAAAAGTTTAAAGAATAAAAAGAACATCAACCATAATATGACTCATTCCCCTTACTTCAAGTTATCCAGTTTATATGTGGTTTCGCAATGCTTAGATTGTAGTATCTTCATTTCATAACTGTTTTGTGCATTAGATTTCTAACTGTTATATTATTAATATTAATATTAATATTAATATTATTTTGATTTGTTGAAATTAATATTAATTAATTATTTAAAATATATATTATAAAAAAGAGACGACAAGAAGTGTTAAATATGGTGTTGTAAACAACTTATAGTTTTTTTAAAAAAAATTGTTAATATCTTGTGATAACTTAAAATATTTGAATGTTTAAACAGTCTAAGGATATTTTTTCTTTTGTAACTATTTAAATATATATTTTTACATATATTTTTATAATCATTAAAATATTAGATATTATTTAAATTTTTTAATAAATATTTATTTAAATTTTAAGTTTCATCATATATAAAAATTATTATTACCAATTTATGTATATGCATGATTAATTGGTGAACATAGTAGTTGACTTTTAATATGAATAGTTTGTGGTATATTAGGCTATTTTATTTTTTTGACACCTATGAAAAGATTATTAACTTTAATTAGTGAGTCAAGTGTGATTTTCTATTAAGGATAAACACATTCTAACGCTATTTATGGGAGCGAGAAGGTAACATTCTCTTGTCTCTTGTTCTCTACACATTTTAACAGGAACACATGAATGTCAATGTGATAATAAGTACATTTGTTCTAATTTATCCTTTACTAAATTAAAGAAGAAATAAATTGTAATTTGTATCTTTAAATAATAATTATATTATTATTATTATTATTATCATTATTAATTATTTTAATAATTAATAAAAAGTGATACATCTTACAATTTTTATTTAATTTTAAAAATAATAAATAAAACATAAATGTATCAATATGATTGAAGAGGAGGAAAGAGAGATTTGTTTCTCTATAAATGATGAATCATATACTTTAAGGTACCATTTCATTGAATATTTAGATAGAATTGAATACTTTTTCCTTTTGTGATTTTGAATGTAATTTTTAATCTATTCTTTAAAATTTTTGACTGTTCATGAATGATGTGTAATATATTAAATAATTGTATTTTATTTTAAATTGACAAAAAAATTAAATATTTTCATTTTATGGATTAAAAAAATTATTATTCTTTGATTTTTTTATTAGTGAATTAAAACTTTTTAAAATTAATTGAGTTTTGTGTTTCATCCATATGATCAACCATCTAGAACTATGTAGCATCTGGATGCTCCAACAGGGAGAACATAACAAGTCGATGTCATGGGTTGTATGGCTATTTTTGCATTTCTAGACACTAGAACTAGTCCAGCAACATGCTTAGTCTGGGCCTAACAATAGGCCCACTCTCGAATATAAATTTTTTTATTTTTTATTTTAAATTCCTATAATTTTGGTAAAAAATTAATTTTTTATTACGTACATATTATGCATCATATCATATCCTATACAAAAAATATTCTTGTTCCTTTTGTATGGTGGTGAAATTGTTTATTTTAAAAAATTATTATGCAAAATTTGTACAAATTAAATAATTATAATTATAATTTTTTCTTATATTATACTAATGATAATTAATATTTTATTCGTATTTTTATTATTAATTAAGATAATTTAAGATAGATTTTCAAGTACCAATTTCTAGTAACATAATTTTTTAACTTATATTATTATTATTATTTAATATATTTAATATATGAATGTGGTCCTCTATTTATATTAACAATAAAGTATCTTCATAGTGTATCAAACATCATTATTACTCAATATAATTAATGTCATACTTAAAGAAAATAAAAATTAAATGACATAAAAAGTTTTTTAAACTTAGTAACCAATATAAACTTTATTTGCTAATTTTTTTTAACAAAAAGTAGAAAAAAACATTTGAAGTGCTAAAATATAACATATATATTTAAAAATTAATAAAAAAAATAGTTGGTCGGATTGGTTCAAGTTAAAAAATAAATTTAAAAACTGAATCAATTACCATTAATTTGGTTCGAATTTAAAATAAAATAAACTAATTAACTAAACAAATCCATACCAATTTAGTTGATTTGGTTTCAATTATTATGGTCATTGGATCAATTCAATCCAATGAAGCCAGTACATGAACTAACGTTTATGGTTCAAAATGGATAACAGAAAAGGAAACTACGTAGAGGATCGGTGATACCAAAGATGTGAACATTTGGAAGGTTTTTGATTCCTGAGGGTGAGACCTCAAATCAGTAATGGCTTCCAATATGAGGAACAGTTCTAACTACTAACTAGTATCAGATTTGATTGATCAATAAACTAGAAGCTGGAAACAGGATCATATTTCCTTTATCTAAAGTTTTGAAATTTTAATTTTTTAAAAATATTTTCTAAAATTATAATTTTAAAATGCATTTAACACATTTTAAAAATATAATTATAAAAATTTAATTTTAAAAGTTTAATAAATGATTTTTGAAATTTTAATTATAGATGTTTAATAAATAGTTTAAGAAATTTTAATTTCAAAAGTTATTTATGTAGATCGGGTTGTGAGTTTTTATTTTTTTAAAATTAAATTTAAAATAAAATTCATTTGATTAAAATAACTTTAAATTGATTTTTTTAACAAATTTTAAAAATAGTTTTGAATCAATTTAAAAAAAAATTTAATATTTATTTTAATTTTAAAATATTTTTAATCTAAACTTTAAATTTATGTATTCAAATATACTGTTACTAAAATACCATCATTGTCTTACCGTAACACTATCATAATCAACCTATTACCACCACAATAATTATCATCACGCTCTAACTGCTATCCTTATAATATCTTCGTTTCATCACTACAATTACGGTTACAATACTATCATTATTATGAGATCACCATTTTACTATTATCATTATAATTATATTAATAATAATAATAATAATTTTTAAAATTTTTATTTTTTTAATTTTAATAAAATTATAGTAAAGGATTAAAATAAAGCAAGTTAATTTATTTTATAATAATTTTTTTAAAAATTTTAAACTATAATTCGAAACTTAAAATAAAAACTGAACTTAATTTTTAAAAATTTTAAAATAAAAAACTAAAATCCATTTTAAATAAGATTTTACAATTAATTTTTTAAACTGTAATTTTTAAAACTTTTTTGGAATTATAATTCCATAATATGATAAATTGATAATTATATTTTGAAATTATAATTTAGAAGATATTTAACACATTTCAAAAATATAATTTTAGAATTAATTTAAAAAATTATTATTATACTTCCATAATTAAATTTCTAAAATTATAATTTTTAAAAAAACTTTAAATTATAAAGCAAGCAAAATGGTCCACTTTTGTTAAAATGCACAAAGTAATATGAGGTATAAAAAACATTGCCAATTAAAGGTCCACTTCAACTTACAATGATTCTTATCTTATCTAAAGTGTTTTGGAGGTGGCTGGTTCCAAATCATCTAAATTTTTAGAATTAATTTTTTTTTTACTTTAATCAAATTAAATTTTAAATTTAAATAATCTAACATTAGTAATTTAAATTTCTAATTGTAATAAAAGATAATAACAATAATAATAATTTTTTATTTTATTTATTTATTTTTATTTTCCACTTAAAGATTTTAGCACAATGAAGAAATTAAATAAATTTAATATATTCACTTTTGTTAACAATTATCATATGATTTTTGTTACACCCTTTTATCTTTCTTCTAGGTTAAGCCTAGAATTGGTAAAATGTAACTAATATAGTATTGAACCTTTTTAAAAGTGACTGATTAATAAAAATAGATGAATATCTATTATATATTATATTGCATAAAAGAATATTTTATCATTAATTATGTCATGGGATAATATGGCAAAAAATTTATTTCTTGCCTAAATAAAGTTTATGTTTTAATTATTTTTCGATTGTCTTGTCCTTATTAACTCTAATAAATTAATAAATTAACCAAAAAAATATTTTATTTAAATAAATTTCATTATCAAATTAAAAAATATTGTCTTACATCAATTAAATATGTGATTCAATTTTTACATAGTTAATAAGGACAAAAATATATTTTTAAATAAACTACATTATCAAATTAAAAAATATTATCTTAAATTAATTAAGTATGTGATTTAATTTTTACATAATTAATAGAGATAAAAGTAATTAAGTTAAGTTTTAAATATTTAAATATTTAAATATAACTATTTAAAAATTTTAAAGATAAATTTAGGTCTATTATTTATTAAATTTCTTTTATTAAAATCTAATCTAATTTAAAATCTATAAAATCTATGAATATATTTAAAAATTTACATTATAAAAATTAATAAATAAACTTAAAATCTGTATAAATGATTAATTAAAAAAAGTTGTAAATTTAAAATTTACAAAATAAAAACATCATTAAATAAATCTTAATATATATATATATAAATTATTTAAAAAATTTACAAATTTAAAATATTTTATAAAAATATATTTTATTTTTTAAATTATAAAATTTATTAAATTCAATCCTTATTTATCTAAAAAATTTTTTAACACGATTAAACCTATCTATTTTTATAAGTTTATTTATTTCTATCTAGCCAGTGAAATATTTTTTAAAAAATTAAAATCAATCAATCAATTATATATTTTACTATAATCAACCGAGTAAATATATAATTTAACATTTTTAAATATTGGACAATTTTTTCATAAATTTTTTTATCAAATATTCTTTTATAAGTATTTAAATGATAAATATTCCTTAAATATGTTAGTTAACATATATTTAGAATATATATTCAATAAATATAATTAATTACTTATTATTATTAAAACATAAATAATCTCATACATATAATACCAGTAAACTACCTAATTTAAAAAAATAATATAATTATCTCAATCTTAAAAAAATAAGATAATTATCTCAATGCATTGTTCAAAATTCACTATATATTATTATTGTTAATCATTTTCTCATAAAAATATTGCGCTCGTGGATCTGTAGGTATCTATTTATTGATGTCAAATGTAAAATAAATTAGTCTAACCATCTAATATGAAATCTGAAAAAGTTATCTACTAGAATAATTTAAAATTCTTCTTTTTTATTCTTACAAAGTTGTTAATTATTATATAAATAAAATATTTATTATATTTTATGTTTTTAAGATTCTAAAATTTCCAAATTTTTTCCTTACAAATCATTGTAATTATTAAAAAAAATTATTTATATTTTATATTTTCAAGATAATAAATATTTTTATTTAATATAAAGTTTATGAAATAATACAAAACTCTTACCACTATAACATAATATCTTTACAAGCGATAAACTATGAAAAATGGCATAGAAGTTACCGGCATTGCAATTTGCGGAAAACTTTACGAGAGAGAGTAAATGAGAGAAGAGTTTTCAACTTTTTAGAGGCAGGGCCAGGTTTGAGAACACCATAATTCTCAGTTTTCAAACTTGGGCATGTTCTAGGTCTTTCACCCTCCGAGCACCATCCCCCAAAAGAAAATTGCCCATTATGCCTCTTCAAAAGTTCTCTATCAATTTTATCTAAAACAGGATCATTTTTCTTAAATTTTCTTGCAAATGGACGGTTACTCAAAACCATTTTCCTATAATCCTTGAGTCCTAGCGTTCTTGGGTGTTGTTTTGGGGGATAATCCCAAGTAATGTAGTGTAAGTCATTATTGGCTGTGGTATTCTTGTAGTCCTTAGAGTTGCAAATAACCGTTTGGAAGTATCCTTCTGGGGATGACACAAAGTTTGTGTAATAGAGAAGGAGGATCCTTGGCAAATTTTCCCACCCAACAATGCAATACTCAGCAAAAGATCTTGATAGTATTGTCCATGCTGAACCTGAATTTGGAAGGTTTCCATAACAATATCAAGTTAATGTTTGTACCACCCCACAATACAACCTGAATGAAGTTGTTCAAAATGTTATACCAAGAAATATTATGCATGCATGTTACTCTCCATTTTAAAATGATTGTTATTTTAGTAAAATTTGTTTATTTTTAAAATGGCTCATTTTAGAATTTCAATAAAATATTATTTTTTTTCTATTTTATTACTAATATTCTTTTTAGCAATACTTTTTTACTCTCTGAAGACATAGAGTTAATTAATAAAAATAATTTAATAAATTTATTTCATTCATTAAATTATTTTTTATTTTTAATCTTTACCAAAAAAAAAATCTTAAATAATTGTATTTTTGAAATGGAGGGAGTAATTCAAAGGTTTGAAAGTTAAAGAGTGATACATCAATACGGCACATTGTAATGAAGTCATAAAATGATGTAAATTAAGAATACTCCCTCTAGTTTTATTTGTAAGACTTTCAATTAAATCTTCTATATTAAGAAAAGTTTTTAAAATCAATTAATATATTAATTTTTATTTTAAGTTAAAATGTATTATTGAATTAATTATAGAGAAGTTAAAAAGATTTAATATTCATGAAAAGGAAATATAAATAAAATAATAAATATTTTTAAAATTTTATATTAGTGACCACAATTTTTTATAAATATTATAAATAATTTAAAAAAAATACGAGCTTGTTTGTTTTTTTATTTTTTAAAGCAGGTTTTTATTTTTAAAAAATATTCTTTTAATTTTTAAAACTAAAGAATCGAAACCTCTTTAAACTGTTGTTTATATTTTTATTTTTAAATTTTTAATTTAAAAATAATTACTTTACAGTTCATAAATGGAGCCCATCAAACTAACTTCTTTTAAGGTAACCTGTAAGTTCTCTCTTGCAGTGGCAATCAAATATGTCATAATTTGATCACAGTGGTGGCGACAGCCCACTGGATGCACTCCACTTCTCTAAATACTTACTGACAAGTTATGATTCTTTTGGATCAGAAATCACGTGGGACTCAAAAAGACAACATACAAAGAAAAAATAATCCTAACCATATAAAAATGTTTTACAATTTGTTTCTGAAAATATAATGTATTATAGTAAAATTATTACATTTACAAACCATTCATTTATTTCTATATATGAATGAAATTAATGTTAGAGGAAAGAACTATTCTTTTCCACAAAATTATCAATTATGTATATATTTTCAAAGCAATTTTTAGTCCCATTATATTTTCTTAAATAATAAAGTTTAGCAAGAAATATCAGGCAACTGTGATCGTGAATAATTGAGAATAGTTGAAATAATCTTGAATGATAATTTACAAAATATGAATTTTTGTTGAATGAATCCCACATGTAGGATTATGATCATTTAATTATAATTTAAAATTTTAATCAATTAAATTTTAAAAAATAAAATTATATTTTGGAAAAGTATGATTTATATTTTTTAATTTTAATTAATTAAAAAATTAAATTATAAGATCTAATGGATGATAATAATCCTTGGTGAAAGATACACTTCATTTAAGCATTTATAAAAACTATAAAAAAAGTGAGTGATGTAATTAATAAAGACATGCACTACCTAAATAATAAATATTGATAGCAACCTCCACGGACAGAAAACACGTGCATGTGAATCGTTTGGATCACAATTATCATTAACATATTCCATGTGCTAACCGTACAGCATGACCAATACCATGTCCTTTGTTCTGTCTTTAGGACTTAGGAGTTAGACATTTGGAATTTCCAAACTTTAGCAGAACTAACAAGTGGTTTATGTTCTCGGCAACCTCAAAAAGAAAAAGTCCTACTTATTTTCTTTGCTACCTTTGAGTGGTCATTTATATTCAGGTACTTCTGCAATTTTTTTCTGTTTGGTTAATTTAAATTTTACAGTCATCCATGAAATAATGATTAAAAAACACTAGAATTCTTACTTTTTAGTAGGTATAAAGAGGTTATGGGATTTCACTTTGCTAAAAACTAAAGTTCTTGAAGCACATTATGCATATTATCATTATCTTGCAAGCACACTGACCCAATTTAATTAATACCTTTCATGACTAATGACCTCTAACCAAAAAATGGACACTTTGGCAGTAAGTAGTTGAATCCAGATTATTCATGATGGAACCCTTAATCTCTAAATTCAATTGCATCACCTAACTATGGATTGATGAGTGGTTCAGATTCTCAATTTTTGTTTCTTCATTTGGATCAAGTTTGACATTAAGATCCTGTAAGAGGGTGTTCTAATTTCTGTAATTTGAATGGTTCAAATTTTAATTAAAAAACATAGAATGCTAATTAACTATAATAGCTAGCTATATTCTTCTATAGATTAGTAGTATATTAATCTCACCAAGTCAAAAGGAAATAACTAGAAGGGAAATATAACAGACAGATTGGAGATTTTGGTGTTGTTTAAGTCAAATTGAAAATTTCTTTGATAAGCAATACCAAACTTTATTACATAGATTATGAAGATAAAAATCCAATTTTAATATCACCTATGTTGTGTCCTAAAATAGATCCAACCTGACCGAAATAGATTATGATCTTGATGGATGAACTATTGGTAAACGAGTACTCTATTCAGGTTTCAGTGAAGCAAATGCTCCAGATATGCCATTTAGTCCTTAAAATACTTGAAGAGAGAGGTAAATTATAAATGCATGGAGTGGGGTAATTGGATGCATATATATGCACACATACAAAAACAGCAGTGTCTTGAATAATCTAAAAATTTGAACTTTGAAAGGAAGGAACAATCACCTGCATAGAGTTTAAAAGCTGATGGAAGACTCCTCTGCTTGGTGACCCACCAAATCTGTGATTTTTTGAGGCTATAAAGCCCTGGATCTATAATTATTGGCTTCCCTCTCTTATTTCTGAAAATTGGATAAAAAAAGGTTACAATTTTGGGGTTTAGATAGAAAATCTTATAACAGAACAACACCACTTACAATTTCCAACCCAACTGACTGCTATGGTGAATGAAGTTGATATCCCTTGGAACCTTAGAAAAGGCTTGGATCAGATCTGAAAATTGAAAATTTTCATTCATTTTAAGTTAATAATCAAACTATGAAAATCACCATCGTCAAACATCATTTAACAAAATCATAATTTTAAATTAAAATTTGGAACAGCATATTAGGATTCCATCAAGCCACATTTGTCTGTAATTTCCATAATCCCAATGCAATCACAACTGAAACATAAAACCATTAACATATAATTCATATTGCCATAAAAATTAAAGGCCACTCACCATACCATCTTGTGTAACCAAGGGATAATCAGAGGCACTAAGATTAATAAACCAGTCCCATTGGCAACTCCTGAGAAGTATTGCCATAGCATGGAGAGTGGTAGAAAGCATGGTTGGTCCCCTATAAGTGACCAAATTACGCTTCTCCACAACCCAAACATTCCCCAATTGACCAAAAACAGGGTTCTTGGCTACATACTCAACCACATCCCTATACTCACCCTCTGGAGCCCCATAATCCATATGAATCAAATAGTAGTTCCCTGGATGATACAAAGCCTTCAGCAACCTTTTGAGCTTCCCACCATCTCCTTTGGAAGCAGAGATCAAGTAGGCAAAAGTAACTGGGTATGCCTTGTTGGTCATGCTGGTGTTGAAGTAATTCATAGGAGTGCTGAAGTTGCTAGAGTTGGGTATGGTTAATCTTGTGGGAATGAAAAGAAGAAGGAAAAAGAATGAGGTCAGTATGAAGGAAACAATGTAAACTTTGATGCCCATTTGAGAGAATTTTCCCAAGAAAATAATTGGAACTAGGAGAGAGTAAATTGAGAATAAGAGATGGTTGGAGAGGTAGTTAAATGGTTAACACTGGGACTTGGTTGAAGAGTGAATATAATGAGTGAGGGTGGAACCTTGGAAGTGTGTGATTTACACAATTTTGGGTTCTTTTCTTCGAAAACAAGGCCTCTTTTTGGCTGAATGAGAGAATTATGTTAGATTCCATCATTTACAAACAACAAATTATTAGTTACATATTCTCACAAATTATTAATATGTTAATCTCTTTGTAACATTTTTTTAATTATCTAAATTATAGACTATAAACATACATTACTTTTCATGAGTCTTTCTCATAGCGTCATGCCTTACCAAAAAAGAGGTAGAGACTCATATTCTGTGCCCCTTTCCGATGGAATTATGAAGTCTGTAAAGTAAAGAAATATCTTTGATTATTTTAGCTTCTTTTTTTTTTTTATAGTTACATAATTGACCCTTTATTTGGATCCCCTGCATTTGTGTGGGTCGTAACTCGTAATTACCCAATGGAAAATGTCTGGTGAGGTTATGTCACAGCAACTAGCTCCTACAACGTTGCTCTCAGGAAAAGCTATGTAAGAACTACTAGCAAAACTTTCACAAAACGATATTCTTCTTTAATACAAAATTAGCAATTTTTTTTGGTGAAATATTAATTCGATTTTATTAATATCAAACTTTAAATTTAATTAAAAATTATAAATATAAGATAATTTAGATATTTTCTTTATTAATAATGAATATTCTATTTTATTAGATAAAAATAAATTAAAAAGATAAATCTTTTGAAATTAAATAGGAAATTATAAAATAAATTATTTAAACGTAGATACATAATGTTTATTGATATAGTGTGTCAAAATTTAAAATTAAATTTAAATTAGGATTTGTTGAGATGGTATGTATTAATCTTACAATTTAGCTAAAAAAAGAAAGGTCAATTGATATATAGGATCTAAGATTTAATATTTAGAATTTAAATTAAATTTAAATTTAAATGTTAATATTTGAAAGGAATAAAAAATAATATCAAACATTTAACGTAAAAGCTATATAATGTAATAAAAATAAAAATATTTTAAAAATATTTTCACTCAAAAATTAGAACTTCAATTTATAATGTTAAAATGGACAACAACGAATTAATACTTGTAAGTTCTATACAGAATTGTACAAATAGTTCCGGATATACCTTGTTTGCTTGATTTTATATATTGACGCATTTTTTTTAGGAATACTGACGCCATTTTACCCATTAAATTTGTCAAATTATTATTATTATTATTATTATTATTATTATTTTGAGTCGGCAAATTCCCCAGGTTGAACATATCACTCGACACAAGAGGTTTTTTGTTTTTTGTCACGAGACCAGAAATTTGAGAGCAGGTTAAGCTGCCTTTTTCTTTTCTGCATCCCTATTTGTCGTATGCATTTTTTTTAAATTTATTTTAAAATTACTCCTCTGTACATATAAAAAATATGTTTCTACAATTTAAATTTTGAAAGTCATTTTTTTTATATTTTTAGAATTTAAATTTTAGAAGTGTAAAAAAATATTTTTGAAGTTGAAATTTTGAAAGTAGACACTTTAAAATTTTAAATTTTAAAATTGAATATTTTTTATTTCTATAATTTAAATTTGAAAAATTTAAAATTACAATTCTGGAATTTAAATTTTGAATTATGTGCAGTGTTAGCTTTGGCTTTTCGGAATTTGTGTTGCTTTTGCCTGCTATGCTCCATTCTTTATTCACTCTAAATCATTTTCAGACTGTTTTTGGTTCAGAAAAAAATTAATTGCTTTAAATTATCTTTAACTTCGTTCTTTATTCACTTTGTATTTTATGCTAGTTTATATGTTTTTAACTCCGGAAATTTAAGTGAAAATAATTTTTTTTAAATTAAAATTTTGAAAGTATGTTTGTAAATTTTAAAATTTAAATTTTAAAAATATTTTTATATTTTAAAATTTAAATTTTAAAATATATTTTATATATTTACATAAGAATAATTTTGAAAATAATTTTTTTTAAAAAAAGGTCCAAGTAATAAAAAAGGAGGTGATAAAAAATAAAGGCCCGGTTCAGCGTGAAACTAGATAAAATGGCAATTGGCAAAGCCCATTTCATTGTCATACAGTCTGCTTGTAAATAATTATGTCCCACTCAAAGCCCACCAAAGAGTGCTAATGTGTATAACTTTCTAGAAGATATCAAACCAAAATTTTGTTTTTCTTTTCAAAAGATAAATATTTTTGTCAGTATAAATCAAGTATTCTTATAACATTTACAAATTTTTATGATAGATTTTTTAATTTATAAATATCTTTTAACAAGAAATAAAAACAAAAATAAGAATACAAATTAGAAAATTTAGAGAATTTTTAGTAAATAAAAAAATACTCTTACACTAGGATGATACAAATAAATGTGTAAAAAATTCAAAACAAAAGTTAAAATATATTACAAAGGTTTAGAATCTATCATTGATGGTTAGAAAATCAAAAGAATAAAAACAAAAAGAGAACGAAAACATCATCAGAAATGTTCAAAAATGTTCAAAATGCCTTGAAAAAGCTATTTTTATAAGTGTTAAACTGTTTTTAGAAAAATTAAAAATGATATAAAAATGATTTAGGAACAAACTAATAAGTGTTAGAAATATTAGAAGAAAAATTTGAAAAATTTCTGGTAAATTTTCAAAAAATTATCAAAATACCCCTAGCAGGTCGGGATGATAAGAAAATGCGAAGTAAGAGTCGGGAATTGAACTTTATCCATTGAGCACAAAAGCTAGCATGTGGAAAATAAGATGATGATGACTCACACCATGAGCCATCACACCATTTATGACGTGTAAAACAAAAATATTAATGAGAAAAGATAAAATTAATCATGATTAAAGTAAATTAACCTTGATTATTTAAAATTAAACATATTTAGAATAAGTTAATCTTGATTAATGTTAAATTTATATTGATCAGTGTTAAACTAATCCTCCTAAAGGATAATTCCTTATATTTACATTTAATTTGAAAAATAGAAATTATATGTAAATGGACCAAAATGATTTTAAGTGAAAATTTAATTCCCAAAAAGCCTAAAGTGGCCAAATTTTCTATAGGCTAAGGGGAGATTTATTTGATTCATTATCAACCTTCTAAACACTTATAAAAAATTTCTCAACTCATCGAAAGCTTCAATTTGTCTCAAAACACCAAAATCTATACTAAACTTAAACTTCCATTTTTGAAGTTTATGTTATAGTAAGACAAATCAACCAAGCCCTCACCACCTCACTAGGAGGTTTTTTGTGGACCACCAAGGAGGAGGGAACCAACTTCAAAAGATCCACCAAACCTTCATAAAATTCTTCAACAAATAGGATTTTCATCATACACTTTTCTAAGATTTTAATATGTGTTTATGACTTGTCTTTCTTCTTTTTTTTGGTCGATATTTCTAAAGTTTTATGGATCCCACTTGCTTGAGTTTGATGGAGTTCAAACTTCCCTTGATGGTTTAAAATGAATATCACCAAGTTTTTAATGATTTTTTGAAGTTAAAAGGAAAATTTGATGGATTAAAGTGCTTCTTGTAACCTTTGGAGCAATTTAATTGGTTAATTTTTTTTAAAATGACTTTTTTAAAGTGTGAGAAGATTTGAAAGTTTTTATGAAAAGTTTTAAGATTTATCAAAGAAAAGGATGGATAGATCTTGAAGTAGATCTAGTAGATTTACACTCTATTGTCTTGAAATATGTTTTCTTTAAGGTCTTTATGTTCAAAGTGGTAAGCTTGCTTATGTCTCCTCTTAAAAGTTTTAATCTTGAACTTGGACTTTGATAAAGTTTAGATATGGACCATATGATAAATATTCAAAAAGACTAAAAAGATTAAGTCACAAAAGTTATAAACTTAACTTGAAATTTATACCTTAAAACTGGTAAGAGCAAAGGTGGTCTTATGGACCCAAAGTTGAACAATACACTTAAGATCCTCAATGACCATAACCAAATATATGGAGTACGGACAAACTTGATGGACCCAAAGGCATGTGATGTACCAAATTCTAATATTCATGACACAAAGGTCAAGTAAGAAGATATTGAGAAAAGGACCCTTGTTTGGACATTTAGTAGTTTCGATCACTTCCTAGTAAATTAAGAAAACTTGAGTTTAAAATTTTGATTTAGGTGTAAAGAGGAGCCTAACCATGTAAAATAAGGAAATTATAAATTTGAAAGAGACTTGGTAATAGTTTGGGTAACCATTCAACCATGCTTGGATAAATGTGTGAAACTAAGTTAAAATCATTTTAAGACTTAAGAATGACTCCAAATATGCATAAGGTGGTGAGTAAGAATTAATTATGGACTTGAGGGGGGGGGAGATGGACCATTTGACCATGCCTACCAAACAAGAAGGGAAAGTCCTAAAAATTTCTAAATTGGTGTGAGTTAATAGCTTTAGTCCTAACTAGTGTAAGTCACCTTCTAATGAAAGAGGAAAAAAAGAACTATAATGTTTTAGAATCTTAGGGAGTGGATTTGGCCACCTATAAAATAATTAGGTAAAGTAGGCTAATTTGGATGCTTAAAGAAATTTAAATAAGACATGAGTAAGAAACTTTGAATTCATGGACAAGGAGGTAAACAAGTAGGTTAATTAGTAGTTCAAATTTGATTAGCAAAGTTATTAGTAAGAAAACATATAACTTCTAACACTTAAACTTGAAATAAGAAAGCATATAACTTCTAACATTTAAAATATAAATAAGAAAGTGGTGCATAAAACATCCAAATTGATGAACATAAAAATAAATAACTAAAGAGGCCATTCAACCAACTAGAATAAGAATCCAACATTTCATAATCTTACATTAAAAATATTAAGAGAGACTTGATCTTTGAGAAAAGGAAAGCTTGAGAGTTAAATTAGAAGGATGAGTGAACTAAGTTTCTATAAGAGATTTATCATAAATATTATGAAATAAAGTAAGATGGACTGTCCAAGAAATCTACATTAAGCATAACTAAGAAATCTTGATTAGAAGGTTGGTTTCTAATTAGAATAATTATACCAACTTGTTGTGTTTCCTTATGATTACACAAAGATGAATGTAAAATATATGGATAATACTCTTGATTGTTTAGTTAGTGATGTGCTATATGATTCTCATGTGTGGATGATAAATGTGAAGGTAATTTGGATTAGAGCCTGTTCATGGCATATTGGTTGGATTTTTTGAGCATGCATGTTATATGGAAGCTTAAAAAAGGAACCTAATTAACTAAGGGATCACTAAATAAAGAACTTATATGAAAAATTAATACAACTCTTAACGTGCCTTGTGTATATTCAGAAGGAAAAAGGATCCTTCTAAGGTGGACACTAAAAGGTTCTTCAAAAATCCTTCTATTATGAAGCATTAAGACTTTAATGATTATGATGGTGATGACCATCAAGGAATAAACTCATGTTCTAAGAATAGAAGGTAAAGTTGTAGAGCTAGTGAAAAGATATTGTTTGACTAAACTATATTATATGCCTATGATTTTGATTATCACTAAGAGAGTGATAGAGAAATAAGAAGAATTATGTTAAGGCATGAATGAAATGATAGTCAAATGATATCTATAATATAATGTAATGTGATGCCTAAAATATGAGATTTATGAAATCTAGAATAAGTAACTTGTATGCTTATGATAGAAACTAGTTTCTATTTCTATAAAAAGAAATTCACTTAAGCTAAAGTTTTCTAAATTTAAAAATGAACCTCTATGCATGACATGTTTATATTAAACTGAAGTGGCTGAGTTGTCATTAACTTTAGGGTAGAATCTTACTTCTAATTTTCTTCCCAGACGCTATAGTGTCGTTCACGGTCACGATAGTGTTCATTGAGCTCAACAACATTAATTAGTTCCTGAACACTCATGGGTTAGTTATTATAGCCCAAGCCAATGTGAGAGTCTACTTTTCTTTGGGCCATCTTTTTGTATTTGCTGTAAAAAACCCAAACTTCTCCATAACAAACTTCATCATTCCTTTTGAGGTTTTTCATTCCAATATGGTGTTTCCTCTGCCACTTAGTTGTCAGGCATCTCTAGATGCACCAATGGTAGACTCCTCTTCATCTGAAAGGGAGAGTGACCCTTAAACACCTTTAAAGTTTCATTACCATAGTTCTTCTCATGTTTGGTCATCGTAGGATAGTTCTCCATATCCTAGGATGCACCCATTTCAAGCCTTCCAAGAATGGAAGATGAGACCTTTTATATGCCTTGGATGAGAGTTTGTGGCTGGGGTGTCGTGGCCCCCGTTATTGAAGCGTTTGTGTGGATTTTGAAGCATTGAAGTTTGAGTTATACCCATAATGTACATTTTGTTTGATAGCTATGGATAACTATAATATAAATAAGTAATATGTAGATTTGTATTATATAGTATATGATGTAAACATGGTAGTTGAAGTTATGTGTATAATTTAGTATGTAAAGACATTAATGCCTTAACTTTCTTTAAATCATATGGACTATGTTATTGTAATGTTTGTATAATTCGTGAAATGTAAGTGTTTGTGCTAACTTGTGAACCTAAGTGATTGAAATAAGTAGTAAGCCCATATAAGTAATATAGACAAGTTATTAATTAGTTGTGAGGGAGGACATCCAATTGCTTATTTTTCAATATGACAATACTTGCATTTTCAATTGAGATTTTGACAAAGATTTTAAAAAAAAATTGATCATATTTTCACTAATAGTAATTTCTAAAAAGATTCTACATTATAAAGTAACATTCTAATAATGAAACCGTGTACATGACTTAAGGGCAAAACAAACTTCATTTTTAGGATATTATAATACTCAACATTATTATCTAATGAACTTTTAATATTACATGCAAACTGAACTTCATAAACATGATGCTCATATTTTCATGCGATCAGGTCAATGATTGGTAGTTTACAATATAGAAGAATCATTATTATTTTTATTTATTTTATTAAATATCTTTGTTAAATATATCCAATAATATTTACATAGAATGCTAAATTATCAGAGAGAGTGTGGGTAAAAGTAATATAAACATATATGTTTAAAATTAAAAAAATTTAAGAATCTTTATAACTAAGATCAAATAATAAACGTCAAACTTTCCTTTATAAAAAAAATAATCTAAGAGAACTATATATAATATTTTTAATTTCTCTCATTTGAAAATAGGATAAAGCCCAACAGAACTTCAAAGTAATATGATCCAATAAACAACATAGAATCATCATCTCCATAAAGTACATTGGATGAAGCTACAACCATGATGATATAGGATATGACATTGTTCCATTTGAAAATTTTGGTGATGAAGATGCAATTATTAGGAAAATAACAACAAGTTCAATATCAAGAAAAAGGTATGATAATAGAGGTGGCAAAAGAATGATATGGTGATCAAAGAATAAAGATAAAGATATAGTGAAATAAACAAGGAATTAAGGAGAGAAAGATGCTCAATATCAATACAAAGTGTGCAAAGGAGAAGAGGAGGAAGCGTACAGATCAAGCAAAATAAGAAATAACATTCACATTTAGTTTGTGAAAATATTTTTTATTTTTATTTTTATTTTTTATTTTTAATATTTTGTACAAAAAATAAAAAAAATACTTATTTTTAGTTTTCACTATTTTCAATATAAAATTTTACAAAACAAAAAATAAAAAATAAGGTGACATTTTATAACCAAAATTAAAGATAGAAAATAAAAATAAAAAACATTTTATCAAACCAAAAGCTATGCATTTGTCAGTGTCCTTTAGTTATCTTTAGATATTGTAGTATGAAATTTTGTTAGTTTGCATCTATCATTGCCCTTTAATATTGTTGCAGTTTTTGGTCCTAGTATGTTTTTGCTATGGTTTATAATTTATTATCTCTTCTTTGTTTTTTTTTTAATTTGTATACCTATTGTCTAATAAAGAAAGAAAAAAGAATCATTGACCTATAAAAAAAACTATTTAGGTATCATGTGAATCAAATAAAAGAATTAAAAAAATTTCTACAAACCACAAATTCACATTATTTGAAAATTAAGTACATTAGATAAAAAAAAATCAGTACATCACAATAGAAGTTCAAGATAAGTACAAGTAACATTAAGATTAAATGAAGTGATTCAAAAGGTGATATAAATTAGTAAAAAGAAAAAAAGAATTACTTTGTTTCCTATTATTTAAACTATTTAAGAGACACATATTAACATTTACGTATGGTATAACGTGTGAAAAATTGATCATAATAATAAAAAATTGATGTGCTCTTATATTTCGGTTACTATTTACTCGAGAAAAAATATTTTATTATTTCAAAAGCAAGATTATTTTTCACATGCCCATCTTTTTTTTCGATTAAAAGTATTAATTTTTGGATAATATATTCACGAGTGAAAAAAAAATTTTACGTCAATTATTTTAAACTATTTACATATGTTGTTTAGATGGTGTAGATGTAGGGGAAATAGATAGTTGAACTTTATTATTCAGGTTCTACAACCAATGTTGAAAATTAGTTTCTATGTCAATTATTAAGTTAACCAATATAGAAAATGTCACTTTCTATACTAGTTAAAAGATAAATTAGAGTATAAAGTCTAACTTTTTATATCGATTCAATCATTGAAAGTATAACTTTCTACATCGTTAGTTACTAAACTAATGTAGAAAGTCACCTTTCTATATCAGTTATAATCATAACCGATGTAAAAAATATATTTTTTTAATAATCAATTGGTTTAGGTATACCATCAGAATTTAATATAATATATCTTGCATATTTACAATGAGACAGTGCAATAGAAATCACAATACATTGAATATTTATCCAAACTAAAGATTCATATACATTATAATCCTAAGTTATCATACATGATTTTTATAAACATATAATTAAAAATTACATAACATATCAAGCCAAATTGATATCTCTAGGATATATACCCTTAAATGTCTTCTAACATGTTTTGAATTAAAATAAAATTACAAAATTATAAAAATATCATGTTATGAATTGAAATAAAATTATAAGTATTTGATAATTGTAATTACCTCAGTTCATAAATCAATAATAGATGTTGACACAATATAAAACAAATGTTTAATAATGTAATATCTGCACTTAGTACCCATAGTTTATTTTTGGCACTACAAAAAATATAAAAAATAAATATAATTAGTGAATGATATATTGACAAAAATATAATAGAATAATATTTTTTTATTAAACTACTTACATTTAAAATTATCCATGAAAGTTTTTAATATTTGTTAAACGCATCTCTTTTAATTGAAGACGAGCATTCATTACTCTATAATAAAATAAAAACCAAATTAAATATAAGAATAAAAACAATAAGTATAAATACAAAAACGATAAAATAACTTACACATCAATAATTTCTCCTATATATTTCATCGAATTTTATCAAACAGATTATAGAAAGACAACACCATTTTACTTTGGTCAAATAATGATTAATCACAAATGAATCCAACAAAATTTGGATAAGAATTAGCCAAAACCAGAAATATAATTTAAAGTGTTAAGTAAAACTTGTAAGTTTTAACTTACGAACGAAAATAAGATACTAACTAAAACTTTCTTTCACTCTCTGAGCTACTTTGAATGTAACTTTGAATATTAGGATGAATTGTTCCCGATTTTCTAAATATGAACTGGATCAAAGAATCTATATAGATTCAAGTTTTGTTTATATATAGATACAATGCAAATACCTAATATTTTTAATAAATCTTAATTGTCTGAATTTGATACTTGATTAATTTCAAGTTTAGAAGGGGATACTCACATCAATCATAATTGTAGAAATGGTACATATAACAAATTATTACCCACAACTAACTCTAAGATATCATTCTTGTAACATAGAACGAAATAGAACTGGGCTTGTCCATGACATTATCTTCCATAATGAATTGTGAAGGTTGATTATCCAAGTTAAATGCAAGCAAATCAACTTCAACTTTCTTTTGTTGGGGTGGGACATCTATTTTGGCAGCAATATTAATCTTCTAAAAGCATTTAGAAAATATTAGTAAAAATGATATATAGATTAAATATAAAATAAAAAAAGACATAATTAAACATTTATAAACTTATTTAATACCTTAAGTTGAACCATTGCACAAGTCTTTGTAAACACCCATTTATGTCTGAGGCCCCCAACCATTACAATTAATCAAGAAACAAAAAAATAAATAAAAAGTAAAAAAAAAACAGAAAAACTGAAATGAAAAATAAATAAATAAAATTGAATAAAAACAAAATATGTTTTTTAATAGAAATTGGAAAATAAAGATAAGAGATAATAATAAAGAAAGAACTAAAAAAAGAAATTAAAACACAAAAATAAACAAAAAAATCTGAAAAATAAATAATAATAACTAATAATAAAAGAAAGAAAAATATATAATTTAAAACAAAAACAGAAATATAGTAAAAAAGAAATTGAAAAATTAAAAATTGAATTTGAAAAAAAGAAAAGAATAATAAATCCAGAAATTGAAAAGAAAATAATAAGGGTAAATAAATAAAAATAAAAAATAAAAACAAAGTAAGGAAAAAACAGAATGAACGAATTATAACAGAAAAACAAAAAAAAAATGAAACTAACAGGATAAAAAGAAGGAAAAGGGGGAAGGACTCTCTGGCCCTGGCGGCTGCTTCTTCTCCTTCGTCACCTGCCTCTTCTTCGGGGCTTGAGAGAATTTTCTTGGAGAGAAGGAATCAAGACGTGGTGTAGGGATTAAGGGACCAAGAGGAGCATCCCAAGGAGGGCATTGCCGCTAGTAAGAGTTTTGGTTCACCGAAGGAGAGGGAAAACAAGATTGGGCGACACTAGCATTCGTTTCCCTGTGCACGTCTCGTTGACTCCATTCAGGTTAGTGGCTTTTCTTTCTTATTGAGTGCAGGATCTGGACGAAAATTTACTTGCATGCCAATTAATCTTCATGAACACGTCATCTCATGTGAAAATCCCCTTGAACCTTATCCATTGCTAGTCGAGAATTGATCTGTTAGGCATCCAGGTTTGCCTTGTATTATAGTGGCTAGAGGGTGCAATAGGCTAGAAATAAGGTTACGTTAGGTGTGCTTTAACCATTGCGTCTTCACGTGATTTTATGCCTTGCTTTTCTGGATTATGGATTGGAAACGCCACTCCCTTTTATCCAACCCAAGTCACACCCAAATTGGTTAATAATGCTCACAATAAGGCCCTGGTAATGGAACACATGGAGGCTATTTACGGGAAATAAGTTTTGATATTATGGTGTATGTGTAGGAGGTCTCAGTTTAATATACTGTACCTCATGAGGGGGCTGCAATGAATGGTTTCATGCGGTTCTGGAGTTGCTTTACATGGGACACCTCAGGATAAATGCGTGCATTGTCTACGTGATTTCCGCACGTGATGTCATTGAAGAATTCCAATAAGCGGTGCTTAAAGTCTTGTAAAGGTTACGCAGTTATGCTACCTTTTCTTGAAGACATCCACTGCTTCTACTAGACCAGTTCATGCAGCCCCAACAACCTTGCATTAGAGCTAAGAAGAGGAGGTTACCTTGGCCTTTAGGCCACTGGCCAGATTCCCGATTCGAACAACCATCGACTCAAACTTCCCCTAGCCAGTACCGATTGGTGCTATGTGCTTCAATTTTTTTGGCCATGCGGTGGATGAGGCAAGCGTTGACGAACTTTATTCTACGGCTCAAAGAATGGCGTGAATGTGTGGGCTAATTTAGATTCATGTATTAAATACTGGAAAATGAGCCAAGTCTGCATGTCAAAAACTCCTAGCCGCCTCATCATTCATCTGACTAGCTCGATATAGATACGTGTACACAATCGCGAATAATCTACGTATCTTCCTCTTGGGAGGAGGTTTATGCATGACCACAGGGCTTTGGTTAGCATAGGATCTGGTGTTTGAAAGCAATATACCTCATAGAAAACTGCCAATAATGACTCCTGGATTCCATGCATGCATGAAACCGTACGTGTAACGGCCCCCTAAGAGTGCTTAGGATCAGGTCATAATTAACAAATACCAAACCAATGACATAGCATTGTGGCCAGTTGCTGCCTCTTTGAAAATAGACTACCTCATGCACCAATTTAATCTAACCCGAACTAAAGACACCCCTTAAATACTTCTAGTTTGCTAATATCTTGGCCAATTCTGACTCATATGGAGACCGCGTGGGAGGGAAGTATGGTGTACATCGTTTGGTGACGACGATAAGAAGAAGTTAGTCTCAATTTCTTTTACGTGAAGTGAGGAAGACCCAAGCAGACTTAAAGGTGGCAGCGATCAAACCAATCTCATGTAATTAAATGGGTGGGGGCCACCGAACATTTCTCTTGGTTCAAAACTAAACTTAGGTTCCACACAGCATTATATATTCTAATTTATGGTTCATGGAATAAAACCAACATTGGTATAGTGGTCAGGGAGGCTGCCTTCGATGCCCATGACAGGGGTTCGATCCTTCCTTTAGGCAATTTTCTTTTAAGTAACTATCACACTTTGGCACCTCATCTAAATATAGGGAGAAGGGAATAAAACTCAATTACAAGCATGGCCTGGTGGTATCCCTAATGATTCACATTTCCTTGGGCGTAGGACACTCTGCCACTTTATTGCAAATATTTCCATGTCACAACAAGCCATGTAGCCACCAAGCCACCATTGGGCCAACAAACTAAAGTGGTTCAAATGGTAGAGGGCTTAATCAGCAAACTCATTGCCTCGAGTTCGAATCCCATCTCAGCATTATGCCAAAAGATATTAACCTCCAATTACAGAAATACCCCTGACCATTCCACAAATCCCAATTCTGTCCCAAAACATCAAATTACAAAAATACCCTTGACCATTCCATTAATTCCAATTCTGTCCCAAAGGTCACAAATTACATAAATACCCCTGACCATTCCATTAATCCCAATTCTGTCCCAAAACATCAAATTATAGAAATACCCCTGACCATTCCATTAATTCCAATTCTGTCCCAAAATGTTAAATTACAGAAATGTCCTCCATCTTTCGATTAATTCTAATTCTATCCCAAACTCCCCAATTACAAATTAGCCCTAACTAAAAATATTTTTCTCTTTTATTTTGTTTTAAATCAGATTCTTTTTTAACTAAATTTTAATCCTTTATTTTGAATAAATCAAATTCCTTTTTCCTTAATAATTTCAAACCTTTTCCCAAATCAAGTTTAATTTTTTCTTGACTCTCCAAACTAAAATCAAGTTTAATTTTCCGTAATTTCCTTCTCTCAAAATTTGCAAATCAAATTTAAATCCTTTCATCAAATTTCAATCGAATCGAGTTCATTTCCAATCAAGATCAAGTTTGTTTTCAATCAAATCCAATTTTCTTCTCAATTTTTTTAAAAATTAAATTCTTTGGGTTCTAGGTCTCACGCAATGGACCCTAGGCACGAACTGGTAGCTTTTTCTGTTGTTCGCTGCCTAGGAATTCATATGGGTCCCAAGTGCAGTCGTAGTTGTCTTGGACCTTGTGCATATGTGGACCAAGAATCCTTTTTGCAAATTAATAAAACTTCATTTTAAGATTCCTAAGTCTCACACGACGAATCCTAAGCATGAACTGGTAGCTTTTTCTGCTGTTCGGGGTTTAGGAATTCGTATGGATCCCAGTGTAGCCGTAGTTGTCTTGGATCTTGTACATATGTGGACTAAGGATTGTCATTAAAATATTTTTGAAATTTTCTAGCCATTTTCAAATATCCCTTTTCAAGCAGTTTTGAAGGTCAAGCCTTCGAACACCATCCATTGTCAAACACTTTATCCAAATACCTTTGAAGGTCAAGCCTTCCAAATCAAACCAGACCTATGTAAGCCTTGAGTTTCCCATTGTACCAGGGAATACGTAGGAGCAGGATCAAGTCTTGTCAGGCTAACCTCCATCAAGTATTTATTTTCACACTAATTAAAGGGATCAAACAATTTTCAAATAAACACACACTCAGTTTAAGGGTACTGTTCTTCGGAACAGGCGAGTGGGGTGCCTAACACCTTCCCCACTCGTAACCGACTCCCGAACTTGGAATCTTATCCTTAAGTTAGGGTTTTTCCAAATATTTTCCCTTAAATAAAAATTTGGTGGCGACTCCACATAATCAAAATAAATTTATTTTCAAAATTTTAGCGAGTTCGTCGTCTCGTCGGAATTACGGTTGCGACAGTCTTCTCAACCATAAAATGAAATAATTTGGAGCTTGTCCCATTGTATAAACCTCCTTCATAGGCATAGGAATAAGAGTGTTTGCATCTTCAACCCTTCAACCACCACCCTAACCTTATCATCATCGATTTACTTATGTTGTATGGTTGAACCTAAGTTATAAAATTTTGCAATGGCTAAAAAGTGAAAAGGATTATCAATATACAACTAATAATTGTCTGTAGTAGCAACAAGATTATTTATGAGTACATCTTCCTTGTTGACTGCACAAATCTCCTTTGTGCACACTCATTTTGGAGAATGGGAAGGCTAATCCTATGTATGTGTTTGGAAAAGTTCCAAAGATGCAAGCTATTGTTTGAGCTCTTATCAAATTTCTTACCTAAGCTCTTGCCTTATGTATTCTTTCATGACCTCCAACTCATCTCTTGACACGAGTCCTTTTTTTGAACCATGTGTAATGGAAGACAATCCAAAGTATTATGGTATGCCTACACCTTCTCTAGCAACATGAACACAACATGGATGCTCTAGTTGTTTAATTGCAGTACTAAGAATGTCTAACTATCCAATAGGAAACAAAGGTTCCCTACGAGCTTTATTCATCAAAGAATCCTCCAATGTAAAAATTATTGTTATTAGTAATGCATATTTTTAAATTATACTTATAAAAAATTACTTAATTTTAAAATTATTTACAAACCTATTCCTAATCGTGGATGTGTGTAACATCCAAAATTTCTATGATAGATTCTCAACATCATGAATTCATACTAGTAAAAAGAAAAGCAGAGATAGAAATAAAATTTTGAGAAAGTAGAAATCTTTCGATAAAATGATGAAAATACTCTTATGTTGGGATAAAAACGGATAATGTGCATGTAGCTCAAAATAAAAATATAGAAGACATTCTGGAGACTTATAACTCATTAATAATGTTTACAATATCATGAAAACAAAATAGAGTCGAAGAAAGAGCAAAAATGCCACTGAAAACGCTCCTAAAGAGTCCTAATTTCTGTAAGAGCAAAAATGTTCCCCAATAAATACTAAATAACTTATAAATAAAGCAGGAATGAGCTAATAAGGGTTAAAAATATCAAAAAATTAATTTAGAAACTTTTCTAAATTTTTTTTCAAAAAATAACCAAAATACCTTAGAAGTCTAGGATGTTTAGAAACTGTTAAGCAGAGACTTGTAACTTGGAACTTATACTTATGCATGAAATTTCACATGGTTTAAATGTGAGGATGACTAGCCATCATGATTCATCAATTTATAATGGCATTAGGGATACAAATATTTATGAAGAGAGTTAAAAGTAACTATGATTAAGTTAAAGTAACCATGGTTAAGTTAAAAGTTAATCATAATTAGGTTAAAAAAACCATAATTAGGTTGAAAAATAATGATTAGTCTTAAAGGATAATTACATATATTTTACAATTAAATTTGAAAATGAAAATTACATGTGAATGGATCAAAATACCCTTAATTAGAAATTTAATTCTCATTTATCCTAAGATGGTCGAATTTGATATGCAGCTTAGAACCTCATTTGCTTCACAATTTCACCTTTAAACATTCACTCAAACCTCACAAATCTCACTCTTACCTTCAAACCTCCTTAAGATCCAAAATCTTACATAAACTTAAGCTTCCCATATTTGAGGTTTAAGCTATAATAAAGATAAGTAAGCAAAGTCTCACCGCTTCCTCTTAAAGATCTCGTGTGGACCACAAGGGAGGGTATCTCTATCTTAAAACTTCTCTAGTCTTCAACAAGTAGGAATTTCTACCTTCAAAACTTTTCTAAGTTTTTTATTATGTGATTTTGGATTATTATTCTTGTTTTTTTGTGGATTCTTATCTAAACTCTATGAATCCAACTTTCTTGAGCATGTTCTTATTTAAAATAGCCCTAGTTTTTTAAAAATAAGCTTCACTAAGTTTTTAGTGATTTTTGGAGGCAAAAAGAAAGTTTTAATGAATTAAAGTGCTTCTTGGAACTCTTCAAACAATTTAATCAGTTAAAATTTCTTAAAAATGATTTTTAAATGTCTCGGGCATATTTTGCAGGTTTGTGTTAAGTGTTGAAAGATTCTCAAGTGGAGGATAATTAGAGCTCGGAGTAGATCTTGTGGATTTCAACTTGGTTGTCTTGAAAAATTATGTTGTGTGGTTTTTTCTCTTCAAAATTCTAAGATTGATTACATCTTCATGAAAAGTTCAAATATTTAACTTGAAGTTTTACTAAAAGTGCAGATCTAGATTCAAGTAATCATATCTCAAATGGACTCAAAAAGTTAAATCATAATTTAAAGCATTACTTCATAAAAATTGGACCTTTATGGTTATAAAACAAGATATGGACTTATAGGCTTAGAAAGTGAAAAAGATATCTCAAAGTCTGCATAAATGTAATTATGACATGAACTAAGGACAAAATTTTGATGGACCAAAAAAGAAAAGTATGGGATTTAGTGACCTAAACTAAGAGTCACAAGTGAAAAGGAAAAAATTAGAGAAAAAATTATTATAAAGTCAAAATGATCATTCAGCCATGACCTCTAAAATCAAGGGACAAAGGAGTTAAATTTTTATTAATGTGCGGTATGAAACTCCTAAGACTAAGATGGTGATTAAAAATTTAATTAAGTGGTTTGACAAGAAATAAGGCCATTCAACAAAGTCATGGAAACCAAGAAGGAAGGCTTTAAAAATTACTAAGGTAAGCCTATATAACAACCTAAGTCATAACCTCATAAGAATCACTTTTAAAGATATGAAAAATTGACCATAAAGATTTAGAAATAAGGATGATGATTTGACCAAGTCCTAGGTAATTCAATAAAAATGGTGAATAAATCTTAAGATGATTAGTTTGGATGCTGAAAGACTTCTAAGAAAATTTTCAAGTCATTAGGCATCGATTCTTAGGTAAAACTTACAAATAAACTAAATTAAGTTTAATAAATTTCATTGGATAATTAGGTTAATAATATAAAAGTATAAAACCACATTCACTAAAGTTGGTTATAAGGTTTATAAAATTTCTACATTAAGAAATACAAGCTAAGTTAAACCAAAATAGCTCATTTGGCCAAGCAACTTATGTATCATCTTTAACAAACTTAAACCCAAGAATGATGAGAAAACTTAGCTTACAAGAAAAGAAAAAGGTTAAGAGATAATTTAGGAGGATGAGCGAGCTAAGTTTCCATGAGAAATTTCTCATAAAACTCAAAGGATAAAAGCAAGATGGACAAATTTTAGAGAAAGGTTACATGTTGTCCAAAATTATCTAGCATAATTAAGTAAATTTTATTAGGAGATAGATTTCCAGTCAAATAATTATGTTATCTTATTATATTTTTCTTGAGAATGTAGATTTATGCATAAGGTGTACAAAATACTTTCTTGAATAACTTAGAGAAATAGTATGATTTATGATAGTTTATGTCATGAAATATGTGAGAATTAAATGGATTGGTGCTATATGTGTATATCACATTAGCTAGATTGCTTGAGCATGCATGTTATCTGGAAGATTTAGAAATAAATCTAATAAATCAGGAGATCAATAAAGAAGAGATTATGTAAAAATTTAATATTACTCTTAAATATGCTCATGCACATTTAGAAAGGAAAGAGGTTATTTAGAAGGGCAGAGGTCCTTCTACGAAAAGATGTAAGTTTTCCAAAAATTCTTCTATTATGAAGTGATAGCTCTTCAATAATTATAATGATGACGACAATCAATGAATGAGCTCATACCTTAAGAATAGTAGGTAGAGTAGTAAAACTAGTGAAAAGATATTGTTTGACTAAATTTTTGCATGTTATGCCTAAACTAGAGATTATCACTAAGAGGATGATAAAGAAATGAGAATGAATTATGATTAAGGCATGAATGAAATAGAGGTAAAATAATATCTGTGATGTGATGAAATGTGATCTCAAGAATGTATGAGATGTATGATATAATGTAACAACAAAGAATGATCTAAGGTATGAATGAAATGGATGCTTGAACAAGAATTGTTTATGTTATTGCAAAAAGTGACTCACTTCAGTCAAGGATCTCTTTTAAAGTTAAAATTAACTTACAAGTCTATTACCTCTTTCTCTAATAAATTTAAGTGATTGAGTTAGAAACAATGTCACTAACATTAGGGTAGATGCCTATTAAGAAGTTTTGGTTTCTCATTTCCTACTCCCTGTTTCTTTTCCCTAAGCCTGACCATGCTCCACGATGACAGTGGTCTATGCTAAAACAAATAAGGTAGATTAGATTTTTGTGCTCATGGATAGAAAGTAGAAAGAATTGAAGAGAATTTTAATGATGTTGTTATATCATACGTATCTTCTATTTTAAGATGACTTTAATTTTAAAAGGGAATAAATGTCCTTATGTTGTTTTAAAGGACTCACTAAGAGCCTTGAATTGTGTTTTTTATATATTGTACTATTTATGTATGTATGTATAATAATAATAATAATAATAATTATAATAATAATAATAATAATAATAATAATAATAATAATAATAATAATTTACATGTTGCTACATAAATGAATGAATATAACATCATGTAAATAAACGTGAGTTTCCAAAATTTATTATGAGTGATGACATTTCAACGATGATTATCTAAAATGTTAATCAATATGACAAGGCTGGCATTTTCAATAAGTGTTTAAAAGAAAAAAAATTTATATCGTATTTTTAGTACAAGTCATTTCTTAAATGAATTCTGCATTATAAAGTAATAAACTAATAGTGAATCTGAAATATGACATAAGCGTAAGACGAGTTTCATTATTAGGGGTACTACAATGTGCATCTATGCGCCCACTAACTCCCTCTTTCTTGAATATTTCACATTCTATACAAACCTTCCATTTACCTTCATCAAATTCACTATTTGTCTGCATTCTCCCCTGTTTGAACCCTCTCTCAAACTCTCTGCCTTCTCTTATATGCTTTCTCAAATGGTACTCAAGAAATCCCTCCCCACCAAGCCAAACACATGACCATTCCTTGCAAATCAAATTTCATATGCTTCTTGGAGGAAGAAAGCATCACCATCAGCGACCACCTTATTGCTACTACATAGGCTCCACTTTTCACAATGGTTGATGTTGGGTGGTATATTGATATGACATAGGAATTCAAGAAAAACGCCTTCATCAAAACCACCAAGGAATCATCATTCCTAGTAACCAATATCTTTGGAAAGCGTTTAACCTTTTCCCAAGACTTTCTTTGCAAGCTCACCAAATGCAAAGATGAAGACGTTGTCTTCAATTGAAATTGGGAGGAATCTCTTAGTGACACCGTTGATATTTCCCTGTACATCGCCCCTTCTCACCCCTCATGAGACATCTCTTGCATGAATGACCTTGCTCGCATCATTCATGCGCTTCTTCGAAGTGTCATCTTACCCCAAGTAGGCTCCTGGAATCAAGTTATTGTAATGAAGTGCTTTGGTATATTCCATCTTTTGCTAAAGAACAAAATTGACCTCCCCATTCTTCTTTTCACCCATTTATGAAAGGTAGTGGATGAAAGACTCAAGAATGTTCCCTATAGGAAGCTGATCACCCGCATTATGGAGTATCTACCGACCAACCATGTTGAATACCTACATCACCTAAGGGGTCTTTTGACTACCTAGTTCAGCCTTAGGC
Organism: Canavalia gladiata; assembly: GCA_037954105.1. Taxonomy (NCBI): domain Eukaryota; kingdom Viridiplantae; phylum Streptophyta; class Magnoliopsida; order Fabales; family Fabaceae; genus Canavalia; species Canavalia gladiata. Next base: position 35,188,254 of record CM075665.1, read on the forward strand.
AAGTGAAACATATGAAAATTACCTCCCCTCAACTATCCTCTTCTAAAGACTCTTTCACCATGGAAGTTCAAGGCAAGTTTAGTTAGTTTCAACTTGCCAATGCTACTTTTTTGTTATCTTCGTCCTCCTCAAACTCTGAAGATAGTGGTTCCTCTATCTCTCTGCCAAATGTCTTGCACCCTCTCAAGGTAAGATATTCAAATGCAAAACTAAACAAAGGTTAAACACTTCTACCTAGAAACCCACTTTGCCATCTCATTTTTTCCCTTGAGGAAAACACTCTTCCTATCTTGCATCATCTACCATTTCCACCAAAAAGCCTTGTCTCATCGTCATCAACATCAACGATGAATCCTCTCCATCCCCTCTAGTCATCAACCCTATTCCTTTCCTGGTCATTCTACCTCTTTCCCCGCCCGTCTTGCTTCTCCCACCTAGCATCCTTCCCCACCTCTCTTTTCTCCCTCACCTCCGGAGCCGTTCCTCTATGAGTCACCTTACCCATCCCAAGTGTCTTCCCTATCTTCCCCCAACCCACCATCTTAGTCCCCTAAAACTTATCCTTTTTACCCTACCTCTCCTTTTCTTGTATGTTCTTAAACCCTTATAAAAAACCAACCACCTTACCCTATCATTAGTGAAGCCCTTATTGCCTTTCTCAAGTACATAGAGCTTTTGGTCATCCTAATAGACATTTTTATCCTTTATTGGCCTTAGCCCTCATTCCCTCAAGAAACTCTTGGCCAACCTCCTTAGCCATCGGCCCCCTAAGGCCCTTTACCCACCTTGATGGTTCCACACCTACCCTTTTATCTCCGCCTATCCCTATCTCCCTCAGGAATTTTCCTGAATGGAAAATTGCATATTAATACTACCTTTCCCCCGTTTTCCTTCCTCTCTAAATACATTCTTTTCACTAAGGACATTCTTCCATGGCTCATTGCTTAGGAGCTCGAAGTCTACAATTGTTTTATAATGGAATAGATGTTGGCAAGGTAGAAGCTCTGTCGCTACTTTACCATCAATTGGAACTTGGATCCCACTGATCATGTGCCTCCCTAATTGTTTGCTAAGCCCTTTGTTGCCTTCAAAGCCCCTATTGTTTCCTCAAGCACCCTTACAGTCCTTGGGGCTATGTACGATGATCTGCAAGCTTTCTACGTACCTGTGGTGGCTTGATTGATTCTGAGCATTCCTGGTGGCTGCACATTTATTATTGTTGGGTCAACTCCACTCAATGCTCCACTTCTGGGCTTTCCACCAAACAAAAGGTTGACAAATGGCATGCTCAACCCCTTCAGCAAAATTAGATTGTCTTCTTTCACCCTTTCCACCATTGCCATTACAACTTCCTTCCCATGCTGTCTTTCCACAAATTTTCTATGTTTATCTATCTTCCTCATTGTTTTGTAGTTTTTACAATATGTGTTCTCTTTGTCTTTACAACTAATGCTCCGCTCATTTCACCATCTACACTGACTGCTATTATTGTCTATTATCCTTTCATGTTTTCTCCTCTAGCTGCTTTGTTCTCACTCTTTTCCAGTTCTACTTATAACCCCCTTCCCTTGCCATTTCGCTGCTATCATCTATCCTTGATACTCCTCCGCAAGCCACGTACGATCTTGTCCTAGCTTCAGCATCTTGTGGAAGATCATTATGCTAATTGTCTTACATCCAAGGAAGCCCAGTAACGTTGCAATCAGTGCCATCTGCAGCGTATTGAGCAGACTCAAACGAGCTTGAGGAATGAAATTTTCCACCTTTACCGTCACGTGGATCGTGACTTGAGGAGTTATACAACAAGCTTTTGTAGGTCATTCATCAACAGTTTAAATTGTTTAGGAGACCTTAATTTTTTTCTGCTTGGTCAAAATAAGGTGAGAACTTGAATAATTTGAATAATAATGAGTTTATGCTTTTATATAATTGAAACTCGACTTGTCTATAATTTTTGTATCTATATATAAAATGGTTCCAATTAGTCTGACAATGTTTGATTTGTATAAAACTATCTAACCTAACTATTTGTTAAGATTTTTACCATTATAAAAAGGAAGGATTGTTAGAACCAAGTCTTAAAATAAGATAATCAACAAATGTTTCGATTAGTGACAAAAATATATGCACATGGTTTTTACATTTAAAGACAAATATAAAAAATTAAGTGTATTAAGACACCTCAAAGTGTCTTACTATCTTAATAGAAACAAGTATACTTTAAAAAATATGTCCAACCGGCTCTCCCAATACGCAAAGCTATTTCTAGATTTTTGTCTAGCAAAAAGAACCTTCAAGCTCTACACCTATAAATAAACCTTAGCTTATAAAGGAAAAGGCCTACTCTGTCAAGAAAAGCAAAAAGAAAAAAGAAAAAAGATCTTTTGATGCACAAAGTAGATCAAATGAAAAAGCAACTTGCTTTCCCTTAAACCAAGGTCATGCATTCCATGCTCATGCAGAAGACATTGCAAAACTCGTTCATTTCTCAACGACTACTTTATCTTTACATATATAAAAATTAAGCTTATGAGTAATAGACAAGGAGCATTAACTCTGTGATATATTTTAAGTGTCTTATCTACTCATAACTTGGCTTGTATTCATTACTTTTATTCTTGTCGTAATATTGGGTGTTAGAAAAACAATGTAACTTGATAAAGAAGTATCTTGTCTATTTTTTGAAAAAGCTTAACCTAGAGAAGCTTGTATAAAAGTATTGGGTTAGTATTTTTTAAATATGTACTATACGTGTTGTTTTCACTATCTAAAAATAGAGGATATATTTATTGTGTGACATAGACTAAACGTATCATTTACGTTTAATAAAGTAAATCAATATAACTTTCAATTTAAATTTTTCACTCCTTATCATTTGTATAGTTAAATGTCTTGAATACCTAGCATTTTATTATGTTCAAGTTTGTAAAAAAAAATCATAATTTTTCTACGAAAACACATTCAACCCCTTTATGTGTTATGTTGTATGTTTTCTAACATTAATCATTCATAATCACAATTCTTATTTTTCTTTATTGATAAGGTTCTATTTCATTAAAAAAAATTATTAATTGATTAACATGATTCTTAAATTTTAAAAATATCATATTTTATAAAATTTAAATATTTCACATTAATTCTAAAATATATAATTTAATTGTAATGTTATTTACCATAATCAACATCTATTTTTATATAATGAAAAATGAACTGAGTTAATAAATCATTGTAATAACATGTTTTATAATATTTTAAAAAATTTCAGAAATTGTATGATATTTAATATACATTTAAGTTTTTTAATTATATCTTATATGGTATTATTTTTTATTTGTTAATATTTAAAAAGGTATGTTTTTTTAAAAATTCGTACAAAATATGTGAATTTAAGGCCAATTTTTTTAAAATAATATTTATGCAGGGATCTAAAGGTTTACTGTTTAGCGAAATTATGAGCAAGAAAAATACCTACAATTTTTTTAGAAAAAATTGCCGAAAATTTTTAAAAAAGAATAGCTGTGAAAAATGTTTTAATTTGATAAAAAAAAATTTAAAAGTTTTCTTATAAATTTAGAAATTTATGAAAAGAAAATATTTACGAATTTTTTTTGTACAACATAAATCTATTAACCTTATTTTGCATAAACAAAAAAAAGTATAACTGTTTCCGTATGTGACACGAAAGGTTCTTATTTCTTCAAATCGTCTACGTTTCATAAAGGAAAAAGGTTTGAGAATCAAGACTTTCATATTCAACGTTCCAATTCGTAGGAGTTATGGTCAGATTGGTCGTTGCAAAACTTTATAGTAAGCTCTAAAGGAGGCCAAGTTTTTGGTCTCTTTAATAAATAAAAACAAAAACTTTGAAGCACCGAATACGAATTATTATTTTCAGATGAGAATAATACCTATCTGTATTTAACCCAAAATATTCTTATTTTTAACAAGTTAAGAATAATATAAAGTTAATTAAATTTTTAATTTTTCATTTTTCATTTTTCATTTTATATTTAGCTTTGGTTTTGGTTTTTATTATATATTTTATAGTTTTGAATTTTTATTTTATTGAAGTTATTGATTTTGGTCTGTAATATTATTAAATTTTTTATTTTAATTTTTTAGAATGTGTACTATTTAGTTTCTAAATTTATTTATTTGCTCATATTTTTTATCTTTTAAAAAATTATTTGATTCCCAAAATATTTTAGTTGATATATTTTAGGTTCTAAATATCATATATACACCAATATCTTTTAAGATTAAAAAGTATACATGACACAATTTTTAGATAATAAACTTAATATTTATTTGAGTAACGCCATCATTTAATAAATAATTTTAATGATAATAATCAAAACCAATAATTTTTAAAAATAAGAAATTAAAACTATGAAAAAAATATGTTAGGGATTGACTAAACGAAAAAAAATTAGAATAAATTAAGGGACTAAAAACTTTGTTAAATTATCAGAAATTTTAATTGTAAAATCAATTAAAATTTGTTAACAAGTGTAAATATTTTATATTATTATTTAACCATAAATTGTTATGTACAACTAACATAGTTAATTTTAGTAATAGTTATTTTAAAAATCATACCTATGGTGGGATTGAAAGAAAGAAAAAATTGATGGTTAGATGTTATTATAAACTTTAAACTCTAAATTTTAAAGATTAAAACATATAAATTATGTGAGTTTTCTTAAAAAAAAGTTATATCACTTTTTAAAACGATCATATGACTAGAAAAATTTATAATCTTAGTTATCTATATATAGTTGTGCAGTATAAATTGGTTGTTCTCACTCTTATATATTAAGTTTCTATTAGATAAATTTCTTATAAAATTTCTTATAAATACAACACATGTGTAAATAGGAAATGATCAACTTATATTAATTTGAATTACATTAAATTTATATTATTAATAAATTTATTTATTATGGATTTAACCATTAAGTATAATTATACATCACATTGATTATTTGTGCTAAATTATGTAAAAATTGAACAATTATAATAATATATGAAAAGGTTCTTATTTTCACATATTTTAAAGGTATATATTATATTAATTTTAATGTATATAAATGAAATATTAATTTTTAATCTATATTTCTCCTTATATGATCTATATAAAAAAAACTTTTAATTTAACCGTTAAATTCAAAATAAAATAGTAAAAAAATATCATAAGATAAAACATTTAGTATAATAATTGTAAAACAATTATCATAAGATGTAAAATTTAGTATAATTTATCCTAATATAGGTTGTTCCCATATTCTCGTATAAAAAGAATATGTGGATTTAGAGTATTCCACAAGTAATTCCTTATAATAAATATCTCTATTTTATTCGTAAATTTTTGTATTATATAAAGGGATCAATTAATTTAAAAAATAATTTATATTAAATTTATTTTATTTACTAATTTTTAAATATTTAAATTTTATTCATAATCAAACTATTAAATTAATAATTTTTATTATATAAATCAAGTTGAATAAATTTTATAAAATTTTAAAAAATTTGGATACTTGATTAAATAATTTAAATTTGAGATATAACACCACCGTAAATATATATATATATATATATATATATATATATTAATGTAAAATTATTTAATGAAGTATCAAATAATTTTTAATTTTAAAAATTTTATTTATATATTAAAAATTATTAATTTAATGATTGAATTAATATATTTAATTATTTAATTTTTTTTAAAGAAAGTAATTCTAATATAAGTTATTTCTTAGGTAAGTTATTAATTTCTTCTTTTATATATATATATATATATATATATATATATAAATATAAAGAGGGATTAGATTATTTCACTTAATAACTTTCATAAAAAATTAAATTTTATAAATTTTAAAAAAATTAATATTTTATTAAATAAGTTCAAATTAAAAGATATTATAAGAGGTATATTATCTATTAATTTGAATTTATTTTTTTGAAGTATTAAATTTTTTAAAAATTTTATAAGGATGATTCATATAATATAATTTACTAATTTACCAGTTGGATTGATAAAATTTAATTTTTTATAAGTTATTAAATGGAGTAACTCTAACTAAAGTTGCTCCTACAGTAATTTGATCCATCCTTCCTCTCATATATATATATATATATATATATATATATCAAATTAATAAAGTATCAAATATATTTAAATTTTATGAAAATTTGTAAATATAATTTATATAATAAAATCTATTAATTTAACAATTAGATTAATAAAAATCAACCATTTAAATGAGATATAAATAGAGTTACTTTTAACCTGAGTTACTCTTTGATTAAGTTGATCCTTATATATATATATATATATATATATAAAAGAGGAAAGATCAAGTTATTTTAAAAGTAACTTTAGTCATAGTTATTCTTCTTAATTACTTTCATAAATAATTAAATTTCATCAATCCAATCGTTAAATTAATCAATTATAATATATAGATAATTCTTATAAAATTTTATAAAATTTAAAAAATATTTAATACTTTAAAAATAAATTTAAATTAACAGATAATATACCTCTTATAATATCTGTTAATTTGAATTTATTTACTAAAACATCAAACCATTTTTAAATTTTATGAAATTTTGTAAGAATGATTTATATAATATAATTTATTAATTTAATAGTTAAATTGATAAAATTTAATTGTTTATGAGAGTTATTAAGCGGAGTAACTCAAACTAAGAGTAACTTGATCCCTCATATCTATATATATATATGATTCAAACTTTAACACTTACACAAACTTAATAACTTTATATATAATATGAGATTCACTAATTCAACCATTGGACCATGTTATCATATCTTTATGGTCATGCATATCAAATTTTAAAAAATTTAAAAATTTATAGTATGCTATTCAACTATTGATATTTACATATATTTAAATAATATATGAGCCATTAAAATAAAGTCATGAGATGAAGTATCTATCAATTTTTGTTTTGTAAGAAAATTTGATATAGATAATCTACTTGATAAAAAATTTTAAATCAACGGTTAGATTGATGAATTTTGTATTCTATATAAGGTGATTAAGTTGGTGTAAGTATTAAAATTTGACATCCAGTGTCAATGGATTCTGACTCAATCTCTCTTTCTATATATATATATATATATATATATATATATATATATATATATATATATATATATATAAAAAGAAGAGATCAAGTTACTTTAGAAGTAAGTGTAGTTGGAGTTACTTTTTTAATAACTCTCGTAAACTATTAAATTTTAATAATTCGACTGTTAAATTAATAAATTATATTAAATAAATTATTTTTAAAATTTTTTATAAATTAAAAAGATTTGATATTTTATTAATTAAATTTAAATTAATAAATATTATAAAAAGTATATTATCCATTAATTTAAATTTATTTATTAAATTATAAAATATTTTTTAAATTTTATAAAATTTTGTAAAAATAATCTATACTAAATAATTGATTAATTTAACGGTTAAATTGATAAAATTCAATCATTTATAAAATGAGATATATTGAACGTTTATCATCTCTCTCTATATATATTTTGTTATTTTTTTAGGTGTATTTATGTGTTCTTATATCTTACTAGTTCTCTTTCTTAATTGAATTAGAAGAAGTTGTTGTACCATAAAAGATTATCCCATAGGTATGCAAATCTTTCGAACGATTCTATTACATGACTTAGTCTATGAGATATAAATTTTTCAACAATCTCAAAAGTTTGTTTTATTGAGTGCTCATTTGAAAAAAAAATTATTAATTAAAGCTCATACTCAATCTCATCATCCCTAATAACTATTATTTATAAACTTCTACCTATTTTGATGAAATATTTAGGAGTTATAATTTAATAACTCAAGTTACAATTTTTCTATGTTTTATTGCTTATATAAGGATTGTTAGATGAAATCATGGTGACATAAAAGAAATGAGTTTTAAAGATAAAAAAAAGATTTGATCAAATTATTTCATAAGGCAACATAAAAGTATGCATATACAATAAAATGATGAATACAACATGAACTATATGTCAGGAATGGTTAGCAATCGAATAACTACTTACCTTTGACTAACCAAAATTGACTCAACAAAACTAACTCATAAGCTTTAATACTCTCCTGTAAACATAAATCAAGGACTAGTTATTAGCATAGAAAGTAGGTAAATTTGGAGGAGTTAAGTGAAGTCCATATGAGAGGGTCGCTTGTAAATACTTGAGAATCCCTTTTACTTCTTTCTAATGAGATTTAAAGGAAATGTATATAAATTGACACACTTTATTAATAGAATAGATAATTTCCAAGTGTATGATGGTTACATATTGAAGAGTATCCATAATGGATCAATAGAGAGAAGGATTAGAGAAAGGTTGACCATCTTGAAGTGATGAGCCCAAATGTCATGGATGTATACATAGGCTTGTACATATGCATGTTGTCTCGAGCAAGAAGATCAATAATGTACTTAATTTGAGAGATATGCATACTACCATTGAAACCCTAATGCACATAAACACCTAAAAAGTAATGATAGGGACCAAGGTCCTTGAGTGAAAAAATAGAATTAAGGGCACGAATGAGATCAATTATGAGATAAGAAGAGGTTCAGGTTGGAGGAAGACATATGTGTTCTCCATGAAGGATGTACTAATAAAGAGAGATGAGTCACTTTTGGAATAAAAGAACCCTAGTTAAAATAAGGTAGTGTTGAGCTTTGTAAACCAATCTCTAAGAGCTTGCTTAAGATCGAAAAGGACTTTAGTTAATTTGCAAACAAGATTATAGTTACCCACATGAATATTAGTGATTAAGTCATATAAACATTCTCTAAGAGATCTTTATTAAGGAACACATTGCGAACATCAAGTTGGTGAATTGGCCAGCCATAAAAGAGAGTGATGGTCAACATGATGTGGATTGTAGTGGTTTTATTATAAGGATGAATGTCTCTGTGAACTCAAACACTTCTCTTTGATGAAAGCCTTTTTTCAAGAGTCTTGCCTTGTATTTATCAATGGATCCATCAGACTTGAACTTGGTTCAAAAAGACCCATTTGCAACTAATGGGTTATTGATTAGGGGAAAGAGGTACCAACATTCAAGTGTGATTATGAATCAAATCATAATACTTCTCTTTCATAGCTTGAAGCCCATGAGGTTGTTTAAGACCTTCGATCATAGCATAGGGTTCAAGAGAAATAATATAAATTATAGGCTTGAAGATGCCAACTTTAGCACTATAACCATTGGATGTGCATTGATGGTAGTCATAGGCGGATCAAGCAGCTCTTCTACCTATAAAGAAAAAGAAGGAGAAGCATATATTTTGCAACAATATGAGTATCATTAGTAAAGGAAAGTAAAATGAGGGGAAATAGTTAATAAACAAGTATAGGGAACAATGGAGGGTAAACACAAGATGGAAGGAACACGAGATTCAAGTGGGCGGAGATGATAGGATCAAAGCAACTTTGAATGGAAAAGCAAATTTATTAAGAATGAGATATATGTGTTTTTGTTAGCATATTATTCTTATAAAAATTTATAATAATTAAAATGAAAATGATATTATTGTTATACTAAAACTTTGAAAAAGATCATCTAGTATGGGTATGGTAATAAGATAGAAATTTTAATGGATAATTATTACATGATGTGATTCATGTTCTATGTAGTAAGGATAATTTTACATAATTTGATATTTTAAGGTATTTATATAAATTAAATTTTGTGCATGCCAAAATTTGGAAGATAGTGGTATAAAAAGTATAATTTTGGATGTTAAAATTATAAAAAAAATGATAGAATAATGTTATCACAAAATTATAATATTGTGAAAATTTTTAAAAAGTTTTAATATCTTAGAATTATATCATTGTAAATTCCTTATAATTTTTATTCATCTACTATGCTCATAACCTTTACATTAAATTTCTCTTACTTTTTCTATTAAAGTATTATTTTGGAAAATAAAAAAATTAGATAGGAAGTGTAATTTGTATCCGTTGAGTGTATTGTTTGGAGAGGCTTATACAAATTATTAGAATTGTGTTTTTAGCTGAAGATTTTGTACAAACTTTTATAGTAAAAATACCTGTTATGTGATAGAAGAGGTTGGAAAGAATCCTTAGTAGTGTGATTTTATCTTTTCTCTCTCTTTAACTCATCTATTATTTTCAAAACAAAATTTGAAAATATTATAGTCTTTGCAACTCATAATTCAACTCCCTTATATAAGTTTTCTATAGTTCTACAACTACTTCATTAAATAAATTTAATTTAACATATAATATATATGTCTACAACTACTTCATTAAATAAATTTAATTTAACAAATAATATATATATCTCATAATATATGTTAAAATAAATTCATTTAATCAAGAATTAAATACTTTTAAATTTTTATGAAACTTTGTAAATATTTACAAGCTTATTCTATATAAATCTTTACTAATAAATCTTCCTAATGCATGTCTTCAAATTTTTGCAAGTCAAAAGTAATAACTTGTTTCATCCACTTAGACCATATTATCTATTTTAGAATTAAAAATAAATTTACTTGTAAAATATTCACATAAGAATTAAATTTAGCTAACATGATTATATTATTCTAATATAGTGAAAACCGTATTAATATCGTATTAATATCATAGTTTATGATATTAAAATATTTTATAAGTATCATAGGTATAACAATTTTTTCTTATAATAAACTCCTTATATTTATAATATTTACTATTAATAATGAACTTCTAAATAATTTGAACATATTCATATTAGGTAACAAGATCACTTATATTTTTATTTTTATTTAATGTAAACATCATAAGGATAAAGTAATCATTGAGAAAAAAAATAGGATTCCTATATTTTCTGCATATCCATTTAGTATATCCATTTAGTGCATGAACTTGAATTATATGATAAAGTGTTGTTGTGAGTTTGAAACTTTGTCTTGTGGAAGTTGTACTTTTATCTTTCTTTTTTTTTAATGACAAACATGTCATTTTCTCTTTTAAGCTTAAGTCAATTTTTCATCTAATGCTAGATTGTCCTTTTTATCATGTGAAAATACAAAAATTCAAAACTAGATGGACAAATTTATCAAATACTCTTTACATAATAGACAAGTTAATATCTTTCTAAAAGAAAGTTTTTAAGAGTATTTTCTTATCTTTAAAAGATTTTTATACTTACATTTTTTTATCATTAAAATATTTAAAATCGCTTAAAATTTTAATTAATAATACTAAAAATTTAAGGTTTAAAAGTAATAAATATTTTTAAATTTTATAAATTTAATTTATATAATAAAAAAATTAATTTAATAATTAAATTGATAAAATTTAATAATTTTAAAAATTTATTAAAAATAATAACTTTAACAAAAGTTATTACAAAAATAAATTAATTTTTACCTCTTTCTTTATATATTTATATAGATATAGAGGTTGTGTATGGAAAAAATTAGTGAAAAGTTGAAAAATTAATTTTTAGTGAAAATTGTTAAATTATTTTATTAAGATATTTGATAAAATTAATTATTAAATTAGTAAATAAATATAGAATGATCTAGAAATATTTTTGTATATTATTTTTTATTTATAGATAAAAGTATATTTTTTTGGAATTTTTAGTTAACTTTAAATTTTATAATATTTTATTATAAAAGTCTCATAATTTTCATTTTTGGATCAAATTGTTGATTAAAAATGTAAATAAATAGTAAAGAGAGTCTAATAATAATTAAATAAGTAGAATATTGTTGAAGGGATAATTTTATAGGAAAAAAATGTGTAATACTAAATGAAGCAATGAATCAAGATTTTTATTGAAATATTGATAAAAAATAATCATAATAATGAACTATAAACTCAAATGCTATCTGAAGTAATAGATGGAAAAAGACAAATACTATAAAGTAGAAAGATAAACTGGCTTACCAACATTATTATTTTCGTCAAGGTGGTTGCTTAATAGTATCTTTTATTTTGAAGATTTTTGATACCATTTTATAGATAGACTAATAAAATAGAAACACCCGTAATAGTTATGCACATCATTTAAGATTTAGATTTTTTTAGTAATTTAAAATTAAAAATTAGATATAAAAATAAAATAAATATAAAACAATGATGAGGTAATGTTTAAAACTAAAATGTAACTATTATATATTTTTATAATATTAAATTATTATATCGATCATTTTATATTTGAGTTATTATAATATCATCTTTTAACAATATACATATAATATTATATGGAAAAAAATATAAAATGTTGGGTATATGATAAAAAATATTAGGATGACAACAGTCATATTTAAATTATTTATTATTATTATTATTAATATTTTATATAAACCATTTTTCAGTCAATAAAAAACTATATTTAATGAGGTAATTTGGAATGAGTGTTGAAAATCAATTTTTATAACCAGTGCAATGTTGCACGGGATAAGACTAAATAAAAGTGTAAGCTTTTAATTATAAAAGTATTTGTTTCATATTTATATTTTTCATATAATATATATTATTTTATTGAAAATTTCTGTTTATATATTATTATTATCATGTTACATTAGATAGGGTAGAAAAAAGTTAGGGAATTACCCGTTCTCGGAAATCTTTTACTCGGGTATCCTTCTGTCTTCTACGTAAGCACTTGAGAACAAAACTTGTACAAATACATAGTACCAAATCTGTTTGCATATTCAAATTAAAATCCACTCCAAGTGGCCAAATCATTTTCTTCATGTGTACAGCTAAAGCTAAATCAAGAATAAATTAAGATATAGATGAGCGTTATTATTATTATATTGCATATTCAACAAATTTTGAAGCAACCTTAATTGAATCATCATGTTATAAAGAAACTGTCGACTTTATGGATGAAACTACAAGCTAATTTTTAAATATTTTATTCTTTTCGTGTAGTGTTTGAAATAATATTCCAGTTAAATAAATATAAAATAATAAATTTAAACTTTTTAAAAATAATTTTTTTAATTTAATTTAATATGATAGTTGTTTCAATAATGAGATAAAATAATAAATATTTTTTAACGTTGTTTTTAATAATTTTTAACATCTTGATTATTGGGTAAAAACTATTATTTTTCTTTATTTTTGATATATTTTGATAATATTTTATTTATTCACGGGTGGAAAATAAGTTTTTTACATCGGTTGTTATGAACTTTTTACATCGGTTATTTGGGCGGTGTTGAAGCGGGCGATATAGAAAATAACATTTTTTACATCGGTTCTGGAACCGATGTAAAAAGTAAACTTTCTACATCGGTTGGACTTATAACCGATGTAGAAAGTCATACTTTCTACCTCGGTTAAAGCCATAACCGACGTAGAAAGTGTACTTTTTACATCGGTTGTAGGCCCAACCGATGTAAAAAGAGTACTTTTTACATCGGTTATAATCTTAACCGACGTAGAAAGTTCATTTTTTTAAATGTTCGTTTTGTTTAGGTATCCTACCGTATTATTTATTCATAGAATCACCAGACAGATAATACAGAATTCACATAATCTATATATTTAAACTAAATACATCATTATTTATTATCAAATTTTAATTTACAAAGGAAATAACTTAAAATTACGTCAAGCAACTGTTGAAAGTTGAAAAAAAAATGTCGTAACCAGCCATGTACCTGTTGAAAACAGAGAAAAAATGGTTGAGCGGTGACCAAACGGTGTCCTAATGGAGGTACAACGGTAGTCAAACGACAGCACAGCACAGTGGTAGCCAAATAAGAAGCTTGAAAATTATACAATACAACCAAAACAAATGTAAGTTTCAATTATAATAACAGAATGAGATGTATAAATAACAACAAAGATAACTTCAAACCTTAGGGTGCGCGACAACGACTTCAAACGGAGGAAATGGTTGCAACGGCAACGACAACCACGTACGTAAGAATGGAGTGCAACGACGAACAACAGGGACGACGACAATGGCTAAGACGTAAACGAAAATAGAGAGAATAAGCCGAAACGAGAAACTAGGGTTTTGGAGAATGAGGTTAAAGACGACTAAAGTCGAAAAATAACTGAGAAGGGAAGACATTCTACATCGGTTGTTTCTTAGAACCGATGTAAAAAGTACTTTCTACATCGGTTGTTCTGTAACCGATGTAGATAGTTTAAAAAAAAATTCACTTTCTACATCAGTTGTTATGTAACCGATGTAGAAAGTACTTTCTACATCGGTTGTTTTGTAACCGATGTAGAAAGTTTGAAAAAAAATCCACTTTCTACATCGGTTACAAAACAACCGATGTAGAAAATACTTTTTACATCGGTTGTTATGTAACCGATGTAGAAAGTTTAAAAAAAAATCCACTTTCTACATCGGTTGTTTTGTAACCGATGTAGAAAGTACTTTCTACCTCGGTTCTTTTATGAACCGATGTAAAAAGTTTACATTTATTTACAAAAATGCCACCGCGTTTTTTTTTATATCGGTTTCTAAACAACCGATGTAAAATCCTGTTATAGAAACCTATTTTTGTACTAGTGATTATGAAATATTATTTTTAAGATATTTTTTAATATTATAATATTTAATTTAGTTGTTAATTATTTTATTTAAATTATTTATAATAATATACTTTTTTATTAATAAAAATTTTAAAATAAAATAAATACTATTTTGTAGAAGTATTATTTACAATTTATTTATTAAAATTTAAAATAAATATTTTTAATTCAAAAAAATAAATTATTTATTTGAAAATATATTTTTTTATTAAAAAGTATATCATAGGTAATAAAATAAATAAAAAAATAAAATCATTAAACTTTTTTTATAATATATAATCATCAAACTAATTATAAATGTATTTATGAGATTTTTTAATATATATATATATATATAAATAAATTAAAAAATATTATCTTTATTTTTAATATAATAATTTATACAAAATAATAAAATTTTAAAATTTTAATCTATAAAAAATTATACTAATAAAATTCAATGATCATATTTTTATTTATCATTTTATTTTTATTAATTAGTTTTATCAATTATTTTTTATTTTAACTATTATTTTTTTAATTTTCAGCTAATTTTTTAGTTTTTATCTATTTTTTCAATCTTAAATTTATTTATTTTTTCTAATTTTATTAAATATGTCCTGAATCAAACAAAAAAAATAATTTTTACAATAATAAAAATAATATTTAAAAATTTTACAATCTTATATATATTGTTTTAATTTTTTATAATTAGATCTAGTGATTTAATTTTTTATAATTAGATCAAGTGAGTACAGAAAAAGAAAAAATGGTTTGATCATTAATGATGGGGTTTAATAACTGTTGAAATGTGTATACGATTATGTGTTTCCAATATTGATTATGCTATTTGGTACATTGTATTTAAAATTAAATATATTTAAAATCATATAGTTCAAGGCGCATGCGGCTTTGTTGAGTGAGATTGACATTGATGGAATATTTTGTGTGATTTTTTTATTCTCAAATTATATATTTTTGTTAAAGCCCAACTTCAAGGAAAATGAAAAATCATCAGTGCAAAGTGCTGTTCATATTTTTCCCGAAAACGAGTTTAAATAATTAGGATAATGTCAATTTGAGCAACTTTTCAACCCTGAATAAAACACCAGTTTAGAGGATTGTCAATTATAATTTATGAAACAAAAACTGATACAATTATAAATAGCTCTATTTTCAAAGAAATAAAATAGCTCTATAAATTTTAAATAATTCAAGAACAAAATATTATATTTTTATTTATAAAAATTTGGTATTTTCTCTGATACTTTTATAAGATATTAAACTTTGATTAATGTAAATTAATAAAATATATGTGTAATTTTATAATTAATGTAGTCAAATCTATTCACATGTCTTTAATAATTTGATTTGCAGAATTTTAAAATACTCTTATTGTACATTAATCTTTTAAAAATATGTTTTTACATAAATTTAATGAAATAGACAATTTATATTTTAAAATTAAATAAATATAATTTTATTTAAATAATTTATATTTTTTAATTTGTTTTTCAGTTATATTTTATTTTAATTATTATCTAAAATATTTAAATAAAATTTAAAATTTAATTAATACCTTAATTAATTTATTATGTTAATCTCCTATAACAATAAATTAATTTTAAAATTACCGTATTATATTAATATATTAATTCTATAAATAATTTAAATTAAATTTTAAATAAACTTATAATCTTAAATATTTATGGTCAAAATTATCTATAATATTAAAATTTAAATTTAAAACACATTATTAATTTAATTAAAAAAATATTGAAATAAAATTTAAAATTTAATTATTACCTTAATTAATTTAAAACTTTAAATCTATAATATGTTAATAAATTTTACATATTCTGATTTACCTATAATATTTAAAATAAATTTTAAATTAATTTATTACTTAAATTATGTATAATATTTAAATTAAATTTTAAATTAACTTATTACCTAATTAATTTATTAGGTTAATTCTCTGTAGTAATTAAATTAATTTTTAAATTAACTTATTACCTTAATTATTTAATACCTATAATATATAAATAAATTTTACCTTAATTACCTTATTACGTTAGTTTTTAAATTTATATATTCTGATTTACATATAATATTTAAATTAAATTATAAATTAATTTTAAAATTTACTTATATCTTTAATTACCTATTACATTAAAATTAAAGTTTACATTAAATTATTACCTTAACTAACTTAATATATTAATTAAATATAATATTTAAACTAATTTTTAAATAAATTTATTATTTTAAATTAAAATATTATCTTAATTAACTTAAAATATTAAACTAATTATCTTAATTAATTTAAAACTCTACATAATATAAAAGTAAAATTTTACATACTTTAATTTACCTATAATATTTGAAATTAATTTAAAATTAAATTATTACCTTAATTAATTTATTAGATTAACTTTCTATAATAATTAAATTAACTTATTAATCATTACACCACATTAAATAATATAAAAAATGTATAAATTTATGTTTTTTTTATGATTTTTATATAAAATATTAATTTTCATTATTTCCTTTCAACAATATTAATTGCTTCTTCTTGTATTAATTTTAATATTTAAATATATATATATAATTTAATTATAACTTGTTTTAACATAAAATAATTATAATATTATATCAAAAAATAATTTTATATAAGTTTTTAAATTTTATTATAAAAAGTGAAAAATATTAATATTAAAAAATATTATTTTTATTAAAAATTTATTATTATATTATTTTATTTGAATTTGAAATTAATAATTGTTTTAACAGTCAATCCAATACAATAATATATAATATAACATGATTTCTATTAAAATAAAGTAAAATTAATAATTATTTTTAGAAAAATTTTAATTTAATATTTAAACAAGATAAAACATTATATAATTAGAATATTATCTTCCATATGTTATTAATCAAAATTAAAATCTGGATTTTGTATTATAAAATATTTAATTAAAATAATATTAATTTATTATATAAATTTTATTTTTATAAATTATTTAGAAATTCATACTTTGAAATAAATTCTATCAATTGTAATAATTATTTAATAAAATTAAATTCTACATTGAAATTTAATTTAGTTAACAAAAATTTTAGTTTCTTCTAATTTTTTATATTTTTTAACAAATTATATTATAAACATATATAACATATTTACATTATTTAAATAAAATTTTAAATAAATTTATATCAAATATTTTTAAAAAATAAATTAAAAAAATAAAAAAATTATATATTTTAAGAGTTAAATTATAATTTTTATAATAAAAAATCTTTAAGTAAAAAAATATAATCAGACATTAATACTTTAATTACATTAAATATATAGATATATATGATAATATTTAATTGATTTACATCAATTAAGATGAGTATCCTCACATTTATATATAAATACATGTGACAGATCCACATTAATTAAGATTTAATACTTTTAAATTTATAAAAATATAAAAAAAAAAACTAAAAATTTTATGAGATTTGAGATTTGAATTTGAATTAATGAAATTAAAAATACTTATTGAATGATCGATAAACTTGTTAGATCAACCAATACAATGAAATTTATCCGAATCTATTCCACCTATATGAATTAAAACTGAGGAGTAGCATCTTACATGGAAGACTAATTGTCTAATGCTATGATTGAACCTCTTATACCAAAGCCTTGGGAGTTTGTCTAAAATCTAAATAAATGAACAGCTTTTAGAAGAAACACACTGTAGAACTGTTACATATAATAAAGAAGATATTGATGTAACTTCATTTATAAAATTAAATCCATATTTTAAATTTTGTTGCATTTATATTATGTCCCTTAATATAACAAAATGAAACACTCTTATTTTACATAGAAAAGTTTTGAGTATCCCCCACGTCTCAAACAAATCAATCACTGGATAAGAACTAACTAAAAGAGCCGTTTGCTTTATATCTCACTTTTTCCTTAGAGCTTTTATAGCCTCAACGTTTTTCCCGGGAAACCCCTTCACGGTGTCACATGGACAGCAATGGTATTATATATACAAAACTCAGACTACACGAAAACGTAGATATTGAATCGAGAACAAGATTATCGTTGAGACTTGAGAGTACCATCTCAAAGGTAATTTCTAAGAAAGTTCCATCGTGGGAAAGGGTCAAGAAATTGAAACAAAATTCAAAGAAAACCCTGCTTGGATTTCCAAGTGTATATAATAATAAAATAGACACATCATGGAAATTTTGAACAACTTTAACGTGATCACCAAAACACAAGTTCTGCAAGACTGGCTTCCAACCACAAACCCCATCAAGGTTTGTTTCTTCTTCTTCAATCTTCAGGGAGATTTTATCTCTCTGGAAGTGACCCTTTTTGTACTTCAAAATTTTTCTTTCCCGTCAAGCTTATCTTTTTCTAGACATCATTTCTTTATGTTGTGTTGGTTGTTTATGTGTCAAAAAATAGAACAAGGCATGTGCTTTTCTTCAATTCTTTAGATATGTAAGCTATAATTATTGCATATGTTAAGCATATCTATTGATGGAAAATTTCCCATTTCAACTTGGTGTTTTTTCTCTTGTACAGGCACAAGATTCAAGCTTTAAAATCACAACACTGGCGGTACATACTGTGGGCATAGTTTTCAAGATTCTTTTCTACCTTCACTTGCTCCTAATTGCAATTTTGGTGACTTCCCTCACCATTTATGGCCTTGTCTATGCCTCTCACAGCCACCATTTCTACCCAAAGGAGTGGTACCCTCCACTGCTTCTATCAACCTTATGTGCCGGAATTGTTGGTTTCACATGGCAATGGATCACTGCTAGGAATTCCACAAAGGCTATTATAGCAGCATTTTGGCTGAGTCCCCTGCTTACATGTGCAATGGGTGTTCTGTTTGTGTACATAGGATCTGCACTAAGTCTTGCGGTTGGTGTAGTTGCTTTGGTTTCTGCATTAATTCAATCCCTTTATGGTTGTTGGGTCAGTCCTAGATTTGAATATGCCAACAGAATCTTGTCAGTTTCAATTGCTGATCCTCCTACCAAAAGCATGAGGTTGGCATTTTTATCAATCCTCATTGCTATTCTTTATTGCTGTTTTCTGGTATGTGGAATTGGAGGAGCTAGAGCTATTGAAAACAGAACCAAATTAACTGCCTTGTTCATTTTGGTGATTCTGTTGAGCCTGGGATGGACTATGCAGTTTCTGAAGAATGTGTTGCAAGTTACCATTTCAAGGGTCAAGTATATGAATTTAGCTGGTGGAGTAATCATGGACACCAGAGTGGCATTGTATGATACAATCAAGTACTTAACTGGATCTGTTTCCATTGGCTCCATACTTGTCCCCTTTATCTCAACCTTCAGGGGTTTTGCAAGGTCAACAAGTTTGGTTGGAGGAGACACCGATGAATTCATGTTTTCCTGTGTTAGTTGTTATATGGGCATTGCATCTCTTCTTGTGACATGTGGGAACCGATGGGGTTTTGTGCATGTTGGAGTTTATAACAAAGGGTTTGTGCAGGCTTCTTCTGATACTTGGGACATTTTCAACAGGGTTGGTTTGGAACAACTCATAGACTTAGATCTCACTGGCTCGTTTTGTTTTCTTAGTGGGGTGGCAGCGGGTGCTATCTGTAGCCTAGTGAGTGGAATTTGGAGCATAGTAATGCACCAGAGCTATGCTACAGAAGTATCCATTTATGCTTTCTTAATTGGGTATTTCATGGTAAGAACTTAGAACTTTACTGCATTTGACAAGTAGATTGCTTTCTTTCTCTCACCTATTTTAAAGCTTAAATTTTAGGTAAATGCTAATCAAGACCCTATTTAAGGAAATACTCCTTCTGTTTCATTTTGTATGTTACCTGAATATTTTATACTTGTTTCAAATTATTTATTAATTATTTATATTTTAATAATATCCTTATTTATTAAGAATGATTTTTACCTACTAACTATAAAATAACTATAATATTTACTTTAAAAGTTTAAAAATGTGAATGGTTGGTTAATATATTCTAACATTTAATAAAATTCTTTTAGTAAAATTGATATCTTGTTTTTTGACATGATTTCTGCAGCTTCGGTTAGGTATGGCATGGCCACAAGCATGTGTTTCAGCTTACTATGTTGCCTACGCAGAGAACCCACAAAGCACAAAATATGATTCCACCATCCCAGTTCGCCTCGAGCAGCTCCATAGATCTCTAGCTTAGAAAACATTATGAACTAATACTTTTTAGTTGGGACGAAATACCAAGGAACAGAAAAATCCAGAAGGGTATATTATATTATACTACCCCCAAGATACTTTGATGATGCAAATTACAATGTTGGAAACAATTTTGAAAGTTTAGATAAATGTTTAATTTCGATGTAATCAATTTTTCATAAAAATGATAATGCAAGTTTCAATGTGGTATTTCTTTCATTCTCATCTGAGTAGTAGGGGTTTCCGTTTCCTTTTAGTTACAGAAAACAAGAAATTAAACTACACACAAAGCTATAACTTAGTAAGTGGCTGTAAGTTTGAATTGTAAACATAATTGAAGATAAAACAGAGGCTAGAGCTCCCTATATCATAAAATTCAGTCACCAGTTACCACTGAATTGAAGCAGTAACTAATGCAGCTTATGGTAAATAACTTTGAATCTTAGAAAAAGTGGTTCCTAATTCTTCTTCAAATTGAAGGCACATTAGTTGATTAATTACTTTTCCTTAATGAAATAGATCAACTATGTCCAAATTTTCAAACATACTATGAGTAATAATCATTTGCATAACCAAAGAATAATGAAGTCAACATAATGAAGAATAAATATGATAGCCACCTGGTAGTTCCTTGAAATCCATATATTCACAAATATATATGACAACCATACGATGGATATCTGGGTCGATAGATATCTTAGACATCATAACAATTTCTTAAGGGTACTAAATACACAAAAGGATGCATATGAAACCGTTAGGAATCTAAGTAAATGCTTACAAGAAAGATGAAGTGTTATTGTTGAATACTAAAGTAAATAGAGATCATAGATGGTATCCAGAGCCTACAATTCCATAAAGAGAATAATTTTTTCCCGAAACTTAGAGTAAAAACTGAATAATAACTTCTAATAAGATCTCCCTCTCTCACTTCCACTAATATAATAACTAACAATTAAATGTGAATATCTATTTTAGCATAACCAACTTGTTATGCTACCATATTTTTCATTCTTCTCCATTTTTATCTTTTGTGTCTTTTTTAGTATACACCTTCCATATCCTATGCCTATGACTTGACCTATTAATCTGATGGTCCTAATTTTTTCAATTACCCTTTCGCTTTGCATTATCCAAACATTGCTTTCTGAATTGGTTGTGAATGCTGAGTTCATCTTCCCATATAGCTTCTTCCATGGATTTGTTCTTCCATTTCACTAACCATTGAATAATCAAGTTATCATTCATGTAAATTGTCGAGTAGTAAAAACAAATTCTGATTTAGTCATATTATTGATATCTACTTCTATATCATGTGATAGTTGTTCTTCCACTGAATACGATCTTACTGCCTTTTTTAATTGCCAAACATGGAAAAGTGGATGAATTTTGAAAGTTATAGGTAGCTGTAATTTATAAGTTACTATGTTAGTCCTTTCCTTAATTTGAAATAGACCAAAGTAACATAAGGATAATTTGAGATGGATTCTTCTAATCACGGATTGTTGCCTATGTGGTCTAAGCGTTAAGAAAATCCATTCACCAACCGTGAATGATTCATCTCGTTTATGTTTATTGGTAAATTTTTGTATCCTACACTTGGCACGTTCCAAATTATACCTTAATTCATGACGAGCTTCATCTATGTTAATTAAAATCACAACCCACCACTCCTACACAAATTTCTTCTTGCAAATAACGAGTAATGGTTGGTGGTTTGTGATCATATACCATTTTAAATGGTGTAACTTTTGTCAAAACATGGTAAGCAATGTTATACCACAAGTTAGCCCAATGAAGTCATGAAGACTAGTTTCTGGGTTGTTACACAAAGCACCTGAGATAAGTCTCTAGACATTTATTAATGACCTTAATTTGTCCATCAGATTCATAAGGATAAGTTGAACTTATTTGTAACATAGTGTCTTGAAATTTAAATAATTCCTTCCAAAAATTACTCACAAAAATAGGGTCTCGATCACCCATAATGGATTTTCTAATTCTTTGTAATCTAAACACTTCTTTTTTAAACACTTTGACTACCACATTGGTTGTATACAGATGTTTAAGTAATATAAAATGATTGTAACTAAAGAGCCTGACAACCACTACCAAAATTGCATCATACATTTTAGATCTAGGTAATCTACAAAATCAAGAGGAATAACTTTCCAAACCTGATTTGGAACATTCAAAGGTTGTAACAACCGCCAGATGACACAACTAAATACTTTTTATCATCGACAAACATCATAACTTTTAACATAATCTTGCATTATATTTTTTATGCCGATCTCATACAAATTCTCAGCTAACCTACGATATGTACTATAATAACCAAAATATCCTCCCACAAGAGTATTATGAAATTATAGTAAGAGAATAGGAATCCTAGAAGATGCATTTGGAATTACTAACCTCCCATGATAAAGTAAAATCCCATTCTGAAATGAATAGCCTTGTCTGGCATTTGGTTTTATTTTAATGTTGATAGACCCATTACTAAAGTCTATAGTAAAAAAAGAAAGAGTGGGTCTGACACTAGAAGCCCATTCGTCTATGAAGGAGAAAGAATAATGGGGGAAAGAAGGGAATAAATAAGGAGAGATAAAGTATAATAGAATGGCATACACGACTATTAGGAATTAGGCAGAGAGACTCGAGAATCAACAAGAAGTTAGGGAAGAGAGGACTACATATGATGTGGGGGGAAGAGGGATAGGGGTAGGAAAATTTTGGGTGGAAACGGTGCATTGTGGAGGGATGTTTTCTACATTTAGGATAGTTATTTGTTTTTCTTTTTGTTGTTTTTATTAAATTGGAGTTGTGCTCTAATTTTCAAAATTAAGAAATAAAATTAGTCAATCTTATTAGTGGTATCAAAGCTCTCGATCTTGGAGCTTGATGGCATCCATGCAAATGGAGGAAAGGGTCAAGGTATTGGAGAAGTGGATGGAAGCGATGCTTGGGGAATGGTGCGAGACCCAATGCCAAACATTAGAGACATTGAGGAAGAAGCTATGCTTGTAGTAAAGCGTATTGGCGAAGAGCGTAATGGAGGTGGGGATGAAGAAAGTGATGGAAGCAATGGAGTTCAAAGAGTCCGAGGTAAGGAATACGCTTGTCAACTGGAAGTCCCGTATTTCCCTGGTAAGGATCCGCATGGATGACTCTACTGTGCTGAACACTATTTTGAGGTAAACTCAATACTAGAGGAGGACAAGATTGCATCAATTGTTGTGTGCTTGGAAGGGAAAACATTAAATTGGTTTCAATGATGGGAGGTGTGGACGACACGAGTTTCATGGTTAACATTTCGAATAGCACTATAGGGTCATTTCTAGGGATCAACCTCGGAAAATCCATATGAAGTATTGATGAGCTTACGTTAAACAAAGTCAGTAGAGGAATATAGGGAGCAGTTTGAGCTTCTCCCAGCACCATTGAGACATGCTGAAGAAGAGATGTTCCTAGGAACTTTTATGTCAAGATTGGATAAGGAGTGCAAAGGTTTGACTTCACCCTATCATGAATTACCAAAGGTGATGAACTTAGTGCAAAAGATGGAAGAGAGAAACAAAATTGTTAACAAAGAAGGATGAGGCCTAATTACAACAAAGTGATGCATGAAGGAAGAGCTGGAGGTGGACAAAGAACTATTTATATCGAACCTCAAGAGGGTTTATATGGTAGGAGCAACATGAGAAGCATGAGGTCTCGAAATGAAAGTAGTGCGCTAGTAAGGGAAATCAAAGGAATGCACCATTCAAAAAATTTACTTAAGAAGAGATGCAAGATAAGATATGTAGGAGGGAGTGTTTTCGCTACGATGAGAAGTTTTTTCTAGACCATGTTTGTAAAAATAAACAACTTCATGTGCTTTTGTTGGGGAAAGGAGAAGAGGAAGAGAAGAAATACATTTTAGAGAATGAGGAAGTAAGGGGAACGCCATGCAATTACACATGAATAATGTAGACGTGGTCACATCTAAAAGGCCACTAAAGATGTGGGAAACATTAAGGACAAGAAGGTGATTGTGTTAGTGGAATCTAAAGCATCATATAATTTTTTATCCACAGATTTAGTGAACATTTTGAGCTTGCAACCAGAATCAACAACTTATGCAGTGGAGGTAGGGGATGGTCGTAGAGTGAAGAATGCAGGAATGTGTAGGAAGGTGGAGCAACAACTATCTAAATTCAAGGTCATACAAGATTTTTAATTGTTTGACTTATAGGGATGGATGTGGTACTTAGGTATGAGTGGTTGGAAGGTTTGCAGGGAGGGGCAATTCATGCCAACTTGAAGAAATAAATAATCAAGGTAAATGTTAATAGGGATGTTGTGAAAATAATAGGAGAACCAACCTTATCAAGGATGGTGGCTTTATTAAAAGCCATGTTCAAAGAGCTATGAAATGAGGCAAAGAGATTTTATGTAGAGTTGAGAATAATGACTTTGTTGCATAAAGAGATGATGTTTGAAAGATAAGACCTTGAGGAATTTTTATTATCATATTAGGATCTTTTTCAAAAGGTTAAATCTGCCTTCTAAAAGTGATTGTGACCATGCTATTGCTCTCAAGGAAGGATTGTAGATTCCATATTCTTGATCTTACCATTACCCTCAGTCAAAAGGAAGAAAATGAGAAATTCATCATGGACATGCTAGTTGTAGGATTGATATGTCCTAGCATTAGTTCATATGTAAGTCCATTGATTCTTGTCAAGAAGAAGGATGAAAATTGATGCTTTTGCATCAATTATAGAGCTCTCAACAACATCATTGTTCCTAATAAGTTTCCAATACTGGTGATTGAAGAATTTCTTGATGAATTGAATAGAGTAACTATATTTTCTAAACTAGACTTGAAGTCCGGTTACCATCAAATTCGGATGAAGGATAAGGATATACACAAGACAACATTTAAGATGCATGAAGGGCATTATGAGTATATGATTATGCCTTTTGGGTTAACCAATGCACCATCCATGTTTCTGACCTTGATGAATGAAGTATTTTGATCTTATTTAAGAAAGTTTGTTCTTGTATTTTTTGATGACATCCTAGTTTATAGTCTTAACCAATTGATCCATCTTAGTCACTTGAAGATCATGTTGGAGGAATTAAGGCATAACTCACTTTGGGTGAACTATAAAAAATGTTGCTTTTGAATGGTATTTAGGGCATATAATTTCTTCAAAAGGAATCACAACTGACCCCAACAAAATTATGGCTATGAAGGAATGACCTATCTATAAAGACATTCAAGGTTTAATAGGTTTTTTAGGCCTAACAGGTTACTATCGACATTTTGTTTGCAATTATGGGCTGATTGATAAACCATTAACACAATTATTGAAAAAAAAAACTTTAGATAGGATTCATCAACTCAAGAGGCCTTCCAAGCTTTAAAGGAATCCATGTAGGAATTGCCTACATTAGCAATGCCATGATTTGATCAACCATTTATAGTGAAAACAAACACGTTAGGAGCAGGAATTAGAATTGTTTTAGTGCAGCATGGTCATCCTTTGGCATACATTATCCAAGCTTTTTTTAGGATGGAAAAGGTTAAATCAGCTTATGAAAGAGAACTAATGGTCATTGTTTTTGTTGTTCATAAGTGGTGAAAATATTTGCTAGGAACCCACTTTATTATCATAACAGATAAAAAAAGTTTAAGATTCTTGATGGAGTAGTGCAACCTAGATGGGATCAACAAAAATGGGTTAAGATACGACTTTGAAATTCAATATAAACCAGGTTCAGAAAATAGGGTGGTTGATGCCTATTAAGAGTAATGGAATTCTAATCTATTTTAATTATTAATACCCATGATTTTGAAGGTATAGGTGAGGAGACATTGGTTGATGAGAAACTAAAAATCATCATTCAGGATTTGGTCAATGATCTTGATTCTCATCCTTACTACAGATTGTTCAAGGGTTGTTTATGATGGAAAGATATGTTGGCGTTTCCTTCAATCTCAACCAATATTCCCTTAATATTAAGGGAGTTCCATGATTCTCTTTGGGGTGGTCATTCAGGGATGATACAAACATTTAGAAGGATAACATCAATTTTTTATTGGAAAAGGATGCTGATGTAGGGCCAAATACATTAGAATATGACTTAGCTTACTTTCTTACATGATGAGGACTTAGAGGGCCCAATATGTATAGGATTCAGGCCCAATTTTCCTGTATTTAGCTTAGGCTTTTTGAGTCTGCTCTAGTCCAATTTGAGGTTACATTGAGGAATAAAGAAGGTATCATTATTGGGTTAAAAACCAAGCCCAATTCAGATTCAAAAGCTTCACCTTCATTCCCTCTATTTTGCACCTTCATCCCTATATAAAGGCACCATTTAGTATAATTAACCACTTTAAGTCATTTATGGATTCCATTCAAAATTTAGAGAATGTTTTCTCCTTCTTCTTCCCTCTAATATGAGTGTGAGGCTGAAGAAACCTCCTTATGCTCAGTAGCTTCCATGGTGGTGGAGGAGAGATTCATCATTCATAAGAGGTGACGCCTCCTAGCATAGCTTGAAGCATCAAGAATCTATCAACATTCTTCCATTCTTTTCTACCTCCATTGACCAGAACCTCCTCTCCATAACCTCTACATCAAAAATAGGTCCAAAGTCGTGAAGTTTGCCAAAAATGTAAGTATCAAGCCTTGAGCTTAGTGGGTTTGCTACAACCACTTCCAATCCCAACTCATGTTTGGGTAGAAGGACCTCTTCATGGATTTCATCAATGGGTTTCCCAAATCTCAAGGAAAAAATTGCATCTTGGTAGTGGTTGATCGTTTAACCAAATTAGCTCACTTAATCCCATTGAGTGATCCTTTTTCTGCCATTAAGGTTGCAATAGCCTTCGTTCAAGAAGTGGTTCATTTACATGGATTCCCCAACTCCATCATTTTTTATAGAGACTAGCAGTTTATTAGTCAATTCTAGAAGAAAGGAACTATTTTGTTTGGCTAAAACTTAACTCAAATTCAGCTCCTCTTACCATCCACAAATAGATGGTCAAACCAAGGTATTGAATCGAACTAGTGAAACTTATTTGAGATGTTTTGTAACTGATCATTCCAAACAATGGATGAAATAGTTAGCATGGGCTGAATTTTAGTTGAATACCACTTATAATGCATCTATTAGTATGACCCTTTTTCGGTCCTCATATGGAAGAGATCCTTCTACCATCATCTCTTATCCTATATAGGGAACAAAAGTAGATCAAGTGTGGATCAGCTACTCAGTGAGGGGGATGCTATTCTAGCATAATTGAAATTAAATTTATTAAAGTCCCAACAATGTATGGAGTTTCAAGTTGATAAAAAATGAAGGAAAGTGAAATTTTCAATTGGCAACTTGGTGTACATTAAGGCACGACCATACACAAGGAAGCCATTAGCAAGCAAGGTTACAAAGAAGAAAGAATAATGGGGGATAAGGAAATAATAACCTAAGGAGTGACAAAGCATAATAGAATTGAACATGTGGCTATTGGGAATTGGGCATATGAGATCCAAGAATTAGTAGGAAGTTAGGGAAGAAAGGGCTACATATGATGTGGGGGAAGAGGGAGAGGGGTAGGCAGAATTTGGATGGAAAATATGTATTTGGGAGGGTTGTTTCTACATTCAGGATAGTCATTTGTTTTTCCTTTTGTTGTTTTCATTAAACCAGAGTTATGCTATAATTTTCAAAATTAAGAAACAAAAATTAGTGAAGCTTATCAAATGTCTACAATGATTTCCTGAAGTCTAGTATCCTGTTGAACTTCTTCATCCACCTGTCAACAATCCAGCCACTTTGGATAAGAAAAAGTAGGATATGAAAATCTTCATTTTCATAAAACTTATAACACACTAAAAATGAATAATGCTTTTACACTTATTTCGTACACTTGGATCCATTAATTGACTATTATCTCATGATGCGATTCTTTAGAAAATAATTATTAGTGAAAATATTGTAATTTTTTTTGTTTAAAAAACTTTGGTAGAAAATACAGGTATCAACGAAATAGCGTTCATAGCAAAATGTAAACAAATTGGCATTCTTATGCATGTATAATTCGTTAACATTACAAATTATTTCTTTTGTTTTAGTTTTCTCTAGTAAACAATAAATTAATTCATCATATTTCAAACATACAACATTCATACAACTTATGATTATACAGTCCTTAATAATTATATATTTATTTATACATACATTGTTGGGTTAAGGTATTAGAGCCTTTACACATTCAATTACATACATAATTATTTCTATTCACACTAACTTCTCTACAATCTACCTACTAATAATTAGGATGCATTCATCCATCTATTTACAAATTGTATATTATGGGTATGACTTGGGTTCTCTTTTCTTAGAATCAAAACTCTATAAACACTTTAAAACTGGTGGTGATACCGCTCCAACCATAAGCTCTCATCCAGGGCAATGAAGGTCCCATCTTCCATCTCCTAAAACACCTATAAAGGATAGGGCCTAGGATGTAGAATAATGCCCTGAGATGATCAGAAGTGCGAAGTTCCATAGTAGTGAGATGATGTTTGCGGGTCGGTTTCCCTTTCTAAAAAGGAAGAGTCTTTAGTAAGTGCTGTTGGAGGTGCCTAGTAGCTGGGAGGAAGTGAAAACACCCCGTTAGGAAGAGTCTTCCCCTTCTGAAGGCTTTCGGATGTACAATGAACTCTAGCGGTGAAGTATAGACTCGTCACAGTAGAAATGAACAGATGTCCCAAAGAGAAATAAATACTCACGTTGGCATGAGCTGTAATCATCAGCCCGTGATCAGTTGCAGTCCAATTTATATTATTGATTTCCACAAAGACTACCACATTGACAAAAGATATCTAGGAAATCTAGGAAGAAAATGGTAGGAGAAGGAGTGAGAAACTAAGTTTTTCAATAAGATTCTACCTTAGGATTAGTGTTATCATTTTCATCCTTGTCACTTCAATTTATTAGAAAAACATGTCATCCATACAAGTTTAATTTTAATATTTCAAAAACTCTTGTTGAAGTGGATTCTTTTACACAAGATGAATTATCTTTAATTAAGCATATAACTTATTTAAACATCATAATTATTTGGAATCACATCATAGATATCATTTGATTATCATTTCTTTTATGTCTTACATAACTCTTAGCTATTCTTTATCACTCAGTGATAATTAAGACAAAGACATGCATTAATATTAGTCAAACAATATCTTCTCATTGACTTTGCTACTCTACATTCTATTCTTAGAACATGAGCTCATTCCTTGATGGTCGTCACCATCATAAATATTGAAGACCTAGCGCTTCATAATAGAAGAATTTTTGGAGAATCCTTTTCTCCCCTTTCTAGAAAGACTTGGCGCCTTCCGAATATGCATAAGAAACATTAAGAGTAGTATTAACTTTTCACATAATTCTTTTTTTTAATGATCCATTAGTTACTTAGGTTCCTTTTAAGAGGCTTCGAGATAATATGCATGCCCAAACAATCCAATCAATTTGCTATGCACATTTAGTCTCTACTTGCATACTACTATCACATCATTATTCATACATGACCATCATGTATAACATCATTCTCTAATCACTCACGAGTAATTAAACAAGTTCGCATAATATTCTTAAGCAAAGATTCATCTTGAATTCAAGACTTATTTATTTTAGCTTGATGTTAATTCTTGGGCAGCATACTCACTTACTTTCATAATTTGTCAAACTTGCTCAATTCTTAAAATTTATGATGAAATACTCATGGGATCTTAGTGCACTCATCCTTCTAAGTTACCTCTTAATCTTTCCTTTTCTCAAAGGTTAAGTTCTTCTTAACACTTTTAATGAAAGATTATGGTATATAACATTTTCTTCTCTAGATAGCCGAATGGCCTTTATAATTGATTACTTTATGTCCTTAATTGAAAGTCTTATGCATAATTTACTTAATTCAAGTTTAAGTGTTACATGTTTTATGTCTCTTGATAAATAACTTAACTAGTTAGATTTGTTCCATTCTTAAATTACTTGCCTCCTTGTTCATAAACTTTAAGTTTTCCACTCTTGACATATTTGATTTTTCTTAAACGTCCAAATTATCTTGTTTGCCTATTTCTTCTCTATATGGACAAAATCTTATTCCCTATTCCTAAGGCCTTATAGTTCAATTCTTCTTCTCTTAGAAAGGTGACCTTTACTAATTAAGATTTAGGCTATTACTTACATCAACCATAGAAATTTTTAAGGTTTTTCTTCCTTACCTAGTGAGCATGGCCGAATGCCCTTGCTCCTTCCTTTACTCCATATTTAACTTCTAATCACCCCCTTAAGCTCAGTTTGATCCATTTTTAAATTCTAGCAATGTTTCTTAACTAGTTCTTACTAATTTTGTGCACATGACCAAATGGTATCCAATCATTACCAAATCTTTCTTAGCTTTAAAATTCATTTCTTAAACTAGTTTAGGTTATACTTTACACCTTAATTAAAATTTTAGCTCAAGTTTTCCTAATTAATGGAAGAGTGGTTGAATGCCCTAGTTGGATAGAGCAAGATTACTTTTTCCTTGATTTGTCCTTCCATGGTTTTGGTGTTATGGATTGTAGCATATTTTTATCCAATATAACCAAAGTGGCTGAATGAACTCTTTAATAATTTCAAGTGTCTTTCAAATGTATAATTCCATAGTTATACTTCATTAGGTTCCTCTTTATAGCCTAATCAAAATTTTAAACTCAAGATCTCCCAATTTACTAGGAAGTGGTTGAATGTTATAGGAGTTTTGAGCAAGGGTCCTTTTTCAATTTTCTTGCCATATGACCTTGTGTCACAACCGTAATTCCGACGAGACGACGAACTCATTAAAATTTTAAAATAGAATTATTTGGGTTATGTGGAGCCGCCACCAAATTTTTATTTAAGGGAAAAGATTTGGAAACAATCCTGACTCGAGAAAGAGATTTAGGTTCGGGAGTCAGTTACGAGTGGGGAAGGTGTTAGGCACCCCACTCGCCTGTTCCAAAGAACGGTACCCTTAAACTGAGTGTGTGATTTTTGAAAATTGTTTGATCCCTTAATTAATGTTAAAATAAATAAATTGATGGAGGTTAGCCTGACAGGACTTGATCATGCTCCTACGTATTCCCCGGTGCAATGGGAAACTCAAGGCTTACGTAGTTCTGGTGTGTGAAGGCTTGACCTTCCGAGGTGCTTGAAGAGAAGTATTTTTAAAATGAATGGTATTCGAAAATATTTTAAGGAGAATCCTTAGTCCACATATGCACAGAATCCAAGACAACTACGGCTGCACTGGGATCCATACGAATCCCTAAACATCGAATAGCAGAAAAAGCTACCAGTTCGTGTTTAGGGTTCATCGCGTGAGACTTAGGGATTCCAAAATGAAGTTTTTATTGAAATTATTTAGAAGGGATTCTTAGTCCACATATGCACAGAGCCCAAGACAACTACGGCTGCACTTGAGACCCATATGAATTCCTAAGCATCAAACAACAGAAAAGACTACCAGTTCGTGCTTAGGGTTCATTGCGTGAGACCTAGAACCAAAGAATTTTCCTCGAGGTTATTTGAAAAGGATTCTTAGTCCACATATGCATAGGGCCCAAGACAACTACAGCTGCACTTGAGATCCATATGAATTCCTACGCATCGAACAGGAGAAAAAACTAACAGTTCGTGCTTAGGGTTCATTGCGTGAGACCTAGAACCAAAGAATTTTCCTTGAGGTGGTGGTTCGATTATTATTTTATTTTTTACCCTGTTTTTGCTTGGATTATTTTTTGACTTTAATCCATCATATTTTTTCTTTCTTTTTTCTTGAATTTTTGACCCTAATTTTGCCTGGATTATTTCTTTGACTTTAATCTAGCGGGTTTCCTTTCTTTTTTTCTTTTTATTTAGCCTGGTCAGATCTTTTATTTTGTCTTACTTGGATTTGTTTTGATTTTCAATTTAGCGGATCTATTTCACATCCCAAAATTTTGCCTGGATTTAAACTTTTGATCCAATGGGATATTTGTTTGGACAAGATATTATAATGGAGGGTCCATTGTGATTTGGAATTCCAGGTTGGATTTCGATCTTGTTTATTCTGCTTCCTCATTTGATTTTTCTCTTTGAGTTTGATTAATAAGACATTCACAATTATTTATTACAACATTGGCATTGTCACCAATAGGTATTTATTATTTAGATACAAGATGAGTGTTGGGTTCAATAATGGAAAGAATGATAAATTTAAGAAGTAAAGTCAATATGGTAAGGTACATGCTCAAGAAATATGAAAAATGTAATTTTTGTATTTCTCATTGAGATTTATTTACATAAGATTGATTTTGAAAAGTACGAAAAATCCTAGGTGATTTTCCTCGATAATTTTGACCTAGCTCTTTACAAAGTACCTCGTTGTACTATCCCAATTTCTTTCCGCTAGCTGGTGGGCTTTTGTGATTTGGCAATGGATTATTTCCCACATTAGGAGCAAACTTGTCAAAATCCAACCATTTAGCATCAATCAGGCTTTGCACCTTACACTTTAGGGCTTGGAAATCTTCGGTTGAATGACCGATGAACCCCGCATGGTAGTCGCACCTAACATTTGGATCATACCATTTAGGGTATGGTGGTTCTTGAGGTTTTAAGGGGTAATGAGGGACTAGAGAGTTTTGGATTAAGTTAGGCAACAACTCAATATAGGTCATTGGGATAGGATCAAATTGGACAGATTTTTTCTCCTTTCTTTGGCTTTGGTTAGGATTTTGGCTTATGGCTTGTGTTTGGGCCATGTATGGTGTTGATGGTTGGATTTGCATTAGATGATTATAGGTTGGAGGATAGGGTGTTTGGTAGGTTGTGGCAATGTAGGGATATGGCGTATATGAGTATATGGTGGTGGTTGGAAACTGGTTGGCCTATAAGGTGCCATCTAAGGTGCGTATTGGCCTTGACTGAAAGCCACATTATATGTTTCTCCTGTCTTCTTCTTTCCAATAGAAGCATTTATTGTCCCTGCGAACTTGTGTGTAATCCCTCCACTGCGCATGCCACTTTCAATCCTTTCTCCTATGACAACGACATCAGAGAAACTGGCGGTTGTACTGTCAATCATCTTGTCATAAAAAGGGTCTTAGAGTGTATCTACGAACATGCTGACCAGTTCTTTCTCAGATAGTGGGGGTTGCACCTAAGCTGCTAACTCTCGCCAGCGTTGTGCGTACTCTTTGAAGGTTTCATCCCCCTTCTTAGTCATGTTCTGAAGTTGTGTTCTATCAGGAGCCATCTCCAGATTATACTTGTACTACTTCAAAAACGCATCCGCCAGATTCCTCCATGAACAAATATGTGTCCGTTCCAGCTGAGTAAACGAGTTGGCAACTACCCTAGTTAAACTGTCTTGAAAGAAGTGGATGAGTAGCTTATTTTCATGAGCGCATGCAGCCATCCTCCTACAGTACATGATCAGGTGGTTCCTCGGACACCCAGTTCCTTGATATTTCTCAAATTAAGGAACCTTGAATTTGGAAGGGATGATTACATTTGGAACTAGACATAAGTCAGATGCGTCTCTGACATCATAAGCACTCCCTTCAATTGCTCGGATCCTTCCTTCCAAGATTTTCCATTTATCAACATTTTCATCAAAAGGATGGCCTGGGTATTCTCCTGGCATATTATGAGGGTAAGAGGATGGTATGTGTATTGGATGAGGTCCTCGAGTGGACATAGGATTCATCCCTCCGGTGTTTATTTGGTAGATTTGGGTGGGTTCATGTGAAGTGGTGTTTAGAATGATATGAGGGATTTCTGTGGGATTTGAAGGTAGGTTTTGTGTTTGGGTTTGTGTTTGTTTCATGAAGGAGGGTGCATGAGGGAATCCATGGTGAGCTTACTCGGTTTGTGAAGGCATGGTTAATGGTATAGGGTTTTGTGCATGGGCCAACCGGTTCTTCTAGAAGGGATCCTGTTTTGTCTCTTTTTTCAGAAAACTGTATGGCCTCCATTTGTTTGGCCATTTGATCCTTTAACGTTTTCACCTCATTTCTCATCTCTTCATTTTGTCTCTTCAACTCATCCATGATTCTTGATTGGGAGCCAGTCCTATAAGGATGCCAAGAAAGTTGTCTTTCTTCAATTCTTATTTTTTTGTAAAATTTGAAATTAACTTTTATGAGATGATGAATGCATGAATATCAATGTTCCAATGATGATTTTCAAAATCTCCTTTTCAATGGGAAATTTATGTGTTGAATGAATGAATATAATGTTGAGATGCACCAATAACTAAAGATTTGCAAGTTAACCATTAAATGATTATTTTGATTTTTTCCAGCAACATTTTCTTAATTTTTTTATTTTTTATGATTTTTAATTTTTAAATTTTCTCTTTTGAATGAGAAATTTTTTTCTAGCTGTCAAGGGAATTGTCTTTCTTCAAATTTTTTATTTGTTAAATTAATTGTGAGATAGATGTGGATGCCAAAATCATAGGTGATAAGAAAAAATTAATGCTTCAATGAGTGTTAAAATAAAGAAGGTATGAGATGATTGTTAATGATAAATTTATTTAATGAATGCATGAACGTGATGTTGAAATGCACCAATAATTAAAAGTTTGAAAGTTCACCATTTTTTTTTTGAATTTTACATGATCAAAGCAATTCCATTTTTTAGTAGTTTCTTTGAAAATTTGATCTTGTTAAAATTTTTCTAGGTTTTTTGTTTGTTTTTGTGATCATTTTAATTTTCTCTATCTTTGAGTGAGAAATTGTTTCTTCAAACTTTTATTGTCTTTTTTTTATTTTTTTTCAAAATTCTGTTGATTTTTCATTTTAATCTCAAATTATTTTTAATCTTTCTATTTCTCTTTCGAATTTTCTAACTTTCCTCACCTTTTGGATTTGTGTATATTCTATTTTCCAAAATTTTAATTTGAATTGGTTTGGGCAAAAATTTTCCCCAATTTTATTCATTTAGTTTGAGAAACTATTTTTGATTTTCTTCTTTTTTCTAATTTTATTTGTAAAATTTATCTGTTCTTTTTTAATTTCTCATTTTATTTTTCTTTTCTAATTTAAATCAATTTTAAATTTTAACATTTTGGATGGGTTTGAAATAAATATGCCATTTTGGTATTTTGGGCGAAATGACATATGATATGGGTTTAAGGTCTTCTGATGTATGCATCTCACACAAGGTGGTTAGTAATCCTAGAGGTTGTGAATGTCACTAGAGCTAAGTTCTAATTTCTGGTGCTTGCTACAACCCCAGAGAACACTACTGGCTGTAGGGCACCAAGAAAAAAGATGCACTCTAGCTGAGGTTTTCATGATAGCCAAACAGGATGTGCATCCCAAGTGACACCACTAGACCCCTCTAATCTTAGGTTTCGCTTAGACCCGAGTGTATGGCCTCACTCATGTTATGCATGTAGGACTATAACCTGCAATTGAAACACAATAGATATATGTCTTCTACCCTAAGGTGAGAAACATACAAATTTGAATTAATGACATCATAAAATAAATAAGGGAAAATAATAAATAAATAGAAAGGGGTCAACATGTTTTCACACACTCAATTTAAAACAGGGCTTGACTTTTTAAAGTCCCCAGCGGAGTCGCCATCTGTTATAACTGTAATTACAACGAGACGACGAACTCGCTAAAAATTTAGAAAGAATGTTAATTTAATTGTGGAGCCGCCACCAAATTTTTATTTAAGGAAAAACATTTGGAAAAACCTTAACTCGAGGAAGAAAATCTAGGTTTGGGAGTCGGTTGCAAATATGGAAGGTGGTAGGCACCCTCCTCGCCCGTTCCAAAGAACGGTACCCTTAAACTGAATGTGTGATTTATTTGAAAACTATTTGATCCCTTTAATTAGAATAAAAATAAATAAGTTGGTAGAAAATAGCTTGACAGAACTTGATCCTGCTCCTACGTATTCTCCAGTGCAATGGAAAACTCAAGGCTACGTAGTTCTGATTTAAGAGACTTGATCTCTTGGAAAATAAAAGGATGATTTTAGGTAAAAATTGATTTTTTTGGACGAAGTTAGTGAAAACGGTGATTTTCTGAAATCACGTGCTTCCAAAATCCAAATTTTCATAAGCCGTATTTGGAATCCGCATGAATTAAGAACGCTACTTGTCCGCATTAGAATTCGTTGCACAAATTTTAGAAAATTTGAAAACAGACATTTTGGACAGAGTTAGTAAAAACAGTGGTTTTCTGAAATTACGAGCTTGCAAAATCCAAATTGTTATAAGCTGTATTTGGAATTTGCACGAATTAGAACATGGTATAGTAGAGAACGCTACTTGTCCGCACTAGAATGCGTTGCACGAATTTCATAAAATTTAAAAACAAACATTTTTGACGAAGTTAGTAAAAGCAATGGTTTTCTAAAATCATGAGCTTGCAAAATCCAAATCTTCGTAAGCCGTATTTGGAATTCGCACGAATTAAAACATGGTACAGTAGAGAACAAACACTACTTGCCTGCACTAGAATCCGTTGCATGAATTTCCAAAAATTTAAAAACAGATGTTTTTGAAAAAATTAGCAAAAACAATAATTAAGGAAAGAAGGGGATTAGGATGGCTTTTAAAGAAAATGGACTTGATTTTAAAAATAAAAGACAAAAGAAAATTGGGCTTAACCCGAATTAAAAAGAATTGGATTTGGTTTCAAGATTAGAATTTCATTGGACAAATTGAAAACTGGACTTGACCCATATAAGAAAAAAAATGAACTATAATTTTAAAAAAAGATTGAAAAATGGACTTGATTTAAAAATAAAGAATTGGGCTTGATTTTAAAAATAAAAGAATTGGATTTGATTTAAAAATAAAATAATTGGATTTAACCTAAATTAAAGGATACTGGATTTAATTTTAAAACGACATAAATAATAAAACTAAAATAAACTTAATTTTAGAATGAATTGGATAGGAAAAAAATAAACTTAATTAAAAAATAAATAGAAGAACTATTTAATTTATTCAAAAATTAAATCATTTATTTTATTTTTCTAGTAACCTTCTTAGTCCATCGCCCAATTAAAGGATTAAAGGATGGTTGGCCTGATTTACAATAGCCTTTATTTTTCTATTTTTCTAGTAACCTTCTTAGGTCTAATAGACCATTTATTTTATTTTTCTAATAGACCATTTATTTTATTTTTCTATTTTTCTAGTAACCTTCTTACGCCTAATAGACCATTTATTTTATTTTTCTAATAGACCATTTATTTTATTTTTCTATTTTTCTAGTAACCTTCTTAGGCCTAATAAACATGGCCCAATCAAAAGGATTTATTTTTCTATTTTTCTAGTAACCTTCTTAGGTCTAATAGACCATTTATTTTATTTTTCTAATAGACCATTTATTTTATTTTTCTATTTTTCTAGTAACCTTCTTACGCCTAATAGACCATTTATTTTATTTTTCTAATAGACCATTTATTTTATTTTTCTATTTTTCTAGTAACCTTCTTAGGCCTAATAAACATGGCCCAATCAAAAGGATTTATTTTTCTATTTTTCTAGTAACCTTCTTAGGTCTAATAGACCATTTATTTTATTTTTCTAATAGACCATTTATTTTATTTTTCTATTTTTCTAGTAACCTTCTTACGCCTAATAGACCATTTATTTTATTT
This sequence comes from Canavalia gladiata, assembly GCA_037954105.1. Lineage (NCBI taxonomy): Eukaryota > Viridiplantae > Streptophyta > Magnoliopsida > Fabales > Fabaceae > Canavalia > Canavalia gladiata. The sequence goes on from CM075665.1 coordinate 35,226,764, forward strand.
TTCTAATAGACCATTTATTTTATTTTTCTATTTTTCTAGTAACCTTCTTAGGCCTAATAAACATGGCCATTTTATTTTTCTATTTTTCTAGTAACCTTCTTAGGCCTAATAAACATGGCCCAATCAAAAGGATGGCTGGCCTGATTTGCAACAGCCCCACTTAGCTTCTGTCATGCCAGGAAACATGGCCCAATTAAAAGGGTGATTTGGCCCGATTGGGTTCGAACTTGGGACCTAAGGGACTGTGGCAGCGTGCTTAACCATTAGGCTGAGCATCCCATTTAGTCTTGTTGTTCACGATTACTTAACTAAACCTGAAATTGATGAATAAACTGCAGTGGCATGAACTTGGTTCTCTATAGACATAGCATAATAGTGACTAGTCATGAATTTATTAAGAACCTCCTGCCAATTTGCACAAGACTTGTTTACACTATGGGTCAAGAGTTCTACAAAAAAGGAAAGCATCACTGTTACTGGTTGTTGTAATCAACAGTGATATGGAAGCAACTCTGGTTCGCTATCACAGTATTTTTCAAGCTGATCTTTAGCAAATGGGTGTAAAACCGGCCATATTCATGATTAATGGTGAGACAACTCATAATAGTTGATATAACTAACCCCTGGTTCTCATGCGGCCAAGACTGCTTCAAGGGATTTGCTTTTATCATAACACCTTCATTCTGCAGAAAAATCAGAATTCTTACCTATGTGTAGAGGCTCATTTTATCAGAACAGGTATGAGAAACAGCAACCAAGATCACAGAAAATTCTGTTGGTATTGTTATCATATTAGACTTGGATAAAATAGAACCTATTAGAAACCGAACTCTTCTGTGGTGCTGGGACTCCAGCCTTAATTTGTTTGACTAAACCCTTCACTATGACTCCTGTTACGCTAGCAGACTCAACACCTATCCCTATCATAGAGGTATCTGTAACCCAACAGACTTGTAAACTTATTCGTGTAGGCAAAATGCTATCACTGCAGAAGTAATCTAATTCCTGTCTCCATTCCAAGCTTGTAGCATTCTTCACTCAAGCCTTGTTTGCAATCGGTTTCAATCATGAGGTGTAAGGACCTGCGATGTAAGGCTGTTTATTGGCACAACCACTGTTGGTTTTATGAAATTCAGATTCTGTATATGCTTTCCAGGATCCATTTTAATTCATTTCCTATACTGCTCTAGGCTTGTTCACTATATACAGGTTAGAAGGTATCTCTTTAGGACCTCTAGCCTTAATTACTGATTGAAGACTAATAGAAGCCAAACCAGGTTTAGTAAGAGCAACAGACGCGATCATGGAACTTCACATTGATGGTGATTTGACTCTACATGCTTCAACCTTTTCTCAAGATTTGGACTGGCCTTGACGGTATATAGCAGCATAGTATACCATCATTTTAGGACCGATACTGTTACTACAAGATCCTTCTAGTTACTGGTCTATGCATTTGATTGATACACTTTACTTTTCCGAAATGACATTCCTAACAGCATGATTGTCATTCACATTTTACCGAAACTTGTGTTTATGACTTTACTAGAGATTACTCCCTTAGATCAGAACCTGAACTACTCTTAACTATTAGCACTTCCTAACAGGTTTTAGACCAAAATAGTGGGATGTACTTTAACACATTTCCATGATTAAATCGTCTAATAAGGAACTGGATTCTCTCATGCAAAATCACACAAATAGTTAGAACAGCATTTCGATCTACCTAAGCTACATATCAGTCAATGATGAATTTCAGATCGGAGTTCCAAAACACAAATTGCAAAACAAATGGCTTATGTTGTTGCTAATTTCATTGCAATACCAGATTCAATCCCTGCAGATTTCATAGTGATAGTGCTAACCTGAGCAAGGCTAACTTCAAGGAATACAGAACTCGAGAAGATTAACTTCAAAGATTAACTTCAAGGAACAAGAGCCTTCTCTTCGGTTTCAAAATGCTGCTGGAACGAGCTTTTCATTTGATTTGAAGAGCTTCTTTATGTGCTTCTTAACAGTGAAAAGGAAATTCCCCCCAAAAAGCCGGAGAGATTGCAGAGAGGGTACCTTTTTCTTGGATTCAAATCTTCCAATTTTCCCAAAAAGGAGAACCCCTTCAGAGCCTTTTCTTTTTATATTGCCACCTTTCCAGATTCCCGCCCCCTCTTTATTCTCTTTTATTATTTTTCCAATTAACTTGTAATTAACATTAACTAACCATCCTCCTAACTAATTTATTTTCTTTTCTTTGTTATTATTATATTTTGTTAGTTTTCTGTTTTTTTCTTTATTGTTAATATTATTTTATTTATTTTTATTATTATTGCTTTTATTATTTTGACTATTTTTTTTTTCTATTGTCTATTTTTTTTTTCTTTTTTTTTTATTTTTTTTCTTTTTCTTTTTCCTCTTTCTCTTTTTTCTTCTTCTCTTCTTTTTTCTTTTTCTACTTTTTGCTATTATCATTATTTCTTATTTTTGTTATTTATTATTACTATTATTTTATCTCTTTTATTTTTTATCATTATTTTTTTTATCTTTATTATTTACTAAATTTGATTAATTTACTCTCGAACATAATTAGGTGTTCACAGAAAGTATCCACCAAAGATATCAAAGAGTACAAAAGATCCTCCCTATTCTTTATCCCTGGAAGAACTCATAAGAAGGAAAAATAAAAGAAAAAACATACAAATTTAATGTGGTTTAACATCGTTTGTACATCCATAGAACACCTCAAAAATAATTTTATTATCACTTGCAATTTTGCATGGGAAAAATTACAAATCCTCCATACAATTTTTAAATAGAAAAAATTACAAACTTTCGCATGACACATAACTATCCAAATTTAAAGTATAATCAAAGGACTACATTGTTGTAGTGATAAAATTCATACAATTTTTTTTATATTTATAATTTTTCTACCCCTTCCTTCTTCAAAATATTTGATGTGAAACTTGGATAAATAGTCATTTTGACCCAACAAATGATTATGCAGCAAAGCTGCTGGTGAAGCTCTAATCCTTTCAAAGTGAAATTAAGATTGGAAAGTTAGGGTTATAGAAGAATAGAAATTCATTTACATAAAAATATACATGCATATGTTAATAGATCAAGGAATCGATAATCTTATTATGGTTAAGCATGTGTATTTATATACATGCAAGAGTTGTTAGTGATTATGTTAGTTAAAATGGTTACAACTAACTAGTAACGAATTTAAGTAAAGGAGAAGATTCGTTCCTTACATTTTTATGACCTTGCAAATTGGTCCCTAAGTTCTTAAAATCATCTGTTAGACCTTTACTTATTAATCTGTCTTGCAAATTAGTCCTTCTATTAATTTTTGCTTAACGACATGTAAATTTGGCATGTTAAGTGTCATGTAAACCACCATGTAGGTTATCTAACGATGTCATTTTGAACTTCACTCTCATTTCCCCCTTCAACAATAATAACGCCATCCAAAAATCATATTTTTTGGCCACTCAACAAGCAAACACTCCCTCCATCATCTCTCTATCTAGCAAGCATCACACGACAACCATCTCTTCCTCCTCCACCATCACCAGCCCCACATCCTCCACCTTATCTTGAGCCATCACCTCCTCCTCTTCCTCAACCAATGTGATGTGAATTAAATAGATCTTTTCTTGAGTTGGTTCATTTAGATAAAAAAAAAAAAAGAAGAAGAAGATTATAATAGAAATAAATTAAAATTAGGGTTATAATGGAAATAAATCAAAGTTATGATTTTGATAATTGTAAGAATAAAAGATGAAAAAGATAAGGAATGAAGGAAAGTGTCATACCCTCAATTCAATGAGAAAAGGAGAGTGATAGACTTGGTGTAGAATCATCACAAGAGTATGAGAAACCTTAATAAAATCCAAGTAATGGTTCTTTCCAAGAATCCTAAGAGGCACACAAACTACCTTAAGAGGAAAAACCTCAATTCTTACTATCATCAAAACTACCTATTTAAGGAGAGTTACATAAGTACTTATAATAAAACTAAAATCCTAAATGTTTAGTAGTCATTAGGGTCCAACCCACTAACATAATAAAATAAAATTAAACAAATCCTAAAAAAGTTTAATAACCATTACGGCCAAACTTATTAACATAATAACTAAACCTATGTTATTAATTACTAGAGTAAACATAAAGTCCTAACCCAAAATACAAATGAAACAAGGATTGAGTTAAAATAAGTTAAATTTGGTTTTTTTTCTTCTAATTCTTCATTTTGAACAATATGGACTAGCTTTGTGATATTTTTTTCCATATCTTAGATTGTCTTAAACATAGTTACGACTATCTAATTTAAAGTCTCTTTGACTTTCTTTGTCTTTGACTCATAGAACCTTCAATCCCTTGTAGAAAATCTTCCTCTTTATCTCTCTCATTCTTTATCATCATTCCTTCTTAGTTCTCATCATAATGCCTCTTTCAACTCCACCACAACCTGCCCCATCGTTATTCTGGGTACATTTTTCATCCTTCACTTTCTTTTCTCTCCAATTGCAGCAAACATCACACCTTCCTTTTCAATCTTGATAACTTCACGAGTGTTGAATGATGATGCATTCATCACATCTTATAAGTAGACAAAAAATTAAAAAGATACGTTAAAATATTATGTTAGAAAGTTTTCATTTTTTTTTTCACAAAATAGAATTCTTTTATAAGGTTCTAATTATTGAATCTAGAAAAAATCATTTTCTTAAAAGGAATAGAACCAAATACATACAAGAGTTAAAAATAACTAAAAAAGTCACTCAAAAGTTTGCACATTGAATCAAATAATAGTAGTAATAATAATAAACAATATAATCATAATAAAATAAGAATATAATAATAATAATAAAAAAAATATTAATTAATATGTTGATTTAAAAAAAATTAGTATAATATTTTAAATTATTTATACTTAAAGTAAAATTTTAATTATATATATTTGTCATTTTAAAAAATAATTAAATTATAAAAGATAAATTTAAAGGAATATTTGTTTGTTTACTTGTTAAATGACTAGAAAAATAGATAGAAAAAATGATTTATAAATAGTGCTATTATTATTGATGGAGGAAAAGACAATAAAATTCAAAACAACATTATTTTATAATGTACGTGACGGTCTATGTGATACTTAGCATGCCAAATCAACACAATATTAAACAAAAGTTAATAAAATAACTAATTTATAAAACATATCAATAAATAAGAAATTAATAAAAAAATTTACAAAATCAAAAATCATTTATAAGATCATAAAAAAATAAAAAATAAATTTATTCCTTTACTCAACCAATTTAATATTATAATCATCATAAATAGTTTAAATTTGTCTCTCCTATGATAACATTCAACAACATAAATTTAACCAATAATTATATTTTATTTATTTATAAATATGTGATATTACTTTGTATTTAAAATAAAACCTTAACAATGACACTCTTTAATTAAATATGCTAATATTTAATATTGTTATACTCTTTAAAATTAACAACGTAAGAAGCCCTACTTCAATATTACTATAAAATTAAAAACTAAAAATAAGTTTGTATTGCAATGTTCTAATTTTTTACGAAATCTTTAAAAGTTCAAAGGGAAATTTATAACGATGTAACATTGCAGCAAGCTCAACATCACTAGAAGGCGAGAAACAGATTCACACGATAGAAGCTTGTTTCAAACACCATAAAAATACAATGCATTCCTTATCTCTAGAAGTTAAAGTGTAATACTTTTCTTTTCTCTGCTAACACTAAGGTCCAACTACGAATTGAGGAATCAAATGAGTATCGTAAACGAAAGATTTAAAGAGGATTGATTCTGAAGAAAATTAAGGTTGAGTGAGGACCTAATTTCAAAGAAGATCAGGGATGAGGAATGGATTGATTTCATGCAAATACAATTAAATTTTAGGTATAAAAAAGCTAAACCTATATCAAGAGAATTTATCCACAATATATTTTTTAAAATGATCATGTGATTATTTGATCTAAAAGATTTTCTAAATTAGTTATTTTGTAACTGATCTAGTGAATTGATAAAAAAATTTATTATCACATTTTTTTTATGTCAACTGTCAAATATTTTCTTTAAATTTTTATTTATAGAAGTTGATATAAAAATTAATAAAAGTAACTTTATATTATTTTCACTCCTGCCTATATAATTTTTTAAAAATAAAAATAAAAGTAAAAATAAAGTGATAATTTTATAATAAAACAAAAATAGATAATACTACAAACCAAACAACTTTTTATACTAGAATATATATTTTAACTGTTAAGAAATATATTGCTTTAAAATATTGTTTTTCAAACAATATTTATTGTTTCTTTTTAAATAACATTGTTTTCTAATACAGTAAACAAACAAATTAAAAACGAGTATCACCGAAAATTAAAAAATACTTTAACTATTAAATTATTTCCACTCTTCAACTTTTTTTCTCGTTACATTGCCGTGAGTATTAAACAATATGTAACTTACTGTGTATCCCTACTAAAATTGTTGGTTTTATATCTTGATTTTAAAATTCCTAATAAATTGAATTTCATAATATTTTCACAAAAAAGGTGTTTATGATTTTAGTTAAATAGTGGGTTCTGTTATTTTTCTCCGGAAAAAGTAAAATAATAATTTCAACAATCATTGATTTGGAAAGGCAATTTAAAATTAAATGGTAGATAAAACTTAATAAATAGTTTAAAATATAAAGGCATGAAGAAAATGAAAACAAATAAATTAACAAGTGATACATATTTCTTGTCTTGGAAAGGGTTGTGTGATGTTAACTAACTTAAAAAACACTTTTAGTTGCATTTTTATTTTAAAAATATTTAATTATTTTTATTTAAATATCTAAGCAATCCTTCAAAAGTAGAAATATTTGAAATATCTTAAAAGTAACAAATGAATTTACCTAAGACAAGAATTTTATGTGATTTTGGATAATATTACATTATAATTGGACGTTATATACATTTTACATAGGGGTTAAACATCGAACCAATCTAACGAAAAATGAAAAAAAAAATCCGAAAAGATATAAATCAAATAAATAAAAAATAAGAAATATCAAAAAATAATTATATAGCATAGTTTTAAAATTTGAATATGAAATTGATCATCTATATCATATCAAAATTGTATACATATTTAAGAAACAATATTTTATGTAAGAGTTTTCCATATGCAGTAATGTGTCTGCTTATTTAAGTTTTTATACTTAAAGTTAATATATTTGGATCGACAATTAATTCAGAATTATACTTACAATTTGAATTATAATATTTTATATTATCATTTAATTCTTAACTATTATATACTTAAAATAATTTAATTTTACAATAATTATTTTAAAAATATATAGTAATTTTTAATTAATTAGCAGTGTAAAATATTTATTAATAAAATATCAGAATTAATGTTTTAAATTAAATCTATTTCTCCTAAAATTAATTAAATTCTTCTTGAAATATTAATATACCATTTAATATAAAAATAAAATATTAACATAAAAAAAATTTAAAAATATTCATAATTTAAATTTTTTAATATATATATATATATATATATATATATATATATATATATATATATAAGTATTTCTCATCGAGAGGAAGAGAATATAACAAAAGTATTTTTTTATTAAATTATAAAACATTACATTTATAATATAAAAGTTAATTAAACTAAAAAAACATTTGTTCTAACCAATAATGTTATTAAATTGTTTGAGTATATTTGATAAAGTATTTTAATTAGACGAAAGAGTTGTTAATTTATTTGAACTTTATAAGGTAAATAATTTATTTGAGTAGTTATTGAAATTTTTTATCCGTTACTATTTTTTTTTTCAAAAATTTATTTAATTAACTTTTATGTTTTTTTTGGGAGATTTTTATTTTATTTTTAATATATTTTTATAATCAGATTATTTATATATTTTATAAATTTAATAATATTAAAATTTTATAATAATATTATAATTTTAATTTATTTATTTATATGTCATAAAATTTATATTTTAAATTATTATTTAATATTAATTATTTATTTTAATATTATATCATTTAATTTATTAAATAAAATATTGAAATTTTTATTAAAAATAAAATTATAAAAATAATTTATTTTTAAATTTTTTTTCTAAATATTATTTATGTGAAAATAAAAAATAAGTATTTTTCATTTAAAAATTATTTAATTAAATTTTAATGTATTTTTATTAAAAAATTTATATCATACTAATTAAATTTTAATCTATTATTTAATTATATTTTATTTATTATTTTACATTTATCATTTAAATTAACTGTTATTTTTTCAAATATTTTTTATTCAATCGAAAACTTATAAATTTTTAGTTAACTTTTTAAATTTCAGTACCTTCGAACTCTATTTTTACGATTAACCCCCTTAATTTTAAGTTGTTATGCTTGGTATCTTTCAAAAATAAAATAAAAAAGTCGGAATGCTTGATATATATATAAAGTTAAAATAATATCTATTTCAAATTTTTGAAGCAATCATTTTCTATTCTTTTCGTGAGAAGCAGTTTCACATACGAAACTTCTCAATATGTCTTTTTTCGGTACATTTTTTTTTTTTTTGGTTCGCTTTTCGCTTATTCATGTTTTCTTATTTGCATTTAAAATGTAAGATTTGTGGGTACAAGTTGGCATTTCACTTGACAACAGCGGTCTCTTAACATCGGAATGCAATAATAATATTTGATATTCTACTAATTACTTCGCTTTTCTTGCACTTATAATGTATGAGAAACACAGAATTTCGACATTTATTAAAATTAATATATTCTAAAACTACTTATTCCTGTTTGGTTTTGGAACCAATGTCCTCAACGGAAAGAAATAAAATTCAGTCCTTAATCAAATTTTTGGTCATTTCTCATTATTATTTTTTAAACAACTGTCTCTTCTGATTGTTCTTATTTGATCCATTTATCTATTTTGATCTTGGAACACTAAATAATTGTGGAGCCACTTTCCTAAAGTGTTTTATATATGTACATTAATTAATAAGTTCCCCCAATATCCACGCAACACAAGTGAAAACTGTACTTTATAGTTTACTCATCCTATATACATGGCAATGGCATCAATTGCTTAAACATGTTTAGCCAACATTGAAATTCCAATGATGGTACTTGAAAACACTCCATAAAGTTGAAAATATATTGCTTTAAAAAACTGTTTTTTCAAACAAGATTTATTGTTTCTTTTTAAATAACATTGTTTTCTAAAACAGGAAACAAACCAATTTTAAACTTTTGAAGGATAAATTAGTGACATAATATAAAGTACTAAAATGGTAAATTAAAATATCTTTTAAGAACTAATTTAATTATTTAAATTTGTGAAATGTAAACTCACATATCATTTTTAAAGGATTGAATTAAGTACTTTTTAATATATATATTTTAAAAAGAATCATTTATTTATATCAATTTTTTAAAATAAATAATTATTTTTCCAGAAAAGTAATCGTTAGACTGAGGGTTTTTCTTGAAAATTTATAGGAGAAATTGGCTTTTATTTCTTGATGTTGGAAGTTTCCATCACTGAAACTTATTTAAAGCATTCCAAGATATGAGACCAAAAAAAGAAACCGACCTAAAGTAATTTAAAGACAAAATTAAGAGCTAGACAAAAATAAATAATGATAATAATAAGTTGATAGGGAGGGGCGTGATACATTGCAGGAGAAATTAATATTATTAGATTAAGTACAGTAATAAACGTATAAAAAATCTAATTAAATTAAATGAAAATAATATTCACTTTACGTACTTTTTGTAAGTTTTTATTTTATTTTATACATATTTAAGAAACAATATTTTATGTAAGAGTTTTTAATATGAAGTAATATGTATGCCTAGTTAGGCTTTTTATACTTGAAGTTAATATAGTTGGATTAACAATTAATTCAGAATTATATTTAAAATTTGAATTATAAGTTGTTATATTTTGATAAGATTTTTTCTTATCTTAGATATTCTCCACACACAATTCTGCTCGAACTGAAAACATTTATATCATATTAAGACTAATTCTTTTATTGAAAACTTTTTTCTATACAAAATTTGATCTCTCTCTCTCTCTCTCTCTATATATATATATAGATCAACTCTCGTTGATATTTTGATGAGTTTATCTAAATATGTATTTGACGTATTTTAATAAGTTAGTTTAGACTTAAATTGATGTATTTTTATAAAATTAATATTAACTAAAAAGTATTAAAAATTATTTTAGATTTTGATTTTCTTTCATTTAGAACAAAATTGAACTAGATATTGTATGAAAGTTAATTAAATTAAAAATTTAATTAAAATGTATTTATGATATAAATAAATTTTTTATTATCATTTAATTATTGATTATTATATACTTAAAATATTTTAACCTGAAAATAATTATTTTAAAAATTATATCTATAGTAATTTTTAATTATTTGACAATGTAAAAATATTTTTATTAATAAAATATCAAAATTAATCTTTTAAATTAAATCCATGTCTCCCAAAATTAATTAATTTTTTTGAAATATTAATATATCATTTAATATAAAAATAAAATATTAACATAAAAAATTAAAAATATTCATAATTTAACAATTTTTAATATATATATATGTATATATATACATAAATAAGAGTTTTTCATAAGAGGAAGAGAATATAATAAAAATATTTTTATATTAAAATATTAAATATAATATAAGAGTTAATTAAACTAATAATTTTATTTAATTTTTAAAATGTGTTTAATAAAATATTTTCCTTAAATAAAAGTTAAAATTTTTATATGAAAAAATTGTTGACAGATTTTAACCTTGTTTAGTAAAGTATTTTAGTTTAGTAGTTATTGATATTTTTAAAACTGTTATTAGCGTTTGTTTTGAAAAATTATTTAAATAACTTTTATATTTTCATATCTTGAATAATTTTTTTATTTTTATCTTTAATAAATTTGTATAACCAGGTTATTTATTTATCTATTTATTTTTATAAATTTAATATTATCATATTTTATAATAATATTAAAAAATTTAATTTATTTATTTTTATATCATAATGTTTTATATTTTAAATTATTATATAATATAAATTTATTTTAATTATATTATTATTTATTTTATTAATAAAATATTGAAATTTTTAATAAAAAATAAAATTCTAAAAATAATTACTTTTCAAAATTTTTATTTAAAATTTATTTATGTAAAAATAAAAAATAAATTTTTTACTTAAAAATTATTTAATTTAATTTTAATATATTTTTATTAAAAATAAAAATATATCATATTTATTAATTTTTAATTTATTATTTAACTATATTTTTATTTATCATTTTATATTTATTAACTAATTTAAATGTTAGTTTTATTAAATATTTTTAATTTAATTAATAATTTATGAACTTTTGATCTAATTTTTCAGATTTTAATTTTCACAAGTTTTACTAAATTTTTCAACTATGTAATTTTTCAGTTTTTAATTTTCATGATTTTTAGTAAACTTTTCAACTACCTTATAGGCTACTTTTTTTAAATAAAAAAAACCCTTAATTTTAAGTTATACCAAAGTTGCGTGGTGTGTTTCAAAAATAAAAATAAAAATGTCGGAATGCTTGATATATATATATATATATATATATATATATATATATATATATATATATATAAAAAGTTAAAATAATATCTATTTCGATTTTTTGAATCAATCATTTTCTATTCTTTTCTTGACAAGCAGTTTCACATATCATTCCAAAAGGAGTATACGAAACTTCTCAATATGTCTTTTTTCGGTACCTTCTTTTTTTTTTTTGGTTCGCTTTTCGCTTATTAATGTTTTCTTATTTCAATTTAAAATTAAAGATTATATTTAACAAGTTGGCATTTCACTTAACTACAGCGATCTCTTAAGATCGGAATCCAATAATAATATTTGATATTCTAATAATTACTTCGCTTTTTCTTGCACTTATAATGTATGAGAAAAACAGAATTTCGACATTTATTAAAATTGTACTTGATACTTTACTCATCCTATGCATGGCAATGGCATCAAATGCTGTAGCTTTGGATTATAATAATAGGCTATTATTTGTGAACAAGTTTAGCCAACATTGAAATTCCAATGATAGTACTTGAAAACACTCCATAGAGTTGAACCTTCAATTTCTGTCTTCTTTTTCTATCTCCCCTTCTTCTTTAGTACGAGTCCATTCTTTTCTAACCTCAACCAACAAGTTAATTTAATTCCACAATACAAGCAAACTTCACCACATCATATGGACACAGCTTCTGAACCCTTCATATATTCACACCATTAACATATCCTGAATAGCATGCTTAGATGGCTGCTTTCATCTTTAACTCCAAACTTCACCCCAGAAAAGTCACTCTTCTCCTAAACATATCCTTCATTTTCCTCATCTTTTTCTTCTTCAAAGCCTATCTCCACCCTTCTTCTAGTTCTAATGTTCATGCCTCTACAACCTACTTCAACCATGCTAGATTGCTCAATGACATCATTGTTGATGGCTGCAGTGACCTTCACAATTACTCAGATTATGATTCCAAGTGCTTATATGTCAAATCCCATGTTCACTGCAGGTCAAAAGGGTATATAAACTATCTTCAAATTTTTTACTGCAGCTTTGGCCATTCCCCAATTCTGGGCCATGCACTGCTTATAATGTGGCTTGTGGTGTTGTTCTATCTTTTGGGTGACACAGCTTCAAATTACTTTTGCTCTTCCTTAGAAGGTTTGTCTAGCATCTTGAGATTATCCCCCACCATTGCTGGGGTAACCTTGCTTTCTCTAGGGAATGGCGCTCCTGATTTTTTTGCTAGTGTTGTTTCTTTCACAAGATCCAATGATGGTGCAGTTGGGCTCAATAGCATTCTGGGAGGGGCATTTTTTGTCTCTAGTGCTGTTTTGGGGATCATAAGTTTTCTTGTTAATTCAAATGAAATTGCAGTTGATAAGGCCAGTTTCATTAGGGATGTCATTTTCTTCCTTTTCTCTCTTGTCATCCTCTTTGTCATCATTTTAATTGGTAAAATTAGCTTGTTGGGTTCTATATTTTATGTTTCTATTTACTTCCTATATGTCTGTGCTGTCTCTGCCACACATTTCATCTATGGAGGGGACAGGACAGAAGGAGAACTTGTGGCATCTTCTGATGACTTGGTAGAGTCAGGGATACCCTTGTTAGGTTGTGTTGATGATGAGAAACCAAATGTTGCCAATGTTGCCAATGTAGCCAATAAAGAGGTTAGTGAAGATAAGGGGGAAAAGCAAGAGTGTTTTGGTAATGATTCATTTAACTACAACTACTTGAGCAAGTTTCTAAAGGTACTGGAATTACCTCTTTGTTTGCCAAGAAGACTTACTATACCAGTTGTGAGTGAAGAGGCATGGTCAAAGCCTTATGCTGTTATATCTGTCACATTAGCACCAGTTTTGTTTACAACTCTTTGCAATACCCAGATGGAAAATGTGAGTTCAAAGAGTAGTCTTGTTGCATACCTGACAGCTGCTTTAATTGGCATTGTTTTGGGGAACATGGCATGTGTGACTACCAAGAGCACTAGTCCACCAAGAAAGTGTTTGTTTCCTTGGCTAGCAGGGAGCTTTTCTATGAGTGTGACATGGACTTATATCATTGCTGAAGAACTTGTTTCCCTCTTGGTTGCACTTGGGAATGTCATAGGTGTTAGTCCTTCAATCCTAGGATTAACTGTCCTTGCTTGGGGTAATTCTCTAGGGGATTTGATAGCCAATGGTGCAATGGCTAAGAATGGTGGAGCAGATGGAGCCCAAATTGCAGTCTCTGGTTGTTATGCTGGTCCTATGTTCAACATTTTGATGGGTTTGGGCTTGCCTCTTGTTCTCTCAGCATGGTCAGAATATCCAGACTCTTATGTCATTCCCAAAGACCCTTCACTTTATGGTACACTTTTGTTCTTAATGGGAGGGGTGCTATGGGCCTTGGTCATATTGGCAAAGAAGGACATGAAGCTTGATAAGTCCTTGGGAGCTGGGCTATTAACCATCTATCTCTGCTTTTTGTTTGTAAGGGTAGCCATGGCAATTGGTGTCATTAAATTCTAGAGATGCACTATCAAAGGCAAATTTTATTTTCAAAATTAATAGAGTCACATGTAAAGTTGATTATGCTTTGCAATCTAGTTACTATAGAATAAGCACCAATTTAATTAAAAGTAGGTAACTCTACAAGATTTCTGGGAATACAATAACTGGTTCTGTAAGGGTTAAAAATCAGGACCAGTTTTTCAAACTCTGTAACAAGTTTAGAGTAATTAAGGTCAGAAGCCTCTTGTTCATCCTTGACTCTTCTCATCATAGTCACTTTTGTGCTTTTCCTAGTCATTGTCTATGATTAAGTATGCAGCCAAAATGGATGAAGCAAATGCTATTGTGAGGCTTAAGCTTAAGTTGTAGGGCGGGTAGATACACCCATGTTTGGTACGGGTAAACTTCAACTAGTTAATGAGAAAAAAAAAATGTAATTTCATGAGGTTGTAGCCATTGTATATATGAACAAATAAAAGTAAGTATATATTTAGTTTTTGAAATATGTTACCTGTATTGTTTAGATGTTTAATTTTTTTTTATAATATACACATTAATATCTGGAATTGTCAATTTAATAACATGTTCACTTTAGCTAAATTGCCATCTTACTAACAGAATTGCCATCATATGCAGAAGTACATAATTATATTAGCCATGTATGGTTTTAATTGTACTCTGTTTACCACCACCATCATAATGCAATTTGCTTTTTAAAAAAATATTAGACTATATCTTATTGAGGTTGGATACACCTAAGACAATTAAAAGAAATAGAGAAATTGAGAGATATGATGGGAAGAAAAAGAGTAATTAAAAAAAAGAGATAGAAAGTAAGATGAAAGAAAAAGGGATGAATGATAATAATTATCTTCTGTTTTTATTGGTTAAAAATTAGGAACAACAAAAATTATCAAACAAATTATTATTTTGGTCTATACAAGGTTAAAATTGGTCATTTTATTCTTTAAAAATAAATAATTAATCATTTTATCCATAAAAATATAAAACTTTAATCATTTTAAACTCTATAAAAAGATTAAAATAACTTATTTTTAATCTTCAAAAAGATGATAATTTCTACCTTTCAAAATTTAATACAACGTATCCTAATCTTACGAGAATTATTTAAAGTTAGAGTAATATATCGCATATATTTGCATGATTTAAAAAGGAATATACCACATTTTGACTTTACATCGGAAGGTTATATTAATTTTGACTATTTAAAAGAAGAAAATTCATAAATGTTTACTTTTTTTTATTTACAACTCTAACCTAATATTTTATTTTTAAAAAATAAACCCCTTTTTACTTAAGTTTACCGATTTTAATAAAAAAAAAATCTGTCACATGCTTTATCAAAAGATATTAAAGGAATACTCAAAAACAAATGATTTACAGTCAAATTATCATTTTAGTTTTAAAAAAAATTAATGTTAGATTTATTTTTTAAAAATTAAAAGATACCATTTTTATTTCTAAGACAAAAATATAATTAATTTAATACTTTTTTAATTCTTTCAATTATTAAGTTTAATTTGATAAAAATATTAAACTGATTGATCTTTTATTTAAAAAATAAAAATAATAATTTTTTATTATTCAAACATGAATTTAAATATTTTAAAAATAAAATTATTGGTTTAATTGTATCTTATAAATGTTTCTTTTCTCTAGTTGAACCAACTCCTTCCCAAAAATGGTTTATAAAGGTCCAGATTAAGTTAACGAATTTTCATTCCAAAAATAGTTTATAAATATTTTATTTTTTTTATAAAAAAATATTAGTAGTATAATTTTTTATTTATATAAATTTTTGAAAAATAAATTTTAATATTTAAAAATTGAATTTTATTATTATATTTTTTATTGATATAATATTTATTTTTTAAAATTTTTAATTTTTTTTAATAATTTAAAATAAATAAAAAATAAAAAAAATTAATCTCGTTCCACTTTTTATGTTTTTAGAAAGAAATAATTTTTGTGAATACCATAAAATTTAATTCCTTTCTTATATATAAGATAAATATATAAAAAAAAATCTATGTAAATTTTGAAAATAAATATTTTTCCTCCTAAATTTTCTTCAAATAAACAAAATATTAGTAATGCTTAGTTCTATTTTAATTATCTAATATAAAATAAAATTGGACGTATATTCCTTCCATCTAACTAAAGATAAATTTTCTCATACTGAAACGAGAAAATAAAATAAATATAAATATAATATATTTGAGTTATTAATTTTAAACATTAAAAAATTTATTCTACTTTATTTTATACCTTAACACAAGAATTGATTAGTATTTTAAAATTTATAAAATTATTAATTATTTTTAATTTTTTCTAATATATTTACTTTTTCTTATTTCAAATCTCAATTTTAATCATTTTAAAATTTTTCTATATTAAATTTTCTTTTTCGTATCATATTTCAACTACTCATAATCTCAAACTAATTATTTTTCTTCATAATGCTTGTAAATTTAATTATAAATTCAAATAAAATGGTTGTAAAAAACTCTGCGATTGAAAGCCCATCAATCTTTATGGAAATTCCTAAAATCCTGTATGATCCATGTTAAGATTTAAGAACTATAAAATCATGTGACACCAACAATGACTAATGGTGACGCAAATCCTAAAATCTTGTTAGGTAAACTAGTATACCATGGTGACACTTGAGTTAAAAATGGATAATGGTGATGCAATCAACATCTCAGCTTTGATAATTCTTTCTTTTTGTCTCTTGCTTCAAAAAGATTATTATTTTTTTATAATTTGTTATATGTGAGAATTTGTTAAGTGTATCTCAATCATGATAATAAATTTTTATTAAAAAATATTTATTTTTATTATATTAAATTTTAGGATTTAATAAATTATTTTAAAATAAAAATATAAAAATAATTTATATAAAAAATAAAAATCATCATAGATTAAATGTTTAAATTTAATTTGTTTAAAATTTTTAAATCTTTCTCCTTATTGTTTATCTAAAGTTTTATTTTATAGTCAAAGTTTAACTTATTTAAAATTTATTAATCTTACAAATCTGTTTAAAGATTTAAAATATAAAAAAATTAATAAAAATAAATTTAAAGCCTTTATATATATAGTTAGAAAAAATATTAAAATTTATAATATAAAAATACTAACAAATAAATTTAAAATCTATATATATATAAATTTAAAAAGATATAAAAATTTAATATATTTTAAAATAAAAATAATATATATTTATATTTTATATACTATATTTTAATTTTTTTATATTATATAAATATAAATATATACTATATATTACATATTATATATTATATATCTTATATTATATATATATTTATATTATATATCATATATCATATATCTTATATATTATATATATTAAAATAAATTATAAAATTAAATAAATTTATATATTTTTAAATAAATTAAAAAAAATTTATAAATGTAAATTTAACTTAATTATATAAAAAAATTTAAATATTTTAAATCTATTTATTTATTAAATAAATTAAATTAAAATAAACTGTAAGCAAATGTTTACTAGACTAACAGTTTGATTTATTCCAACTACTATTTATATGTGTTTGACTACTTTGATTTTGTCCACATCAATTTTTTTTTTTGACGTAGTTAGCAAATGTAATGATTAACAATCTTGCCATTTTGTTTCAAATCGCAATGATAGTAATTCTTTGTATACTGCATGACATGCTAGATTAAAACTTGTATTTCGAAGTTGTAATCTTTCTATTAATTTCAATAAAATATTCACTACTACAAAATTTACTTCTTAAAACATATTTTAAAGCATTTAAAAAATAAAATTTTAAAAATAATATAAAACATTTTTTACAATATTAATAAAAAACATTTTAAAATAAAATAAATTTTATAATGCTTTTAGATTTAAATATTTTAAATATTGTTAAAAAAAATAACTAAAAATATTTATTATTTTATAACTCTTATAATAAAAAACATTTTAAAATATATATTTTTTTCATATTTTTACATCATTTCTTTCTTTAACCACTTTAACATCTTTTAAAATAATTTTTTTAAGTAATTAATTTTCTTTCCTTTACACATATTTCTCATTTCTCTGAACGACTTTATCATTTCATCTTTTCCAAAACCTGAAAATGATAATTTTTTATCTTTTTTCTCACATTACATCAAACAATTTTATTACCTTTTCACAACTTTATTCCAGTTTCTGTTTTGTGCAACATCTCCCTCAAAACACCATTACTTCACATTGTTCAACTAGGATTCAACAATTTCACAGTTTTCTCACGATCTCAAGTAACAATGTGTTTCAATGTTCTTGAGATTTTAAATATTCAGTGTAATCACATGGCATTGATGATTTTAAAAGGTAACCATTTTTTTTTGGTAATGTTCCAAATTTGTTTTTTTGGCTATCGAGTGGATTGAATGTTCTATCCCTTAGCGGAACAACTTCATTGGTTCTGTATCGGTGAGTTTTGACAATCTTGTATCTCTTGAAACCTTGAGTTTAAGAGGTAATATCTTGAACACGAATATGCTAGAGGAGGTAATATTGTTCAAGAAATTGACAATGCTGGACCTTACTGCAAACAAATTTTCAGGTCATGTTCATGGGAGAATTGGGAATCTTAGTAAATGGCTTAGAATAAATGTCTTAATTTTTTGTATTTGTTTTTCATTGATAGTGTATTATTCTAAGATTACATTAGAATCTATGTCATTGTCTTCTAATTTGTGCATGGTTTGAATTCCATTCTCATATGTAGAGTATATATCTATATCCCAGGGAATGATGTTATTATTCCTTGAAATTTAATACAAGATTAAGGAGTAGAGGTACCTATTATTTGGATCAATAATTCAAGCTCTTTTAATGGCAGCTTCTGGTTTCTCCAATTCTAATGTTTTAAGGTATGTTTAGCATCTTCTAAGCAGTCTTGACATTTAAAATTTAAAATTAATAGAAAAAATTTGCATGATAGATAGAACTGTCTCCATTTTTCAGTGTGCTATAAGCCCGAGAAAAACTTTTCAATACAGATTCACAGTTGACACGATAAACATATTTAGTTTCTTAATTAATAGATGTTTATGTTATGCATTTAAAAATAAACATCACTTTAATTTTATATTATCTTTAGAATGTATTAATTAAAAATATGGTGCAGTTGAGTACATACTTCTACATTGGACACTATGGTATGCAGAGAGCAACAAGGCGGGGTATGGTTTTCTGATAGTGGATTTGGCAAAGGGACAAAAGAAGCCATTCCGTTATGATGGTGAGTTCAACCTTTCATTGAGTTATTGATAACACAAAAGCACATGTGAGTAACCTCTTCTCCAAGCCACTCAAATGGATTAATGTGTATAATTTTAGTAAATTTAAAAAATATTTTTAATTAACAGTAAAAAATTAATTTTTTTAAGCGATAAAAATTATTCAAATAGGATTTTCCTATTTCAATAAAGCTTGGAAAATCCTTATGTTGTATTTTTTTAAAAGATCCGTGTGTGCATGGAATCACTTTTATATTATTCTGTTTATTATGGATCCAAAATTAATACTATATAATCTTTTGTGATCACTTCTATTTTGTAATTATGTATAAATATGATCACGACTTTACAATTTGTATCGCTTATTATTATTTTTTCTCCACTCTATCTATAGTTCACAACCAATAATATCATATGATTTTCTTAGTTCTCTCTCACCTCATTAGTAGCCTTGTTTCTTTTGATTTGATATCTTTTTTTGGAATAATAGAAAATGGTTGATTGATAAAGAATAATATATATATATATATATATATATATATATATATATATATATATATATATATATATGGTTGTGGATAATGTTTATTATTGATATATTTCGGTTGAATGTTACTAAACATCAATAGAATAATTGGTTGAGTTCAAATGACAGATCTTTATTGTTTAATTTGTTTTGTTTAGTTTGATCATAATGACCTTGGTGGAGTTAGTACATGGGAAGCTTAGAAGCCTAGGCATGTGTATAAAAATGGTTATGGCTAAGTTTTTTATTGTTTTGATATTCATGACTTTTATTTCCACTTCCATGCTTCAAACAATGTTTGGTCTTATGCATGATATGCTTCTTTCTTTTTGGTATTTAGAGTTTAAAGACTTTAAACCAAAGTTCTATATCTTCATTGGATTGTTGTAGTGGAACCTATTCAATGTTAAAAAGTAAAGTAATATTGATATTTTTACCAAAATGTATAAAGTAAAACAGTTTAAACCTCTCATCTAGGTAGCTTTGTTAACCATCCTTAACTGAGTAAAAAATTTCAACAAATAAAAAAAAATTCAACAAAACTGATTCTTCATTTTTCATCTATAAATAAATAGTATATCTTAATTATATAAAAATATTATATTTTTAATTCTTCTAATTCCTAGATTTGTTGGTTTTGATCTACTTAATTTATTTTAATAATTTTAAACTTTTTAAATCTCATAATTTGATCCTTTTGTTAATATTTTTATTTAATAAGTAATAGAATTAATTAACAATTTAATTTAATTTTAGAATTAAAATAATTTATTATTTATTTTGTCAATAAAGAAGGATACAATTTAAAATTTCTTAAACTTAGAATGTAATTTATCCTAATAACAAAAGGATGGAATGTCATATAAGTGAAAGATATAAAAATGGAATTAATGAACCTTATATTTTACCATTATTGTTTTCTATATTTCCCTCGTACGATCAAAATTGAACCTTATATTTGAATACATACTCAGTTTAAGGGTACTGTTCTTCGAAACAGGCGAGTAGGATGCCTAATACCTTCCCTACTCGTAACTGATTCCTGAACCTAGAGTTCTTCCTCAAGTTAGGGTTTTTTCTAAGTATTTTTCCTTTAAAAATAAAATTTGGTGGCGGCTCCACAACCAAATAAATTCTTTCTAAAATTTTAAACAAGTTCGTCATTTCGTTGTAATTATGGTTACAACAGAAACCAATTGGAACCTTTCCTTTGATAGATTAGTAACAATTCAAGTTTTGTTCATTTCAACTAGTAAATATCCTAATGTGTAGTATTAATAAAAAAGGAAAAACTATGTAGAAACGACTAATGGTATGATGACCTTGCATTGACTTTTTTTCTTTTTATTTATAAATATT
Organism: Canavalia gladiata; assembly: GCA_037954105.1. Taxonomy (NCBI): domain Eukaryota; kingdom Viridiplantae; phylum Streptophyta; class Magnoliopsida; order Fabales; family Fabaceae; genus Canavalia; species Canavalia gladiata. Next base: position 35,248,108 of record CM075665.1, read on the forward strand.
GCAAGTTAGAATATTTAGAAGATGTATTTTATTCTCTATAGCTAGTTATCCATTTGGTAGCATAGGAGAATATCCCTTTTATATAAAAGTATATATATAAACAACTATTATAGAAATATAGAAATTAATTGAATGATTTCATATTTTCATCACTCTTCTATATTATTGCCCTTTTATCCTTTCCATTAAGTTTTATTTTGTTAGATAGTTTTAGAATTCAAAGTTTATTAATTTTATACATCATAATTTTACTATTCTTAGATATAAACCTAACAATAATACAAATATATAAAAGAAAGTAACAATATAACCATAAATTGAAACTAAACAAGAATACGTAATTAGCATAAATGATAGTAAAAAATCCTCATCTTTTTCATACAATACTCAGTGCTACGATCTTTCGGTTACATGATTCTTGATTTGAAAATAATTGAGAGTTGTTTTATTTATTTGTCCTTGATTTTTAACAATTTTGTTTTTCTGAATTTTGGTATTTTTCATTTTGCTAGAAAAACCTTTGGTTTTGTTTGAAAGAAAAGTTTGCTAAAATTTTTCTAGAAAGCATTCTTTAGGTTTTCGAAATTTGATTTTCTCTCCTATTGAATCTTTTATATTTTCAAAGGTATTTTTTCTAATTTTCCCTAGGAATTTTATCTTTCTTGAATTTTCAAATTCTAGTTTCTACATTCTAGATTTTTCTTGATTTTCTATTTGTTTTGACTTTTCTTTCTTTTTACTTGATTTTTATTTCTTGATTTTCTGTATTTCCCCTAATCTCATATCTCATCTCCCCTCTGCTATCTTCGATGATTTTGTTAACTTGAGCGTGTGAATAGTATATGAGCCATGTATCATGAAAGGGGTGTGTGCCCTCCTTGTCTTCCATGTGGGCTACCTGCCCTAAGGGCCTAGGGCTTTTAATGCATGAACCTCTCATAAGGTGGTTTGTAATCTTGCGGTATAAGAGGACACTAGACCCAAGTTCCAGTCTGCAATGCTTGCCACAACAGTAGAAAAAGCTACCAGTTGTAGGGCATTACAAATAGGATGCACTCTAGCCGAGATTTTCGTGATAGTCAAACAGGACGTAAGCCCCAAAGTGACACCACTAGATCCCTCTGTCCTAGGCTGCACTCAGACCCGGGTATAGGGCCCCACTCATGAGATGAATGTATGTATGATGTGTGGAGGGCACACAAATATTTGGGATACCTGTAATTGGGAAAATCGCATAGATATATAGCAATTTATTGTTTGTTTATCCTAGGATTATACAGAGAATAAACAAACAAATAAATAAACAGATAGATAAACAAGCAAGTAAATTATGCAAATAAACAGTGAAGGAATCGTGCAAATAACAGGAAAGGGATCAACATAACACACACTCATTTGAAAACAGGGCTTGACTCTCTAATGTCCCCAGCGGAGTCGCCATTTGTCGCAACTGTAATTCCGACGAGACGACGAACTCACTAAAATTTGAAAATAGAATTTATTTGGATTAAGTGGAGTCGCCACCAAATTTTTATTTAAGGGAAAAAGATTTTGATGTGAACGTGGGCACCACGATAAGCAAAAGAGATCATTTAAGAGATTATCTACAAGGAATGGAAGGTCTGTGACGAGAAATAGGACCAAACGTATGAGACAAGCACTTGAAGGTCTCATCAAGGAAGTTCAAGAAAAAGACTACGTGGATCCAAGCCCAATTCCAACATGGGTTAATTTATATAGTCATATCATTAAAGATCTTAAGTGATAAGGTTTATGATTTGCTATAGATTACATTAGAATTTGATATTTATCTAGAAGTTTTTTATTTTAAATTGGTTGCAATTCAAATTGTAATCTAATTAGGATTTCTAATTTGTTATCTTTTTTACTAGATTAGGTTAGCTATATAATAGGAGTTAGGGATTTATTGAAAAGACAGATTTTGACGAATAATCATATTTCCTCTTTGAGAGTTTTTCATCTCTATGTGAGTTGATTCCCTTGGTTCTTGGGCAAAGAACTACCTTTGATAACGTTGATTCTTCTGGCAGGTCGCGGTAAGGGTCACGTTCCTCTTGATAAAGGTCGTGGTTTGTGTCAGGTTCCTTTATCTTATCTTATCCTAATCTTACCTTATCTTATCATATCTGATCCTAATTCTCAAGACGTTCCATTATCGTTTCCGCATTCCGATTCATTTGTGTAGGGTGAATCATATCATTTGGCATCAGAACTTTGACTCTTGGAATCAGGTGTCATCTATGATTTTAATTTCTCGTGATAAAGTTGTTATCTACCCAAAAAAAAATTGTGATAAAAAAAAGAAGCAAAAAAAAAATTGATAGAAATTCAAAAAAAAAAGTTGTGATAGAAATTCAAAAAAAAAAAAAAGGAAATTCAAGACAATTGAAAAAAAAATCAGTCTTCATTCAATATAATTTTTTTTTAAGTTCTTAATTCTTGACCAATATTCCTTACCTTATTCATCTTGTGTATCTGTGACTCTTTCGTTATCTGTGGGAAGATCAACTTGTGAAGTTCTTGATTCAAGGATTTATAAGGAGAATCGAGAGGTAAAAAGCAAGAGTTGGTTAGAGCATTATAGAAAAAGCCAATTTGAGCATAAACACGAGTGAAAAACGTCAATATTGAGGGCAAACACTAAGGGAGTGATTGGTGAGGCTTTATTATTCTAATTTATTTATTTTGTTCAATTTGCAGCATTAACAACATGAGTGGTGAATTCCATCAAAATAAAATGGATATAAAAATACTCATAAAATTAGTTCAAGATCAATTCCAAAAGTTGAACAGGAGGTTGGATGATATGGAGGGTTGTTTGAGAAAGAGGTCTCGGGTTTCTAATCGGAGTAGTCCCCAAAGATTATTTCACCGTGATGAAGAAGGAGATTGGAGGAAGAACTTACAATCAAACAGTGAAAGTTTAAGAGAAAGAAGACGATATCGAGAAAATGATAACAACTTGGGGAGTCTTAAATTATACCTTCCACCATTCCAAGGAAAGAACGAAGCTGAAACTTATCTAGAGTGGGAGAGAAAAGTGGAGCATGTGTTTGATTGTCACAATTACTCAGAGGAGAAAAAGGTAAGACTAGCCAATTTTTGTTTTATCGATTATGTTAATATCATTCCAGAAACTAGAGAGAAATACGAAGAGAACGCAACAAAAATAACCAAAATCGGATATCATTTGACCGATCAAAAATGAAAACGAAAAACAGAGACATAAATGAACTCGGAAATCCGAGAAGAAGCAAGAAACTTAAGAGAAATAAAAGTCGGATCTAACCTCCTTTGGAAGGTGATGAAGAACTGGTTCCATGGAGGCTAAGGGCTGAATTGAAGGCAGAAGTGGAGAGTCTCTTAGGTCCTCCCTTTGAAAATTATGAATATCCCCTAAGACTCCAAGTGCTCCTCTCTCCCCCTTATTTTGGTGAAGGACCTCTCCTTATATAGAAGGAGGAGGGATTAAAGAAGTCCTCATTGTCCAATGTAGGACTTCTTTCCCACATAGGAGAATTTTTCCTTTTTTTGAATTCTTATTTTATTTGGTGTGAGATTCCGTATTCTTTTTTCTTATTTTTTTCTCTTTTTCTTTTTCCCCTTCTTTTCTTTTTTCTTATTTTTTTATGTTTTTATTTATTTATTTCATTTGTTTTATTTTTTCATTACTTTTATTTTGATTCTTTTGAACTATTTTAGACTAAACCAACTTTTGGCTAAAAACAAAATAATTTATTTTGGGTTTTGAATCCTCGGACATAATTCGGTGTTCACAATCCCCTGACATAATAGATAGGGAATATCACATAGGGAACACATCACGTCGGGAATTACTCGCTAGATACGAACGAAAAGCATCAATATCCCTAAGCTCTCGCGCCACTCAAATCTATTACATACGGATTCTGAGGGAAGGGATGGAACGATTGACTATTAATTAGCTGTATGAGTGTTCATAGTAGCCGAACTCACAAAGTCCTGGTTGGGCCAACCAACACACTCACATTTTTGAAAAGGAAACAGGGGAGACACTCTGTGTGAATTATAGAGTTTGGGCCATGGCCGTCGGTGGTTATTGGGAGCATGTAGGCAGACCCCTTGGTCGCTTGAACATCAGGAAATAGGCAGATATGCTAACCGCCCAAATAGTGGTGCACCATTATGAGAAACAAGCCAAGGCTGTTCCCAGATCTTAAGTGAGACACATCACTGCCTCTGCATGCTAGAGCGAAGTTCGACAATTAGACGATAGCTAGATGATGAAAGAAAGTGACCAAGGTACTGGAAGGAGTATGGCCATTCCTCTCCAAAAAAAAAATATATAACTAGCAGGGCACTCATCATGGAGAAATACTAGGGCGGAATGGGATTTACCAACCTCCCGAAGCCAGAAGTATAAGACGCGTAGGCTGCAACCCTCACTTCTCATGGGTCCCTGTTAATTCATTTATAGTCGTCCTCCCCTAACCAATCCCGGTAGATTGGATGGATATTTTGCTGCGTCGACACTATGGTGGAAAAATATGGGTTGCATGGCCCAAGGTTGAGCTGCTCACAATGTAGGTCTCCCTCGCTCTCGAATAGGTGCCTCTGAATATCAAGATACAAAACCTCATCGAGACATTGCTAGCCAGATTCATGCTGAGAGGGCAGCCTTGCCTTAAGGGACCGCATGCGATCGTGGGTCCAAGACCTCCTTGGGGCCATACTTGAAGCCGATCATTCTGGAAGGATGTGATAAACAGGATTGAGGTATGTAGCCTTAACCCATTCGAATGAAGATCTGGCTGTATCGTGTAAATAGGAAGATAAAATTTGGGCTTCAGGGAAACAAGACACTTTTGGTTATGACGCTGGGCTCATGGAAATCAACCTTAAGTTTCCCAAGATGACCCATACTCCCAGGCATGATTAAGTTCAGAGGGTTCACTTTCAATGGTGAGATGTCGAATTGCACCAGTGATGAGAGGCAAATCCTCATAGCCTTCACGACTCGATTCGGCCAACGGAAAGAAATGGGAGTTTGCCTCGGAGTCAGCTAGAGCAACTCTAAGTTTGGATTGCCATAACAGAGCAGGTTCCGAGGGTCTTGAAGTCAAGCATATGGGATGACTACCATGCGGTAGGGAAAAGGTTGTCGTTGTGAATAAATGAAGAGGGAGAAAGGGCTACCTGATTGGTATGGGATCTATCGTTATCAGTAAGTATCCGATTCGAAGACCTTTATTGGTGCAATAAAGAAAAAATCAAAAGGGAAAGACCCCCACCAGTAGCCCCGTCCTATGCATGGCTCGGGAAGTAGAAACCAAAATGAGTATGCACAGTTTAACCTACCTGCTGGTACGATCATTAAGTACGTTGCATGGGGTGAATGAATTAATTGGGACCCATCCAAGTGATCAACCTCATAAAAAGAACGGACGAAGCAATTAAGTAAACAGGGGCCAACACTTATAATGAAACCTCAGGGCATCATGCCCATAAGAGGTCATGGCTGAATCTTGAATAAAGTGGCGTGGGGTACCAATAGGAAATGTCAATCCAAGACCACTCCAAAGGAGTGAGACCCTCGCTACATGGGTACCCGACGAAAGAGAGATTGCATGCATAAGGCAAGGACAATTAAAATAATCATGGGGCCCATTAGCAAATCCTACTTGAAAGCAAAACGGCCTTGCCCTACGTACATGTACGGGCTAAATGGAATATAGATCACAGAATTAGGATGGCTCAAGTGGTTGATGCAATCCCTTCACCCTCGCTTCAAGTCCCGTGCATGGCATTTTTATTCCCCCTCAGTTATTCCAATTTAGCCCCTACATTCCTCATTATTTCGATCAGGCCCCCGTACTCCTCATTATTCCAATTTAGCCCCTACATTCCTCATTATTCCAATTTAGCCCCCATACTCCTCATTATTCCAATTTAGCCCATATATTCCTTATTATTCTAATTTAGCCCATACATTCCTCATCATTCCAATTTAGCCTCTACATTCCTCATTATTCCAATTAAGTCCTGTACTCCTCATTATTCCAATTAAGCCCTCATACTCCTCATTATTCCAATTGGGCCACCCATATACCTCATCATTCCAATCAAGCCCTTGTATTCCTTGTCATTTCGATCAAGCCCCTGCATTCCCTTTTACTCTAACTCAAGATCAATTCAATTCTATTATCGTTATTGTCTTCTGTCACAACTGTAATCACGACGAGACGATAAACTCGCTAAAATTTGAAAATGGATTGTTTTGATTATGTGGAGTCACCACCAAATTTTTATTTTGAGGGAAAAAGATTTGGAAAAACCCTAACTTGAGGAAGAGATTTTAGGTTCGGGAGTCGGTTACGAGTGGGGAAGGTGTTAGGCACCCCACTCGCCCGTTCCGAAGAACGGTACCCTTAAACTGAGTGTGTGACTTTTTGAAATTTGCTTGATCCCTTTAGTTAGAGTGAAAATAAATAGATTGATGGAGGTTAGCCTGACAGGACTTGATCCTACTCCTACGTATTCCCCGGTGCAATGGGAAACTCAAGGCTTACGTAGTTCTGGTTTATGAAGGCTTGACCTTCAAAGGTGCTTGAAAATGAATGGTGCTTTGAAAGTATTTTAAGGAGAATCCTTAGTCCATATATGCACAGGATCCAAGACAACTATGGCTATACTGGGGTCCATACGAATCCCTAAGCATCGATCAACAGAAAAAGCTACCAGTTCGTGCTTAAGGTTCATCGCGTGAGACTTAAGGATTCCAAAATGAAGTTTTTATTGGAATTATTTACAAGAGGATTCTTAGTCCACATATGCACAGGGTCCAAGACAACTACGACTACATTGGGACCCATATGAATTCCTAAACATTGAACAGTAGAAAAAGTTACCAGTTTATGCCTAAGGTTCATTGCGTGAGACTTAGAACTTGATTTATAATAGAAGGAAGTAAAATATTTATTTTTGAATTTGAAGACTTGATTCGAGATTAAGGAAATGAATTGGAATGAAATGAACTTGATTCAAATTTTAAAGAAGGAAATAATTGGGCTTGACCTGACTCAAAAGAATTTATAAGATAGAGAAAATGAATTAGACTTGATTTAACTGAAAAAAGAGAGAGGAAAAAAGGACTAATAGACTTGATTTGAGTTTGAAGAAAAGAATTAAACTCGATTTGATTTTAAAAAAAAAGCCTTAAACTTGATTTGATTTGGAGAAAGGAATTAAACTTGATTTTTGATTTGATAAAAGAAAAAATAAAAATAAAAATAAAAAAAATAATAGGACTAGATTTAAAACTTGAGGGAAGACATTAAATTTAATTTGAACCAAAATGACTTTGAATTGAATCTTGAGGGAGAGAATTAATTTTGACTAGAAAGAAATGAATTTTATTTGTCTTAAAAAAATGAAAGAAAGTTGAGAGAAAAGAATTTTGATTTTGAGTAAAAAGGAAATTTTATTTGCCTTGGAAGAAAGTTGAGGTGAAAGAACTTTGATTTTAGATTTGAAAAATTTTGTTTGTTTATAAGAAAAGGAATTTAATTGAATTACAAAATTTAGAAAGAGAAATTAATCTTACTTAAACGAATTTAAGTTTAGAGGCTAAGCAAATAGACCCATTTTTAGAAATTTAATTTCAAAGATTTGAAGAATGGACGCTTCAATTTGAATTTAAAGACTTAAGGAATGTGCAATTCAAATAGAATTTCAAGTTCACGTCCATTTTCGAACTTGCAGTAGGGTCTAATTGCATCAATTCTTGTCGCTTCCCTGAATGATTGTTAATGAGCAAAGAATATCTAAACTACCCTTCAATTATCAGGAATGCCTGAACTGCCCTTCCCCCTACCTATTATCACATGCAATTTCAAAATAAATAGTGAGATGAGGTTCGAACTCGAGACTGAGAGATTAGGAAGTAGTCACACTACCACTAAGCTAGCTTCCTATTTTAAGTCAGCCAATGTTGAGACTTACCTTAACTCGAGTCGGGAAACTAAGGGTTCACGTGGCTGAAGCATGCACGTTCTGCAGGCATCGTATTTACGTCAACCCATAGCAAGTTGCCACCTTCTGTTGACCATCCACCAAAAGGGTGGCTTGCTGGGATTGGAGGCATCGATTTCGGTTAACTCCACCATTACAGTCATGGGTCCTTTGGCACGACCTCTCCTCATTGAAGACCCAAGCACAAAGTAATAGCAACGCTCCGGTCCAGGGTGCATACACATTCACAGCACATGATGCCATCATGGAGGGCTATTGTACAGCTGAGTGAGGACTTGAGGTTCCCAATTAAGGCCTTCGGATACCTCCTTGTAAGGAACAAGGGTTGGGCTCACTTTTAATTACCACTGATATGACCTCTCATGTTTGCTACTCCCACAACCGTTTAGTCCATATTTTTGATTCATTTCTTTCCTATACCTGATCCTTAGGAGACCAACACTGAGATCTCCCCCCAATCATCTACTGGTGTCCTTTCTTTTTTATCTCATGCCCTTTTTTTTTCACCTCCTGACGGCCATTTTGTGAGCCCATGCAACGTTTCATGATGCACCTTCTTACTAGATACAACACATGACTACATGCATATTCACAACTCTCCCATAATGGCATACACATAGGCTCAGTGCCGCAGCTCCTAGTATTAGTGACAGGCATATCAGGACCTCACGAGGCAGACGAAACCGAAGTCAAAGAAGCAACAGATAGCACCTCATTAGCACAAATTCAGTTAGACCTGTTATATACCTCTGTTTGATATCAGAAGGGTGCATGGGATCCCAAATCCTTAAACTCAATACGAACGTCCGAATTCCTCCTGACTATGGATGGAGATCGTAATGATAAAGGGTTCATGCACATTCATTCCCAGCTACCCTAGGATACAGATCCCCGAATCAGCGTAATGTAATGAAACAGAGCAACAAGCCTTCAAGACTGTGCTGGGAAGCTTGGTCTGAAGCTTCAAGCGCCTTTCATTGCCTTACTAGCAAAGACGTCTAAATATTGGAATTAAAATTTGACTATAGAACCATGACAGGGTCCTTTCATGCACTACCTTATCAAGGGATGGAAAATCCTCATATTTGTCTAAACCCCATGCTAATCCGTAATGCATCTTAGATAAAGATTTCAGAATCATGCATTTTTGCTAACTCATGACATAACATGGTGTTATTCGTTATTATTATTTTTTTATATATATACTCACTTTGATCTTGGATCCATACAAATCCTTCCCAAGATTTCAAATTCGATTTTCTCATAAACAGTGAGGCCATATATACATTTCATTCTCTCTTATCCCCTAATGATATCTAACTACAGAGTAAGCAAAATTAAGCATTGAATATACTGATTAGAATGTCAAAGTCGAGCATGAACACTAACCTTCATAGAGTTAGGCGCAAAGCTTTTGGATCAAAGACGAATGAATTGGAATCGGTGAAATAGAGCGTTCGAAAGCTTTCCCGAAATTGATAGTACTAGAAAAACGGATGGAAGGTCCAAAGAAGATGAGTGGAGTTCCAAGAAACCCGAACAGGAAAGGCGCTGGAATACTTGAAGGATCACTCTTTCTTGGTGTCAGCAGGAGCCGAGCCTCCTTGATCAAAATCCCCCTTCTTTTTCTTTAATTTGTGTCCTCCCGAGTAGAGAATAGCTTCATAGTATATGCTCCTCCAATCGCGTTCTCCCAAAAAACCTCTTTTTTTTCTTTTTCATCTTTTCTCATTTTTGTTTGTTAGTTAGGTTAGTTCTTCCATTATTTATTTATTTTCTATTTTTGGTTTTTTTCTGCTTTCTTTTCTTTTTTGATTTTTTATTAATTCCCTTTTTTATTTTTATTAATTCTGTTTTTTTATTTTTATTCTTTTATTTTGTTTTTTATTATTTTTTAGATTTATTTAATTTTCTGTTATTTATTTTTCTTCCTTTTTTTTTCTTTTTCATTTATTGTTCATTTATTTTTTATTATTTTAACATTTTTCTGTTTTTTTCTTTTTGTATTTTCCTTCTTTTATTATGTTTTTGTTTTTTATTTTTATTTTTTTTACTTTATACCTTTTCCAAAAAATTTTGTATATTATTATTATTATTATTATTATTCTTTGTTTATAATTTTTATTTGTTCTATTTTTTATTTTTTTGTTTTATGGTTATTTGTCTGCTTTTTAATTTATTATTTAATTTAGTGCTGGTTTGTTGATTAATTTTAACAATTTGGGACCTCAGACATAATTGAGTGTTTACATCTTCAAATAGTAAAACTTTTCAAAAATATTTTTGGGAATCAATAGTCTCACGCGATGAACTTGGGAAACTGGCAGTTTTCACTGCTGTTCGATATTTCGAGATTCATATAGGCCCTAGTGCAGCCTTAGTTACCTCAGACCTTGTGCATATGTGGACTAAAAGTTCCTACTAAAACAGTAAAGCCTTTCAAAAATATTTTTAGGAATCAATAGTCTCACGTGATGAACTCTAAATGGGAAATTGGCGGTTTTCACTGTTGTTCGATATTTAGAGATTCATATATGCCCAGTGAAACCTTAGTTGCCTCGGACCTTGTGCATATGTGGACTAAAAGTTCCTACTAAAATAGTAAAACCTTTCAATAATATTTTTGGGAATCGATAGTCTCACGCAATAAACTTTGAATGGAAAACTAGCGGTTTTCACTGCTGTTCTATATTTAGAGATTCATATAGGTCCCGGTGAAACCTTAGTTGTCTCGGACCTTATGCCTATGTGGACTAAAAGTTCCTCTTAAACCTTTTTCTTTCAAATATTTTCTTCCAAATCTTTTACCTTTGAAGGTCAAGCCTTCACAAACCAGAACTACGTAAGTCTTGAGTTTCCCATTGCACCGGTGAATACGTAGGAGCAGGATCAAGTCCTGTCTGGCTAACCTCCATCAACTTATTTATTTTCATTCTAATTAAAGGGATCAAACAATTTTCAAAATCACACACTCAGTTTAAGGGTACCGTTCTTTGGAACGGGCGAGTAGGGTGCCTAACACCTTCCCTATTCGTAACCGACTCCTGAACTTTGAATCTCTTCCTCAAGTTAGGGTTTTTCCAAGTATTTTCCCTTAAATAAAAATTTGGTGGCGACTCCATATTATCATATAATTTCTTTTCAAAATTTTAGCGAGTTCGTCGTCTCGTCGTAATTACGGTTGCAACAGAAGCTAATTATTTTCTAATTATTTAACAAAATAGAAAAAAATATATCATTAATCATCTATTTTATTTGAAATTAAATAGAATAAATATAAATACTTCATCAAAAATTTAATAATAGCGATTATTTTTATTATTTAAGAAGAGAATTGTCTATTAAAGATAATAAATAAAGGTAAAGTTTCACAACAACAAAAATAAAAGGATGCTAAATTTCCTTATTGAAAGAAGTATAGATACAACTCTCACATCTTCTCTTCTAATTTCCATGTAGCATCTCTTTCACCGTCTTTATTCCAACTTACTTTAACTAAAGAAATTTCTTTTTCTTGTAATATTTGGTGTCTTGTGCCAAGATTCTAACAGGAAAAACATTATATGTCAGGTTTTCCTTCAATTGTAGGTCGTCAAGTTTAATCAGATGAGAATGATCAGGGATGTATTTTTTGAGTTGAGAAACATGGAAAATATCATGAAGATTGGACAAGAGTGGAGGTAAAGCTATTTGATATGCTACAGAACCAACTCGTTCCAAAATTTGTTATGGACCAATAAATTGAGGGTTCAGTTTTCTAGATTTCATGGCTCTACCAATTCTATTCATTGGGGTAATCTTCAAAGATACATGATTCCCTTCTTGAAACTTTAGTGGCTTTTCTCCTTTTGTCAAAGTAACTCTTTTGCTGATCTTAACAAATCTTCATTCTCCCTCGAATCATCTTGACTTATTCTATCATTTGTTGCGCTACTTCCAGTCCTAACATCAAATTTTCTCCTGTCCCATACCAACACAATGACATTCTACATTTCCATCTGTAAAGTTCTTTGTAATGAGTCATTCTTATGTTGAAGTGAAAGTTGTTATTGTAGGTGAATTCAATCAATGGTAAAAGTTGATTCCAATTCTCTTTATATTCTAAGACACACGCATGCAACATGTCTTCCAATATCTGAATGGTCCTTTCTAATTTTCCATCTATTTGTGGGTGATATGCAGAGTTGAGCTTGATTTTTGTTCCTAAAGCTTAATGCAAATTTCCCCAAAACTTTGAGGTAAAATATTCTCATACAAAAATACTTCAAAATTCTCCACTTAAAATTTAAAAAAAAAACTATGTAAAGATGCTACACTATACATAAACATAAACACTTTTAAAATCGAATATTTTTTCTTTTAAAGAATCAATCAATAAAAATAAAAAAGATTTAATAAAAAATTAAAACTAATTAACCCTTTAAATATAGTACAGTAAAAATTCTAGTACAATTAATAATAAAACTTCACTCTGTAAAAAATCTTATATAAATAAAACTTTTCTTTTTTAAAAATTATTTATCTTCCTCTTACTTTTTATGTTCTATATTTTTCTATTTATTTTTTTTGTTATAGAAAATAAGTTAAAAAAAATACTTATATAAATTAAAAAGATAGATTGAATGAATGAAAATAATTGATGTAAACAGTCAAAATTGTAACTTAATAATTAATTACTAATCTTGATAATAATTATAAATATCTCTATTATTTCTAGAACCTCTAGAAATAATTGTTAATTAATTAAATCAATTCTAATTTATTAAAAATGTATCTTTTACTTTTGGAATCTCCAAATATTGATAATTAATTAAACTAATATTTTATTATTTCTTGAACATTCAAAAAGCAATGTTAATTGATTATTATTTTCTGGTATACGATTGGTAAAATCAATTTTAAAATATTATTAATTCTTACTGAAATTTATTTAATTCATAATTAAAATTTGGTTTACTTGAAATTTAGTTAAACTATTATTAAAATTTGGTTAATAGATAACCATATTCTAAAAAATAGGTTTTCACAGTTTAAAATATTTAAATGGATTATAAAATTTTTTTCTTTTATATATTTTCAAAATATGATTTTAATCCTCAAATCATTTATTTGAAAATATTAATAAAAAATAGTTTAATTTTTTTATATTTGTAAAAAAAATTTAAATATTTTCGTTCAAAAATAATTTTAAGAGCTTAATCAACTTAAAATTCTAATACCATGTAATAAGAATTTACTTGATGGATGTCTTCATCAAAACATTATTCCCTACAGCAATGGAAATTTTTTTCTCACACTTCAAGTGTTCATCATTCTTACTTGGTTCCAAGCTTTAACCTATAATTTTGTTCTTAAAAATTTTCACACTAAAATAGAAAGTAACACATGTTATCAATAGTTCTTAGATACAAGAGCCACTAATTATATCATTTTTTATATGATTATCTATAAAAAATATCACAAAATATTTTTTTTTATATTTTGTTACCAAATAAAAACATTATTATTTTACCTTATTTACTAGTATTGTGATTATCTTTTCCTCTTAAACAATATATGAGGTTTTTTATGTTCCTAAATTCAAATTTAACCTTATTTTTGTCCAAAATTGTTACAAAACTTTGCTACTAACCTCTCTCTCTCTATATATAATATGTTTCACTTTAACGAAATATAGAAATTATATAATTAGTTAAGGTAAGTTGAAAAAATGGACTGTTTATGGTAGATCCACTTCAAAAGGACCCGCCTCAAAATAATGTTCTAAACTATCCAACTTTTAGTTTAAATATTGGCTTTACAATTTCCTTTCATTACATATAGAGAAGTAGCTCCATGTAATATCTATGATAGTGTTAGGAAAATAAAGTTGTCTTATAAATTGAATGAAAATCATACTCCAATAAAATTTTTTACTTACTTCATGCAGATATTTGGACACCGTTAATTATCCCTTCTTTATATGATCATAAATATTTCTTAATTTTTATGAATGATTTTTCTGTAATTATTATATTAAAAATAAAAATAAATAAATTTATTTTGATAAATAATTGATAATTATATATTATAAAATAGAGAGTTTAATGATTTTATTTATTTATTTTATTATTTATGATATATTTTTAATAAATTATTTTTTATTTAAAATTTAAAATATTTTTATTTTTTATAAATATATTTTAAATAATTTTTTTATATAAAGAATTTTTATTTTATTCAAAAAAATTTATTAACAAAAATTAAATATTTTAAATAAAATATTTAATAACTAAACTAAATACTGTAACAATAAATAATGATATAAAAAGAAATATTTATAATAAATAAGAGATATCAAACATTTGAAGGACAAAAATGAAATAATAATTTGCACTGGTAGTTGAAATATTGAATGCTAGTAGAGGTAGAATTCAAAAAAATATTACTAGTTTTTAGTTATTAAAACAACTATCATGTTAAACAAAGTTGAATTATCTTAAAAATATTTTATTTAATTATTTCATCTTTCGTTTAGATGAAATATCTTATCAAATACATTTTAGACTCAAAATTCTTTTTTAAGTAAATAAATTTTTCATACAAATTATGTGAAAACAACCTAAAAAAATGGAATGGTTGAAAAAAAAAACATTAAGATATTTTTTCACATAAAAAAAGCCTTACACTTTCTTGATAAATTATGTAAAAAATTTTATACAATATAAATTACCTTCTCTTATACATCTTAAAATATTCAATTTTTTTCATATGCATCTAATTTAGAAACACAAAATAAAATTTAATTTAATAGCTTGAAAGTTAGTTTTCTTAGGATATAAATGAGGGACAAAAGACTACATTTTGTAAGATATGAAATCTAAAGAAGTTTTCATTTCTAGATATGTAATTTTTTATAAAACCAATTTTCCTTTTAATAATTCACTCGGTTCTATGACTAATTCTTTTGCACATGCTATAATCATTACTTCACATTTAAGTCTTAATGTCATAGACTCAAAAATTAGTAACATATTTTTAGCTGAAATTTCTATGTCTTAATGTCATAGACTCAAAAATTAGTAACATATTTTTAGCTGAAATTTCTAAAATAGAAATATCTTATACTATTAAGTTTTAGATACATGAACCTAGGAATAACTGTGATGGATAGGAGAATCAAGCTGAGTGACTTGCAAGTGACTAGTGATTTTAAAAGGAAAATAAAAATAGCTTAGGAAGAAAATGCAAAGTTCAAAAAGTGGATTGCTGCAATGAGGGAAAATGAGCTGGAAAAAATAACCTTAGAGCAGGATGGTTTGTAGAGGTATCAGGGATGTATTTGTGTGCCTACTGTAGAAGACCTACGTATAAGGATCTTAAAAGGAGCCCATAAGAGCCATTTTACTATGCACCCAAGAACCATCAAGATGTACCAAGACTTGAAGAATCAATTCTAGTGGATAGGAATAAAAAAGGATATGGCAGAGTTTGTTAATAAATGTCTAGTGTGTCAAAAGTTAAAATATAGCATTAGAAACCTGTAGGCTTGTTGCAATCTTTAGACATATCTTAGTGGAAGTGGGAAGGAATTTCTATGAATTTTGTAGTAGGATTACCTAAAACACAAGGAGGATTAGATGCAATCTAGGTAATAATGGATTGACTAACCAAGTACGCCCATTTTCTACCCATTAAGGTTACCTATTCCTTTAAATGACTAGCACAAAATATACATCAAAGAGATTATAAGGTTACATGGAACATCTTCGTCCATAATAGAGATCCTAGGTTCACCTTTAGATTTTAGGAAGCCTTGTAAAAGACGTTTGGGACAAAGTTACGCTTAAGCACAACTGATCATCCCCAAAAGAATGGAGAATCTAAGAGGACTATTCAAACCTCATAGGACATGCTTAGAGCTTGTGTACTAGATCAACCTGGAAGCTAGGATAGTTAGTTACCCCTAATAGATTTCTCTTGCAAGAATATTTACCATGCTAGCATAGGGATGGTGCCCTATGAAGCCTTGTATGGTAGAAAGTGCCAATCACCATTATGCTAGCACGAGTCAGAAGAGAAAAACCTAATAGGCCCTGATTTGGTTAGACAAACCATGGAACATATAAAAAAGATTAGGGATAGGATTCCCACTTCTCAACATAGACAAAAGAATTATGCTATGAAGAGAAGGAAACCTCTATAATTCTCTAAGGGAGAACATGTATTTTTGCAGATCTCACCTACCGCTGGTATAGGAAGAGCCATGAAAGTTAAGAAACTAAGTCTTGGATTCATAGGTCCTTTTGATATCTTTAAAAGAGTTGGGCCAATTGCTTACCAAGTGTCTTTTTTTCCAAATCTATTAAATTTTCATGATGTTTTTCATGTGTCTTAGTTGTGAAAATATAATCCTAATTCTAGTCATCTCATTGAACTAAATATAATACAATTAAAGGAATACTTAACACTAAGTCTTGAGCCGGTAAATATTTTATATAGAAAAGAAAAGTAGCTGAGGAGCAAGACAGTACCCTTGGTACGAGTGTCCAGGGGAGAGGGAACATGGAAGAGCAAACTTGGGAGTTGGAAGCAGACATGAGAAAAGTTTATCCTCAATTATTTGCATGTAATGAATTTTGAGGAAATTTTTTTTTAAAAAGGTAGGAGTAATGTAACATCCATAATTTTTTATAATAGAATCTTTAGGCTACAATTACCCTTTAGTAAGAAATAAATTAGAAATAAGAAAAAAAGCCAGAAAAATTAGAAATTTTTTATCAAATGGCAAAAATGCCCCAACACTAGGATGATAATACATAAATGATAGTTAGAAATTTATAAGAAAAGAATAAAAACAAATAGTGGATGAAAAAACTATCAGAAAATATCCAAAATACCCTTAGAAAGCTCTATCTACCATAAGGGCTAAATTGTTCCCGAAAAATAAAATATGACATAAGGATGATTCGAGAACGAACCAATAAGTGTTAGAAACCTCAAAGGAACAATTTGTGAACGTTTCAAGAAATTATTTGAAAAATTACCAAAATACACCTGGAAGGTCGATAAGGCAAGAAAATGCGAAGTAGAAATTAGGAAGTGAGCTCCACACCTTGAGCACGAAAATGAGCATGTGAAAAATGAGGTGGTGACTCACCATATAAATCATCACTTCATTAATTCTATATAGGACAAAAATATTAAATAGAAGAGATAAATTTAACCATAGCTAAAGTAAATTAACCTTGATTAATTAAAATTAAATCATGCTTAGGATAAGTTAATATTGATTAGTGACAAATTCACAATAATTAGCATTAAAATAATCCTAAAAGAATAATTTCTTACATTTAAATTTATTTAAAAAAATGAAAATTACATGCAAATGTGCCAAAATGATCTTAAGTGAAAAATTAATTCTTCAGTTATCCTAAAATGGTCGAATGGTATCTTAAGCCTTGGAGGGCTCATTTTCTTCCTATTATACCTCCTAAAAAGTTAGATAAATTCTCTAAACTCAAACTAATCCCAAAATTCAAAAATTTACACTAAGCTTAAACTTCCATATTTGTGGTTTAGGTTAAAGCAAAACAAATCCATCAAGTCCTACCACCATCACTAAGAGATTGTGAATACCCAATTTTGTCCGAGTATTAAAAACACAAAATCAAAAAAAGGTATAACAAAATAAAAAGAAATAGAAAAATAGAAGTCTCACATCGGACAGAATTAAAAGTTTAAAATTTATTTTGGTAGTCCCACATCGGAAGAGTAAGACTCCTTCAAACATTCATCTTACTATATAAGGAGCTGCAAGTCCCACATCGGGTAGGGCAGACTTCAGGAGTCTCTCATTCCCCTATATAAGGAGACGCTTTTTCCAAGAAAAGGGGGAACACTTGAGCTACAAAGCTCGTGTTCGGGAGTACGCATTAAAGCGTAAGCCCATCATTTATAAAATTTCTTATTCCCTTGTGAATAGTTTAAGTACACAGAAATGCGTAAGCCCATCTAGTCCTCATTTTAAGGGGAGGGAAGCTTATGAGTTACTTCAAAACTTTTTTCAGGTAAGTGCAACTAACCTTCCTTTCTTTTTAGTATTTATTATTCATCATTTTATTTTCTTTATTTTTTATTTTAGTTTAAATTTTTAATTTTTTATTATTTTTTATATTTATTTTTAGTTTAGATCTATCATTTGTTATCTTATCATTCTTTTTAAAGAATGAAATTAAAAAATATATTTCAACTTTGTGCAATGGCGAAGTGGAGATCAATTGAGTGGTGGATCGACCTTTGATATTACTTTAAACATAAGAATTTATTGAGTAGCCATTTGCTACCTTAAATTCTGTGCAAGAGCAAACTTCTTTCTTCTTAAATTATTCTTTCTAAAAAAATTTAAAAAATATTTCTCTTCTTAAAATTATAAATAAAATAAAATAAATAATCAATTTTTCAAATTCAAGTCTTAATGTTTTCAAAGTTCTAAGAAATAAAAATCACAACTAATTTTCTTCTAATTTTTCAAAAATACTTTTCATAAAAATCAAGCATAATCGTTTCTAAAAGATCCAAAAGCACCGTAATCTTTTTTATAAACTTAAAATGCATTGAAACTTTTTTTAAGAACTACGTAGCTTATATGATTTTTTTGTAAATTTTTTTTAAGGCATGAATATGTTATTTTTGGTTTATTTAGTGAATGCACAATCATTTTTTTTTTTGCATTAGTGGGGCCTAAAAAATAATAATAAAATCCTCGTATAGGTTCACACATTTTTTCATGCATTCACTAAACAAAAAAAAATTAACATGTCGAAAAGTTGTGTTTTTAAAAATTTTTGGTACATTCAATTTTTTGTTTCACTTGGGCTTTTTGAAAAATAATAAAAAAAATTCATGTACTTTGTCGGACATGTAAATAAGTAAAAAAATAGTCTATTCATGCATTTTTTAAAGATTTTTTTACATAAAAAAATCACATGCTAGGTATATTCATTTTTTTGTTTCAGTTGGGCTTTTAGAAAAATAAAAATTTTCGTGCATTTTTTTGGACGTTTAGATAAATAAAAAAACAAACATAACATGTTCATACATTTTTTAAAAGATTTTTTACATAAAAAAATCATATGTTAGGTAAATTCAGTTTTTTGTTTCAATTAAGCTTTTAGAAAGATAAAAAAAATTTCATATAGGTTCACGCATTTTTTTTCGTACATTTTGAAAAACAAAATACAAAAAGAACATATTCATACATTTTTAAAAAAAAAATTTCTTACACATTTATACAAAAAAATCACATGTTAGGTACATTCAGTTTTTTTTTTGTTAGGCTTTTAGAAAAATAATTTTTTTTGAACATTTAGATAAAAAAAAATAAAAATAATATATTCATACATTTTCCTCACATTTATACTTAAAAAAATCACATGTTTAGGTGTATTTAATTTTTTTCGTTAGTTGGGCTTTTAGAAAATAAAAAAAATTTCATGCATTTTTCTTTAACATTTAGATAAACAAAAAATTAAAATAACATGTTCATACATTTTTTTTAAAAAAATTCACATTTATAAATAAAAGAAATCACATGTTAGGTACATTCAGTTTTTTTGTTTTAATTGAGCTTTTAGAAAAATAAAAAAATTGTCATATATATATATATATATATATATATATTCATGCATTTTTTGGACATTTAGATCAATAAAACACAAAAATAATATGTTCATACATTTTTTTTTTAAAAAAATTGATCACATTTATACAAAAAAATTACATGTTGGTTACATTCAGTTTTTTGTTTTTATTTTAGTTGGACTTTTAAAAAAAAAATTATATAGGTTCATGCATTTTTTTTACATTTAAATAAATAAAATACAAAAATAATATGATTATGCATTTTTTATCACATTTGTGCATAAAAAAAAATTACATGATATATTCACTTCCTTGTTCTTTATTTTTATACTTTAGTTGGACTTTTAAGAAAATGAAAAATGAAATAAAATGTTCATATAGATCCATGCATTTTTTTACATTTAGATAAACAAAATAAAAAAATAACATGTTTATGTTTTTTAAAAATAAAAAAATAAAATCACCTGTATAATCATTTTTAACACATATCTCATGCATTAGCTTGAACTTTTGAAAAAATAATAAAAAATAAAATGTTCATATAGGTCCATTTTTTTTCGCATTAACTACATCTTTAAGTAAAAAATAAAAAAAATAATGCTTTTACATAACAAAAAGTCACAAACATTTTTTTTAACATGTATCATATGCATTAGCTTGACTTTTTCAGTTAAAAAAATAAAATAAAAAATGTTCATATAGATCTATGTATTTTTCTATCCTCCTTATAGAAAAGTTCTCAAAGATAGATCATGGATGAGATAGGATGATGCAATGAGAAGTTGTCAAGCAGAAAAAAAAATAATGGTCAAAATCTTCAAGATATTACTTCTTTGGTGATTACAATGTCAACATTTACCTAAGTCCACCTCAATCTTGCATAATCACAAGATTTCAACCATTAAAAACATGACACTGTAATCCTTGCATTCTAGTGGACCACTGTAACATGCTAATGGTTGTTAATCTATCAAACAATATCTCACCACACCCTACCCAACCACCCAATCTAACCTTTAAACACTTATCCCTTAACCTCAACCCACCATATATTTTTTCTTCCCAATTCAATACTAATAATCCATGCCACTTAAGACAAACCTACAAGTCATTCCATAAACCTCAAACAATCAACATTTGCATCCACAAAAAAATCCATCAGTCTTTCTCCTTTCCATTTTCATTAAGTTGCAAGGCGTCTTAACCAAACTTCTTGCACCCTTTATAAGGCATCATGAAGGAGACTCAAAGTTTAAACCTAAAAGTTGTTATGGAGGGTGGAGTTTCTAAAATAAAGCATCCCAAGTCAATTTAATATAGTTTTTAAACTAATTCAAAATACATTTGTGATGCAAATCATATCATTATGGGGGTTTTGAAAAAAAAAGAAAAAAAAGAAAAAAAAAGAGAAAGAACAAAAATAAAATAAAAAAAAAGAACAAAAATTTTGGGCACACATGTTTTCTTTTAATATACTTTACTTGAAATGCATTCTGTAAAAAATTTTCCCAATGTTTTAACCCATTTTGACTTGATCTCCTTCATTCTTTTTTTTTGTTTCATATTCCAAATAATTCATGTCTAAAAGAAATAGGTTTGACAATGAAAACGATAGTACTATATCAAGTATCTTTGATCACTCTATCAATCAAGCTGATGAGGATATTAGGAATGATTAGTCACTAAAGAGATAATGAAATCTTTGGAGTAGCCAACATATAAAAGATAGTGGAAGATCCTTCTTTTCAAAAAATAAGATGGAGGAAGTAGAATGAGTTCAATTTGATTTTTGATCAGTCAACTTTCATTGAAAGAGAAAATCTACATGGTCAAAAGCTTCATTATGAAAGGTATTCTAAAAAAAAGGAAAAAGAAAGTCAATGAAAAAAAAGAGAAAAAAGAAGAAGAAAAAAGAAGAAGAAAAAAGATAAAAAAAATTAAAAAGAAACAGAAAAAGTAAAAGTTTGTTCGCTAGGTTGAAAAGTTGAAAAGACAACCTAGGCAAAAATTAGAGCAATTCATTAGGTTGAAAATCGAAAAGGCAATCTAGGCTTGCTGGGTGGAAAATTTGAAAAGAGAAACCAGAAGAATTTGAGTCAAATAAACTTAAAAATACAAAGTCAAAGGATTGGGGGGCACACAAAAGTCTTCGCCTAGAGTCCAGAAAGAAGAATTTCTTGAAGACATATGGTACACTAATTTACCTGAAGTCATAAACTATAACAAAATGATAAACTGGGGCAGATGATGTGCTTTAAAGTCATAAGCTGGGGAAGATGATATGCTTAAAGTCATAAACTGGGGCAAATGATGTGCTTAAAGTCATACATTGGGGCAAATGATATGTTGGCGCTTAAAAACTGGTGCAAATGATATGTTGGAAGTTATAAACTGGGGCAAACGATGCTTTGGAAGTTATAAACTGGGGAAAACGATGCTTTGAAAGTTGTAAATTGGGGCAAACGATGCTTTGGAAGTTGTAAACTGGGAAAACGATGCTTTAAAAGTTATAAACTGGGGCAAATGATGCTTTGGAAATCACAAAAGAATTTCACAGTTGTAAGTGGAGGAAAATGACATCTCTGGTTGTAAAGTGGAGCAAAAAATGTCTTTGTAGTTATAAACTAAGGCGAATGATGTGCTTAGAAGTTCAAACTGGGGAAATTTTATTTCCTTCTAAAGCTTATTGATGGACTTTCAAGGTTACTAGGGTGTGGTACTAGCGTTGTTCATCTAGAAAGCATGACTCAAATTACAAATTTCTCTACACATGATACCATTTTGTAAATTATTTTTTTCCTCCCAAAATTTACTTCATGTACATATCATTCTACACAATATCAAAATCACTCTATTTTATAAATTCTCTCATTCCTTCCAAACATTATTCTATGTACTTAATATCATTCTACTCAATATCAAAATCACTCTATTTCGTAAATTCTTCCATTCCTTCCAAACATTATTCTTTGTACATATCATTCTCTTAAACCTTGTTTGTCTTTGTAGATATGACCTCACCTTCTTTACATAGAATAATTCTATTCCCTTCACCGATAATCTCTTCATGCATTTCAATAATCATATATGCCGAAAGAAAACATGTGTTACCACTAAAAATAAAAGCATCAGAGTTATTTTGATGGTTTAAAAATCATGTTAACTTAGCAAGCTCTTAGTTGACACAACATGATAAAACAAGAATGTTGCCATTTGTAATTTACCAAGATTCCAACAAACATTGGCAATTTGGTCATACATTCAACAATTGTTCAAGCTAAACAATCAAAGCACACCAACAATTTTTCGCTCATCCTTGACACCTTTGACATGAAACTATAAGGACTAAGGATAGAAAAAAAAAGAAAAAAAAGAAAAGGGAAGAGAAAAAGAAAAAGAGAGAAGATAAAGAAAAAAATAAAAAAAGAAAAAAAGAAAAAAAGAAAAAGGAAAAGGAAAAATGAAAAAAGAAAGGTAAAAAAAAGGGAGAGAGAATATAAGAAGAAAAAGTCAAAAACAACCTATTGCACCAACTTTTTCAAAACATCAATTTTTCTAATTCAAGCATTATGCACTTGATATCATGACATTCTGCATCGTTATTTAATCATTTTCAATTTCATAAATCAGTGCATCGCTATTTAATCCTATATCATCATATTATTACATCATCATAATTTTCTCATGCATTCTTACATTAAAAAGACATTGTGTATTCATACTATTAAATGGTTTGAGATACCTAAGGCCAAGTCTTTGTTTCTTAGGATGTCAAGCTTAAACCATGCATTTATAGGGATCTTACTCTAACATAGATTTCATAAAAATTATAAAAATAAAAAATAAAAAAATCCAACGTCTATAGTTTACACACCTCATCATCGTAAGGGTCCAAGCACCCATTCCGTTCCATGGGTCCAAGTACCCACTCCGTTCCATGGATCCAAACACCCAGTCCATTCCAAGGGTCCAAGCACCCTCTACATTCCAAGGGTCCACGCACCCTACGCATTCCAAGGGTCCACACACCCTCTTCATTCCAAGGGTCCACGCACCCTCTCTATTTCAAGGGTCCAGGCACCCATTTCATTCGAAGGGTCCATGCGCCCATTCCATTCCGTAGGTCCATGCGCCCACTGCATTACATGGGTCCACGCGCCTACTGCATTACATGGGTCCACACGCCTAATTCATTCCATGGGTCCACGCACCCAGTTCATTCCATGGATCCACGCGCCCACTGCATTCTAGGGTCCACACGCCCATTCAATTCAAAGGGTCCACGCGTCCATTCCATTCCATGGGTCTACGCGCCAAGTTCATTCCACGGGTCCACGCATCCTCTCTTTAATCACAGGGGTCTACGCACCCTTTGAATTCCAAGGATGCCATTCCAAGGGTCCATGCACCCACTACATTCCAAGGGTCCACGCACCCACTACATTACATGGGTCCACGCGCCCATTCCATTCCATGGGTCCATGCACCCATTCCATTCCATGGGTCCACGTGCCCAGTGCATTACATGGGTCCACGCGCCCACTGCATTACATGGGTCTAAGCACCTAGTTCATTCCATGGGTCCACGCACCCAATTCATTCCATGGGTCCATGCACCCACTGCATTCCAAGGGTTCACGCGCTGACTCAATTCAAAGGGTCCACGCGCCCATTCCATTTCATGGGTCCACGCGCCTAGTTCATTCCACGGGTCCACGCACCCTCTCTTTCATCACAAGGGTCTACGCACCCTTTGAATTCGAAGGATGTCATTCCCAGGGTCCACGCACCCACTGCATTACATGGGTCCACGCACCCATTCAATTTCATGGGTCCACGCGCTCGTTCCATTCCATGGGTCCACGTGCCCACTGCATTCCATGGGTCCACGCGCCCACTGCATTCTTAGGGTCCACGCGCCTAGTTCATTCCTTGGATCCAAGCACTCACTGCATTCCATGGGTCTATGTACCCATTGCATTCCATGGGTCCACGCACCCACTTCATTCCAACGGTCCACGCACCCTCTCTATTTCATGGGTCCACGCACCCACTGCATTCCATGGGTCCACGCACCCTCTCCATTCCAAGGGTCCACACACCCTCTCCATTCCATGGGTCCATGTACCCACTGCATTCCATGGGTCCATGCATCCACTGCATTTCAAGCGTCCACACACCTACTGCATTCCAAGGGTCCATGCACCCACTGCATTCCAAGGGTCCATGCACCCACTGCATTCCAAGGGTCCATGCACCCTCTCTATTCCAAGGGTCCATGCACCCTCTCTATTCCAAGGGTCCATGCACCCTCTCTATTCCAAGGGTCCACGCACCCACTGCATTCCATGGGTCCACACACCCATTTTATTCCAAGGGTTCATGCACCCACTGCATTCCAAGGGTCCACGCATCCTTTCTATTCCAAGGGTCCATGCACCCTCTCCATTCCAAGGGTCCACGCATCCTCTCCATTCCAAGGGTCCACGAACCCACTGCATTCCAAGGGTCCACGCGCCCGCTCCATTCCAAGGGTCCATGCGCCCACTCCATTGAAAGGGTCCACACATCCACTGCATTCCATGGGTCCGCGCACCCACTGCATTCCAAGGGTGCACACACCTACTGCATTCCAAGGGTCCACGTACCCACTGCATTCCAAGGGTCCACATACCCACTTTATTCCAAGGGTCCACACACCCTCTGCATCGCATGGGTCCACGCACCCTCTGCATTCCATGGGTCCATGCACCCTCTCTTTCATCACAAGGGTCTACGCACCCTTTGCATTCCAAGGATGCCATTCAAAGGGTCCACACACCCACTCCATTCAAAGGATCCAATCGTCCAGTGATCCTTAATCTCGAGGTTCACACATCCTCTGTATTAGAAAGGCCCTCTTTTATTCTAAGGGTAATGCATCCTTTTCATGGGTCTATACACCTTCTTCATTCAAAGGATCCAAATATACTCAGACAAAATTAATTCACTTCATTACTAATTTCTTACAAAAATAATAAGAATAATGTAATTACTCTTATTATTCAATAAGAAATTTGTAAAGAGGGATAACTGTGAATATCCAATTTTTTTCGAGTATTAAAAATAAAAAATCAAAAAAGGTATAACAAAATAAGAAGAAATAGAAAAATAGAAGTCCCACATCGGACAGAATTAAAAGTTTAAAAGTTATTTTGGTAGT
Organism: Canavalia gladiata; assembly: GCA_037954105.1. Classification (NCBI taxonomy): domain Eukaryota; kingdom Viridiplantae; phylum Streptophyta; class Magnoliopsida; order Fabales; family Fabaceae; genus Canavalia; species Canavalia gladiata. Next base: position 35,273,963 of record CM075665.1, read on the forward strand.
CCCACATCGGAAGAGTAAGACTCCTTCAAACATTCATCTTACTATATAAGGAGCTGCAAGTCCCACATCGGGTAGGGCAGACTTCAGGAGTCTCTCATTCGTCTATATAAGGAGACGTCTTTTCCAAGAAAAGGGGGGAACACTTGAGCTGCAAAGCTCGTGTTCGGGAGTACGCATTAAAGCGTAAGCCCATCATTTATAAAATTTCTTATTCCCTTGCGAATAGTTTAAGTTTGGGAGTTTGCAGAAATGTGTAAGCCCATCTAATCCTCATTTCAAGGGAAGGAAAGCTTATGAGTTACTTCAAAACTTTTTTCAGGTAACTGCAACTAACCTTCCTTTCTTTTTAGTATTTATTATTCATCATTTTATTTTCTTTAATTTTGTTTTTAGTTTAAATTTTTAAGTTTTTATTAATTTTTTTATATTTATTTTTAGTTTAGATCTATCATTTGTTATCTTATCATTCTTTTTAAAGAAGGAAATTAAAAAATATATTTCAAGTTTGTGCAATGGCCAAGTGGGGATCAATTGAGTGGTGGATCCACCTTTGATATTACTTTAAACATAAGAATTTATTGAGTAGCCATTTGCTACCTTAAATTCTGTGCAAGAGCAAACTTCTTTCTTCTTAAATTATTCTTTCTAAAAAAATTTAAAAAATATTTCTCTTCTTAAAATTATAAATAAAATAAAATAAATAATCAATTTTTCAAATTCAAGTCTTAATGTTTTCAAAGTTCTAAGAAATAAAAATCACAAAACTAATTTTCTTCTAATTTTTCAAAAATACTTTTCATGAAAATCAAGCATAATCGTTTCTAAAAGATCCAAAAGCACCGTAATCTTTTTTATAAACTTAAAATGCATTGAAACTTTTTTTAAGAACTACGTAGCTTTGATTTCCTCATTGCACTTGAGGATACGTAGGAGCGGGAATCGGACTCGTCAAGCCCAAATAAACTTCCAGATCATTTTTCTCCACTTATTTCATGAAACAAAAAATCAAAAAACTCTTTAAATACCATATATAAAATAAAAAATTATTAAAACTAATTTTCCTTTGGAGTGAAATAAATATTTTTGAAAGTTAATTATAATTTTGCACAATTAATTAGAAGGTAACTGTTTTTTTATGGACGTCGTAGGGTGCTAATACCCCCCTATGCGTAAACAACTCCCGAACCCAAACTGGTTTCAAAGATCACAATTTCAAGTTTTTCCAAAATTTCCTTTAACAAATTTTGGTGGCGACGCCTCTGCTTTTTTATTAAAAGTCTCATATTCGTCGTCCCGTCGTGATTCCGGTTACGACAGAGATCTTGTGTGGACTATGAAGGAGGAGGAATGTCAGCCTTAAAACCCCAAAAAAAATCATCATAAAAGTCTTTAACAAGTAGGATTTTTACCATATATTTTTCTAAGCTTTTAATCTAGTATTTATGGTTTGATTTTCTTCTTTTGTTGCATCTCTCTCTAAGTTTTATGGATCCCTTTCGATTGGTTTTGATGGAGCTCAAAAGTTCCTTTGATGGTTAAAAAAATGAGCATAACAAAGTTTTAGTGATTTTTGGATGTTAAAGGAAAGTTTTGATGGGTTAAAGTGCTTCTATTAACCTTTGGAGCAATTTAATCAGTTAAAATTTATTAAAAATGATTTTTGATGGTTTGGGGCAGATTTGAGAGTTTTTAAGAAAAGTTTTAAAGTGCTCAAAGTAAGGGATGGATAGATATTAGAGTAGATTTAATAGATCTACACGTGTTTGCCTTGAAATATTCTTTCTTTAAAATGTTTGTGTTTACATTTGGAAACTTGCTTGTATATTTTCTTAAAAGCTTTAATTTATGTCATAAGTTAATTATCTTAAAAGACTAAAAATTTGTCACAAAATCTATAAACTTAACTTGGACTTGAACTTAAAAACTATTAAGAGTAAATGTAGAATTTTGGACCAAAAGTTGAACAAATTACTTAAGACCTTTCATGATCATGAACAAAGCTGTGGAGTGAGGATAAATCATGGTGGACCTAAGGACAAGTGATGTACCAAGAATCAAAATCTATAACACCAAGGCCAAGAGAGGTCAAATTGAGAAAAAGAAACCTTATTTTGGCTACCTAAAGCATTAAGCCACTTTCCATGTAATGAAGTAAACATGAGTCTAAATTTTAATTAAGGTGTAAAGAGGAGCCTAATCAAATATAAGAAAGGAATTGTAAATTTGGAATATATTTGGAAATAGTGGAGTGACCATTCGGCCATATTGGTTGAAATTGGTGGAAAACATGTTAAAACCTTACTAAAACTTAAGAATAAACCTAAATATGTTTAAGGTGGTAATTAGAAATTAATTTTATGGAGTGGAAGAAGGAGAGGAAGAGTTTGGCCACTCTCACAAAGCATGGAGGAAAAGTCCTAAAAATTTCTAAAGATGGTATGAACTAATAGCCTAAGTCTTATCTAGTGTAAATCAACTTTTAGAAGAAGAAAAAATTGAACCATAACACATTAGGACTAAGCATGTAAATTCAGCCACCTAGGTAAGAAATAGGTAAAGTAGGCCAGTTTGAATGTTTAAAGATACTTAAATAAGACATGAGTAGGAAACTTTAAATTCATGAGCAAGGAGGCAACCAAGTAGGTTCATGAATGGGTCAAACCTAACTAGCCAAGTTATTAGTCAAAAAACATAAAACTTATAACACTTAAACTTGAATTAAGTAAGTTGTGCATAATATATTTAATTTAAGGAATACAAAGAGTAAACAACTAAAAAAAATCATTTGGCCAACTAGAGAAAAAATTCTATATACCATAATCTTACATTAAAAATATTAAGAACTTAATTTTTTAGAAAAGAAAATGTTGAAAGGTAACTTAGAAGGGTGAGTGGACTAAAATCCTATGAGAGATTTATCATAAATCTTATGGACAATGCTAGATGGATAAGATATTGGAGGAAGTTTACATGTTGCCCAAGAAAGTAGCATCAAGTTTAATTAAGAAATTTTTTATTAAAAGCTTAGTTTCTATTTAGAAATATTTTGCCAACTTATTGTATTGTCTTACAAGTACATAAAGATAAATGTAAAGTGCAAGGATAATACTTGATTGTTTAGGGAGTGATGTATTACATGATGTTCATGTGTGGATGATGATGTGAAAGTAGTTTCAAAATAGATATTAAATGTGCATGATATATTGGTTGGATTGTTTGAGCATGCATGTTATGGAAGTTTTTAATAAGAACCTATGAACTAGGTGATCACTAAAGAAAGAACTTATGTGAAAAGTTAATATTACTCTCAATGTGCCTTGTGCATATTCAGAAGGTGAAAGTTCATTCTAAGGTGGAGATAGAAGGGTTCTTCAAAAATCCTTCTATTATGAAGCGATAGGTCTTCAATGTTTGTAATGGTGATGACCATAAAGAAATGAACTCATGATCTAAGAATAGAAGGTAGAGTAGCAGAGCTAGTGAAAAGATATTATTTGACTAAGTAATATTATATGCTTATGTCTTAGATTATCATTAAGAAATTGATATAGAAATGAAAAGAATTATGTCAAGACATGAATGAAATGATAGTAAAATGATACTATGATATGATTGTGAAGATATGTGAGACTTTTGTAACTTGTATATTTAATTAAAAACTAATTTTTCTTTATGTAAAAGAAATTTACTTCAGCTAAAGTTTTTTAAAGATTAAAATTAAACTTGCATACATGATATATTTATAATAAATTGAAGAGGCTGGGATGAAAGTGATGTCACTAATCCTAGGATAAAATCATACTAAGAAACTTAGTTTCTCACCTTCCCCTCTGCCACCATTTTCTTCCTAAACTCCAATAATGTCATTCGTGGAGGCGATATTCATAGAGTGACAACACAATTCAAGTGGTTAGAACCTGAAAGTCATCACAGTTGAATCACTACTAGGAACTATGTCTCACCGAATAATGTATATTTTATAATATAGTTGGATGACTATATTTTAATTATTTAGTATGTAGCTTTTATCATAATATATGTGAAGTATATATAAATATGTATTGTATAACTATAAAGTTTGAATAATTTTTAACATGTTTGTAACTGTAATAACTTGTAATTTTGCTTAATAAAAAGGGGTAGAAAATTGATAAAAGCAACATAGACAATTTATTGATTAAATACGAGCGAGGATGTCCGTTTATTTATTAGTCAATAAAATAATTATTCCGACAAATCTTACATTTTAAATCAAAATGTTTTTAAAAATTTATTATATTTTTATGAATAATTTTTTTTAAAAATTCTACATCATAAAATAATATTCTAATAATAAAATTTATATATATAATTTAAATATAAAAATAACAATATTTTTAAGATGTTACATTCTGTAACTGGTACTGCATGCTTATTAGATAATCCTTCATCTTGAAAATGGTACCGCGTGCTTATTAGATAATCCTTCATCTTGAAAATCAAAGAAGCAGGTAATTATTATTATTATTTTTTTTTAGAAACAATGTACATGGAACTTCAAACCTTTACTTTTGTGAGTTTGAATGACTATTTTATTTATTAAAAAATTTATATATTTTAGTTGCTATACACCTATGTTAATCTATTGTTATAACAAATCTATAATTTATATTATTTGTAATTCCATCTTTTATGAAAAGAATAAATATATGGAAATCGATTATCGTATTGTATGATAAAAGATACAATCTAAAATGATACATGTATTATCGATTTCCTCTCCTAATCAGTTAGATAACATGTTCACTAAAAAATTTACATCACATTCTTTTCATATAAACACCAGCAAGTATAGCCTCCTTGATATGTTGGCTTCAACTTGAAAGGAGATATTACAACTGTAACGTAAATATTATTTTTTCATAGTTATTTATACTAGTATTCTGTATAAATGTTTCTATTTCGCTAGCCCCTAGGTTATTGGAATCCTCTTTAAGTAGATTTTATTTTATTTTTTGATAGGGTGTGTTGCTGTAAGAGGACATTCTGTCCTAACTATCTTCAAATTTTACATTATACACATATTTTACCTTTTTCATTGAATTAAAAAGTGAACTAATTATACCGATCAAAACATTATTATTCATAGTATTATTTACATTAAATTTTTAATTTAATTTAATTTAATTTATAAATATTTTTAAAATATTAATTTGATTACATGAAAGAAGTGTCTTGCCTCTTATAGTATAGTTCACCTGGCTCAAACTGGATTAATTGCCTTTTTAAAGTATTTTAAATAAATTATATTTAATATTACTGTAACATTTTAAGTCAATGTTATGTTAAATTTGATTTTAAAAATATCCTTACTATAATCGAATAATATGATAATTATAAAAAAATGCAAAATTATCCGCAAATATAAAATTTATTTATATTAAATAATTATCATCCATATCAACACCACGTGGGTACTGCTAACATTCTCGTATGAGACACTTCAGCCGAAATATTCCGCAGGGAAAATCAATAAATGCAGTGTGCTGAGCGTGGGGAACCATATCTCTGATTCATGTTAACATTGTGCATCAGCATATCAGCATATCTTCATGTTCCTATGCATTAAAATTTAACAGCTCGACGACGATAATAACAACAAAATACCCACATCTCAGCGTCATCATCTTTGATTCGCAAAATGATTAGAAAGATTCCAAATAATGCACAGATGTGTTCCTCCATGTGGATGATTTAGTATGATTTTTTTTTTCTTATATAATAATTTGGCATCACTCAGTTTAGGGGTTTCTCAGTATGCATTACCTCGCATCATATGAGTGAAAAATAAATTTTTAGAGAGCAGACAGAAGAATTGCTACTTAATTAATATTATTAGAAAGTAGGGTTTAATTTACTTTAAAAATTAGTTTAAAGAAAAAAAATATTTATGTTTTATGAAAAGTATTTTAATTTTAATCTTAACCAATATAAAATGTTTTAATAATTTTATTTTAAATATTAAATATTTAATATATAAAATTTATAAGAACTAAACATTTATTAATGATCTAACATTAAAACTAAATAAACTTTGATACCAAAATATAAATCTAGATTTTTGGAGAATAATTTTTCTATTTAATTTACTAATTACGGCATACATATAAATACAACAAACAAATATTTCTATACAAAGAAACTTGTATAATAAAAATTTAAAAATATAATAATAAATATTTTTATAAAAATAATAAAAAGATCAAATTTAGATCAATAAAAAAAAAATATATACAATCTAATATCAATGACATGCAGAATATTCTTAACTAGATACATAAGAAGTAAACCTGGAACTTAGATGAAAAAAGGGATAATAAAAAATATAAAATATAAAATATAAAACAATATATGTGTAAACGAGTGTAAATAAATATTATTTCTTTGATACGCTACTGCCAGATTCCCGGCATATTTGCTTAATTGGGTATCTCACCCAAGTGACTATCGAGTTGATAACAAATTGGTTTTGCATTTCTTAATAATATCACATGTTTTTTATTACTTCAAATAACAAAATCAATTTTTATTTCGATTTAATAATTTAAAAAAGTTTATTAAATAAATTTCACAAAATAGCCCCTATTTTTATATTTTATTTTCTTTAATACTATCATGAGTGAAAATAATCACGAAACCCACTAAAAATATCATAGCCACCGGTGCAGAGGTGAATTTGTTGAGATACTCCCCAGCAAGAGCATGCCCAAAATTGTTTCGTCTGTATCCTTTCATGGCCTCAGACTCATTTTCTTATCTTAATTTGAGCATATAAGGCTCAACGTATTGGCCCTATGATTAAGTTATATATGTTAAACATTGTAAACAACCTGTTAAGAAATATTTTATCTATTAACTATAACTAATGTCAATTTTCACTTTTGTACAATAAATTAGTTTTTTTTTAATTCCTATTTTAATTATATCATACTTATATACAAAATGACTCTTAAATTAAGAATTACAATATATCATGAATATAATATAAAAATAATTAGTGATCATTGAATAAAATGTCGACAGGTTACACATAATACTGAACCTGTTTTTTCAAATTCTATATTTATAATATTTATTAAATAAATAAATGTTTGTACATAGTCATAAGAGTTACCTATACGTACACTCTCATTGCATTCAAAATATTTAAAAATCTCTATTTGGTTAAACATATTTTTGTAATTAAAAAAATTCAAACGAGCTCTAAATTTTATAGTCAACTGTGACAAAACAAACTGGTATTTGAAATTTAATTATAATATTTCATAATTTTGTTAATTAATTTATTAGATATAATATTTAAATAAAATTTTCGCTTTATATATATATTGTTATATTTATTAGAGATGTTAAATTAATCTTTTTGGACATAAAAAAAAGTTAAACTAATCATCTTTATTTTTTTAATATTGTTATTTAAACTGATCTAATATTTTGGTAATTTTTTATCTTAAAGTATTAAATAAAACTATTTTAAAAAAAATGCATTTCCCCTCTACTTTTTCCATTCTTTAGTTGTTCATTTCATTTTAAAGTATATAACAAATTATCAAAGTTATAAAATTAATACCTAAATTGTCTTAAATACTAACTTCAATATTATTAGTATTATCCATATATATTATTAAAATATTTCCAGTAAAATATCAGAAAATACAATAATTATTATAAAGTAAAAATTATATATATATATATATATATATTAATCATTAAAATATTTACTATCCATTAGTTTTTGATAAATACTTCTAATATTAAGTTCTTTAAATAATGACAATATAAACAAAAACTTATTTTAATTTTATAATTTAATAGAATGATTGTATTAATATTGTTAGTGAAACTTATTTGATATTATAATTTTGTAATATTCAACTTGTCATCAAATAATTTTTTAAAATATCAAATAAATATTTTAATACTATTATTAATTAATATTAAATTATTAATTTATAAACATAAAATATGTATAAATCTGCACATTATATTGCTACCAAATTTAGTTACCTTAAACGGTAATAGTAAAATATCTTTGATGCAATGTAGTAAATCCAGTAATGTTAATGTAAAAATATTATGAAGAAAATATTATTGTTTTTGTCACATAGAAATTAATTGAAACTAAAAAAAACTATTGATGAATATGCTGATTAGAAATTTACAGGATAAAGGTATGTTTTTAACTAAATATTATCACTTAAAGCAAAAAGTTAATAGTTCATTAAGTACATTCAAGATCAAGATAATTTTACAAATAATCTGATAATAGTTGTAGGTTTAGTCAAACTTTTAGATCACGATTTATATTTACTTTTTATTTTACTTTTTATTAGCTTTTTTATAATTTTTTTTTATTTTATAAAATTTTTAATTTTGATCCATTTCTTAATAATAACTATTAAATGATGATGTTTAAGTAAATATATAATTTAATTTTTAAACATTATGTCCTATATACTTGTAGATACAAAATTTCTATGCATACAATTTAGTGTTAACATGGTCATAGTTATGGTCCTTTTATCATAAAAGTGAAAACAATATATGAATAAAATATAAATAAATTAACATATTCAAAGAACAAAATATTTAAATTGATACTTTTGGATAACTAAATAATCTTCTGAATGGTCAAAATGAGAGTAAACAGATAAATTTAGGATCCAAAATTTACACCCCAGCATTTACAAAATTTTATTCATGATACAAAATTTAATTATATGTATAAGTTGCAGATAATTTCCTACTTGTCTAGTTTACAGTATTCATTTCAATATAAGTTTACTAGAAATATCGTACCTAAAGATGTTCTCATTAAATTCATCAAGTACTTAGAAGAATCGTTCAGATACCAAATTTTTGAAATCCTCACGTATTCTTGGAAAAGAACTGCTTAAACATCAAAAGTTTTAAATTTTCATGTATTCTAGTAAAAGAATGTTGAGTAAACTGTCACTTTAGTCCCTGATATTGATATCGAGTTTCATATTAGTCCCTGAGATAATTAAATTAACTCTTTCGTTCCTGACTTTTTAAACCGTGATTCACGTTAGTCCTTAGGGTCAACTGAAGTTGACGGTTTGCTGATGTGTAACGTTACATAACGCTAAATGACAACGTTGCCAGCCAGGTGGACCTCAAACGCTGTCGTTTTGTGACACACATGGATTTAAACGTTGAACAAATCCTTGGAGGGAAAACACATATTTGGATTAGTGGTTGCATTGTTATATCTGCTTTTGGAAAGGGGGAAAGAAAGCAGTTCCTGAGAAGTGGTTGGTTGTTGCTGATATTGTTATCAAGATGGAACAGGTATATGCGCCCATTTGAAGCATGAAATTTTGTGTGTTTTGTGGACATTATCATGGGGTTTGTGTAGGTTAGGGTTTTTTGGAATGTTGGAAAATTTGGGGTAATTTTTTATGCAAACATTGAGAATGAAATTTTCGACTTTGCTGAAGGATAATGTTGTTTATTGGAAGAGTGCTTTTCGTGTGGTCCCAATTTCTGTCTTTAATATATGAAATAGTTGTGGTCCCTGTGTCTGATTGCTGACTGGTACTGTTACTAATAAAATGGTTGTGGTCCCCAAGTTTGTCATTTTTTGAGTGTCTGATTGCAAGAGGTTTAAATATGTATGTGTTTAAAGATGCACCTGAGTCCCTTATCCTTGGTTGGTACGTGTTTTAAAATGCATTTATTATAGTTGTGGTTCATTGTAGAGTTGATTTATTTATTCTTGGTGCAGTACTTAACTTTATTTATACATCATGGTGGGAACTTTGTTGAGGAAGATGGAAGAATGAAGTACAAATGGGGCAGTGTGGACGTTTGGGAGGACTATGATGAGGACACTTTGGATGTCTTCAGTTTCAAAAAATTTGGTATTTCTCTTGGTTATCATAATGTGAAAAGTGTTTATTGGTTGGATCCCAGTTTGAGTTTTCGTGATGGCATTAAGATTTTAGAGCTTGATGTTGATTTATTAGATATGATAGAAGTAGCAAAGATAAATGGATGCAAAATGAATATCTATTTTGAGCATTATGTGAATGAACCTGCAGACACAATAGTTTTGGTACAAAGTGGTGAGGAAGTGGGAACTGAAAATTTTGAAACTGGTGATAATGTTAAGGGTGGAGGGTCTTTTGCTGATATTGATGTTGCAGATGGTGGACATGATGCATTTGAAGGTGGTGAAGAGGAGGGTGTTAGGCCTGTTGGTGAGGGTTTAGTCAATGAAACAATGCAAGAGGCTTATGTATTAGGAACAAGTGAGCATGCTGAAGATGTTGAAGGTGATGATGGGGCACTGCATGTTGACTCAGTCGAGGGTGGTAGGGATGTTGGTGAGGGTTTAATCAAAGAAACAATGCAGGGGCCTGTGCAGTTAGAAACAAGCGAGCAAGCTGAAAATGTTGAAGGTCATGATGGGGATATGCATGTTAAAGCAGTTGAAAGTGGTGTTTTTGAAACTGTTGTGATAGGTCATCATGAGCAGGGAACTTACATGACTAGGGGGCACATAAAGAAAGGCACAGTAGAAGCAACCTATGCAAGTGGTAGTGAAGAGGTAAGGGAAATAAGAAAAGGAGTGAGGACTGAACAAAAAAGTGGTGAAAAAGTAAAAAGTCCAACGAGAAAAACTAAAAGTCCTGCCAAGGTATTGAGGGAGAAAGAAAAAAGTTCTGCTGCTGAAAAAAGTCCTGGAAGAAGGACAAGAAGTCCAGGTATGAAAGCAACAGAGAAAGGGAAAAGTGCAGAAAAGCAAATAAATCCCTCAAAAATAGTGGAAAACATAAGAAGAAGTACTAGGATTTCAGAAAGATTTGCACACAAAGAAAGTGAGAACCTGCAGACTCCTCACAGCAAGTCTGATAGCAACAGGGGAAAGGAAAAGCTTATTGAGGTTCAAGTTGGTGCTCCTAAAAAATCTCCCAAGAAGAAAGGACAAGAACCAATGGTTCAGGTTCAAGCTAGTCCTCATAAAAAATCAAATACTGATAAAGAGAAAGGAAAACAAAAGGTTGTTGATGAAGGTAGTGGTCTTCAACAAGCTGATAAAGAGAGAGGAAAAGAGAAGGTTGTTGATGAAGGTGCTGGTCTTGAAAAGCTGATAAAAGGAGAGGAAAAGAGAAGGTTGTTGATGAAGGTGATGGTCTTGAAAAAGCTGATAAAGGGAGAGGAAAAGAGAAGGTTGTTGATGAAGGTGTTGGTCTTGAAAAACCTGATAAAGGGAAAGGAAAACAGAAGGTTGTTGATGAAGATTCTGATTCATGGTCTGATGAAATCTTTGATGATAGTGATGAGAATTTAGAGTGTTTAGGAGAGGATGTATCTGATGACAGTGATTTTGATATACAAACTATGCCTGAAGATAGAATTGATGATAGTGATGAAGGGTAGTCATGGAGATCTGAAGAAATTAAAACTCCTATTAATTCAGACAATGAAGAAATAGATAGGGAGGTAAACCCACAATGGAATGAGGAGTCAACATTTGGGCATATCCAGCTGGAACATGGAATGGAATTCCCAACTATTCAATCATTCAAGAAAGCTTCAAGGATTACACAATCCAGCTTGGTAGACAAGTCATATGGGTCACATGGGTAAAAAATGACAAGGTACGTGCAAGAGCAAAGTGTAATAAGTCTAGCTGTAGGTGGGAGATTTTCTGCAGTTATAGCAATGCCCTTCATTGTTTTCAGATTAAAACCTTTCAAAATGAACATACTTGTGGAAGAGTGTTTAAGAATAACCAGGCAGATCAGAAATGGGTAATTGGCAAACTGGTAAAAAAATTGAGAAAGGACAAAAACATGAAGCTTGCAGAGACAATTGACTACTTTAAACAAAGGTATGGAGTCCATATTGATGGGACAAACTCACATGCTCATGACTATTTGGCTGAGAAACCTAAAGAAGCTTGGACAAAGACATACTTTTCACCATGGCCAAAAGTTGACAATATTTGCAATAACAAATGTTAAGTCTTCAATGCCAAGATCCTAACAGCTAGGGAGAAGCCAATAATCACAATGCTAGAGGAAATTAGGGTGATGATATTCAACACCATCACCACAAACAAGTTGAAATTGGCTAGACACTATGGACACTTACCACCAGTACAACAAAGCAGGTTGGAAAAATTGAAAAAAGAATCAAATAAGTGGACAGCAACGTGGTCAGATAGTATTAGTCCATATTTTATAAGTTACGCTTATGTATGTCATACTTACATTATTGGTTGACATTGTAGGGGATGATGATGGGCACAAGTTTGAAGTCCAATGTTGGCCACATAGGGTTGCTGTTAATGTAGGAATACAAAGTTGTACATGTCGTTTCTGGGAGCTCACAGGTTTATTGGTTAATTAGCTTTTATGTATAAATGCATTTTACAGCCATTGAATGATATTTGATGAAAATCTTGATCTCATTGTACACAGGAATGCCATGTGAACATGAAATAGCTGCCATTTCATATAAAAATGAGAGACCTGAGGACCATTGCCATGCATGGCTCACAATGGCCTCCTATCAAGCAACCTATTCAAATCATATTGAGGCATTGTCTGGACAAGAATATTGGGCCTATACAGATCAAACACCATTGGTTCCACCAAGCTTTAAGAAAAGACCAGGAAGGCCTAAAAAACAAAGAAGAAAGGAAGGCAGCGAAACAATTGTCACCCCACATAAACTTAAGAGAAAGTTAAAGGAATTTACATGTAGTGTTTCTGGTTAGCAGAATCACAATAAACAAACATGCCCTGTGGCCAAGAGGCTAAGGCAGGAACAAATGCAACATGCTGGATCAACTGATCATCCACCTGGGGCAGGAGAGGGCTCTGCAGCTAGGCCACCTCAGATGTCTGCAATTGGGCCATCTGAAGAAACAGTTATTGAGTCTGCTGAAGTATCTGATACTGGCCTAGGTGAAGTTGGTGCTGATGTATTTGGAGACACAGAAAATTTATCTGCCACCAACCTCTTCAGGCCAAAATTGACAATTAAGAAGGTTGGTTCATCATGTGCAACAGGTCCAACACAGGTTCCAAAGGATACAACTGAACCTCATAAAGGCAGTCCACATCCAAATTCTCCAGGACCACACACTGATGCAGCCAACACTGCTGCTAAGTTTATGCCAACACCTACCATAAGGGATCCAAGACATTAGTGATCATAGATTTGTGCACAATTATTTTGTAGGCCACTGATAGGCTATTAATTGACAACTGCTGGAACATATTTTTCCTTCTATTGTGCTTCCACATGTATTCTGTTTTGATGTTCTTTTTCATTATTGATGAAGTTAGTAGGAATAAGCCAACTATGTTACTTTCTCATCTGTTATGTTAAGTCATGATGCTGACATTATGTTGTATTAATGATAGGCCAACTAATTTTGCAGTGCAGCTTAATATTCAACTGCCCATGTATTAATCATTCTACTTTGAAAACTTTGAAAGACATTTAAAGGGGATAAAAAATGCAAGTTGTATCTTCAACTGCCCATGTATTAATCATTCTTCAATGTTGTATCTACCCACCAAGAAGCATGTCTTGTAGCAGGTTTATGATGGGAAAATCAGATGTAGTTAGTCCAATGTGACCATGCTAGGCACCCACAAACTTTGCAGAACTATTATTGTCTTCAATGTTGCATACAGAGTTGGTATAATTGAGAAGATTTTCAGAGAATAATGGCACTTGGAATTCATTTTTATGCACTTTATTTGGTTACAATATGATAATTTGAATGTAAAATCATAATAAAAAACGAACGTGGACAAATTACAGAGTTTTACAGCTTGGTAATGATGTAACAACAGAACTTGCCCAAATCGAAGGTGATAAATGAAGGTGGTTTGGATTACAGAGAATATAAAGGAGTGAAGGGCTTCATATGATTGCAGTTGCCATCCACATTGCCCAGATAGAAACTGGAATTGTTTGCTTTTAGAAGCATGAATGTCATGAATGTTGTTTCTGTTGGTAACATTAGTCATTCACCTATAACCTGCTACCTTAGTCATTCAACTATAACCTGATAACATTCAAATTTGCTGATAAAATTTGCATAAACCATCAAACATAAACAACTATATTCAACAAAGCCAATAATCTCATTGTTCATTTATACTTCAAATATGTAAACAGAGTTATTATTACATTTAATCAACTCCTCCATTCATCCCAACCTAGTTCTTCAAAACGAAACCCATAAAAAATGCAACTGAAAAAACCAACAACCCCACCCCTACATTAACTATAACATTTAGTCTTTTAACTTCACAATCTAAGTCATTCAGCTTCCTTGACATGTTCTTCATCCATCTTTCATCAATAGCTTGACCGTCAGCTTCAGCATTCTTCACTGATACAGTTTCATTGTCAACACCAACAGTACTATTAAACCACATGAAAAATCCACAACGTTCATTCACCTACATATATCATTCAAGTGTTAAACAAACTCTTTTAAACATATTAACACCAATGTAGGAAATGAAACCCACTTACCTTTATTTTTGGGCAACCATAGTACAATTTTCCAGGATTCTTTTCAGAACCTGAAACCCTTATCACACATCGCAATCTGCAGTGACATTTCAGAACTTCATCTGTGTGTTTTGTTGTATGTGACATTCTTGACTCCATACTTTGTATGCACCTTCTATCATTCACCCCTGACATTGACTACAAATCAATTGAGTGGCTGAAGCTTCAATTTATAGATTACAAATCAATTGCAAAAATTAGGGTTCCAAATAGGGGTGCTCTCTAAAATCCCAAATCTCATACCATTTGATACGAAAATGGTGTGAACTTCTTAAACGACAGCGTTTGGGGTGAATGACATGGGTTTAAATCCATGTGTGTCAGAAAAGGACAGCGTTTGAGGTCCACCTGGCTGGCCACGTTGTCATTTAACGTCATGTAACGTTACACATCAGCAAACCGTCAGCTTCAGTTTACCCCAGGGACTAACGTGAATCACGGTTTAAAAAGTCAGGGACGAAAGAGTTAATTCAATTATCTCAGGGACTAATATGAAACTCGATAACAATCTCAGGGACTAAAGTGACAGTTTACTCAAGAATGTTTCAAACGTCTAATCTTAGAAAGAAAATCTTCTCTAAAGCAAGTCAAATTCAAAAACAAATAGACAACTAAATAGTTGTTTTATGCATAAACAAGTCTATACATAAAGAGAGCTCTATGCTTTAAGAATGTGTGCTTGCATTAAAAAAAATCACTTACGCAAGTACTATGGTTAGAGTAAAATTGCAAACATAGTACTATAACATCTTTCCAAAGAATAATTATGCTTTGTGATAAGATCTCTATTAATTAAAAGACAGAAGACGTTGCAACACTAATTTATTTTTTAACAATTCTTTTGTATTTTTTATATAAATTAAAATCATTAAATAACAAGACAATAAAAATAGCTTTCCATTCATTGAGGAAAAACAAAAATCTTTCAGTATAATTTATTTTGTATATGCATTGAATTTTTTTTCAATTTTTTTTGTAATCTTTATTCTATTTTCTAATAATAATCTTCATAAAATTTTTATTTAAACTTAAAGAAATTTGCTCAAAAGAATATATAGGTTTTTTATTTTAAAGAAGCTTTTGCAATGATACTTGAACATTAGTTTATTGATTATATAAGATTTTTTTAGTGGAATACTTAGTCTTTAATACGGAATGAATGTAGCTTTCAAATTAAGAGAGTAAACCATATATATATATATATATATATCATCGTATGTTTATAAATTTCATTTTATCAATTTATTTATAGCAATTTAAGTATAACTATTATGCAATTTATAACTATTTATTTGTAATTCTATCTAATTCCCTTATTTTTATAGAAATGGTTAAGCTAGTAGAGAATCAGATAATAGTCAAATTTAGATCAGAAGAAAGTTAAAAAAGTATAAAAAGTACGTGGTATTTTGAATTTAGGATAATAATAGCACTAGAGTATGTGATTAACGGTTGTTGCTCTAATTCTTTCTTACAAGAAAAATTAGGGATAAAAGTAAATAAAGTTATAAGAAAATTTAAACTCTCATACCTATCCATAACTTGTATTTGTGTTCTAGTTTTCTTTCTTTTTATTTTTCTCAAACTTGTTTTATTTTCATTTATGATAATCACATATAAAAATCCTCTTTTGGTGAGCTCAAAAGTTAAGATTTAAACTTCTCTTACATGTCATTAGTATGGTCGTTATGAGATTGATACGAGTTGTAAATACTACCTTTATAACCCGATAGGTATACTCACCTATGGATAAAATTTAATTGTTTCAAGTGTAAGAAATGATAATTTGAACGGAAGTTAAAGAAAAACACAAAAAGAAAAGAACACGGGTGCAAATTTATGGAAAAGCATGGAACATTGGATACTTTTATGACTTTACCTATTTTTACCCCAAGTTCTTTTATGAATGATTTAAGCACCAATTTCTAACCACCCAATCTAATGTTATTACTACTCAATGATCATGCAATAATAACAATCTTCCCCCTAAGTACTACCCCAATGATCATACAAGGTAAATAGATCATTAGCATTTTATCTCTCACAACTATACATTACCATAAACCTGTTTATAAACCTTAAATCTCCATTAAAAGTCAAATCACATATAAGAATCAAATTGACTTTATTAAGATTGAAACACGACTAAGGGAATTTATATAGTTAGGTAAAGTATGAGAAGGAAAGAGAACATAAGGAGTTCTTTGTTTATATATTTAACAACCATAAATCTTATATTATGAGCTTATTTACCTAGGTTTTTCAACTTTTATTTTTCCAAGCTTTTTCATATTTTTTCTTTTTATTCCTTCTTTTTCTTTTTCTTTTTTTTTCTTCCCTTTTTGATCATTTTTTCATCACCAAACATTTACTTTACTTCGGTTATAATCTAAGGATACCAAAATTATAGTAATTATAAGAGAGGTACTGAAGAAAATAATTTTTTATCTTTAAAGATCAAAATAGTGCACTTAGTGATATTTTAGGTTCATGTTTGTTCAATAAAACCTAATTTTCATTTTTCATTTTCCTATTATGTAATAAACTTATTCAAGCCTTGAAAAGGTTACAAGAAAAGTTTTAGAATGTACAAGTTAGGGGAGAATCAGTCAACAAAGAGAGAAAGGAGTTGGATGTAACCTCAATTAGGCTCAATCCTTTATTTAGACTACTTTAATGTGAAACAAGGTGACAAAAAAATGATTAATTATCAAATATTTTTATTAAAATTTATCATGTCCTTATTAAGTCCAATTAATGTCTACTACAAAATATGAGAGGTTTCTACAACTTACCAACAATGTAAGAAAGATAGGATTATCACAATATATAATCATTTTACGAAAGGTTAAGGAGGAGTATCCTTCCTCAAACTTAATCTTCTACCATTCTCTTAATTTATTTGAAAAAATTATTTATTAAGGTAGAGAGAGGATCTCCCTTCTCAAACTTAAGCCCTTGCATACACACATAAAATACAAGTATAGTAGAAAGAAAAGTAGGACTTCACTAGGTGGTGGTTAAGTAGGGAGAGGATCAACCTTCTCAAACTTAGAGGCCAATAATGTCCTCAATATATTCCCTGTTAGGTGTCAACAATTGGGAAAAAATTCCTTGTGCTTTAAGTTATCCTACTCACATTAAACACACGTGTTAGAGTAAGAGACATTAAATAATAATTATGCAATCACAATCAAATCGTGTTCATGAAAACATAAAAAAAATTGTATGAAACAATGCCCAAAGTATTCCTAACATCCTAATAAAATAAAAGAAATAACACCTATCCTAATAATATAAGAAGAAGGGATGCTAGTCATTGGGGTAGTGGGCGGCCCATCTAACCCTACACTAACTATAGAATGGTTTCTAGTTGGGCTTTCAATCCATGCAAGGTGCTGAGAAATGGAATGCTCTAACCTAAGCCATCGATCAACATCCGAACTATGCTCTTTTACCTTTGAGAGAATCTCCTGCTACAACCACTGCGGAGCTAGTTGTTGGGATGGCTATTGCTGCTCTAGTAAGCAAATAATAGGGGAACCATCAAGACTACATTCCAACAAGCCCATCCAAGATCATATCTTGTTTCCTAGCAGGAGTATGTGATGCATCTGAGTAGTAGGGGATGGGGAACATTGTGGGATTCACAAACTATGGTGATTTAGGAATCAATGTCGCTGCAGCCTCTTTGCTTAGCCTTTGGGGGCTTCATGGTGTGTAAGCAGGACATGATAAAGAATATATCCAAATCAATGCAACAATTGTAAATTGTTGGCCATAGAAGGAATACATGAACCCTAAAAATAAACCTTGTACCCTCTAGTTTGACAAAAAGGCCTGTTGAAAACCATTGGTGTAGAATGTGCAAAGCAGGGTCCTAAATTATGGCTACTTGTGCAAAGGTAGGGTCTTAGACCACTTCTCCAATAAGTTCCAACTAGAATAATCCCTCCTAAAAGTTAGTAGATACTTCCCTCAAGGCCTCCAGGTAGTCGGGCATTATAGTCCCAACCTCGGTCTCAAACTCCAATGATATGATAAATTTGTAAATGATTGTCAAAAAAGATGTCTTCTAGTTGATAGCTAGTTGAGAGGGATTCTAGGAATTCAAAGGCAGGTTCCCTAAATATCGGTTAATGAAAAAGGATGTTGTTAATCATCCCATCATGTCAAGATAGCTAGGATTTGGTGCTCAATTGCAAGTTGTTCAAAGTTACTCATGTTTAGACTTCAAGAAGGGATAAATATGAGCGATGTCAATCGTTCAAACTGTGCCCTTATCCCAAGCATCCCATGGTTGCTATAGCGTAGATGACCTCATGTATGGATGAGGCACCAAGCTCTACATACTCATTTGTCTTAAGAGAATGGGGAGGCATCTTTTGCAAAAGCAAGCATTAAAAATCAACTCATATAGGCTTGGCATATTCGTATGAAATGAGCATGGTCGTGCTTCGATATAAAATGTATCTACCTCCTTGAGATAGCATAACTATGTAAACCAGGGCATAACCATGCTCTTAGCATCAGCCCAGATATAATGAGGTTGTACGACCGTGCAAACAAAGGCATACTCGTGCTTATGTTATAAGCCCAAAATATATATAAATTTCCATGATTGTGAAAATAGGGGCGTGATCGTATTGATCAATTTTTGTCACGTCATGTAATATTATTTAATTTTGTCATATGGCCTAAGGTTCAATCATACATGTTAGATATGTTAACATAATCCTAATTAAATCTTAACAAATCTTAGTCAAATAATTTAATCAAATCCTAACAATTGAAAACTAAATCTAATAAAATAAATAAAATATCTTCTTAAAAGTCCTTTCGTAGAGATCTTCTTGATTTGCATCCATAAAAATCACGATCATATCTACCGTTTTTTCTTGAAAGTGCATTTATGTGGATTCCATTTACCTCTTTTATCTTTTTTAACCTTCCTTTTTTCAATGAGTCTTCTCTCCGAGTTACGCCTTTTTCTAGGTGGACTTGATCATGCAAAGTGGTATCAAGATTCATATCACCTATTTTGTATAGGCTTAGGTCCACTTTCTATGTACTTTTTAGCTTAGGTTGTAGGCATACCCTAGCCTATTAGAGCCTACCTTGAGCGTAGAAGAGGACATCATTATTAGGCTTGTATCCAAGGCCAAATCCCCTCTCCATATGCAAATTCAAGATTGCACTTCCTCTCCTTTTAATACCTCCTTTGGCTTATGTAAAGGCTACTTATGGCTCATTTTATAACTTTGGAATTATAATTCATATTTTTGAGTGAATTGAGAGTATTTCTCACTTCTTTTTTATCTCCTCTCCAAGTTAGAGTGTGAGAACTTCTCCTTATTCTTGACTCTTCCAAGGTGGCAGAGAAGGTGGCTCATTCGTTCCTTGGTGGTGTCTCCAATTACAAATATTGTGCAACTAAACCTTCATCCATCTGAGATCCTTCAATTTCTACCTATATATTCTAGAATTTCATCCTTATCCAAGCCTCATATCAAGTGGTATCAAAGCTCTACAATGGAGGTAATGATCCACTCTTAATTCTTATTCAATTATGCCTAACATCTTCTCTTCTTCTACTTGAAATTTTGATCCTTTTCGATCCAATTCTTCTTGTTTTTGTTAAATTCTGGCATGATTTGTATTCATATATGTTAAATAATCTTAGATCTACCTTGGATCTATATTTTAACAAGCCAATTTCTCTAAATTTTCTTGACCAATCGATTGCATGTATAGGCATTTTTGGTGCCAAACGTTCTGGAGTGTTCATCCAAATTTTCTTTAATTTCCATCCAAACTGGCTTGATCTTACTAAAGATTGTATGATCTAGATATAATCCAACATTTAATTGGTGAAAATAATTTAGACCCTAGAAAATTTTTTAAAAATATATTTTGAAATTCAAAGGTGTTCTTGGGGCCAAATTCTTTCTAATTTTGGTGAAAATTCAATTTGAATTTTCCATTCGAATCTTAGTGTTCTTAATTAGGTGTTGTTCAACTTGTTTTGATCCTCTATGTTATGTTAATGTATGGTGGAATGATGCTTGTATGTTCAAAATTTCTTTAAGAGGTGCTTTGTAACACCATAATAATGAAGTATGTTTTTACGCTTAAGTCATACTCACGGTTCCATTATTAGACTTTAACTTCATGATGTTGAATCTTTAGAAAATCAACACTGGTGAAAATACAGTAAATTTTTTTTAAAAACATATTGATATAAAGTGAAAGCCTCGTTGGAATAACTGTTGTAGCAAAATATAAATAAACAGGCGTCCTCCTTGACGTTTAATTCATTAAGGCCCTATATTACTTCTACTGTTTTATTCTTATCTAATAAGCACTAATGCAACTTATCACAAATACAAGCATACAAGAACTCATACAACTTATAATTATAGAGTCCATAACTATACATAATTAAGTTAAGGCATCAGTGTCTTTATATACATAATTACATATATAATTACTTCCACCATATTCACATTACCTATAATAATTACAAACTACGTACTATTTATTTAGTATATAGTTATCCATATATTTACCAATCATACATTATTTGTATGAAAAACTTTCTTCTGTATTCAAAGTGGTCACACAAACATTTCAAGTATGGGGACCTTGATGTTGTAGTCACAAGCTTTCATTTATCGCCACAAAGGTTCCATTCGACATCTCCTAGAAAGCTTGGAAGGGGAATGGACAAGGGTAAGGCGAGCTCCCCAGTGATAACCAAATGTCAAATGTGTTATCGTGACAACTTCATGATCAAAGATTTTAAGAAAAGAAATAATGAAATTTCGAACTTTTGAACATAAAAAATCTTAAAGAAAGCATCTTTCATGGCAAACAAGTGTACATCTTTTAGATCTACTCCAAGATCTATCCATCCCTTACTTTGAGAACTTCAAAACTTTTCTCATAAACACTCAAATCTTTCCCAAGGCATCAAAATTTGTTTTAAGAAATTTTAATTGATTAAATTACTCCTAAGGTTGCTAAAAGCATTGTAATCCATCAAAACTTCTCTTTAACTTCCAAAAATCACTAAAAAATTTGTGATGATCATATTTAACCATCCAGGGAAGTTTTGAGCACCAATAATTTCAAATAAAAAGGGATCCATAGATCTCAGAGAGGGATCCACCAAAAAGAAGAAAATCAAACTATAAATACAAGATTTAAAACTTAGAAAAATATATGGTAAGGAAGACTTTTGTGATGAGTTTGGTGGGGATTTTATGGATTCTCTTCCTCTTCCTTGGTGGTCCACACAAGATCTCTTAGTGGTGGTGGTGAGACTTTATGGATTTGTCTTGATTAACTTAAACCTCAAAGTTGGAAGTTTAAGCTTAGTGTAAATTTTGGATTTTAGGAGTAGTTTGAGTTTAGAGAGAGTTTATAGGATTTCTCTAAATGTTTAGAAGATGAAATATGAAGCAAATGAGCCCTCCCACGGCTAAAATAAAATTCGGCTACTTAAGGGTAGTTTGAGAATTAATTTCCCACTTAATGACATTTTGATGTATTTGCATGTAATTTCCATTTTCTAAAATAAATGAAAATATAAGGAATTATCCTTTTAGGATTAAATTAATGATAATTATTCTGAATTTGTCACTAATCAAGATTAAGTTATCCTAAGCATGGTTAATTTTATCTCTCTTATTTATTAATTTTGTGTTATATGTCATAACTGAAGTGATGACTCATGGGGTGAGTCACTACCTCATTTTCCACATGCAATTTCATGCTCCATGAGTAGGACCCACTTCTTGGCTTCTACTTCTCATTTTCTTGCCCTCCTGACCTTCCAAGGATATTTTGGTAATTTTTCTTAGCATTTCCCAGGAGGTTTCCAAATTGTTCCTCTAATATTTCTAACACTTATCGATTTATTCTCAAATCATTCTAATGTCATTTTTCATTTTTCTAGGAACAGTTTAGTCTTTTTTGAAGACAAAGCTTTCTAATGGTTTCTTCATCCTCTCTTTGATAATATTTTCTTCTTATTACTTTTAAATCCTCTTTGATGTATTTAATTCCTTGTAATGTCTTTTAACCTTTTTTGTTTTAAGTTTTTTCTACACATTATTTGAGTTATCTTAGTGTAGGAGCATTTTTGTTATTTGCTAAATTTTTTCTAATTTCTCTATCTTTTGCTTTTATCTCTACTTTATTCCTTGTTAAAGGATATTTGTAACCTAGAAAGTCCATTATGAGAAATTATTGATGTTATTCATGATCATGTGCATCTAAGTAAATGATATTAGCTATGCCTAATCCATGAATGCATTAAGTGTTTAAGACTTGCAAGTTAAGTGGATGTTTAAATCAATCTAAATTAAGCTACTAAAACACTTAAAAAAACCTTTGTACCTTGATTACCTATGCTGGACTTATGGATAATTCTCGATAAAAAGGACATGAACTTGAACCTTACGTAAGCATGGAAGAAGTGCAAAGTGAACTTGAGAACCATTAGAACATAGGCCATTTCAGGACCATGAAAAATCCATATGCAAGGACATGAATATGGAATAAAATACCTAGACTTTTATTACCAAAGGAATAAAGACAAAATGAAAAAAGAAAAAAGTTAAACAAAAGAGTAAGAAGAAAAGAAAATGAAACAAAAGTTAAAAAATTTGTGTAGAAGGCATGCATATTCTGGTCTTGTTTTAGTGTACATAAATGTGTGTATTGTCCATGATGTTCATGATAGGAATTTAGGTCCTAATTGTGAGTTGTAAATGCTTAAGTTGATGCATGATTAGGTTCCTCTCCATTCGGCTAGTATCATTAGTCATCCATGAACATGTACATGCATACTCTTCAAGTTTCTAGAATTCACTTTGTACGCTTTCTTCTTTCAATAGCCTTACTTTTTAGCTTTTCATTGGCTTCATTATTTTATATTTAATAAAATTCCTTTTGAGTGTGCTTTCTTTTATTAAATATTTTCTTACTTGTCTTAAATTTCTTTTGGTTTTTTCATGCGCTACATCTCTCCTATATAAGTCTTTTTCTTCTTCATCATGGAAACTTTAGGAACCAAGGCCATAAGTTGATCCAATCCTCTCTGTATATCTTGGATTAGAGGTATCTTATGAGTTATTAGTGCAAGGAAAGGTTGGCTTAGGTGGCGAACATTTGAGGGGAAGAGTTAAACACTTGGAGAGATATGTGACGTTTTAAACTAATTTTGAGTCACCTAACCAAGTGAAGGAAGCAAGGATCTCTTATTTTATGTGATTCTATATATCATAATTGGAGAAGACAGACATAAGGAAAGAAGCTTGGAGCTTGGAGCTTGAACCTTGAAGCTTGAAGATAACAACAAGACTTTTGTGTAAAAGTGCCATTCAGATTCTTTTGTAAAAGTTAGGTTTAAAATTTATACTTAGGTACTTTGTATTTTTAATTCTTATAACTTGTATTAGGTTCTTTTATTTTGTGTAACTTGAATTTTACATTGAAATTTGGATGTAAATGGACATTCAAACTTGAGCCTTGGTGTAGATACTCACCATAAAAGGTAAATTTGTATGGTGATTTGTGCATGCAAAGAAGCATAAGGGGATGCTAAGTTCTTGTGTGATTTTCTTAATATAACTGTTAGCACTAACTTGCATTCTTTTGCAAGGTCAAGAGGGCTAGGTAAAACTCACTTAACCCCTGATTGTTGTATGCCTTAGAATCTTAGGATTGTTTGCTAAGTATTTTGACTTATTTTACTTAATTTTAGTGTAAGTAATTCAGGTATGGAGAGAATTTTTCCTTTGAAAATGAGTTCCCATGACACCTCTCCTAGAAAACAAATGGAAAAATGGCCACTAGGTTAGAAAGGATTTTTGAAACCCAAGATAAGGTCATTGAAAAATACCTAGAGAATATAGAAAGAAGAAATTCACATAGGCATCAAACAAATTAAAGAGAAATTGAAACCAGCAGGTCAAGAAAGGAAGGTTATCATAGTGATAAAAGGGAGACATCTAAAGGAGATGTCAACTTCTTTGGGAAATACAAAGATTCTGGAGATAAAAGGAAAATCTTCCTACAAAGAGAGAAGCTATCTTCAAGGGATAGACATCACTTTTCCAAAAGGTCTCCAACATCCAAAAGAACCTCACAAAGGAAAATGAAAGTAAGGGTCACCATAGACATGAGGAACCCTCTAGGACTAAGGACTCCTTTAAGAATAGGACCTTGAGGAGTAGACTAATAGGACCAGAGATGGAAGTTCTTCTAGAGATAGCATAAAGGTTAGGCACCATAGGAATAATTCTAGAAGTAGAAATGATAAGGGTAAGAATCTCCATGAACCCCTAGGAGTGCCAACAATCAAGATGCCTAGGTTTAAGGGTAGGAATGACCCAAAAGCTTACCTGATTGGGAACTCAAGGTTAAGTAGTTATTTCCAGGTTATTCCATTAAGGAGGAACATAAGATAATGCTAACAGCCTTAGAATTTAATGACTATGTCCTAATATAATGGGATAAGTTGAATAAGGAAAGATACAAACCTTTGAGGGAATGGAAGGAGATAAAGAAATTAGAAAGTTTGGTGCAAATGATGAAAATGCCCCTGCACTTGGAAAACTCAAATGATGAACCAAAAAAATGAAAACATAAGTAAAAGACATCCTAAAAGGATTATAAAACTTCATAGATGGTCAAAAGTAGTGAGAAAAATTACAAAAATACCCTTGGAAGTTGGAAGGGAAAGAAAATGTGATAAGCAAACCAATAGTAAGCCCTATACTTACTTGCACAAAAATAAACATGTGAAAAACCTAGTGGTGAGTCACCAATTCCAAGTCAATCAAGTCTTGCATAAAAGACAAAAGATGAATAGTAAAAAGATTCTTTTAACCATGATTAAGATTAATTAATCTTGGTTAATTAAAAGTAAACCATGATTAGGTTAAGTTAAACACAATTAGAGGTAAACTCAGCCTAATTAACATTAATATAAACCTAAAGGGATAATTCCTTGAATTTTGAATTATTTTGGGAAATAGGAAAATCCATGCAAAATTACCAAAATACCCCTAAGTGTAAAAATATCCCAAACTTACCCTTAAGTGGTAGAACTCACTAAGCACCCTTGGGATCCCATTTGCTTCAGTCTTTACAGAGAAAAGACTTAGCCAAACTCTCTTAATTCTTTCTAGGTTTATCTTAACCCAAAGCACCCTAATCCCACACTTTAAGCCTAAGTGTCCAATTTTGAGGCTTAAGCCAAATCAAGGCCATAAACACCAAGCCCCACCATCTTCACTTGTCAACTGTGTGCACCAGCCAAAGAGGGGACCAAGGCAGCCATCACAGCCCCACCACCACTTAGTAAATTCTCCATCCAGGTGGACCTTTCTACTTGTCTTTTTAAGCTTTCAACTTGTCTTTTTATGGTTTGTTTTGTTTCTTTTATGGATCCTTTCTCTAAAATATATACACTTCCTTTCTTTTACACTTGTGAGGGCTTAAAACAGTATTTGAACTGTCCAAAATCAGCCCCACCAATTTTTAGTTATTTTTGAAAATAAAAACAAAGTTTGGTTGGTTTAAAGTGCTTTTAAGGAACTTAGAAGAAATTTAATCGGTGGAATTTGTTTAAAAATCATTTTGAAGCCTTGATCAATTTTGAGTACTCATGAGAAAACTTTTTGAAGCATACCTGAAGGAGATATGTGGATCTTGGAGTAGATCATGAGAATCTACACTTTGTTGTATGGAAAAAGTGTTATGTTGCTTGTTTTTGTGCTTAAGTTTTAAAGTTGTGATTTTGTTACTTGTGGCGATCTTGCGTGATCTCTGGACCAGATCTAAACCTTTGAACATAAGTTTTAAAAACTAAATTAAATTTATATAATAAGTCCCAAAAGCTCACTTTGGGCAAAGGGAAAGTGCACAACACCAAAGAACCAAGGTTGTGTGAGGTGAAAGTTTGGAAGGAATGACCTTGGCCAGCCAAGGGAGGCTTTTGACCACCACACCATAAGCAAAGATTAATTTGGCTAAAATTTCTCTAAGTGACTTAAACTATGTAACTAGGTTATAAATGAGCTATATCAACCTTTGAATGATGTTAATTAGAGCAAAAATGGTTCAAAAACTTATAAGTGTGCATTTGGCCACCCTAGAGTGATTTACTAAAAATAGGTTTAAAAATTGATTAAGGGGAATTAACAATTTTCAGCAAGTAAGGAGATTAAATGGAGGTTTAATTAACATTTACAAGTGACCAAGTTTAGAATATTCAACATAGGTAAATTTAAGGTAAAGTTCATAACTAGTATTTGGTAAAAATCTTGAAGAAGCATAAAATGGGTAACTAAAAATTAACCATGACCTAGGTAAAAATAAAATGTGATTTTCAACGATTTCACTTAGTCTAGGTAAAAATACCTAAAAAACCTTTAGAATAAGTCAAATCTGAAGTAAAACTTCATCCCTATGTAAAGGTCAACCTAAGTCAACTAGGGTTAAGACATGGAAACCCTAAACCTAAAAAGATGGCATTTGGCCTCTTTGTGGTTAAATAACTTAGGAGAGGTATTAATTCCTAACTTTCGTAACCGTAATTACAATGAGATGACAAACTCTCTAAACATTTTAGAAAGAATTTTATTCAATTTGTAGAGCCGCCGCCAAATTTTATTTTAAGGGAAAATATTTGAAAAATCCCTATCTTGAGGAAGGAATCTAGGTTCGAGAGTCGGTTACGAGTAGGGAAGGTATTAGGCACCCTACTTGCCAGTTCTGAAGAACGGTACCCTTAAACTAAGTGTGTGATTTTGATATTTTTGAAAACTGTTTGATTCCTTTAAATAGAATTGAAATAAATATGTTTGTATGAAAATAGCCTGACAGGACTTGATCCTGCTCCTACGTATTCCCTGGTGCAATGGAAAATTTAAGGCTACATAGCTCTGGTATAAGAGACTTGATCTCTTGAAAAATAAAAGAGGTGATTTCAAGTAGAAATTGGTTTTTTGAATGAAGTTAGTAACACCACGATCTTCTAAAATCACGTACTAGCAGAATTCAAACCGCCGTAAGCTGCGTTTGAATTTGCACAAATTAAAATACAGAATAGTAGAGAACGCTACTTGCCTGTGTTAGAATCCATTGCACAAATTTTAGAATATTTAAAAAATAGATTTTTTGGATGAAATTAGTAAAAACAGTGATTTTCTAAAACCACGTGCTTGCAAATTCCAAACCGTCGTAAGCCATGTTTGAAGTTTGAAAGAATTAAAATACGGTACGTAAAGAACGCTACTTGCTCGTATTAGAATCCGTTGCACTAATTTCATAAAATTTAAAAACAACGTTTGTTTACAAAGTTAGTAAAAACAGTGATTTTTTGAAATTAAATGCTTGCAAAATCCAAATCGTCATAAGCCATATTTGGAATCCGCATGAATTAAAATACGGTACAGCAAAGAAGGATGCTTGCCCGCATGAGAATCCATAGCAAGAATTACAGAAAAATCGAAAACAGACCCTTTTTTATGGAATTAATAAAAACAGTAATTTTCTGAAATCATGTGCTTGCAAAATCCAAATCGTCGTAAGCCGTATTTGGAATGCGCATGAATTAAAATACTGTACAACATAGAAGGCTGCTTGCCCGCATTAGAATTCGCTGCTCGAATTTTAGAAAATTTAAAAATAGACTTTTTGACAAAGTTAGTAAAAATAATGATTTTCTGAAATTACGTGCTTGCAAAATCCAAATTGTTGTAAGCCGTATTTGGAATTTTCATGAATTAAAATACGGTACAACAGATAAGACTGCTTGCTCGCATTAGAATTTTTTGCTCGAATTTCAGAAAATTTAAAAACAGACATTTTTTTGACAGAACTAATAAAACGGTAATTCTAACTTATGGAACCTATTGAGAATGGGCTTGACCCAAATTCAAGGTAAAAGAAAGACAAAACAATCTCAAACTAAAAGAGGAAAGTTTGGCTTGACCAAAAAATAAGATGGACTTGATTTAAAATTAAAGAATTGAGCTTAACCCAACTTAAGGAACATTGGTTTTGAATTTCAAAATAATAAGAAAAAGATTGGGCTTGACCCAAATTAAGAAAAATTGGATTTTGATTTCAAAATTAAAAAGGATTGGGCTTCACCCAAAATAAAAGGAATTGATTAAAAAAAAGAATTGGGCTTGACCCAAATTAAGAAAAATTGGATTTTAATTTCAAAATTAAAAAGATTGGACTTGACCTAAAATAAGATGGACTTGATTTAAAATTAAAGAATTGGGCTTGACCCAAATTAAGGAAAATTGGTTTTGAATTTTAAAAAAAAAAGATTGGGTTTGACCCAACATAAAAAGAATTGATTTAAAATTAAAGAAAAGGATTAGACTTGACCCAAATTAAGAAAAATTGAATTTTGATTTCAAAATTAAAAAAAGATTGGGCTTGACCCAAAATAAAAAGGAATTGATTTTAAAATAAAGAAAAAAGAATTGGACTTGATCCAAATTTAAAATAATGGAATTGATTTCAAATTGAAAATGTTGTGATTGGTATGCAACGAATATTATCAAGTATGAGAGTTAATGATCCATGGGGCGTTTAAAATAAAAGTGCAGTGTGTGAGGTTTGACTCTAGGACCTAAAGGTTAGGGGCAGCGAGCCAACCACTAGGCCAAGCTTCAAGTTGGGATTATAACGCCTCTAATTAAACTTATCATTAACTAAGGAAGCATTCAATCAAATTGCAGGTTTTAGAGGGGTACCACTAGAGACAAACAGAATTTTAAAAAGGGAACACCCACAGACCCCGTAGCATGACCCTTAGATTTTCAATAGCTTTTGCCTCAGACCCTTATCAACTTAGTCTGGATATGGTTCACCTTTCAAGCAACCACACTCTAAAAAATTTTCATTTTTCTTTCTTTTATTTATGCGGTGCAACCGCAGCCCACACTTTCTTATGTTTTTATGCTTTAGAAAATTCTGTGTAGGCTGGATAATATAAAAAGGGACACTATTGATCTAACGACGCTCCAACTGTTATAGAAGTAATAAATAAGAGAAGTAGTCCTCCTGATCATGCTTCTCAAACGTCCTTACTTCGACAAGATTTATGCTCATTTACTCACATATTATATTTCCTTTTGTTGCTTATTTATTCAGACTAGTTACGTCTACTGAATTATCAGGTAGAAGTAAGCCACTGGACCAGGCTATATTGATTAAACTAAAATCCTGTTACTAAGAAAATTTCTTATCAAAGAAGCCGATATTAGGAGTAGCAGGGCCTTCAGACCAATAAGTCACAGGCAGGGTCACTCACATAAAAAGGAATATCAGCTGCTATATTCCTACTTTGATGAAACTTTCCACTCCACAGGTTTCCATCGCAACCGTGCGCATTTAAACTTGTTCAAATTACAGGGGAGATCACATCATGATCACATTATCCAAATGTTCAATGAAGTTATGAGGAGGAATCAAGTAATTAATCAAAACTGTTGTTCTAAAATACATAGGAGCCAGGTAAGGATTAAGGTGCAAAACCCAGCAATTAACATCGCTACAGGCTCTATGATTTCACAAGGTCCTCATCCTACAATTGTCTTATCAAGCATGTGTAAACTTTTAACTGAAACTTCCTGGATTCGGATCTGAACAGAAGTCACAATTACTCATCTATTCCATTTTGCCTTATGTTATTAACTCATTTCCCCCACCTTTCATCATCATACAGCACTCATTCTAACCATAATATAGTATGAACCAATGATGAGAAGAGATGTGATGATCTAAGCATATAGGTAAGAAAAACTGGATACAAGCACTGACTTGAGCAATCAAAGGATAAGAACCTTCTTTTCACCTTCAATTGAGGCTGGAGCAAGCTTTGTGGTTGGTTCTTAGAGACGGAGAATTCCTTCTTTCTTCCACCACTGTAGAGTTATCTTTCCCGGAAAAGTTAGGGAGCAACAACAGTGAGAAGTTCCGGAGAGTTTCCAAGAAGTGGAAGGAAGCTGAGAGAACCAGAGAGAAACTAGGGGAGAGAAGAGGAACCGAGAGAAGTTCCAGCCTCTCTAGAGATCTAGCCAAAAATCCTTTCCTTAGTTATTTGTTGTACTGCACCTCTGTAAGTGAGGATTTTTTAAAAATTTCAAAAATGTCCCCCCCAAAAAATCAAGCCTCTCTAAATTTATATGGTTATGGTTCCCTCTTTGAACCAGTGTCTAAGGGTGAAGCCAGAGACCAAAACCAGCCCCCTCTCTTTTTGAATTTTGGTGGGCTCCTTCTCCTATTTTTTTTTTTTAAAAAAAAATTCTTTTAATTTTGTATTTTCTTCTATTTTATTATTTTTCCTAACTAATTATTAACTGCCTTAAACTAACTTTTAACCATCCTAACTGTTTTCTAACTGAAAATTTTCTCTTTTCTTTTTGTTATTTTTATTTGTTTCCATCTATTATTTTTTACTCTTTTCTCTTAATTATTGTTCTTACTTGTTCTTTCTTCTTTTTTTCATATTTTTATATTTTTCCTTTATTCTTTCTTGTTTGTTTTATTCCTTTTTTCTATTATTATTTTTTTTATTTTTCTTCTTTATTTTTCTGATTTTTATTATTTATTTATTTCTATTTACTAAATTTGATTAAGTAAATAATAATTTAGCCTCGGACATAATTTAGTGTTCACACTAACTATGTTTAATTAAGGACCCTTCACATGCAAATATAATAGATTAAAAGTGTGAGGAAGCTTTAAGATAGGTAAAGGGTCCATTTGACCATTTTGGGTAAATGAATCTAGGGTTATGAAGGAAATTGTCGAGCCCTAAGTCTAGGGAGTGGCATTTGGCCACCTTTGAGTTTAATTAGCTAAACATGAGTTTTAATTCTTAACTAGGTCTAATTAGTGATCCTAAACATGTAAGTATAATGTATTAAAAGTGTAAGCAAGATAGGACTTAAGAAAATGGGTCATTTGGCCACCTTGGAGTAAATTGACCTAGGAGAAGAATTAATTCCTAATTACCTTAAGTAGACATCCTATGGTTC
Source organism: Canavalia gladiata (assembly GCA_037954105.1). Lineage (NCBI taxonomy): Eukaryota > Viridiplantae > Streptophyta > Magnoliopsida > Fabales > Fabaceae > Canavalia > Canavalia gladiata. The sequence continues at coordinate 35,305,651 of CM075665.1, forward strand.
AAGACTAAAAGGAAATTCAAAGGTTATGGAGTTATTTAGACCTAATCACTAAAGTAGTAAAAAGGAAGTCAAAAATTAACATACTTCAACACTAATTCTAAGCATGTTTAAGAAGGGTGATTAGAACTTAAAAATATGAAGTTAGAAGGTAGTTAAGTCTTTTGACCCTGACATACCAAAATAATAAGGAAGTTCTAAAAGTTTCTAAGTCAGATAGCAATTAATGAGTTAGTCTCAAAATGACATAAACCAATTCATAAGACAAGAAAAAATGGATTAAAAGGTCTTAGGAACTTAGAGTTCACATTCGGCCACTCTAGGTTAATTAAGAAGAAAAGAATTTAAAATCTTAGTTTAGGTAACTTAAGAAGCCTAATAATGTTAAAGGAAGAATTAAAAGTACAAAAGAAGTTAGACAAAGACATAAACCACCATTCAGCCATGTTCAAGTAAAATGTTCTAAACAAGTTAAAAATTTGTAAACACTTAACATTTAAACTTGGTATAAGTAGGAATTGCATAAGACTTGAACAATTGAAGAGCACAAAGAATAAAAACTTAAAAGGTATCATTCAGCCACCTAGAGAAAAATTCTAAGATGTACAAATCTTATGAAACTAATGTGAATTTTAGAAAAGGAAAGGATGAGGAGAAACTTAGAAGGTTGAGAGAATTAAGTTCCTTGAGTGATTCAACATCAAAAACTGAATTGAAATATTAGGTTGGACATGTATTTGTGATATGTAATAATGTTATGTGATTTACCTGTCAACTTGTATCACTAATTGTGAATGCATACTATTTATGTAAGATTGAATGATGAATGCTAATAAGAAAGAAAAGAATGATTTTATGTATGAGTATTGTTTATGTTTAATGATAAGATGAAATCTGAGATCTATATATGCATTCCATATTGGCTGGAAATTTGTTTGAGCATGGATAATTATTTGGAAGCCATTAAGATGAACTTAAAGAGAAGGGATCATTAAAGCAAACCTTATGTGAAAATGTAAGTCCACTCTCGTGTACTTTGTGCACACTAATTCCAGAGGGCACTTAGAGCTCTACCGAAGAGGAGGCAAAAGGGTTCTTCTAGGAAACATTAGGTTTCTCCAAAATCCTTCTACAGTGAAGGCATTGAGTCTTTCACATCTTATGTGGTGGTGACGATCACCAAAGAATGAGCTCATATCCTTAGAAGTAAGAGGTAGGAGTAGAGCTAGTGAGAAGATATTGTTTGACAAATTTAATGCATGTCTATGTCTAATTATTTTTCCCCAAAGATGGTGTAATCAGATTCATAAGTGTCCCAAAGAGTGGACTAAAGAAATGATAAAGATAAACATAAAGAGAAGTAACAAAAAATAAGGTTTAAGACATAGAATAATATGTATGTCAAATGATATGTTTATTGTGATCCCGAAATTTATGACTGTTAAGAGGAATGTATGTTTTAGACACTAAGTTGTATGTTTATGAATAAAATTAACCCACTTTAGTGGAACGTTTTCAAAGATTAAAATTAATCTTATATGCATGAAATAATTTCTTAAATAAATTGAAGTGGTTGGGATAAAAGTGACGATGGTAGAACTAGAGAGAAATCCTACTAAGAACTTAGTTTCTCACCCCTACTTCTTCCACTTTCTTCCCAAACAACACAACTTTCTTTTGCAACGACAATAGTATTTGTCAACATTAGTCATGTTGACTGGACCACGAACCCCCATAATTTACTGATAACGGCACAAACCAACGCTCGCATCTACTTCTCTCTTGGGCATCTATTTATTTCATAAGTTCTAAGCTCGAACTTCTTGACAACTAGATTTGCTATACCATTGAAGGTTTTTCACCTTGATAGAGTGTTTGCAACTCCTTGTGGTAATCAGAGGCAACGGGCGACTCCTGCAGTTGATTCCTCTTCCTCTGAAGGGGAAATTGATCCGCAAACTCCATCCCACTACTATAGTCTATCACACATTTGGTCCTCGCAGGGAAGCTCTCTGCAATCGATGCATTGCCCTTTTCTGGCCTACTAAGAAATGTTGGATGGAACATATATGTCGCTGGACCTGAACATGTGAATGGACTGTTTCCATTAGTAGGCCAATAGAGGTTCATGGGTCCCCTAGTTTCACCAAGGAACTATAAGAGTTTGATGACATATCAATAATGTACATGTTTTATATAGTTGGATGCAAGCATCCTAAGTATAAGTATTAGCATTATGTAGTATGCTATGTAAATTTAGTAAATGTATAATAGTTGTAGTATCAATGTTGTAAATTCAGGTTTCTATTAATTGTATGATAAAGCTCACATGTTTAAGACTTATGTGATGTATGAAATGGTATGTATAATTATATGATGATATGTATTTCATGTTCAATTCATATTAACTGTTTACAAGAAAATTAAGAATAAAAAAGATTAAGAAATTTATGCTCTTAATGTTTTGAACGCATGCAAAATTCGTCTGGCAATTTATTTTACCACTACGTACGTTTTATTGATGAGACTCACAATTTATATCAAATAGTTTTAAAAACAAATTTACCATATTTTCTAAAATAATTCCGCATCATGAGATAACAAACTAATAATGGAACCGAATGAATGACTTAAGAGTAACATCGATTTTCATAATTAGGATGTTATAAAACACATAACGGGGACTAGGTATGTCCCTCCTCATTATTTAAGAGAATTTCACAATAGGCTTCAAATACTCATTCAAGGAACCAAAAGTGTAGATGAGTACCACAAGGAAATGGAAGTAGTTATAATTAGGGCTAACTTAAGTAAGAGTGAGAAGGGTACTATGGCTAGATTTTTAGATAGCCTTAGGCATGATATTTGAGACATAATAGAACTCCACCATTACTAGAGCCTTAATGACTTTTACCACCATCAATCCCTTAATATTGAATCCCAACTCACTAGAAAGGGTAAGGGTAAGTTTACTTCTTTTAAGCCATCTAAATAAGAAACATGGACAGATAAGAAGAAAGACTCTAGCTTCAAACCTAAGGAATATAGGGGTGTCAAAGAATCTATAGAGTTTAAGGGAAAATCCCTAAGCTACCTTCAGATAAAGAATCTTCCATCAAACAAGGATACGCTTAAGCATGACTTCTAGTTGTTAGGAAGTTGTTAGATAATATAGCTAAGGGGAAGGAAGAGACTCAAAAGGGATAAAATCTTCACACTAGATGTTTTATCAAGGAGCATACATGCTCCCTAATTATAGATTAGGGTAATTTCACTAAAGTGGCTAGCACTAGGTTAGTCACCAAATTAGGTTTAGTGACCACACCTTATCCTAACCCATATAAACATCAATGACTTAATGAAAAAGGAGATTTGTTGGTTAACCAATAAGTACTCCTAACCTTCACTATAGGAAGGTATGAGGCTGTACACACTCAATTATGTCTGAGGTCTGGTTTAAGCCAATTAGGGAATAAACCTAAGTTAAAAATCCCAAGAAATTCAAAACAAAGCATGATTAAACAGAGAAAACAATAAAAAAATATAAATAAAAAAACAATAATAACAAAAGAAATATAGTAATAAAGAACTAAAATCTAAAACTAAATCCAAAAATAATAAAGTAGGAACTTAAAAAATAATTAAAAAAAATAAGAAATAAACATCAGAAAAAAGAAAAATTAAAGGAAATTAAAAATTCTTAGAACTAAAAATTTGGGAAAATTAGAGAAAATTAAAAAATTCTGACAACTAAATTCTCGAAAAGGAAAAAATCTGAAAAACTAAAAAATATCAAATTTTTAAATTAAGCAAGAATTAAATTAAATAAAGAAAGATAAAATTTGGAAAGAAACACAAAATTAAAAAAATAAATAAAATCAGGAAAAGTTACAAAAACAAAAAAAAAACTGAAAAATAAATAAATAAAAATCAAAAAATAACAAAAAATCAATTAATTAATTAAAATCTGAAAATAAAAAATAAAAAGAAGAAGAAAATTGAAAAATAAAAATTAATTAAAGAAAAATAAAAAATAAAAATCTGAGAAAACTAAAAATAAAATATTAAGAATAAACAATAAAAATCTAAAAATAAATAAAACATAGTTAAACATTAAAAAAAATTAAATAAAAATCTGGAAATAAAGAAATTTGAGAAAAAGGAAAATAAAAATCAAGCGAAAATGAAATAGAAACAAGAATTAAAATTTGAAAAAAAAAAGAAAATAAAAACTAAAAGATAAATAAAATTAAGCAAATTAAAGAAAATAGGATAAAATCAAAAATAAAATAAAATCAGAAAATTACAAAATAAAAAAAGAAAAACGTTTTTAATTGAAAAATTCCCTATAAATAAGGAGAAAGGAAGAGACAGAGGTGTTTTTTTTTTAAGGTTCTAAGAAAAGAAGAGAGGTTTTCTTCCAAGTCTTGTGGCGAGGCGATTCTGAGTTCTTCACAGCATCGGAATTCAAGAACCTTGCAATCCTACTCGATGGCGGGGGTTCGATTCTACTGCTCCGATCAAGATCAGTTCATGCATGGCTCCGTCGAGGTTAGTAGTCCTACCTGGTTTAGTGGCTTTAATCACCATATATGAACTGAATGTAAGAAAGAACACAGGGTGATTGAATCTTGGAATGGTTGGGATTTATCTTCGTGTTAGAGAACGTTGGGGATGATCTCAATACCTGAGTTGTATAAAGAAATCATGAAGATTAGGAGTAAGTCACAGCTAGCATTTTCGGATCATATCGTGAGGAATCTTATCCTCTTCTAGGGAGAAGAACTAGAACATTCAAATCATCCATAGCCAGGTCGATGCACCTTTCTTTATTTAACCAAGAAGCTCCCCTGATAATCTGGTTTTAATACTGGAATTGATCTTTTAAGGTTTGTCTCTGAGAGTCCATGATAACCTCTCTTGGTTTCCCTCAAGACTGCTGGAAGGAGTGTCTTTAGTTTAGTTGGTTTACTCATATGGATAATGATCGGGGATGATCGACGAGTGTTTAAGGAATGATTTCAATGGCCGCTTTGTCCCCTGAAGGATCAACGATATTAATGATGTTAGAAACCAAACCTGAAACAGAGCGTCTTCCCTTGCACTCTCTGAATATAATGGCTCCTGAACACCATGAAATTAAACTTGCAAATAGCTTGAACCAGCTCTTGAGAAGCCATGAGGTGAAAAAAGTCTCATCCAACCCTCTCGATCGTGCACTCTGTTTTCAAAAGTAGGTGCTCTATTCGAAAAAGTAGCTGTGAATCATTGGAGTAGAGATCACAACGTGCCTCTGTACATCGGGCATGGGCTACACGAATAATCGCCCTTAGAATGAGTCTACCACGTATCTTCATATGTGAGTATGTAGGCATTTCATCCATGGCATTAGTCAGCGTATAACCTTGAGCCGCTTGCCTTTGAATAGCCGGTTTGGGAAGATAATGTCAAGAGAGGTCCCTGTACGATACCCTCTCCAACTTGGTCAAGGAGAATGGAACCTAGCCACTAATCTGGATATTAGCAGATGAAGTCATGTTAGTGCAATGCTTATCAGTGAACTGAAGTTATTGAGTGGAGTGGAGAGGCTTGCAAAATCTCTTTGATTGCCAGGGGATATGAAGTTACACCTGTGAAATGGCAGGGTACTTTGGATTGCTGCATATTTGTTCAGGCATTCCAGTACTGTCACCAAACCAGATTCACCAGGGAGGGCGATAGCCAGGACAACATTGAAGTTCAAGATAGGCTATGCACGTACACATACGCTTGTGAGTACCCCAGACCAAAAGGGAGCTCAAATCAGTAGGATCCACCAATCAACCCAATCTCATGCCCATGCAGTGTATTGACGTCAATTAATGAATTGACCATGCCTTATAACCAAATATGCAGAGCCCAAATTTAGGCTCATGAAGTTGTCCATTGATAATTTAGTTTGGGAAGCTAGACAGCATGATCAGGACCTTGGCCTAGTGGTAGAAGGAGTGCTGTCCTTAGGTACATGATGTAGGGTTCGAACCCCCAGTAAAGCCATTTTTAGAAAAGCGGATGATTTAACCAGGATCTCCATTATAAGCATGAAGGACATGAAATCACAACAATACTTGGACATGGTTCAGTGGCTGGGCGCACCACCACATATCCTAAGGTCGAGGGTTCGAATCGGCCAGGAGCAACTTTCCCTTTCTTTTACATTACAAGCCCATCAGGGTCTTGCCAAGTTAAAATTACCACACCGCCCATCTCGAATTCCCAAAATGTCCTACCCCAGTAGCTCCCTACCACAGAAATGGCAATCTTGCCCCTTAGAATTTCCTTAATACCCAATAGGTCCCTGCCACAAAAATGACAATTCTTCCCTTAGAACTTTCCCTTAATTCCGATCAGGTCCCCGCCCCCTCGGAGAGTTCCCCCAATGCCAAGTCTGTCCCAGGTCCAGTAATTTACCAAATTACCCTCAAGGAATTTGATTAATCCCTATTCTGCCCCCTGGAAAAATCCTATAATTAATAAAAAATTCCTAAAAATTCATAAAACTTCATAAAAATTCATAAAATTCACAAAAATTCATAAAGTTCATAAAAATTAACAAACAATTCAATAAAATTCAATAAAATTCATAGAAATTCCAAAAAATATAATAAAATTCATAAAAATTCCACAACAAATAAATAATAAATTCATAAAAATTCATAATTAAAAATAAATTCATAAACATTTCATAATTGCTAAATAATTCACAAAATTTCTAATAATTATCCAATTACCCCAAATTCCTTATAATTACAAGATTACACCAAAATTCCATTTCAACTTCAATTACCTCAAAACTCAAAAATGAAACTCTTCTATAAAATTCAAGTTTTCTTTTACTCAAAGATCGATATCATTTGCAAACCATTTCTTTTCAAAAACTTTAAAAATCTTTTTCTAGATATTTTGGGATTTTTAAGTCTCACGCAATGGACTCTAAATGGGAAGCTGGCGGTTTACCTGTTGTTCAACATTTAGTAATTCGTATAGGTCCCCGTGCTACCTTAGCCGCCTCAGACCTTGTGCATAAGTGGATTTGAGATCCTCTTCAAAACTTTAAAAAATCTCTTTTTCTAATATTTTGGAATTCTAGGTCTCTCGCAATGGGTTCTAAATGGGGAACTGGTGGTTCACTTGCTGTTCAATATTTATTGGGTTCGTATAGGTCCCCGTGCTGCCTTAACCGCCTCGGGCCTTATGCATGAGTGGACCAAAAATCTCTCCCCAAAGATAAAACTTTCTAAAAAAAAAATGAAATCTTTAAAATACTCTTTTCTCAAGCGTTTTTCGAAGGTTAAGCCTTCACAAACTAGAACTACGTAAGCCTTGAGTTTCCCATTGCATCGGGGAATACGTAGGAGCAGGATTAAGTCCTGTCAGGCTAACCTCCATCAAATTATGCATGTTCACTCTAATTTTAGGGATCAAACATTTTTAAAAATTACACTCAGTTTAAGGGTACCATTCTTCGGAACGGGCGAATGGGGTGCCTAACACCTTCCCCGTTCGTAACCGACTCCCGAACTTGAATCTCGTCTTCAAATTATGGTTTTTCCAAATATTTTCCTTTAAATTAAAATTTGGTGGCGACTCCATATTAATCAAACAATAAATTTCAAAAGTTTAGCGAGTCCGTCGTCTCGTCGGAATTACGGTTGCGACAGATGGCGACTTCACTGAGGACTATTAGAGAGTCAAGCCCAACAATTTGAGTGTGCATTATAATTGACCCCTTCATTGTTTATGTGCATTTATTGCATGTTATTTATCTGTTGGTTTATTCATGATTGGTTGATTTGTTTATTCTCTCTACAACCCTAGGATAGACAAACAATAAATTGTTATATATCTGTACAAGTTCCCCAATTGCAGGTATCCCAAAATAAACGTGCCCTCCATACATTGCATACACATTTTTTTATGAGTAAGGCCTTATACCTGGGTCTGAGTGCTGCCCAGGATTAGAGGGATCTAGTGGTGTCACGTTGGGGCTTACGTCCTATGTGGCTATCATGAAAATCCTAGCTAGAGTACGTCCTATTCATAATGCCCCGCAACTAGTTGCTACTTCTACTGTTGTGACAAGCATTATGGACTGTAACTTGGCTCTAGTGACTTTTATACCCCTAGGATTACAACCTACGTTGGAGAGGTTCATGCATTAAAAGCCTTAGATCCATAGGACAAGTCACCTCATTAGGGCACGAGGAGGGCACGCCCTATTTACATCGGTTCTGTAAGAATTTTATTTACTTGCAATTGTGGAATGCTAAAAAAATAAAAGAGAAAAAGAAAAAATAAAAATTGAAAAAGAGAAGAAAGATTAAAACAAAAAAAATAGAGAGAAGGAAGAGAAGAAAAGAAAGAAAGAGTAGACCAAAAAGAAAGGTGAGAGAAGAAAAGAAAGAAAGAGTAGACCAAAAAGAAAGGTGAGAGAGGAAAAGAAAGAAAGAATAGGCAAAAAAGAAAGGAGACGAAAAAGGAAAAGACTAACTAAAAAGAAGGGAGAGGAAAGATAATGAAAAAGGAGTAACTATATTTATTGCTTTTAAACCTTCATGCATGCATTATACATTAACCTCATTCATTCCGAGTCTAACATATTTGCTTTTTCTCCTTTTATTTCTTTTTCAAGGGACCAGATTCTTAGCGACTATCGTAAGAGGGGTGAAATGGAAATTAATATGGAATCTAAGCAATTGAAGAAGAAGAGACGTGTTGGTGTCAAAGTGGCAGACTTGGCCAGTTTAGAGGTGTTTGCAAACAAATTGTCGAATATCCAGCAGATGGATTTCGCCAAAAGATACGGCAATATACTGAGACTTTTGAAGGTCGAAGTACAGGAAGGGGCCTTCATTGCCATGGTACAATATTATGATCCGCCTCTCCGGTGTTTTACATTCTTGGACTTCTAGCTGGCCCCCACTCTAGAGGAGTTCAAGCAGATTCTGGATCTGCCATTGGAGGGGACTAGGCCGTACCAATACCTAGAGCATCATTCCACCTTCCGGGCCGTCGCACAGACTTTGGGGTTGCAGTCTGGGGATCGTTTGACAGGTTATCAAACAAGGAGCCAGGTCAAGGGGTTCACCAAGGAATTCTTGGAAGAATTTATGCAACATTTGGCCGACAGCAACCAGTGGGCCATATACATGGATGTGTCAGCCCTTACCATCTATGGGTTAGTGCTTTTCCCTTATATGGACGACTTCGTCAATCTGAACGCAGTCGATATCTTCTTGGCCAAGAGAGATAGGGCAGAAAACCCTGTAACGGCCTTGTTGGCAGATGTTTACTGCACGCTGAACTTCTGTCATGAGAAGAAGAGAACAAGGTTGATCTGTTGCCTACCTGTGTTATTCGTGTGGATAACCGCTCACATCTTCAAAAGGGATACAAAGACACAATATCCCATATCAGATTTTCTGAGCTACCAGCTGAAGCCCATGAGCAACACCAATTGTTCATCCCACTTTTCCGGCCTGACGGAGAACCAGATTAGGTGGCAGCCTTCGTGGAAACAAAGAACGGAGGTCATTTACCACTGCAAGGGGTTCCTGAATGTACCCCCATGGGAGCTAGAGGTTGTATCAATTACAATCCGATACTGGGGCAGAGACAACTAGCTTACCCTATCAAGGCACCCCCGTCCGATGAGTTGTTGACCCCTTTCTACTTAAGATACGAAGGAGACTTTGCGGAGAGCCTCTGTAAAGTTCGAGAAGCATGGGAGGTCGTCACTCGTAAGGGGAAGGAGTTAGGAGTGCGAAGCTGCGCCGCTAAGGAAGAATACAAGCGGTGGGTTAGAGATAGGGTGCAGTAGATCAAACTGCCGTTCAAACCTCCTACTGTCCCGTTCGAAGGTCAACCAGCATCGGTAGTGTTTGAGGACGAGGTTGTCAAGAGCCTGAAAGAAAAACTAGAGGCTATGACCAAGAAGAATGCTCAGCTGCAAGAAGAGCTCTTGAAGACACAACAAGAGAGCGTTACACGGAGAAGGGAGAATGACATAAACAAGGCTCTCATATCGTGCATGCGAGAACAACAAAAAGGGCAGCGAGAGCGTGCTTCTCGGGTGCACATGAACCTGCAGGCGGCCAACAAGGAGCTCGGCATGAGAGTGCAAGAAAGGGACGCCGCCCTCCAAGAGAACCGCCAGCTAAGGAGCGCCTTAGAACAAATGAAGGCCAAAGTCCACACAATCTGAGAAGAGAAAAATCAAATCCTGGCTGCAAAAAGGAGAGTTCAAACGGAGGCGGACCGTGTGACAGAGGAGAGGAATGAATTGCTGCAAAGAATAGAGGACATGAAGAAACAAATCGAAGGCCTACTCATAGCCTGGCAGAATGAGGTAAATGAGGAAAAATGGAAGGTCATCAAGGTTATAAAGATGCAGCAAAAGGGCATAAATGACAAACAAAAAGAAATAAGGTGGTATAAGGATACGGCTGAGCACTGGATCAAATGCTTTCAAAGGTTGGCCAGCCTAGCAAACACGGCCATAGAAGAAATACTGCAATCACTTAAAAAGGCGGAAGCATCTCTACATCCACTCCACACCCCGCCTGAAGTAGAAATTTTCATTCAAACTTGTAAAGACTTAGTCTTAAGAATGAAAAAATATATTGTACTGGCCAAGCAGGAGGGACGAAATGTAAAATAGGCCTCATCTATTTTGAATAAAATGGGCTCTTGTTTGTGATTCCATATAAATTTCCATCTCATACTCAAAGCACGAAAGATGCACATGATCGACACTCAATGAGATTCTGGTCCCTCAGTATTTACCACATATTCAAACTTTATTTTTCTAATTAATTAATTAATGAATTTAACTTTTTAAACAGGTAACAAAATAGCGAACTCTCGTCTCCCCCGACATTCATATAGCACTAGATCGAGAACCAAAATCATGAGTGAGCTGGAAACGCAGAATGAGGAGCTCCATAGTGAGGTAGCTGAGCTAAAAGACCAAGTGGCTAAACTCATGAAGCTACTTGAAAAAAGCACAAAGGGACCCGCAGGGACTGAGGCACCTAGGGCAGCCACTACATCAATGCCTCTTTAGGCTATCACTGAACAGGAATGGCCGTACAGACTACCACTTGGCTACGAACCCCCTCATAGGCCAGGTTCTCAAGGGATATCGGCTGGCAAAAACCATAATGCACTACCACTCCACATAAACCCTGCCGCTCACCAATATCATCCAAGCCTTCCTGTTGGACCTCCACACTCAAACCCTACCATTCACAACCCTCATATCAACCCACCAACTTACATGCCTCCCACTAATACAGCTGGCTATCCACCACACTCACACCCAGCATACACGAACCTGTCACCCTATCCTTACAATACAAACACTTCCTCTACCTTCCCTACATATATAAACCCATCTTTCCCTCCTCACACTAATCCATCAGCCACATATCCATACAATGTCCACCCCAACTATACCCATATGAACACGACTGTCACAGAGGACCCTACATATTCTGTCCCAGTCGCTATTCATCCAGCAAACCCCCATCACCCACATCCATACGGTCATGTTACAAGACCCGAAGGACCGTACGCTTTACCTCACCATGCCAGCCAGCCCTTGATCGAGCCATGGCCAAAGCTGGCTGACCAAGAAGCCCATCTCGGAGGGAGATGGAACCATTTAGAAGAAAGAGTCCGAGCCATCGAGGGAAATGGACATGGAATAGTCGAAGCTTCGGAGCTCTGCCGCGTACCAGATGTCGTCATACCTCCGAAGTTCAAGACTCCGGCATTCGAGAAATACCGAGGGGTTGGCTATCCAAGAAGCCACCTAACAATGTATTGCAGAAAAATGGCCTTTCACTCGCACAACGATAAGCTGCTTATTCACTATTTTCAAGACAGTCTGACTGGAGCAGCAACAAGTTGGTATACCCAACTTGAGAGGTCTTATATTCGCTCATGGAAGGACTTGGCTGACGCCTTCCTAAAGCAATACAAGTACAACATAGAGATGGCACCATATAGGACTCAACTGCAAAATATGGTCAAGAGGGAAAACGAGTCCTTCAAGGAGTATGCTCAGCGGTGGAGGGAGCTAGCCGCTCAGGTCCAGCCACCCTTGCTGGACCGAGAAATGATTAGCACATTTATGGAGACATTCCCCGCACCCTACTATGACAAAATGGTGGGCAACGTCTCTGCTAATTTCTCGGATATGGTACTAGTAGGAGAACACGTGGAGAATGGTCTACGTCGAGGAAGGATTGTACATAATGTTGTCGGCAACGTGAGCACGAAAAAGTCAACAAATAATACATGGAAGAAAAATGAGGCTGAGACCCATTATGTCTCTGTCGACCCAAACCGCCCAACCGCCGCACAACCCATGTATCAACAAACCACCACACCGCCTAACTACCAAACATCCTATCAGCCACAATTCCCTACACACCCACATATGGTAGCCTCCGCCCAACCTGCCTACCAACCAACCTACAACCCACCTACTCAATTCCAACCAAACACTACGGTCATGATTCCACCTCCTCAAACGTTTCCTCAACAACAACCTCCAAAACCGTGGAACCAAAACACTAACCCTAACCCACCTCAACAAAAAACCAACAACAACCAAAGAAAAATTGTGCAATTCGACCCGATTCCAATGAGTTATTCGGAGCTGTTGCCCCGTTTGATTCAAAACTCCTTGATTGCACTAGTTTCCATGAAGCCGTTGGAACCACCATACCCCAAATGGTACAATCCGGAGGCCAAATACAATTATCACGCCGGGACAGTGGGACATTCTACTGAAAACTGTCTGGCCTTGAAACATAGGATCCAGAAGTTGATCAATGACAAATGGCTGAACTTTGAAAAAGATGCTCCAAGTGTGGGGAGCAACCCACTACCAAACCATGGGGGAGCAAGACCCTCGGTGAACTTTATTAAAGCTAAAGAAGAGGTGGACATGGTTAATCAATCCTTTCTAGGGCCTCCTAAACCCCTGGTCATTCGCTATACTGAATCGTCAGCGTCGCCGACGCCCAATGGGATGAGACCTGTCACGATAAAGGTGCCGGGACCTTTCCAGTATCACAGTACTAAGGAGGTACCTTGGAGGTATAACGTCGAGGTACTCAGAGGAAATACTGAAGTGGAAAGGTTGGAAAATTCCTCACCTGACGTAACCAACATAGCTGGAATAGGAGGAGTGACCCGGAGTGGTCGCATTTATGCTCCTGCCAAGGACACAAGGAGGCAGCCGGTTACCCATGACAGGGAGAGTCGGGTTAGATTGGAGCCTAAAAATGGCAGCAAAGGGAAAGAAAATGAGCTAAAAAAGGCTATTTCAGACGAAGAGGCCTGCGAGTTCCTAAAACTGATAAGGCAGAGCGAGTATACGGTAATAGAGCAGCTGAACCGTATACCCGCCAAGATCTCATTGCTGGCTCTAATGATGAACTCAGAGCCCCATCGGAAGGTGTTACTGAAAATTCTGAATGAGGCCCATGTAGTCCACAACATTTTGGTGAACAAATTCGAGGGAATCGCTAGTAACATAACTGCCAACAACTTCATAACCTTTTCCAATCGTGAAATCTCAAAGGAAGGGGCAAGACATAACAAGGCCTTGCACATATCAGTAAAGTGCATGGACCACATTCCAGCCAGAGTCTTGATAAATAATGGCTCCTCTCTGAATGTGATGCCTCAACTGACGTTGTCCAAACTGCTGCATGAGGGGGTCCATATGAAGCCTAGCTCTACGGTGGTAAGAGCGTTCGATGGGTCAAGACGGGAAGTTATCGGCGAAGTAGACCTGCCGGTCCAAATCGGCCCGATCGTCTTCAACATAACTTTCCAAATAATGGATATTCAGTCGGCCTATAGTTGTCTGCTAGGAAGGCCTTGGATTCATTCCACCAAAGCGGTCCCTTCAAATTTACATCAGAAGTTGAAGTTCATCATAGACGATAGATTGATCATCGTCTCGGCGGAAAAAGATTATTTGGTCAGTAAACCCACCAATCCTCCTTACATTCAGGCTGCTGAAGAGGCATTGGAAACACATTTCCAAGCCTTGGAGGTTGCCAACGTCACTACCATTAAGGAAGGCGAAGTGGTCGACCATAGGCTGCCCCCTGAGGCTTTAATGATGATGGCCCGAGTGATGCTAAAGAGCGGGTTCAAGCCAGGTGATAAACTAGGGAAAAACAATGGCGGTTTATCCCGGCCGTTACCAGTGGACAAGAATAGGCGACGGTATAGGTTGGGATATCAACCCACTGAAGAGGACAAGGCAATAAGACCCCATTATAATAAGGTCCCTCTGTGCCACAAATCACAAAGTTTTCGAAGTGCCGGCTTCAAAGACCCGGGCATGATCGCGTCCATAGACGGGAAGGGGACGATGACTATTGAAGATCTGGTGACGCCCTGTCCCCCCGGACAAGAACTGACCAATTGGGAAATTTTCGATCTACCTCTAACTTTTGGTTCAGTTCAAATGTAATTTTGTAATTGTCATGACAAAATTTTACATATAAATATTTTGTACATATTTTTTGACAAATAATAAATACAGTTGCATTATCCAAAATACTCCCTCTTCTTTTCCCAATATATCTCCCTCTGCTAAATATACCTATCTTATCTCTTCTTCTCATACCTAATTCGCAGATCTAATAAAAAACCGCCTTGCGACGACAGTGCTAGTATTGTATCAGGCGATTTCAATTGTATTGTTGACCCGGGTGATGAAGAGACAGAATTTGAATGCGAACCCACCGATGAGATGTTGAGACTGGTGGAGCGCGAGTCTAAAATAATCGAATCGCATAAGGAACCCGTGGATCTGATAAACTTGGGGACCAAAGAAAACAAAAGAGAAGTCAAGATAGGCACGCTTATCACTGGAGACAATCGTGAGCGATTGGTCTCGCTCTTACAGAACTATAGCGATATCTTTGCCTGGTCTTATCAAGACATGCCGGGCCTAGATACTTCTATAGTAGAGCACAAGTTGCCTATGAAAGCCGGATGTGCACCACTCAAACAGAAGCTAAGGAGGATGAAACCGGATATGTCCTTGAAAATCCGGGAGGAAGTTAGGAAGCAGTTTGACGCCAGCTTCTTCGCTGTTGCAAATTACCCCGAGTGGGTTGCCAATATAGTACCGGTCCCCAAGAAGGATGGAAAGGTCCAGATGTTCGTAGACTACAGAGATCTTAATCGAGCCAGCCTGAAAGATGACTTTCCACTTCCCCACATTGATGTGCTGGTCGATAATACTGCACAATTCTCCTATTTTTCATTCATGGATGGTTTCTCAGGCTATAATCAGATCAAGATGGCCGAAGAAGATAGAGAAAAGACCACCTTCATCACGGCCTGGGGAACCTTTTGTTACAAGGTCATGCCCTTCGGATTGAAAAATACTGGGGCAACCTATCAGAGGGCCATGGTAACATTATTCCATGACATGATTCATAAGGAGATAGAAGTCTACATGGACAACATGATTGCCAAATCCCGAACGGAAGACAACCATCTCGCAGACCTCCAGAAGTTATTCGAAAGGCTTCGAAAGTTCAAGCTGCGGTTGAACCCGGCTAAATGCACCTTTGGGGTCAAATCAAGAAAACTGTTAGGCTTTATTGTCAGCGAAAGAGGAATTGAAGTCGACCCTGACAAAGCTCGAGCAATCATAGATATGCCAGCTCCAAAGACTGAAAAAGAAATCTGAGGCTTCTTAGGAAGACTCAACTACATCTCCCGATTTATCTTCCAGTTGACAGCTACATGCGAGCCAATCTTTAAGCTATTGCGCAAAAATCAACCCATGAGTTGGGATGAGGATTGTCAAGAGGCTTTTGAAAAGATCAAATCATATTTACAGAACCCGCCGGTCCTGGTACCGCCAGTCGCTGGGAGGTCCTTGATCCTATATCTGACCGTGACGGACCAGTCAATGGGTTGCGTGCTCGGTCAACACGATGAATCTGGGAGAAAAGAGCAGGCAATATATTACCTGAGCAAGAAGTTCACAAGCGGAGAAGCTAGATATTCTCTCTTGGAGCGAACTTGTGTTACTTTGGCATGGGCGGCACACCGCCTAAGACAGTATATGCTGAGTCACACCACATGGCTAATATCCAGGATGGATCTGATTACGTACATATTCGAGAAGCCTGCATTGTCACGACAAATTGTAAAGTGGCAAATGGTGCTTTCAGAATATGATATCCTGTACGTGACGCAGAAATTTGTCAAAGGTAGTGCACTAGCAGAGTATTTGGCCCAACAGCCCATAAACGACTATCAGGCTATGCAGCCAGAGTTTCCTGATGAGGACTTGATGGCAATATCCAGTGAAAAAGAAATGATAAGGGGAAAGAAATGGACGATGTTGTTCGATGATGCATCCAACATGATGGGCCATGTTATAGGAGTTATACTGATTTCCCCGGAAAGACAGTATATACCTATCACCGCCCGACTAGCTTTTGATTGCACGAATAACGTGGCAGAGTATGAAGCTTGCATCTTGGGGATCCAAGCAGCAATCGAAGCCAATGTAAAATGCCTAGAAGTCTTCGGCGATTCAGCTTTGGTCATCCATCAGGTCAAGGGAGAGTGGGAGACTAGAGACACAAAGCTAGTGCCCTATCAGGCCCGTCTCCAGGAACTGTTGGAACATTTTGAGGAGGTCACCTTCTTGCACATACCCCAAGAAGATAATCAGTTGGCTGATTCCCTGGCCACTTTGTCATCTATGTTTGAAATTGGACGAGAAGAGGACATGCCTCTCATCCGCATCCAACATCGGTCCAGACCGGCATTTTGTCAAGCAGTGGAGGTGGAACCGGATGGAAAACCTTGGTATCATGACATCCGGCAATACTTGAAGAATAAAGAATATCCTGCCGACGCATCAGAAAATGACAAAAGAACCCTACAGAGGCTAGCCGCAGGTTTCCTCCTCAACGGAGAAATTCTATATAAAAGGAATCACGACATGGTTCTGCTCAGATGTGTAGATGCGGAAGAAGCCAACAAGATTCTAAAAGAAGTTCATGAAGGGTCCTTTGGTGCTCACGCCAACGGACATGCCATGGCGAGAAAAATTCCTAGGGCCGGGTATTATTGGCTGACTGTGGAAGCCGACTACTACAAACACGTCAAGACCTGCCACAAGTGCCAGGTATGTGCGGACAATGTCCATGTACCGTCAACATCATTGGATATCCTGTCATCTCCTTGGCCATTTGCTATGTGGGGGATGGACGTCATCGGCCCGATAGAGCCTAAAGCGTCCAATGGACACCGTTTCATACAAGTGGCCATTGACTACTTTACCAAATGGGTCGAGGCTGCCTCATATGCTAGTGTGACTCGTAATGTGGTAGTCAGATTCGTGAAAAGAGATCTGATTTACCGATATGGATTACCCAGTTAGCTCATCACGGATAATGGCTCTAACGTCAACAATAAGATTATGTCAGAGTTATGCGGCCAATTTAAGATCCAACATCACAACTCATCCCCATACCGACCGAAGATGAATGGAGCGGTCGAGGCGGCCAACAAAAATATCAAGAAGATAATTCAGAAGATGGTTCTCTCATACAGAGAATGGCATGAAATGCTCCCGTATGCGTTACATGCATATCGGACCTCTATCCGCACATCTACTAGGGCAACGCCATTCTCACTAGTGTATGGAATGGAAGTCGTACTCCCAATTAAAGTGGATATCCCTTCTTCATTGAGAGTTTTGATGGATGTTGATTTGAAAGAGGCCGAGTGGGTCCAGGCTCGGATGGATCAATTGAACCTAATCAAAGAGAAAAGGTTGACGGCGATATGTCATGGCCAACTATACCAAAGAAGAATGAAGAAAGATTTTGATAAAAAGGTCCATCCTCGGGAGTTCCAAGAAGGAGATTTGGTCATCAAAAGGCTGTTGCCTATGCGAAAAAGGCTGCAAGGGAAATGGTCTCCAAACTACCACGGACCTTATGTAGTTAAAAAGGCCTTCTCCGGAGGCGCCCTGATCCTGGTCGACATGGACGGGAAAGACTTGCCTAACCTCATCAACTCATATGCCGTCAAAAAGTATTATGCATAAAAAGCAAAAGGCCCGCTAGGTCGAAAACCCGCAAGGGCGACCTAGGCAAAAGTTAGGGCAACACGAGAAGGAAAAGTGCACTAGGTCAACCATCCCCAAAGCGACCTAGGAAAAAATTAAGGCAATTCAAGCAAAAGGCCCGCTAGGTCGAAGACCCGCAAGGGCGACCTAGGCGAAAGTTAGGGCAATACGAGAAGGAAAAGCCCGCTAGATCAACCATTCTCAAAGCGACTTAGGCAAAACTAGGGCAATTCAAGCAAAAAGCCTCCTAAACCGAAAACCCGAAAGGGAAGTTTAGACAAAAAAAACGGCATCGACAAAACAGATAAAGGAAGATTTGTTCCTTCCGACTAAGAAGGTTGAGAAAAGGTAATAGGAACCCTCCAGCTATATTGGGGCAAATCCATGGCTAAATCACGATCTGCACCTTATACTGGGGCAAAATTGACGAATATCCACGGTTCTAGCGAAAGGTTCAAGACCGGTCTAGGGCAAGCCAAATAAACTGGGGCAAAATTTTGGCTTTTCAAAAGCTGGGTTGGCAAGGCAGGAAGACGTCGCTGAAGTACAATACTAGCACTAATAATCTCAAAGGCATCCCACCAACCAAAATCATATCACCAGACGTCCAGTCATAAAACACCTACGTCCTTTTGACTATCTTGTTAATTCCCTATCATATGCAACCGTATTTTCTTCTATCAAAATATATATGCAGAATGTAATTACTCAAATTTTGAATGACAATTGCTGATTACTAACGCTGTTCTAAAATTAGAGTTACATCGAAGCTTTCCTAATTGCAAGTTCTTTTTTATTAAATATCTTATCAAAAATGGCACGCGCAACAGATATGCCTGTAAAAGCAAGAAAGGCAGTAAGCAATTCATAAAGGCTAGCTCACTCTAAAGGGTATGATCAGTGCTAGAAGAAAGCCGGGGAGTCAGAGTCCGCAAACAAAATCGTGAAGTTTCTTCTCTGCTCAAGCCTACTAGTAGGCCATCTCTTATAATTCCTGCTTTCTGGCCTATGTTGTCAGGCCATTGCATCTTTACATTTCCTGCTTACCGGCCTATGTTGTCAGGCCATTGCATCTTTACATTTCCTGCCTACTAGCCTATGTTGTCAGGCCATTGCATCTTTACATTTCCTGCTTACTGACCTATGTTGTCAGGCCATTGCATCTTTAGTTTCTGCCTACTGGCCTATGTTGTCAGGCCATTGCATCTTTACATTTCCTGTTTACCGGCCTATGTTGTCAGGCCATTGCATCTTTAGTTTCTGCCTACTGGCCTATGTTGTCAGGCCATTGTATCTTTACATTTCCTGCTTACTGGCCTATGTTGTCAGGCCATTGCATCTTTAAGTTTCCTGCTTACCGGCCTATGTTTTCAGGCCATTGCATCTTTAGTTTTTGCCTACCGGCCTATGTCGTTAGGACTTTGCATCTTTACATTTCCGGTTTTCCGGCCTATGTTGTCAGGTCATTGCATCTTTAGTTTCCTGCTTACCGGCCTATGTTGTCAGGCCATTGCATTTTAATTTCCTGTTTTCGGCTTATGTTGTCAGGCCATCGCATTTTATGTTCAATATTTCGGCCTATGTTGTCAGGCCCTCCATACTTTAATTTCCTGCAATTTTAGCATCCCAGCATATGAGGTCGAGCCTCGTATGTCTCTTCTTCATTCAAAGGTTAAGATTTTCTATACATAGGGTTGAAAACTCTGTAACCTCGAAGGTGCGGTAATTCCAAGATTATCTCACTACCTACCTCGGACATTATTCGTTTACGTCTTTACCCATTTCCTACCACGATAATATAGACAATACCCCTCATATTATCTAATAAAAAAATGAGTAAAGAGGAGCAAACTGTAAACACTCAATTATGTCCGAGGCTCGGTTTAAGCCAATTAGGGAATAAACCTAAGTTAAAAATCTCAAGAAATTCAAAACAAAGCATGATTAAACAGAGAAAACAATAAAAAAATATAAATAAAAAATAACAATAATAACAAAAGAAATATAGTAATAAAAAATTAAAATCTGAAACTAAATCCAAAAATAATAAACTACGAACTTGGAAAATAATTAAAAAAATAAAGAAAAAATAAAAATAAGAAAATAGAAAAAATAAAGGAAATTAAAAATTCTAAGAACTAAAAATTTGGGAAAATTAGAAAAAATTAAAAAATTCTGAAAATTAAATTCTTGAAAAGGAAAAAATCTGAAAAAACAAAAATAAAATCAAAATTTTAAATTAAGCAAGAATTAAATTATATAAAGAAAGATAAAATTTGGAAAGAAACAGAAAATTAAAAAAATAAATAAAATCAGGAAAAGTTACAAAAAAAAGAAAAATAAACTGAAAGATAAAGAAAAATAAAATCAAAAAATAATAAAAAATCAATTAATTAATTAAAATCTGAAAATAAAAAATAAAAAGAAGAATAAAATTGAAAAATAAAAATGATTAAAGAAAATAAAAAATAAAAATATGAGAAAACTGAAAATAAAATAATAAGAATAAACAATAAAAATCTAAAAATAAATAAAACATAGTTAAACTTCAAAAAATAATTAAAATTAAATAAAAATATGGAAATAAATAAATTTGAGAAAAAGGAAAATAAAAATCAAGCGAAAATGAAATAAAAACAAGAATTAAAATTTGAAAAAAAAAGAAAAGAAAAACTTAAAGATAAATAAAATTAAGCAAATTAAATAAAATAGGATAAAATCAAAAATAAAATAAAATCAGAAAATTACAAAATAAAAAAAGAAAAACGTTTTTAATTGAAAAATTCCCTATAAATAAGGAGAAAGGAAGAGACAGAGGGGTTTTTGTGAAGGTTCTGAGAAAAGAGGAGAGGTTTTCTTCCAAGTCCTGTGGCGAGGCGATTCTGAGTTCTTCACTGCATCGAAATTCAAGAACCTTGCAATCCTACTCGGTGGCGAGGGTTCGATTCTACTGCTCCGATCAACATCAGTTCAGGCATGGCTCCGTCGAGGTTAGTAGTCCTACCTGGTTTAGTGGCTTTAATCACCATACATGAACTGAATGTAAGAAAGAACACAGGGTGATTGAATCTTGGAATGGTTGGGATTTATCTCCGTGTTAAAGAACCTAGGGGATGATCTCAATACCTGAGTTGTATAAAGAAATCATGAAGATTAGGAGTAAGTCACAGCTAGCATTTTCGGATCATATCGTGAGGAATCTTATCCTCTTCTAGGGAGAAGAACTAGAACATTCGAATCATCCATAGCCAGGTCGATGCACCTTTCTTTATTTAACCAAGAAGCTCCCCTGATAATCTGGTTTTAATACTGGAATTGATCTTTTAAGGTTTGTCTCTGAGAGTCCATGATAACCTCTCTTGGTTTCCCTCAAGACTGCTGGGAGGAGTGTCTTTAGTTTAGTTGGTTTACTCACATGGATAATGATCGGAGATGATCGGCGAGTGTCTAAGGAATGATTTCAATGGCCGCTTTGTCCCCTGAAGGATCAACGATATTAATGATGTTAGAAACCAGACCTGAAACAGAGCGTCTTCCCTTGCACTCTCGGAATATAATGGCTCCTAAACACTATGAAATCAAACCTGCAAATATCTTGAACCAGCTCTTGAGAAGCCATGAGGTGAAAAAAGTCTCATCCAACCCTCTCGATCGTGCACTCTGTTTTCAACAGTAGGTGCTCTGTTTGAAAAAGTAGTTATGAATCCTTGGAGTAGAGATCACAGTGTGCCTCTGTACATCAGGCATAGGCTAATAAGCACACGAATAATCGCCCTTAGAATGAGTCTACCATGTATCTGCATATGTGAGTATGTAGGCATTCCACCATGGCATTAGACAGCGTATAACCTTGAGCTGCTTGCCTTTGAATAGCCTGTTTGGGAAGATAATTTCAAGAGAGGTCCCTGCACGATACCCTCTCCAACTTGGTCAAGGAGAATGGAACCTAGCCACTGATCTGGATCTTAGCAGATGAAGTCATGTTAGTGCAATGCTTATCAGAGAACTGAAGTTACTGAGTGGAGTGGAGAGGCTTGCAAAATCTCTTTGATTGCCAGGGGATATGAAGTTACACCTGTGAAATGGCAGGGTACTTTGGATTGCTGCATATTTGTTCAGGCATTCCAGTACTGTCACCAAACCAGATGCACCAGGGAGGGCGATAGTCAGGATAACATTGAAGTTCAAGATAGGCTCTGCACGTATACATACGCTTATGAGTACCCCAGACAAAAAGGGAGCTCAAATCAGTAGGATCCACCAATCAACCCAATCTCATGCCCATGCAGTCTATTGATGTCAATTAATGAATTGACCATGCCTTATAACCAAATATGCAGAGCCCAAATTTAGGCTCATGATGTTGTCCATTGATAATTTAGTTTGGGAAGCTAGACAACATGATCAAGACCTTGGCCTAGTGGTGGAAGGAGTGCTGTCCTTAGGCATGTAACGAATCTTTCAGGCATAAAGAAGTATTGTTTAGACAACTATTTGTGTGTGCCTAAATGTTTCATGAGACATCTTTTCCTTAAAGAGTCTCATGAAGGAGATTCAGTGGGCACTTTGACACCTAGAAAACCTTGACCATCCTTAAAGGAAACTTCTTTTGTCCATATATTGAAAAATATGTCCAAAGGTGTTGCCAAAGGTGCATTATTCACAGACAGACCAAGTTAACCACTAAGTTCTGTGGCATGTATACCCCCTTACCTATCCTTGATTCCCCTTAGGTAGACATTAGTATGGACTTTATCCTAGGGCTACCAAGAACCCAACGGGGATTTGATTCTATCTTTATGGTTATGGATTGTTTTAATAAGATGGCCTATTTCATTTCCTACTAAAAAGTAGGTGATACCAGTTTGGTGGCCAAACATTTTTTCAGGGAAGTTGTCAACATGCATGGAATCCTCAAGAATATAGTGTTTGATAGAGACACTAAGTTCCTCACCACTTTTGGTATACCCTCTCGGGTAAATTGGGAAATAAACTCCTATTCTCTATCTCTTGGCAACCTAAGACAAAAGGACAAATAGAAATGGTAAATAGGACCCTTTCTACTCTCCTTAGAGCCATGGTGGGTAAAAATCTTAAGACTTGAGAGGATTGTCTACCCTATATAGAATTTGCATATAATAAGGCACCTCATTCTACTACCCAAAATTCGCCTTTTAAGATAGTGTATGGATTCAAACCTGATGCAGAGGTGGAAGGAGATGGTTCTTCTGGATCAATGGAGGTTGCACTTAGGTGAAGATGAAGGAGGAAATGGAGCCTAATTCAAAGCTTGACTTGGAAGTGTCATTTCTTCTGGAGGATGAGCTTCTTCTCCACCACTAACTTAATCTAAGTGCAACCTTCATTGATGCAGAAGAACCACGTCCTTCTGCCTCTACATCAATTGGTATTAAAGCTCCATAAATGGAGTTTAGATCCAATCTTTAATCGATTTACTTTTCTTTCTTCTTCTTGATTCTTCAAGTTCATCTTCTTCTTTATTTTCGATTTCATTTTTTATCAGTCAAACAATCTCCATTTTTTATAATTCTTATTGAGATTCTCTTTGTATTTCTTTCCATTTTTTTGAATGGTATCATTTTGTGATTTGGATCTGAATGAAATTTTTTATTTTCTAATTACCAAAGCATGTTCATCCTGGTGCGCAAATACAACTATCTTGCTTAATTCATACATTTCTTTCTCATCTTTTATCTGAATCTTATAAAAAAAATTGTTGGCTTCTTGTGATCTGTATCTTTCCATTAGTTGATTTAAATTTTTTAGATCTGCCAAAAAAAATTTGAAAAAAAATCTAAGATTTGAACTTAATTTTGGCTCCAAGAATGTGTATGTTTGAGTTCTATTTCTAGAATCCGATTTTGTAGGATTTCTCTAGGCTTGTTTCTATTCTATATTGTTCATTTCTTTTAGGTCTTTATCTGTTTGAGTTGAATTCTTTGTTAGTCCAATTAAATTCTCAAGAGTTGCATGATGGTATGCTTACATTCATTAAGTGCTAGCTTAGCACATACATGCAAATTTAAGTGATTAAGTCTCATTTTAAGTGCAAGTTTAAAGAAATATTTAAACACCTTAAAAGACCCTTAAAAATCACTTTGAACCTTCAATAATTTTGGACAATTTTGGACTCTTTGAGGACTTTGAACACCCTATGTACAGGAAGAGTGCAAATTGCACAAGATTGGACAAATTGGACAAATTAGTGATAATAGAAACTTGTTGGTTCATCAGCAAGTCCTCCTCACATTCACCATTGGAAGGTATGAGGAAAATGTTACTTGTTATGTTGTTCCTATGGAGGACAACCATATGTTATTGGGAAGGCCATGACAATATGATAGGGATATCCATCACGATGGCCATACTAATAGGTATTCCTTCCATTTCAACTCCTAGAAAACTATCCTAGTGCCTCTGTACCCTAGTGAAATCTATCTAAACTAGATGCATATGAGTAAAAAAAAAAGGGAGGCTAAAAGACAAGATTTGAAAAAAAAGAAATTGAAGAAATAAAAGAAACTGAAAATAATAAAAATAAGTAAAGGCAATTCAAAAGAAAGGTAGAGGTAAAGGATTCCACCTCTCTTGTACAAGAGGGTGAATTTCAACTTGTAAGGAAGGATGAGATGAGAAACAACCTCCTAGTTAGAAAACTTCTCCCTCCAATTATCATTATCTTGAAACTCATTGTTGGAATAGGGTCAATTATTTCCTTGACCTTAATAGAGGAACCCTTTTCTCTAGAAAGAGGTCAAGAATTAGGCCTCACAAAGGCTTATCCCTCTAACCAACCATGGATACTTGGGGCACCATTGCTACATAGTATGATGGATATGATGTGAAAATTTCATTCAATTGATTAAACCCTCATATCTTTGTGTGCTTCATATAGTTTTACCAATTCAGTTCCCTAGCATGCTTCAATGCTTGTATTATCCATTTACATCTAGGCTAATTGAACATTCCATTATAAATGAATTAATGGATAAGCAATTTAATTTCTTGGTTAAAAATTCATTACCACAACACCAGTCTTGGTCAGTTTACAAACGGGTCAAGATACCTACTCCATAGATTGGTGGGTATTATACCCCACCCAGGGTAATACTTGACATGAGTCCATCAAATGAAATCTCATGAACTACCCTAGACATCTTTCATAGAAATAATCAAAGACAAAAACTTATAAACCTAACTTCACTCCTTGTTCTATTTTACTCTTATAGGGGTTATATGTTTGTTACCTTCTACTACCTCTTGTGTCTCATTTGTTATGATTACATATTGTTGAAATTCTTTTGAAGATTCAAGAGATTAGTATTTGATCTCGATATTCGCATTGTTTCCTTCATTAATAACATCTCTACTCATTTATGTCCTTGTTTGCAGATGAATTTAAACTTATACATTCGAGAATGAATGCTTTCGAAGTGGGAGAAATTGATGTAGAGGTCCTAACAATAGAAAAAGACCAACTACAGAGACCTATAAGGCCTTTTAGGTCATCACAAAAATAAAAGCTAAGCAACTACAAGAAGAGGTAGAGACCTTCTTAGGCCTTCAAAAGGAACACCTTCATGCCCAATCCATCCCTTCCTTTTCCTTACACACTTTAGCATAGGTTTTGGGACTTTTTTTGTATTTTAAAAGTAAAAGACCCAAGACATGTATATAACAAGGACATTTCCCTATATCTCTTTGTTGAGCTTTTTGGGTTTGCTTTGGCCAATTTATAGGCTGCATTGGAACACAAGGAGGACTCATTCTGGGTTCAATAGAGAGATCCAATTAGAATTCCCAAGGTTGTCCCATGCTAGGCATCACTCTTGTCTATAAATAAGGCCTTCTATGTGCAATTTTGATCATGAGATTCATTTGAATGAATTGAGAATTTTTCACTCAGATTTTTTAGAGCTTTTCTCTCCCTTTTTCTCCTCTAGAACCAGACTTGGGTTAAGGAACCTCCTCATCCATAGTGGCTCATGGTGGCAAAGAAGAAGCTCATCCTCCCTAAATGGTGGCACTTCCAAGTCAAGCCTTGAATTCGATCCATTCCTTCTTCATTCTTCATTAAAGTGCAACCTCCATTGATCCAGAAGAACCACTCCTTCCACCTTTGCATCAAACCCTCTCACCCCTATAGATATGCTACCCATCCCTCACCTAGCCAAATATCATAGTAAGGATGAAACTCAAAAGGCCAAATTCATTAAGGAGCTCCATGCTAAGGTCAAGGTCATTATTGAGAACAAAATGACATACTACACTAGATTTGCAAATAAAAGGAGGAAAGAGGTTCTATTTGAACCTAGAGATTGGGTGTGGTGCACATAAAAAAGGAAGGGTTTCCTTCTTTTAGGAATTACCATTGGTGAAAATAGGATAATTTTTTTCTTTAAAATGATAGTTAAAAATACAAGCCTCGTCGTATTAATTTTCGTAATGGAAAATGAATAATTGGACATCCTCACTCGCATCAAATTAATAACTCATCTATGTTACTTATACACGCTTACTACTTATTTCAATCACTTAGATACAAAAGTTAGTACAAACATTTACATGACATGAATTATCCAAATATTATAGCCATATAGTTTGTAAGATTAAAGAAATTTAAGTTAAGGCATCAATTCTTTACATACTTAATTATACATGTAACTATTATCATTTTTACATCATGTAGAATATAATACAAATCTACATATTTATTTATATTACAATTATTCTTAGCTATCAAAGAAAATGTACGTTATTAGTATGACTCAAACTTCGTTGTTTCAAAGTCCACATAAACGCTTCAATAACGAGGGGCCATGATGCTCCATCCATAAAATCTCATCCAAGGTATGAAAGGTTCCATCTTCCATCTCTTGAAAGGATTGAAATAGGTGCAGTCTGGGATAAGGAGAACTACCCTACGATGACCAGACGTGGCAAGAACTATGGTAGTGAGAGTGTGTCTGAGGATCACTCTCCCCTTTAGATGAAGCGGAGTCTTCCACTAGTGTAGTTGGGGGCATCTAATATCTAGGTAGCAAAGGAAATACCATATTGGGATGAAAAGCCTCCAAAGAAATGGCGAAGTCCATGGTAGAGAAATTTGGGCTCATTACAATAGATATGAAAAAATGGTCCAAAGAAAAATAGACCCTCATATTGGCTTGGGAAATAATGACTTGTCTGGGACCATTTACAGACCAACTAACATTGTTGAGCTCAATGATGCCACTACTATCACGAAAGACATTGACAACATTCTTGGCTTCTGCTTTGCACTTTCTTGCCATCTTGACCTTTAGGGAAATTTTGGTAATTTTTTAAGAATTTCACAGAAAGTTCCCAAATTTTTATTTCAATGTTTCTAACACTTATTGGTTCTTTTTCGAATAATTCTTATGCTATTTTCCATTTTTCCAAGAACAATTTATCCCTTATAAAAGACAGAACTTTCTAAGGGCGTTTTGAGTATTATTGGGTGTTTCTAATGGCATTTTCATTCTCTCTTTGTTCCTATTCTTTTCTTATAAATTTTTAACCATCATTGATGAATTATAAACCTTTAGAATGTCTTTTAAATTTTATTATGAGTTACTTACAATTTATTTGTGTTATTTGTGTCATCTTATTACAGGGATATTTTTATCATTTGCTAAAACTTCTCTAATTTCTCTAGCTTTTTTTTTATCTATTTTATTTCTTCCCAAATAAAATTTGTACCTTAGGGAGTTTCTCATGAGAAATTGTTGGTGTTACACATATCAAGCACAATAAAGTCTACATGGAAGATAAACTTGACCACTTTCACCAAAATGTGCTCTATGACAAAGTTATATCAAAATAAGAATCACAAATAGTACAAAATATGAGAATCTCCCTAGATCCTCAAGCTTTGGTAGGAGTTTCCAAAGAAGGATAGTGGAACACTCCTCATTGAGCTTGATGGTCATGTATTTCTTAAACTTCTTTTTATTACCCAAAAGTTTTCATATTTAAGCATTTGGAAAATCATTTCAAAAAAAGGGAGATCAATCTTCAGTTGCTTTAGGATGTCCAGAAATTTGGTAAATTAAGGATCATCGTTATATCCCTTTAACCTTTGAGAAAGGTATTATTGGTTGACAAGGCTCCATATGAGGTCTCTTTCGAGCCTTTTCTATTGTCTCATCAACCTTCTTCCTCTTTTCTTTTGAATTCTCATCAATAGGAGTTGAAAGGTTGTTAGTAACCTTTGAGTGGTCCATCAATAACCATGTATTTTATAACATCCTAAAAATGAAGCTCGTTTTACGCTTAAGTCATATTTGCGGTTTCATTATTATACTATTACTTCATGATGCGGAATCCTTTTAGAAATTACTAATATTAAAAATACAGGAAAAATTTTCTTATAAAACTTTGTTAAAAATACGAACCTCGTCGTAGTAATTTTCGTAATGGAAAATAAACATTAAAGAAATATCACTCACATCTTAACTTACTTTGTTTGCTTAATATAAAATAGAATAATGCATACAAAACTCGCTTCATATTATTTATACAGTTCTTAATTATTATTACATGTTCTTAAGTATAGAGGTTAGTATTAGGGTATTAGTCCTCTTTCATACATCACATACATTTATTATACAAATATTTCATACACTACACGTTATTACACATAACTACTACTACCATATCTAATATATGATTATCTACACATTACTTGTTTATATTACAGTCATCCTTGACATACAAAATGTATATTATTGGGGTGAGACTAACTTTCCATCAATGTTTCAAACATGAAAACCTCGAGGCTCCAACCATCCAACTTACATTGTCAATCTCTACAAATATCACCACCTTCACAAATGATATTGTTGGGGTCTGGGAAAGAAAATGGTGGGATAGGGCTAAGAAACTAAGTTTCTCAGTAGCATTCTACCCTAAAGTTAGTGACAACACTTTCTACCCAGCCACTTTGATTTATTAAGAAATATGACATGCATATAGGTTCATTTTTAATTTTTAGAAAATCTTTAGCTGAATTGAATTTCTTTTTACAAATATAGGAACTAACTTCTATTATAAACATACAAGTTATTTATTTTGGATTTCATACATTTCATATACTCTTGAGGGGATTCCTTCCACCAAGATCCTTCCAGGGGATGCTGGAAGAAGAAATGAACGATAATAAGGGAGATGGAAATGAGAAATAAAAAGAAAAAGGTGTGTGACATTTAATTTAATGCTTAAGGCCTCTGAGGTGTGTCTTCTTCCATAATTTAACCTCCTTTTTCATAGGCATGGATTGGGGCTTCCTCAGCTATAAACCAAGCTGACCTAAGCTACCTCTTAAGTTATCGTGGTTGCTCTAAATCACCCACTAGGTCATTCGGGTTGATTAGGATCCTTTTCTATGTTATTAGGGTTGAATTGGATCATTTCTAACATCTTCCAGGGTTGGCATGACCATGCTCAGTTTTTCATGGTCGTGTATGCAAATCTGGTCCGTTGTGAAGCCATGCCCATGTTGTCTCTCCACAGGGGCATTTTTTCCTTTTATCACTCCTTTCAATTTTTATGCTCTTTTAGCATAAAATTCATCTAGTTTTTTATTTTCTACTTGCATGATAAATCCTAAAAAAATAAGGAAAATTTAGTAAAATTACATTCAAATGTTCATTTATCGTACAAAAATTATGCCTAATTTCCTGTAGATACAAAGACGAATAAAGATCCTACCCTCTTACATAGTCACATTATGAAATTCATTTAGAAAATGACTCTCAGGTCAAACAACTATCCATTAAATAATTATATATAGTCATTATAAAAACATGATCATTTCAATTATCAAAACCATTAGTTAAACACTATAAGCAAAATTAAACTATTAAGAGTTCGGTTCACCAATATTCACATAACCAACAATCTCATTGGCATTATCATATCACAAAGTGTATAAGTGTATGTACACATCATAGCATAATTGTGATCCCTCTTCATCTATTGTGTATGGATCCTACATTGTATTTTCCTAAGAAAACACAATCAAACTTCTATGAGATTATAAAATCATGTTTCATTTGAAACATCATTCTTATAAGGAGCAAAAGTATCTTGAGACACCACAAAATAAAAAATTACTCAACAATAACTATGTTGATAATAATATGAAATATCAACAAACGTATAATTACATAGGTCCTATACAATAAAATTAAATATAAAATAATAAGAATAATAATAAAAACTCTTATTAATCATACATATCAAAATACCTTACAATACACATGTTTTATAAACATTATGGGGCTAACCCCCTTAGTTAAAATAGGGGTCAGCAAACATCTTCGCAATGAAAATATGTTCAAAGGAAAACCATCTCTATAAAAATCAAGAACTTAATTCTAATATACTTTGAAACTATAATGATTCTACTATTCTTGGTTAAGAAGACTCCAAAGATGTTATTACAATAGGTGCTCATTGATTTGGAAATATAGTCTACGATTCTCAAAGTAGAAATAAAGTTTCCCATGCAACTATCATGTCATGCCTCCTTACAACAAGCAATAAGCTCAATACATGGTGGAAAAGGCTATTAAATTTGGTTAACAGTGTTTTAAGATATAACCTCCGACTAACATGATAATATATCTAGAAATAGATTTCTCAACATTTAGAACTTGAGAAAAATCTAAATTTATTTCTCAACATTTAGAACTCGAGAAAAATCTAAATTTAAGCAACCAATAACCCTTAGGTTGTTAACCTTCCTATAAATAAGCATATATTTTTTTGTGTTTTTCAAATACCCCATGACCTTCTTAGCAATAATCCAATGAGCATGACTTGTGTTTGATAAAAATATGCCAAATACACTAACAACAAATGCTAAATTAGATCTAATGCGTACTTCAACATACATCATATTTTCTATTGCATTGGTATAAGAAACATTCTCCGTAGAGATTCTTTCAAGATCATTTTTACAACATTGATGCTTGCACAACCTATCATCTTTGACAATAATAACATCATTGAATTTACAAGTATCCATATTAAATTGTTTCAAAACTCACTCAATATAATTATTTTGGAATAGATCTAAAAATTTATAAAATTTATCTCTATGAATCTCTATCCCTAAAACAAAATAATTTTTTTAAATGAAAAAAAATAAAAAAATAAGGAGAATAATTGCTAGTGGAGAGTTAGAAAAGAAAAAGAAAATAAGAACAATAATAATAATAATAATAATAATAATAATAATAATAATAAATTTTAGAATTATAAAGTTATGAGAGAAAAAGGAATAGAATAATACAAAATTGTGAGATTAGAAAATTTTTAAAATTATAAAAAATATTTAATAATTTATAATTACATAAATATTTCATATTAGCTCAATAGAAATAAATTGAAAGGAAAATACTTCTCAATTATTTAAGAAAATAATCAAAATAATTATCTATTTTATTTCAAAATTAAAGAGATAAAAATAAATATAAATACTTAAAAAAAATTTAATAATAACTCTTAACATTATTTTTATAGAAAAATTTATTGAAAATAATAAATAAAAGTAAAATTTCATAATATTAATAATAAAAAATAATAAATTTAATATTAAATATGAAGATAATAATATTTTTAATATTCATGTAAATTTTGATTCACCAAAATTAAGGGATAGTATAATTTTTAAAAAATTAATGTTGAGAGAATTAATTTTAAAATAATTTAATGTTATTAAAAAGTCAATTCAAAATTTCACATTAAAAACTTTATTAAAATAATATTTTGAAATATAAATAAACAAACTTTAAATTTTAAAAATAAAATTTAATTTTTATAAAATAATGCATAACCAATTTTATTAAATATATTTTTGAAAATAAAATTCTCAAAATATCTAAAACAAAATAATAGTATATTAATTATTATTTCTAAAGTTTAAAGTAAAGGCGCGCGTAGAATAAATTTTACTTATCAAATTACTTAAAAAAATTAACTATCTAAATATTGATTCTATACCCCATAAGATTAATTTTGAAAATAAAAATTAAAAAAATCTATTTACTAAACGAACCTTGATTGCAACATATTAAACGTCCTTTTGCCTGCCAAAGCAGAACAAACAGACATTATTGGTTTTGAATTATCGGCAATGTGAAAGGTGTATGAAAAGAATCTCTGACTTTTTGACTCTTAGATGATGACATGATAATTGAGGTTGGCTTTTGGCAAACATTAATTCAATATCGACATACTACTCTCATTATATTCTTCTTTTTTTGTGTAATAAAATAACAGAAAACTAATTACTATTTTTTTCTTTTTCTTTTAATGTTGAAACAAATAAGAACATTAAAAAGTATAGAGATAACACTGTAATTTAAAATATATGGTTATGGTATTAATCTTCAAAATTTAATTGTCAGATTAGTTTCTTAAATTTTTTTATTATCATTTCTTTTATTGAAATTTGACTATTATATTAGTAATCTATTTAATCTGCATCCAAATTAATTGGTCATTATTTTTATTTTCCATAAAAATTTATACTTAACATTTAAAATTGTTAAAGAATTAACTTAATGACACAATATTTAAAAAATTAATATGCTGATAATTTACTTTTTTAAGAAAACTTTTATAATTAAGATTTTTAAAAAAAGTAATATAGTAACCCATGAAATTTTGATCTCAGAAAGTTATCTCTAAATACATATAGTTATTTACCGAAAAGATCATGATAAAGAAATGAAAAATCATTATTATATATTTAAAAATAGGAATAGTAAGATGAAAAATTTAAATATAAAATATAAAAATATTATTAAAATATAAAATAATTATTTTAAAAAAATAGATAACCATGTAAGAGATCATCCATGGAATTATGTTTTTCTTTTTCTCAACCAACAGCCATGCAGTAGTTATAAGATCGTTATCAACTCTTATTATTATCTATCCATAATAATATTTTTATTTTAATAATTTTTTATTTATTTTATTATAATATGTACTTTTTTTTTCATCCTAAAATACTTAACATAATATAAAAAAATTTACATATTAAAAAATTATTATTGGGGAGAAAAACTTAAACTTGATGTGAAAGGTACGAAACGGATAGGTTCATGATTCTTACATTTAAGCGGTTTTTAAACAAGGATACGCAACAGCAATACCAGAAGTGGTGTAATGCTTCCTTCGTTTCTATTTATCTTTTTAAAAAAAAAATTGATCCGTTTAAGATTATTCATTATTATATTAAAAAAAATGTATTGAAAAATTTACTAAATATTTTAATACAATAATTAGACATTTTTTAAGGTTAATACAATTAATAAAGATTTAAATTTATTTAATGTATCTTAATAAATTTATTTAAACATTACATTGCAAAATCCATTTCACAAAACAAGAAGTATTGTGTGGTAGGCTGTCAGCATGTTGGAGCTACCAACTCCTACTACGTCTCAGTCATGAAATGATGTGCCAAAGGTTATTATCATACAGATCCAATTGTTTTATTATCATTACCATATTCTCACTCTTTCTTTTCATTATCTTCTTTCCTTAACCAAATCCTAAACCAAAGAAGATGAAAATTCATCCATTTTTTATCCCTTCTTTCTTTCATTCATTCATGTACTATTTCTTTTTCATTGGGTTATGATTTTGTCTTTTTTTCCTTCTGTCCAATTGTGGGATTTTTAGTTCACTTTCTTTAATTCATCCCCACAAATGCATGGCTTTCCTTAATCACCAAGTCACCATCTTCCTTTGCGCTTAAAACTGGGGTGTGAGAGTTATTCTCTTGACATGGCTACCACAGTTATTATGTCCAAAAGCATGGGATACACCTTGTTCTTGAACACCTCCTTCCTCCTTGTGATTTGTTCCTTCATGATTATTCATTTCCACACTCCAGAAGTTGTGGTTGTGAGCAAAAACTCTGCGTTTGATGGCAGCAATGAGCAAGAGTGCGAGAATTTAAAGAACCTAGGTGACAACAAAGCCAAGTGCTTGAACCTGAAATCCAATGACCCATGTGTCTCTCAGGGCTATATTGATTATCTCTACCTTTTCTATTGCAAATTTGGAAGTTTCCCTTCTTTGGGTTACACCCTTTTATTTCTTTGGCTCTTAGTTTTGTTTTATCTTTTGGCTAATACAACTTCTGAATACTTTTGTCCCTCCCTTGAGAGCTTGTCCAAATTACTGAGGTTGTCCCCTGCAATTGCTGGAGTCACCCTCCTCTCTCTTGGCAATGGTGCTTGTGACGTTTTCTCCAGTCTTGTCTCTTTCCAAGGAAGTGGGACCCGCAGCATTGGCTTTAACACGGTTCTTGGTGGTGTTTCTTTTGTGTCCTGTGTTGTGGTGGGGAGTGTAAGCATTGGAATACGTCACAAAAGAGTTGAAGTTATCAAGTCTGCATTTGTGAGAGATGTTTGTTTTCTCCTGTTGGTTCTTCTGGTCTTGTTTGGTATTTTGATCAATGGTAAGATCAGTGTTCTTGGAGCAATTGGTTTTTCATTGATGTATGTGGTGTATGTAGTTATTGTTTATGTCTCTTGTACTCGATGGAAGGAAGGTGGTAGTGGTGGTGGTGGTGATGCTGAAAGGGGTGGTATTGGTATTTCAAGTTATGGCAATGATTTGAGTGTACCTCTTCTCGGTGGTGTGAAGAAAGGACCTATTGATTGTGGTGAAAATGGTGCTCGAGAATATGGCCTGAATATCATCATCAATAAGCATTACTGTTGTATGAGATCGTCAATTTGTGGAATGTTAATTTTTGTTCTGGAGATGCCCCTTTACTTGCCTAGGAGATTGACAATTCCTGTTGTGGGTGAAGAGAGATGGTCAAAGGTGTACGCAGTTTCTTCAGTGATATTAGCACCAGTTCTGTTGTCAGTCCTGTGGAGTCCTTATAATGGGAAAATTTTCTTCAGCAAGAACCTTATTGTTTATGGAATTGGATTCTTGGTTGGAATTATATTAGGTGTGACTGCATTTTTCACAACCAAAATGTCAAGACCTCCAAAGAAGTGCTTATTTCCTTGGCTTGCAGGGGGGTTTGTAATGAGTGTGACCTGGAGCTACATTGTAGCTCAAGAGTTGGTGGGGTTGCTGGTTTCAATTGGCTACATATGTGGAATAAGTCCTTCAATACTTGGGTTAACAGTTCTTGCCTGGGGGAATTCCCTTGGAGATTTGATGACAAATTTAACAATGGCTTTAAATGGTGGACCAGAGGGTGCTCAAGTTGCAATATCAGGTTGCTATGCTGGTCCTATCTTCAATACCCTCATTGGTTTGGGTTTGTCTCTTGTAACTTCAACATGGACAGAGTACCCTCAACCTGTTGTGATCCCTAGAGATCCATACCTCTGGGAGACAATGGTGTTTTTGATGGTTGGATTAGTTTGGGCACTTTTGGTTTTGATAAGAAGAGATATGAAGCTTGATGGAGTCTTAGGAGGAGGGCTTTTAGTTGTTTACTTCATATCTCTTCTTTTGAGGCTGATTCAGACCAAAGGGTCTCTCCAATAGTCCAATTTCATCATCAATATGTTTTAACATGACTTCGTTTCTCATCTCATTCTTGTATCTATCATCAAATGCATCATTTTCTGTGGAAATAGATTCGCAGCTATGATAGGCTCTGAATTTGTTAGTTGTATAATTCTCATTCCTTACTTTACATGGCTCATGGCCTTTCATCATGTACATACACTTCATTCAATCATAATTGAAATGCTAGCTCAAATTTATATAGATATTCCCCAGCTCATGCCTACTATACTGTGGTGCAGGGTTGTTGAAAAACTGAACCCAATCCTATCTAATTGCTTAACCCAACTGAAAAAGTTAAAAATTGAAAAAAGTAAAATTTTTAAAAATTACAAAATTTTATGCAATTTCGTTCGTCCTCTCATACAAAATCAAACCAAACTAAATCGAACGGGAAAATTTATATAATATCTAAAATTTATATATTTTGTTAATATTTTTTATTATTAGTTATTATTTTTTTAATTATTTTTTATATACAAAATATTTAATATTTATATAAAGTATATTTAAGCATAAATATTTTTATTTTTTATTTTTAATTCATGCTAGTTTTAAATTTTATAAAAACAAAATAAAAAATTAAATCAAACTGAACTATAAAAGATTGGTTTTGTTTAATTTGATTTTTTTTAATTTTTTTCAGTTGAACTAAATCAAAATACAAACATTTTTGTTAATCAATTCGGATGATTTTTTTCATTTAAAATTGAATCAAACCACACTGCGATCAGTTTGGATGATCTTTTCATTTAAAATCGTATCAAATCACACCGCGAACATTCCTATTATGATGCACAAGTACACTCTTGTATAGCTTAACTATTTACGTGGATTGTATTATTTATTGACTTCAAGTCAATAGCAATTAAATTGCATTATTTTTTAATACATTGATCAACAACTATTCCCACCCATGTTGAATTAAGGATGAATTCTTAATTAGTCTCAAGTTTGTTTCAGATTTTAGTACAATTAAATTTTATAAAATTAATTTTTAACCGTTGTATAAATATGATCATGATGTCTGTTTGAAATAATTTCAACTAATGATTTTATATTAGATGGAAAAATGATTCTGAATGCAAACCAAACATGGCCTTAACTAATATTTTGTAACACCTATGCACGGTAAGGAATTGTCAAAGGGATATCCGGTAACCCCAATACTAATGTGATATTGTTTAACAATCATATTAAATAATATTTGTCTCGGAGTATATCATTAAATAATATTTGCCGCTTTGTAAGAGAAGTCTTCATTGTTTACTCAATCTTCTTTCTTCTTTCTTCTTAGCAAAGTCGCTTGATTCTGAAGTCTTGAAAGCTTACGTAATAGAATGGACTAAGACACTAAATATAAATGGACAAAATCTGATGCCGACAACCGAAATAAGGGAAGGATATACAATGGCTATAAAAGCTAGTGGTAGTTGTTGATATCAGAACAAATTCGTATGTCAAACTTACATTTCTGATATATAGAGAAATAGAAGTTCAAGAAAATATAATGTGTGTATTATGAGAATGCCATAGAAAAGTTTTGGAAGGCTATAGAAAATTTATGCAATATGTTGCATCGGTATGGATATGAGAATTAGATACAATACAATACGTGAATATAATAATTAATTGCTTTAAAAAATCAAGATATGGGTATGATTAAAATAAATAAGTAAAATATAATTGTTTTTGAAAATTGTTTATATTTTATTTTTTATTTTTAATATAACTCTACTTTATATTAGTTTGTCATCTTTATCATATTTTTTAGTGTATAATAAAGATGTTAAGATTTAAATTTAAAAATTCATGCAAAATTTTCAATCCTCCATGTTTAGATTAACTCTGGTGAGTATCATCCTGATTATATTACTATTAGTTTTTTAGCTCTTAAAAATTTATTAAAGAATCTAATCATAATCAAATTTTAAAAAATGTTATATTTTAGTTATTATAACAATATTTTTATTATTCAAAGAAAATGTTTAATTTTTAAAATAATAATTTTTCTATATTATGCATCATTCATAGATTAAAAGATTAAAAAAGTTCTAAATATAATAAATAGCATTTTTATTATCGGTGTAATAATTTTTTAAACAATAAAATTTTAGTTATTAGTATTTTTTATTTATAACATTTTTATAATCTATATATTAGATGCATACTATAAAAAAATAATCGCTTTAAAAATTGCACAATTGAGATTTGATACTGAAGCATTTGAATAATATACGTACCGTATATCCGATAAGGATATGATACAGACATTTTCAATTTAGAACTATATGTATAGATAAAATATACACATTTGAATAAGTACACTATCAACCATGAGTTAGTTAAATAAAAATGTGCAGTTTGTGTGGCGCGGGTATTAACACGTGCTGGAATGAATAGAATCTCAATGGTCATTATTTACTGGAAGGGAAATAGTAAATGTAATAAAGGTGAAAAGGTTTCATATTTTTGTCTGTCTCAACGGTGTCCTCATCTCTCTCTATGGGTCGAGTCTAATTAGTCCCACCTTTGTTGCAAAGACATCATCACCAAATCAAGTAATTAGCACTTCTTTTTATATATTTTATTTACGTGGCAACAGCCACAATAAATATATATATATATATATATATATATATATATATATATGTTTGAATTGATTTATTTAGTTAAAAAAATATAATTATAATTAAAAAATTAAAATTAAAATTTTAATAATTTAAAAAAAAAAATTAAAAAGAGAATGAATAAAAAAAAATGTTACATCTTTAATTCTGTAAAAAAAAAGTGAATTCTCATAAAAATATAAGGGTCTGTTTACTTTGGTGGTTTTCTGTTTTCATTTTAAAAAAAATAAAAAATAGTATTAAAAATATATTTGGTTAACTATTGAAAATACGGTGGCAATTTGGTAATTGTTTTTAAATTTAATCCATTCCTTTCGTTAATCTATTCGATT
This sequence comes from Canavalia gladiata, assembly GCA_037954105.1. Classification (NCBI taxonomy): domain Eukaryota; kingdom Viridiplantae; phylum Streptophyta; class Magnoliopsida; order Fabales; family Fabaceae; genus Canavalia; species Canavalia gladiata. The sequence continues at coordinate 35,344,395 of CM075665.1, forward strand.
TTTCAATTGTCAAATGCTCTCGTGTGATTGTGAGATATGAGTTGCTTCCTCCCTTACTTCTATTTCTTCTGATATCTGTTTGTTTCACATGTAGTCTAATCATCATCACATTAGGAACTAACTTGCATACTTTTATTAATTTTATTTTTATTTTTTTTGGGTTGGATTTCACTTCTTTATGTTTGTGACTTTCTGTTGAAGTTTCCTTCATGGCTTTGTGAATGTTCATGCTCATGCCATTTTGATTTGGTTCAGTTCTTCTACTTTTTGACTGAACAAGAAAAACGGTAAACAAAAGCTACTTTTTCTTATTGCTTTTTGTAGTATCACCCATTGGTTTTCCAAACATATTTTCATTTTCTAGAAATAGAAAACAAGACACTAAAACAAACATATTTTCTATTTTCAGAAAATATGAAAATAAAAATAATTTTTAGAAAATTAAAATAGAAAATGAAAATAGAAAATATTTTCTGAAACCAAATGCCACCTAAGAAAGTTTTGATAAAATTTAAATAATGATTCTTTTCAAAAATCTTAAAAAGCACATAAACTTTTTTAAAAGAAAAAAATCTTAATTTTTATTATCATCAAAAATTTCTTCTTAAAAAAATTTATATAAGTATTTATAATAAAATTAAAATCTTAAATGTTTAGTAGCCATTAAGGTGCAGTTCACTAATATAATAAAATAAAAGTAAATAAATCTTAAAAAGGCTTAATAACCATTACGACCAAGTTTATTAACATAATAAACTAAATCTATATTATTATTAATTATTAGAGTAAACATAAAGTCCTAACTCAAAATACAAATGAAAAACGGATTGAGTTAAAATAAGTTAAATTTGGTTCTCTTCTTCTAATTTTTCATTTTGGGTAGAATGGACTGGTTGTTTTTTCTTCCATATCTTGGGTTGTTTTAAACATAATTATAACTATCTAATTTAAGGTCTCTGAATTTCTTTACCTTTGATCTTGCTATAGGATCTCCAAACTCTTGTAGGAGATCTTCCTTTCTATCTCTCTCATTCTTTATCATTATTCTTCTTGGTTTTCATCATCCTCTTTTTCTTTTAATGAATTTGTTCTTTAATTATAATCTTTATCATCTACATCGAAAGCACACAAGTCAGTAACATTAAAAGTTGTGCTCACCCTATACTTACTAGGCAAGTCAATTTTATAAGCATTATCATTGGTCTTTTATAACACTTGGAAAAGTCTATCTTCCCTTGGTTAGAGTTTTGATTTTCTTTGCGAGAGAAATTGTTCATTTCTTAGGTGGACCCAAATCTAATCTCTAGGTTCAAACATAACTTTCTTTTGTTTTTTATTGGCATTTTGATCATAACGTTCCATTTTCATTTCAATTTGAATCTTAACCTGTTCATGAAGCTTCTTTACATATTTAGCCTTTGATTTTCCATCTATATGCTCAAAAGAGGAATTGTTAGATAAAGGTAATAAATCAAGAGGAATTAGGGGGTTAAATCCATAAATAAAATCCAAAGAGGAATGTTGTGTAGTAGTATGAACCATCTTATTATAAGCAAATTCAACATGTGGCAAACAATCTTTCCAAGACTTAATATTTCTTTTAATGATAGCCCTAAGGAGAATGGGAGGATTTTGTTGACCACCTCGGTTTGAGGGTGACATGTAGTGGAGAAAAGAAGTTTTGTACCAAGTTTGTTCCATGGAGTCCTCCAAAAGTGACTAAGGAACTTGGTATCACAATATGAAACAATACTCCTTGGCATCCCATGAAATCCCATAGCTTCCTTGAAGAAGAAATTGGCTACGTGACAAGCATCATCAACCTTCTTGCAAGGTACAAAATGCACCATCTTTGAAAACCTGTCAACTATCATAAAAATTGAATTCTTCCCATTTTTAGTTTGTAGTAATCCTAAGATAAAGTCTATAGATAAATCCAAGGATGGTTAGGAATAGGTAAATGAGTATAAAGTCCATAAGGCATTACCTTAGATTTTCCCTTTTAAATATGATGCATTATTCACACAAAATTTCTGCGTATCATGCTTCATACGAGGCCAATAAAAATGCTCACGCAACACATCTAAAGTTTTTTGAACCCCAAAATGTGCCATTAAACCCCCTTCATGAACTTTAATATGAAAATCTCTTAGAGAATTTTTAGGAACACACAATCTATTATTTTTGAACAAATAGTCATTATGCTTATGAAATCTTTTGAGTCATTTTATTACAAGAAGTATATATGTGAAAGAACTCATTATCATGCACATACATTCCTTTAATATGTTCAAAACCAAGTAATTTATTTTAAAAAGTGGAAAGCAATGCATATCTTCTAGAGAGGGCATCCATTACCACATTTACATTTCCTTTTTTATGCTTGATGATATAAGAAATTTGTTCAAGGAACCCAACCTATTTGGCATGTCTCTTATTAAGTTTTCCTTATCCCTTCAAATACTTTAATGATTCATGATCACTGTGAATAACAAATTCTTTGGACAAAAGATAATGTTTCCATGTTTGTAATGCTCTAACAAGTGCATACAATTCTTTATCATAAGTTAGATATTTAATAATAGCTCTATTTAATTTTTCACTAAATATGTAATGGGATGACCCTCTTGAAGTAAAACTGTCTCAATACCCACATTAGATACATCACATTCGATTTTTAATGATTTGGAAAAAATAGGTAATGCAAGAATAAGTGCATGTGTAAGTTTGTCTTTAAGTGTTTTAAATGCATTTTCTTTTTTTTTTCCAACTTAAAGCCTACGATTTTTTTTTACAATTTTATGTAAGGATGTTGCTAATATGCTAAAATAAAATCTTTTACAAATTTTCTATTAAAGCTTGTCAATCCGTGGAAGCTCTTAAAACCACTCACAAGAGTTGGTTAATCTCTAATAGCCTTAACATTTTCTTCATTAACTTGTATGCCTTTTGAATCAATCACAAATCCAAGAAAAGTCACATGATCAATGAAAAACGTACATTTATCTAAGTTAGCATACAATTTTTCTTTCTTAAGGACAAACAAGACAGATTTGAGATGTGCAACATGCTTTCGAAAACTCTTAGAATAAATTAAAATATCATCAAAGTAGACAACTTCAAATTTTCCAAGAAATTCACGCAATACATGATTCATAAGTCTCATAAAAGTGTTAGGTGTATTAGTTAAACCAAATGACATTACCAACCATTCATACAATCTATATTTAGTTTTGAAAATAGTTTTTCATTCATCCCCTTCCTTTATTCTAATTTTATGGTACCCATTTTTCAAATCAATCTTAGAAAAAAACAAGCACCATTAAATCATCAAGTCTAGGGATAGTGTGTCTATATCTAACTGTTATGTTGTTAATGGCCCTACAATCTGTGCACATCCTCCACGATCCATTCTTTTTAGGTACCAAAATTACAGATACTGCACAAGGACTTAAACTCTCTCTAACCCATTCTTTTTCTAACAACTCCTCCACTTATTTTTGAATCTTTTTTGTCTCTTGAGGATTGCTTCTATATTCAGGCCTATTGAGTAAAGAAGCATCAGGAGTGAGATCTATTTGATGTTGTATTCCCCTTATTGGTGGTAAATCATGAGACACTTCTTTAGGAAAAACATCATTAAATTCATGCAAAATAGCAACATCACTAAATAAAGAGTTAGTATTAGAGTTTAAGTAAGAATCTTCACACAAAAGAAGGAATAAAGGCTCGCTAGCCAGATAAGCCCTCTTCACCTCACTTCTATTAGCAAATAAAATCTCCACTTTTCTCTCTTCCTTTTCCTCACCCTCTCTTTTCTTTTCTTTTCTCCCTTTCTTTCGAATTTTTTCCTCAAAATCAAGGGTTTTATTTTTGTCACTCTCTTTTTCTCGATCTTCTTACTCATTTTTTGTTTTCATTTTTGTTTGATCCTTATAAACTTCCATAGGGGATAACGGTACATGTGTTGTTTTGTGAGAATTATGGATAAAAAAGAATTTGCTAGAGTGCCCTTTGTGTTGATTACACTTATCAAACTTCCAAGATCTTCCAAGAAGGATGTGACCTGCCTCCATGGGAACAATATCACAAAGAAATTGATCTTCATACTTTCTAATGGAAAAATTAACCATCACTTGTTGATTCATCATCAATTCACCACTATTGATTAGCCATTGGAGCTTATATGGTCATAGATATGGTGTAATCTTTAGGTTCAATTTGGTGACCAATCGAGTGCTTGCCACGTTGGTGAAACTCCCTCCATCAATGATCATAGAGCACATATTTCCTTGGACAAGACAACAGGAATGGAAGATTTTTTCATGTTGGTTCTCCCTATGCTCCTTGTGTTGACTTCCCAATCATCTCTATTTGCACCACCAATAAATCTTCATTTGGTGCATATGTTTTACCATCATTTTCCTCTTCAGTTGGATAGGAGGAGGAAAAATCAATGTCGTCGCTAGTAATGCTTCCATTATCTTGTGTCATCATAATATTCTTATTTGGGCATTGGGATGCAATATGCCTTCTTCCTAAACATTTAAAGCATTTTATATCCTTACTTTAGAAGACGTAATTGTAGTAAAGATAGGCTTCTTAGTACTTGCAGTTTCCAAAGGGTTAGGAAACGAACCCTCCTTCTTTTGCTAATATATATATGGGAAGATTTATGTATATATAGGAAGAGTGCTCCACCATGTATTACTTGAGAAAGTAAAAGCATGAGTTACTAAATTGTGGTTACCTAAATTTGTTTTATTGTAAGAGAAAGTAAATATACATTTTTAAAAAGAGTTTGCTACTTGTTTTCAATCAACAACAAAATGACTCAATGGTGGATGGCATGTTCTACCATTTAAGGTTTGATGCAAGATAATCGAGTCTGTTTGAAGATAACATGTGAGATATCTCAATTGCTTGCCATAATATTATTCCATCATAGTGCCAAAGTTTAAACCATTGTGACTTTTAATTGATGAGGTAGGTAGTGGGATGTTACAACCTGTACTTCACCATTTGTATTTGGAACAACCAATCCAAAGTCTGTGTGTCCTCCACCTATCCATCCTGCATCAAAGTTTATTTTCAAGGTCCCTTCCAGTGGTGGTATCCAATCCACAACACACATTAAAGTTTTATTTAGTTGGATTTTGTCGTAACCATAATTACAATGAAATGACGAACTTGCTAAAATTTTAGAACAAATTTTATTAATTGTGGAGTCACCACTAAATTTTATTTTAAGGGAAAATATTTGGAAAAACCCTAACTTGAGGAAGAGTTCTAGGTTCGGGAGTTGGTTACAAGTAGGAAGGTATTAGGCACCCTACTTGCCTGTTCCAAAGAACGATATCCTTAAACTGAGTGTGTAATTTTGATATATTTTTTAAAAATTGTTTGATCCCTTTAAATAAAATAGAAATAAATAGGTTTGTGGGAAATAACATCACAGGACTTGATCTTGCTCCTATGTATTCCCTGGTGCAATGGGAAATTCAAGGCTACGTAGTTTTGGTTGAAGACTTGATCTTCAAAAAAATTGAGAGATATTTTGAAAGTGTTTTAAAAGTATTTAAAAAATTCTTAATCCATATATGCACAGGGTTCGAGACAAACGAAGGTTGTACTAGGACCTATATAATTTCTAAATATTGAACAGTAGGATATGCTACCAGTTCATATTTAGAGCTCATTGCGTAAGACAAAGTGTTCGAAAATGTATTTTGAAATTCACTTTTGAGAGTGATAGGGAGGATGGTTTTTAGATTTTTTCCCAGATCCACATATGCACAAAGTCTGAGGCAAACGAGGGTTGTACTGAGACTCATATGATTTCTAAATGTTGAATAGTAGGGTATGCTACCAGTTCACATCTAGAGCTTATTGCGTGAAATCCAGGATTATTTAAAATTATAGATGTATTTTGAAATCTTGATTTTTGAATGTTTTTCCAAATCCACTTATGCACAGAGTTTGAGGAAAACGAGGGTTGCACTAATACTCATATGATTTCTAAATGTTGAATAGTAGGGTATGCTACCAGTTCATATTTAAAGCTTATTGTGTAAAATACAGGATTAAAATCTTTGTTTTCAAAATCTAACTTTAAAGATTGCACTTAACAGATCATATATGAACAAAGAGTAGATTATACTAATTCTACAAACGGTTAGATTTTTGGAACCGGGGTTGAACTGGTCCTAGTTCACAACCACTGATTTTAAACTAGAAAAAAGAAATCTTCAAGATATGATTTGGAATGGTGAGAACCTGTAATGTAGAGCCATGCACTAGCCTGAAAGAGGTGTTTTTTTCAGCCTTCAGTTTGACACTTTGGATCTAGGGTCTGGTGATTGTCTTGTTTCAAGGATGCCCATAAGGAAAAGAATATTTTCAAAGTAAATTCATCCAAGTTTGGTTTCCTTTTGAAACTAACTGAGTATACTCTTAATGATTATATTTATGTAACTCCCTTTGAATTTGAGGACAAGATAGAGCCAGGAACTAAAAGCTTATGTTGTGTGCCAAGTGCTTCGAATCACTATCAAAAGGAAATAAAGCAAGATAAAGTAAAATCTGTATAATCCATAAAAGGGAAATGTGAAGTCAGAAAGCAGAATGGCATGTGCAATGACATAGTACCATCAGCAGTAGCCCTGCCAAAACTTGTTGATCCAGATCATGGAGTGATGGCCTAATAGCAACTTCTAGTTCAATGCTCTGCACTTGGTGTTAGAATTTGCATAATTATTCTTCCCACTGATTCTCTACCTAATCTGGTTTGAGTTGAGACTATGAATCTTGCCATCTTCTTTTTAGACCAGCTTGCTGCCAAATCTGATATGAGATGGGTGTTGGGGCAGCTCTCAAAGGATATGGCTCAAACCCAAGCTGAATTCTGCCATTTCTTATTAATCTTCTAGCCTGAACTTTCCCATTAGTTACTCCCAAAAATGGTACCAGATAGGTGCTGTGATAGTTTTTTGTAGCCTGAACATTAATAAGTCTTAGATTATTACAACAATATGAGGAATTTACAGGAGAAATATGCCATTGACTCTCCGACCGGGAACTAGCCTGGGACCTTTTTTTTCTCCCAACTTTCGTAGCTATTCTTCCAAAGGTTATTCTCATCTTGTCGGACCAACTCTGTCTCGACTTCATAACCATTGACATTGAACTTAAGATTAGGCTGCCCTATAAGGTTAGATGCCTCATTGATAGGAATGCCACTGATAAAAAATGCCAAATGGCTTGCAACTGCCTACTTTTGAAAGGAGGAATCTGAAACTGTAGCTGCCTCTGAAGTTATTGTATCTAGTTGAGTACTACCAGTTGCTGCAACAGGTGCCTTTTTATTAAGTGAGGTTTCAATCCTGTGTCTCCTATCTCTCTGTCTTCTTGTTTTATTATTTAATTTCCCTTTGCCTCTTTAAACTGCTTCTCCATAAAAACTTGTGTGATCTTTCTAGCACAAGTTTAATGTCTCTTAGTAGAAGCAACATTCATAGGATTGTCACAACCAGCAGTTTCATTATATGCATTAACCAGATCTTGGAATTCTTTGCTTAAGGTCAATAAATGATGATAAGGAGTAGCTTCTGAAATTTCCTGTCTAACATCAACAAAATAGAATCACATGTTGGGAAGAAATCAACTTGATGAGTCCTCAACTATCATATATAGAGGAAACACCACCATTTACCCCAAGGCATGTCTTTCAACTCAGATTTCATATCCACAACATTCGGCTTCATGTCACAAATTTAATGTCAATACCTGCTCCATTTCATCCCTTAATGCCTACAGTTTACAATTATCATCCCTGCCAAGTCTACTATTTCTAAGTTTTGTGTAGATACGACACAAAACATCACTACCAGGCACCACAGATGATTCCCCTTATTTATCCACATGAGTCATTGCCTCAAGTCCCAATTCAGGGCTTTGGTAATAGAAATTTTCACTATTAGAATGCCTGTTGGCCTTGCACTCCAGCTTGAGAGAACAGTTCCTTGATGAGCAACATCTAGGATCTTTTTGGTTGAATTCAACAGGTTCTGGAATAGATTGCATGGGACATGTTGCTAAGATCCTTTGATTGATCATTGGGCAACAGCCTAGGAGGACTAAGGACCTTAAACCTTAATTACTGTAACACTCAACTACAGTAGGGGTTGATTTTTCTTTACTAGCATAAAATTTGTAAGGAACCATATCTGATGTTGCATAAAATTCAGCTTGGATATTACTTTGCCAGATTATAGAGCCATAGAATGTAGCTTACTGTTTAGTTGAAGTAACAGGTTTAAGGTCCTGAGCCAGATACCAACTAAACTAAAGTTCTGAGAATATGCAACTTATGTAACTCTTACAATTGCTTCATATAACCACTCATTCTAATTTTATTACTACCCAATGATCATGTAATAATAATAATAATCATTTTCCTACATGCTACCCTCAATGATCATGCAAGGTAAATAGTTAAGAGAAGCATAAAGCACATTAGATTTGTTAAGTTAATAACTGGTTAGAAGCTTAGTACTATGATTAATCCTCAAAAATGCTTAGACTTTGTTATCTTATAGTTTTTCTAATTGGAGAATGGTACGATCACCTATTCCCCAACTAACTTAGAGATTAATAAAAGTAGCTAATTCTCATTAATCGATTAAGTGCAATAAAGAAACACAATTCGATAAAGAGTAATTAACTAATTCATAATGAAAATATATAATCAATCATAAAGACAAATGAATTTCAAATAGTCACATCACAAGCCCTATAAATTGGGGTTAGTTACATGTAGCAAAAGAGAACAAATAAGAATAAACTATCCTAACAAAATTATTCACAATCCTAATCTTAAGATAAGAAATACAAAATTGTAATGCTAGCAAGAATTACAAGAGCTCTGTAACTTTCACTATGAAGGAGGTTCCTTTTGTAGAGATCCTATGGGAAGATTCCAGAAGAAGAAATGAAATGGGAATAAGGAAAATGGAAATGGAAATGAAAAATGAGAAGAAAGATGTGCGTTAAAGGACATCTCAAAGTGTCGAGATGTGTTTTCCTTTTGTAGCAAGCCACCCTTTTCTAGGCGTATATTAAGGTTGCCTCCATTGCGAATCAAATTGACCTAAGTCACCTCTTAAGACATCATAGCTGCTCGAGATCACTTGCAATGTTATCAAGGCTGACTAATATAACATCCTAAAAATGAATACCATTTTTATGCTTAAGTGGTACACATGGTTGCATTTTCAGATTGTTACTTCATGGTGTGGAAACTTTAAAAAATAAGTATTGGTGAAAATATAGTTAAATTTATTTTTCTAAAAAAGAAGCACTTTGGTTGAACACTTTAATTGAAATTACGAGCCTCATCGTAGCAAAAAATGAACAATACATCCTTAAACTTGTTAGTTTATAATTGCATCCATGTTGCTTTCTTGGACTTGTTACTTATTTTGATTAGATAGATTCAATCATTTTTTTAATGTCTAGTATACACAACATGCGTACACATAAAACTCATTCATATACATACTAGTTTAAGTTAAGGCTTTAATGCCTTTACATGCTTAAATACATTTATATTTACTTCTACATATTAATTACTTAACATACATTCATCCCTCTAATTACAATATGTACAGTATGGATATGATGCAAATCTTCTTCTTCTTTAAGGAGGTCTCACATCCACTTTAAGTACGTGAATTCTTGCCATCATAAACAGCGTCAGGGGCATCCAGGAAGAAAATAATGGGAGTAGGGGTGAGAAACTAAGTTTCTTAATAGGATTCTACTTTAAGGTTAGCGATATCATTTTCATCCAAGCCACTTCAGTTTATTTGAAATCATGTTATGCATATAGGATATAATTTTAATTCGTTTTACAAAATCTTTAGTTGAAGCGGATTTCTTTTACAATTATAAAAACTAGCCTCTATCACAAGCATACAAGATACTTATTTTGATTTTTATACATCATAATTTATAGAAGTTCTATGGCTTTCAAATGGTAGGCCTTGTAGCCTCCATATATGCACAAGTCTTGTGACTTGACCTGGTAAAGATGTATGTTATTTATAATTCTTGTAACTCATATCATTTCATTTATGTTGCCTGTAACTCCTATCATTTTCTTTTAATTCATAGTTCATGCTCATTCTTAAGTCACCCTTTCTGGGACAATTTAATTGAAGACTTATTCATTCATACCTTATTCATAAACCATTCTGTTTCTTTAGTCAAACAATATCTTTTACTTCACACAAACTCTACCTTTTGTATGAGCTCGTTCCGGATGGTCGTTGCCATCATAATTTATAGAAGCCTTATGACTTTCATATGGTAGCCCTTGTGACCTCCATATCTGCACAAGTTATAACACCCTAAAAATGAATACCGATTTTACGCTTAAGTCGCTCATTCGGTTCTATTATTAGTTTGTTATCTCATGATGTGGAAATCTTTGGAAAATACTTACTAGAGAAAATACGATATTTTTTTAAAAACCATTTGTTATAAATGTGATCCTTGTTGATACATCGTACATGATAGTAAATAACTTATTGGACGTTCTTACACGCATACAGAATACTTTAATTACGTATCATGTGCTTTAATTCATTTTTCTCTAATCAATAGTAAACCATTGAACATAAAATATTCACATATTACACAAACATTATATAATTTTATAGTCCATTTACATACATATTAGAGTCTTAGGCACTAAGGCCTTTACATGACCTTTATTACACAACATAATGTTCATATCAAATTTACATACATATTTGCTACACATTATAATACATGAACTATACATAATCTAGCATATTACTACATACTAATATCTAGGATGTTCGCATCCAACTATTTACAAATATTTACATTATTGTTATGACCTTCCAAACTTTCTCTTTCTTGAAACAAAATTGTGGAATCAGTGAACCTCCCTAAGCCTAATAATGGAAACATTCCGGCCACACGCTATGGTCTAATGACATGATTGTCCCGTCAGGCATCTCCTGGTAAGCTTGGAATGGATATGACATCGGGTAAGGCGAGTTCCCTTGGGAGAACCATAGATGTGACGAATTATGGTAATGTGACGAGGAAGTCTCTCCTTCTGAAGAAGAGGATTCTTCACCAGTGGCTATTCGTTGCCTAAGATAGCCAGGAGGAGGTGGGAAGACTCCACTAAGGTGAAATGCTTCCAAAGGAATTGCAAACCCCGTTGTTAAAAAGTGTGGGCTCAATACCTCCGAGATGAATGGGTGTCCTAATGAGAAATAAATTCTAATGTTGGCTTGCGATGTGATTAAAAGATCGTGAAGGTTCATTGACTAGTCCATGTTGCAAATGTCGATGTACACCGTTGTTGTCGCAAAAGATATGGTTGTTGTCTAGGAAGAAAGTGGGAAGAAGGAGTGAGAAACTAGGTTTCTCAGCAAGTTTCTACTCTACATCTAGTTTTATCACTTTCATCCAAGCCACTTTAGTTTATTAGAAAAATCATGACAGCATACAACGTTGCTTTTAATCCTTCAAAAACTCTTATTAAAGTGCATTATTTTTATACAAAAAACAACCTTCATTACATAAACATATATCTATCTTAAACTTCATTAGTCTAGAATCACAATACAGATATTATTTGACTCACGTTTTATTCCATGCCTTATACATTGTCTCTTTCTTTTTCTATTCCACAAATTCGGGAAATTTTAATTCCTGTTCCACAACTTTGGGGAATTCTTCAGACATAAAAATATATTATAACAATTAAACAATATCTTCTCACTAGCTTTGCTACTCTACCTTTTATTCTTAAGGATTTGATCTTATTGCTAGATGGTCGTCACCATCTCATAATAGGTGAAGAACCCTTTTGTCTTCACAATAGAATGATTTTTGGAGAACCTTTTTATCTCCTGGGAGAACCCTTTTGTCTCCTCTTCATTACGACTTTGAGTGGCCCAATGCACACCCTTTGGTTCTAAGGGACTTGGGTTCAATTATTCTTCTCTTAAGAGTTGTTTTACACCAATTAGGCCTTATCTATTAGTTCATACCATCCTTCGAAATTTTTAAGGCTTTTCGCCTATACTTAGAGAAAGTGGTTGAATGCTCACTTTGAGCCCTTAAGGTCATCTTTTCAAAATTTCTTCTCACAAGACCTTTGTTCTATGATTTTGTGCACTTGTAGCACCATTAACACTTAAATCCATCCAGGCTTGTCCTTACTCCTTAGCTTGGGTCATGGTTAAGAAAAGTCATAAGTGTCTTATCAAATTTGTTCTAATTTTAGTCCCAAAATTACAACTTACTCTTAATAGATTTTAGATCTATATCCAAATCAAGTTTATGGGATTTATGGTATAATTTTTCAATGTCTTTTAAGTCTTTTAGTTTAAGGGTTCAGATCTGGACATCTTAGCACATAAATTCATAATATTAAGAAAATCATCAAGTTTCAAGCTTTAAGCATAAAAATCTTCAAGATAGTATTTTTCAAGGCAAATAAGTGTCGATCCACTAGATCTACTCCAAGATCTATCCATCTCATACCATGAACACTTCAAAAATTTTCTGCATGACTTCTCAAATATTCCCAAATCATTAAAATTGGGTTTTAAGAAATTTTAACCGAATAATTTTCTTCTAAGGTGGTTAAAAGCACTTTAATCCATCAAAACTCCACTTTAACTTTCAAAAATAACTAAAAATTGATAATGCTCATATTTAACCATTAAAAGTAAGTCTTTAGCTCTTGTTGTTTCAAACAAAATGAGATCCATGGATCTTAGAGAAAGAATCCACAAAAAGAAGAAAACAAATCATGAAAATTAATATTTAAAGCTTAAAAAGATTAGTAAAATCCTAATTGTTGAAGACTTTGTGATTGGTTTTTGGTAATGCTTTTTGGCTGAACTTGGTCCCCCTTTATTTCTCCACGAAGATCTCTCAGTGGTGGTGGTGGGGCTTGGGGATTAGGAGTTGATTTAACATAAACTTCAAAGATGGAAGCTTAGGCTTAAGGTGTAATTTTGAGGTTTTTTGGTTAGATTAAGCTTTGGAAAAATTTTGAGAGCTTTTCTAAATGTTTAGAGGTTAGAAACTGCAATAAATGAGCTTCCCCATGGCCCTTAGTGAATTTGGCCAAGTTAGTGTAGTTAGTGTAATTTTTTAGGGATTAATTTCCCACTTAAGGACATTTTGGTAATTTTATATGTAATTTTCATTTTCTAAAATAATTCTAAATATGAGGAATTATCTTTTTAGGATTATATTAGTGCTATCATGCTAAGTTTTTCACTAATCAAGTTTAACTTATCCTAAACATGGTTAATTTTAATTAAATAAGATTAATTAACCTTAACAATGGTTAAAGAAATCTTGTACATTTATTATTTTTGTCATTTATAAATTTAATGGTGTGATGACTCATATGGTGAGTCACCACCACATTTCCCACATGGGATTTTCGTGCAAGGGATGTGGGATCCACTTCTTATCTTTTGTTTTGCATTTTCTTACCATCCTGACCTTTTAAAAGTGTTTTCATAATTTTTCTCAACATTACCTAAAAAGTTCTCAAATTTTTCCTTCGACATTTCTAACACTTATTGGTTTATTCCAGAGTCATTCTAATGTCATTTGATATTTTTCTAGGAACAATTTAGCCCTTTGTAGAAAGTAGAACTTTCTAAGGGTGTTTTTGGAGTATTTTGAGGGTTTTTTCACCCTTTCTTTATTACTAATTTTTTTATCATGACTTTCAATCTTCCTCAATGTTTTTAATTCCTTTAGAATGTACTTTACCTTTTGTTTTATATTTTTCCTGCACCTTATTTGGGTTACCCTAGTGCAGGGACATTTTCATCATTTACTAAGAATTCTCTAATTTTCTTAGAGATTTGAGGGAAAAGTTTTATAATCATTTTTTTTTCTTAGTCATGCAACTCAAGCAACAAATTTGGGATATTACAATATTCCCACCCTTTTAAGAGAATTTTATCCTCAAAATCTGACCTATACATTGGTACGAATATTCTCATCACAAATCACACTCTCATGTTCATACTTTCCACACCAAAGGTGCGAACCTACTTCATAACTGCTATTTCTTCTCTCCTAGAATTTATACTGGTGTAAGACTCATAGTTAAGTATTTTTTTTAATCGTATTGTATTTAGTTCAATAAAGGTGATTGAGATCAAGATTATATCTTTGCAAGTGAGACACGTGAAAAATGTCATAGAAATTTACCAAGTCTGGCAAAAGGCCCACCTGAAAAACAATTGGGCTAAGTATTTTTAAGGATATTATGAGGTACCTATGAACCTATGACTTAACTTCTTATCCTTCTTGTCTCTCCCTAGGTCAAAGGTAGGTGATTGTCCCCCATTTGTTTACTCTCTTATAGAAACTTTTACTTAAGCATTAAGCTTGTCTTTTAAACAATGTGTGTCTACCTTTGAGTAGTCTAGGCTAATCTTAATGAATTAAATCTAGATCTCTAATTTTCTTCAAGGGAGATTATATGTTCCTCATGCCACTGCTCTTATTATTTTTCTTACGCTAAGCTTTTCCTTTCTTTATTTTCCATTTTTTTCCTTATAAGTCTTAAGGGTGTTTTCATTAGGCTTATTATTTAGGTCAAATGCCTTTTTATGTTTCATAAGTATAAAATTTATTAAAACTAACTTCAAATCCATTGGTTATTTCTCCATATCATTTCTTAGGGAAGGTGAACACATACATTTGAAAAGTTTAGAATCTTGTTTCCTAATTATCTTTACTAGGTTTAATGATACCTTTTTCACCAATCATGAATCTTGACTCATCTTTCTACACCCAGAAAGTTATTCCTTCCATACCATATCTTAAGAAGGTGAATTTATAAATCCCATAACTTGGACATTTTTCCCTATTCTTTAAAGTGTTAAGGTCTAATAATTTATCTTCTTAGAAAATCAATTCCATTCGTCCTTTTCCAGATCAAGTATTCATCTTTTCTTAGGCATAACATGGGAAGGAAAATGTCTATATTTTACAAGTCTAAAGTCATCGACACTTACTTACGAAGTCAGGGCCAATTTGATATCTTTCTTCCTTAAACAAACTTTGTTCGCTTTTATCATGTCCAAATGGCTATAGCTTATCAACTTTTTAACCTTTATGAATTCTAAATCCTTTCTTACTTGACTAAGGTGGCTAGGTTGAATGGTACTCATTTCCACTAAGCCTATTTTGATCTATGTTTCGCAAGTCCAGCAACTACTCCTTCCAATGTCATATTCTAAAATTTAAATGATTTATGGCTCAAGCCTTTACCTAAGGATCTCATAGGTTATATATTAAGTCTTTTGTCCTATAGGAATACTTTAGGATATTCTCTCACTATGAGGATTACCTCACGTCTTTATTCCGTCTCAGCTCCATTAATAAAAGATAAGATATGCTTACCTTTCATTCTTACTACTTCTTAGACTAAACAATTTCCAAAGAAATTCTATAGTTTGAAAAAATCATTAACATCAGGAGAAAAAGCAATAGATTATTCAAATAGTCAATATATACATGATTCCTAGAGAGTCAATCCATCCCTATAATTATATCCAGTTCAGTCAAAGGCAAATAGATAGAATCAAACTTCAAATATTCTATTAAGTAAGGAAAAAGAATAATTCAGATAACATAGGGAGATCTTTATCGATTTACCAATAAGAGTAGAAATCAATAAATCATATGAAATTCAGACAAAGATAGTCCAAGTCTTTTCATGCAATCATGAGAAATAAATGAATGCAGTCATGAGAAATACAAGGCACGACCGTGTTAAACTCATGTTCAATTTTAAAAATATGAATATGCACGACCATGTTGATCAAGTACGCTGATTAATTTATAAGTTTTAATTTGTAATATAGCTTGTGGTTATATTAAATCATGTTGGACATACTAAATACTGAGCATGCCCATGTAGAAATTTACTAATTAGAAAATGTTAGATTAAAGGCACGTGGCATTGAGTAGGGGAGAGAGAGTTGAATAAAAAAATTCAAAGGAAGGTAAACTGAGTAACATGTAAAGTTACCTTCTAAAGTTATTCGAAGGTTAGCACAACTATGCTAATTCATGCATATGGTCATGCTCATTTTCTCTCATTCTTTTTGGGATTCATTATATTTTATTTGTTTAAAAAATAGTTTAAATGAACATAAAAAGCATATTGCCTCTTGTAAATGCTTATTTTACATCACGATCCTAACGTACTTGCACCTAGTGGCTAAGTAGAGTCATGGGTGGTGATGTGTGGTTCTTCTGATGGCATAATGGTGTGCTCTTCATACGCACCCTTAGGTAATTAACAAAATTACAAGGGTAAAAAGTATTTGGGTGTTTTAATGAGGTTACAACTTTAAACATCCTTTCCTCATGATCAAGCCTCATAGTGAGCTTCTCTTGTTGCACATCAATCATGTCTTTCCTAGTGGCCAAGTAGAATCTTCTCAAGATTAGTGGTATCTCCTCATCTTCCACCATGTTGAGCACAACAAAGTCACTAGGAAAGAAGAACTTATCCACTTTTACCAAAACATCCTCCATTATCCCTATTAGATATGTGATAGACCTATCTGCAAGTTTTTAAGAGATGGTGGTAAGTTTGAACTCATTCATGCCCGATCTTCTAAAAATAGATAAAGGCATTAAATTAACAATAGTGTCTAAGTCAGACAAAGCTTTATAAAAATAAGATTTACCAATAGTACAAGGTATAACGAAACTCCTTAAATCCTCAAGATTTGGTGGTAATTTCTATAGAGGGATGGGGAAGCACTCCTCGTTACGCTTGATGGTCATGTATTCCTCAAGCTTCTTTTTATTGCCCAAAATATCCTTTATGAAATTTGCGTACTTGGGCATTTGGGAAATAACCTCAACAAAAGGGTGATTAATCCTTAGTTACTTTAGGATATTTAGAAATTTGGCAAATTGAGAATCATCTTTATCTCCCTTTAACCTTTTAGGGAAGGGTATTCTTAGTTAGTAAGGCTTCACATGAGGTCTCTTTGGAGCCCTTTTATTGTCTCATCAACTTTCTTCCTCTTTTCTTTCGCACTCCCATCAATGAGAGTTGCAAGGTTGTCAGCAACTTTTGGATGGCCATTACTAACCATGTCTTTCTTCTCCTTCTTTTCCCTCATATGCATCTTTAACTCTTTCCCAATCCTTAGAATTATTTTGTTGGCTTGCTCATTTGGGTTCACCTTAGGCTGGCTGGGGAAGGTCCCAAATGCTCATTGTGATAAAAGGTTAAGGATTTGTCCCATCTAGTTCTCCATGTTCTATAACTAAGATATATATATATATATATATATATATATATATATACATATATGTCTCTATGTTCTAGAGCTATGCCTCCATGTTTTGGAATCATGGTTTCGTAGGAGTTTGTTTTTTCAACTCTTTCCTATAACCTCCTTGATTATAGATATGAGGGAGTTAGTAAATTTTTTGAACATTATTAGAAAAATTATTACCTTGATGCCATCCCCAAAAGAGATTGAAGTGATTATTCTAAGTGAGGTTATATGTATTTCTCACAAAGTTAGACTCTTCATTTTGTTAAGCCATATAAGCTTCAATAGCACATCCTTCATCATTATGGCTTATGTTTGCATAAGTGCCTCTATCTTTTTATTGAAGGCCTTTTTCTAATCGGCTACCATAGTAGTATGATCCACTTGGTATATTCCTGCCAATTGAGAGTCATTATTCTTTATATGTCTGTTTGTAAATCACCATTAGTTACTGTTAGTAGTCAAGTTTCCTATGATCTCCTATTGTCCTCTAGGGAGTTGTGTAGGATACCTTCGTCAGAAGTTGCATCTATAACAACTCTATTGGCATAGAAAATGATATTGTAGAAGATCTGCATAAGATGGAGTATTTGGTACCCATGACGTGGACACCTCTAGAGAAGGCTCTAGAATCGGTCCCAAACCTTATACAAGAACTCGTTCTCAAACTAGGTAACGTTAGTGATCTCCATTATAATCCTAGACTATATGGACTATGAAAAATATTGCGTAAAAAATAGATGTTATAATTGCTCCCAAGTAGTAATGAATGTCTTCATCAAAGAGTTCAACTGATCGTTCATCTTCTCCATAATGGAAAAGGGGAATAATTTTAGTTTTGGACATCCTACATAACACTATTTATTGAAGGTCCTTCGAGGTCGTCCCTCTAAATTGAAGAAAAGTCTAAATCATATTGATAAGGGCAGACTTTAATTTAAAGTTTCAAACATTTGCTAATGTTAGGATAAATATGCTTCTCCTTAAGCCCTCATCGCTAGGGATCATGTAATCTAACAATGTCCTATGTCCTTGAATTATCATCTTTCTTGCTTTGGATTCTGCCTCTAAGTTGTTGTTTCTACATAAGGATATGATTAAAATTTTTAAATTTTACTTTTTTTTAGAATTTTTCTTTTTAAATAATATGTATATACAAATCTCAAACAATAAAAATTTAAACTTCTAAGATTGTTGGGAAATAATCCTCAGCAACAATACCAAAAACTTGATGTGTGCAAAGTTGAGTGTAAAAATCATACGCCAAGTGTTACCCATGAATAAGTATACTCGTCAGTATAGAAAGGAGGTATTTTAGATTCCTAGTGTTGACCCCATAAAAAATATGCAATAGTCTATGGAAGAAGTTTAAATCTTGATTTTTGAGTTCCAAAAGAAGTGTTTGATGTAAGTGAAAGAAATGAGAATATGAAGACAAGTTTAAAGAAAAATAAAAGGCAAAGAATACAAGTGCGAATTATGAATAAATATGAGACTTTAGATCCTCTTATGATTTTATCTATTTTTATCCCTAAATTATCTTAAGAATGATTTAAATATCAATTGTTAACCACCTATTCTAATGTCATTACTATCCAATGATCATACAATACTAATATTTTTTTTCGCTAAATACTATCCCTAATGATCATGCAAGGTAAATTGTTAAGAGAAGCATAAAGCACCTTGAATTTGTTAAGTTAATAACTGGTTAGAAGCCTAAGATTCGATCCTCCAAAACCCTTAGCCTTAATTACCTTATAGTTCCGTCAATTAGGAAATGGTACGATCGCTTACTCCATAACCAACTTAGAGATTAGCAAAAGTAGCTAATTTTCATTAATGGATTAAGTGAAACAAAGAAACAACAATTGGATAAAGAGTCATGCAATCATTCATAATAAAAACATATAATTTCATAAAGACAAATGAGATTCAAATAGTTACATGACAAGGTTCACCAAAGTCTCATAAATTTGAATTAGTTACACATAACAAAAGAGAACAAATTATCTTAGTAAAATTATCCTCCTAATCATAAGATAAGAAATACAAAATCATAGTACTAACAAGAGACTCTGTAATTTACAATGTGAAGAAGGTTCCTTCCACCAAGATCCTAGGGAATGGCGGAAGAAGGAATGAAATGAGAATGGGGGAAATGGAAATGAGAAGAAAGAGGTGTGTTGGAGGACCTCTGGAAGTGTTGGTAAGTGTTTTCCTTCCGTAACGAACCTCTCTTTTATAGATGTTGATTAGAGCTATCTTTATTATGAATTAGATTGACCTAAGTCGTCTTATGAGCCATCATGACTGTTCTGGATCAACTTTAGTGTCAGGGCTGATTGGGATCTTTTCACGTGTCATTAGGATTGATGCCTTTCAAGATTACCACAACTATGCTTAGGTTTGTACAATTGTGTTTTATCCCTCTACCACTCTTTCATATTTTTATCCTTTTGCTCAAATTTTAACCTAAAATTCATTTAGTTTTTGATTCTCTACTTATGTAACTATTCCTACAAAAATAAGAAAACTTAGATGAAATTATGATCGAATAATCATTAGTCACGCAATAATTATAACTAATTTTCTATAAGTAAATTAATAAAATATTAGTTTATAAAAAAATTAAAAAAATATCATAAATATGTGATATTTTTTTTATAATTAAAATATATATTTATCCATCCTATAATGTATATGAATTTGTCATAAAAAAGGATTATTTTTAAAAATTATAAGAATAAAAATTAATAATAAATTTTTAAAAGTTAAAGTAAAATTTAATCATATTTATAAAAATTAAAAATATATTTTATTTAATTTTAAATTATTTAAAAATAAATGTTATTAAGATAACAATTATACTATTTTTTGAAAAAAATGCTCATAAATATTTTTATAGTATTTCTTAAATATTAAAAAAATAAAAGCAAAGATTTCTATATTTTTAACGTGCATGTTGAATTTATTTATTATAAAGTATATTTTTACTTTGTAAAAAAATTTAGAAGCAAACTATAATTTATATATGAAAAGAAATTTATAAACATGCTACACGTGTTTACATTTTCATAAATAATTTTACTTTTTAATTTTTTAACAAATATATCTTAAAATAAAGTAAACAATTTTTTTTTTACGTTTTGGTGATTTTCAATTTTTAATTTTAAAAATTTTGAAATATTAAATTAAATTTTAAAAATTATTATAAAAACAAATTAAATAATCTTATTCTATTATATTATTATAAATTTATAAAAATACTTAAATAAAAACTTAATTTAAAATTTAAATTTTATTAAAATAATATAAATTTAAAATTTTAAAAATAATAATTAAATAATAATAAAAATATAATATAATTATTATTATTATTATATTGATAATAATTATAATCGTAAAAATAATAATAATAAAAATATTAGTACTATTTATGAAATAATAATAATAATAGGATGATTATAATATAAAAAATTATATAATGATAATAATAATGATAGTAACAATAATAAAAATAAAAATAGTATTGATAAAATAATGATAATCATATAATGATTATTATATAAAAATATTATATAATTATATATATTTTTAATTAAATATTATTTAATTGTTAATAGTTAAGATAAATAATTTTATATATCATAATATTTTTTATATTATTTAATATTTATTTTATATAAAAAATAAAATATATTTTAATATATTATAAATATTTATATAATATAAAATAATATTATAATATTATACATTTTATATAATTTATATATTAAATAATATTATTTATTTTATTTTTAATATATAAAAATTTAGAAAATAAAAAAAATAATTTTTTTAAAAATAATAAAAAATAAATTATTATCATTGTAGTAAAAAATAAAATAATAATAATAATTATGATAATAATAAGAATTATAGTTATAATATAGTTATAATAGTATTTTGGTAATGGAGATAATTATTTAATAGTAATTATGATGGTAATAATTATAATAATAATAGAATTTGATAAATTGAAAAATAGTATTTTTAAAATTATTATAAAAATATATTAAAAATTAATTTAAAACTATTTTTATCAAATAATTTTTTTAAAAATTAATTTAAAATTAAAAACTTAAAACTTACAGTCAATTAAAAAAATGTTATCTTCTTTCAACAAGCAAATAATCGTTCAAAAAATTAAAATTATAATATACTTTAAAATAAAAATAATAATATTAAAGCCACCTAATTAAGATTACTGTAAACTCTTTTCGCAAAACATTTTCAAAACGCGCGACCTAAATCGCTAAATATGTCTAATAATTTTTCACTAGGAAAAAAAAAAAAAACACAGTACAAACTGAGGTTTATAAAGCCTCCCCTTTCCCGCCACAACGGTATGATGAGTTTGCTGTGCCCTTTCTACGCAGCAGCATAACACTTGAGAAGGTTGAAGGCGCAGATAGTGAAGGATGCTTTGGGTGGATAAATATCGTCCCAAAACCCTCGACCAGGTTATGGTCCACTCCGACATCGCTCACAATCTCAAGAAATTGGTACTCTCTCCTCCCTCTGTTGCTCTTTCTTTATCTAATCAACCTCTTTATTTTTTTATTTTTATTTTTGATTTTCATGTTTTTCTCTCCGTTTTTGTGATTCTGGTATTTCAGGTAACGGAGCAGGATTGCCCCCATTTACTATTCTACGGCCCATCTGGGTCTGGCAAGAAAACCCTAATCATGGCTCTTCTCCGCCAAATGTTCGGACACAGTGCCGAAAAGGTTCTCTTTTTATTTTTCCTTTTATTTTAATTTTCTATTTTTTATTCTCATCAGCTTTGAGTGTGTTTGTCTTACTGGAGAAACGAAAATGGAAAAAAAAAAGTATATTCGGGTAATGTAGTTTATTTTTTTCTTGGTGCCCTCATTTTGATTCCTTTTTAAACTGGCTTTGTTGATGTTGCAGGTGAAGTTGGAAAATAGGACGTGGAAAGTGGATGTAAGCTTCTTCGATCTTTATGCTGTTGTGACTTATAAGAAATCTTCTCAGGCTGTTATGGTTTAGGAGTTGAGGCTTTTATGATTTTAATGGTACCCTTTTGCAATTAGTGGCTGCTGACAACTAAGAGGTTCCGATTCCTTGATGCAAAGAAAGGGTGCCAAAGAAACCTGCTTGATATCAACATATCACGCCACTAATATGTTTTTACAATGTTTATTATATTTATTTTAAAAGAAAGAAATATTTGTCATGGAACCGAGCTATTTTAACTGTAGGACATGACTTTGACAATAATGAATGCCTTCAATATACCGCACACTGACATTTCTCTAGATTCTTTTTGGTTTAGAAAATTTCATGCCCTCTTCCTCTAGGGGTCTGACATATGCTCTACTCTATGTGTAGTAAACTGACTCTTTGGTGCTTTATTTTTAGTTATTTGTTTTTATTTTGAAGTGCTTGAGAACTGGTTTCAGGCTGGGAGTAGATCAATTGATTTAGAGTTGACAACATTATCGAGTGCCAATCACATTGAAATGAGCCCAAGTGATGCAGGCTTTCAGGATAGATACATTGTTCAGGAAATAATCAAAGAAATGGCTAAGAATAGACCCATTGATACTAAGGGGAAAAAAGGATTTAAAGGTAACTGGCAATCTTTGTTTTTAACCTTCACAAGTGTTTTTTATGAGCAAACAAAAGGCACCTTTGCATGGTTAAATAGTTTGGAGTTTTTTGCTCATTCAAGTGCTGTCTTTCATTTCTTATCTGTGATGTGAAACACTTTCTCTTTGATTGTGGAGATTGCTGTTTTATCTGGTTGTGTCTAATTTACTTATATAATGTGTTCCACTTCTTTTTTTTCTGTTCCTATTTTCTTTTTGCCTAATGTTAAATGAGTAATCTCTCCACCCTGGCATGATGAACTACAAACATTCACCTTTACTTTTTGATGTTTGCTAGCTGATGTTTAATTTTATTCTGTATCAGTACTTGTGCTCAATGATGTTGATAAGCTCTCTAGAGAAGCCCAACATTCTCTCCGCAGAACGATGGAGAAATACAGTGCTTATTGCCGATTGATTCTGTGCTGCAATAGTTCTTCAAGAGTCACAGAAGCAATCCGCTCTCGTTGTCTAAATGTACGAATAAACGCACCAAGTGAAGAACAGGTAATTAAATTTTTAATGCATACTGCTGTGGCTTAGGAAGGTAAGGAGTCTGTTGCCTTTGTGTGTCTGTGCTTAAGTTTCTACAAGAAAAACCAATTTTCCAGCATTGAGATGACTGATTTTCTTTGATATGGTTGTGAGTAGAAGTATTTTTTATAGTTTTCCGTATTATTATTTGCTAGTTAATCAGTTCCAATAGATGAATGAATAATGATGTTCTACCAGGTTGCTTGTTCTTGTTGCAAGCATTATAGTAGGTTGGATTCATAGTTCTTTTTTTTATTTTTGTTAGACATTATTCCATTTCAAGATATATGATAATTTTCTGATTAAGAAAGTTGGGGAGGAATTTGAGTTTTATATTATAGATTATAGAATGCTTGTATAAATATATTGCAGGACTGCAACATTAATTTCTGAAACTTTAGTTGTAGGTTCTCCACTAAGAAATTTATGTATGCTTAATTATCAAACTGGGCAAAAACTTTCGTTGGTAATAATTATGATTAGGCCAGATACAGGAAAACTATGAAAACCTGGATTAACCATAATTAGGTTGTTTATCTATGATCTATTTTCCTTTTTTTGTTCCCTGTCTCTTTAAATGGTATGCTTAAGGCATTCAAAGACTCATGGGCTTTATGATATAATATGCAATATATTAGTATCTATCAGAATATTATTATATATAATATATGTTGATCTTGTTCAATTTACCCATTCTCTTTGTTGAAATTCATTTTTATTGACTATTTGAAAATCTATATGTTAGATTGTTGAAGTTTTAGAGTTCATTGGTAAGAAAGAAGGGCTGCAACTTCCTCCTGGTTTTGCTGCTCGTATTGCAGAGAAAACAAATCGGAATTTAAGGAGGGCCATATTGTCATTTGAGACTTGTCATGTCCAACAGTAAGCTCCATAAGCTTCCAGTTCATTAATGGAGGCAAAACTTCAGACGTTCTTCTACTTCTCAAAGCCTTGCTATAAGGCACAACTAGTCAACTACTAACTGCTATCTCTTTTGTATATTGTTGCATATGTTACTTGCAGATATCCTTTCACTAACAAACAAACAATTCCTCCTATGGATTGGGAAGAATATATTTCCGAAATTGCATCTGACATAATGAAGGAACAGAGCCCGAAAAGGTTTGCTTTTGATACAGTTAACCTTGTCTGATTTTTCATGATAAATTGAAACTTTTATTGAACCTTGAAATTCACCAGGGGTGTGGATCACCTACCCAATTGCATAGTCCACTAATTTCATGTTTTAGTTAATTACATATTTAGTTATCTGAATGACTGATGTGGTGTGCAATGCATTTTAAATCTCTCCTCTGTCTCATATGCCTTAGGTTGTTTCAAGTTAGAGGAAAGCTGTATGAGCTGCTGATCAATTGCATTCCTCCTGAGATCATTTTGAAGGTACATGTGTTCCTTTACAATGTCCCCCTTTGTAATCCCCCCCCCCCTCCCCTCCCCCTTTTTTTAATACATGACTTTGATGTTATATTTGTTGGCTCAGAGGCTTCTATATGAACTATTGAGGAAATTGGATGCAGAGCTAAAGCATGAAGTATGTCATTGGGCTGCATATTATGTAAGTGTTTTATCAGTATTATATTTCACATCAGCAGGTGGAATTGATATGGTAATATCTTCTCCATGAGTTCAGGCCTCCATTATATTTTGTCATGAATTTGTTAACCTAAGCAAAGATTTTCTTCTGTGTGGTTCTGACATACTTTGGTGTATAAGCATTCATCTAATATCCACTTTATATGTTTTTTCCTTGTTATATTCCTCATCAATCATTTGCTTGGAATTAGCTGCATTGATGGCTTAAGATTTATCTAGCCATTTTCCTCTTATTTTCCAAAGTGGATCTTGATTCTTTTTTCCCTTCATTGAACCAGGAACATAGGATGCGTCTTGGACAGAAGGCTATTTTTCATATCGAAGGTATTTTGACCTGATTGTGTGTGGTAGTCAGATTGCAATAGGTTTGAGCCAAGAATTAACAATGAGTAGAATTTTATTGATACAAATCCTAATTCCCAATCTGTTCCATGAGTCCAGAATAGGAAATGGGACAAGATTGTACAAGAGAAATGACTGCAGCATACCCAGGATATTTGACAGTCCTGGTCCCTCCTAATATATTTCCAATTATCTCGTTATGCTTTGTTTAAATGGTGTGTGAAAATAGGAAGGAAAAAAGAGGATGAGAAATAGAGTAGAAATAGGAGGCAAAAAATGAATTGTTTGGATCGATAAAAATAAGAAGAAAAGAAAAGGAGAATAAGTTCCTTTTGTTTGGATGAGTGGAAAGAAAATAATTTGAACAATTAAAAACAACAAAATATCTTCCCTCATTTTCACAAATGTTGGGGGAGGGGGGGGGGGGGGGAATAAAAATGTAGTGGGCTACATGGAAATAACTTCCTAACTCCTATTTTCATGTGCATCCAAACATCGGAAAACATTTCCATTCTCTTGATAGATATACATAGTTAGTCATAATCAGATTAGTTAGTTGTTAATCTAGACCGTTTGTCTATAAAAAGTAGGAGAGGTTAATGGAGAGGGCATCTGGTCATTTGAAGAGGAATTTAGGGCCTTTTTGACATTGGAAGGTACAGACCCTCCAAGTTCTTGATAAGTTATCCCTATTTCTTCTTGATAAGATACCTGCTTTCTTACACTTCTCTATTTCTGTCCTCTCTTTCTTTTATTTCTATTTTCTATCAGACAAACAAAGTGTTAGTTCCCCTTTCCTTCTCTAATCTTTTTATATCTCAACTAACCCACTAACTATTGAGTTTGTTATCTTTTCAGTTAGTGGTTATGATCCTCTGTTGCTCTATTTCTTCTCCTTTCACATACCCTCCTAATTGGAGGTCTGCTATTAATTCCCCTTTAGAGACCTTGTGCCTGAGGTGGAAGTCAGGAACTCTTGAATGCTGGTTGCAGATTCCCAACTGTTCTCTCAATCCAGGAGCTGTAAGCATTTGATCAGTACTTCCAAACCATCCTGAGAATCCACTCTTAAAGTTAACATTTGTTCTGGTTGGATTCTAATTTGGAAAGTACTGGGGGTTGAGGCTAGGGCTGTATCTGTGTGGCTACTGAATTTTTTAATAATGAGACTAGTAAAACATGGTGACTGCAGTTGGTCTCACACTGTTGCAACCTGTATGCCACCTCTCCAACTTTGGTAGACACTTGGTAAAGGCCCTAGAATCTAGGACAGCTTAGCATTTGGACACTTAGCTAGAAATTTCTACTCCTAGGGCTGTAGCTTGAGGTAAACCCAATTGGCAACCTAATATACAACATAACAAATGGTGTTGTTGGCCTAAGATTGTGACTGATCTTGTGCTTTGAGCAAATTACTCCTTAGCTCTCCCAACATGTCATCTGTCTATTGGGTGAACATATTCATCTCCTCAAGCTTAGAGGGAATTGTGGTTCCCTTCATAAGTAATGGGGGATCATGCTCATAAAGGGCCTTAAAATGGATTCATCTTAGTAGCACTGCTATAATTTCTGTTGAACCAAAATTCTGCCCAACATAACCAATAATTTGAATAAGATTCTAGATAGCAGTTGACAACCTTTGTTTGGCCATTTGTTTAGTAGTGATATGCCAAACTAAATTTCAACTGGTTGTCTGCATTCTTAAACAATTCTTTCCAAAATTTAGTCACAAATTTGGGCCCTATTAGTGACAAGGGAAGAAGGGAAACCATGCAACCTCATGATTTCTTTAAGGAAACACTGGTTACCTTGCTGTAAAAGGATGACTCTAGGCAATGAACTGCACATATTTTTTCAATGTCCACTACCACCAATATGGTGTCCTTACCCATAATGTGAAGCAATCCTCCTATAATTTCAATGGAGATGGAACTTGTCAAGAAATCAGTAAAGGTTGCAATAATCCTGCTGGAGATACTGTCTCATGCTTTTTTCTTTGCCAAGTGTCACAGCTAGCTATATAATCATGGATGTCCTTTCTGCCTTCCCAATGTAGTATACCTACCAGTTGTTTGTAGGTCTTGAAGAAACTTGAATGTCCCCTCTATAGGGGAATTATGAAACTATGATAGAATGGCCTGAAATTTTAGGAAACTGAGGTACCATCAACTTGCCTTTATACAACAGTCTCTTCCCTTTCAATTGATAGCCCTTGTGTGACTGAGTATCAGCCGGAAAATCATGTATGATGCCTTGTAAAGATGTATCCTTCTGGACAACATCCTCCCAATCTTCCTATTCATTTAGTTTCAAAATTGTGATGGCTGCGAATGTAGCTCTTTGGAGAGCGTTGAGTGTTGAATGCCTGTTCTCTCCCCCAAGCCTATATTGGTTGCAAAATCATATCCAATTAGTTTAGAACCTCATCTGATCCAACCCTTCCTATCCAATAAAGTGACTCTTGAATAGACTTTGCCTCCTTTTTTGCACTGCCTGTATGATAGATATAATTTCTATTGAACAAAGGGAAATCACATTAACACTAAAATACAGATAATAAACACAGATGTATCTGATTCCCTTTCTTTGTAACTAACCTTTTATTCCCACATGCCATACCCATTACACATTCCCTCTCCTAATTATGCTTG
This sequence comes from Canavalia gladiata, assembly GCA_037954105.1. Taxonomy (NCBI): domain Eukaryota; kingdom Viridiplantae; phylum Streptophyta; class Magnoliopsida; order Fabales; family Fabaceae; genus Canavalia; species Canavalia gladiata. Next base: position 35,372,586 of record CM075665.1, read on the forward strand.
GGCCCTAGGTTTGGGCCTACAAGAATACATTTGTCTCTAATGCAGGAAATTTATCCTCTAATGCTGCTCTCCTCTTGCCACAGCTCTTCAATAGGCTTAGACTACCACAGAATTAGCTACACTGTCACTTTCTGTCCTTGCCTGTTTTTCTCGTCTGTAGCCAAGATCATGTCTGGTTCAACTAGCACTAGATCTATTTCTAACCGTGAAAACGAATAGCCTCTGCTGGATGGTTGCCAAGGGCCTTCTTAAGTTCTCCTTTTAACTTTATAGTTTTTGAGAGTTCAGCATCTGGAAGGCTCACTCTTGCATCTACAACTTGACAAACCATTTCCTACTCCACATCTCCTTTGTTTTCTTCTATCAATGCCACTTGAGGAACATAAGATTCTTTACCTTCCCAAATTTGTAATTTCAAATGTTGGTTAGGGAATTGATGGGTTGGGCTATAGTGCTGCCCACATTTAAGGCACAGACCCTTATTTTTTCCCTCCATTAGTTCCTGCTATGAGAGGTTATGAGATTCATTACTCCTCCCTGAAATGCTGTTTGGGTACTTGCTCTGGTTGCCCTTGAATTTGATGGGAAAGTTGGCTATGCTTAGATGCATTATTTAATGAATTTTGCAATGCTCCAGCTATTGAGTTTGAGGAACAGGTAACCGTGTCAATCGGTTGGATTCTAATGGATTTTGCTTGTACCGGCTTCTGCTCCAATTTCCTAGCTAAGGAAATCATCATACAAACAATCTCCCCAAAGGTCTCTCGATCAAGCACCAATTGATAGAAATAATTTCTATTGAGCAAAGGGAGGTTGCATTAGCACCTAAATATACGAGCAAAGTGCTCCTAACCGAGGAAGGAAATTCCTTAGCCCCAAGCTGTTATCTGTGAAAAACAAAAGGATACCTTCTTCCGTAACTAACCTTTCATTCTCACATACCCACTACACACCTGTTACCATTCTCTCTCCTAATTAAACTTAGGCCTTAGGTTTGGGAATACAAGAATATCCTTGCAGGGCCCTAGGTTGCACTGATCTGTCACCACACCATATCCATTAATTCTCCCTCAGACATTTGTTTTGAGCCCTCTGACAGAGTCTGGCTCCAAGAGGTAAGTGGTCTGCCCTCCTGCATGAGCACAGCCTCTAATCCTTTATTAGATGCATCAATTTCTACCACAAAATGTTTAAGACAAGTCCAGTATGGCAAACTGGTTACTACATGCTTTTACTCAAGTTTTTTGAGCCTCTTCATCCCACTTGAAATTATCCTTCTTGAGCAACCGGGTGAAATGTTTAGTTATGATGCCAAATCCTTTCAACTCCAAAACGCCTTTCAATCCCTTTGTCTTTAGGTGCTGACCACAGCGGCATGGTTTCTATTTTGTTGAGATCACCTACCTCATCTTATAAGAGATTCTATGTCCGAAATGCTCCATACTGGTCTAGCCAAAATTACATTGAGCCAACAATTAAGAAATAAGTAGAATTTTATTGGTACGAACCCTAATTCCCAACCTGTCCCTATGTGTCCAGAATAGGAATTAGAAGATTGTACAAGAGAAATGAATGAAGAATACCCTGGATTTTCTGAGAGTCCTGGTCCCTCCTAAATTCTAATTACCTCCTTGATTCTGCTTTCCCTCTATAATCTATTTATATCTCAACCAACCCACTAATGCTGAGTTGTTATCTTTTCTGTTATTGGTTATGATCCTCTGTTGTTTTTTTCTACTCCTTCGGTACACTAGTAATTGGAGGTCTCCTATCAGATTGACAGTTAACATCTTTGTGGCTGAGCAGTGCGAATTCTTTTATAGACCTTGTTTATATTTACTGAGGACTCTTAACTCACAATCTGTTTAAAGCAATAATGCGTTTATACAAAGTGACTATAGATTGTGATACGAACTGGATCTGTAGATAAGTTGCTTGCTGACTACCTTATTTTTTTTCTTTTGTTTTTGTATGTTTACATTGGCAGCATTTGTGGCTAAGTTCATGAGCATTTATAAATCCTTTCTGATCGCAACATTTGGCTGAAGGTCGGATGATGGGTCGTTTTGCCGTACAATGTGTTAAATGAATTATGTAGTGGATATAGATTCATACCTATTGGAGTTATTATCTCTTGTTGCCTACTTAAGGTTTTCCCATCATGTATGCATACAATTATGCCAGAATTCTGATGTTTTGGTTTGTAAAGGTGTTATGCTTTCTTAAATTTGCGTAGACTTTGCATGAGCCCCCAGCATCCCGTCATCTCCGGTTAGAAGGCGAACTAATAATATTAATAAGCTGAAGTTTAATTCTTAAAACACTGTATTTTTTATAAAAAGAATTAGGCATGAATTTAATTTTGGATAGACTATTTAATTGACTTCATGATTTAAATTTGACTTAAATGACGAATGAAATTTGTTCGCTGATGCAATTAATTTTTCAGAGTGAGCTGTGACCTAAGTCAAATTTTAGGTGCCAAGACATCAATTTACTCATAATATTGGACTGATTAGTTAAAACACTTTATTCAGCCGAAATTACGTATTATACTAAAATAACTATGTACATCTTAGTCTGCTCACCGCTTTTAAGCTCTAGGAAAAGATTGTGTGTAATTATACTAACAAAAGAGTAATCTTTGTTTTTGTAAAAGATTTTAATATTATAACCAAATAATGTCAATTTAAGAAGGGTATTTGTAAATATGAAAATAAAATAAAATTATTGTGTGTGATTTCGTTAAATACAAGAACTGACTATAATTTTTTCAAAAAATTAATTTACAATCAAGTTATAGTACAAGCTCTTTAATTATTTTTTTATTTGAAACCATGTCTTATTATAGCAAAAAGGTTCTTGTATTTATTGTAAATTTTAGTCAAATAAAATCTGCATCCATTTATCATGTTTTGTAACTTATGTTTAATTTGAAATTAATCGTTGATTTTTTATTGAAAATTATGGTAATTAGACATAAAAAAGTTGATGTGAGAAAACCTCCATTAATGGTGTTAGTTTTTAAATTTGTGCGTTAATTAATCTAAATTGTTTATGTTCTCTAGAAAAGTATGTTGTGCTAAGAGTAATTAGAAACCAAATAGTATCATCAATGCCATGGAGAATAAACGTTCTAATGCTAATGGAGAATTTGTAAGGTATACTAATTGATGTGAAAATCAAGATGATTATTATTATTATTATTATTTTATTAGTCATTACTGAAACAAATTTCTCAGATTTATAGATTTTAATAATAACAAACATCTCACATTTATAAAAATTATAAAATTTTGTAATTATATAAAATTACTAACTTATATGTTAAGTATACATATTTTTTCTAGGAAAGTTCAATACGTAAAGATTAATTTGATGAAATAAATTGGTTTGAAAATCCTTATAGATTTCTTTTGAATTAGATTATTATACAAGACAATCTTATTTTAAAATTAAAGAAATAAGGTTTATAAGAGCATTCTGCAAATGTATTTGAAAATTATTTTTTTAATGATTATTTATAAAAATAAATCAAATTATCTATTAATAAACGCTCTCATAGATCAAGTTGTTTCAATAAAATTTTTAGACTAAAATTAAAATACCTTAGAATATGGAATTTGATTAAATTTCCTTTAAAAAGATTTTTTAAAAGGTTTCCAAAACAGTTATCCTTCAAGAAGAATTAAAACTATTATCCAATAAATTTAGAATAATCAACACGTAATGCGGAAGTTATCTCAGATTTCATATATGTTTATTGAGCCTATGGGAAAGAAGGCATCATCCTTCCATATTTTTAATACTTTTACATAAATCTAATTTAAAACTTTTTTTTTAATAAATTAGGATATTTTTATATAAATCTTTTGGAGATCCTTTTTTTTTATACTTTTTCTTTATATTAGAGTATATAATAAATGAATTTTTGTATTTTTTTTATTTTGCCAAATTTTCATCAAGCATACATGTATTCCTATACTTATTCAATAATTTATTTTAAAAACTAATTCAATGCTCCTTCATCCTCTAAGACTAAGGATGAATTATGGTTTTCCTCTTCATGACTTGTAATGAGCTACAAAATAAATGATGGAAGAGTAGGTTTAAAGGGGAAAGCAATGGGAAATGAATGGTAGGCTAGTTTGGCTAGTAGCTTAAAAACAAAGAAGACTTAGATCATTTCTATACATGCATGTGAACAAGTAACTTCAAAGAGAGACAAGTCAAATTTTGAGTACTAACAATCATGTGTGAATAACACAAGAAAGGGAGAATGGTAATATGTAATCCATTCATAATTAAAGCCTAAAACCTCACCAAAGTTAAATCTCTCACAAATGATCCACAACTTAGTTCTCATGAAAAATTTGCTCTACTTAAAAATGTAAGAAAAGCATTCAATTATGTCATGTATTCCTTAAATAAGAATGATAAAATTGCTCAAAGTTTATAAAAACCTAGAAATCCATTGCAAAGTATCCCACAGTTTGTTTTTTGTTGAATTTAGAGAGAAGAAAAAAAAAATAAAAATAAGCACCAAGAAAAAGATTCCTAAAAAAAAGAAAATAAAAAAAATTTCTAAAGTAAAATTTCTCCTTCCTCACACTTTGAGTACGCATTATACTCAATGAAACCAACATAATTCATAGAGTGGGAAAAAAATTCCCTTATCAAGGTAGAAAAATTTGCACTTTTAGAAAGGTGGGCTTTTCCAAAGAGAGCCCTTCAACATGCTCCTCTATCATAATAGGACTCTCATGAAATTGTTTGAATCGATGGACATTAACCTTGAATATTTTGTTAGTGGTCTCACCTTTTATTTCTACCACACCATAGGGAAAAACATTAGTGAAAACAAAAGGACCAATCCACTTAGAACGAAGCTTACCATGCATGAGTTGAACAACACCTTTTGGTCAATGAATAACTCCTTCCTAGCAATCATCTTATCATGAAATTTCTTAGTATTCTCCTTATAGAACTTAGAGTTTTCATATGCCTCCAAATGAATTTCCTCAAGTTCTTGTAATTGGAGCTTTCTTTGCAAATCCACATGATCAAATGCCATGTTACAAGCCCTCATTGCCCAATATGCTCGATGCTCAATTTCCACTAGAAGGTGGCATGATTTTTCGAAGATAAGCCGATAAGGAGACATCCCTATAGGTTCCTTATAAGCTATTAGGTGTGCCCAAAGAGCATCTTCAAGTCGACGACTCCAATCTTTCTTGTTTGACTGGACTATCTTTTCCAAGATTTGCTAAATCTCTTTGTTGGAAACTTCAGCTTTCCTATTGGTTTGGAGATGATATGATGTAGAAATCCTATGCACAACCCCATACTTCCAAAGCAAAGACTTCATGGTTTGGTTACAGAAATGAGTTTCTCTATCACTGATGATGGCTCGAGGCACTCCAAACCTGCAAATGATATTAGACTTAACAAAATCCACAACAAGTCGAGCATCATTAGTTTTTGTGACCTTAGCCTCCATCCACTTAGATACATAATCAACAACAAACAAGATATAAGTGAGACTAGAGGAATTAGGAAAAAGTCTCATGAAATCAATCTCCTAAACATAAAAAATCTCATAGAATAGCATAGGTTGTTAAGGCATCTCTTATCTTCGAGTGTTGACTACTCCTGTTCTTTGGCATTGCTCATAAATGGTGAAAAATCGATATGCATCCTTAAATTTAGTAGGCCAATATAATCCGGAATCCAGTACCTTTCTAGCTATTCGTTGTGGGCCAAAATGCCCTCCTACTATAGAGGCATGACAAAATTATAGGACGGATTGGATTTCATGATCTGGTATGCACCTGTGAATCATTTGATCACTACAAAATTTTCACAAGTATAGGTCATCCCAAACATAATACTTAGCATCATTTTTAATTTATCTCTTTGTGCCTTAGATGCATGAGGGGGGAGAACAAATGCAACCAAGTAATTCACTAATTCAGGAAACCAGGAATATTGGACGGTGTCACCTAACTACATGATATGCTCATCGAGGAAATCATCACGGATAGGGAAAGGGTCTACAACTCCCTCAATCCTGCTCAAATATCTGCTACTAGATTTTCTACTCGCTCTTATCTCTAATCTCTAAGTCAAACTCCTGGAGTAGCAACATCCATTCAAGTAAACACAAGCATTCTAGAACCAAACAAATATGATCTAAAATTATCAAGAGAAAATACAATAGCAAGTAATTTCTTTTCAGTGGTTGTGTAATTAACATGTGCAGCATCTTAAGTTTGAGAGACATAGTAAATAGCATGAGGTATTTTACCATTTCTTTGTGTGAGGATAGCTCCCAGTGCATAGTTTGATACATCACACATCAACTCAAAAGGAAGTGTCCAATCTAGTGCTTGAATGATAGGAGTGGTGGTCAATTCTCTCTTGAGACAATCAAAAGCTACCTTACACCTATCATCAAAATTAAAAGCCATTTCTTTTTGCAACAAATTAAATAATGGAAGGGCTTTCTTGCTAAAATCCTTGATGAACCTCCTGTAGAATCCTGCATGTCCAAGAAAGGAACGGACCTCTCGCACGCTAGAGGGGTGAGGTAGTTGTGCAATTACATCAATCTTAGCAGGGTCTACCTCTATGCCCTTCTTAGAGATTACATGGCCTAAAACTATTCCCTATTCTACCATAAAATGACATTTCTCATAATTAAGAACAAGGTTAATTTCAACACATCTATGCAATACTCTATCCAAGTTATCTAAGCATGAATCAAATGAGGAACCATAAATGGTAAAGTCATCCATGAACACTTCCATGCAATTTTCTAAGAAATCCAAAAAAATACTGACCATGCATTGCTGAAAAATTCCTGGTGCATTACATAGGCCGAATGGAATCTTTCTATAAGCAAAGTTTCCAAATGGGCTAGTGAATGTGGTCTTCTCTTGGTCCTCAGGTGCTATATGTATCTAAATGTATCTTGAAAATCCATCAAGGAAACGATAATGAGATTTACCTACCAAACGCTCAAGCATTTGGTTAATGAAAGGTAAGGGAAAATGATCATTCATGGTTGTTTGATTTAGTCTCCTATAATCAATACAAACTCTCCGGCTATTGATAATTCTGGTAGGAAATAACTCATCCCTTTCATTTTTCACAATAGTAATTCCAGATTTCTTTGGGACTACCTGCACAGGACTTACTTAAGCACTATTCGATATGGGGTAAATAATGCCAACTTGTAGAAGTTTACTTACCTCTTTCTTTACAACATGCAGAATTAGGGGGTTAAGTCGTCTTTGTGGTTGTCTCAGAAGTTTAGCTTCACTCTCCAAGAGAATTCTATGCATACATAAAGATGGATTGATACCAGGGAGATAAGATAAAGTCCATCCAATTTCCTTCTTATGCTTCCTTGAAATTTTTAGTAGCCTTTTCTCTTGCTCACCATCAAGGTCCGTGGATATGATTACTGGAAGCTTGTCACCCTCCTCCAAGTATGCATATTTTAAATGTACTAGGAGTGGTTTAAGCTCTAGTGTAGGTGGATGCTCTATGAAAGGGAGCATTCTAGTGGTAGGAAATGCCTCTACAACTTGTAAATTAGCATAACCAGAATTTGTACAGTCATTAGCATTATCATAGTTACTATCATAATTATCCTTTAACCAAGTTTCAACTTCAGCATACATACTACACAACTCAGGAACAACATAATCATAATAGTTACACCCACCAAAATCAATCATAGATGAAATCTCTTAATCACAACCATTATTGAGATAACCATAAATAAGTTCATCTATTACATCGATATTAATATAAAATGGTCCTTTGTGGGATGCTTCATAGCATCCAAAATGTTGAATTTGACTATATTGTCTCCAAATTTCATGGATAAGGTTCCTGCATGCACATTGATCTTTTTCCTGGTTGTCTTGAGGAAGGGCCTTCATAGGATGATAGGTGCCTTTTTAGTTTCACACTCTTCTTCCATGTCCAGGATGTAAAAGTCTGCAAGGAAGATTAAATCATTGACTCGAACCAATACATCTTCTATGAGCCCAATTGGGTATGCATTGCTTCTATTGGCTAGCTTATCACAATACTTGTGGAATCCAAGGGACCAAGGGAAAGTGAGTTAAAAATAGACATAGGCATAATGTTGATTGAAGCTCCTAAATCTAGCATAGCATTTTCAAATTTATTGTTGCCTATAACACAAGAGATAAAGAACATCCCTGGATCTTTACACTTTTGTGGAATGAGGGTTATTAGTGCAGAAACATTTCACCCCACGCTTATCTTCTCGTTTCCTTTCAACCTTTTTTTATGGGTGCATAATTCCTTAAGGAATGACATATTTTGGGATTTGCTTGATCACTTCAAGGAGGGGTATGTTCACCTTCACTCTCCTAAAGGTATCCAAAATTTCCTTATCCTTATTTGCTTCCTCTACTTTATGCTTCCTCACTGCTCTTTGAGGGAAGGGTAAAGGGATGGTTTGTTGACCTTCATCATTTGCTACATTAGGAAGGGATGAAGGAGAGGGCTCCTAGTTGGTCAAACCTTCAGTTAGCTTATCTGTTTCCTCTTTATCATTATCCTACAACTTATTATCAATTAATTTTCCAGACCTCAAAGTAACAACAATTACATTTTTAGGATTAATGATTGTTTGTGCAAGGAGATGATTAGATCCTTGTGATTGCATCTGGTTTAGAGAGCTAGATAATTGGCCAATCTAATTCTGCAAGTTATGAATGCTAGCTTCTGTTATTTGTTGAAATTTTGTGTTGTTCACTGCCATTTGATTCATCAATTTCTCGAGTATAGTTTTAGTATGTTGTTGGTTGGAAGTAGGTTGTGGTTGGAAAGGTGGTTGCTTGTATCGAAATTGCTGGGAAGAGGGACATGAAAAATTGTCACCCTATCTTAGATTTGGGTGATTCTCCAACCAGGGTTGTATCTGTTGGAGGAAAGGTTATAACTATGGTTTTGTTGCTGTTGTGATTCATTGTTGTAAATGTTGGCAACATAGGCTTATGGTGCAGCATCATCCTCTCTCTCTTGTAGTGCAGGGCATGCATCTGTTGGGTGGTTAGTCGAAGTGCATATGCCACATATTCTAGCTAGAGTTTTTTGTTGTTGACTCATGGCCATCTGTCTCACCAAGGATGAAAGCTCATCAATCTTTTTCTTTAGCTTGTTGTGTTCTACAACATAGGTGGTTTGTATCTTATGGACATTTTTGGCCAAAACCACTTAATTTCTCCTTGTGCTGAACTATTGGGAGTTGGTTGCCATGTTTTCAATTAGGTTTCTGGCAACCGTTGGAGTCTTGTCCACAAGTGCACCTCCATTAGCAGCATCAATCATACTCCTTTGCATAGGGTTTAAACCTTCATAGAAGTACTAGATTAGGAGTTGCTCATTGAATTGGTGGTGAGAGCAGCTTGCACTTAGCTTCTTGAATTTCTCCCAATACTTATGCATGGACTCTTTGTCAAACTGTCTAATGCCACATATTTCCTTTCTGATTGACACAACTCTAGAGCCAGGGAAGAACTTGTCTAAAAATATCTTTTTTAGGTCATTCCAACTATTGATTGAACTGGGTTGAAGGTAGTACAAACAATTCTTAGCTGTATCTTGCAAGAAAAAAGGAAAAGTTCTTAGTTTAATATGACCTTCAGGAATACCTTGAAGTCTCATGGTAGAGCACACTATATGGAATTCCTTGAGGTGCTTATGCTGATCTTCACTTGTAAGACCATGGAATTTTGGCAACAAATGAATCAATCCAGATTTTAATTCAAAGGAAACCTTAGCATCAAGAATGGAAAAACATAAGGACTAATATGTGACATCTGGAGTGGACAATTCTTTTAATGTTCTTTCAACCATATTATTCTTAGGTTCATAATGTTTAGTAGTAACAAGATGCACTAGTTCAGGATGCCTATTACTATCAGTTACCTGACTAGCAGTGAATAAAAGTCTCCTATTGGTCCTAATCAATCTATGAAATGATTTTTCAATCTCAGGATTCATAGGATACAAAATGCCAGAATTAGATCGAGGCATGCAACATATGCAATGTTAATAAATAACAAGATAGTAGACAAAGTGAAACACAAAGAAAGATAAAATATAAAATATAATTAAAAAAATTTAGCAAAATTAACCTAATATTATGCAGATAAAGATTATAAAAATTTGATTCAAAATTTAATTTCTAGGTATGCAAAAATTCTTTTGAAAATAAATAAAACAAAAGAATAATAGAAAGGTTATATAAAAAGACAGAATTTTGGAATTTCAAGGGCTACCTGACCCCTAAACTGGGCCTATAAAAAAGGAAGCTCTTACACATCGTAGAAACACTATCGTAGACACACTAAAACTTATTCAAATTAGAAATTTAAATTTAAAATTTAAAATAAAGATAGAAACTGAATTGGTTCCCTCGTTCTTCTAGGTTTGCACTTAATTCCATTTTGACTCTGTCATTTGAATTTAAATTATGCATGAAATATGGGTCCTTATCTCACGTCTCTTTTTCCGAATTTTTATGAGTGCGCTGGTGGTTGAATTAGGGTTTTATTTCAGAACAAATGTTGTATAAAATTGTATCCTTGAGCTTCAAAAATTAACCCCATCTAAAATTAACTTTTGTAGCCCTAGATATGTTCATTTTGCTGGAACATATCTGGCTGTTTGGATAGAAGTTATGAGTCACGGTTTGACCCAAATAAGTTTATGATCCATTAAGGTTAGGCTACATAGGGATACATTTTATCTTAATATTTTGTCTCAGATTTCTAATGCCTCTAGAGTCACTCCAATATCAATTTTATAGCCTAAGATATGGCCTGCACAATAAACAAAGGTCAGGAGACATGAAAATTTGAAAATTAACCAATTTTACCACTTGAGCCCAATAAAGTCCAGTAACAAAAAAATCATTCAAAATGATAAAATTAGACATGATTAAAACCCAATTAAGCCCAACACAAAATGAAAATAAATGTGTAGAAATTTATTTATCAGCATGTAGTCTTAAGATTGAGCATGTAGCCTTAGGTTTTTATCTTTTGAGCTTTAGAAGTCAAATTTAGGAAGCATGGGATGTCTAAGGAAAGATATGACTGAACTATCCATTTCCTTGGTCTATAAATATACCCTTGTAAGCATAGTAATTTTCACATCTTTGAAACAGTTTGAAAGAAAATCTCTTTGTGTAAGGCTTGAGAATCTAAATTCTCTCTCTTCCTTGAGTCAACACTCAAGCATCCTTATCAATGGTGAATGCTCCATTGTGGTAGATTCAAGGCTTATCAACCTCTCTTCGTTGTGGTTCCTATTCAAAGCCATACATTCACTTCTCATCTCATCTTTTTTTTTTACTTTTTTATGCTTGTTTTATCTTCAAATTTGTGTATATTTGTATAAGATTCTTGCTATATTTGGACCAAGCCTTGCAATTTGGATCTGAATTTTTAGAGGATGCAATCAAATCCTCATCAAGTGGTATCAAAAGCTTGAAGCATTGCAAGGTAATCTCCATCACTTTTCATTTTTATTTTCAATCTATACTTCTTCTTTTCTACTCCTTCCTTTTCTCAATTTTTTTGATATCTTTTTTGTTCTTGTTCTTCCTTGTTCTTGACTAGATTTGGCAATATATACATGAATTGAATTGAATCTAATAAGTTTCATCTATTTAACCAATCAAGCTAGCTTAAAATCCATCAACAACACTTGAAAATTTAAAATCAAACCATCTTGTTCTTTCTGCCAAAAAAATATATGAGAATATTTTTAAAAATATGGTAAAATTGTTAAATAACTCTTAAATAATTGATGTTTTGTGTCTAAATTTTTTATCAATCAAATACTGCCAATCTTTTCAATCAAAATCCACTAGAATCTCTTAGATCTTCAAATTCATGATTAGAAATTCAAATTTTTCTTCCTAAAGTACTTCAACTTGATCTTTAAGATCTAGACCAATTGGACGTAAATTTGATGTTTGTGATGAATAAAAAATTATGTATACTAATGTTTATAACCATTTAATTAGATTAATTTTTGAAATTTCATGATTTGAATTATTTGTGCTTAGGTGCTCTTCATTGTTCATCATTATTTTTTAGCATAGATTTTACTAAGCATGATTAAATATAATAGTTAATGATATTAAAATGTGTTAAATGCGTATGCATGGGAGATAACTTGATCTTTATTGTAAATAGTCTTTTGGAAAATTTCAAATTCTTTGTAGATTTTTCAAAATTTGAGAACAAAGCCTCCATGTTCAAGTGAAAGAAAAATTTAGCATATGCATAATTTTATGCTTACTTCAATTCAATTTTGTAAAGGAGAATGAACTCAATTTGTAAAATTCTTGGTGTGAATAAAATAGTTATGTTGAGGTTTCTGGAAAATTTAAAAAAAAAGAAAGCAAAAGAACCTAATAGTAAAATCTAAAGGAAGAAGGACTAGAGTGTAATATTCAAGTGTATTAGAAAAAAATACATATGCAGTAACTCCTCTGTAATTTGAATTGTAATTTTTATTTTGATTTTTTTTTATAATTTATGTTTTGATTGTTGCTTATGTGTAAATTCCATACTCAAATTCTAGCACACATTTTCAATATATATCTACATTAGTGTAGATTTTAAATTTCAAGCTTAGAGCATATTTTTTTGGATGATTGTCCCTTTGGATTAGTCGTTCTATATGCCTTTTATATGTGCTTTAATTGTTTCTTGTCTTTCTTGGAATCCTTCTAGTCATGTCGCATTAAATTCCTTTGAGTTTAGCTTGCATTCTTTGTGCTTTTATTGCTTGTCCCTAAAATTTTTTATGTTTTGTCTTGAGTTTTATATTTTCTTGAATTTATTGGTAAGTTTAACTTCTTACACAGTGGAAATATCAATTATTCTTCATTAGGTAGGTTGAATAATTGGAGTTTTCATTCAAGCTTAAGAGAAGAGCCTTTGAATGGTAAAAGGTAAGAGTGAGCATCAAGTTTAAAAGGCCAGACTATTCAGATCAAACACAAGTGAAGTTAAGTGGGAACATTTAGAAGAGTTGGGAGGACTCCTTCTTTGAATGTTTTAATATCTACTTAACTTGTGTGCAAGTTTGGTGTAAGTTTGTGTTGGTGGGAGCCTGGAAACTAAGGAAACCAAGGAGGTGGAAACATTTAACTAAGGAGAAATTAAAAGCTTGAAGAAGAATTTTTTATTTTTAATTTGTTTAGTTTAGCTATTGCATTCCTTGTTTTAATTGCCTATATAGAAAGTGTAGTAGGTTGTGAGTTATTGTAAAATTTTAGTGAAATTGTAGTAGGATCTTTAGCTTGTAATTTTTATCTTTGTAATTCGTTGTAATAGGACTCAACTTTCAACTTGATATAAGATACTCCGACTGTGTAGAGTGTCTTTTTATGTATGCTTGGAGATATAATGTGTTTCTAGGTGATTGTTTGAATTTTTAGACTTAATAGTACTATCCTTCTATTTCCATTTATTTTGAGGTTGAAAGGACCTGGGTATACTCCTAAATTTCGTGTTATAATTTTTATATACCTCTTGAAATTGAAATTTAAGGACTTTGGTCATTCACTTTTAAGGGTTTCCAGAAGTTAGTGAAACCTATTTGTGTTGGTTGAAATTATGTTCTTGAAGTTATAAGGAATTGTGTGCTAAGGATTTAACTTTTGTGTAACTTTTATTTCTCAAATTCATGTGTAGAGAGGTTTAACTTCAACCATGAGTTAAAATGATTCATCTTCTAAGTGTTAAATGGTAAAGTTAACTAATCACCCAAAAAAATCGTTTCAAAATCAAAACAAAGTCTTAGAAGAATGCCTAGAAAAATTTAAAAGGAGACAATGATCATCTAGGCTTAAAACTGGGGATAATTATAATGATGGAACAAGTAATTCTAGAAAAGGAAAGTACCATAAATACTTAAAGGAAACTTTACAAGATGATATTAATTACTTTAAGGAAAATGAAGTTGGATCTCATTCATATAGGATAAAGGGTAATTCAAAAGATAAAAGGAAGTCACCTTTAAGAGAAAGACCATCTTCCAAAAATAGGTCACACTTTTCTCATTAGAGAAGGTCATCAACATATAGGGAATATCATTCTAGAGATAGGAACCATAGAAGTAGGGCTAGGCATTCTTCTATGCATAAATATAAATATTCTTCTAGGGATAGTTTAGAGGAAAGATCTCATAGAAGTATACTAGCTCCAGGGATATGACTCGGAGAGATAGACACCACCATGACCATTTGGATAAGATTAAGGTCAATGTACCTAAATTCAAGGGAAGAATGACCCCAATGCTTACCTTGATTAGAAAATTAAGGTAGAACAACTCTTCCTTAGTTACTCTATTAAGAAGAAGCAAATAGTTAAGATAGTAGCCTTTGAATTTAGTGATTATGCTCTCATCTGGTGGGATAATATAAACAAGAAGAGGTATCAACCTTTTAGAGATTAAGAAAAGATGAATGACATTATGAGAGGAAGATGTGCCTCCTTATTACCTTAAGAAAGTACACAATAGGCTTCAAAAGCTCATTCAGGGACTTAGGAGTGTGGATGAGTATGATAAAGAAATGAAGATAACAGTCATTAGGAATAATCTGAATAAGAATAAGGAGGCAATCATGACTAGGTTCCTAGGTAGTATAAAAAATGAAATTAGGGATATAGTTGAGCTTCACCACTGCTTAAGTCTCAATGACTTATTTCACCAAGCCCTTAAGGTGAAACAACAAATAAATAGAAAATGTAAGAGCAAGTTCACCTCATATCAGTCCACATCTTAAGAAAATGGATGAATAAGAAAAAAAATCATCTTTTAAACCTAGAGAAATTAAGGAGACAAAAGACTCCAAGGAGTCTAACGTCAAGATATCCAATCCACCTCTAGGAAAGAAATCTTACATTAAATGTTTCAAGTGACTATGTAGAGGCCACATAGTCTCTCAATGTCCCAATAAAAAAAATCATGATTCTTAGAAACAATGGTGACTATTCCTATTTGGAATCATCCAGCTTTAGTTCAAATTCCTCATCTTCTAATGATGAAGCTTGAGAGTATGCATTAGAGGAAAATTTACTAATGGTTAGGAGATTTCTAGGAAGCATCACAAATGGGAAGAAGAACCAAAGGTAGAACATTTATCATACAAGATGTTCAATTATAGGGCATACTTGCTCTTTAATTATTGATGGTGGTAGTTGTACAAATGTATCTTGCACTAGGTTAGTTTCAAAATTAGGATTAGAAACCACCTTTACTTAAGCCATATAAGCTTCAATGAATCAGTGAAAGTGGAGATTTGTTAGTAGATACTAAATTCTCTTTTCATTCATCATAGGTAGATATAAGGAAAATGTCACATGTGATGTTGTTCTAACGGAGGCCTGTCATGTGCTATTGGAAAGATCAATGACAATTTGATATAAATATCTATCATGATGGGTATTCCAATAGGTATTCTTTCATGTTCAATTCACAAAAGATCACTTTGGTTCCCCTAAGCCATAATGAGGTTTGTAAGGACCAAATACGAATAAGAAAGAAGAGGGATGAAGAAAGGAAGTAACTTAAGAGAAAAGAAATAGAAAATGGTAAAAATTAGAAAAAGAAAATAAACTGAGAAATTTCAAGTTTTAAGGGTAAAACACAAAAGGAAAAGAGGCAAGATGATGGGATCATTACAACATAGCCTTTAAACTTGTTAAGATCAAGATATTATTCTTTAACTCCAACTCTACCAAATCCTTGTTAGATAATCATGTTGAACTAAAGTTTGAGAGTAATTTCTATCTTTTACAAGAGGTCGTACCTAAGATTTCAATTGTAGGGTCAAAACCTTGGCCTAATTAAGAAGCATGCGGCGTACGAGGAGAGATTTGGCCAAATTTTCCATACCTTTGGTTTATAAGTAAATCCTTGTAAGTATATTTTCAAATCTTTGAAATATTTTGAAAGAAAATCACTTTGTGTGAGACTTAAGAATCTGACTTCTCTCTTTTTCTCTTCCTTGAGTCAACACTCAAGCATCGTTAATGAAGAATGCTTCATTGTGGTAGATTGAAGGCTTCTCAACCTCTCATAGGACTCAAGCTTCCCTTTGATTATGTTGTCTTTTTGTTTGAATTTGAACCAAAAGATAAGCTCAGGTTTTTTCCAAAATGTAGTCATGCCTTTCAAATAAAGTGTATTTACACCTGGAAGATAGGTGGCTTTCATCAAGGGAAAGGGAAAATAACTGGTGGATAGTTTTATTTTTCTTCTTAGTAGCAGTAGAAAATGAGTTACAAGTAAAAAAATCCTAATATACTTTTCTAAAACTTTACAAGAGAAAAGCTACTTACCATATTTATAAAACATGTACAAGGAATTAAAACCTAAAATCCAAGCAATTACAACTCAAAATTTATCTTTAAGTTTGCAAATTATTTTGAATGGTCAAATGCTCCATTTTTTTTATTTTCTTGGCTCGATGCTCTAATTGTCCACCTATACCAAAGAATTCAAACAAGTGCTTTCATAAGAGATAGGGTTAGTCAAAAAAAAATTTAGGAGATGATCATCACCACCCTTAAGTGTTTATACTCTTTAATCACTCATGTTTTCACACTTGACAAGACTTTTAGGCTTTATGAAGTTATTCATACCTTTTATCACAACTTGAATTTTTATTTTTAACTTTTTCTCTTTTACATAAATTTTACAAAATAAATTCCTATGTACTAAAGTTAACTTTTCTTCTTTCAACATGCAACTTTGTCCTTCAAGTTTTGTTAAATTCTTTGAGAATTAGATTAAATTTTTTTGAAATGGAGAAAGGTACTTTTGACAAAATTTTAAATCTATATTTACATAATATTTTTAAATCACAACTCAAATTTTACTTAGATCAAACATTTATGCATAAAGAACATCCATGAACAAGCACAGACATAGAAGAATTCATGCAAATTTAGGTGGAATTTAAAAATTCAAATTAATTAAAGTGTGTATTTCATTATTTAACAACTTTCATTCTCTTACACAATCATCAAATTCCAATTAGATTTGCTTAGATCTTAAGATTTGCATTACGACAAATTTGAAGGGAAATATGAATCTTAAATGATCAAATATATATCTAAGAAGAATTGGACAATTTACAAAAAAAAATAATAATCATGAATTATGATAGATACAAGTATTAGAAACATAACCTCACTAATTTAGAACATAATTGAAGCAAACTTTTTAATTTTTTTCTTTACTTTTGAATATGTTCTTAAGGCCAAAATGAGATGAATACTAGATTTGAATTTTCTTGAATTTTAAGATAAATTTGAGTAAGATGTACCAATTAAATGTAACATTAAAGAAAGAAGAAAGTGTAAAATGTTACCTCTAAACCACTAAAGCTTTGATACAACTTTGATATGATCCTATAAAGGATCTAAGATTGGAAAAGATCAAAATTCATCCACATATTCATCAACTTCAACTCTAATTTAAACATGTAAAATGATTTAAAAATTGTAATAAAAATAAGTGAAAGAATAAGAAGAGATTATGGACCGCTAAGAACCACAAATGCTTATGGAAGAAGAATTTTATAAGCTTTAATCTCCTCTACAATAATGGAATTATCCATTGATAAGGATTCCTTAAGAATTTTCTCAAAACTTTGAGCTTCAAGAGAAGTTAGAAAGTAAATTACTCTTCAATCTTACTAAAAATGACGCAAATGAAATATGAATTGAAGTATTAAAACTACAAGAGGTGATTCCTATTTATAGGAAAGAGATGGGTTCAGTCAAGCCTTCTAAAGCCTCCCTTCCATGCTTCTAAAGGACCAAACCTAAGAATCAAGGTTACATGCTAAAAGTGAAGAAAAAGTAAAAGAAGAAAATGGTATCCTTAACCTATACAAGTGAGATACCTTAAACTTAATTACAAGTAATAAATCCTAAAGTAATCACATGAGTGACCCCTATATCACTTAAACTTTGTGTAAAAGCAAACACCTTTAGAGTTAAAATTAATTTTCTTAAAAAAATTAGAAAATATTTCTTTTATAAAAAACTACATTATTTCCAAATTTCCATGTAAACTATTCAAAGTTAAATAATCCATACTTCCTTTAAAAAATAAAATTAGCATTTTCAAATCATCATTTTAAAATTAAATCTTCCTAAAAATAAAATCTTCAAAATATTTTTTAAAGAATTTAATTTTTGCTAACTCTCTCTTTGAAGAACTATGTGACTTTAATTTCCTCATTACACCTGGAGATACATAGGAGCACATGCTAGACATATCGAGTCAAAATAAAACTTCTGAAATTTTTTCATTTATTTAAAAAGTAATAAAAATTCAAAACTTCCTATAAATAACTTCTTCTAATAATTTAAATTAAATAACCCAAAAAATATAAAAAATATTTTCCTTTTTGAGTTGAATAAATATGTTTTAAATTTAATATTAGTTTTTATAATTAATTAGAAGGTGATCTTTTTAAACAAATGTTAAGAGTGCTAACATGTTCTTTGTGCCTAAATGACTCTAAAATCCAAACTGGTTGTAAAGATCGAATTGTTAAGTTTTTTCAAAAATTTTTTTAATAGATATTGTTGATGAATCCTCTATTTTATTATTTTATCATGACCAAGATTATGACAAATGACACTTTCACCGGAGACTTTTCGAGAGTTAAGCTTAATCTAATTAATTATGTAAGATTATTTTTTAACTTTTTATATGTTTAGTTCACTCCTTTTTTATTTTAATTTTATGTAATATTTGTTCATTCTTATTATAAATATTTGTTTGTGTTTACTCTATTTTCATATATTGAATGTTGTGAACTATAGGGTAGATGACCTTTATTGTTGCATATTCTTGGTTGTCTTTTTAACTTGCAAATAAAGTATGATGATAGTCTTAAGATTAAATTTTTTCTTATGCTCTTCATGCACACTTCACTTCCATCTTTTGGAATCTGTGTTTGAGCCTGTGTGAGCCTAAGATTAATAGGTGTCTTGATGGATGATATTGAAGGATTTTATGCCTATTTAGCAATGGTTGAGTTATCACTCAAATTTTTATTGATATTATAGGTTAGTTATATTAAGAGAGAATTTCCTTACTTGAAGCCAATTCATAAACTAGATCTTTATTAGTATGATGAGGGTAATCAGGGGACCTAGTAGCCTTTTCTAGAAGTCTAGATCTGCCCATGAAGTCATGAACTAATAAATGAATTTGTGACCACCCAAAATTAGGGTCTATACCTTAGAATTACCTTACCCTAAAATTTTACTAAGAATATGATACACAAAGAGCGTACTTCTTCATCATTTCTTATAAAAATTCATTCATATTTCTTAAAGATAATCATAAATATTTTCTTTTAATAATATGCATACATCCCATACATTTTTCTTTGTTAGCATGATCAAATCCTTTAGCGAAAAATCATGTTGCACAAAATAAAAAAAAATTGATACGGATTCATGCATCCATTTTTCAAAATTAGGTTACATTCATAATTATATTTTAGGAGCATAATAGGTTGTGTTTTTCTTATCCCACTTGCTTTAAAAAAAATATGATAAACAAAAGAAGTTCACAATTATAATAAGAATGCACTTAGAATCTTACTTAGACCTTATCTATTGAATAATGAATACTTCCTTAGAATAAGTGTTAACCATATTTTCTTCTTAAGATGATTGGTCTTTGTTTGAAGGTGTGGGATATTACAAATATTGAGGAATGAATCCTTCTTAAAATAAGGTGTAACCATATTTTTATTCTTGGAAATGTTGGGATATGTACCTCATTTCTACAGATAAGACCTCATTTATTAAGGAATGAATGTTCCCTTAAATTGAGTGTTAACCATATATTTTTTTTTTTGAGATGATTGATCCTTCATAAAAAATGTGGAAAACTTCCTCAATTTTGAATACTTGAATCTCTCTATCATTATCTATTTTCTTTGTCTTTTTGTGTTACAAGTTAAGCAAGACATACAAAAAATGTTAGAAAAAATTTTAAAAAAGGAATAAAGAGGAAAATAAAAAAATGAAGAATAAAAAAAGAGAAAAAGGAAAGTATTTTCTTTAGCCTTATGATATGAAAATGCTTAATAAGAGATCATGGATGAGTTAGAATAATATAATGAGAAGTTAAAGGAATTAAAAGGTATTTAATTTTTTCTTTAAAATGGAAATTACATTTTAAAAGACTAAAATGTCCTTAAGTGAAAATTTAATTCTCATTTGTTCCAAAGTGACCAAGCTTATAAATACTTGTGCAAGCTCTCTAATTTTACTCTAAACTCAAACTTCTCTTAAGTTCCATAAACCTGCATTAAATTTGTATTTCCATCATTTAAATTTAAGTCATAATAAGCCAAGCAAACAAAGCTCCACCACCATCCTTGAAGGCATTTGTGTGGACCACAAAGAAGAGGGAAATCCACTTCGAAATACCTACCAAATTCTTTTATAAGTCTTAAAGGTATTTCATAATCATGATATTTTAGAAACTATGGGACCTAAGCCAAAGGTTTTAAAAATGAGGGATAAAAATCAAAATTTGACTATTTTAGAAGGAATAAAAATATATTTAACCGAATATTATATATTAAATTCTATAACTTTTGAGAAAACTATATGTGTGGGCCCCATGTGATGTATTATTACTTTGAATTATATGTTCGTGAAATAGTGTGGGACGCAGTAAACCTCAATCTAATCTCGAGTCTATGATCATAGAAATAGTTGAAGAGAATGATACGATAATTATATTCATACATTGCATATGATGATTATTTTTATGATGGTTTTTTGCAATTCAAGAAGAATTTATATGTGGCTTATATTAAAATATAATATAATATACTACTCTTATTCACACTTTTACTTGAACAAAATGTCTGACTCCCCACTATTAAATTTATATGTATGATGTTTCAACACATTAGTGATGTGATGCAATGGTCATGCCTCACCTCCACATAGAGACTGAGGTAGATGAAGAGAATAGAGACTGATTTTAACACCCATCTAACGTTGGGAGTCACAATAGGAGCTCTTTCAAAGGCAAGGCAACAATCTAAATAACAGAAATATCTTTTTCTATGCATCCCCCGCTATGCGTTTTGATTGATGATGCCTATGATTGTTACAGTATCATCCCTAGGTAGGTGTATTATAGAAGATCAATTCCATGTACTTTTTCTACTTTGACATCATTGAGTGATACTTCCAAGTGTCATAGAGCACCTCCTAATGTTTATCATGCACCACCCATACATGCTCATTTAGGAGGACCTCACCATAAACAAACTGCATGGAATTTGACATTCCAACAACTTCTTTAGATTGCTCTTCACCATATCAAAGTTGGCCCTTTTCATGCACATTCAAGCCATCTGGATAGCGAGTATGATGATGGAAAAGAAGACAAAGATGGAGCAGATAATGATGATGATGACATGGGCAATACAGATGAATACCCTTTACAACTTCAGAGTTTTCCTTTTATTAGTAGAATAATGGGTGATTTTTCGCTACTAAGGATGATTATTCGAGGGGATGGTCTTCTGTAGTCTTAAGAGTTATGGCTAGATGAAATAGTTCAACTTCTGTTACATTTTTATGTCGTTCCTATATGTTGTATACTTCTGTTTCACCCTATTGTAGTTCCCCAAACTATCTACATTGGAGGAAATATTAAAATTGTGATATTTTAAAGATAATGTACTTATATGTATATTTAATATTGACTGTTCAATCTAATACTTGATGTGGTCCTCGAGCAAATTATTGTCATCAGACAGGTATTTGTAATTAGTACGTAAATGAATATATTAAGAGAATATAGATAATTTGGAGATATGGCTGTAATGGTATCAGATCAATTTCCATAAAATTAGGAACAATGGACTTTAAATAGTACATTTTTTTAATGAATCTACATAAAGTTAGATACTAATTTTGTTTCTCATGAGATGATTTGGATCCCTTTGATTAATTTATTTCCTAAATAGTTTTGTTATACCTTGTAAGAGATAGGAAATGGTTGATCAACCTAATTATGAAATGGATATTACTTCCAAAAGGTTGACTTACATCTTGGAAAGGAACAAAAATTGAGACTAAGATGATGGAAATTTTTAAGAACTAGATTGATTCTTGAAAAGAAACCCACCACAATTTAAAGGAGGATATCATCTCGATCAAGGTTATTTATGGATTTATGAGCTAGAACAATTTTCGGGACCTTGAGTTGCACTATTGCACAAAAGGTAGACTATGTAGTACTTGTGGAAGAAGTTGGAAATTAATGGCAACACATGATGCTAAGACTAGAAACTGAAGGAAGAGAAACAACCAAGGAAGTTTTCTAAGAAAAATTTCAAGGGAAATACTTTCCTACCAACGTGAGAAACAGAAAGGAGATAAAATTTCTAGAACTAAAATAGGGAGATATGTTTTTTGGAGAGTATACCTCCAAGTTTGAGAAATTGACACTATTATATCCACCTTTCCTGCTTTCTCCCAATGAAGAATTTAAATGTGTGAAGTATAAAAAAGGCTTAAGGTAAAAAATCAAGGAGACAATTAGGCACCAAGAGATCTGTGACTTCCAACTTGGTGGATAAGTGTCATATATTTGAAGAGAATATTAAGATTGAATTGCTTAATCTAGAAGTTATGGATTGCAATGAGTTCAAAGAAGAGAGACAAATTAAGGGAACCCTAATCCAACAACTTTCACTTCCAAGAAGGATAACAATGACATCGTCCTTTCGTAGGATCATGGTGGGAGCAATTCCTATGCGGTGCAATTTTAGAGCAATTGTTAGTTTTGTTAGAAACCTTAGTTTTGTATTCCTTATTTTCTTTTGTTATGGATACTTGTGAATTATTTTTATTCACAGATAACTAAATTCTCCTTTCATGAGCATTAGATAAACTTTGTGATGTGCATTGCTTAAACCTCTATTTTTCACCTGTTAATAATGTTTTCATTATTATAATTGTATTATTCTATTATGCTTAATTCATTAATAGGAACTGGTTAATTCCATTAATCTGTTAGTTTGTTGGAGGGTTAAGAGATCATACTATTCCTAATGATGAAACTATAGGATAACTGAACTTAAAGGTCTTGGAGGATTAATCAGGAACCTAAATTTCTAACCAGTTAATTTCCTAACACATAGTTAATGCCCTATTAAAATTTACACATCATTTATTTATCTAACTTGCAAGATTAGTGAGGATAATATTTAGAAGGGAGATTATTAATACTATTGGATTAGGGAGTGATAGTAGAATTAGGTAGGTGGTTAGCAATTGAACAAATGGGGGGAATGGGGGTAAAAGCAAGTAAAGTCACAAGGGAATCCAAATTTTTATAAATTTTCCATAACTTGCACCGCATTTTTTTATTTATCACTTAATAGAAATCTTATTTCTATTTCTTTTTTTCTTCTATTTCTTTTGGAAAACAACCCCTCTTTTAGTAAGCTTAAATAGTTAGAGTTCAAACTTTATACATAGATTGTTGACATAGTCTCTATGGAATCGATATTGAAGGCCTAAAATAACATTTTTCAACACCGATGGGTTTACTTGCGCATGGGTAAAACTCGGTATAGGTTTTACACTCATGTTTTGCATGCAACAAATCTAAAATAGGGATAACATCAAACACAAGTAAAATCCAAAGATATCACCAAGACAACTTTTTGAATCCTATATGCACACTATGAGTCTTTGGTCATGCCTTTTGGTGTGACCAATGCACCCACAATGTTCATGGATTACATGAATAACATCTTCTATGATTATTTGGATAATTTTGTGATCATCTTTATATATTGTATCCTAATTTAATCCAAGATTCATGAAGACCAGGGAAAGTATTCGCAAATCATACTACCAATGTTGAAAAACATGAGTTTTGACTAAAATAAGTGAAATTCCTTGGACATATGATTAATAAGAAAGGAATTTCTATGGATCCTACCAAAGTCAAGATTTTACTTCAATGGGAACAACCAATGTCAATAACTAAAATAAGAAATTGCCTTCCTTTGGTTGGATATATAGAAGATTCATCAAAGGATTCTCATGCATAAAATTTCCATTAACTCGATTAATTTAGAAAAGGTAACTCTTCGTATGGATTTCTAATTATGAAGGATGTTTAAAATAATTGAGCAATCAACTTACTTCTTCTCCTATTCTAATTCTGCCTAATCTCGATGAAGATGTCAAGTTGTATTGTGATGCTTAAAAGAAAAGCTTAGGTATATGTTGTGAAATAAGGATGAGCAATAACTTACGCTTCAAGGAAATTGCAATGTCATAAGGAGAACTACCCAACACATGATCTAGAGTTAGCTATTGTGATCTTTGTTTTAATGATTTGGAGATACTTTCTATACAATACAAGGTTCAAGATCTTTAGTGGTCACAAGAGTTTTATATATCTCTTTGATTAAGAAGAATTAAACATGATGTAGTAAATATGGTTGAAATTTCTAAAATATTATGATTTTCAAATTTTATACCATCCAAGAAAAGCTAACATTGTATCTAACATATTGAGTTGTAAATCACTTTATGCCATTGCAATGATAGTAAAACAGATAGAGATTATCGAGCAATACCGAGATCTTAACTTAGAAATGAAATTTCAACCCACAAGCATCATGCTTGGAAGGATGACAATAACCAATAAATTCTTGAGAATTATTTAAGAAGAACAATCGATAGACCAAGACCTTCAACACCAAATCAATCCATCTAATAAAGAGTGGGTTTCAAATAGGAAGAAATACAATCATTTGATTTAGAGATAACGTTTGCATTCTTAATAATAAAGAATCGTAAAGGAAAATTCTTAAGGAACCTCCCAAAAGTAAAATGAGCATTATTCTAAGTGAAACTAAGATGTACCATGACCTAAAGAAACTCTTTTGCCAGCCTAGAATGTAGAAAGAGATAGTTGAATATGTATTAACTTATCTGGTCTGCCAGAAAGTAAAGATCGAATGTCAGAACTTAATTTGAATAATTACAAATCAACTTGTCTAGTTTTCCTAAAAGTAAAGATAAAAAATTAGAAATCATCTGGAAACTTACAACCTTTAGAAGTTCTCAAATGGAAGTGGGACAATATTTCCATTGACTTTGTGATTGGATTGCCAGGAACGCCTATGAACCACATATTTTTGGCATGGGAAGCTAAGCCAAGATTAGGGAATTCAAGCAAACACCTTTAGACTACATCAGACTTCAATTTAAGGTAAAGGGAGAAGACTCAAGTAGAATTAGCAATAGTTCTAGAATGAAATTTATCTTACTCTTAGAAAATTAGATTTTGATGTTTAAATTTAATTTGAATATATTTTGATACTTTGTACTGAATTTGGTAGTTAACAAAAGAATTAAGATAACATCAAATGTGTTATTTTTCCTTCGTGTTATTGACCACAACTGCACTAAAATTTAGTACGACTTATTCTAAGAATAATAGTGATTTAGGATGGTCATGCTGAAGCTTAGCATGGTTGTTCTATGAATAAGTTATATGAATTTATGGGTTTAGGATTTTAGCATGACCATGTTGAAATTTAGCCTAGTCGTGTCAAAAATAAATTATATGAATTTTTAGATTTATGTTTTTAGCATGACAGGGATGAAATTTAGCACAACTGTGCAAATAACAAAATGATAATAAAAGTTCAAGATTTTAGTATGGTCTTGCTAAGAATAAATTGGTATGAATTTATGAATTATTTCTTTGAGCATGGCCATGCATAAGTTAAGCATGGTCATGCTAAGGCTAAAACTTAGAAAAATTCTAGGCTAGTGCTTTGAGAATGACTATGCATACTTTTAAGCATGATCTTACTAAATGATGGAGAAAAGATGAGCAAGGCGAAGGAAAACACGAACATTTTAAAGATTAACATAAGCATGTGAAGCATGAGGAACACAAATGTACATGGAAATTCATACATGCATACAAGAATAAGAATATATGGTTGTGCAAAAAATCCTACATAGCCATGCAAGATATTAGATAAACTAAATTAACATATGAAGGTTAAGAATCTCATTGGCTATATAGAGGTTACTTATTAAACTCTAGAAATTCTAAGTGAAGTATATATATGGATATTTTATATATATATATAATGAGATAATGAAGAAGAAATAAAGCCTCATGTGATGGTTTAGTAGTTTGAATTATACATTGACAAAACATGGAATGAAGCTCACATAATAAGTGGTAAAGGATAATTAGGTGCTGAGTTTTGAGTAGAAGATGAGGCCTTCATTTGAAAAAAATGAGATGTATAAAAATATTTATTGTTGTTATACATCATGTGTATAAAAATATTTTTTATAAATCATCAATGTGAGGGATAATATATAGGGCCCGTTAAGTGGGATAGTTGAGAAATTTAAGGGGTCAACTCACTATGGAAATAAACCATAAGTCATGGAAATTTACGAGCCTAGAAGGTACGTGAGCTAGGTTTGAGCATCCCAATAATGTAGGATTTCTCCTTATAGTTAAGACTTCTCTAGTCAGACTTAGTTATATTGATAAGACCCTGAAGAATATCATTATCGATCAATCAGTTATATTGTTTTTAGAATGTTGTGAAATGATGATTTGAGTGTTGTTGTAGATACATTGTTGTGGAAAATTGGATCCTAATACCCCTCATTATTTGAAGAGAATGATAGGATAATTATGTTCATACATTATATATGGTGATTAATTTGATGATAGTTCTTTGCAATTAGCGAAGATGTAACATCCAATTTTTATTAAAAAAAATAAATATCATTTTAAATTCAAGTAGATTTCCGTTACGCCATGAAGCCTTCTTTCTATACACTGAGCTTTTCCTTTGCTTCAAGACATGCCACTTGTATTATCCCACTCAATTGAAAAGTTTCAATTACAATATCTAAATGCTTCTTCCTCCTAATAACTCACTCACCATATTCACCAAATTTATCTATTCTTTCTCTCTCATGCATGCACAGCTTCCTTGTAATGGATATACAAAAGACCCAACACTTGACCTTCTCTTAAATAAAAAGATCCAATTGAACTTTCTATTGCATATTTCTTGCCCATTAAAATTTCATTCTCTTTCATTAGTTACAATGAATGTTAGTGAGATAGAAACAATATCATTGTCCTAATGATTCACCCCAAAGATTCAAGTCATGATAGTTGCATTGGAATGGAAAGATAATATCCAACTTGAGAAGTCCAACCATCATTCTCTACTCTACACCAAACTATTTACATTTAAGCTAAAAGTCATCGAATGGCTTCTACCATTTTAAAAAATCTAACATAGAGGTCGTATTCTTTCAATCTAGAAATTAAAAGGGAGCGGAAGCTTTTTTGTTTCATTTTGAAAATTTTGTCAATTTTTAGTTGAAGTGATACTAGAATTGAAAGATAAATTAAGTGGAAGTATCCAAAAAAATAGAGTCTACGTTGGACATCAATTCCAGGTAAAGGGGAGGAGACTCAAATAGAAATTTAGGAGTAGTCTAGAGTTTTCCTTTAACTTTAGAATATAAATTATTATTTTATATTTTAAATTTGCATAAATTGTTTTATTTATGTTATTCTTAAAGTTTAGAATTGTGTATGAGATTCTAGACATTTCATTGTATAAACTAAGAATATTCAGTGTTCTTGATGTTAATATGATAATTTTGGGATTAAATATTCTTAGACGTTATTTTAGATAAACGGGTGATATTAGACTAGTTCCTATAGATGAGTTTGTAGACAAGTTTTTGTAAACGAGTAGTAGACGAGTGATATTAAAGGAGTTCCTGTAGACAAGTTTTTATAAATAAGTTTATAGATGAGTTGATTTTAGACAAGTTAATATTAGACGAGTTAGTAGATGAGTTTCTACATAAAGGTTTGTATATAATGCTAATTCAGACCAAAGGAGGTTGTTTCCAACCATGCAAGAATGCTTCATGTTAGACGAAGTCTCTTTAGATTAGATAGGTTTATTTTAAATGAGATAAGATTGTTTGGATGGGACAATGTTATAGAGTAGACGATGTTGCATTAGACTAGAGGAGGTTGCCTTAGACCAAACATGGCCACTTCATATTAAACGAGATTGTTACAAATCAAACGATACGCTTAGGTGAGGCTGTTTATAAGAGATGATGTTATTTAGATGCCATAGTCTCAACCTATCCTTAGACAGTTCAGAAACACCTTTTAGAATAAATTTCCTCTTCAAAGGATATCCAAGAAGGTAAAGAAGCTTAAACTAAGTGTTGACTTTAAAACTTGAATGAATTAATGGAATAAATGAGGAACATTGAGAGGGTAAACCTAAGTTAAATTATACATAATTAATTGGTCGTGTAAGAAGATAGGCATAATAATTAAACGTATATTTATTTAAGATATTAATTATGTTGTGATTTAGGGACTGACATATCTCAATTATTGATATGTGTGAATTGCTTTTGGATGAGATGAATAAATGACTGGTGGTCGAGGACCTCATGTAGTGCCTTGGAGGTGTTAAATTTAAATTACTCCCAAATGGAGATTAAATATATGTTGAATGGAGGAGGACTGCAAAGTCTTGAGTTTGTGAAGAAGGTGAGGCCTTCCACTGAAATGATTATGAAATATGAGGTGATTAGTTGTCATGCATCATATGCATAAAATATTATTTTTAAAAATCATTAATGTGGGGATAATTTGTGAGGCCCTTTAAGTGGGGCAATTGGAAAATATAAGGGTTAGCTTACATGAAAATAGACCATAGTTGATAAGAAATGTGAATTTCTAAGCCTAGAGGTTATGCGAGTTAGGTTTCATCCCTTCCAATGGCCTAAGGTTGCTCCTTGTAGCCGAGACTGCTCTGGTCAAACTTAGCCACCTCAATGAGACCTTGAAGACTATCATCATCAATTGACCAATTTTGAGTTCTCTTGTTGAGAAAAGTAAAATATGAAATAATGATGATGATGATGATGATAGTGTTGCCGAAAGCATACTTTGATTGAGTAATTGGATCCTGGTACTCTCATCATGTTGATAAAATGGTGATGATGATTTCAACCCACATGTACATGCATATCATAGGGATGACCAACTCTAAATTAGTGAGGATAGTTGGGGTATGGAGCATAGTAGACCTTAGTCTTATCCTGTGTTTGTCATCATACAAATTTGAGGAAAGAATGGTGGAATGGTTCATATGCATCAATTACATTCATTTTAACCTTGATTAAGGTTTGTGTAACAAATAGTAATATTTGTGTGTTTATGTATGCAGTCTATTGGTGTGTATGACTTGTAAAGAGAATAATGAAATAATCATGCATGAAACATTATGTACCATGATTGATCTTTGTGATTGTCATTATAATATAATATATACTATTTTTATACAAACTACCTCTTGCAAGGATTGTCCCACTCCCCCTTTACTATGTTGTGTATATGTATGGTTATGTTAATTAGTGAGGTTGGGATATGGATCGTCCTTACCAAACATGGAGTGATGGGTTGATCCAAAGAAAGGAGAATAATCAATATTCCAAGAATACAAGTAACAACTATAATAAAATGAAGCTATGATATGGATGATAAGAAGTTATGAAGTTTCTAGTTGTTTTTCATCTTATGTAGCTTCATATTCTATAGGAAAATCTTATATTTTCACATTAGTAACATCAACCTAGATCATCTATATCTTGAATTAGTTAAAATCTATATAGGTAATTTAGGAAGGTTGTTAGAGAAGAAATTATATGTTTCTTATATTAAAATATAATATAATACTCATATTTATACTTTTACTTGAACGAAGTGTCTTATTCCCTCTCTATTATATTTCTATACATGATGTTCCGACACATTAGTGGGGTTACGAGATAGAAATGTTTCACCTTGGCACAAATATTGAGGTAGATGAAGAGAATAAGGAATAAGTCTATCATCCATCTAACACTGGGAGTTACTATCGAAGTACTTTGAGAGATAGAGCAACTTTGGATGATATACTTATCTTTTTCTTTGCATCCTCCATCGTAGGTTCCGATAATGATGTCTTCGAATGTTATAGTACCCATTCCTACTCAGGTGGATCATAGGAGATCAATTTCACCTCCTTCTTCTAATTTGACATCATTGGGGGACACTTGTCAATATCACAAATATCCTCTGTTGTAGTAGACATTACCGAGGTTTGTGTTGTACCATCCACACTTGTTCCTAATAAAGGATCTCATCATTGAAAAACTGGGAGAAAACCAACCTTACAACAATTTTCTAAAATCGTTTTACGCCATGTCGAAATTGACCCCTCTTATGCATATTTTCTAAAATCGCTTTATGCCACGTCGAAATTGACCCCTCTTATGCATATTCAAACCATTCGGAAAGGGAGCCAAATAATAAAAAAAAGACAAAGATGAAATAAATGATGATAATAATAAAAATACAAAGATGAAAACCTCTTTAAAAATTTAAAACCTTTTCCATTATCAGTAGAATAATTAAAATAATAATTTTTTAAAAATAGTACTCATTAGAATGATTTTTTATAATCTTAAAAGTTGTAACTAAAAAAATATTTTGGGTTCTATTAAATTTTTATATAATTATTATATTTTATATATTAATATTTCATTCTCTTATAACCATTTGAGCTATTTATACTTGAAAAATGTTAAGTTTATAAAATTTTAAAAAGATTATATATATATATTTTTTTTGATTTGATTATTTATTTTAATATTTAATGTAAATTTTAGATAAATTATTATTATTATTGTTCAATTATTAATAATTAATATATAAATAAAAAATTAAAAAAATTTAAATAATTTCACACTCCAACGTTTATAATCATTAATAATACAAAGAGAATTGAAAAAAATATATTTCCACACTAAAGTTAGAAATCTAGGATGAGTAAAAATTAAAATGTAAAAACGATGAGGGGTAGAGAAGAATAACTCTCAACCTTCTCTGTTAAGGGCTATGAAACCCCACGTCGTACCATCCTCGTACATCGTCGGCTATGAAACCCCACGTCGTACCATCCTCGTACATCGTCACGGATTCTTTATGGATGAAAAATCTCTTCGCCTCTGTACTTATTTTTATATAAGTATATTTAGCTTTTGGATTTTGTATTTTGGTTTGTAGTTAATTAACAAGTGAATAAGTGTATATAGTGGTTCGATAAAGTTGAAAAAGTATATATAAATAATAGGAAGGGAATCATAATTTTATTGGTTACTGTAAATAATTTCTCTGATATTATAATATGATGCAGTAGTCCTATTCTTATTATTAATAGGTGAAATGTATATAAATATTTTAGATTAAATTAAAAATATAATTTTTTTTCGTTAATGTGTAAAATTTATGTAAATATGCATAAAGTTAGTAATATATTGTTGTTGGTGTTATTTGTTAGGATTGAAAATTTTATCTGACGGTCCGAATCCGACAGCTCAAAATTAATTAATCGACGGATCGGATCAAATTTGGATTTTGGGTTAAACAAATTAATTTATTATGGATAATGTTGGACAGGTTCGGATGATAAAATCAGTAAACGAAATTAAATTGAACCGCACATAATATTTCCTTTTTCTGTTACTTTGTTATTTCTAGGTTCTGAGAGGAGTTTCTCTATTACTTTGTAATTGATTGATTCTTCTCTTCCTTTTCTAATATTCATCATTTTCTTCCTCTGTTGGTTTATTATTCTTTAAAAATGATTGTTTTTTGAAAACAAGCTAAATATAACCGATCTGCACATCCGGATATCCGACTAACCCATAACCCAAAGTATCAGAACTTGATTTTGGATAAAAATGATTTACCAAATTGTATATATCGATAACCGTGGTTCTAGATTTCACGAACCGAACTCGTTTGAATATGCTTGCAACCTACCCCTATTATTTGTGCTATCTATATATTAACTTGTGTTACATAAAAAAGTTTAAATATATTATTTTTTTTAAAATTATATCTTATTTTTTAAAAATGTTCCACTTCATAAATAAAAAATTCTTCTTATAAATTAAAAAAAAAATTCTTCAAATTTTTTTAAAATAAATTTTAAATATTTTTAAAAATATAAAAATCAATTCTTAAAATACTTTATAATGTTGTCTTGAATCAGGTTAATTGAGTAGTTGATTTATGTTTGATATGATTTTGAATTGCAAGAATTTATTAAGCAGTCCCCCACTTCAATTTTGTGCAAAGATGATTTTTTTCAGTTTAAAATTAATTTCATTTTAAAAAATATTTTTTTTTCAAAAATTAATAATAAATTTTTTAAAAATATAAAATTATTTTAAGTTTGTAGAATGGTTAAGAGAGTTCAATTAAGTAGTAAATTCATCTTTAATCTTATTTAAATCATAAATTTTTATTTAGAACTTTTTTATTAACTTTAACCGTATATAAAAGTAGACTTGTTTTCTTTTAAAATTAATTATTCCAAACAATATAAATATTCCTTTTTCCAAAAATTCTAAAAAATGAAAAATAAACTATTTTAAAATAAATTTTTTAAAATAAATAAACACATAGTAGTTTCTTTCTAAATTAAAGTTATTATTTTTAATTTTTCATTTTAAATCTAAGTCCTTTCAAAAATAAAAAATTCAGAATCCTTTTTTTTTATATAAATTTAACTTTTACTAACTTTGTTTCATAAAAAATGTGACTTTGATTTTCTTAATACAGTTAAGGATATGTAGAATGGGAATCCAACTCATCAAGTTCAAATAAAATTTTTAAACTTTTTTCTATTTATTTAAAAGTAAATAAATTTTAAAATTTTCTATAAATAACTTCTTCCACTAATTTTAAATTACATAAAAAAAATTAAAAGAAATTTCTTTATTGTAAACATTGCATACACTATTTTAAAGTATAAAAAAACTGAAAGTCAACTAATGAAGCAACTTGTTTGATATAACAAGAATAATTTGAATAACCACTTCAATAGTAGCAACATAATGTGGAAGTATAGAGGTATCTTTGTAAAGAGGATCAGATGGTGAATCTCCATAAATACAATTATCCACATTTGTTAGTATTGCAGATGCTGCCACATTTACGCCTTCGTAATCATGATTCTTCAACACCTGCTTTGTGTAGTCAATCAGAGTAAGGGCACCTCCATTGGAACTGAAATGTTCCAAACATAAAGTGTAATGGTTTTGTGCTTCGGCATTCTTTTTACTTTGTGTAATCAAGGAGTTGATCACTTTGATTGTGTTAGTGACATTAGCACGTGCTATCTCAATGGTGTATTGGGTAAGGCTAATGAGATTTTTAGAATGATGTGAATTGAGAAGAGCAAAACAAAATGAAGGATTTGTAGTTTGCCTACAAATAGTATTCAATTCCTCAACTGATATTGCATAAGAGAATGCTGCAAATAAAAGGAATGAAACCACAAGGAAAGAAACTTTACAAACCATTATATTAGCTTTAATATAAGAAAGAAGAAGAAAAGAGAGCTAAAAGTGATTTCCTGCAATCTGATTTTTATGTTTGACAAGAAGATGCTGTATTTATAGTACTAAAAATGTAACTTATGCAAATTTTAAAAACAATGCAATGAATAACTTCTAATAAAATGTTAAGTAAATCACACCTTGTAACGAATTATTAAAATCATTTTAAATCATATTAAAACACTCAAAATATATCAGCAAAATAGATAAAAATGTCTTGGCCTCTATAGTTATACCCTTGGTTTGATATTTTCAACATTAGACCTTTTTTTCATTTCTCCCTTCCAAACAAGGATACTAGTAAGTCAATCAACAAAATAATTAAACAGAAAAGATATGATTATGACCTTTGAATATGCATAATTTATCATAATTTGCAAAATCATTATACATTCAAATAATGACCTTCAACTATATTCTGTACCTGTATTGAATATTAAATATAATTTTCCATAATATTTATATAATTAATTAACTATGATTATAGCAAGCTAAGTAATAAATAAATAAATAAATCTATAAAATAATAAAAAATAAAATTAAAACAATAAAATTAAAAATTTAATTAATGAATAATTTGCATAATGTCATTTAAACCAAATTATTTAAAATTCTATATTTCTAGGGTAAAGTAGATAAGGAATAATTGAAATATAATTTTTCAAATATTTAATTAATTATAATTATATCTAATTAAATAAAACATAAATAATTATTTATAATTATCTCTAATTATCGTAATTTTTGAAAATAGTTTTACAACCATCCACTGGCCATCAAACTAAAATTAATATATATAACTTTTAATACATTTGTATAATTAATTAATTATAATTACATATAATTAATGAATGAATCAATAAATTAGTCAAAGATTAGTGGTTCGATTTTAAATTTAAAATCTAAAATTAATTTTAGTTTTAACTGTTGACTTTTTATTTTAACTTTGAAAATTTTATAAGTATACAAATAAAAAATTATTAATTAAAAAATATTAATAAAAATTAAACTATTGTCAAATAATAAAAGAAATTTTTTTAAATATAATAAAAAGTAAATAATAAATTATTTTATTATTTTTATTGTTGTTATGATCATAATTTAATAATAACGGTAATAATGTTGATAGTAATGATGGTAATTTAGTGGTCATAATAACCGTGATAGGTAATGATAAGAATAATACTAATAGTTTATCAACACAATAATTAAGGTGAAAATAACGTTAAGAATAGAAATATTTTAAAATTAAAAACATAATTTTTTTATTTTTAAAATTAAATTAAAAATATATTAAATTTAATTAAAAAATTATTTTAGTCAAATAAATTTTATTTTAAAATTTTATTTAAAATTTAAAAATAAAAAACTTGAAATCATTTCAATCAAAATCTAAAGAAAGGTGTGATGATTTTAATAAATTTTCATATGATTTATAAACTAAAAATTCATATAATTAGCGTTTAAAAATAGAAATTTAGGGATTCATTTTTTAAATTAATAATAATTACCATCTATTTTGGAGTAGATTTTTGGTTTTTATTTTGAAATTTTAAAAATTCAATTCAATTTTAGTAAATTTTAAACTTTTATTTTTATTTTTAAAAAATTGTTTAAAAAATAAATCAACTTCATTCTATCCTAACCACCATTGTGAATTCAGGAAAATATAAAAGTTAAAATTTAATTAAAAATTAATAAAATTTTAAACTTTCTTATCTTATGTAATACCCTAAAAATAAAATTTATTTAACATTTAAATTATATTCTTGATTTCATTATTAGATTGTTAATTTATGAAGTGGAATTTTTTTAAAAGTTATTGATATTGAAAATACGATAATTTTTTTTTAAAATTTAGTTGAAAATGTGAGCCTTGTCATAGTAATTATCGTAATAGAAAATAAATGATAAGTGTCGTCACTTACGCCTTAATCATACACACAGTACCAATCTATCTTATTTATACATACCTTGAAAATTTATACATACTCTTATGTTCAGAAATTAGTGTAAGGGCATTAGTACCCTTTCATACATCACAAACATATACCATACAGATATTTTACACACTACATATTATTACACATAACTACTACTACTACCATATTTAATACATGATTATCTACATATTATTTATTTATGTTAGTCGTCCTTGATTATCATACAAAATGTACATTATTGGGGTGATACTAAATTTTCATCAACGCTTCAAACATAAGGACCCTGAGGCTCCAATCTCCCACTTACGTTGTCATTCTCCATGAACACCATCGCCTTCGTCAATAGCATTGTTGTAGTTTGGGAAAGAAAATGGTGGGAGAGGGGTGAGAAACTAAGTTTCTCAATAGGATTCTACCCTTATTATAGTATCAACATTTTCAACCTATCCACTTCAATTTATTTAGAAACATGACTGCATATAGGCTTACTTTTAAATTTTTAGAAAATCTTTAACTAAAGTGGATTTCTTTTACAATTGCAAAAACTAAATTTTATCACAAGCATACAAGATACCTATTATGAATTTCATACATCTTTCATTCTCTTGAGATCATATTATATTACATCACAGATATCATTTGACTGTCATTTTATTCATGCCTTACTCATAATTCATTTTTATTCTTTAGTCACCCTTTCTATGATAATTTAATTTAAGACATATCCTTAACAATTTTAGTCAAACAATATCTTTCACTTTCCACATACTCTACCTTCTGTTCTATGATATGACCTCATTCCGGATGATTTTCACCATCATAATTTCTTGAAGCCCTATGACTTCTATGTGGAAGGCCCTATGATTTCCATATGTGCACAAGCCTTGTGACTTGGCAATAAGGTGGTACATACTTATTCTTAAGGCTGACTTTCATCTCTTCCCAAGTTTTAATAGAATGAAACTTGCTCTCTTTTTAACTAGCTTATCGTACCAAATCAAATCATAGCTTGAAAATTCGAGACGAGCTAGTTTTACCTTATGTTCCTTCATCACATTATAGCACATGAAAATTTGCTCTATCTTCAACTCCCATGACAGGTAGATTTTAGGGTCATTCAACCCTTAAATTTTTGGAATTCTAAATTTGGTTCCATCTATCTTCTCTTGATTTCCATCTTGTCTCCTACCTCTATTCTTAATCCTAGAATTATCTTTATACCTACAGTCATTCCTAGAAGAAGTTCTATGACTATAAATAGGGGAACACCTATCTTTACTTCTATGGATTCTACTCCTAGATAAATTTTTAATCCTATGTGGAGACCTAGATGACTCTCTATCACTCTCATGCCTACCTTGATTCCCACTCCTTTGATTATTTATTTGATTTCTTCTAGGAGATTCATAGTATTCTTCTTGTGAAGGTTCCTCCATAGGTGAATCAATTTTATTTTTATTTTTTTTAGGCAACAATGATCAAGTTACAATTCCAAGAACAAAACCTACAATACTGCCTTTACATACTTATAATTTCATAGTCCATAACTATAGGTACTTATTTAAGTTAAGGCCTTGTTGCCTTTACATACTTAATTACATATATAACTACTACTACCATATTAGAATTACCTACAATAAAGTACAAATTACATACTACTTATTTAGCATACAGTATCCATGATTATATTACAAAATGTAATTATTCAAGGCTTCAACCACTTGAATTATGTTGTCACCCTCTAGAAACATCATTGGCTCCATGAATGACATTATTGGAGTCTAGGAAGAAAATGGTAGGAGATAGGGTGAGAAACTAAGTTTCTTAGTAAGATTCTACCCTAGGATTAGTGATATCACTTTCATCCCAACCACTTTAGTTTATTAGAAAACATGTCATGCACACAAGTTCATTTTTAATCTTTAGAAAACTTTAGCTGAAGTGGGTTTCTTTTACATAAAGAAGAACTAGTTTCTATTTAAGCATACAAATTACATACGTCTCATAAACCTTTTGGATTACATCATGGATATCATTTGACTATTATTTCATTTATGTCTTAACATAACTCTTTTCTTTTCTCTATCACTCTCTTAGTGATAATTCAAGACATAGGCAAACAATATTACTTAGTCAAACAATATATTCTCACTAGCTTTGCTACTCTACCATCTATTCTTAGGACATGAGCACATTCGTTAATGGCCATCATCATCATAAATATTGAAGACCAGTACTTCATAATAGAAGGATTTTTGAAGAACCCTTTTGTCTCCACTTTGGAAGGACCTGACGCCTTCTGAATATGCACAAGGCACATTAAAAGTGTAACATCCTAGTAATGATACCCGTCCTACACTTAAGTCCTAATGCGGATTCACTATCAGTTTGTTACTTCATGATGTAGGACTCTTTTGTTGTAAAATTACCGATACTAAAAATACGGTATAATAATTTTTTTAAAAAAATACACTTATTGGAAGTGTGATCCTCATTGTAATGATTAACACGGTAGAAGATAGACGTTATGATAACATCACTCACATTAATTTTGAAAACTTGCATTTATTTACTTATCATATTAATACATTCATTTCCACCACAATACTTACATAATTAATTACATAAGTAGTACAACACATAAGAAATAGTAAGTTAAGGCTCTTCGTGAGTCTTTTAAAACAAGACGAGGTCATCAGTACCCATTATAAGTTACAGTCATCGATAACAAGACATACAAAATGCACATAAACAAAACACAATCCTCTTTGGTGATTCATGGGATATCTCCTCAAGAACTTATGGCATCTTCTCATTTTCGTTTATCCTAACCCATGAGCACTATAGAGCTAATCCACACTACGAAAGGTAAGGAATGAGAAATCGTAATTTCTTAGTAAGTGTCTACCTTAGGGTTGGTGACATCATTTCTATTCTAGCCACTTCAATTTATTTATGAAAACATGTCAAGCATACAAGTTCATTTCTCAATTCAAAATATTCCCTTTTTTTGAAGTGGTTTTATTTTAATTATAAAAAATTTCATGTTAAACATAATCATACATATCATTCTTTTCATGGGTCACCTTATTAACATGATTTAACATAATATCAAAGATACTACTTGACACATTAACATTTCTTGCCATACTCATAGTTTTTCTCATTTATTTGTTATCCTTCTGGTGACACTTTAACATATGACACTCCATTATACTCTAAATGACATATTATCAAACATTTGTTAAGCAATATATTCTTACTTCCACACATACTCAACTTTCATTAGGATATGATCTCATTCCTGATGGTCGTCACCACCTTAGCTTGAAGCCTTGTGGCTTCTAACATGGATAGTCTCAGACTGCCACACATGCACAAGTCCCTGATTTGACACTTTACAAGTATGTACTTGTTAAGTTTTCACATAGGATTTTCTTTAGTGATCCCTTCACTTATTAGGTTCCATTCCAAGTCTTTAAAATAAGATGAACACTTAATATTCAATCAAAATGGAATGCACAAATAGCATCAAAATCATCTAATTGCTTATGCAATTCATCTACTCATGGAATTACAATTCAGATCAATTTTTAAACTTCATTCAAAAGAATATATATAGTCTCTAATCCAATCTACCTTCACATCATCATCCATACATAATCATCACATAATACAATACTCTTTAAACAATCAAGAGTATTATCCATACACTTTACGTACATTTTTCTATACTTATATCACATAGTACATTACTCTTTAAACAATCAAGAGTATTATCCATACACTTTACATACATTTTTGTGTACTCACAAATCCATACAACAAGTTGGCATGATATTTCCAA
Organism: Canavalia gladiata; assembly: GCA_037954105.1. NCBI lineage: Eukaryota > Viridiplantae > Streptophyta > Magnoliopsida > Fabales > Fabaceae > Canavalia > Canavalia gladiata. The sequence goes on from CM075665.1 coordinate 35,412,029, forward strand.
ATAGAAACTAATATTTTAATAAATACTTTCTTAATTAAGCTTGATGTTACTATCTTAGGCAACGTGTATGCTTACTCCCACAGCTTTTTCAACTTGCTTAATTCATAAGATTAATGATGAATCACTCATAGGACCTTAGTCCACTCATCCTTCTAAGTTACCTCTCGACCTTTCCTCTTCTTAAAGGTTAAGTTCTTCTTAATATTTTTAATGTATGTTTATGGTATATTGAACTTCTCTAGTTGTCCGAATGGCCTTTCTTAGTTGTTTACTCTTTGTGTTCCTTAAATTAAATGTTTTATGCACAACTTACTAAATTTAAGTTTAAATGTTATATGTTTTATGATTTTTGACTAATAACTTGGCTAGTTAGATTTGTTTCAAGAATGAACCTACTTGCTTACCTCCTTGCTCATGAATGTAAAGTTTTCTACTCCTGACTTATTTAGTCATATTTAAACTTCCAAAATAACCTACTAGCCTATTTCTAACCTAGGTAATCCACATGCCAAATTCCTAAGGTGTTATGGTTTATTTTTCTCTTTTCCTAAGTGTTGATTTACACTAAATAAGACCTAATCTATTAGTTCATGCCACCTTTATAAATTTTTAGGGTTTTTTGTCCTTGCTTTATCTAAGTGGCCACTCCTTTTCCTACCCCCATAATTAATTCCTAATCACCTCCTTAAACATATTTAGATTCATCCTTAAGTTCTAGCAAAATTTTAGTATGTTTTCACCTAATTTCCCTAATATGAACGAATGAGTACATCACTATATTCAAGTCCCTTCCAAATTTTTAATTTCATAATTATACTTAATGAGGATCCTCTTTATACCCTTATTAAAATTTTAAACTCAATATTTTCTAATTATGTGTGAAGTGGCTAAATGCTATAAGTGACTTAAACAAATGTCCTTTTACAAATTTCTTCCCATATGACCTTGGTGTCATGAAGTTTAGCACTTGGTACACCATATGTTCTTGGATCCATTCATAATTTGTTCTTATTCCATAACTTCAGTCATGGTCATGGAAGATCTTAAGTGAGTTGTTCACTTTTGGTCCAAAATTTCACCTTTACTCTTAGTAGTTTTTAAGTCCAAGTCCAATTTAAGTTTATGGATCTTATTATATAATCTTTATTAGTCTTTTAATACTTTTAATATATGAGTCTAGATCTAGATTCTTATCAAATACAACTTCATGATCAAAGATTTTAAGAAGAGAAACAAAAAAGTTTCCAACTTTAAAAATAAAGATCTTAAGCATTTTTCAAAGCAAACAAATGTATATCTTCTAGATATACTCCAAGATCTAGCCACCCTTTACTTTGAGAACTTCAAAAATTTTCTCATAAAGTCTAAAATCAGCCCTATGGCATCAAAAATTGGTTTTAACAAATTTTAACTAATTAAATTGTTCTTAGGGTTGCTAGAAGCACTTTAATCTATCAAAACTTCTCTTTAATTTCCAAAAATCATTAAAATTTATGATGCTAATATTTAACCACCAAGGAAAGTTTTGAGATCCAAAAAGTTCAAAGAAAAAGGGATCCATACATCTTAGAGAGGGTTCCACCAAAAATAAGAAAATCAAACCATAAATACAAGATTTAAAGATTAGAAAAACATATGATAAAATCCTACCTTTTGAAGATTTTTGTGATGGGTTTAGGGTTTTGGGCTTAGTGGTTGACACAAGATCTCTTAGTGTTGGTGGTGGGGCTTGGTGAATTTGTCTAAATTTAACTTAAACTTCAAAAATGGAAGTTTAAACTTATTGTAAATTTTTTGGGTTTTAGGAGTAGTCAGAGTTTAGAGAGAGTTTAGAGGATTTGTATAAGTGTTTAGGACATGTAATATAGATCAAATAAACCTACTTATCACTTAGATTAATTTCGTGCACTTTAGGGCATATGAGAATTAAATTTCCACTTAAGAGCATTTTGATTAATTTACATGTAATTTTCATTTTCTAAAAGAAATATAAATGTAAGAAATTATTACTTTAGGATTATTTTAATGCTAATTATCTTGCATTTATCACTAATCATTATTAACTTATTCTAAGCATGATTAATTTTAATTAAACAAGATTAATTTTCTTTAACTATGGTTAATTTTATCTCTCCTATTTATTATTTTTATCTTATATGATATTAATAGAGTGATGACTCATATGATGAGTCACCACCACATTTTCCACATGGTATTTTTGTGCATAAGGGATGAGACCCACTTCCTGGCTTCTGCTTCAAATTTTCTTGCCTTACTAACTTTCTAGGGATATTTTGGTAATTTTTTTAGCATTTCTCGAGAGGTTTCCAAATTGATCCTCTGATATTTCTAATACTTATTGATTCATTTCTGAATCATTCTTATGTTATTTTCCATTTTTTGAAGAACAATTTAACCCTTGTGGAAGACAGAGCTTTATAAGGGTGTTTCAAACATTTTCAGAGTTTTCTTCTGACTTTATCGCCCTCTCTTTGTTCCTATTTTTTTTTATAACGTTATAATCATCCTTTATTTATTCTGATTCCCTAGAAATCTTTTAACCTTTGTTTTAGTTTTCTTTTGTACATTATTTATGTTATCCTAGCGGAAGGGTGTTTTCATTATTTGATAAAAAATTTCTAATTTTCCTAACTTGCTCTTTTTTTTAGTTTATTCCTTACTAAAGGGTATTCGTAGCCTACAAAATCAATTATGAGAAATTATGAATGTTACATGACTCAGCAACATAAATGACATGTGAATTCAAACAATAATGGACAAAATAGGCAGGAAAAATGGTGCCAAAACCGAGACAAAAAGTTGGAGAAAAAATGTTGAAAAATGAAGGAGAAAAGTGAGAGAAGTAACCTCCAAACAACAAGATCTTGATACCATATAATACAACTCACTTGGGAGCAGGAGAATGAACTTAATTGAAGGTGGAAATGAAGCTCAAAACATCCTATTCTGGGTAGTTTAGGGGTCTCCAATTTGTGTTCAATGAAGCACTAAAGTATGCATAAAAATGGAAGAGTAGTGAAAGATAAACTTGCGCAAAGTAAAGGGAAAATTAAGGAAGGTGATTGCAAGAATTAAATGTTGAAATTAAAATGCTAAAATGGAAGAAAAGGCAAAACAAAAATGATAAGAATTAAAGGGGAAAGGGGTTGAAAATTAAAGGCAAGAATGTATAGAAAAAAAATTGGAAGATAAATGACATGAGGAAATAAAGGAAACTAAAGGTTGAACATAAAGACACAAATTAAAAACAAGAAATGTAAATTTCAAGAAAGTAAATTGAATGTAAAATGAAGAAAATAATCCTAAGCTAAGAGCCACTCGACTAGCTAGAGGAAGCTATGAAGATAAGCCAAGTTTTCGCCATATTAGAGATTCCAATGATAAGGACATATTCTTGATCTTAAGAAATGAGTAATAGGAGAAGAAAATGTTGTTTGTTATAGTCTAAGGCCTGTAGTTTCACTATCCTCAAGAATATTTACACCTTGTTGCAGTATCCCTCAGGATTGAACAGACCCATTTGTAAATAGAAAACAGGAGCAGAGCTAGTAAAAAAGAAAATAACCCAGCAACTATAGAAGGAAATATTTTGGTATAGAGAAGGTAAGTTGTGCCTCCTTTATTTAAGAGTGAAACTTCAAACAATTTTTAAAAAATGATAAATGGTAATAAAAAACATTTAAAATAATAATTAAGCTAATTTAAAATTTGAATTTGAAACAAAAATTAATTGTATTAAAATAAAATAATTGAATTAAAATATATTCATCTAATGTAGACATATTTTGAAATGAGAATAAGAATTAGTAGTGTAACAGATGGTTTTTGAAATCAAATAATTTAAATAGGATTAATTCAATATAATGGTAATAATGTATGGTTTAATCAGAATGAATAATCGGTTAGTTTTATAATAAAACCAATTATGGTTAATAATCTACAATGAATTACAATGGAAAATAAAACCTTCAAATATGGGGTTTTCCGACTAAGAAAATAATTTTAGGTTTTGGATCTTACCACTATATTTCTTTATCCACAGGTGTTGGATTTTTATATCTGTTGATTTGTATGATATAATCTCTACCCACAAAATAGTTTATGTTATGTGTTAAGTCTCAGATCTTGGAAATTATTGATTACCCATGTTGCTAATGATTTTGTAATTAAATTCAACTCCTATTATATTTTTCATGAATAACACTATCAATAATATTAAACTTTTAAACGAGAATGATTATAAGAGGTGCAAGAATGATATTGAATTAGCTCTTTGCTTATTGGATATTGATGTGGCCATTATTAAAGATGAGGCTCTTTTGACTTATGAGAGCATTGATGATCAAAATGCTTATGAAGTAAAAATGAGCACCATGTTAAATAAGAATGATCATTTGAAATATCCTCTCCAAGGAATCAAAGGTCCAATGACTAGGAATAAGATCAAGCATGTGGAACAAGAACTTTAGGGTCTAATCAAGGAAGTTCGAAAAAGGAACTATATTGATCCAAACCCAAATCCAATGAGTTCATTTACGTAGTCATATTGTCAATGAGCTTAATTGATATGGTTTAGGATTTGTAATTGATTTATTGTAGATTACATTAGGATTTGATATTGATTTATGAATGATTTATTTTAATTATTTACAAATTAGATTAAGATTTTAAATTGATTTGTGTTTCATAATGATTTCTTATTTTTTTTGTTATTATATTTTCTTTCCATTAGGCCAATTAAGTTTTCTATATAATAGGATTTAGGTATTCAATGTATACATAATTTTATGAATAATAATATTTCTGTATAAGAGTTTTCGTGTTCGTATGAATTGATTTCCTTAGCTCTTGGGAAAAGAACTACCCTTCATAACCTTATTTATGTTGGAACATCGTGATTTGTGTTGAATTCCTTTATTTTATCCTAATTCTTTAAACATTTCAAACTAACATTTTTGCATTCCAATTCATTTTGTATGGGGTGAATCGTATCAATTGGCATCAGAGCTTCGACTCTTGGAATCAAGTGTCATCTATTGCTTATTTTATTTTATTCATGTCTTTATTTTTCTTCTTGTATTATTCTTGTTTTCTTTCATCTTTTGTTTATGCTTTTCTTAATTTTCCATCATATGTTTTATAAATTCTCTCTCTAAAAAAATTGTAACTCTATCTCTCAATATGTTAAAGTTCTTGTTACCAAGTATTTGATAGGCATGTGAAAGTATAAAAAAATAGGTGATTGTGATAGAATCCATGTTCAAAATTGTGATATAAATTAAAGTTTAGCAAAGAAAAATTTCAAGGAAATTTGAGATATAAAAAAATACCTCTAGTCTTGGTTCGGTTCTAATATTTGAGTTCTTGATTCTGAATTGTTCTAATCCTTCATTTCTTTTATCTACTTCTTGTTACTCTATCTATCTTATGTACCCTTGATTATTTTGTTATCTATTGAGAAATTAACTTTTAAAGTTCTTGATTTAAGGACTTATAAGGAGAATTGAGAGGTAAAGACAAGACTTGGCGAGGACATGATAAAAAAAGATGATTTAAGTGTAAGCACAAGCAAACACTGTCAAGATTAAGGGTATACAATAAGAGAGTGATGGTAAGACTTTACTAAATTAATTAATTTATTTTTGTTTAATTTGTAGCACTACCAACATGAGCAAATCCTACCAAAATGAAATAGATTTAAAGATATTTATCAAATTTATTCAAGATCAATTTCAAATATTGAAAAGATATTGGATGATATAGAGAATTTCTTCAAGGGAAGGTATTAGTTTTTTTATCGATGTAGGTCCCAAAGACTACCTCACCTTGATGAAGAAGTAGATAAGGGGAGAACTTGGAATCAGAAGATGAAGGTTTTAGAGAAGCAGGGTTGTATCAAGAAGGAAAGGATGATAACTTGGAGAGTATTAGACTATCCACTCCACCATTCTAAGGAAAGAATAAGCCTAAAACTTATCTCAAGTGGAAGAGAAAGGTGGAACATATATTTGATTGTTACAATTACTTGAAGGAGAAAAAAGTAAAATTAGCCATTGTATCTTTAAGCGACTATGCTAGTATTTGGTGGGATCAGTTTATACTTACCAAGAGGTGGTATGGGGAGAGACCTATCCAAACATGGGAAGAGATGAAGGTGGCCATGAGAAGAAGATTTGTCCCAAGTCACTTCCATAGAGGCTTGCATCGAAAGGTTTAAAATCTTACTCAAAGTGTTATGAATGTTGAAGATTATTACAAAGAGATGGTGATAAGCATAGATTTCATAAATAATTATCTCTCACTTTTATCTCATTAAGACTTCTTATATGTTCAATTAAGTGATCTTTGTCATATTTTATGAGTTTGGGTTAATATGAAGTTTAATTGAATTTCTTTGCTTACCCGATTAAAATGACACTATTATAGTATTTTGAGCATAATAGGAGTTGTAGACATCCAAAAATCATGAAATCTGTCTTGAATGAAAGCTTAAAGAAGTGTCCATAGTTACAAAGCAAGAGCAGACTCTAAATGGGATGTTTAGGACTCCGAAATTATCTCAAAAGATGAGATAGTGTTGCTGACGTGGAATTTGAACAGTGTGCAAAGATCCGGCCATATCTTGAGATATAGAAGTCATATTGAGATGAAATCAACTTTGTTGGACAGCTAAGATCCAGGGCTACAACTTTTGTTCAGAAGTCAAGCTCTAATTCGGACATGTGAACATCCGAAATTGCGGTGCAAGAAAGTCAAAATTGTTGTGCTCATTGGTGGCAAAAATTCAAAAGTGTTTTGCAATTTCAACAAAGCCCATGTGAAAGAAATAAAAGGGTAGAAAAGTAATATCCTAGTTGGTGACTTTCTGAAGATGATGCCTCAAAAATCCTCTATAAATAGAAGGGTTTGCAAGAGGAGACACACACCATTTTGGAGATCAACTCCAATACCATCTTCTTTCTTTCTTTCTTTCTTCCTTTCTTTCTTGTTAGTTTTGCCTCCTTCATGGAAGGCTTATGTTTTCTTTCTTGTTAGTTTGCCTCCTACATGGAAGGCTTAGTTTTTCTTTATTGTTAGTTGCCTCCTACATGGAAGGCTTAGGATTTATTTCTTGTTAGTTTTGCCTCCTACATGGAAGGCTTAGGATTTATTTGTTGTTAATTTGCCTCTTTCTTTGTTGTTAATTTGCCTCCTTCATGGAAGGCTAGGTTTGTAGTTTCAATTCGAGGATTCAAGCTATTTTCATTTTAACTTTGAGGTCTTGATCTTTATTTACATGCTTATTAAGTGGTTTCTACTCTACTTCACTATATTCTTCAATTTTATTCTTTAATCAAAGTTTGATCGGTTGACGTATTTTGATTAATGCATGATTGATTTATAATTGGTTTTTGATTGGTAAATCACTTTCCAAAAGTTTGAAGAGTAGAAATTAAGTAATTTAATTGAAGGTTTTCATTTTATTACTTACTTCAACTGAATTCTGATTGTGAAATTGGTTTAGATAAAAGATTAAGTGGTTACTAAATCTTGTTGATCATAATCAATTAAATTCTGAGAGGTTTCTCAGTAGAGAATTCAAGGATCATTGTAGGGGTTCCAGATGATCCTAGGTTGATAAACACAATGCATGATTTTAGTGATCAATGATTAGTTAAGAAAATAGCCTCTGAATTCCTTGAGTTGATTATTGTTAAGTCAAATAAATTTCATTCTGTATTTTGCATTTAGAACTTCATATCAAATCTTTCCAAAATCCCCTTGTTCTAACCTTCTCCTTATTTGCTTAAGAATCTGAAATGGTCTTTGGGAGATGACCTAGGTTGCACCTTATACTATACCAATAGTTTGGGGGAAATCTAGAAATTATTTTTGCGCGTTTACGACGAGCGTGTCAGATGGAAATTGCCATAAAAAGAACTAATATTTAAGAAGAAAAAGAAATAACTATGGAAAGATTCATAGGAGGGATAAAAAGGAGATAACTGATATGGTGGACCTACAACATTATGCAGAGATAAAGGATTTGTTTCATAAAGATATTCAGGTGGAAAGACAACTCAAATGTAGGAGCACTCACACATATGCTTCTAGCTTGTCATGAAAGTGTAATTGGTCCAATAAGAAGGAATGTTCTAAACCAAATAAGGAATATAAGGGGAAGCCAATGATAATTATTCCTAAAGGTAAATCTAAAACTAAATTCTTTTATAAGTCAAGTAACATTCGTTTCTTTAAGTGTGAAGGTCTTGGACATGTTGCTTCTATGTCTAAATCAAATGACCATGACAATTCTTGATAATGACAAAGTAGAGAATGTTAGCTCAAAGGAAGAAGAAATGCTTAAGATTGAGGATTGTGGTGATATTGATGTATTAGAACTCATGTGTGTTGATCTCTTGGTCATCAGATGTGCTTTGAACATTTAGCCAAAGGATGAAAGAGATTCCAAGTAAAAGGAGCACAATATTTACACTCGTTGTCATATAAAAAACAAGGCATGTAGTATGATAATAGATAATGGTAGTTGCACCAACGTTTCTTATTAAGAAACATTCTAATCCTTATATGCTACGGTGGATGAATGATTATAGGGATGTAAGGATTTATAAGCAAGTCTTGTGTCCTTTTCTATTACCAAGTATAAGGATACTGTATTGTATGATGTTTCCCTTATGCATGTGAACCACTTATTGTTAAGGTGATGTAGTGGTCCTTAGCTGCCTAGGATGACCCCAACTACAGAGACCTTTAGGCCTATTGGGCCTCAAGTAAAATATAATAGGACTAGTTCATTTTCTTGTATGAGTAGAACCTAAAAGGCCCAATATGTATAAGATTTGAGCCCAATTTCCCTATATTTTAGCTTAGGTTTTTTGTACCTTCTTTGGCCCAAATTGAGGCTACATTGAGGAGTGAAGAAGACACCATTATTAGGTTGAAATCCAAGCCCAATTCAAATTCAAAAGCTACCCCGTCCTTCCCTTCATTTTGCACCTCCTCCATTTTGCCTATATAAGGAACGTTCATGTCTAATTTTGAATACTTTTGAATCATTAATGCATTTGCATTCAGAAATTAAGTGAGAGTTATCTCCTTTCTTCCCTTTAGAACCAAGCTTAGGGTTGAGGAACCTCCTCATCCATGGTTGCTCCCATGGTGGCGAGAAGGAGCTCATCCTTCACAAGAGGTGGCGCTTCCAAGCATAAGGCAAAGCTTTATAGATTCTTCCATGTCTTCATCCCTTCTTCTAGCCTCCATTACATCAAATCAAATTCTCCTTCCATCCTTTCATCATATGGCATCCATAGTAATATGATAGAAAGGTTTTGCACAATGGGTTTGAAAATAAGTATTCTCTTGTAATGAATAGACTAACAATTGTATTGATTCCATTAAGGCCTATTGAGGCTTATTTTGATCAAATGAGAATTTTAAAAGGATGTAAAATAAGAGAAAAATAATTAGAGAATCAAGAAAAAAAAAAGCAATAGAGAATGGAGAAAAGTAAAATTTCGAATGGGCCAACCTATAGATTCAAAGGAAAGTAGAGGAGTTGATGCAAAAAGGATTTTTGAGAGAAAGTCTTATCTCATGTTAAATGTCAGTTATCTTGGTATCAAAGAAGGATGGAACATGGTGCATTTGTGTGGATTACAACGTGGTCAACATGATTACGGTAAAGTATCACTATCATATTCCAAGGTCGAATGATTTACTTAATGAACTATCTGGTTCTTTGTTTTTCTTTAAAATTGATTTTAAAAAATATATATCACCAAATTTGTATAAAATAGGATGATGAGTGGAAAACTACTTTTAAAATAAAATATGGGTTGCATGAGTGGGTTGTCATGTCATTTGGTCTCTCTAATACACTGAGCACTTTCATGAGATTAATGCATCATGTTGATGAAGAAAAAGTTAAGGTTATTAGAGAATAACCTATGACTCTAAATTCCAATGAGGTAAGGAGCTTTCATGGTTTAGCAAGTTCCTATAGAAGGTTTGTACAAAAAAATTTGTTTTATAATTCCCCTTTGAGTGAACTTGTTAAAGAGAATATTATATTTAAATGGGATGAAAAACATGAAAATGGATTTTAATTAGGTAAAGGATAAGTTAACCAATGCTCCTATGTTGAGTTTACCTAATTTTGATAGAGTTAAACAATGCCAAGAGAGTTTGTCATCTATTCCGATCATCTTAGTTTGAAGTTATTGAAGTCCCACGGTAAGCTCAACAAATGATATGCTAAGTGTCTAGAATTTATTGAGATGTTTTACTAAGTTATCAAATACAAAAGGGGAAGGGAAAATATTGTAGATGATGCATTGTTTTGAAGGTTTGTATTACTTACAATTCTACAAATCAAATTACTTGGATTTGAATTACTGAAAGCCTCGTATGTTAATGCTGTTGAATATGGAAAATTATGGGAAACATGTTCTAAACATGGTTTTGGAGACTATTTTAGGAAAGATGGATATTTTTTTATTGAAAATAAATTGTGTGCCTAAATGTAACATGAGGGAAGTGCTTATTAGAAAGTCTCATGGGAGAGGGTTAATAAGATGCTTTGACATAAAAAAAAAAAAAAACTTATGACATTTTACATGAATATATTTTTGGGCTCAAAAGAAAGTATGATATTAAGCTTATTTGTGAGAAATAAATTAAAAATCAAAGGTAATATCCCATGGTTTGTATACTCTCCTACCTTTTCTTGAATACCTTTGGATTGATATTTTTATGGAATTTGTACTAGGTTTGCCTAGGACCTTGAATGGAAATGATAATACTTTTGTGTTTGTAGATAAGTTTAGTAAAATGGAAGACTTGATTACTTTTTCTAAAACTAATGATGCCACCCATATTGTTGATTTAATTTCCAAAGAGATCATGCATTTAGATTGCTTATCTAGAACTATATTGACTGGTCGAGATTTTAAATTTCTTATTCATTTTTTGGAGAACCTTATAAGATAAATTAGACACAAAGTTGTTGTTCTCTACTATGGCACATCCATTAATAAATGAACTAATTGAGGTTATGAGTAGAACTTTAAGCACCTTATTACGTGATATAATTTAAAAGAATTTAAAAGATTGGGAAATTTTTTACCTTTTGTAGAATTTTCAAATAATAGGATTGTTCATATATATACTTCCTTTTCACCTTTTGAAGTTGTATATGGTTTTAATCTTTTATTTCCTTTATATGTTTTACCATTTCCTACTAATGATTTTGTTAATTTGGATGGAAAGCAAAATACATAATTTGTATAGAAGTTACATGTTAAGATTTACGCTAATATTGAGAAGAAGAATGAACACTTTGTCTGGAAGGTAAAAAAAAAGGACGCACCAATGTGGTCTTTAAACCTGGTGATTGGGTGTGAGTTCATTTGTAAGGGGAGAGGTTTCCAACTTAAAGAAGTTATAAACTACATCCTATAGGTGGTCCCTTTCAAGTGATTAAAAGGATCAACGATAATGCCAATAAGATCGATCTTCCGACCAGCTATATTAATGTTAGTGCCACTTTCAATATTTCTAATTTATCCTTATTTGATGCAAGTTACCTTCAAGATTAGAGGACGAATCCTCTCTGAGAAGGAGGGAAAGATGTGAATGTGAGTATCGTGTTAAACAAGAGTGATTATTTGAAAAATCCTCTAAAAGGAATGAGAGGTCTAATGACTAGCAATAGGACCAAGTGTATGAAATAAACACTTCACGATCTTATCAAGGAAGTTTAACAAAGGAACTATGTTGATCCAAACCCAAATCCAATATGGGTTAATTTCTATAGTCATATTATTGAGGAACTTAATTGATAGGATTTAGGATTTGTCATTGATTTGTAGAAAATTATATTAGGATTTGATATTAATTTATGAACTATTTATTTTAATTATTTACAAATCAAATGAAGATTATATTGATTATTTATTTAATTAGGATTTCTTATTTTTTTATCATTATATTTTCTTTCAATTTAGACTAATTAGGTTTTTTATATAATAGAATTTAAGGATTTACCACAATTTTATGAATAATAATATTTCATCTTTGTGTGAGTTGATTCTCTTGGTTCTTAAGTAGAGAACTACCTTTGATAACATTGATTCTTCTAATATGTCATAGTAAAGGTCACATTCTCCTTTGATAACTTTGATATTCTCCATCAGATCACAGTTAATGTCAAGTTCCTTTATGCTATTCTAATTTTCAAGATATTTCAAATTAATATTTACGTATTCCAATTCATTTCGTGAAGGGTGAATTATATCACTTATCATATGAAGTGGACAAAAGCTAACAGCTAAGCATTGATACTTATTAAGTGATCCAGTGATGAATCATTTATCAAATCCATTCCAGATTCTAACAATGTTAATACTTTTCTTACTTTTGTTGGAGAAAGGTATTCAATCTCTAATAAATTCAAGGTTGATTACTTGTTGGAAATTTTTATCTAAATAAAGTATGATGGGGTTAGGGGTGTTAGGCAACATATAATGAAAATGGTGATCACAATTAACAAGTTAGCTAACCTTGAGTGCCCAAAGTTGATAAGCTCTTTGTTTATCATGCCTTGAATTTTCTACTTGATCAATTCAAAGCCTTGAAAACTTCCTATCATGTCCAACTACAGGCCTGGACATAGACCTTAATTTCTATATATTTATAAGGATGAACCATGTGATATCTAAGAATGTAAATTTGATTTTTCATCCTCACCATAAGAATTTTTTAAGAAAAAGGGAACAAGTTTCAAGAAAATAATGGTCCTAGTCCATCTTAAAAATCCCCTTTCTCTTAAGCTTATTATTGAAAAATCAGAATTAAAGAATTGGTTTTGCAAAATGATAAGTCATTAGCTTTCATTTGTTTTGAATCTAGTTTAATAGATTCCTTTTGAATTCATGGTGGATTTATGCTGGATCATCTAGTCATGTTACCAATACCTTGCCAGGGTTCAAGACCAAGTAAAAACCAAACGATGATGAAATTAATTTGTTCATAAGTAATAGGAATAAAATTGATGTTTAATTCATAAGATTAGTTAAATTAAAATTATAATCTAGTTTTATTTTACGTTTAAGAGGTATTTTTCATATGTCGTCCATGAGGTGAAATTTGATTTCTTTTTCAAAACATGATGATCGTGGTTTTTCTTTCAATTTTAATAATAAAATTTTTATTTTATCCTATGATTCTCAAGTTTTTAGTAAAGTAATTGAATTTGATGATGGTTTATATTCTCTTACTCTTGATTCCAATGTTTTAAAATATTTTATATATTTAGTCAACTTGAAATGAAAAGGTTTTAATTAAAGAAAATTCTTTATCTTTATGGCATAAATGTTTAGATCATTAAAAGATAGAATTAAAGATTGATAAAATATGAAGTTTTACATTATCTTGATTATAAAGATCCTAAAGAATGTAAGGATTTCATAAGAACAAAATTAGCTAAGACAAAAAAGAAAAGGTTCTATACGTAGTAAAGATCTTTGAAAATTATTCATACTAATATTTGTAACCTTTTAAAATCAACATTTTGTGGAAATAAATATTTTATCACATTTATTGATGACTTTTCCTACTTTGGTTATGTAGACCTTATAAATTAAAAATCTGTCTTTGAAAAAATTTAAAATTTGAAGAAAGGGGTAGAAAATCAATGCAATAAAAGTATTAAATTATAAGGTTGAACTGAGGTGGTGAGTTTTATGGAAAACATGCTAAAATTAGATAATTAATGAGATCCTTTGCTAAATATCTTAAGGATTACAGAAATTGTTTGATAATTTACTGTGGGGGACACCTGAGCAAAATGGCCTGGCTAAGAGATAAAGTCACACATTGATGGACATGGTGAGGTCTATAATGAGTCAATCTAGGTTATCCAAATCACTTTGGGGAGAAGCTCTTAAAACTACTATGTATATTCTAAATAGGGTACTTGTCAAGTTTATTCCCAAAACATCTTTTGAACTTTTTAAAGAATGGAAACCTAGTTTTAACTCTTTTTTTTGTGCAGGGTTATACTACTAAAGTAAAAGATATGACCTCATTGCATCAAAATTAAATCTTAAAACCACAAGATGTTATTTCGTTGGTTATCCAACCAATGCCAAAACCTACAGATTCTACTATCCTACCTGTAGAGTAAGGATAATTGAGGCCATGATTACCAAATTTCTAAATGATGATATAAGAGAGTATAACGACTTTATTGATGATACAAGGAGTTATAATAAAAGGGATCTTATTGTTCAATTCATTTTGTACAAAAATGGGTTGTACATCATCTAGTTGATAGAATTCATGAGGAACCACATCAAGAAGCTTTAGGAGGTGTTACTAAAAATCAAGTTGAGGTTCCTCTTTTTAGGCGGTCATAAAGAAAAAGGAGGATAGTTTAACCGTGAATATTATTATACCTTTCTTGAAAAGTTAAACTTGACATTGGTTTCATGCAAGATCCAAAGAAATATATGGACAAAATTTCTATGCCTTATCTCATAAACTAATGAGGCTATATAGGAGTTGGTCTAATCTTTTGTTAGTTATAAACTTATTCGATGTAAATGTGTATTTAAAATTAAGAAAGACTCTAAGGAAAATGTAAAGTGTTTTAAAACAAGAATTCTTTAGAGATATTATGGCACCAATGGCACAATGATTTTGACATGCATTAGAAGGATGTGAAGATGACTTTTTTAAATGGAGATATTAATGAGAAATTTTATATGTAATAGCCAAAGGGTTTCATAGATAGTGAAAGAAAACATCTAGTGTGTGAATCAAAAGAAATCAATTTATAATTTGAAGCAGGATTCTAGAAAATAGTACCTTAAATTTGATGAGATAGTAACATTCATAGGATTTTTTGAAAACCATGTGGATCAATGCATATATCTCAAAATTGGGAGTAAGTTTGTTATTCTTCTTCTTTATGTAAATGACATCTTACTTGGTAACAATAATTTTGATTTACTAGTTGAACCTAATAATATGCTATTAGTTTCTTTTGACATGGAAGAGCTTTGGAAAGCTTATTTTGTTCCAAGAGATAGGTTTCTTAAACTTTTAGGTCTATCCCAGAAAGCCCATCTTAAACGGGTTTTGAAATGATTCAATATGGAAACTAGTAAATCCCACAATGCTCTTATTATCAAAGGTGATAAATCTTACAAGGATTAATGTCCTAATGATGATCAAGAAAGAAACTCTATGGTGAAAGTACCTTATGTCATTGTAGTAGAAAGTTTAATGTATCCTTCATGGAGGTTGAGTTTATTGTTGGTTCATATCCCATGTTGTGTGGTTGAAAAATTTATTTCTACTTTGGAAATTGTGGGTTCCATTTCCAAATCCTTGATCATTTATTATGATAACATCTCTACGAGCTTCTTAACCAAGAAAAATAAAATCCCTACAACTTTAAAGCACACTAGAATTAATTTCTTAGTTATTAGCGAAATGGTTAAAAATCAAAAGATTCTTATTAAGCATATTATCACTAGCAACATGTTTGTTGACCCTTTAATCAAGGAACTTAGAGGCATAGTGTTTATGAAACATGTTAAAAATATGAATATTATAAGATCTTTTGATATATTTAGTTAGTAGGAGTTGCGATTAATATAATTACATATTTACTTTTATTATATTAAACCTTTATAATTATCTTGATAAATTTATTCTTATGTTGACGTTTCATATTATTTATCAATATAACTATCATTGAGTAGTTTTTTGATACTGTGGTTATTTTGAGATGTTTTGTTTTCTTATAGAATGATGTTTCAAGTGAAATAAGTTTAACCTTATTATTATTATTATTATTATTATTATTATTATTATTATTATTATTATTATTATTATTATTATTATTATTATTATTATTATTATTATTATTCATCTTAGAAGATTTACAAAATAGATAAGTTAATGTTACTCAATAAAAGAGATTATGCTTTCCTAAAAGTACAAGAGATAAAAAATGTAATGCATTAATTAGAGATGTGACAAGTTGGCAAGAAGATGTGACATATTATTAAAGAGACTTGACACATTAAAAAGAGTAAGAATAAGAGGTAAAGTGACATAACATGTTATCATCCACTTTTTGCAAGTTGAGAATAAATGTTATTTTATTAACTTTGATGAGTAGAAAAATTAGCCTTTTATATATATATATATATTAGAATCAACTCACTAATCTTTTAGTTTTTATAAAAAAAAAAAAATTCTTCTAAGTTTTATCCCATTTTCACTCTCAAATACCATTGATTTGAAGGAGGAATCTTGAAGACCAAGAACGAAGCTAAGAAAGTGAAAGTGAAGAATTGGTATCTCTACCTATCATATAAAACCTACCAAACAAATACAATCCAGGTAAAGGGAAAGATCATCTTTAATCATAGAATAGAACTAGTAACCCTATCAGTGCATTGCATAGGTTTTTTGTTTACTAATGTTGATTTGAATAGTTATTGATTTTTTAATTTTTTTGAAAAAAATTATTAACATTTACACTAAAATATTAATACAAATATATATATATATATTTAAAAAATATTTAATGTTATGGTGCTTGAATTCGAATTTTTTTTGAGTGAGCTCCAATGAAGTATTAAAGTGAAACTTTGTTATAAATAAAGTGATATCATTTTATATACAAGTTATTCTTAAAAGAAAGTTATGAAACATTGAAACAATAACTAAATATATTTAATGTTATAATTTTCCACAAATTTAGGTAATTATTTATGAATTACAGGCATAACTAAGGGTTTTAATGTTATAGATATTGATATTGAGTAATTATGGCTGAAAATTAAAATAATTAAATTTCAATATCTTTTAAGAAATATATTTATTAAAATATTAAAGTATCTTATATCTCATCATTTTTCTATATATCTTTAATATAATATATATATATATATATATATATATCATAATATAAAAGTTACTCTTTCTTCCTCTCATGCTTGATATAAATAATATGCATAAAATATTAATTAAAAATAAATAATATTTTATAATATTTTTATCATATATGTATTTATTATTGTCTGCATGTAATAATGCAGTTTATAATTAGTATAATCAATTAACATAATATTTTACATAATATATTCTGCATATTAGGTATACAATGAAGTGATGGTAATATCCTTCACGTCAGATAAAAATAATCCTTATTATGATATATAATATATAAGAATTAACATAAATATATTTAAAGAAAAAAAATTTCAACATAAATAAATTTAAATAAATAAATAATCCTTTTCTATTAGGTGGTCTACAATACATGAAAATAATTTTTAAATTAATAATTTACATTATATAAACTTTGTTCTTAAAATATAAATTTTAAGTAGTTCTTATTTTGAAATACAAATCAAAAGTTTTAAAATAAATATAAATAATCTAATAAATTATAAAATAATTTAATTATAAATATTTATACGAAATATTTAGTTACATTGATCGAGTTCAAAACATCTATGGTAATTTGTTTCCCCATATATTCAATAAAATATAAAAATAAAATATGAATCATTTGATAAACATTGTCTAAATACAATAAATTTCAAATTCATAATGCGATACAAATTTATTTTCTCTAAATATATTCATAAAGTCTTGATGGATTTCTTTTTATTTAAAATCTAATAAAATATATATTTTTTAACATGTTTTCATACATAAATTAATACCATCCTCTCTTTATATAGGATTTTTAATCATATTTCTTTTAGAAGTGCATTGATATATATATATATATATATATATATATATATATATATATATATATATATTCATCAATGACATGATGAAATTCACATGTTATGGGTCAAATTGATAAAAATTATAGAAATATACTAAGACCAAAAAGAGAAATAAAAGAACTAATATATGATAGATTTCAACAATAAAAAATAAATAATAAAAAAAATATTTAATAAAAGAATAGAAGAATCCATTTTACGTATGAAAATTTTTATAAGTCAAACTCACCTTCTAAAGTATTATTCTTTACCTTGTTTGTAGCATTTATATGAAGCTAATTTTTTTCACCCAAACCTTTCTTATTGTGATCAACTTCATTTTTGCCTTCCTTGTTTATATTTTCCTCATCTAGATCAATAAGCTCTCATTTTCCCATTTTAGGATACTTAATATCTCAAACAGATACTTATTAAATATTGTAATTCTTATATCATGTTAAAATATAGTTACACAAAAATCTATAAATAGCTTTTAGTTTATAGAAAAGGAATAAGGTTTCTAACTCCAAAATAAAAAATCATCACCTTGAAATTACCTCACTTATACTAACTTAACATTACCTTTTTTGTCCAATAAATATATTAAAGCATGTTGTAACCATTATCTATTCTTTTTAAAAAAAAACATTCACTTCAATTTAATCCTAAAAAATAATAACATAAATGATAAACCATGACAACAAATTTAAAAAATATTAACATGTTCTACATTTATAATCATTGCATATTCAAATCAGTAACATATGTTGTAAGATATTTTATAAGATATATCTTTTAATACGACATAACATGCTTAAGATTTGTTATACATTATGTTATGTCGTATTAAGATGACAAACCTAAATAAAAATAATAATTCATCCTCGTTAAGCTTTTCAATTGATATAAAAGGACAAAAACTAAATAAGCAACTAATAAAATATCTCTATCAGCATAGAAGTATTATTAGCAGAAAAAATAATAATTTCTTTTTCAATCACCAACCACCGACATTAGAATCTTTCTTTGAGTGGACTATCTTACATTAGACACATTGATATGATTAGAAAATTGAGTTACAACCACCATCATTATCATAAAAAATAGGTATTATTTCAAGCATTATACCTAAAAATTCTTTTCTCAACTCAAAACAATCCATTGATATTATAAAATGATAAAAAAAATTGAAATAATAAAAGTTACTAAAATAACAAAAAGAGACCATAATTGTATAATTATAAATAGTTAACATCTTCTATACCTTTTTCTTTTGTCCATCATACACACCAAATAAAGACCACAATTATATCATACTTTGACCATTAAAGGGTGTGACGACCCATATAGCTCCCATGTTTACCCAACTTTGATACTTTGGTGTTTATGCAATGTTAAAAGAGGGTGCATCTTCCAACAAATAAATCAATCAACAACACCTTATCCTTAAATGCAATAATGTCATTGCTATGTTCCCCTCAAAGTACTAAACAAACTACTACTATAAACCAAAAATTTGAATTGACTTATATCGTAACCATGATTATAACGAAATGAAGAACTCTCTAAAAATTTTATGAAAGAATTTATTAGGTTGTGGAGTCGCCACCAAATTTTATTTTTTAAGGAAAAATATTTGAAAAAAACTCTAACTTGAGGAAGAAATCTAGGTTTGGGAGTCAGTTATGAGTAGGGAAGGTATTAGGCACCCTACTTGTCCGTTCCGATAAACGATACCCTTAAATTGAATGTGTGATTTTGATATTTTTGAAAACTATTTGATCCCTTTAAATAGAATAGAAATAAATAGTTTGTGAAAAATAGCCTGACAGGACTTGATCCGACTCCTACATATTCCCTGGTGCAATGGAAAATTCAAGGCTATGTAGTTCTGGTTGAAGACTTGATCTTCAGGGGTAACTAAAAAGTAAGGCTTGTATCAAATTGAGATAGGTAGAAAGTGTTTTGAATACTTTTGCAAAATTCTTAATCCACATATGCACAAGATCCGAGACAAACAAGGGTTGCACTGGGATCCATATTATTTCTAAATGTTCAACAATAGGGTATGCTATCAGTTCACATCCAGAGCTCATTGCGTGAATTATTTAAAATTTATGGACATGTTTTAAAATCTTGATTTTTCAAATGTTTTCCCAGATCCACATATGCAGAGTCTGAGGTAAACGAAGGTTGCATTGAGACTCATGATTTCTAAATGCTAAACAGTAGGGTATGCTACCAGTTCATATTTAGACCACACTGCGTGAAATCTAGGATTATTAAAACTACAGTCATATTTTGAAAATTTGATTTTAAAGTGTTTTTCCATATCCACATATACAGAGTATGAGGCAAATGAGGGTTGCACTGAGATCTCATTGTGTGAAATTTAGGATTGTTAAAACATTAGAGGAATGTTTTGAGAGTTTGATTTTTTTAGGGTGATATGAAAAAATGATATGGCATTTTCCCGAATCCACGATGCACAGAGTCTGAGGAAAACGACGGTTACATTGAGGCCAATATGATTTCTAGATATTGAATAGTAGGGTATGCTACAAGTTCATATTTAGATCTCATTGTGTGAAATCTAGGATTATTGAAAAATATGGTAGTGTTTTGAGAATTTGATTTTTTAAGGGTAATAGAAGAATGAGGCAATATTTAATACTTTCGAATATTTTGAAGAAAATTTTTAATCCACATATGCACAATGTCCGAGACAAATGAGGGTTGTACTAGGACCTGTAGGATTTCCAAATACTGAACAATAGGGTATGTTACCAGTTCGTATTTAGAGCTCCTTGCGTGATATTTAGAATTTTAAAATATATCTTTTGAATTTGAATTCTTAATTATAATATTTTTTTTGTTATTATTTTTGTTATCATATAAAAAAAATTAATGTTAAGGAAGATTGAGTTGGTTTGAAATGAATACGTTGGGTTTGGCCCAAGTTAAATGCAAAAGAAAAAATGGGCTTGACCCAGATTAGATAAAAAAAGAAAAGGAAAGTTTAGTTATGATTTAAATAGAAGAGGTGTAAAAATAAAAAATAGGGAAGATTTATAACCTTTACTTTGATTTACCAAAATCAGAATTGGGCCCCATTTTTGTTCAACAAACCCTTTTATTTGGCAGCATTTAGGTCTATTCAGTATTTGGCTCAATAAAATAAAAATATGAATATAAAAGAAATAACTATATAAGATTCGAACCCAAGGTCCAAGGGTGCATGTTTAAATAAGTGGTAAAAGGTTTAATAGTCATTTATTAAAATAAAGGTTCAAGTGGGGATTCGAACCCATTGTTCTCAAGGTGCCTAGAGCTTGCTAGCCACTAGACCGAACTTCTTAAGTAGGATCAACATTACCAACTATATATTTAAAGTATGCTTAATGATTAATGATATATTTGGAGGAAAAATAGGCTTAGCAAGGTTCGAACCCAAGTCCTCGAGGCTACTAAAGTGTGCTCACCATTGAACCAAATCAATTAATTACGACTAACGTCACCAACTATAATTTTAAAGTAGGCTTTAAACTGATAATTTTTAGGAGCAAAATAGCCTTCAGCAGGGTAGAAAGTCATCTAAGTTATCTTCTCCAATACCAACATGAATGCACCTTTCAAGAAATTTTAGCAGAACTTGAAGTTGTTGACCAACTCTAACAAGTGGAAACAAGAAGCCTTTGAGACATCAAGGATTGAAACTCCAGAATCCAACAAAATTTCCAAGTTTAAACATGTGACTTAGGAGGTAAACACTCCATATTTTCTACAATCAACTCCTTCTATAGGTCAAGGATTTTTGCTTTGAAGATCCCTAATCTAATGAACGCACAATATGGTCTACATAATTGAAGAAAGAGACGTTTGAGCGATGTGTCATCAGTGGGATTAGAAACCTGTAATTGTGCCAAAAACAATGTTAATAAATTCCCCCCTCTGCAGAAGTCACGAAATTCAGCAGTAGCTTTAGTAATCACGTCCTCAAAAGTGGTATCTGGAAAGCTACAAGCCCACTTTGCAAGTTACATATGCTTGCAAGTGCTTCAACCTAAGTCCTTAGATTCTTTGTGTGCAGGTAAGATTCGAGCAGTGTAATTCCAGAATGTACTACGTTCTTCAAACATCCCAAAAGCGGCCAATCCATATCCTTTGATAAATGCCTTAAAATCACAAATATATGAATGGGGTCTAATCCACAATGTACCCTTCCAAGATTTTACCCACCGCAACATAGCAAAGTCTTGATTAGCTAGCCTAAAGGAGAGAACTCTTCCACTCTCATTCTATCCTCTTGATGAATTTGACTTTGGCAAACACCAGAATTATCCTAACTCTATATTCATAAGGTAATCTACAAATGCATGGAGGGAAAAGACTAGAGACCCTATGCAACCTATAGACTTAAATATATTTCCCAAAGACTAGGTGCTGAGAGCTCGGTGGTTTGAGAGAAAGAATGGGAGTTGCTGCCTCTATTGGTGTTGTGCTCGTGAGGAGGTTCTTCCAATATTCCTGTCAAGTCAACAATGATCTTGCCTAGAATAAAGTATGCAACTTTTCATCCTTGGTAGGTACAAAATCATGGAGATAGTCTGAATCACCATTATTATTAAATATTGATGTGGAGGCCCTTCGTAGCTTACTTTTGATAATGAAAACTTAATGAGATTGGCAACAACTTTTATCCTTCAAATGGAAGCAAAGCATTTGTGTTGATAAGATGACATCTATGCTCCACAACAACTATCATTACCTGGGCTGAAATAGTTCCAATTTTTGTTGAACCAAAGCTAGAGTCCTTAATTTTGCAGGATATTATTTATGCACCAGGTGTAATTCCATGCTAAGATCATGTGTAGTTAGATATATAGACATGTCCTTTGATAGTGGATGGAAAAAAGAAAAATTTCTGAGCCTTAAATCTCTAATTCAATAATAGTGAAGCATCTCGTATTGGTTCAATCACTAGGGCAAATAGAGTAATACAATCTAAGGGTACCTAAGATATTTCACCTAAAGATTCCTCACTTATCATCATCCCTACTTCCACTGTTCCTGATATTTCCTATTATCATCATGCAATAACAAGGCCTTAGTTTGATGCGCCCTAGGAGGTGCGAAGATCCTTGTGATCTTCGCGGTGGATTATGGTGGTTATGCAAAGCTCATTCAATTTCGCTTTGTGATTTGGCTTTGTAAGAATGGCAAGGACCATAAGAAATACCATGATAGAAGAACTATCATGCAGATGAATCAAGATTTTAGAGCAACACATATAAAAAAGTGGATATTTTATTCATCTTTACAAAGTTTTTTAGCTTAAATCCAAAATTTCTACAGGCGTTAGCAATGGTTTTATCTTTACTTTGTAGTTGAATTTGGATTTTCAAAAGCAAGTGAATGTTTATCAAAGATGTCATACTTGAAAGTTGAAAATTTCTCAAAAGAGCTTTGATGCTTCCAAAGCTCCAACCTCCACTTTCTACCTAGATGACGAAGATCTGAATGCCTCTTTCATCGTCATAGCCAAATCGCGAACTACCATTTGATTGAAATATTCGTGCAATTGATGAATTTGCGAGGAGATTTGATATCAGTCTCGTTCGGCATGAACGCTTCCTGAATCTTTGCTGTTTTGGATGCTAGAGAGGATGAGTCTCAATTATTCCCGCTTCTCTTTTGTGCCAACTCCCGAAGAGAAAAAAACCCTGAGCCCTCCAGAGAGAAGTTCCAATTTATGGTTTTTCAAAAATAAAAAAAAAAATTCCCTCGTAAAATTTGTTTTTTCTCTTATATATAGGCCAAGATCTAAAAACTAACTTGCAACTGACTTTTACCTATCCTAACTACTTAACTAACTACTTTAACTGAAATTTTGTTTTTGTTTTTTGCTCTTCTCTCTTTTTTTTATTATTATCATTGTTATTTTTATTATTTTTTTTTATTGTTTTCTAATTTTATCATTATTTTTTATTTGTTTATTTTTATTTTGGGAATGTATTGGGCTTCTTCTTCCCTTCTACACATTTTTTACTTTTTTTTTGTTTTACTTATTATATTTTTTTTGAATGATTTTGGACCAAAAATTTTTATTTTGTGCCTTCTATTTATAAATTTAGCCTTGGACATAATTAAATGTTCATAGTTTTCCCCTCTTTACTCACTTTCTTACTAGATAATATGAGAAATAATTTTCTAGATTATCATAGGAGGAAGTGAGTAAAGATGTGAACTAATTATGTTGGAGATAAGGATAAAAACTAGCATGAAAATTGAGGATATTGTGAGTCCACTAAGTGTAAGCCTTGTGTGAAGGCCTAAAATGTCATAAAGGAAATGGGTTTCAGAAATGTTCCAAGAGTGCTAGGCCAAGATGCTGAAAATTAAAAATGCAAAGCTTGACATGATAGGTCAGTGGAAGTCTAAAATATTGGGCCTGACATTATAGGTTGGAATGCAGAAAATTAAAATGTAGCGCCTGACATGATAGGCTGGTGGAAATTTAAAATGCTGGGCTTGACATTATAGGCCGAAATGCAAGAAACTTGAGATGCTGAGCTTGATGATGGGCTTGATGGAAATTTAAAATGTTGGGCTTGACATTATAGGCTGAAATGCAAAAAAAACCTGAGATGCTGAGCTTGATGATAGGCTTGATGGAAATTTAAAATGTTGGGCCTAACATTATAGGCCGGAATGCATGAAACTTGAGATGCTGGGCTTGATGGAAATTTAAAATACTCGGCCTGACATTATAGGTCGGAATACAAGAAACTTTCGATGTTGAGCTTCATGATGGGCTTGATGGAAATTTAAAATGTTGGGTCTTACATTATAGGCCAGAATGCAAAAAACTTGAGATGCTAAGCTTGATGATAGGATTCATGGAAATTAAAATGTTGCGCCTAGCATTATAGGTCGGAATGTAAGGAACTTGAGATGCTGAGCTTCATGATGCTTGATGGAAATTTAAAATGTTGGGCCTGACATTATAGGCCGGAATGCAAGAAACTTGAGATGTAGAGCCTGATGATAGGCTTGATGGAAATTTAAAATGCTGGGCTTGACATTATAATCCAAAATGAAAAAAACATAAGATGCTAAGCTTGATGATAGGATTGACGGAAATTTAAAATGTTGGGTTTGGCATTATAGGCTAGAATGCAATGAACTTGAGATGCTGAGCTTGATGATGGGTTTGACGGAAATTTAAAATGCTAGGTCTGACATTATAGGCCAGAATGCAAGAAACTTGAGATGTAGAGCTTGATGATAGGTTTGACGGAAATTTAAAATGCTAGGCCTGACATTATAGGCTAGAATGCAAGAAACTTGAGATGTTGAGCTTTATGATAAGCTTGACGGAAATTTAAAATGATAGGCCTGACATTATAGGCCGGAATGCAAGAAACTTAAGATGCTAAGCTTGATGATAGGCTTGACGAAAATTTAAAATGTTGGGCCTGACATTATAGGCAGGAAAATTTAAAATGTAAGAAACTTGAGATGCTGGGCTTGATGGATATTTAAAATGTTGGGCCTGACATTAAAATCCGTAATGCAAAAACTTGAGATGCTGGCCTGATGATATGCTTGATGGAAATTTAAAATGTTGGGCTTGACATTATAGGCCGGAATGCAGAAAACTAAAAGTGTTGGGCCTAACATGATAGGTCGGTGGAAATTTAAAATGTTGGGTCTGACATTATAGCCCTGCGGAAATTTAAAATGATGGGCCTGACATTATAGGCTGGGATGTAAGAAACTTGAGATGTTGGGCTTGACATGATAGGCTGATGGAAATTAAAAATGTTGGCCTGACATTATAGACCGGAAGGCAAGAAACATGAGATGCTGTTAAGATAGGAAATCAGAAGGGATGGCCTATTAAGAAAAATAAATTGTGTACCTAAGTGTAGCTTAAGGGAAATGCTTATTAAAGAGACTTATAGGGAGATTAATGGGACACTTTGGCATTCAAAAATCTTATGATGTTTTACATGATTATTTTTTTTGGTAAAAAATAAAGCATGATGTTAAACTTATTTATGAAAAATGTATTACTTTCTTATAAGAAAAATCTAAGGTAATGCCTCAAGTATACACCTTACTTGTTCCTGAATATCCTTGGACTGATAATTCTATGGATTTTGTACTGGGGATGCCTAACACCTCAAAAGGAAAAAATAGTATTTTTGTCGTTGTAGATAGGTTTAGCAAAATAGCACATTTTATTGCTTGTTCTAAAACTAATGATGTCACTCATATTGCTGATTTATTTTTTAAAGAGATTATATGTTTGCATGGCTTACCTAAAACTATTGTAAGTGATTGGGATGTTAAATTTCTTAGTCATTTTTGGAGAACCTTATGGGGTAAGTTGGGTACTAAATTGTTATTCTCTATTATGACCCATCCACAAACAAATGGATAAACTGAAGTTGTGAATAGAACTTTAAGCACCTTATTATGTACCGTAATTCAAAATAATTTAAAAGATTAGGAAAATTGTTTACCTCATGTTGAATTTGCATATAATGAGATTGTTCATATATCTGCTTCCTTTTCACCTTTTGAGATTGTATATGGATTTAATCATTTATCAATTTTAGATGTTTTACCATTTCCTACTGATTCTCTTAATTTGGATGGAAAGCAAAAGGCTGAGTTTTTGCAGAAATTACATGTTAAGGTTCATGCTAATATTAAAAAGAAGAATGAACATTATGCTCAGCAGGCAAACAAAGGATGCACCAAGGTGATCTTTGAACCTGGTGATTGGGTGTGGGATCACCTGCGAAAGGAGCGATTTCCAAGTCAAAGAAGTTCCCAACTACATCCTAGAAGAGATGGTCCATTTCAAATGATTGAAAGGATCAACAATAATGCTTATAAAATTGACCTTCCGAGTAGATACGACAATGTGAGTGCCACTTTCAATGTTTTTGATTTATCCTTATTTGATACAGGTGACCTTCAAGATTCGAGGACGAAGCCTCTTAGAGAAAGAGGAAATGATGTGAACGTGAGCACCATGTTAAGCAAAAGAGATCATCTAAAAGATTCTCTACAAGGAATGGAAGGTCCTATGACGAGAAATAGGACTAAACATATAGAACAAACACTTCAAGGTCTCATCAAGGAAGTTCAAGAAAAGAACTATGTGGATCCAAACCCAATTCCAACATGGGTTAATTTATGTAGTCATATTATTCAAGATCTTAAGGGATAAGGTTTATGATATGCTATAGATCACCTTAGGATTTGATATTTATTTACAAGTTATTTGTTTTAAATTAATTTCAAATCAAATTGCAATCTAATTAGAATTTTATATTTGTTATCTTTTTGCTAGATTATTTATAATGTCAGGCCCAGCATTTTATTTTAATACAATCCTTTAGGAATTTGAAATAACTTCCTTGGAGAAAAGGAGTATACACTCCATAAGCTTTCCATTGCATATTTATTTAACAATTTTATAATAAAATTTAACTTTAACTTGGATCAAACTTCAAGAATTAAGAGCATGCATGGTCTATAATAAACACATGCAAACTTAGGTGAATTTCAAAATTTCAAACTATTAGATTATGTAAAACATCATTATAATTCAATTATCCTATACACAATCATCAAAATCCTTTTAGATTAATCTAGATATTAATTTTGGATTAAGGCAAAATTATGAAGGAAAATTTAAAATATGAACTACAAAATGAAGATCTAGTGAATTTGAAACACTTTTCACCAACAATTTGATTAAATTATTCAATATACAAGTTGTAAGAATAAAACCTAATGGTTTGATTATAGATGTAATAAATTTTTAAATTTGTTTTGAGATTTTTCTAAATTTATGAGTTGGCATGAAAAGAAGTTTATATCCAAATTTTGAAGAACTTGAACAATTTGCATCAATTAAATTATTCCTATGAGCTTTCATATTCACCATATTAATGTTCTTCTCTAATGATAAGGAGAAGTTGAGAATTAACTCAAAAACTATACTTCAAAGAATAAACAAAAAAGATATAAAAGGCCCTCAAACTTTGACCAATGTGAATTATGACTTTTGAAGTGTATTTTACAAACGCATCAGGTATATTTATATAGACCATGGAATTAGCCAAGCATGCTAGAATCCTCCCCCTATGCATGCTTCTCTTGAGCCTCTTAAAGACCAAATCCAAAGGCTAATATGCATGGCCAAAGTCTAAAGAAAATACAAGGGACAGTGGTGTTCTAGGTCCTATACATTTTACGACACCCTAAAACTATTGCAAGAAAATAACCTATGTTATAAGGAAAAAAGTACAAGAATATGGAAAAAGGAAGTCTTCATAGAAGATGCATGCATAGTAAGTAGGGCTTTAACCTTTTCCGCCAATGTCCTTATCCTAGACTTAGTTACAAGCTCATTAGGCCCAAGAGTTGCCTACGAAGTCTATGAGTTAACCTATGCATCAATATGAACATGGATTTATCCTTTGAATAATTTTGAATGATGGTGTATTATGGATAACTTGGAGAGAATGGATACTTTGGTTTTTATAATTTAATTATTTTTTCATTTTACCAATTTTTTGAATTTTAAAATATTTAACTAAATCTTTAAAAGTTTTCTTTTGGCCTTATTGAAGTTGGTTTGGTTTTTAAATTTCCTCTGAAAATCAATATGGTAGAATTTTTGAAGGTTTAATCAAATGTTAGTTTATTTTGAAAGGGATTTCTAGAAAGCTATTTTTAGGACTTTGTTGACAAACTTATTTAAAAAACGAGTATTGGTCTTACATTATTTTAACAAACCCTTTTCAAAACTTTTACACTTAGTCTTCAAAAGTCATTTTCCAATGGGATTCCCTTATCGCAAGCAAGATTCGATTAAAAAAATATTCTTCACATGCTTTGTAACTGGTTTTCTAAAATTTGTATCTTAGGTGTTCCTTTATAAAATTATACTAGTAATATAAATTGAACTTATATTTATACTTTACTTGTGAAAAATATTTCTCCCGAGGTTTGAGAAACAAATTCTAAAACAAGTTGTATTTATAAGTGTTGTAAGATTAGTGAAAGGTCTAATATCTTTTTTATACAATTTGGTGTGGGACACATTAAATACTATAAGTGATGTATGATAGATTTATTATGTATTATTTTGAATATTGGATCAGTCCGGATGGTTAACATAAATGATGTTTTATAAGAATAAGTGATATGGTTCACCCCTCAGAGAATGAATTAGAATGAGAAAACATTAATTTAAAATGTCTTGAAAATCAAGTTAGAGTAAAGGAATTCAACACAAACCACAAACTTCCAAAAAGGACAATAGTTATTAAACAGAAATGTGATTCTTACCATAACCTACCGGAAGAACCAACATTATCAAGGATAGTTCTATGCCTAAGAACCAACAGAAATTCAAGACAAATCATGACCTGTCAAAGAACATTGTAGTTATCAAAGAGGAACATGACCCTTATTGCGACCTGTTGAAAGAACCAACAATATCAAGGGGCAGTTCTTTTCCTAAGAATCATGGGGAACCCAAAACAAATCATGACCTACTGTGGCCTGCTGGAAGAACCAACATTATTAAGGGTAGTTCTTTGTCCAAAAGTCAAGAAAATTAACTCATACAAAGATGAAAACTTTTAAAGAGGAATATTATTATTCATAAAATTATTTTAATTGAATCTCTAAACTCAATTATATATAAAACCTAATTGACCTAAATTGAAAGAAAACTAATAATAAAAACAAACAGAAATCCTAATTAAATTTGAACAAATCCTAACAAATTAAAAACCAAATCAATTGAAAACTTTAACTAAAATTAATACAAATCCTAATAAAATAAATATCATATCTTCCTAAATCTTGCGGTTTTAATGTGGATGAGATCGTTTTTTTATTTGCCTCTTTTTTTTTATAAATATATTTTTGTGACCCCATTGGTATCTTATATCATTTTTATCCTTCCTCTTCTCAATGAGTCTTCTTTTATAGTTAAGTCTTTCTCTACTTAGAATTGATCATGTAAGGTAGAGTCCTGGTTCGCATCATTCTTTCCTTCTTGAAATAGATTTATCCTCGATTCCATTATCATCTTTCTTTTCCATTTTAAATTGATCCTTCAATATTTGTTGTGGTATCATAGGGAGGAGGGTTATTAGTTCTTCTCATAGTACAAAAGAATAACAATTTAAAAATCTGTCATGTATAACGCTTTTGTCATACTAGCAAGGTTTTCCTAATCAAAGATGATATGCTTTCATGGGAATAATGTCATATATTACTTTATCTTTATACTTTCCACTAAAAAAAAGTATTTTCACCTTATTTTTACCTTCAACTAACCACAATCATTGAGCCATTGGAACTTATATGGAAGACTATGCTTGAATGTTGGTAGGTTTCACTTCTCTACTAACTCAACACTTGCTACATTAGAACTTCCATCATCAATGATTACACTACATACCTTGTTTTCAATTAGGAAACATGTATGGAATAAGTTCGCTCTCTAATTGTTCTCTTCTTCCATTATTTGAATGTTGAGTGCTTTTCTAGTCACTAATAGTCCTTCTTGTACAAGATCTTCACCATCAACATTAGATGACTCTTCTTCCTTTTATAACACTTCCTTTTTAGTCTCCCAATCTCCATTGTTGTTAATGAGTATAGTGTGCTTATTTGGGCATTCACTAGAAATGTGTCCTCTCCCTTGGCATTTGAAGCACCTTATATCTTGACTCCTAAAAGAATTAGATTGAAATTAAGTTTTCTTGTAATGGATATTAAATATACTTGTCTTTGTATCAGCCTCTTTAGAATATGAAGCTGAAATGGTGTCATGGTTTGAATGACTCTTCCACGAGTTAAAAGAATTTGAATTGGAACTCTTTCTCATATTATTTCTCCTTTTGAGTTATTGTTCTACCTTGATGGCTTGATGTACCATTTTTTAAAGCTTGACATAATGATACATCTCCATAACATTAGTCATATCATGATTAAGTCCATACAAGAAACGTGCCATATTTCTTCTCTGTCCTCCACTATATTGGTTCAAATCATGGTAATCTTCATCTCTTTATGATACTCATTTACACTTCTTGATCCTTGAGTTAGACATTACAACTTGGTGTGGAGTTCTCTATGGTAATAGGATGGAATGAATCATCTTCTCATGATTGTTTTCATCTTTTCCTAAGTGTTGATTGGTCATTCTCCAAATCGATTTTTTTATTTATGCATCTTATCCCACCACATAAGAGTATAATTAGTAAACTCAAAAGTTGTAAGTTTTATCTTTTTACTTTTGGAGTAGCTATGACATAAGAAAATTTGTTCTACATACATCTCTCACTCCAAATATGTCTATAGATCATTTTTCCCATTGAATAAGGGAACTTTGATTTAATTCCACCAATATCATCTTTTCTATCTCTATTTCTCCTTGTATGGTTATGCTCAAATGTTCTTCTCCTTCAATGATCTTTATTGTCCTCATGTTGGTGCTCTAAATTAACATCGAATCGATTATCTCGGCTTCGATGGAGTCAGTTATGTTGCACAACTGGATCCTCCACATGATTTATGTGTGTATAAAATTATTCCTCTTCTATCAAGAAACCTTTCAATTGACCTAAAACTGGATCCTCCACATGATTTATGTGTGTATAAAATTCTTCCACTCTTCTATCAAGAAACCTTTCAATTGACCTACCAATGCTTGTATTTGGAGAGTGTTTAATACTTATTCATTGTCCAGATTTTCTATCACGTTAATAAATATATTTTTTACCTTTTGTTTTAAAACTTTTTTCACTATATTTTTCATAACATTTTCAAGACTTTTTTTTCAATATTTTTTGTCTCACTTTTTTTTTCAAATTACACATTTTTTACAACGGTAATAAAAAAATATAAAAAGATAGATAACACCTCATTTTTAAGAGTTGAAGCTTAGATGTCAAATGATATAATTCACCCCTCATAGAATGAATCAAAATGTAGAAATGTTAATTTGAAACATCTTGAGAATTATGACAGAGTAAAGGAATTTGACACAAATCGTAACCTAACAGGGAGCACTGAAGTTATCAAAGAGGAAAGTGACGCTTGTCACTACCTACTCAAGGAACTAATATTATCAATAGTAGTTATTTTCTCAAGAACCAATGGAAACCCAATATAGTCCATGACCTGTTGGAGAACATCAAAGTTAAGAGAAATGTGCATTTACCGTGACCTATTAGAAAAACCTGTGTTATCAAGGGATGGTTCTTTGTCTAAAAACCAAGGAAAACCTGACATAAATTGTGACCTATTGAAAGAACCAACATTACCAATGATAGTTCTTTGTCCAAAACCAATGAAATTAATTCACACAAAGATGAAAACTCTTAAAAATAAATGTTATTATTCATAAAATTGTTTTATGTTGAATCTCTAAACTCAATTGTATAGAGAGCCTAATTGACTTAAATTGAAGAAAGTCTAATAAAAAAATAAAAAATTCTAAAGAAATCCTAATTAAAATAGGAACAAATCCTAACAAATCGAAAACCAAATCAATTGAAATTTTTTTAACTAAAGTTAATACAAATCCTAATAAAATAAATATCATATCTTCCTAAATCTTGTAGTCATAAAATTGATGAGATCTTTCTTTTATTTACCTTTTTTCTTGGAAATGCATTCATGTGGGCTCCATTGGTGTCTTGTATATTTTTTATCCTTTCTCTTCTCAATGAATCTTTTCTTGGAGTTAAGTCTTCTTCTACTTGAACTTGATCATGCAATGTTGAGTCCAGGTTCATATTAATAAGACTCAAGAAAAGATGCAATTTGAGGAGAAGTGACATATGAGAAAGATGGACCCTTGATGGATGAGATTTTTGAGTAATTTCTTATGTTTAATGATCACCAATTGTACAAGATAAATATAGTTTATAGAGGAGGCTCAATCAATTTTTTTGCAAGAATCATGAAAAAGAAGATTCTTAAATGCAAAATTATAAATAAATATATTAAGAGTTATGGAACGAGATCATTGATTATGATTGAATTCATGTGTTGCATGCATTCCTCTTTATGGTGTTGAGTTAAAAGGTCATAGTCGTGGTATCTTCGTTGTTGAGAAATTGTAAGGGTTGACTAATAATAGTCTAAGGAATATGTGTGATAAATGTGATGCCCTACAAAAGGTCTATGATGGCATTCCAATGTCGAGATTATCACAGCCAAAATTTAGCTGCCTTAACTTGTCTCGAGAATTATCATAATTAGTTGAGTCAATTTCTATTATAAATAATTATAGATAATTGAATTAGCTAATAATTGTAAAATCATATTGATTTGATACTTGGAGTAGTGGTTGTAATATTTGGAAACTTAAAATTTTAAAAACTTCCTTAAAATAAATGATTAGGTCCCATGCATGGTATTTAGAAATGGTGGATTATGAAATTTACAAGATTTAAAAATGGTGGATCATAGAATTTACAAGATTTAATGTGGTATGAAATATATTTAGTCATTAAAAATTTAAAAAGTTATCATACATTTGTGCATTGCATGTGCATTTTGTGTATGATTTGAATATTTTATAAATAATTTTAATTTATTATTTAAGTAATTATTGTGTGAGTGAAAACATAGATGGATTTCATGTTGTAAGTATGCACATGTCAAAGTTTAGTTCAAAATTGATTTCTTATTACGTTATGTTATGATTATCCAATATATGTTTTAATGTTTAGTTGTTAGTCATATTATTTCAGAAATTTTTTTATTTTATCTTTGTTCGACAAAAGGATCTAACAATCAATTAAGAACTTTATCTTATTCGTATAAAATATATGCTTACTTTTTTTATTTTTATTTTTATCTTTGTCATGTAATTTTTTCTGTAAATAATTAATAAAGATGACAAAATAATCGATAAATATGTAAAGGAAAGATTTT
Organism: Canavalia gladiata; assembly: GCA_037954105.1. NCBI lineage: Eukaryota > Viridiplantae > Streptophyta > Magnoliopsida > Fabales > Fabaceae > Canavalia > Canavalia gladiata. The sequence continues at coordinate 35,445,847 of CM075665.1, forward strand.
AGAACGAGAGTTTAGATTAGTAACTTCACGACTGAAGTTATTGTAGACCAAGTTAAAAGTCTTAATTAAAATATTATTACCATTATTTTTTTATTTGATGTTGTATTTTAGTTGATAGTTTTTTCAAAAGTAATTTTTTTCCTTAATAAAATATTATAATTTTTATCATCTGAATATTAATTTTTTTACAAACTATAATAGAAAAATATCTATATATATTGCATGCATTTAATTAAAATTTATGTAATTATTAAAAGTTTTAAAATTCATGAACCAAAGTCGTAACAAAATATCTTAATAAAAACAAGAATATCATATTAATCTACACTAAATATAATATTTTTCGGTGTTTATTTTAAAAAATTGTTAATAAATATTTTGATACAAATTTATATATTTTTAATAATAAGCACATCAACACTTTATTTAACATAGTTAAAGAAATTAATAGAACATAACCTATGTGAAATTTATTTAAAAGATAAAAACCTTATTTCAAATTTTTAATCAAATATCAAAGTAAAACAATAAATAGAAAACTAACAAATTAATTTTTTATTAAAATTTTTTTTGCTAAAATAATGTAAGGTTGAATTTATAACATGTTCGTTTGATTATTAATATAATTAATTAAAATTCTCCCAAAATAAAAGTATGATAATATTGATAAAAGGATTAAAAATTATATATCAATAATAATCGAGTCTGTTATAAATATTTTGTGTTTATTTTTCAACAATACGGTCATATTCTTTATGTGAAATAATTCATATAAAAATAAAGTATATATTTTATGATATAATATTATATTTATAAAAATGATATTTTTAAGAATATAATGAATAGAAATATTATTCTAGAAAAAATTTTAAAACACAAAACATTAGATTACTAAGAATAATTTTTAAAATTCAAATCATTAAAAGAAAAAATAACGTTATGTTTAGATAAAAAAAATATTAAAATATAAAAATAATAATATATTTTTTGTTATTTAATTGAAGAAAACATAAAAAGAAGAGATATAATTAATTTTTTAGAAATAATTTGTTCTTTCATTCGATTTTTTTTTAATTTAAACTTAATTAACATTTTAGAAATAATTTTTTTCTTTCGTTTAATGTTTTTCTCTAATTTAAACTTATAATTTTTTCTTTATTTTTCTTCTTATCCAGATAAGTATAAAAATAGAAATTTTTTTTTTTAGTTTAACTAAAAGATAAATTTATATTTTTAGAAGAATAAAACTTTCTAATCCCTCATTTTGGATATAAAATTTAAGTATGAGAAAGTAATGTACTTTTTTCAAACATAAAAAATATTCAAAAACAACTTTTTAAATCTCATAAAAAAAATGAAAATATCCTATTTTCAAATTCATATTTATTAAATATATAATTATTTAGACATATTTAAGGTTTGCTTGTTTAGCTTTCATAATTAATTTCTCTTACTCTATAATGAAGAATTTATAGTGAAAGATTAATTTGAATGTTGATTTTAATTACATTGAATAACTTAAAAACTAATTAATTAAATTATATTTTTCTCTTTTAAAAAAATTGTTATATTATATTTTCTTAAAATTTAAAATATACACTTTCCTTCTTTAAATGATAAATATATATTATATTTGAATCTATTTTTATGTAAATATATTTTTTAAAATTTTTTTTAATAATTTTCAACATGATTAATAAATAATTTTAAATATTTATTATTAATCTTAGTGATCTAAAAAGTAAAAAAATTAGACAAAAATTAAAGATAATAAAAATATATCAGAATTTATTAATAACAAAAAATAGAATAACATTATAAAAAGTATTTTTAATTAATTATTTCATTTAAGAGATTTATTTAATTGAAGACTAATTAAAATATTGTAGGTACAAAATATTTAAATTTAAGAGTTTAAAAATATATAAACTCAAACATATTTTAGGTCATATTAAAACTTAGGATAAAACTTAGTTGAAGTATTAAACATAATCAAAATTAAAGGTTAAAATAAATATGCATGGTTGAGATCAAGCAATTTTATAATACTTAAGGTTGACATATTAAGTATAAAATAGTTATATAAAAATATTAGTATAAAATAGTTATATAAAAATGAATAAATAGATTATATAAGTTACAAAATAGAGTAATTAATAAGATAATGAATAATTACAAATTTAATTAATAATTATGAGAAATACTATTGTACATGACTTAAAATGAAGAAGTTATTTTTTTATTTTTTTAAATTGATTAAATAAAATTACTTAATTAATTTTTTTTTCTTGATCCACAAATATATATATATATATATATATATATTTTAAAGAAAAAAATATATATTTTAAAATAAAAAAAATAATTTACTTAAATAAATTTTATTATAATTAATATTAGCTTACTAATTAAATTTATCTTAATTATTTAACTTAAAATATAAATTAACATTCGTTCCAAATTAAATAATTTTTTTTTAAAAAAAATTAAAATTAATTTCAATTTAAAATTTAATTTTCAATTTTTATATTATAATTGAAAATAAAAATAAATTAAATTTTTCAATAGAATTTACGCTTCGACTTGTTTAATAAATAAATAAATTTAAATTTAAAAAAAAATTAGATAAATAAATTAAACTTAAATTTATTAAAAAATTTTGTTTAACTTATTTAAAGATTTATTCAAATTTATTTATTATATATTTATATTTATTTTAATATATTATATTTATATAATATTAATATATTTACATAATTTATTAAAAATAATATTTTTAATTTTAATAAAAAATTTATATTTGTAAAATTTTAAAAATTATGTATGTTATTTTAATTTTAAAACAAATGTTATATATTTTATTCTAATTTTTATATATCTTTAAATTTATATATATATATATATATGCATGTATATTATATTTTTTTTACATGTTATTATAATTATATATAATTAATATTTAATATATATATATTTTAGAATTATATATTTAAATTTATAAATATTTTATTATTAATTTTAAAATTTAAATTTTTTAATTAATTATTTATATAAATTTTAAATATAATTATTACCCTCTTTTTATATTATAAATTTTTAAACTAAATCTTAAAAAAAATTATGATTACAACTGAAAACCTAACTCACCCAATTAAGGAATAGTTAAATCTATTTTGCGAGCGACCCAACCGTTGGATTTAGAAAAGATTGACAAATGAAGATCTCTATGCTCAGGGGACCAATTTACAATATTGAAGGAAGCAAGGAGTTATGCGTGCAATTTATGTTATCAGTGATGCAGCGCAGTTAACTCTTTGAGCAAGCAAAGCCCTCTTTATATTTCTCTCTTCATCACTTCGCAAAGAAGAAGAAGCAGCGAAGAGAAGAGTCTTCGAATAAGAAGAAAGAAGAAACAGCAAAAAATCGAAGAAGATGAGTAGCATCGGAACAGGTTACGATCTATCCGTCACCACTTTCTCCCCCGATGGTCGCGTGTTCCAGATCGAGTACGCTGCCAAAGCCGTCGACAATAGCGGGTCCCTACTTTTTTCTCTCCATCAACCACCCATTTTTAATTCGTGCTTTTCAAAATAAAAAAAAATTGTTTATTTGAGAAAATGATGGGTTTTGAAAAAAAATTTAAAAAACGAAGGGTTTTGGGTTTTGGGGAAATTGAATGATGGGTTTTGAAAATAAATGTTATTTTTTATATGTTTTGTGATCTTAGATTTGAAGCTTTGTTGCAGGACTGTTATTGGGATCAAATGCAAAGATGGGGTTGTGTTGGTAGGTTATTCGCAAGTTTTCCGCTCTTTCGGTTTTGTATTTGCTTATTTTAGGAAATTTTTTTATGAGTTGGGGTTTGATTTTAGGGTGTTGAGAAGCTTATTCCGTCGAAAATGATGCTTCCGGGTTCCAATAGAAGAATACACTCGGTTCATCGTCACTCTGGGATGGTACTATGTCATTTATATTTTGTTATGTTTTGTATATCTTGTTACTTTTTTTGTTGCTTTTGCTGTTTGTTTTGAATTTTGCAATTACCACGGAGAGATTTGCATTTAAGAGATTGATTTGTAGTGCCTTTCTTTGCAAGCTTGACCATGAATTGCTAATGTTGAAGGGTGTCAGTGATGAAGGCTATAGAGTGAAAGGAAGGAAAGAAGTATGAGCAGCATGTACATATATAGAGGATGTCCTGTATCTCTGCATGAACTATGGGATCAGTAGCATTATTTTGAACTAGAATTTGCTGTTGTTGTTGTTGTTGTTACTGGATATGCTGAGTTTATTCTAGGTCTTATGGGGTAAGCATCATGAATGTTAGATTAACAGACATACCAGGCATGACTGGCCCCAAATTTGTAACTGCAATTCAGGGATGATTTTCTTATTTGTTATTTGGAAGTGAGTATTTCAAAAGTAATGGAAATCATGGTGTTATGGTGGTAAAATACAGTTTGGTAGAATTTCTTGTATGTCTGGTGCAATGTACTAACTACTGAAGCAGGCACTGTGTTATAACTAAATGCTTGCATTGGTGATACTATGATGTCATGTGTTGCGTTATGGTTAATTTGATGTTTTGGACTTCTTTTGATGTATGTATGAATGTTCTGATTCTAGGCTGTAGCAGGATTAGCAGCTGATGGCAGGCAAATTGTTGCCAGGGCAAAGTCTGAAGCAACTAACTATGACAGGTATACTTTTTTTGTTGCAGCATTTACGTCCGAAGATGCTTCCACCCTGCACCCCTTTTATTTATGTAAATGTGCTTACTTGTTTGTTGTCGTTGCTGACTTAATAGTCTATGTTTTTAATGGGCCACTGCCATGAAGTATTGATGGACTACTTTAAACCATGTAAAGAAATTTAGTCTTGTTTTGATTTTGAAGTCATCATCATAAGTTCATTTCATTTAGCTATATTTTCCTCATGAAAAAGAAGTAGCTTGAAAATTCCACCAATTATTAATTTAGATGGACTACTTGAACCCTGTTTAATGGCTCAACCTTGATGTTACCTTTGAAGTCATCCTCATTAAGTTCCTATTTTTAGCCCTTTCTCGCACAAGAAAAATAAGTGATAACTAGCAACTTTCATGAATTTCTATTGCTTCCCTACCCTAATTGAAACAACGTGAGCAATATACTTTTTGATAAATAATAGATTTTATGACAAAGTAGCATGGCAAACCAATTTAGGTTACTGTAAATCTCTAGTAATCAAGGTAAGATTAGCATAATAGCATGAGCATCTATAGAAAATAAATTCCTGTGGCCTATACACTACATGTTCACATATCACACTGTGTGATAATAATTTGTTACATAAAATTTAACTGATGGAGATCTATTTACAAGTTGTTGTCAGTACTTAAAAAGGAGCATTAAATGGGGCATGGCAATTAACATCTTCAAATAGGTCACTATTCTCGAACATGTGAATCATTACTAACGTTTGGCTGTGGTCTGTGGATTGAAATGAAGCTCCTGAAGGAAGCCTTATGTTTCTTGCTTGTGTTTTCAAATTTCAATACTCAGCCGTCTTAATGTTTTTATTGAAAGACATAATTGGATCACTGGTAAAGGAAGTTAAAATATAATGAAACTTTAATGCTGAAATTTTCTGTTTATTGCAGTTAGTAATTTATCTAAATTTTAACTTGTTATATATCCTTTTTCTTACTGTTATGTAATATTCATTTATGTGCTGCATTATGGTTGATGACCAACACAAAGGACAATGTGTAGTAGCTCTGAATTAGTTAGCCCAATGTCATCATTTACAGTGTGTTTTGAGTTGTGGTATTGACATACTATTTGGTGTGCTTGAAGTATAAGGATGTCTTATCTCTGAGGTTTAATGAAATGTTTGTGTTTAACTTGTTGAAGGAAAAAGTGTTCACTCTGGCTTATATTTCTTTTCAGTGTATACGGCGAACCAATTCCTGTTAAAGAACTTGCTGAACGTGTGGCTAGTTATGTGCACCTTTGTACGCTATATTGGTGGCTCAGGTTCAGTGAGATTGAATGTCTTGTGGTCATTTTGAAATTGTAGTTTGTCTTATTTCTTATAAATAATAGATCTATAATGATGCTGCAGACCTTTTGGATGCGGTGTCATACTAGGAGGTTATGACAGGGATGGACCACAATTGTACATGGTTGAACCTTCTGGTGTTTCTTATGTGGGTCTACTTTCTGTTATTTGATAGCAACTTCCATACTTTATAATTACTTGAGATATTAATATTCTTCTTTGGCAGTTGCATGTGCTATTTTTGTATTGATTTGTTTATTTGGTATTTGTCCAGAGGTATTTTGGTGCTGCCATTGGGAAGGGGAGGCAGGCTGCTAAAACGTAAGTGAATATACTTTACTTCTCATAATGTAATTCTGTGCTGAATTGAACAGCTATATTTTCTTTTTCACCGGCTTTGGTAGAGATGATATCTTATCCTCTTCCTATTTGCATCCTTAACTTTCTCTTAAATATTATTTATATTTTACACAATGTATTTTCCTTGCTATCTAGTTACTGCATTTAGTTGCTGTTATGTGGCATCTTGGGACCTTTATAGGAACTTCACTTACTGAGTGTATCTTGTTTGTGGTCTAATTATTTAACCAATTGATAATGTGTTGGTCCATTTTTACCCACTTGTTTCGTTATTTGATATCTGCTTAGTTCTAATGGCTTAAAAACAATGAACAAAAGCAAGGAAGTGCTAAATGTAAATTAGAATTTGCTTCTGAATCATTTAGCCATTGACTCCAAAGCATAATACCTCACTTGCACTCCTTGATGTATTCCCTGAGTCATATTCATCCAGACACTGAAAATAGTTGCTTGTTAACCTAATTCAAAATCATTGTTATAGAGTCTAACTCTGACCTGGTTATATTTGGTTACGTGAATTATAGACCTATTTTCAAATGGCACTGGCAGCATGACCAGCATCTCCAATTCTCAAAACTTTTGTTGAAGATGCTGGAGTATCAATTTTAATATTGGATTTCACTTTTACAGTTGCATCAGTCTGTTGAAGCATGGTGGGTGGTGCTTAATCTTTTGTGTCAAATGCCAATAATAAAAGGTGGCTCGGTGCATGAGGCTTCTGCCATTGTGGGTCTGGGGAAGGGTATAATATAAAATGTAGATTGGTTTATGTTTATGCACAGATGTGGTTGGGGTTTATTCTGTGTGCCTACTTCTGCATCATCTTCATTCCTTTGTGTTGTAGTAAGGTGCAAAATTTGTGATTGTATTTTGATAAATATGAAAAATTGCATATTTCCTGTGTCTTTTAGCCCAGGAAGATTAAATATAATTTTTTTGCAATATTTTGTTTATGTGGATAATATGCTTTTCCTTTTATGAAGTTATTGCTATGTACTAGTGATTTCTTCTGCTGCATCACATTAGTTTAAGCTTAAACCTTTTTTTATGTGGATAATATGCTGTTCCTTTTATGAAGTTATTGATACTGTAGCGATTGATTTCTTATGGTGCATTGAATTAGTTTAACCTTAAATCTTTCTTGCTATAACCTTAAAAGCATTTCAATTAGTTTAACCTTGTGGTCTAATTGTGTGATTCTAATGTGATCTTGATATATCAAACATATGTTCAATATGATATTAAACAATCTTGTTAATTTCTTGCAGAGAGATTGAAAAGTTAAAGCTTGCTGATATGACCTGTCGACAAGGGGTTATTGAAGTAGCTAAGATGTAAGTAGCATTATTATTTGCTTTAGTATTTGTAGTTTCTTTACTTTTATATTTTTAACTTGAGAGCTACCCAATTATGTATTTGGAAGCATTTCTTTGGTTCTTTATATGCCAATTGTTACTAATTGTGATTAGAGTATCAATGCAACAACATTGGCAGCTGATTTTACAGCATTAGAAAATTGTGGTAATGGGGTAAAAATGCCTCGTACAATTTTCCTTTGGAACTTCTGATATTTGTACAGAATCAAGGTTAAATTGTACAATAGGAAGTTTCTGGGGTTTATACTGTGTTTATCCATATTAAGACTTAAAAATTGTGAAGTAACAATAATGAATTTTTAATCTATCCAAAGAAAAATGATAATATTTTACCTAAAAGCTATTATGGGTAATTTATCTTTTACTGTTACTGGAGTGCCATAGTACTCTTGGCATTGAGATTGAGTTTCAATTTGTTTTGCAACTTCCAAGCTAATTTATACAAGAAATTTCTGTGTCTTACACTGCAATTTTAGTTATAAGTATTTTATTGGATGGGTAGCTTACATTGGGGCTTTTCACTTCAAAATGGGGGAATCTTTTATAAAGGACATGCTACTCCTTATCTAAATCAGTTTCTTAATGTTTGTTGTTACAACAAATTTTTGTATTTTGTATTGTGCCAATCAGTATATATGGAGTTCATGATGAGGCAAAAGACAAAGACTTCGAACTAGAAATGAGCTGGGTGTGTGATGAATCAAACCGCCTCCATGAAAAGGTAAGGCTAGCTAGGTTTTCTTTCGGTTTATATTAAAGCCAAAATTGGCTTCCTTTACTTTATAATAACAAGAAACATCATGTGTGAGCTGTGGTTTTTTTAGTTTGTTTCATTATCTAGCAATTTCTTTCCCAAGTTTTATTTCCTGATGTAGAGCTTTGGGGGTGTACTGGTGGTGGATATATTGGTCTGTTATTGGGGGAAGGTACATTAAAAGAAGCTGACTGCTAACGTTGGGGAATGAGTGGTGTACTTGTGCAGAACGTAGCATTTAAATTGTATCTTCATCTGCTCTAAGACGCTTCTCACACCCTTGTCTTTTGTATTCTCTCATGTGACACACTTGGAATGTTAGTTGACAGTTTTTCTCTTCTGATAGTTTCCATATTAAAAGAATAGACAGTTTTGTATTTGTCCTCTAATTTCCCGGCTCTTCTGCCATGGCATTCATCTCATGGAATGGCCAAAAAAAGTGTCCAATCATTTGAGTTTAAGGTTACATTTTCCCTCCCCCAAAAGGCTTTCTTTGTTAGAATGTTGACTTTTTTCATATTATTATTATTTATTATTTATTGCCACATCTCAAGCTTTTGAACTGTTTGCATGGAATTATAGCTTTTGGTTAGCTTTTATAACTTGTTAAACTATGCTTACTGAATTAATCTTGTGCAGGTCCCAGATGAGCTTCTAGAAGAAGCAAAAGCAGCAGCCAAAGCAGCTCTTGAAGAAATGGATGCAGATTAATTGATTAAAAATGTTTATTCCAAAGTTGTATTTCATAACTTGTAATTGAGCATTTGGAGCATCCATAGGAAATCCAAAGGCTTCAATAGTTGGATGTTGTATGCTTCTTAATGCCCTTGTTGATTTCCTGTTTCTTGGAGAAATGTTTTGAACTGCTTCGAATACTGACCTTTATTGATTTTTAGAGTTGACTTCTGGCAAACCCGTTTGTGCTCGCCTTTGGGTTTCTCTTTTTTTAAGCACATTTGTTTGCATTCTCTTTTGCTTGATCAGGATTATAAACTTCAGATTTTTAATGCATTTCTTTTAAGCGAATTTTTTCAGCAATGTTAGCAACAGTCTTCGATATTTTTTTACTACAATTTATTATAATCTAAGTTTTATATGGGTCAGATTAAAAAAATCGGTGCCCGTTGCTCTATAGTGAGACTTCTATGGAATGTACTCTAACAGTGTGCCGAAATGTCTAAACATATTTAGGGAAATGTTTCCTTTCAACTTATTTTGTTGAAATCTCGGAACAAATTCAAATCACATACGGGGATCAATTATTAATAAATAATTTCTTTTGCGCATTATTCGATGGAAAAGGTATTTGATACATAAAAAAAACATCTTACAAAATATTACTACTGGATTTGGGAATTTCTTTCAGGTTTTAAAAATAGAGAAAGGGTTGTACAAGAACAAAATAAAGGAAGATCTAGTAATTTATTCTTTAAAGGGATAAGTGTAAGTGCACATATAAGGGACAGGAGAGGTATCAAGTTTCATGAGATGGGGTGTAGGTAGATTCAAATCTGCATTTAGTTTCGTTGGCTTAATTATGAGACTAATATATGGATCGTAAGTAATAGTTAGGTAAAACGCGTTTATGGTGACAATTATAGAATTTGAACCTTGACGTTAGCTTATGGACATAGTTCCACTTCAATTGTGCCCTGAAACTGTCGGGGTCAATGATTTAATTGGTTTAGTTGTGGGTCTTGGTCTCGTTGCCTATGAAATGTACTACTAGGGTTGGTTGCCTATGAAATGTACTACTAGGGTTGGTTTCCTATGAAATATGAAATTTTTAAAAAGACAAAAGAGTGAATATTGTATAATACATTATAATATTATATATATTAATGTAAATTAGTATTATATGATGTTACTATGAGTTATCTATAAAAAAACATATTTTATGAATATGTGGTTATTTAAAAAATAGGAATATAGTATTTATTTTCACTTATAAATTTTACGATAATTTCTATTTTATATTTGACAAATAATTGATTATTTTGGTAAATAACCAATTTTGAGCCTCTATTGATAAATGATTATATATTTTTTTGTTATCAATATAAGTAAAATTTTGGTCCTATATTGATATAAATAATTAATGGAAATGACTTTTTTTTATTTTTTTTTTGGTATCCTGTTTTTTTTTAAAAAAAAATTTAATTTTATCTTTTAATAAATATATTTTTTAAATTAATTTTGAAATGTAAAAATATACATTTCACAAATTAGTTTGTAAATGTACTTTTACATTTCGCAAACTTATTTACAAAATGTATTTTTATATTTCGCAAATTAGTTTTTGAAATGTACAATTTTACATTTTGTAAATTAATTTGTGAAATGTAAAAATACTAGTTTGTGAAATGTAAAAGTACATTCTGTAAACTAACATAGTTTACGAAATATATATTTTTATATTTTGTAAATTAATTTGTGAAATGTATATAAAAAAGAAAAAATAAATAAAAATAACAAAAATTCAAAAAATAAGTTTAAAAAAAATAAAAAATGTAAAAAATACGAACCATAATCAAATATTCAAAAAATCTAAAGCCCAATGTGGTCACATTTAAAAAAAAATATTGATTATTATTATTTAACAATCAATTGTTTTTGAAATAAAAAATTTTGAAATTCAATTTCAATATAATCAATTATTGAAATCCAATAATTCAGTATTTTGTTTTCAAAACCAAATTTTTAGGATTTTAAAGATATAATTATGTTTTGAAAAATAGTATTATCTTAAGGCATATGCCTTTTTAAAAGAAACCAAATCATGTACTATTTGTGTTAAGTTTATTTTTATTTTTTATTATTTTATTTTATTTTTACTTTTACAGTGTCCTTTACTTCAAAATAAGGTTTTCGATCTTGTCCATTTATGTTCTTGGGCTAGTCGGTTGCAGGTAAAATTAGATGTCGATTTAGTCGAGTGGTTAATGACAGTTGGGAGTGGAAGACGAAAATGAAGTTTTTCATATTCTAGGCGTTGACAACCATGGAATGTAGTGAAAGGGAGCTTGGATAAGATGCGGTCATGACGAAAACGAGGATGAAAGTTAGGATCTTGAAAGGATAAGGATGAGTTTAGAAGTTTTAAAGGGAAGAAACCATAAAATCTGGTGAAGAAACCATGAAATGCGGCGAATAAACCATGGAATCTAACAAACCTTGCTGACGTCGGTCGAATTTGGTTTTCAGCAGATAATAGTTGCATAACCCGCCTCCTACCGATTAACACACCGCTAACCATCCATCTCTACCCGTTGCAATCCATTCACCTCCTCCACCTACCCGTTTAGGCCGTCATTTATCAATTTGTGTCAGTTTTTGGTCGGTCCTGAATTGATACTCAACCTTACTTTCCATAATAAAAAACAAAGTTAAACATTTTTTTAGATGAAAATTAAATATATTTTCAAAATTAATACATTAAACTTAACCAACAATCAAATAATTCATAACCTAATAAAAATAGAAAAAAAAAACTTACAATTAGATTTTAGAAAAATTGAGCACAACAATGCTTCCTAAAATCAAATTTATCAGTAATTGATTTTTTTTTTCTAAAAAGACTAGCAATGTCTATTTCAATGTTATCCAACTTTTGGACGCTTATGCTCTAAAGATTCAAATATGCACCAAGGTAAAGAAAAAAAAATTGAAGGTTCAAATTTGTCTAAAAAAAATTATGTTTATCAATTTGAAAATCCATATTTTTTTGTATTTTTTTGAATTTTTAATAGTTTTACTTTATATTTTTTCTTCATCATACATTTTGTAAGTCTACAAAATATATATATATATATATATTTTTTAAACTAGTTTTTTTATAAAAATAATTTATGAAATATGAATTGATATATTTTATAAAATTTATAAAATATATTTAAATTATTTTAAATTTTATTCATTTATACTCATACATATCTACATTTTATAAATTATTTTATGAAATATATATTTTATAAAATGTATAAATATATTTCACAAATTAATATAAATATAAGAGATAGTTATTTTTATCTTTTCACATGTAAGAGATATAAAAAAATAATTTTAGAAAAAAAAAGTAACTTCTAATTTGTATGATTTAAGTAACTATATTTTCAGTTTCTTTTAACGTGTTCTACAATTTATTTTTAAACCCTTTTGGATACTATACATTTTTTGGAGACTATATCTATTACTTGAGTGATAAGCAAAATTTTTAATATTAACTGTTTATCTTAGTTCATTGAAAACACTAATTACATCTAGTTGGAATTTAATATAGATTTATTCAAATTTCATGACATTTTAATCTTTTAGTTGAATTAAAGTTTAATGTGACAGAGCACAAAACATAATATATATTTTGTTTGATTGCAAAATAATCTTTATTTGTTTCAATTCCTTGCTCTTATTATTTTAAAAAAAATTATAAAAAATTTATAAAAAAAATTCTAGAGAATTTAGATTTATTAAAAGTAAAATATAACCCTTCTTCATTCATATATTTACTTTCGATTTATTTTGATAGAAGAGGGAGTTCATTTATTTTTTTAACTTAGAAATACAATAGGCTAAGTTTTAGTGAAAATTAATCATTTTGGTGGGAGTTTATACAGTTTATTATTTGTTAGAAAAATTTATATTTGAGCAAATTTGCTTATTTGATGAGGATTATAATTTTGATCAAAGAACTCTTAAGTTGTTAACAAAATATTATAATCTGAGAAATATCTCATCTTTATTAATAATATTTAATATAAATTGTATATTTTATTTATAATACTTTTGTTTTTAAATAATTTATAATTATACTTTTTAATTTATAGAGATAAAAGATAAAATGAGATATAAAGTAAAAATATAGTTAAACAAAATAAAAAAATATGCTTGCAATGAGACTAATTTTAGTAAAATAGAAATATATTTTTTTTTCTTTTGATTTTCAAATATTTTTTTCCATCCTCTTTTACATTTTGCTAATACTTTTATTTAATTAGAATAAATCTCACGAGATTTCAATAGATAATATAAAAGAATACTTACTTTCAAAACTATTATGGATCACTTTCTTCTTATATTGTTAAGAATGTTCTAACAACAAATATTCTATATGTATAGGAAAAACACCGCATAGTACATTATTTTTATAGTTGTTCGTACAAAATAAAATTAATACTTGTTTATTAACCCTTACATTATCACAATCATTAAATCCAATGCAACCTAGTGAGATTAGGATGTTTCTTAGTAAAAAATCTAATTTTTTAACTATCAAGGTACTATATATCTATTGTTTACATAACATCGAGTATAGAAAAAATGTTCTCTTTTCTTTGAATCAACTTCATGCTTTGGTTGGATGTTTAAAGCACTCTTTTTTACTAGAACTTCTCTATACAAGAATTCGGTTACCTTGATATCATTATAATCCTCCAACTTAAGTATTTCTTCTTATGAACTCATTTTCTATTTCATTATTATCAATCAAAATTAGGATCCTTTATTTGGACATTGAAAAACAATGTGTCTAATATGTTGATACTTAAAATAATGAATATTACTTGTTTTACAAGGAGGTTGAATTTAAGATTTATCCTTAGAAATAAGCACCATTTGTTTTCCCTTAGCTCCTAATTGGATTTGAAACCTTCCTTATTATTGGACCAACTATATTTCTGAGATGAGTTTGAATTAGAAGAATACTTGTGTGTACTCTTGGACTTACGTTGCTTTTCAATTTGGATAACTTTGTGAAGTAAATCTTCCATCTTCTATTTTGTAGTTCCACTGCATCAACTATCTTATTTTTCAAAGCACTAATGAATCTCATCATAATTGCTTCTCAGTCTTTTTCAACATGCGTTCAAATCATGACAACTTCCATCTCTTCGTAATAGTCCTCAATTTTCATGACATCTTGAATAATACTTTACAATTTTCTATGCAAGACTCTATGATAGTGATTTGACACAAATCTCATTCTTATGATGTCTTTCCCTATATCTTCTCTTATTAAGCACAAACTAAAAGGTACAATTACTAGCATTACCTTTTTCTTTTTTAAGTAATTGTAGCAATCAAATATATACTCCACCTTCCTTTCCCATTCCAAATAAGTTTCAAGCTCATTCTTCCATTGGAATGATGGAATGGTAAGTTTGATACTCCCCAAATTGTCATATTTTCTTTCTTGATATTCCTCCCTCTACTTGAGCCTTCTCCCTATAATTCCAAATTCTTTCTCGTTTCTTCTTCATTATCAAAATAAGTTTATCCTTAGGAGCTACTTTTGTGAGAATCACGAGATCCACTCTTAGAATAGTTATCCATGTTGTCTAACCTCTTGTCCAACATCTTAAATTAGTCTTTAATGTTCTTGATGAATAGTTTCATGTCCATTTCACTTTGCTATGATTCACCGTTAATTTTGGCAAGCAATGCTGAAGAAAAGAATAAAACACAAACATAATATCAAATTCAGTAATTCCTCACTAACCATTCTTTGAGTGTTTACTTTTAATTTTTGACATACTCCACCTATATTTACACTTGAATTGACTTTTTCTATTTTTTTCATATCAATTTTTTTTCTTTTTCCTCTCAATTATCCTTATAAGTCCTTAAACTAAGAACTCTCATAAGTTGGTTTTCCAACAAATAGTAACAATACACACATAAGCTACAAATACACAAGAACTAGAATGAAACAAAGAAGGCTATTTGACATAAATTAGATAAGAAAATTTAGAAAAAAGAGAACTCAAATACTTAAGGGTAGAAATTAAACCAAGACCGGAAAAGAACATTACAAGTATGTATTCTTTTAATAGAAAATTTTCAACATTCTTTCTATCTTTCTTTATTGAACTTAAATTCTATCAATTTTCTGAGCTTGAATTTTTTCATAACTTTTTTGTATTATATTTTTGGAACATTTGAAAATTAAGATAGATTAAGAGGAACTCAAAACAAAACATGACCTATTAGAGAATACCAAAGTTATTAAAGAGGAATATAACTCTAACTACGATTTGTTAAAAGAACCAATAGTATCATGGGTAATTATTTATTCAAGAATTAAGAAAGTCAAATACACTAGTAAAAATTCACAAAGAAGAAATTATATTAATAATAATCTATCTTACAATTATTTTCTAAGACCTAATATGTAGAAAAAGTTGAAAAAAACCTAAAAATATTGATTCTTGTATCAAAACACATAGACCAAGACATAATTGTGTCATGGCCATGCATATATGTTTGACCATAGTTGTTGAAGCTTTTGAAGAGGCACAATTATATAAAGGAAGAAGCATGTTCATGTCATGCCTTTTGGTATGGTCATACAAAAATGACACACTTATTTTGGTTGTGTGATAAAATAAACTTAATTAGAAATACAAAATAATCTATTATGACTAAATATCAAACTAGCATTAACCTAATTATAAATTAGAGTAAGGGATTTTTATTAGCTAAACTATTCTTCAATGTGACAGTGATATTAATCCAAATTGACTTTGGAATTAGATCAATTTGAATCTTTTCTTGAACCTCCATGATTAATCTTTGAAGTTCTTGTTTAAAACATTTAATCTTGTTCCTACCATTAAACCTTTAATTTCTTGAAAAGGATTCTCATAATAGTTAGGAGTGGGAAAATGGATTAAATCCAACCAAAAATTGACTTAATTAAAAATCTAAATCATTGTGTTAGTTAGTGTATATAAGATGATGATTAAATCATGGGCAAAAATATGATTTTGATTGGATAAATATGATTAGATACGGTTTAAATTTTTTTTAGTAGTTGAATCAAACCGAACTTTTAATATGTATATATGTTGGTTTACCTGATTGTAGATTAACTCTGAACAGAGATAAAATAAATAAATAAAAAATACATATTTTTTAATTAAAACTAGGTAACTTTAATTTTTTTTGTTTCAATAAAAAATATATAGAAATATAAATTTTGTAGGACTATTTTTAATAAACCCCCGTTTATTATTTTTAAATATTTATTTATATTTAAAAGATTAAATATTTTTTTTGAAAATATTAAAAATTATACATTTAATTTAAAATATCATTATCCAAAATATCAAATAAAATGCTCTGGCTTTTTTACTAATTATAATTGATTATTAAACTTAAATTTTTTTATATTTTTTTAAATAAAATTTGATAACAGTTTCATTTTCAAAATAATTTTAAACATCTAAATTTTTTAAATTTATTATGTCCTAATTTTGATTACAACATTATTCAATTTATTTAAATTAATTGAATGACGTAAATTTAAAAATAAAATAGTTAAATATGTGAAAAAATGATTTATATCTAGTTTGTAGTAAATAAAGGCAAATTATATATTAACATTAATTATTCAAATTGTTAATTAATAAATTAAATATGGCAGCATGCCTTCGCATAGGCGCGTGGGTTATGTTTCAATGAAAGCCAGACATGACGAATCCAACGTCTATAAAATCCAGAACATCCGGGCTACCGACACGTCATTTCAAACACACATTTCAATTAAATTATATTTTATAGTTTATTTAATTCCATTTTTTAATTATCAACAGGAGCGTCTTACCTTTTGTCATTTTCATTTTCATTTTCATGAATAAATAAATATAATTTCACTCCTCAACTCAAAGTCCCACCAATCCTCTTTCTCTTTCACTCTTTCTTGTGTTGTATACTATCAAATTTTCTCTCTCCTCTCTCAGGTTTTGGTTTCGCCCACCAAAGCATCTGGAGGAAGGTGATTTCTCATTTTGGTTTCTTTCTTTCTTTTTTGTTTTTTGTCTGGCAATGTATTTCCATTCCTTTTCTTTTTCGTGGGTTTTGCATTTTGTGGAACTGTGCCACCAAAATGCGTTACCTTTATGGAGTTCTGAGTTGAAATTGAAGCCTTTGATGCTAATCGTTTTTACATTTTTTTTTTTTGAAAAATTTTCATCTCATGCACCGTGCTTAATGGATTTTTGATAATGCTTTATCTTCTTTTTTGGTTTTACGGGGTGCGATTTTTTCTTGTTGAATTTTTAGATTCATGAATTTCATTTTCTCATTACGGTTTTTCCTTGTGATCGGGTCTCTTGATCTGACTCAGAGGTTTCTCAAATTCTTCTTTTGGTTTCTTTTTCTTTTGTGTTGTAAGATTTTTTCTTTCTTTTAAATGTGTGGACATATAGTAGGGGCCAATTCGCACAATTAGTTTGTTACTTAATTTACCCAAAGAGTGAGAAGGAGAGAAACCTTGTGCGTGTGCTCGTGTAGTCCTAGTGCAAAGTTGTTTTTCTGGTTGTTTCCTGTTCTGTTTTGGTGTTTTTGTGTCAAAATTGCTAATTATGTTTACATTCTCGTAAAGCAATCTTAATTTTCTACCTTTGTCTTTTTCTGGAAGTGTGGGTGTGCGATGGGGTTAGAAGGCTTTTTTTTATATTTTTTCTTTTATTGAATGTTGTCAAGGAAATTGTGTGTCCAACGCAATTGATTATGAGCTTAGTTTCAGCTTGATTTTCTGGTGAATGGTAATACACACGCATAATATGTAGAAACTGGGCAAAGAATAGCGTGTGAAATGAATGAGTGGAAATGGTATATGGTCCTTTACCCCATGTCCTGTCCAATTTATTCTAGTTTATTTCCTACCTTTCTGTCGTTCTTGTTTTGGGAGAACTGTGTCTGTCTGATATGGGATTTCCCTTTGTTGTCATAGTGTGCTTCTATGTGTAAGTGCATATGCATGTGTATACTGTATAACTGTTTTGTTTACTTCAAGGAGTTAAAGGAATTGTTTATCTGTGGTGAAAAATGAGTTTGAAATAATCACAATTGATTATAAGTTTAGTTTTTAGCTTGATTGGTTTATCTGGTGGATGGTGATATATACACATGAATTGAAATGGTATAATGTTTTCACCACGTGCAACTGCTTTAGTTTATTTGAGTGGATGATGATTTGATCTCCTGCGCTTCTTTCTACTGTTCTACTGCTGATTCCAGTATATTTTATTGTTTGCACCCCATGTTTGTGCAATGGTTATAATTTTTAAAATGAATGTGCTTACAATTTTTATGGCTACAAGCCTACAAGTAATTTGATTTGAGGGTATATCAGACACCTTCATGGTAAAGTTTTGATAAAGTTTTCAACCTTTATGTTGTTCTTCTTTAACATTCTGAGGACTATGGACATTTTTATCTATTCTTTAGTAATTTGAATTTTCAAATTCATTTGTTACAAGTATTCCATACTGTATAGGAAATTATTTAGATGTCAGATTGACTGACTAGCATACTGCAATATTTATATTTGTGAGAGTTCTTTTGATTTTGTTTTCGATAGCCTTTATCTATAGTCAATAGATTTGGAGCAGCAGATATTTAAATGTATATAGTAAATGAGTTCTTCTGTCTGTTAAAATGTAGTTGATTGGGAATACTGGGAGCTATTGGGATCAGAGTGAGTGGGTAGTTCTATAGTTTATTTGACACCTTTTAAAGATAAATATCTCTCGTCAATCTGAGTTGAGATGAGGTAAATTACAGTAACTATGTTGACATAACTACCAGGTGCCTTGGGGCCTGGTTGAGAATGATATGGGAGAGCATATTGTACAGCTTCTCAATGGAATCCTCCCCTTTTATAATGCTTGTTGTGTCTCTGTTATTTTATTGTCCTATTTTGACATCCTTGGCCATTTATATGCTGCATGCTGGTTTATGCATGTATACTATGGGAATTTGGCACCTGATCAAATTAGTTTTTTTTAACTCATTCATGATCTGAAACAACTTTGCAGACACTTTTCTCTGTGGTTTGATTGCTTCACTCAGAGCAGTGAAATTGAGAATTAAGTAAATTGGTTAAGGGATCATTTCTCAGTGGCAGAACAGAACATAGATTGCAGGTGGATCTGTTCTGATGGTAAGCTTTTTCCTTTTTGCTTTTATGACATCTACTCTTCTGTGTTTTTATGACTCTTGTTGGGGGAACATCACTATGTTTACACCACTTTGCTGTCCACATTATTGGCTGAGTTTAATTGCTTATGAGTCTGATAGAACTCAAGAAAAAATAATTAAGGAAACTGAATAATAGGATAGTATTTAGCTGAATATCAGTGAAGAAAGAAAAATGAATACACGAGTGAAAGAAAAAAGAGAAATGGACAGTTAATGAGTGTCCTCCCTCATCCAACAGCCTAACTTGAGTTGCGATAGGCAAGGTTTGTAACAGGCCAGCAGGAGATAGAGCCTGATATTTGTTTCTCTGACAGGTTTCAGAAGCATGGACATAGTGCTGTATAGTTTTCTTCATACCTTCCCAATACAGCGGTGCAGATATCCTCTTGTAGGTTCTGAAAAAACCTGAATGCCCTCCCATAACCGAATCGGGAAATTCTTTTAGGATAAGAGGAATTCTTTGGAAGCACCATTCTGTTTTTATATAACACCCTGCCCCTTCTAATGATCAATCCCTAGGCCAACTTATTTTCTGTCTCTACCAGCTCACCCCCCTTCCCTCGTAACAGAATGGTATGCAGAATTATCCTTTACATTCTGCAATTTTCTCCTCACATACTCCCTTGTGACTGATGGGACCCTATCAGAGTCTGTTTGATGCCTAGCTCATTTATATCTAGTAGTTAAATTTATGGGTAATATGCTTTCTCCCATCAAGAATTTGATTTGCTATAATAACTACTTTTATATCCTGGAATTCACTGAGCAATTGCTTTTGAATATAGCTGATCTTTTTCATGAGTGTTTTTTTGTCATTTTTGGGTTTTAATATTCTTACATTATGGACATGCTTTTTATGTTTCAGGCAACTAATGAAAATCTTCCACCGAATGTAATAAAGCAAATAGCCAAGGAATTAAAAAATCTAGATGAATCTCCTCCTGAGGGCATTAAAGTTGTGGTGAATGATGATGATTTTTCAACTATATATGCCGACATTGAAGGCCCAGGTATTTGTAGCTTTATGTTCAAATTTTTGTTTCGGACTTTGATCATTACTTAATCGGTCATGGTGTACCAAAAATTTGTTCTGCAGCTGGGACTCCTTATGATAATGGAGTTTTCCGCATGAAGTTGTTGCTGTCTCATGATTTTCCACACTCTCCACCCAAAGGTTTGTTTAGTCACTGTCCTAACCTAATGGACCATTTGACAATCTGCTAGTTACATTGTTGTGACGGAATTTCTCCTTTCAGGGTTTAACTTGGTTATGTAATTGGTGTTTTTGTTTTTGACTTTTTGGTCTATTGAGTTGATCTTATGCATTTAATAGAATCTATTGGGCATTTATTTGTCATGTTCTCCTACAGCCTTATATTGCCAGACTTTTCATACTTCAAAGATTCCCATGTATTCTGTTCCGTGACATGGTCAAACTTGTGATGCCATTGTTGTAGGGTTTTTCCTTACTAAGATTTTCCATCCAAATATTGCAACCAATGGAGAGATTTGTGTCAACACACTTAAAAAGGATTGGAATCCTAGTCTTGGGTTACGACATGTTCTCATTGTAAGTGTTTTGGCTGTCCATGTATGCAAAATCTCATCATTTCTTTGGACCTGCCTTGTTGAGGAGAGTTATTTAGCTCTTATTGATATATTGATTTGCATAATTCATGATTGGTTTCGATTCGTCATGTCTTAACTTTTAAATTACCATAAATAACAACAGGTCGTTAGGTGTCTATTAATTGAACCATTCCCAGAATCAGCTCTAAATGAACAGGCTGGCAAACTGCTGCTTGAAAATTATGAGGAGTACGCCAGACATGCCAGGTGAGTTTGCCCCAATGATATTATTGGTGTTGTCAATTTGTTTCTTGCATGGAAATGTAGTGTTAAACGGAGTGCTTTCAAAGATTACCATTGTTCTGGAGTCTTGTGTAGCAAAATGAAGCGAGAAACAGCTCATATTGAGGATTTCTGTTTTTTCTTTTGTCTTCCTAATAGTAATTCCTATATATGCCTGCAGCCTGATTTCGCACTTCACAGTTATAATTAATATATTGTCTTGAAATTTCAGTTTTTCATTGACCTATATGTTTAGATCACACACTATTCATGTTTGATGACACTAATAATCTTGATTGTAAACTAGGGATATTTGTCCTTTGCTACTTCTTAAATATTTGATAGGTAAATTTTACCCCTTGTGCACTTAATGAAGGATCTTCAGCTTCATTTGTTGCATGCTGCAGACTTTACACAGGAATCCATGCAAAACCAAAGCCTAAGTTTAAAACTGGAGCAATATCTGAATCTACCACTGCTCTGAATGTTGATCAGAGTAACACGTCTGATCTTAATGCTGAAGTCAAAACTGCACCATCAGGTGCAGCGTTGCCATTGCAATTGCCGTTGGCCCCCTTAACTACAGGAACGAGAGGGAACAGTCAGGAACAGGCAGCTGTAGCAGCTGAACCAGCTGTTAACGGTTCTTGTGCACAAAAGAAGGAATGTGGGCTAGCGAAAGCTCAGGCAGGCAAGAAGAAGATAGATGCCAGAAAAAGAAGTTTGAAAAGATTGTAATAAAGTTGGTTCACTAGTTAGACATTTCATTTGTGGGGCAGTTTTGTTTATTGATGTAGAGGGGAAAAAAGGGGAATGGGGGTGCCGGTAGTTCAACTGAGTACGGTGGGAGTAAATGAATGAAATTAAACTTGTTTGGGCTCTTGGGTTGGTTTCTATACTTTTTCAATTTCTCTCTCTCTATATATACATATCGACCGAGAACATAAGAATACGCTTGTTTAAAATGTTATATAGCATTTTTTTTTAATTTTAAATATTCTAATAAAATTTAATAATTTACATTTATTATTATTTTGCTATTATAATTAAGTATATATGTAACAGCCTAGTTTTTTGGTTAAAAAAAAGAGGTAGCAATTGGAGTGTATGCAGAGTGCCATTAAAGACTTATTAATCTACAGGTGCACTTCTCTCGCCAACCATAGAAGCCAAGTAGTTTTGGCTTAGGAGGTAAAGCAATTGCATTTTTGCAATTGAAGAAAAACAGCGGAACATTTTTCCTCTTGATCCCAAAATGCATTCCTCTTTAATAACGTGGGGTCTTCTTTTTCCTCATTTCCTATACTCTCTTTGTAACCTATACTTGAGAAATGTGAAGTATATCTCCAAGCTTTGCAGACCCGGGTTATCGTGCAAAGTGTGGATCAAACGAAAATTTAAGTGGAAAAGTTACACTAAATTTTTGAAATTCATCCTTCATTTTTTTCTACAACGACCTTCAATTTTTACATAAACGAGAGGAGACTTAAAACTTTAGGAGTAGTTTAAATTTTTTTTCTAACTCTTAAGTATAAATTGTTAATTAATTTTTTGAATATTTGTAAATTAATTTTTTTATGTTACTTTTTAGGTTTGGAACAGTTTATAAAATTTTAGACACCATTCAATTCAATTAGAGATGGGTATATTTGTTAAAGTTTGCAGGTCAGTCTACAAATTTGTAAATTAGATAGGTTTGGACCAATAAAGTTATTGGTCCATTTAAATGTGAGTTTTTTTTTATCCAACTCGTGAGTTAAGTGTATTGGATTCCTGTATTAATAAGTCATTCTGTGAACCAATTTTTTTTTAATATATATTTTTTTAATTTTTTATAAAAATTTTTTTATTTATTTTAATATATTTTAGTACTTAATAAGTTAAACTGGCTAGCATGCTAATCCACGAGTCAAAGTGGACCGAACACAAGCCATCATTTTTTTGTTCCATTTATTTTGCAGACTAACTTGATCCATTCTGTTTATAGTAGAACATTACAAGCTATGCTTAAACGGGTTGGGTTGTCCTGTTAACCTAGTTATACTTATATTGTAGTTTCATTATATGCTCTCAAGTGTTAAAAATCATATTTTATGGGATTAATCACTCTCAAACATTTTATTAGATGATTAGATTAGAAGAGTTTTGCACATGAGTTTTACAAACAGGTTTTTATAGATAAGTTTCTATAGACAAGTTTATAGACGAGTTCCCACAACTAAGTTTATAGATTAGTCTATATATGAAAATTTCAGTTGATAAGTTTGTAGATGGATTTTATTGATGAGTCTATAGACAAGTTTCATATAAACACTATGGTAAACAAGAAAATACTACTTTATATCATAGGAGGTTGTTTCCAACCATGTAAGGATACTTTGTATCAAACAATGTCTCTTCAGAATATATAAGTCTAGTTCAAATCAGATTAGGTTATTTTAGATGACACAATGTTGTAAACTAGATGATGTTGGTTTAGATTAGAGGTCTCCTTAGACCAAATACGACAAGTTCATATTAGAAGAGCTTGCTGCTGATCAGGAGATGACATCAAACAATACAATGTTGGTTTAGACTAAAGGAGGCTGCCTTAGACAAAATACAACCACTTCATATTAGACAAGATTGCTGTAGATCAGACGATATGACCAGACGAGACTATTTTAGAGTAGACGATGTAGTCTCAAGACATCCTTAGATGGATCTCAAGAAAATTTTAAAATAAATAACACCTTTATCAGGTACTCTACGAGACCAGGAGGTATAAGTTAAACATCAACTCTAAAACTTAAGTGAACTAACAATGAATAATAGGTGAATGGGCTAGCCCATTTAGTCATTAAATGTTTCAAATTGGCCCTTGGTCATGGGCTAGCCCATTTAGTCATAAGCTTTGGCCCCATGTTATGTAGCATACTTAAAAGTATGGTTTTTTAAGTCCTAACCCACATAGCCCTTAGTTTAAGTGGGCTTAGTGTAGGCTAGTCCATAGACCAACCCATCTAGCTTTATTTTATTTTCTTCTATTTTGTAATAGTCTAAAAGTGAAATTTTCAAATCCTAAGTCACGTAACCCTCAAATTAAGTGAGATGGGTGTGAGCTAACTTATCCAGCTCTATCTTATAATCATTTATTTTGTAACTCGTTTAAAAGTAAGAATGTTTAAACCTTAATTCACGTAACTCTCAGATTAAGTGAAATGAATATAAGCTAACACATCTAACCTTATCTTATAACCTTCTATTTTGTAGGAAGTTAGAAGTAGAATTTTTTAAGCCATAATCACCTTAACCCTCAAATTAAATGGAATTGGTATGGACTAGCCCACCTATTTTGTAACTTTTCTAAAAGTAAGATTTTTTTAAATACTAACCCAAATAATTCTCAAATTAAGTGGGATGCGTATGAATTAACTTATACGATACTATCTTATATTCAACTTTTTTTCTCTAAAATTTCTCCCTCTCTCTTAATTTTTTTCTCTCATTTCTTTCTTTATTTTATTTTCTCTCTTAAAATTTTTTCTTTAATATTTTTATTGTACTAAAATATTCTTCAATTTATTTATTTTTCTCTATATATTTTTTCATTTGTCTCTAGAATTTTCTCTCTCTAATTTTTTTTTCTTTCTCTCAACTTTTCTCAATTTTTCTATACTTTTATATTTTTCTCTTTTTTATTTTTTATAAATATATTTGTCTCTTTATCTCTAAAATTATCTTTTCTTCCCATTTTTCCTCTCCTCTCTCTAAATTTTCTTACTCATTTTAATTTTCCATCCCTATTTTATTTAGAGAAGGAAAAAAATTTATAGAAAAAGATAAAACAAATTTAAGAGAAAAAATTTGAAGAAAAAATATTAAGCCCATGGGTCAATCCGAACCCATAAAGCTTAATGGACTTTTAGCCCTATGAACTTTACAAATGTGGACTTTGTGGACCATTTTAACCCTAGCTCAGGGTTGAGTTGGGTTGGATGAGTTAAAGTGACACCTCTAATGTGAATTATTTTTGGATGAGACATGTAAATGACTAGAGGTTGAAATCCTCATGTAGTGCCTTGGAGGCTTTGAATTTAAATTACTTCAAAGTGGTCGTCGTGTATCATATGCATAAAATGTTATTTTTAGAAATCTTCAATGGGAGAAATTGTTTGCAAGCCCTTCTACGAAAGAGAAGAAGGATGTCTAGGGATCGAATCACATGAAAATAGGTTATAGTTCATGAAAAATGGAAAATTGAACTGAAGGGGTATGTGAGATAGGTTTGAGCCTCTCCAATGACCTGAGGTTGCTTCTCATAGCTGAGACTACTTTGATCAAACTTTGCCACAACGAGATCTTGATAATTATCATTATCGATCAACTAGTTTCGTTCTTTTTAGAAATGATGATGATGATGATTTGAGTTTGTTGAGGGCGCATTGTTGTGAAAATTGGGTCTTGATACCCTTATTGTTTTGATAAAGTGGTGATGATGATTTGGACCCACATGCATATGCATATTATAAGGATGACCAACCCTAAATTAGTGAAAATTATTATGGTATGAGACGCAATAGACCTGAGCATATTTATGAGTCTGTCATCATAAAAATTTGAAGAAAGAATAATTGAATAGTTCATGTACATGTTTGCATTCATTTTTAATCTTAGTTAAGGATTGTGTATCAGATAGTAAGATCTATATGTTTATATATGTGGTTTATTAATGTGTCCGACTTGTAAAAAGAATAATAAAATAATCATGTACCTACAATATATACCATAATTGATGTTATGATAGTTTTTTGCAAATGTTGAAGAACCCATATGTTGTTTATATTAAATTGTTTATAATATACTACTCTTGTGCAAACTATTACTTGAAAGAAATATTTCACTCCTTCATTTACTATTTTCTTGTGAATAAAATTATTTTCTACCAGATCTATGACATGGAAAACTTTATCAAGATGCAATGATGGAAGTCGACTTGACATGAAAATTGAGTCTTCTAGTAAACTTGCAATACGAATCGCCCTTGCTAGATACAAAGATGGATATTGACGTGAAGAATAAAGAATAGCCAATCTCCCAAGGATAAGAGCAATCATTATCAAACAAAGTTATAGTATGGATGATAAAAAGTTACAAGGAGCGATGAAGCTTATGTTTATTTGCTCGGTTTAGCCTTACATTTTTCAAGGTAAGTCTAGTAATTTCATGTTAGTAACATTAACCTAAATCACTTACATCCATGGATGAGTTGAGATCTACGTAGGTGATTTAAGGGCTGATACGGTATATATAGAAAGAGGATGGATAAAATTATTCCAAGAATAACATACACTTAGATTTTCTTCGCTCAATAACTTAATTAAACGGTTGGTTGATAATAATTTTATTAATTCAACTGTTAAATTAATAGATTTTATTGTATAGATCATATTTACAAAATTTGATACTTCATTATATAACTTTATTTTAACGGATAATATACCTTCTCTAATAGCCACCATGAAGATAAAGGTATCTCTTTGCTTGAATTCTTTTGGATATACTAATGTACGAAATTGTAAATTTGTAGCTTGAACCTATGAAATGATACTTTCCCTATTGAGCTTTAGATGATTTGATTATGAAATTATGGATTAAGAATTATGGGCTATGAAATATGTGATTGATATGATGTTAATGATGGGAATGACATGTTTAATCACATAGTACTACTTTATATGAAATTGTTGATTTACATGAATATGTGGTGGTATGGTTGAGTAGCGAATATGGATTATGCTTATGAATGTCATGGCCTTATGAAGACTATGATGATGATTTGTCATATTTAAACTTGGATTGATTCTTTGCTTAACTATAAAAAATTGTGAATTGAATATTACTTGAAGAGAATGATATGATGTAAGAATGTTCATTCCAATATGATTTTTTTTACTTAGAAAATGGTTTAAAACTCACATGTTATGGTTATTTTTGTTTCTATAAATTAACAATTATTTTTAATTTTACTTGTTATGTCGGTTTTCAAAATATTTAACTAAGTCTCTAAAAGTTTTCATTTGGATTTGTTAAGGGTTATTTGATTTGATTGATTTTTTTTATAGGAAATTAGTATCATAAGACTTTTGTTTTTATGATTTCATCAAGTGTTGTTTTATTTGAAAGTAGTTTCTAGAAAGGTAAGGTTTTTAAATTTTTTTAAAAAATGATATTCTTTAAAAGTAAGCATTGACCTTCTATCATTTTGATAAAACTTTTACTTAGTTTTCAAAATCCCCTTCTTCAGTGGATTTCCTTGAAATAACCAACATTTGATTAAGAAAAGGTTTTTCACATAGTTATTTTTATTGATTTTAGAAATTTGGATTTTATTGGATCCTTTATAAAATGATAATATCAACCAAAATTTGAATATTATAGTGATTAGAATGTTACTGTAAATGATGTTTTCACAAGTGAGACTTGAGAAAATATGTAACATGTTTAAGAACAGAGATAATAATGCCACAACCTAGGAGGGATATGAAGATAATGTATGATTGTTTTAAACTAAAGGATGTAGTAAAGTTCATAGTCATGTAGCCAATAGAAAATGGCTACCCTATGTTGAGACAAGAAACAATTGGGATATCCTTACTACTTCACTTGACATCATCAAAGTTAATGGTAGTGCATACTAATAGGGTATTACATGATTTAGTGTTTCATAAATTAAGGAAATGTTGTTGGCACCACATGGCACCTTTGGTGGTAAGGATGACAATCCTAACATGATTATCCAACAAAATATAAAAGACATTGAGATGGATGATGAAATTTATTTGCGATTAAAATCGTGCATACCTCTTTAAGGTATTATGATGGAAAATCATGATCCTCTTATGATGCAGAGGTTGATGGAGGCAATGATTTTGTGCAACAAAGGAAAAATTGGATGAATGGAATGATGATGAATCTTGATCTTTAAAGGAATGTTTGGAGGTGCCACCTTTTGTGGAGGATGAACCTCTTTTTTGCCACCATGAAGGCTACCATGGATAAGGAGGTTCTTCAACCCAAACCTTGGTTAGAAGGAAGAAAAGAGGGAGAGGATTCTCTAAAAAATATGAGGTGAATTTCACAAATGACTCAAAAGTATCAAAAATAAACATGAGCATGCCTATTTATAGGCCAAAATGGGGCGTCTGGGAGCCTAGAGTGTGGGCAGCTTTAGGAGTCGCATGGACCCTAGAATTGGGCCTAATATGGAGCCCAAATGGAGTCCTTCTTTCCCCATGGGGAAGCCTAAGAAATAGGCCAAGTTAGGCCCAAAAATTTCACCAAAAAGTTATAGGAAAATAGATCCAATCCTATGCATACTTGGGCTTGCTAGTTTCTAAAATACCAAAAAGTACCTAAATCTTATTCCTAATGTGTAAGGTCCAATAGGCCTAGTTTATGTGAGGTCCAAAAAATTCAGTGGCTCTGCACGTGGGACCTTTGCATCATCTCCTCCTTTTTCGAAAGCATTCATTATTGAATGTATGAGGATCACCATTACCTAAAACACAAGGATGTACGTAAGAAGAAGATATATCATTATTGTTGGTTGAATAAGATAATAACAAGGTAAAATACTAACTTCTTGAATCTTCCAAAGAATATTAACAATATATAATCATAATAAATTAGACACAATAGGTAGTAGAAAACTAAAAAACCATAAATAAGCATGTTTATGAGTTTTTGTCCCAAATTGTGCTTATAAAAAATATCTGAGGAAGGATGGTTACTAGTCCTAATTTCTTTACTAGCCTGGTGCTAGCCACATTTGTACAGCTATCCCATCAATAATTAAGGAGCATGTGTACCCCTGGATTGAACATCTTGTGTGGAAGATGTTCTCCCTTTGTATCTCTTCCTCCCTTTTAATTGTGCTACCCAGTGACCTCCTAATCACTAGAAGGTTGCCCTCAAGGGCATATTTCAGGACTTCATCCTTAGTTAAACAGGAAGAGGAAGAGGAACTGGAGTTAATGGATTTTAGAGATAAATAATTACCATTGTCCTTAAGGATCATGATCTTTTTATTTTGGAACTGGAAAGCAATGTATCCTTTACCCAGACACTTGAAACATTTAACTAAAGAATCTCTGCCAGTGGGCAAGTTTGGAGTCT
The DNA here is from genome assembly GCA_037954105.1 of Canavalia gladiata. Classification (NCBI taxonomy): domain Eukaryota; kingdom Viridiplantae; phylum Streptophyta; class Magnoliopsida; order Fabales; family Fabaceae; genus Canavalia; species Canavalia gladiata. The sequence continues at coordinate 35,475,367 of CM075665.1, forward strand.
TTCCCCTTAGACTCTCTGGAGTGTTTATCATCCTTGGGCTCCCTAGGTTTAAAACTAGAATCTTTTGGATCCCTTTTCTTATCTTTCCAAGTATCTTGTATAGATGATTTATATGTAGTGAATTTTCCTTTATCCTTTCTAATGAGTTAGGTTTCTACCTTTAAGGCTTGATGGTAAAGGTCATTTAAGTTTAAGTAGTGGAGTTATACCACATCTCTTATGTTAGGCGTAAGTTCATCTAAGAACCTAACTATTGTGGCTTCCTCACTTTCACTCAAATTAGCTTTAATCATTGCTACCTCCATGACTTTATAATACCCATCTACGCTCTTTGATTCTTAAGACAACCTCTACAGTTTATTATGGATCTCTCCTAAATAATGAGGAGATACATATCTTATCCTCATTATGTGTTTCATCTCCGTCAACTCACTCAAGGGTTGATATCTTTTCTTATTGAGCTTGTCCTACTAGACTAAGGCATAATCACTAAATTTTAGGGCAGCTAGTCTCATTTTATGCTCCTATATAATGGAATAACTATTAAAAAGTTGCTTTATCTTGAGCTCCCAATCCAAATATGCCTCTAGATCGTTCCTCCCTTAAAACTTAGGCATTTTAACCTTAGGTAACTCTAGGGGATATAGGTACTTGTTTCCCCTTAATTCTCTATTCCTAGCACTACTCCTATGCCTGGGGGGTTTTCTATGACTTGAACGTTTCCTATGTCTATGACTCATATCTCTGTCTATCATTTATGCATGGTCATGACATGTTGGTTCTCTTCTTTGTGAGTGAGGCCTATCCTTAAAGATGGTCTCTCTCTTTATGGAGAATGTTGTCTTCTTTCTCTAGGAATTATGTTACTCTAAAAAAATTTGACATCATTATTTGATGTCTCCTCTTTATTATGATATTCCTCATTTCTAGACTCATTAGTTTCAATTACCCTTTAGTTTCTTTCACGCCTAGTTGAGCATCTTATTTTTAGGTTTTCTAAGCTATCTTCAAACACTCTTTCTTAGGTTTGAATTACTTTTTCTAGCCTTGAAGCAAGTTCCTCCATTTGGGTCCTAGGTGAATATTCATGGAAACTTATTTGGAAAGTAGAAAATTACCTCTCTACATCCAAACTGCTAAACTAAAAAATTAATTCACACAAGTTTGAATACTTAGCAAGTTACCTAGGTTTTAAGGCACACAACAAGCAAAGGTTAAGTGAATATACCTAGTCCCCTTGACCTTGCAAAATTAGACAAAGTTAGTGCTAACAAATAGTTCTAAAAATTCACACAACACTTACCACCCCTTTATACGTCTTTGCATGCACAAACCACTAATTTAAAAACAAGCCTTAGGTGAGTATCCTACACCAAGGCTTAGGGTCCAATATTCTTTTACAAACAAATTAAAAGATAAATCTGAATTACACAAGTATGAAATTCTACTACAAAGCTCTAGGATTACAAGTCAAATGATACCTAAAACAAGTTTTAAAAACCTAAAATTACAAGAAACAAAACCGAATGCAAGAAAGTTACACTAGTCTTCAATTCATCCACTCAAGCCAAAGCCTTCAAGTCCCAAGTCCTTTAGCTCCTTTGGTCACCTTTCCTCATACTTTGACTCCCTCCAAATTACCTATAAAACCTTGCAAACAAAGAGGATCACTTGCTACTCTCACTTGGTTAGTGTTATCAAAATAGTCCAAAATGAACACACACCTCATCAAGTGTCTACACTCTTCCCCGCTAATGATTTCACCATACATAACCAATCCCTCACACCAATTCACTCACAAAGAAACAACTCCTTTAATCCAAGCTTGAGACCAAATACAATCTCAACTTAATCCCAGGTGCTTCATAGGTGGTGAAGAAGTGCTTATGCAAGTGTATGTGGTAAATGAAAAAACTAGAGGATATTTAAAGACAATCAAGAAAACCTCAATGCAAGAAAAGCATACTCAAGAGGATTGATTCAAAAAAAGTACTTAAAATCCAAAGAAATTATACAAATACAAAGATCCTTGCATAGGATTTTGTTCAAGGTTTTAAGTCCACAAGTTCAATCTAGTGTATTTGTCGTCATCCTTTGTATAGGTGTGGTAATATAAGTCTCATGGTGTTTGTTTAATAACTCCAATCCAACTCAAGTCATATGAGGTCCGTAGGTAGATTTAAGTGCATTTTAATGATGCTTACAAGTTCAATTAAGCACAAACTTAATCACCCAGACTTAATGACTTAGATCATGTATGATTCAAGCTTAGATAGCATTATGTATACATCTACATGATCATGAAACTCTTAGAAATTTTTTAAGTGGACAAAAGAAATATCATCAACTCAGCATAGATACAATAAAAAGGATCAAACATGCATAAATAAGATCTAAACAAGGCTATAAGAATCGAATCAAGCAACTTGAACTCAAGAATGCATCCAATTGGCCCCAAGATTTGAATTCAAATTTCAAAATTAATTTTCAAAATAATTTTGTTGATTGGAAAAATTCACATGATTAATTAAAGGACAGGGATCAAATCAATCAAACCAACAAATTTGACACATATTAGACCAGATTTGATCAAGTTATGCTCAATTTTTATTCAAGGTATGCATGCTTTGGTGTCAGGATTCACACACTTTAGTAATCATAAAACTTTGGACTCATTTCTAAGACAAATTAAAAAAACAAGGACAATTTGAAAACTAGAAACACTTACAAATTCAACGCAATAAGAATCACATAAAATGGAGAATGTTTAACTGATCAAAAAGTAGAAAGAAAATGAAGTAGAAGATAAACTAGAAAAAATAAAGTAAGCAAGAAATTACAAAATGATTATATATCAAATTTCACCTCCATTGTTGGAGCTTTAATACTAGTTGATCTAGAGGTTCATGAAGGCAATGATTTTATGTAACTGAGGCAAAATTGGATGGAAGGAATGGTGATGAATCTTGATCTTCAAAGGTATGATTGGAGGTGCCACCTCTTATGAAGGATAAACCTCTTCCCCGCCACCATGGAGGCTACCATGGATAAGGAGGTTCTTCAACCCTAAACTCAATTAGAAGGAAGAAAATAGGGAGAGGATTATCTCAAAAATCTGAAGTGAATTTCACAAATGACTCAAAATTATCGAAAATACACATAAGCATGCCTATATATAGGTCAAAATGGGATTCCTAGGAACATGGAGTGTGGGCAGCTTTAGGAGCTTCATGGACCCTGGATTTGGGTCTTTCATGGAGTTCAAATGGACTCCTTCTTTCTTCCTCGGGGCAGCGTAAAAAATGGGCCAAGTCAGGCCCAAAATTTTCAGCAAAAAGTTACATGAAAATAAGCTCCATCCTATACATACTTGGCCTTGTTAGTTCCTAAAATACAAAAAATTATCCAAATCCTATTCTAATAGGTGAGGTCCAATAGGCCTAATTTGTGTGTGGTGAAATAGACCTAGTGGCTCTACAACTAAGATCCTCTGTAATTGGGACCTCTACATCATCTTCTAAGTTAAAAAATCATAAGGATTGCCAGATAATAGCCTTGGTGATATCTATGATGAGTGTGATAGCTTGTATGAGACTTGGGATAGCTCTCTAGTGGCAAGGTTATCAACCAAATTTGGCTACCCTGACTAGATCCTAATGACTATCATGGCTAGTTTAAGTTGGTTTTTGTAATGATGATTGATAATTTGGCCAATATATGTTGAAAACATCTAATCTTGATAACTTCACAAAGGTGGATAATTATGATCCATATGCATAGAATTTAGAGGTGATAGATTTAAGATTGATAAGGCTTAATATGGTATGCAACACATTGGGACTAGGGTCAATCTTGATGATCATCTTTATTTATACATGCTTTGCATATATATATATATCCATGTATGGTGATTATTTTAGGTGTATGATAAATAATTATAATTTGTAGAGTGAATGATTATGGTTTGAATTTCATGGATTACTTATATGTTGTATTTAAATTGTTAAATGTGATAATGTTGCATGATGATCCCATGTTGATCCCATTGCGTATCACCATTTAATGTATATTTGTGTGTTTGAGTGTTACTTATGCTATTTAAGGATTTGTTATCCATAATTTATGTCTCCTAGTAGATAAAATTGGTTTAACTCTAAAAAAATTAGGAATATGAAATGCATGCTCACCTCTTCTGTACTTATTACATAAAATGTTGATGGTAATTGGTAGATAGTGGAAGATCTAGTGAATATGCAAGCAACGTCAACATTTTGTAATGAAAAACTAGATTAAGATATCGAAATTGAGTATCTTATGGTCTACTTGAAAGCTGAAAACTTAAGTATTGTTGTTATTGTACCTTTTCTGTTTAGATGATATAGTCTAGTTAATAACTATATAATGAGCGACTCCTTTTATTTAATTAGGTTTTGGTCATGCTTATAAGTTATTATATTGTTACTATAAAATTTACTATGCATGCAAGCTAGTTTTTATGTTTATTTAAACAAATATATGTTTATTAGGCTTATGTATTTTTAAAGTTTTATTGAACCACATGATGTGTAAATTTATTGACAAAGACTGAATGTCAATTTTCATTAGAAGTTGAGATTTTTATCTATCAATGAAAATTGATTATATTGGACAAAATTTTTGAAAAGTTTTAAAAGATGGTATATTTTTAATATGTATACTTAAACTTAATTTCATAAAGTTAATTTTTAATTTATCTTCTAAACAATTACTAATTACAAGTGACAAACTTTATTTGTTAGAAGATTTTTTTTTATGAAAGTAGATCCATATAAATTTAATCAAAGTCATTTTTTAGACTTATCTTGCATATATGTATAAGTTGGGTTAGTAGAATTAAATGAGGATATCATATCCTTCACTAATACGTTTTTTTATAAATTATCTCTAGTATTATCAACATCATGATATTTTACCAACTTGAAAATATTCAAATATCTACACACTATATTATAGCTTATAATTCAAAAAAATACCTAATAACTCTTAATTGAAATTCTATAAAATTTGATTGATATCTAACATAAATATAAATATTAACCATAATATTTTATCTACTAATAAAGTGTAATAAAAAACTAATCATACATATGTATATTGTCTAATTTACAAGCTTAACATTTTCATCCTTTATTAAAATAATTAAAAAATATATATTTATTATTATTAATTTAGATTGTTCCAGTTATACATTCTCAAAAGCTCTTTGATATATTTATATTAATTTTAATAATTTTTTTTATATTACATAATTTGTAGAACCAAAAAAAATTTTAAATTTATCCATCATTTTATTTTAAATTTATTTTTTATCAAAAATAAAATTTTTATCAAAATCTTTTTTAAAAATCCTAACGTTTTTATTCCTAATTTTAAACCATTGAAATCAAATATACCTAAAAATGCAACTAATAATATTAAATTATTTGCGATAAACGATTAATTATACATTACCTTGTTAAAGTAAAATCATCAAAAGATAATTTTATTATTGAGCGGCATAGTCTATATTACATTAAAAATGTAGTTTATAATGAAGTATTTAACAATTTATCTTGATATTTGATATATTTCAGTTTTTAACTAAAATTAACCTCACTAAAACAGTTGACAACCTGTATTAAAAAATTATTTTAATTAAAAATTATTAATACACTTCCTTTCCGATATTAAATGCGGTTCAAAGTTATTTTTAATAAAAAAAATAATTTTTAATGTTATAACCAATTTCCTTAGAACAAGGTAAATAAAACTAAAAAAAATTGCTTTTTCAAACCCTCTTTTAAAAAATTGACAAAAATAAATTAAACCAAATATAATATTAAAAATATTAATTATAATACATCATTTGAAAAAAATTATAAATTATTAAAAATTTAATTTCTTAACATATTTTTATATTTGAAACTATTTTTATACATTTAAGCCAATAGATCAAGGAATAATTAAACTTAAATTTAAACTTGATATATAAAAGAATCCATTTCACTGTAATGTAAATATTGTCAACTTAAATCAAATTATCTTTAATAAAAAACATTGAACGGTTTAGATATAAGCCCATACAACACTCGAGTATCAAATCTAGTTAAATACCATAGTTTGAAACTACAAACTTGTGGTCTCCCATAGTTTGAAAAGGATCAGATCCATCCACAAAGTACCCCACCCTTTGGTTCATCGCTTTGGAATTTGGGAACTATAATGAGACTTCATCTTTACCAATACACCCAACTCGACCCATAGACTCAAACCAAGGAAGACACACAACCGCATTGATGAGTCCATAGTTTTGCTATGTCAAATTGTGAACTAGTCCAATCAAAAATTCTCATCATTATAACTTATATATAAACATTCTCCGTGTCAAATGAAACAGCTATTGGATTATAGAGATCAGTGGGAAGTAACAAGAAGAGGGTATTCAAAGAAGAGAATTAAATGAGCTTCTTCAAGTATTGTGCCATAAGGTCTGAACCACGCAAGTTTGGAATCTCATTCACTGTGCCTGACCGTGTCACTTTAGAAATCAATGACAGAAAGAGAATCATGGGGAAGAATCCCTTGAGGATCACCAGAATTCCTTCAGGAGGACCAAGTGAATTTCACAAGCTCATGCAAGAAGCTGAGAAAGGGTCCTCACCTTTGACTTCAAACAAGAAAAAAATTGGTGTCACTAAGAAGTTGGTCAATCACAAATGTGCTTACCATAGGAGTCGCTTCAATGATTGGCATGTGGAAGTGTTCTATTTTGAGAATTTCAGTCACAGTCAACACTCAGAACCTAAATCATAAGGGTGAAATTTCTGGCCTTTGTCTTCACATTATGTATGTTATGCTACTTGATCATTATCCTTGTAAAGCTTTTACATATTACACTTTTTTTCATTTAACCTTTGTCATGGCTTCATAGTTATTATTGGTGGTGGTTATATGAATTGTAGGATAATTAATTAATGGTCGATGCATTTGAAAATGTAAATTTTTACTGCTAAAATTGTGATTATGATCGTTATCGTCAAATGTGACTTTTTGACAACCAAAGTTGGTTGAAGTGGAAGTAGGTTGCAACCCCATTATAAAAATTGACTAAACATACAATGAGTTGTGTGGAAGAATTAATGATACACAACTTGTGTCGATGGCATATTTGACAAACATCAACTATGATAGCGCTGTTGAAGCAAACAATCAAAAGAGAGATGATATTTTTGCAATTATTTTATATTACAATTTAACAATTTAAGGGAAAAGAGAAGGAAGAGAAGCAAGAGATATAATGGAAAATGTGACAGAAAAATAAAAATAAAAAATACCTCTCAATTCAAAATAACAATGAGGATGGATTGAAGATGGAAAGACCAACATCAATTAAAAAATTTGCATATATACAATGAATAGTTGTAGCACTTTTAATATTTCAGCTAAACAAAATTGATTTCTTTATAGTATTTTGGAAGTTCAAACTAAGAATTTTTTACGTGGCCTGATATTTTAGGTTCTATCTGTTATATACCATACCATACCATATATTGAACCATTATTATACAAGAGTTAGTGGAATAATTGTATAAAAAGGCACAGAGTTTACCAATGAAAGCAGGGGAAAGAAGAAGGATAAAACAGAAGTTGACAGGGAAATAGATATAGATGATATGAACAGAACACTGAATCTGGAATTGTTCAAATTGCTAGGATGGTAAATCAAGTTAAAGTATGAAGATTATTCAAGAACTAATAACTACCACTTTTAGGATACATAAACCTCTAGCTAAACCAAGTAGATACAAACTTTTGGCTCTTGTAGAATCTTCTCCCCCATCTCTTCCAACCCATTGTGAGGTTCTCTTTGTTGTGCCACTCTTGCATGCAAACTTGAAGCATCTTCATGAATAGTGTCAAATGAGGTAGAAGTAACAATGGAAGCTTGGTTTTTAATTTTGGGTCGTATTATGAAAGACAAAATAAGTACAAGAGAAGCCATGGCATGGAGAGTGGAACCCAACCTTCAATTCAACTAAATAGATCAGAATCAGTTGTGTGACTTTTTGGTTATATATGAGTGAAAAATGGTGTTGCCAGCTAGGAATTGATGAAAAAAGTAAGAGGGCTAACTCCTTGCCCGTGGTTTTGTTTCTGGTTTTCATTATTACTAGACAAAATTTGGCCATGGTTGCTGCATAAAGTGGTTGGGGTTGTTGGGAACCTCATCCTTGGATTATTAATGAGAAAAAAAAAAAAGAGAATATCAAAGTTAAATTTTGCCTGGATCTGGTGTACTTCTATATTTCAACTATAACTCTTTGGTATTCATTTTTATAAAACTACTATAATGAGTTTTTTTTTGTTTTTTTACACTTGGCAAGTGCTGATTATAAAAGCTACCTATACCTTCCCAATTGCCAGGAAATATAACGTGTCAAATAATAATCTGATTTAATAAAAATTTTATAAACGCAATAAACTAGAAAAGAAATGATTTTCTCCAACACTTCAACAACATAGAATCTGAAAATTTATCTCACAGCAAATGTTAAACAATAAAATATAGACAATCATCTAAAAAGTTTTGGTAGTCATGTAGACAAAAGTTCCTCCTCTATTAGAGTTTTTAGGATGACGGACACTGTCACGCCCAGCCTAAAATAAATGTCTGTTGTATCCAGTTTCACATTACCACACACACAATGCATGACATAACAAAAAAAGAATTTACTGGTAAATTCGTTGGTCACTTATTTATAATTTATAGAAAAAGTTTCTGACTTGAAAAAAACATTCCTATTAATCTTAATTTATTACTTCATCATGCAAATTTGTTTCTAGATAAATTTTTTTATTAATAAAATATTAATTTAACATGTTAAATGGTAAGTAGGATATGATATGAGCTCGTTTTATAGATTTATAGCAGCTTAGAGAATATGTTAATGTAAAACAATTTCGTTTTGTTTCTTCTTCCTCAAAGAAATGCTAAATCTATGTGCCCTTCAATGCTTATATCCTTGTTTAGGAATTTCATTTTCCGTTTTTCTTTTTGCACTTCATCCTCATAATCAACAAACCCTTACACTTCTTCCTTATTGCTCATCTTCAAAATCTGGTAGTATTAGAGTTTGCTATTTGGGAAAGTTCTTAGTCTAATTCTTCGATTATTTGTTCTTTAATTTGAACTCTCTTTCTTTGGATCTTGTCTTATTATTAACAATATGTGTACTTTTACAAACTATTAGTGCTCAAGGCATTAAAATGAAAACCTGATTGCAAGAAGCTTTATCTATGGTGTGGTTTAATGTAACTGATAGTAGTTAGAACTTAGATTTTGAGTTCATACAATTTGCAGGAAGGGCTTAAAATGGTTGATGACGGCCATAGAGATGATAAATGCCGGTAGTAGTTTCCTTGTGTATCTCCCATGTCATCTTAAGTAGGAGTTGATTCCTAGTAATTTTAGTAGAAAGGAAAATGAGGTCTAAGTTTTGAATGCCTATATTTAGATTGTTGGAAACTTGAAATTAATTATTCCTTTTAATTTCATAAATTCTTTGACATAAAATATTTGATTAGTTTTCTATTTATCTAGTATACACAGGTCTATGATAACTGAGAACTAGAAAAGCACATATCATTTTATGGGAATGCTATTTCCATAAAATAGTGGAGATTTCAAATTCTGGATTTAGAAACAATGTTTATGAACCAAGCTTGAAAAAGAAGACGTTTTGAGGAAGAAAAAGACCTAACAAAACGATCAAAGCTGCTATAAAGTGTAAAATGGTATTAGTTTACATTGACAGATTCTTAAAGCTGCTATAAACTTTAAAACAATATCATTTTGAGATCATGTGACATATTAGTATTAAATGTGTTAAATTGTTGACAAAAAATAAGTTTAGAAATGAATTTGCATGATAAAGTAATAAGGCAAAAATTAAAGGAAACTTTTTTTTTTAAGTTAAAGAACATTTACTGTAAATAAGTGAGGAATAGATTTTCCATTAAACTCACAAGAAAATATCCTTTGACCAAAACTCATTGTTTAATTGCTCTCCTTACTTATAATTGACGGTTAGACCTCTTTCCTGTAACAAATGTAATATTAAATTTCTATTATTGTTTACCTGAAAGTTTTCAACAAAAAAAGACAGCATGGATTTGAAAAGTTTGTACCCCTGATTGTAATTACATGCTTGTATATCAATGCACTATTATCATAGAATAGGTTTTATACATTTAATAAACTCTAATTCCTTAAGAAAAACAATAATGTGTTTGATTTAACTTATTTAAAAAAACAATCATTTACATTTTCCAATTCCTTGAAAACGCTTCTGATAAATTAGTTATTTCCCTAAATTAATGTTGACCAACATGGGGCTAAATGATTTTTGTGGTTTTAATATCACAAACAATTTTTAAAATAATTATTTCTATTTTTATTCCCTTAATTTTAGAACACTAGTTAACATTTATTATGAATAAAATATTTTTATTAACTTTACAAAGCATTATTCTCATCAAGATGAGTGTGATGAGGGAAGGAGAGGGACAGAATAACACTACCCCATCATACTCCACATCACTATTCTTGGTCATGGATTCCACCTTCTCTTGCCTGTGTCCTCCTTTTGTTCAACCCTACCCAATGTGACATGGGACTTAGTTGAGTAACACAAAGTCGAAGTCAAGTGAAATTATCATCCATTTTAACTAAAAATTAACTAACAAATTAATCCTCCACTTTATATATGCATTTATATTATTCTTAATTTTTAAAATCATACAAATTAATTTTTTACCTTACAAATTACTCTCTTCACTTAATTTAAAATATCATTAATTTCTCTCTCTCAAAATAAATTTGCAAAATAAATCAACAAATGAAAAACCAACAGAGATTTTTAAAAAATCAAGAATCAATTTGTAATAAACAGAAGATTTTAAAAAATCAAAAATCAGTTTGTAATGTTATGAAAAAGTGAAAGATGAATTTATCCTTTACTCTATCAACTAAATAACACCCACAAGTTGGGTAAAAAAATAGATCCCTTTGACTCAATGCAAGTCTGTTCAATGTGGGTCACATGTTATTGCAAGTTGGGGTAAAACAAAATTCGGATTCAATTCCAACTCCTAAAATGATACTCAAAACCAGTATTTTTGAGCTTTTGCAGGTTTTTGGGTTAAACCTGGACCAGGCTTGTTGGATCAAGCTGAAAAGGCCCAAGTTTGATTCAGACTCAAATTTTACCACTTTCAAGTAGGGGATTGCTTTTTGCACCCAAAATTTCTTTTTGCACCCCCCTCATGTATGAAAAGATAAAAATACTCTCGTTTATTAAACTTCTTTCTTCTTCCTCCTTCCTCCTCCGTCTTTCCGTATTCCTCCTACTCCTCTTTTTTTTTTCTTTTTCTTTCTTTCTCATTTCTATTTCCCATTATTACATCTTCTTCCTTATTAATTGAATCCATATGTTCTGCTTTGGTGGAAAAAACTAAGAAAATAAACCTTGAAGAAACGTCGAAGGAGCATCGGAGAAGACGAACGGACTCTGTATTCCGCAAACTAATTTGCGGAACGTTAAAGACTTTTCGCAAATTAGTTTACGGAATGCATCAGTGTATTCCGTAAATAAACTTGCGGAATGTAATTTTTTTGTTCCGCAAATTAGATTACGGAATGTAAAATGTAACCTTCCGTAAATTAATCTACGGAAAACAAAAAATTACATTCCGCAAATTAATTTACGGAATACATTTTGCATTCCGTAAATTAATTTGCGGAACAGACGAATACTTGCGGAAGAGAAAAAAATTTTACGGAAGAGATGGGAAGGTGTTAAGGGTAAAATGGTAATAAAAAAATTTTAAAAAATAAAAGAGGGTGCAAAAAGAAAAAAGGGATGCGAAAAGTCAAGCCCTTCCAAGTATAGGCGGTGATGCCCCTGGTGTAAGCAATTTAAACTATAGTATAAAGGAATGCCATCATCAACAAACAGAATCTAGAAAACAACTTTGGAACTTAGTAGTAACCTAAATTCAACACGAGTTTAAATATGTTCAATACTGGCTATCTAACTTAATCATGTCACTTCAAGTACCATGTTGTAGCAACTTATTAGTTGTCTTGTATCATAACTGATAACAACCAGAATATTACTGTCCATGGTTCACCATGAATCCTTTCCCACATTTTAGCCAGGTGGCCAGTTCATTTGTCGTCCCCCAAGAAGGTGCACATGAATGTGGTAAACAGATTGGCCTGTCAAAACAGAAAGTCATAAGTCAATATGATATGTAAGAATCAGTCAAGAGTCAATAACTCAGATTATGATTTATCAAAGTTCAAACAAGTGTTGGATGGAAAAGAACACTTACATCCCTTAGGTCCATCATTAATGACAATCCTGAAGCCATCATCAAGACCTTCTTGCTTTGCAACCAGCTTAGCAGTATAAAGAAGGCGGCCAAGAATCTCAAAGTGCCTCTCCTCAGCCTGCAGAATAAATACTTTGATAAATAAGAATATAAGAACAAACATGATTGGAATAGAATATAGAATAGGTGTATGTTGCGGTCTAGGTGTCAAAAGTTTCAGTCGCTCGGGTTAATTTGTGAAAAATCTCTAAATGTTTTAATGAGAATAGTGAGTGCCATCAACATAATTATGCAATATAGAGTTCTTCTTTTGCCCTTGTTTAGAAATATATTTGCAATATATGTAAAGATTCATAAAAAGGAATCAATAAGCAGTATATAATTTCAACTTTGCTGGAAATAGGGCACCACAACACTGGTAAATTGATTTAAAATACAAAGGAATTACTGATGAAATTTAGTGTGATAGCTAATGAGCTTTGTTTGTCAATATGATTGGTGATTAAATTAATTGAATAGGTCTCAAAACCTTTCATTTCCACAAATATATATATAATTAAATAAATAAAACAGTCTGCTTCATTTTTTCTTCCACAAATAAAAAGTATACATGAATAAAGTTTCTGTCCATGTCACCAATTTATTTTTTTCCATCTATTTATAGTTTTTTGTAACATTCCAAATTTCTCTACTTGATTTTATGATTTAGAAAATAAATATTTCTAAATAATATTCTAATAATATTTGAAAACACTTAATTTGTGGATACCATTCATATTGTAGCATAGTGCTTCTAAGTTATAAGGGATGACGATGGTCATCATAAGTTAAGGAGTGGTAACAACCACCAAGTTATGATCTCATGACCTAGTATAAATGTAATGAATAGGTATTGAAGTTAAAAGATAACCTGGTATATAGTATTATGTTCCTCAAGTGGTTGAACTCATTTACAGTTTACATATTTTCATTATAAGAAAAAAATGTTTTGAATGATGGTCTACTTAGAGGTGAAAGTACCTATAAGAACTAGATCAAATTAAAGAAGACAAAAGAAAAATAGAAAAAAAGTAAATTTGTATTCTCCTCCTTGAATCCTGCATGAAAGAAAACAAAATTAAGTGCGTAATGAACAAAACCGTTACAAGAGAATTCGAGAGTCCCCGGTCTCTCCTCTACCAAACGTTTTTCAAATCAACAACTAACTTCCCTATATCAAATGAAGCTCCCTTTTATATCTTCTAACTACCTCAACTAACTAACTATTATTAACCACTTCTGTTTGCGCATCCGTTTAAGGATGATAGACCAAACTATACTTGAGTTTTGTACCAGCTTGTTTAAACAATTTAGCCCAGAACCCACTCAAAAATATCTTGTCTCAATCAGAGACAATAAAAGTAGGAAAATCATGTAATCTAACTATTTCTTTGAGAAAAACCTCTGCGACTCCTTTTGTTGTATAAGGATAACACAATGGTATAAAATGAGCATATTTAGATAACTGGTCCACCACAACAAGGATAGTGTCCTTCCCTTGAGCTTCAGGCAACCCATCAATAAAATCCATAGAAATATGACCAATTCTATGATTAGAATAGGGAGAGGATGCAAAAGACCAGCAGGCAATAATGAATCTTGTTTGTGTCTTTGACACACATCACAAGCAAAGACAAATTGTTGAATGTCTCCTTTCATTCCTTCCCAATACACCAAATTTGCCGACCATTTATAAGTTCATAAAAAACCTGAATGACCTCCTACACTAGTATTATGGAATTCGATAATAATGTTAGGAACAACAAAGGATGATTTAGATAGCACTAACCTCCCCTTATAATACAACTTCCCTCACTTCAACAAAAAATGAGTATGCAGTAGGATCCTTCAATAAATCTTGCATGATGCGATGCAATTTTGGATCTATTAAAGTATCTTCACCACACAAATCTAGCCAAGGAAATTGTAGTAAAGAGATGGCTTCAAATGTCATTCTTCTAGAAAGTGCATCTGCCATAATGTTGGTAATACCCAGTTTGTAGCGAATCTCAAAATCAAATCCTATGAGTTTGGAGGCCCATTTCAACTACTCTTCTCCCCATAATCTCTTATCAACAAGAAACTTTAAACTCATTTGATTTGTGTGAATGATGGCAAAACTATTGCCATAAGTTTCCACTCATAAACTTATCTTAATTGAGCTTTGGAAGACATGGGTTGGCTTAAAAAAGCAATTGGTCTCCCTTCTTGCAACAACATAGCCCCTAATCCTTTACTTCTCTACCACAAAAGTCTTCAAAAAATCAAGGACAGCCAAAATGGGTAAAGTGGCCATGGCAATTTTGAGAGTTTCGAAAGTAGCTTGAGCCTCTGGATAGTGAAATCCATCCTTTCTAAGTAGCTGAGTCAAAGGTTTCGCTATCTTCCCATAGTCCTACACAAACCTCCTATAATGCCCTATGAGTCCCAAGAAACCTCTTAAGGCCTTAAGATCTTTTGGAACAGGTCATGAAGTGATAGCATCTAATTTTTTTGGATCAGCCGCCACCCCTTTACCTAAAATAATGTGTCCCAGGTACTCTAATTATTGCTGTCCAAAACTACATTTGTTAAAATTAGCATACAAACAATGCTCCTTTAGTTTCTGCAAAATAGTACCAAGATGAAGCACATGATCCTTAACATCCTTGCTATAGACCAAGATATCATCAAAGAATACTAACACAAACCTCCTTAAGAACAGCTTCAAGACATGATTCATTAAGACTTGAAATGTTGATGGGGCATTTGTGAGTCCGAAAGGTATTACTACAAATTCATATTGACCCTCATGTGTCCTAAAAGCCATCTTGGAAATGTCTTCTTCTCTCATTCGAATTTGATGATAACTTGACTTTAAATCTAGTTTCGAAAAAATTGTGGCAGCTCCTAACTCATCTAATAATTCATCAATGATAGGAATAGAAAATTTGTCAAGTACTATTACCTAGTTGAGTGCTTTGTAATCTACACAAAAACACCATCCTCCATCCTTCTTCTTGAATAAAATGATGGGGTTAGAGAATGGGCTAACACTGGGTCGAATAATCCCCGCCTATAGCATTTCTCCAACCAACCTTTAAATTTCTAATTTTTGATAGTGAGGATACCTATAAGGTCTTAGACTGGGAGTGGCAACCCCTTCTTTTAACACAATCGCATGATCATGTAGTCTAAAAGGGGCAATCCTCGAGGGCTTTCAAAGACTTCAGGGAACACCTGTAATAGTGCTCCTCCAGTGGGTGGAATAATGTGCTTGAGTTCATATTTTTTCCTCTAACAAATTACATTTAATTAAGAACACGCAGTCTTCATCTTGCAAAGCTTTGACCACTGATTTTAATGAAGCTAAAGCTTTGCTTAATCCTGGATCACCCTTCAACATTGTCAACTTTCCTTCTATTACAAACCGGAGTGTGAGCTCTCTAAAATTAGCTCTAATCTCTCAAACTTTTTAGCCAATCAAGTTCAAAACTACATTTGCCCCTCCTAGGTCAAACAGACAAAAATTTTGTTGAATTCTTATATCTTTGAGTTCTAACTCCATTCCTTGACAAACCCCTTTACATCTTACCTTATGTTAGAAGATCGAGATAGAGAGAGATAGAGAAGAAGAATTCTGAGAAGAAAGCTTTATTGAATATCTAATTGAAGAATCAATTAATTTGACACAAGAGGTTATCAGTATTTAAACTAATCTAAACTAAACAAACCTTATTTGAACATAAAAATTAACTGCTTATAGCAGAAAACAAACTAACTACTTATAATAGAAAATAAGTAGTAACAGAATCCTAACAAACAATAGGTTATTATACTCTAACACCTTATGACCATCTCCTACCCCCACAAGGTAATCAATTGTGTCAGTGATGGGTAAGTGTAACTTTTTTACCACCCTTGTAGCTACAAAGTTGTGAGATGCTACACAGTCCACCAAAACTACCACCTGTTTTCCAACCATAGTCCCGAATAACTTTAAGGACTTCTTAGATATCAAACTCATTATGCTATGCAATGATAGCTTTAGTGTTTTCAAATCTTCTTCTCCACCCGCATCTAACACTTCATCGTTTTCATGCTCCTCTTCCAGTACCAACAAATGCAATTGCTTGTTTTTTGCATACATGATCATGATTATCCTTCTCATCACAAGAGAAACAAAGTCCTTTGTTCATCTTATCCTATAACTCAGTCTGAGATAATCTTCTTCCCTTGTTTCTAAAATTATTGTTAGGTCTACTAGAAATAGACTCGACCACAGATCCACCCTGACTATCTGCTTTAGTCATTATCTTGTGTCCTGAATCATAAGTGGCAGTTCGAGCACTGGGAAAAATAGGGAGTGATTTTCCTCCTGTTGTTTTGTGAGAATTGTAATTCAGCCCTTTGCAAGCACTTCATTTTTTCATCAATTGTCTAGGCCGTATCCATCAATTTAGCTAAATTTCTTGTAAGGTGCAGCTTAAGCTCTGCCTTAATCTCATCCTTTAGTCCAATCAAGAAAATAATACCCTACAAATATTGTTGGTCAACCTTCCTTAAGGGTCCAGCATATAGCTCAAATTGTTTCCGAAATTTCTCCACTGTTGTAGTTTGTTTTAATCCCATCAATAATTCAAAGGGATTCTTCATCATGGAGGGTTGAAATCTTCTAATTAAAGAATTCTTGAACACTTCCCAGGAGGGATTTTCAACACAAGATTCCCACCACTGCAACCAGCTAAGGGCCCTGCCTTCCATGGCCACCATCACAGCCTTCAACCTTTCTGTTTTAGATACTTTTCTTAACAAAAGATATCACTCTACTCGATTAACCCATCTGAAAGCATCATCTTCTAAAAAAATAGGAATCTCAAGCTTTCTCCAGCAATCACCCATGTCCTCCTTTAATCTTGGGCCATCAAGTTCCTCTACTCCTTCTTCATCAATTTCACCGATTTCAATCTCTGCCTCTATTTGTTTTATCGATTTTCCGAGACTAGTAATCCCAAAAGTTCCTCGATCCGATTCAGACGAGCTTCTTGGAGTTCTTTGCGAGTTTCCATCATCTCTAGTTCTTCTCTCTAGGCGCTTAGATTCCTCTCCATCGCTTCCATCCATGGCTCCATTCTTGTATTCACCATTTGTTTCCCAAGAATTTTGGAGCTTTGATACTAGTTGTAAGAACTGGATCAGATTTAAGTAGATGAAAGAAAAATAGAAGAAAAGTAAATTTGTATTCTCCTCCTTGAATTCTACTTGAAAGGAAACAAAATTAAGTGGATATTGAACAAGAGATCTTGCAAGACTGTTACAAGGGAATTCGAGAGTCTCTGGTCTCTCATCTACCAAACTTCTTTCAAATCAACTAACTTTCTTATCTCAACTGAAGCTCCCTTTTATATCTCTTAACTACCTCAACTAACTAACTAACAGGTAGTTATTACTTATTATTTCTTTTCTACTTTGTCCTCTTCCCTTCCTAACATATACTTTATTAATTGAGGGTCTAACAATGTCTTGATTACGTTCCTCAAGCGGTTAAGCTCGTTCACAATTATGAATATTCATTCTAAAAAGAGAATATTTTGAACAATGGCCACTTGGAGGTGAAAACGTCTTGAGCAAAGTAATGAATTGAAAGCTAAGACATTTTATGAGTATTTTCATCAAGTTATCTAAATTATATGAATTATATATTATTTTGCGAAAAGATTAGTGCACTAGAAACTCATAATTCCATGATGTTTATGTGATGCATACTAAGTTAAGTTAAAATGAATCCATTTCAGAAATATATGCTTATGAAAGTAAATTAAACTTATATGCTTGTCATGTTTTTTCATAATAAATTGAAGTGGCTAGCGATCAAACAATGACACTTGAACCCTAGGATAAAAAGCCTATTAAGAAACTTGTTTCTCATTCCCTACTTTCGCTCGTCCTTAGATTCTAAAGGTATCGTTCGTCTTGACAACAATGTTACTCGACACCCAAGACTTTGGCTAGTTTTATGAGAGCCAATGGAGTAGACTAGTGGTTATGGTACAAGTATTTGCAAACACCTCCCGCTGGAGGAGGATTCTTAGTGCGACTTCCGAACCAAGATCATTGGACAAACTGGACAATATGGCACCATGAATTACCCTTCTACCCGACTAGACTCTCTACTATTCTAGCCGGTATCATAACATGCTATGTGCATATTTGTTATTTTGCTTATACTTGAGGGAACTTAATGCTCCAACTTGTACAAACTACGACCTATAACAAGTCAATGTGTACAGTGGATAATATTATCATATGAAAGTATGATATTTCACATCTTTATTGATGTTATGGTTTCGCTTATAGCCGCAAGAGTATCCACACATGTTTATTTCCTACCCAAATTGATGAGGCTTGCATTTTCAAGAAAGGCTTTTATAAAAAAAATTGCACCATATTTTTAATAAAAGTAATCTTAAGAAGTTCCGCGTTATGAAATAATACGACTTAAGCGTAAGACAGATGTCGCTATTAGGGTGTTACATTTTCCACCAGCCATTTTAATGAGACTATCTTCCATTTGATATAATTCCCTCATTGGAACTTTCACTCGGATTTTCTGGGGACCAGACCACTTTAGGCACACTTCATTGCCTGCTATTTGCTAACAAAGGCCATTACTTAGAAAAGGAGACAATAGCAAGTTATAACAAAGAAATTAGTAAGATAAAAAATGACATTATACGAGAAACGAGGCAGATAAATACTGATTACAGGTTTCTAATAATGTTACAAAGGTGAAATACATTCTGCTAAAAGAATCCAAGGATTGCTAACATGAAACATAGTAGCTAAGATTATTTATATGAAGCAACTGATATGCTGGCATTAATCAAAATTTTAAGATTTCATATAGACAAGCAAATACATCCATCCAGGGTGCTCAACAATGCATTCTACACCTCACTATCAAATAGACTCCCCACATAATGAAGACCTATAGCTGCATAGTCGTGAAGATGAAATAATGAAAAACCTAATGGAGGTGTAGGTAGCATCCAAATTGTACTATTTTCATTCTCATTATATAATATAGGCCAAGTAAGATTAGTTTAAAATGAATTGGTGTGCTCTAAAATATGAAAAACAACCATGAACCCATTTCAGAGAAAAATAAATTAATAGTTGAAACACACTAGACTTTATCCGGTTAAAGAAAATGGTATCAACCACGATCCAAAGATTTAGCATCAGCGTAAAGTCAAACAGTCTGAGAATAATTTCAAAATAGCTATAACCGTCATTAGTTTTGGCCAAGTTTTGGTTGTCCACAATTCCACACAGAAAGGTTCAGATCCAAAAACATGTAGTGATTCCATAACTACATGACAATAGCCAGCACTTCAAAGTTCAAAATAAAGACGATCACTATTACTGAAGGAGAATACAAGCTGAGCAATCTCTTCTTCACCAAAAAAACCTTTATGGCATCATCAAGCAGATATTGAAGAAAAATTGTCATTTGCTTTCATATACCAGAAAAGAATGGGCTAATTTACATTATTCCTTGTATAAGTAAATTTAATATGTAAATATACTGAGCATAAACACGTGTAAATGTTTTCCAAATGAAAGTTGAAGACAGCATAATATGCCTATGTACAAAGAAAAAGCCACTAATAAATACCTTGGATAGACCACTCAACCCATCTTTGACTTTAGGAATGATTAGAATATGTATAGGTGCTTGAGGAGTTATGTCCCTAAAGGCAAGCACCTGTCAGAAGGGGCAAAAAATAACAGAATAACTGATTGTTATTATGAACAATTAAATCTTGTATCCAAAAAAATATCATAAAATCATATATCACTGAAATGACCAGAAATACTCGGTGGAACCTTGCTAGCCTAGACTTGCTAAAACTAAAATATATAGACAGTAGGAATATATATATATATATATATATATATATATATATAATATGTTTGACATGTCATAAAAGATGAAAATGGAAGAATTTCCCCAAGTCTATTTTGGCACGTTAGGAATATTGTTTTTCTTTTAATCAACCATCTTAGCATATAGCATAGAGGCTCTTGTGCAAAATCTGGCCATGCTTTCTTTACAGTAAGCACAAAAATACTGAGAAATAGCCAAAGGAAAATAGAGTTAACAAAATAAACAGTTCATTGATGTCTACAATGACTGTCAGGAAACACTATTCTGATCATGCAATTAGATTTTTCAAGGAAGACGAAACTAGGCAGGGCAAAGTGAAGAGAGATAAAAAAAAATGAAAAACAAAACCCTTGACTAACAAATAAAGAAATTCAAAGTAGATTTAATTTCCCAACTTTTTAGCCATAAATTCAACAGCCAACGCTACTCACAAGAAGACTAATAAAGTAACCCAGAGGCGACCAAGAAATCCAAAAAAGTGCAATACAAAACTCAATTTTATAAAGATTACTATAAAGAATTTGAAATCTCCAAAGGCATTGAAAACTGAGAAAGCTGTCAGTTCACTGAGCTTATCAAAATATCCAATTACTTTTAACATTGAAATCGCATGAACCATTTCTACATGTTCGCATATCAATATGCCTAGACTCCAGACAGCAGAGACTTCCAATGAAACTGAAAAAATCAAAAGCTAACAACCCTACATAATACCACAATAATGGAATTTCAACATAAATCTAGATTGACACTGTTCTCGACAGGGATAGCAAATTTCTGAATTTCTCTGTCATTAATCTGTCTAGGAAACACCAATATATGCACCAATAATTTGTGAGGGCAAGCATAGAACACATCAGGCATTACCTTATCATCCTCATAAACCACAGTAGAAGGAATCTCCTTATTGATGATCTTGTCAAATCTGTGCATCACAGAATACAACATTAATGATAGGTACTCATGAAAATCTCACAAAAATTGAGATATCTTCTCATGCCTCTCTTCCACTTCCAGCACAAAGGGGTAATGAACCTCCGGTTGTTACAAATGATCGTGGGTATGAGCATCTTAAATCCCCCATAGCATATAAAAAACGCTTATCAATTTCCATCAAATGCAAAAGGCAGTACAATTAACCAAACGACCGATTTTAAATGGAAGGGGTCCCCATCAATCGAGCATACATCTTCAAATCATAACCAGAAAAAACAGCATCAATAAGCACACACCTCAAACACTTTTTCTTTTTATCCTTTTTTAACAAGTAAATCGCCATTTTTGTACTTAAAAGGTTTGGGATATATCTCTTTAGTCCCTCAAACGTGAAAATTACCATTTCCATCTCTAAAAGATGTAAAAATCCTTGGATTTAGTTCTTTTTATCGTCAATTTAGCCCCTGAAAATGATTAATACATTCTCATCTTTTAAGATTAAAAAAATGGTAATATTTCAACTTGCAAAGACTAATGTGAGCAGCCCAAATCTTTTAAGAACTAAAACTGTGTTTTACTTTTTTTCAACAAAACTGGCTGTTGTATAAGAGCATCAAAATTTGAGTACCCATTAACCCAGACAACATAAAAATCCAATCCTTTTAGGGTTTTTTTTTCTAAGTAACCGAGGCAATCAGAACATCAAACAGATGAACGGCAAGGAATTTTGTGAAACAAAGACAACCATGAAAAGGGGAACAATGAAATAGTGCTCAGAACAAAAAAAAATGACGTAAGGAGAGAGTAAATGAGGAAGCTTCGAAGCATTACATGGTGGGAGCATCAGCGTCAGAGGGAGTAGCAGCGAGAGCAGCTTGTTTCTCAGTAGCCATGGAACTGGAATAACGAGTGAAGTGCGATGCTAATACACCAATTCTCTCACTTATATTGCTCTTGACTTTGTTGCCATTCATTTATAAAATAAAAAATGCTTAATTAGAGAAGGGAAAGCCCCAAATGCAATAAACCCTTGCAGCTGTATCCAAATCCAATGGGTTTTGATTCTTAAACTTAGATTATATTGATCCAAAAAAAAAATCAGATGCTGTAGGATAATGGCCATTTTTGTTGACACACCAATGATAAGTTACCACGTCATCGACAATATGGATTATTTTATTAATATGGATAGGTCTAGCTGTAATTTGTGTTTGAATTTTTATTTTCCCTTTATATGACATAATTAAATGGGTAGTTGATTTTGTCATTAAACTTACCAGTTAATTAAGCTAGTAGAAAATGTGAAAAATGATATTTGGATAATTCATGTAAGAAAGATTTGCCTTTAGTTAATGTGAAAATAAGAATTTTTCTATCATATATAAATTTGTACATGTTAAGCTGTGTCAATAAAGTAAAATAGTTAATTAACATTTTTATTTAAGTTAAAATTATTATATATTTTAAATTTAAAATGTTTTATTAATTAATATTATTATGAAGAATAAGTATGTATAAAAAATAAAAAATACTATCTTAAATTTCTAAAATGAGAATTAAAAATAAATTTTTTAAATAAAAAAATAAAAAAAAAAATATTTTAAAAAATTAATTATATTTTATATTAGGTACAGATTTCGAAATCATTTAGAAGTTGCTTTTTGATATATCCATATTCTAAGAATTTGCTTTGAAAAATTAAATATTAAAATTACTCTAAGGATAAAAATTTTATTTTATAAAAGAAGGATGTATATATCATCAAATGAATTAATCAAAGTCTTTGTTCTGTAGGGACACGGAGATAAGATGTTAAGTACTTTTTTTTTGGTGAAATTTTTATCTCAATCTAAATGTGTCTTTGATTAACTTTTTAACTTGATAAAATGGATTTTATTACTTTTACATCTTATTTTAAAATTATAATATCTAAAGATAAGAGAAATAGAAATAAAAAGATAAAAAATATTAAATATAATATAAGATATAAGTAAAAAAGATAAAAAAAAATTAAATATTAGGATATAAATACTAATATATAATAAAAAAATTTCAAATTTTGTATTAAAATATTTTTTAATTTTATCAATTGAAAGTGGTCATTTGATATATTAAAACTCATCAATTGCTACATAATGAGTATAATAAAATGGTTAATCATTTATAATAGTTTTCAAAAGTATGTATCTTTTTATGGAATCTTTTGCCATTATCATAATATGGTTAGAAATAAAACATGAAAAAATAATCACAATGTTGTAGTTGGAATCATTTTTAACTTTCCTATTGTGTATGGGTTTATATTAAATATTTAGTTAATTATAAATTATATTTAGGATTGTGTGTTTGGAGAGATTTTATTTCTTTATTTTTATGATCATGTTAGGATTTTCATGAGGCAAATTAGTTATTGATTGAGAAAGTTGTCTTATTTTTGGGAGAACTACACTTTGGATGAAATGTCTCATGATATCCTTATCTTTTTTTAACATTACTTTGACCTCTCTTATGCATATAAAACCATAAGAAATTAGGGGAGGTTAGTGTAGAGTTATATAATTGAAAAGGACATATATTGTTATATCTTTATATAAATTAAGGAAGGTTTTATGTAGGATTAAAAAAGGCAAAGGTATATCATGTGTAATTATATGATTCACCCTACGCAAATGAATCGGAATGCGGAAATGATAATGGAACGTCTTGGGAATCAGGATAAAATAAGAAAAGATAAGATAAGATGAGATAAAGAAACCTGACACAAACCGCAACATGCTAATGAGCACCGAAGTTATCAAGAGGAACGTGACACTTATCGCGACCTGCCAGAAAAACTAACGTTATCAAGGGTAGTTCTTTGTCCAAGAACCAAGGGAATGAACTCAAAGATAAAAACTCTCAAAGAGAAAATACTATTATTCATCAAAATTTGTTCACTGAATCTCTAATTCCTATTATATAGATAACCTAATAAAAAAAAGATAACAAATATGATGAAATCCTAATTAGATTGCAATTTGAATTGCAACTAATTTAAAACAACTAACTCGTAAATAGATATCAAATCCTAATGCAATCTATAGCAAATCATAAACTTTATCACTTAAGATTTTTAATGATATGACTACATAAATTAACTCATATTGGAATTGGGCTTGGTACCACGTAATCTTTTTTCTTAAACTTCCTTGTTGAGACCTTCAAGTGCTTGTTTCATACGTTTGGTCATATTTCTCGTCATAGGATCTTCCATTCCTTGTAGATAATATTTTAGATGATCTCTTTTGTTTATCGTAGTGCCCACGTTCACATCATTCCCTCGTTCTTTAAAAGGATTCGCCCTCGAATCTTGAAAGTCATTTGTATTAAATAAGGATAAATCAGAAACATTAAAAGTGACTCACATTACCATAGCTACTTGGAAGATCGATTTTATAGGCATTATTGTTGATCATTTCAATCACTTGAAATGGACCATCTCCTCTAGGATATAAATTGGAACTTCTTTGACTTGGAAACTGCTCCTTTCGCAAGTGAACCCACACCCAATCAACACGTTCAAAAGACCACTTTGGTGCGTCCTTTGTTTGCTTGTCGAGCATAATGTTCATTCTTCTTTTCAATATTAACGCGAACCTTGGCATGTAATTTCTGCACAAATTCAACCTTTTACTTTCCATCCAAATTAAAAGAGTCATTAGTATGAAATGGTAAAACCTCTAAAGGTGATAAAAGATTAAATTCATATACAATCTCAAAAGGTGGAAAGGAAGTAGATGTATGAACAATCCTATTATATGCAAATTCGACATGAGGCAAACAATTTTCCCAATTTTTTAAATTTTTTTGAATTATAGTACGTAATAAGGTGCCTAAAGTTCTATTCACAACTTCAATTTGTCCATCTGTTTGTGGATGAGCCACAGAAGAGAATAACAATTTAATGTCCAACTTACCCCACAAAGTTCTCAAGTGACTAGGAAATTTAACATCTCGATCACTTACAATTGTTTTAGGTAAACCATGCAAACGTACAACAATCTCTTTGAAAAATAAGTCAGCAATATGAGTGGCATCATTAGTTTTAGAACAAGCAATAAAATGTGTCATTTTGCTAAACCTATCTACAACGAAAAAAAATACTATCTTTTCCTTTTGAGGTCCTAAGCAGCCCCAGTACAAAATCCATAGAAATATCAGTCTAGGGATATTCATGAATAGGTAAGGATGTATATAAGTCATGAGGCATTACTTTAGATTTTGCTTGTAAGAAAATAATACATTTTTTATAAATGAGTTTAACATCATGCTTCATTCTTGGCCAAAAAAAAATTGTTCAAGTAAAACATCATAAGATTTTTGAATGCCAAAATGTCTCATTAATCCTCCCCCATGAGCCTCTCTAATAAGCATTTCCCTTATGCTACACTTAGGTACACACAATTTATTTTTCTTAAATAAACATCCATCTTGCCTAAAATAGTCTTCAAAACCATGGTCAGAACACGCTTCCCATAATTGTCCAAATTCAACATCATCGGCATACATGGTTTTTAGTAATTCAAATCCAAGTAATTTAGTTTGTAGAGTCGTAAGTAATACATACCTTTGTGACAGGGCATCAGCTATAATGTTTTCCTTTCCCTTTTTATACTTGATAACATAAGAAAACATCTCAATAAATTCTAGCCACTTGGCATGTCTTTTGTTGAGCTTACCTTGGAACCTTAAAAACTTCAAACTGAGATGATCCGAATGGATGACAAATTCCCTCGACCAAAGGTAATATTGTCAAGTTTGTAAGGCTCTCACCAAGGCATATAGCTCTTTATCATAGGTTGAATAGTTGAGCCTCGCTCCACTAATTTTCTCACTAAAATATGCCACAAGTTTGGAATTTTGTATTAAAACAGCTCCTATACTCACTCCAGAGGCATCACATTCAATCTCAAAAATTTTATCAAAATTAGGTAAATTTAATACAAGGGTATTGGTTAACTTATCTTTTAGTAAATTAAAAGCTTATTCATGTTTCTTATTCCATTTAAAATTAACATTTTTTTTAACAAGTTCATTCAAAGGGACAGCTATAGAACTAAAATTTTGTACAAACCTCCTATAAAAACTTGCTAAACAATGGAAACTTCTTACCTCATTAGCATTTATAGGCGTGGGCTAGTCTCTAATTGCCTTAACTTTTTCTTCATCAACACTAACTCCCTAAGAACTAACAATAAATCCTAAAAAGACAACTGATTCCATACAAAAAGTGTATTTTTCAATATTAGCATGCAATTCATGGCTTCGTAAGACAGTACACACAGCATGTAAGTGATCTAAGTGATCATGCATTGTCTTACTATATATTAAAATATCATCAAAATAGACAACAAAAAATTCTCCAATAAAAGTTTGTAAGACATGATGCATTTATCTCATGAAGGTACTCGGTGCATTAGAAAGACCAAATGGTATAACAACCTACTCATATAACCTATATTTTGTTTTAAAAGCAATCTTCCACTCATCACCCTCCTTCATACGAATTTGGTGATATCCACTTTTTAAATCAAATTTAGAGAACAAACAAGAGTCATACAGTTCATCTAGTAAATCATCTAATCTCGGAATAGGATATCGATATTTTATCATAATCTTGTTGACAACTCTATAGTCCACACACATATGCCAGATTCTATCCTTCTTTGATACCAAGATAACAGGAACCGCACACGGGCTAAGGTTTTTCTTCACATAACCTTTCTGCATCAACTCCTCTACTTGCCTTTGAATCTCTTTGGCCTCTCCAAGACTAGTTCTATAGGCTGGTCGGTTTGAAATCACAACGCCAGGAATAAAATCAATTTGGTGTTCAATGCCTCTTATAGGGGGCAAACCCCTTGGTGGTTCTTTAAGAAATACATCATTAAATTCTTGCAACAAAGATTCAACTACACTAAGAAAAAAAGAGTTATGCTTGTTAGTAAAATAAATATCCTTGTACATGAGTACAAGAACTTGTTTATTTGCCCTCAAAACACTCTCAACCTCCCCTTTGTGAGCAAATACACAAACTTTCTTTTCTTTTTCTTTAATTCTTGATTTTTCTTTCTTTTCACTCTCACTCTTTTTTTGAATTTCTAATGTTTCTTCTCTCTTAATTTTCTCTCTCTTTTCTCTTTCTTGATTTTCTAATTCTTTTTCTCTCATTTTACATTATTTTGAAATTTTCATTTGATCATAATAAGCCTCAACAGGCCTTAATGGAATCAATACAATTGTTTGATTACCGAATACAAGAGAATATCTATTTTTAAATCCATTGTACATAACCTTCTTATTGTATTGTCAAGAACGTCCTAACAATAAGTGTCCAGCATGCATAAGGGCAACGTCACACAACACCGCATCCTTATAATTGCCTATAGAAAAGGACACCAAGACTTGCTTACTAACCCTTACATCCCCACAATCATTCATCCATTATAGCTGACAAGGATTAGGATGCTTCTTAGTTGGCAAGTTTAATTTCTCTACTAGCAAGGTATTAGTAACGTTGGTGCAACTGTCATTGTCTATAATCATACTACATACCTTGTTGTTCACATGACAATGAGTATAAAATATATGCTCTCTTTGCTCTGAATCTCCTTCATCCTTTGGTTGAATGCTCAATGCATGTCTTGTGACCAAGATTTCTCCATGCACAAGTTCTGCTACCTCTACATCACTACAATTCTCCAACTTCAGCATTTCTTCTTCCTCCTAGCTCACACTCTCCACTTCGCCGTTGTCAAGAATGATCATGGTCCTTTAGTTCGGACATTGAGAGACAATATGTCCTAGACCTTGACACTTAAACCAACGAATGTGACCTGACTTATTAGAGGATTTAGTTTCAAATTTACCTTTGGAAATAGGTACATTTGACCTTCGATGAGATTCCTCCTTTGGTTTAGGACCTTATTTCTTGTTGGACCAATTAGACTTCCATGATGAACTAGAAGCTTATTTGTGAGTGCTCCTAGATTTGAGTTGTCTTTCCACCTAAATAGCTTTATGAAGCAATTCCTCCATCTCTACATAATGTTGTAATTCCACCACATCAGTTATCTCTCTTTTTAGTCCTCCAGTGAATCTTGTCATAGTGGCTTCTCTGTCCTCCTCCACATTAGCCCTTATCATGGCAATTTTCATCTCCTTATAATAATCTTCAACACCTATGATGCCTTGAGTAAGACTTTGCAATTTTCGGTGCAAGTCCCTATGATAGTGACTTGGTACAAATCTTCTTCTCATGGCTACTTTCATCTCTTCCCACGTTCGTATAGGTCTCTCCTCATACCTCCTCCTATTAAGGACAAACTGATCCCACCAAAAATTTTAGCATAATCGTTAAAAGATACAGTGGCTAGTTTTACATTTTTCTCCTCCGAGTAATTGTGACAATCAAACACATGCTCTACTTTTGCTCTCCCACTCAAGATAAGTTTCAGGTTCATTCTTTCCTTGGAATAGTGGAAGGGATAATTTAATTTCCCCAAGTTGTTATCCTTTTCTTCTCGATATCGTCTTATTTCTCTAAAACATTAACTGTCTGATTCTAAGTTCTTCCCCCAATCTACTTCTTCATCATGGTGAAGTAATCTTTGAGGACTACTTCTACGAGAAACCCGAGACCTCCTCCTTGAACAACCCTCCATATCCTGCAACCTCCTATTCAACTGTTGGAATTGATCCTGAACTGATTTTATGAATATTTTTGGATCCGTTTCATTTTGATGGAGTTCATCACTCATGTTGGCAATGCTACAAAATAAATAAATTAGAATAATAAAACCTCACCAATCACTCCCTCAATGTTTACCCTCAATATTGACGCTCTTCACTCGTGTTTACACCCAAATTGGATTTTTCTATAATGCTCTAACTAACTCTTTCTTTTTACCTCTTGATTCTCCTTGTAAGTCCTTGAACCAAGAACTTCACAAGTTGATTTTCCCACAGATAACGAAAAAGTCACGGATACACAAGATAAATAGGGTAAGGAATATTGGTTAAAGAAATAAGAACTTAAAAAAATTATATTGAATGAACACTGATTTTTTTTTTTTATCAATTGTCTTGAATTTCTCTCTCTTTTTTTTAAAATTTCTATCACAACTTTTTTTTTTTTTAATTTCTATCACAACTTTTTGTGTCTTCTTTCTTCAACAAAGCCAAATTTAATGGCTATCTCCATTTTAGTGATGCAAACAGTGTCAATTGCATGTAAAACAATTGACACTTATCATTTTTTTTTACAAATTTGAAAATTTTGAATGTTACAAAGGAAGAAATCAAGAAAGAGGGAAAGGAAAAATAAGTAGGAGATGAAAGAGGGACTTGAGGAAGGAAGATGAGGAGAGCGAGAGAACAAAGACATGATGGTGTGTGGTGCAGTTGTTTAGCAATGAAAAGTGAATGCAATAGAGATATGGTGGCTAGGTGAATGTGAGAAGGAATAAAGGGATAAGAAGAGGAATCCAGTGGTGGTTAGTGGTTTAGGGTTTAAAAAAGAATGGAAGAAAGAAAGAGAAATGAAAAGGAAGAAATCAAGAGGGTCATGATGAATAAGGGATGAGGTTGATGGTTAAAGATAAGGACTGAGATGAGAAAGGTTGGAGAGAAGATCGAATAAGAGACAAAGGAAGAATAGAGATAAAAGTAATGAATACAATGATATTTCTATTGTTAGGAATAAGGGGAACTGGGAAAAATAGATCAACAAGTGGTGGTTTCTCTAGTGTAAGAAAAGAGAATGAGATAAAGAAGGATGGACATAGATAGTAGGAAGAGAAATGATGGAAAGTGAGAGACAAAGAAAGTTAATTCATTTAGAGAGGTTAAAAGTGTGGTAACAACAAAGATGCTAAATGGTGTTGGTTCCGATCATATTTTTCTTCCTTATTTTTGCTATTTTTTTATTATTTATTTTACTTTTTTATATTTTATGATTTTCAACTATATTAAACTCTAAACTATCATAGTTCTATAAATTGTTACAAATTTAAAGTTTTTTGAATGATGCATATTATATTTTGATACATAATGCTAGAAGGAACCCATACATGCTAATTTATGAAAATAAAGAACAATAAACAAAATAAAAAAAAATACTTCAAATATATCTTAATTTCTACTTATTCAACCTTCTTAGTAGAATTGGGTATATGGATCAAAGTTCGCAAGCCGATTTACAATCTACACCTAAATTGGGTTTGATCCATTAATTTTATTGGTTCATTTGAATATATTTTTTTGATCTGTTCCGTTTAATCCACGAATTAAGTGCATTGAATTTATAAGTTAATGGATTAACCTACGTGACAATTTTTTTAAAATAAAATTGATTTTTATTTTTTTATTATTATTAAATATTTTTTAACTATTGTAATATATTTTAATAATTAAAAAACTTAAACAAGTACCCTACTAATCTACAAAACAAATTCAAATCACCAATTTTACTAATCTATTGATTTTTCAAACCAATTCAATTCAACTCGTTTATATCTAGCTAATGTACACCAATTTTATAGGATATATGTTAACCATATTACAATTATATTCGAAGTTACTTTTACTTATATATTTTTTTTATAACTTTCTAATATCCTTAAAGTTGATTATCTATCTAATATTATTTATGTAATTTTTCTTTTTATTTTTGTTCATATCACACATGTAAGTTTTTTTTATCAAAAAAAAAATTATTTTATTTTTTGTATTTTCAATTTATAAAATATTTAATAAAATCTTAGTCACTTTTTTGGAACAATTGAACAAAAGTTTCTTTTAAATAGTGTTTGGTTTTAAAAAAATATTTTTTGTTTTCTATTTTTATTATTTTGTACAAAAAATAATAAAAATAAAAAAATAATTGTTTTTTATTTTTACTTTTTAGTATAAAATTTTAAAACTAAAAATAGAATGAAAATAAGATAAAAATTTTGTAAAACAAAATATTTTCTAAAAATAAACATAACCTTAGATTTTCTAATCTAATATTACTTTGGTGCATAAGTTGATTATGTTTGATATTATCTGATAGAATTTTAGATATTGTAAAATTCATGCATATTTTAATATCATGTTTTTAAATTATTATTTTATTTTTAGATTTTTAAATATTTTAAATTAAAAATTAAAAATTAAAAATGAATAAAATAAAAAATAAAATTAGAAAATATAATAAAATAAAAAATAAAATAAATTATAATAAAATATAAAAAATAAAAATATAATAAAAAATAGATAAATTAAATATTGATAGAAATTTCCATTTACTTGTTTTTTCAATAAAAAACATATATTTGATCATCTAAATAATAAATTTAAAAAAAAATTCAAACATCTAAAATAAAAAACAACAACATTTGACAATATATTAATATTATTATTAATATATTTTAAATTATTTATATTATCAAGATAAAAAATAGGATAAAAAATATAAAAATATAAAAAAGATGATAAAAAATAGACCAACTTAGATATTAATAAAAACTTTCAATCTTTTCAATAAAAAACACATTTGATAATCTAGATAACAATTTAAAAAAAAATTCTAACATCTAAAATAAAAAATAACACATCTGATAATATATTAATATTATTATTAATATATTTTAAATTATTTATATTATCAAGATAAAATAAAATATATAAAAATCTGTGCATAATACAGATATAAAATGGATTTTCTTTTTCAAATGGTGTTTAAAGAAAATATTTATTAAAATAGGGTAACTTTAAAAATATTTTTTTGTAGGGGTTGGAACAGTGCCTAAAACGTATAAATTTATATATTTTAGGATATGACACAAAAATTTATGCGTTAAAAATTTTGCATGACGCATAAAATGCATAAATTTATGCGTTTTATCTCCCAAATACGCATAAATTTATGCGTTTTATGTTAATAAAATTTGACCAATCCATAAGACGCATCAATTTATGCATTTTATGTTAAAAAAATTTGTACATGTAGAAAGTATGTTGTTAGGACAGGTTAGATAATGTTAGGATAGCTGGATAGTTAGCTTGAGGTTAGGATTTTAGATTTTGGTATTGGGTAATGACATATTAGGGTTAAGTGTTATCAGAGAAGAAAAAAAAAGGAGAACAAGTAAAAAAATAAAAGTTAAAAAAATTAATAAAAAATATTTTTACAATTAGTTTGTGGGATTATTAAAAAAACATAAAAAAATTTAAAAGTTAGTAAGTAAAAAATTTTGATTAAAATTTGAATTAATATTAAAATAAAAATAGAAAATAATTTAAATAAAATTTAAATTTAAAAAAATTATAAAAATTTATTTAAGAAATCAGTTTGTGAAATAATTAAAAAAACGTAAAAAATTAAAATAGTGAGACCATTAGAAAAAAATGTGATTAAAATTTATATTTAAATTTGAATAAAAGTTTTAAATTTCAAATATAATAATTAAAAAATAAATAATTTGAAAAACCAGTTTCTGGAATAATTAAAAAAACAAAAAAAAATAAAGTTAGGATTTTAAAAAAAATTGATTAAAAAATTAATTTAAAATTTAATAAAAATATAAAATTTTCATTTAAAAACATTATAAGTTAATTTAAAAAATAAGTTTATGGAATAATTAAAAAAACATAATAATTTAATAAAGTTATACTTTTTTTAAAAATTTGATTAAAATTGATATTTAAATTTTAATAAAAAATTTTAATTTAATAATTAAATAAAATTTAATTTTAAAAGTCAGTTTATAGAGTAATTAAATAAAAATCGTAAAAAAAATAATAAAGTTAGGCTAGAAAAAAAATTTAATTAAAAATTGAATTTAAAATTGAATAAAAATAGAAAATTTAAATTTAAAAATATTATAAAAATTTAATTAAAAAACATTTTGTGGAAAAATTAAAAAAACGTAACAAATTAATAAAGTTAGAATTTTTAAAAAAAATTGATTAAAATTAATATTTAAATTTTAATAAAAATAAAAAATTTTAGTAAAATTTTAATAAATGTATGCATAACGTTTAAATTTAGGTGTTTCAGGCCGAAACACATGAATTTATGCATTTTATGTCACATCCTCAGATTATCTATATTTTATTAACATTATTCGTACATCATTTTTTACGTATATGTATCAGTACCGAATAATCATACGGTCATGATATGTACCGAATAATCATACGGTCATGATATACCTGATCTCCCAATCATGCATATAACTGAATAAACAAGCTTATGGTAATTGCATACATATATGTAGATCCTTATTTAAAAGTACATCAGTTCTACAACTACAAATACAACACATGGGATTATATATAACTAAAAACTACAGAGATACGCTTCTCTTTCTCGAATTGATACTTCTGTTTTATAGCTGTTGTTTGTAGAAGGGAACGAGACACTTCATTCAAATACTTCATTCAAAATTCAAATAAAAGTAAAAATAGGAGTAGTGCATTCAATTATATTTTAATATAAAGAACAATTACGTTTTTTAACCTTATCAATAAACTATTAGATATTATTCATCCTAAACAATACACGAATGAGATTATTCTATCATCTACCTATCATAAGATATTAGATTTTAATCATTTTTATAAAATATTAGGTGGTTTCTTTTTCCTTCAAATTTATTAATTGAATACCTCTTCTATATTTATTAGATCAAAATCTGTCTGTAGAACTTATAAGTATCAAGTAGGATCCTATTTCAAAATCTTCCTCTACAAGTTATATTAATTTATATAAAAGTATTTAATTTTATATTTTCTACAAAATTTATTATTGTAATTTATAAATAAATTTTATATTTTTGAGCATCTAAAATTTTATATCACAATCCCCTCCTCCTAAATTATTCAAATTAATTCCTAACTAATTCCCAATTTATACTAGAACTACCCCTATAAAAATTTAAATTTTGTCCAAAATTAAATTAAGACATAATTAAATTCAATCCCTAAATTTATCACATAATTAATAAATTTTATTCTAGAGCAATGAGCTTTAGAACTATTCCTATGTTCTAAATGAGTTATCACATAATTAATAAATTTTATTCTAGAGCAATGAGCTCTAGGACTACTCCTATATTCTACATGAGTCTCCTTTCCCTTACAGGGAATTTGAAGGCCGGTTTAATTTTTGTGGCTTCGTCCGAACGCATTTACCCTCAACTTTTTTCTAATTAGCGTCATAACTTTGCTTTAAATTTCGGTTGTCCCCCTTCAATTTCAATTGCCTTATGCAATTCAGTTCAATTCAATTCAGTATGTTGGCCTTCTAAACCTCCCTTATATATAATGTGTGAGTGAGAGGTGGGCAAGTGTTGCCGCTTGCCACTTTTTCTTTTTTCTTTTTTTGAATATTATATTTTAGACTTTTTTAAGTGTTTCAAGCTTAAACGCATCAATTTATGCGTTTTAGTCTTTTGATACCCATACTTTTATTCGTTTTAGGCTTGTACGCATAAATTTATACGTTTTAAGGGACTGTTCCAACTCCTGTTATGAAATACTTTTGAAACTACCTATTTCGTTAAATATGTTAAAATTATATAAAAGTATGTTGTTAAGATAAGTTAAGATAAGTTAGTTTGAGTTTAGAGTTTTAAGTTTTTGGATATTGGGATATTAGGATTAAATGTTACTCGAGAAGAAAACAAAGTAAAAAATAAAATTTAAAAAAAATTAAAAAATTAATAAAAAATATTTTTAAAAAAATAGTTCGTGGAATAATTTTAAAAAATGTAAAATAAATTTGAAGGTAAGTAAGTAAAAAATATTTTGATTAAAATTTGAATTAATATTTTAATAAAAATAGAAA
The DNA here is from genome assembly GCA_037954105.1 of Canavalia gladiata. Lineage (NCBI taxonomy): Eukaryota > Viridiplantae > Streptophyta > Magnoliopsida > Fabales > Fabaceae > Canavalia > Canavalia gladiata. The sequence goes on from CM075665.1 coordinate 35,510,559, forward strand.
ATAATTTAAATAAAAATTTAAATTTAAAAATATTATAAAAATTAATTTAAAAATAAGCTTGTGAAACAGTTAAAAAACGTAATAATTTAATAGAGATACTTTTAAAAAAATGATTAAAATTGATATTTTAAATCGTAATAATTTTTTTTATATTAAATAATTAAATAAAAGTTAATTTAAAAAGTTAGTTTGTGGAGTAATTAAAAAATTGTAAAAAAAATAAAATTAGGCTATAAAAAAAGTTTAATTAAAAATTGAATAAAAATAGAAAATTTAAATTTAAAAGTATTATAAAATTTAATTAAAAAAACAGTTTGTGAAATTTTTTTTAAAAAAGCGTAACAAATTAATATAGTTAAAGTTTTTTAAAAAAATTTGATTAAAATTGAGATTTAAATTTTTAAAAAATGAAAAATTTTAATAAATTTATGCGTAACGCATAAATTCAGGCGTTTTAGATTAAAACGCATCAATTTATGCATTTTAGGCCTCTTTTTAGGCGTTTCAAAATAAAATGCATCAATTTATGCATTTTAGCCTTCTACGCATAAATTTATGCATTTAAGGCACTGTTCCAACTTTCTGTTGGGAAATATTTTTGAAACTATCATATTTTGGTAAATATTTTATTATAAAACACCGTTTTGGAAAAAAAGTTCTTCTTCCTCCTTAAATGTTTTATAACTTGTTTGGAACCTTTTGGACCACAAATTGAAGAGTTGCAATAAAAAATGTTAGTGAAAAAATATTAGTAATGTTAAAATAATGTAGAAAGTGCATTGTTAGGATAGTTAGATAATACTAGGATGATTGGATAGTTAATTTGAGTTCAGAGTTTTAAGTTCGTACTGGGTATGGGAACACTAAGGTTAGGTTTAGTGTTATCGGAAAAAAAAGAAAAAAAGTAAAGAAGAAAAAATAAGGAGAACAAGTAAAAAATAAAAGTTAAAAAAATTAATAAAAAATATTTTTAAAAATTAGTTTGTGGAATAATTTTAATAAAACAAATTTTTTTTGAAAGTAAATAAGTAAAAAATATTTTGATTAAAATTTGAATTAATATTTTAATAAAGATAGAAAATAATTTAAAAAAATTTAAATTTAAAAATATTATAAAAATTTATTTAAAAAAACAGTTTTTGAAAAAATTAAAAAACGTAAAAATAAATAAAGTTAGTGTTTTTAAAAAAATTGCTTCAAATTGATATCTAAATTTTAATAAAAATGGAGACTTTTAATAAAATTTTAACAAATTTATATGTAATGCATAAATTTATGCGTTTTAGGTCTCGTTTTAGGCATTTCAAGACAAAAAGCATAAATTTATTCGTTTTAGTTTTTTGATATCCATAAGTTTATGAGTTTTAGATACTGTTCCAACCTTATGCTGAGAAATACTTTTGAAACTACCTTAATTTAGTGAATATTTTATTACGAAACACCGTTTTGAGAAAAAAAAATAAAAAAGCCCTTCTTCTTCCTCTTCAAATATTTTATACTTTGTTTGCAACCAATGGGACCAAAACTTAAAGAGTTGTAGTTAAAGAAGAAAAGTTAGTAATGTTAAATAACACAAAAAGTATTATGTTGTTAGGATAGGTTAAAGAAGGTTAGAATAGTTGGTTAGTTAGTTTGATCTTAGAATTTTAGGTTTTTGGATTGGGTAATGGGATATTAGGGTTAAGTGTTATCGGTGAAGAAGAAGAAAAAAGCGTAAAGAAAAAAAAAAAACAAAGAGAACAGGTAATTTTTTTAATTAAAAATTAATAAAAACTATTGTTAAAAATTAGTTGAATAATTTTTAAAAAATATAAAAAAATTTAAAATTTAGTAGGTAAAAAATATTTTGATTAAAATTTAAATTAATATTTTAATAAAAATAAAAAATAATTTAAATAAAATTTAAATTTAAAAATATTATAAAAATTTATGTAAAAAATCAGTTTGGAGAATAATTAAAAGAAATATAAAAAATTAATATAGTGAGACCATTAGAGAAAAATATGATTAAAATTGATATTTAAATTTGAATAAAAGTTTAAAAATTTAAATATAATAATTAAAAAAGAAATAATTTGAAAAATCAGTTTTTAGAATAATTAAAAAAACGTAAAGAAAATAATAAAGTTAGGGTTAAAAAAAATTTTGATTAAAAATTTAATTTGAAATTTAATAAAAATATACAATTTAAATTTAAAAATATTATAAAAAATAATTTAAAAAATTTATGCATTTTAGCCTTCTCCCACCTCCTGCGAGAAAATATTTTTGAAATTATAATATTTTGGTAAATATTTTAATACAAAACATTTTTTGGAAAAAAACCTCTTCTTCTTTCTCCTTAAATATTTTATATCTTGTTTAGAACTATTGAGAATTAGTAATGTTAAAATATTATAAAAAGTATGTTATTAAGATAAGTTAGATAAGGTTAGAATAGTTGATAGTTGGATAGTTTGTTTGAACTCGAGATTTTAGGTTATGTTAGTTAGTATTAGAATATTAAGGTTAGATGTTATTGGACAAGAAAGAAGAAGAAGTAAAAAAGAAAAAATAAGGAGAACAAGTGAAAAAAAATTTATAAAGTTTAAAAAATTAATAAAAAATATTTTTAAAAATCAGTTTGTGAAATAATTTTAAAAAAATATAAAAAAATTTAAAAGTTAGTAAATAAAAAATATTTTAATTAAAATTTGAATTAATATTATAATAAAAATAGAAAATAATTTAAATAAAATTTAAATTTAGAAATATTATAAAAAAGTATTTAAAAAATTAGTTTGTGGAACCATTAAAAAAAATGTAAAGAATTAAAACAGTGAAACCATTAAAAACATGATTAAAATTTATATTTAAATTTTAATAAAAATTTAAAAAATTTAAATATAATAATTAAAAAATAAATTATTAAAAAAACCAGTTTTTAGAATAACTAAAAAATGTAAAGAAAATAATAAAGTTAAAGTTTTAAAAAAATTTTGATTAAAAATTTAATTTAAAATTTAATAAAATATAAAATTTAAATTTAAAAATATTATGAAAATTAATTTAAAAAATAAAATTGTGGAATAATTAAAAAAATATAATACTTTAATAAAGTTATACTTTTTAAAAAAATTTGATTAAAATTGATATTTAAATTGTAATAATTTTTTTAAAAATTTAATACTTAAATAATAGTTAATTTGAAAATTTAGTTTGTGGAGTAATTAAAAAAATTGTAAAAAAAGAATAAAGTTAGATTATAAAAATTTTTTAATTAAAAATTGAATAAAAATAGAAAATTTAATTTAAAAATATTATAAAAATTTAATTTAAAAATATTATAAAAATTTAATTAAAAATAGTTTGTGAAAAATTATAACAAAATAAAATAAATTAATAAAATTAAAATTTTAAAAAAAGTTTGATTAAAATTTGTATTTAAATTTTAATAAAAATAAAAAATTTAAAAAGTTTATGTTTAATGCATAAATTTAAGCATTTTAAGGTTAAAATATATCAATTATATTAGAATATTTTTTGGATGTTTTAAATTAAAATGCATCAAATTTATGTGTTTTAAATTTATATTTTAATTTTTTGCAAAAAATATTTTTAAAATTAACCTATTTTAATAAATATTTTAGTATAAAATATCATTTAAAAATATAAGATATAATTAAGATTAATATATTAATATTTTCTAGTTGATAAGAAAGATATTTGGCAGGATGGGCCAGAAAAAAAAAAAAAAATATTTGGCATGGGAAACTCGTGATGAGAAAGAGCATGCGAATCTCCTGATTAGATAACTGAAGAACAAACCCCACCCCCTGAACCTTGAACTGCGGTACTTGTGAGACAATAATTAAACCAAAACAAAACGATGGGAAACAAACGAAAATTGCCACCTAAACCCGCTCAATCGGTACAACCCCCACTCAAGCAGCAGCAACAACAACAATCTCAGTTCGATGATGAAGAAGCAGAGTACGAGTTTGCCCATCAAGAATTTAAAGAACAACCACAAGAGGAAGAGGAGGTAGAAGATGAAGAAGAACAAGAGGAGGAGGTAGAAGATGAAGAAGAAGAGTACCAAGAATACGAAGAAGAAGAACCCAACGATCATATTCAAAACGCATACGATCAAACGGCCAACTCGCCATCCACGTCATCACCCAACTACGACGACGAGGAGGAGCCCATCCAGAAGCTTCTAGAACCTCTAGGGAAAGACGAGATAGCGCGGCTACTATGCGACGCCGCGACGAAACACCGCGACGTGGGAGACTGGATCCGAGCGGCGGCGGACGTGGACCCCGCCCACCGTAAAATCTTCGTCCACGGCCTCGGCTGGGACACCACCGCCGAAACCCTCTCTGCCGCCTTCCGCCAATACGGCGAGATCGAGGACTGCAAGGCCGTCACCGACAAGATTACCGGAAAATCCAAGGGCTACGGGTTCATCCTCTTCCGAACCCGCGGCGGTGCCCGCAATGCCCTCCGCCAGCCGCAGAAAAAGATCGGTAACCGTACCACCGCTTGCCAGCTGGCATCGGTCGGTCCCGTCCAGAACAACGCCGTTGCCACGGCGCCGACGACGCCGGGGGTTCCGGAATACACGCAGAGGAAGATCTATGTGAGCAATGTGGGTGCTGAATTGGACCTGCAGAGGCTTCTAGCGTTCTTCTCGCTGTTTGGGGAAATCGAGGAAGGGCCGTTAGGTCTCGATAAGGTCACTGGGAAACCGAAGGGGTTCTGCTTCTTCGTTTACAAGAGTGTGGAAAGTGCCAAGAGGGCGTTAGTGGAGCCTCACAAGAATTTTGAGGGTCATGTTTTGCATTGCCAGAGGGCAAATGATGGCTCCAAGCAACAGCGATTGGTGATGCAGGGAAATTCCGAGAGAAATGTGGCAACAGCACAGTTGCAGAGAAATGAGAATCATGGATTTGTTGGTGGCATGGCTGCGCCGGGGCACTTGATGGCTCAGGGCAGGCCGGTGTTTGGAGGAGTGGCAGTAACTCAGACGATGAATCCTGTGCCGGCAATTGGGCAGGCACTTAAGGCACTGCTTGCATCTCCTAGCGCTGCCAGCTTGCAACTAAATGGGATGTTTGGGATAGGATCGCCAGTGGCAGCTGTTAACTCTGGCAGTCATGGGGGTTATGGTAGCCAGGGGAATTTGGGTGCAACGGTTATTGGGGGATATGGGAATCAAGTAGGATTGCAGGGTGCATATAGAAATCAGCAGCCGGTGGGGCAAGTTGGTTTTGGAAGAGGGCAGCAGCAGCAGCAGCATGAGCATGGTGTTGGGCAATATGGTGGTGTTGCCCCTTACATGGGCCACTAGGTGTGCTTCAGGTATTCATTTATCATCATCAATAATTTTCATTATGCTTAGTTAATCGTTAGTTACTATTATGTTGACTTGCAAAGAGAAATAGTTAGGGAAGACTTGTGCTATTAGTGTAAGTAAGCTAACTTGTTGACTGATATGCACTAGGTGTGTAAGTTAAGCTAATTTTCTGATCTCATTTTGGTGAGATTATGCCAAACTTTTGAGGGTGTTAAAATGGAAATATTGATTTTCTTGCTTGAAGGTTCATATTGTTTTCTCTCATAGCTTTCATCTTGTTAAAAATATTCTGTTGTATTTTTATTGCTTGCGATTTAAGTGTTCAAGAAGTGTTGATGAGATGATAGAAATAGTATTGTGTAATGTGTGTAGTGGCGATAATATGGTTACTGGTCCTTACTTGCAGAGGATGCTGGATTCAAATTTGTAATTGGTTTGAGATTAAATTTGTTAATATTTGCTGAGGAGTATTGTTTTGATGATGAGTTGATGCTCTTCAAATAACATATGATGGAGTTAAGGTTAGAAGAACAATCTGACTCTTTGTGTAGGTTTTCTGATTTGCTGCAGTGGAAAAGAAAGGAAAAAATCATATATTTGTATGGTCCTATCTGCTAAGTAATACCTTCTTTATTTGTGTGTCAAGAGTGCTTTCTGTCTGTTCATATTTGTTGATGGAAGCATAATTACTTCCGTAGTTTCAACTGGAGATCAAGAGGGTTATATAATAATGTTAGACAACAATGATGGGATAGTCTTATGAGTTTGGATCATTAGGGTTGATGTGACACTTATGTTAAAAACATTATTAATGGTAACGGTGAATAATTGTGCAATCAATGAAGAAAGATAGAGAAATAAGCATAAATCAGGCATGGGAAATGACTGAAAGTCCATATAGTAAGAGATGATGTATACAGACTGTCTCTCCTAAACAGTCCATATTTCTTCCTTACTTTTTTTCTATCACTTCCTTTGTGATAAATCATAAAAGTAATAGTTTGTCTTTACCTTTTTCATATGCACAATTCTGTCTTTGCTCCTTTTTCATCTTTTCTCCCCTCCACTGTTGATTATTACTGGGCTATTATGTTGTTTTGATAATGCAGATTTATACTGAAGAAATTTAATTAAATTGTTGTTTTGATTTACTAATTACTATTGCATAAAATGCAATGCCAATGTTCAGATACACAAACTATGCTTACATTATAGTTGCAATAAGCACAAACCATGCTTAGGGGGACTATTTTTACTGTTGGGCCGAAGTTAGAAACAAAATATTATTAATGATCCTACAATTAACTATTCAATAAAATTAATAAATTACATGAGACTTAATTATTATTAAAAGACAAATACTTAATTGATGGGCTTAAATGTTTCTTCTTTGCCTAATGAATTACTAGAGCATTTGGTAAAGGACCCTAAAGTTAATAATGCAAACAGGATACATATAGACTAAATTATGGAGGAAATCACTTTTTTTTTTTGTCTTGCTAAATTTCTTCTTTTATGAAAAAGAATAGTGTAGCATTTTATTTGGCATTAGGAATTGATGTTCTTTAATCTTTATATAGTAAATATTGACTTGTGTTTGGCATTAGTAAATGTTTTAGTATGGCAATCTTAACAAATTAAAAGTGCATTTGAGCAAGCGGTTGCGTTTCAGGGGTTGGGGCAGGAGGAGATTGTTGTTGGACCTTCAAATTTTGATTAAGCTAAAATATGGGCGGTTTTTTTTGGTTCAAGTAATGGTTCTGTAATTAAAGTAAGAAATTAAGAATTTAATTTGGATGGTTTTAGGATCAAATGGACTGTTTCCTAGTTTAACCTACTAATCTGGATTGAAACCATGGTTAGACCTGTTTCTTGGCTTAGAAAAATAAAGACATTATCAGCTGATGCTAGGATATGATTCTAGCACCTTGTGTATGAGTGAAACTCTTTGTCAATGGAGCTTGTGATTTTGGGCAGAAGTGTAACTCTGGATTTTGCTGGTTGTATTAATATTACTATGTGTAGAAAGTTTTATTACATGTTTATATTAATTAGTATGGGAGTGTATTAAAGATTACAGATTATACTATATCTTCATAAAACAAGTGTGTTTGGTTTTAGTATTTTTTTAAAAGAAATTATCACTTATTTTTGTCAGTTTTTTGAAACAGCTATGGAAAAATAAACAATTAGATATTCAAAAATAATAATTTCGAAGCATGCACTAAGGTACTTTATTTCACAAAATACTGTTTTCATTCTGAATTTTTTTTTCTCTATCTCTTCATGGTATAAGTGTTTGAATGAAATCAGCCAGGATCAGTGTGTTTTATCATTTTGCAATATTGCTTGTACTACCTGTTAGATTCCAATGGCTGTATTGCATAAACATTTTCTTTTCTTTGTAAACCCGTTTTGTTTGCAATAGTACTAGTGATCTTATATTCTTATATACACTAATAAAGGAACTCATAGTTTTTCTCCTTTATTAAACATATTGAAGTTCATGATAGGCTTTGTTCTATGTTTCTGCATTTTTAAGTTCTTTGATTTTGAACTACAGCTACCAGGGAACCATATTGTATTTATGGCCCTATGTTTATTTAGTTGGTTAGCAGTCTTCTAAAGCTGTGGGTTAATGCTTTCAAGTTTCAATGGAGAATTGTGTGTGTTTTCTTTTTCTTCTTAAGGAGTAAATTCACGTTTTCATCTTTGAAAATCTTTCTTGTATCAAATTGGTCCTTGAAATATTATAGTATCAATTTGACCGTCAAATGAATTTGACATCTAAATAGTCCAAATTTTACAGTTCAATTGACCAGATTGATGTCACCAATTCTTCATGGACCACATTGATGTTTTTATAATCTTTTGATGAGCAAATTGAAGGATTTACTAAAGAAAACATTTATGACATAGGTGCATGATGTTCTGGCATGTTGAAATGTCAGCCAAATTATTTTGGATTTTGTGTTTAACTTTTAATAGCTCTCAATCAATTTTGCCATAAATTCGTTTACAGGGCCCTATCTTTCATTTTTTTCCCACTGTGAAATTGGTTTTCATGCGCTTTTATTCATTTTGCAGATTCCACTTAAGTGCATCAATCTTTTATTACTGGCCTGCTGATTCTTCTGAAGTTTAAGGAGCTGTTGCAATTGGCGTCTTTATAATGAAATGTTACTTACTCCAAAGATCAGAATATTTTAATTACTAAATGAAGTTCCATTTTCACTACCTACTTTCTTTCATCCTTGCTTCTATTTCAATATATTGTAGCATTTGACTTTACTTCAAAATTTCCTTTAGAACTGTTTTAGTACCATGAGTTATAAATTATATTTGTACTATAAGGAGTCGGAGAAACAGAACAAAATATGTTTTGAAATTTATGTTTGTGTGAACCATTGTGCTTCAACTTGGTATTCAAGATTTGGTTTAAAGAGTTTTATATGGTTCTTAAATGCTGTTTTGCTTCTTTATTTTTAATCTTATTTTTATTTATTTTATTTCTTACATGCATGCCTTTTATTTCTTTTTTAGCTCATGATTATTGATATGAAATTTGCATAATATGCAATATTCCTTTGGTGATTATACCTTGAACAAATTGCTTTGTAACCAACAGATAAGTGACTTCCTGACTTATCTTAAAATATATACTTACCATTTTTGTTCAGTTATCTTGCAGGTTTGACAGCCATAGTTATATAAGCATGTACCAATATTGAAATCAGTCTAAATTAAAGAGGAAAAGTTAAATGCTTTTGATGTTTGTTTGATTTTGATCTGCTTGTTAACGTCCCACATTCAGAGAAACCTTTTCAGGAGATGGTAAAGTTTCTTAAGTATGACCTTTTGTAGCTTTTTCCCACCCCTTCTTCCAATGGAAAAGTAAATGAGAGGTTACCCTTTTCATGCTCTCCTCTTCCTTTTTTACATATATTTCCCCATTCACTTTTCCCTTAGTCATGCTAATTTTAAATCACTTTTAGGAATGTCAAAGTTAGAAGGGTGTTTCTCTGCCATTATGGGACTATGTTTTGTTAAAAAACCAGATTTGAAACCACTGTTGGCATGGTGGATTTAGTTTCTTTTTGTTTTTCTGTTCTTGCACTCTTTTTCCCCGGAGGACCACTAACTAACCTGATTTAAAACAAATTCTGTTTCTCTAAATGGATGTACGTGTCCTTTGGTTGCCACTTTCCAATTTTGTCATATATTTCTCATTGTTGAAGTTGTTTATGGTCAAATATTTCTGAAGACAATATGGATCAAAACCAAATTTTGGTACAGTGCTTTGACCATGGTGGATTAAGTTGAGTGTTTGCTTTTTTTGTTCCCTTACGTTTTTCTCCTTCAAAGGAAATGTTAGTTAGCTGATTTGAAACAAAATCTATAATTGTATATGGATGCATAAGGCCTTTTCCTGTCACTTTCAAATTTGATGAAGCAGTTTGGTGGCAAATATTTCCAGATGCAATACGGGCTTCTTGACTTTCTTTTGAATGGGTTGCATTCTTCCCAAGCTTGCATGTTTCTGCTTGTTGTTGGTCATGTATGTTTAAATGTGTTCTATGGTTCTCCATACAAATCCTGCTTTTGAAGTACAAGAGGAAGTTGGCCCAGTCACTGTGATACTTGATTGGTTTCTGATTGTCCTCAAATATAGGGGTGGCCAACATGGATTGAAAGGTAACCTGCAGTTTATAATGTCTATTTCATCATATTTATTTATAGTAGTTGAGAAGTGAGTGGAATGCATTGGTCGGCAGCTTATTTACTTGAGAATTTTGTAGTTTAAATATGGTTTGCCTGTGACATTTAGAATAAAATTTAGTTTTAGGAATTTTGGACTTAAAAATAGTCCTTATGCTTTGTCCAAGAGGAATGCATAGAAAATATAGTGCTGTCACTTTGAAACTTCTATCTAGAATACTGATAGGTCGAAGTAAAAAGTTATGTTAGCTGGATTAGTGAGTATCTTTTCTTTTGGCATCTTGTTGACCCTTCAGTCTTTTGCTTTTTTATTTCTTTCATTTTGTAATACCACCTTATTTTGTCAAAATTTTATTTAGGGTTAATTGTACTTTTCTTCTACCTAGATTAACTTAGCCTATGTTTAATTTTGGTCCTTCAACTTTTTTTTGAATAATTTTGATTTTTTTACTTTTAAAATGAAGCAAAATTAGTCCCTTACTGATTTTTTTTTTTAAAATTATATTTGTTTTATCCAAATTTGGGGAGGAGTTTATAATAGTATTGAAACATGATATGATTTTAAACATTTATAAATAAGAAATTGTTATTCAAGGATTTTATAAGATTTGAGATTAGGTTTTGAAAAGAGAAAATTTTATAAATTATATTTTTATTTTGGTTTGGTCTTTTAATTTTTTAATCATCTTGTTTTTTTTTCTAATCTGATCTTATTTGTCGACTGAGAGTATTTAACTGCTAGAAAATGTGCTTTTTATAATTGATTGTTTCAGGTTTTTACCGCCATAAAACGAATCAAATAAAAGCCAAGCAGAGATAAAAAAATTTGAAATGAAATACAAGAAAGATAGAAAATTAAATCTATATAATTAGAGAACTAAATTACTTATATTGTCGATTATTGTTGTAAGGAATGAAGAAACAGTTGGATATATGATCATCCAATGGGTGTGAAACTCTACACGTGTTAGTTTTGATTCAATTTCATTATCAATTCATGTGATAAAAACCAGTAGAGGCTAAGTGGGGTATGAGGTTGAAATTGAACTTAGAATTTTTATTTATTTATTTTTTCTTCCCAAACAGAACAGGGCGATGGAGGAATGTGAATGTCCAGGAAAAATGAGAGTATATATTATATATGCTGGATGTCATGTATATCCCTCGATATTTGAGAAGAAAGTGTCATGACTCAACACACGACCAATCTACAGGAGAGCAAAGTATTTTTATCGGAAAAGGACAACTGTGATATCTCTTGTTACAGAATTGTCAGTTTCATGCTTCCCATGTCCTGAAGATACTTTGTTGACGAGACAGCAAGTCCATAAAATACTTGTACCATAGAGTAATTGTTTGGTATAAAAAAATGAATGTTTTTTACATTTTTGGGTCTTATTAAACTGTTGAACACAATCCCTTTAGCTCTTAACAGTGTTTCCCTGGAAGTAAATAGAGTATAGGAGAGGGGGGTTAAAATATTTTTTCACTCAATTTTATCTCCCTTCTAAAATTGAGGAGGTTTGGACGTGAAATTTTTTAAAATTAATTAAATAGAATTATTTTTAATAACTTTATCGTTAAACAAATTATTACTCGAAAAGATAAGACAAAAAAATTATGTATGAGAAGATGTTAAAGTAACATCTATTATGATGAAAAAATCAGTTAAAGTAACTTGAATATGCCATAAAAGAAAGCTGTTAGAAATATAGGTGAGGAGGGTTGAATGTATGATTTTTATCCATGTGAGGAGTGGTAGATGAAAGGTAGTGATTTCAGAAGAAGTTATTAAAGTAGATTTTATGATAAATAATGTTTTAAAAATTTTTCTTTTAATTATGTCTCTTGATATACAATGAGAAAACAATGAATTTGGAACTCGGGATTTATGTAAAATTATTTTAATTTTAATTTTAATTTTTTTAACGTTTGATTAATTTTAATGGTTTATTTTTAATTATGCTTAATTGTATGTATGATTAATGCAGTTAATTTTACCTAATGGGATACAGGGTATTATTATTGTTGTATTTTTAATAATTTTATTTTATCATTGTAAATATATAATAATAAATTTGTTTTTTTTCTTTTCTTCATAACTAGAGGTGCCTTTTTTCTTTATTAAAATTCCTTATCTCATTTTTATTAAAATTTCTCTTCTCCTTTCCTCCTCTGAATTAAATACTACATGAATAAGAGACGGATTCGAGAAGTTCCTATAGCCAATTAAAAAGGTTAGTTTTTAAATCTGTATGTAACATTGTATATAGTGACAATAAAACATACTCCCCACCCTAAATATCTTGTAAAGAAAATCTATTGGTGAATGATGTTTTCCTTTTAATACTATGCAAGAAGCTAAGGTTTGTTTAGAGGATCATGACTTTGAAATTCATGGTGCTTCAGATATTGGAATACTAAAATAGTCCTCCTTGATCTTTGTACAGGTTCCTGTGTTAATCGTCTTAATCTATTATATTTTTCTGTTCATGTTTATAATTTGAAAACATTTAATAAGATTTTCTTTAATTTTCGGGTATCATGTCGACAAAGTTTCTCTTTTATTATGGTGTGTTATGGTTCCATGAATAAATACAGTATGCATAATATCGGTGCGTCCAATAGTAATCTAAATAATTAATGAGGGCAATGGAACTGAAAACGCACCTTCACGTGCTGCGAAAGTAAAATTTAATGTATCTGTTCAAAATGTGAGTTGAATTGATGAAACGCAATTAGTTCAAGTGATTAACGAGGGTAATGGAATTAAAAAATCGCATTAAGCTGCGCTTGGAAAATTATGTGCTGCAGTACAAAAACTGAGATGTTAAAAAGGGTGAATATTTATTCTAATAACGAGCTTTATAAAATGTGAAATGTATGGAAATTGTTTAATAAATCAACAGAAAAAAAATGTAAATGTTAATGTATGCTGGACAAAGAAGTTTTCTAATAATTTTCGATAGAGTCTTTTAAAGTATACATTGAAAGAATTATAAGGTAAATTATAATAATGTTAATGTATGTTGGACAAACAAGTTTTCTAACAATTTTTTATAGATTCTGAGTATACTTTGAATGAACTGTAAGGCAAGGGAATATATCAAGTAAGTATACTTTTTTAAATGAAAATATGAGAATAAATTTTTATAATAATCTTGTTATGAATAGTTAATATTCACACCATCTTCTTAAGTGATTATATAATTTAAAAATTTTAATTTTGATCATTTATATAATTATACTAGATATATCATTCTTATTCTCATATAAAATTATATTTTTATTATATACATCCTATAAGTGAGTAATATCTAAGTGAGTAAAGTAAAAATTAAAGGTGTATTTATTTTTTATTTATATTAAAAATTTTCAAAATTAAAGGTGCATTTATTTTTTATTTGAATTGAAATATTTAGTCATGTTGATTCATTAAAGTGAATGTAATTTTATTTACCACTTTATATAATTTTTTATTTACAGGATTTAAATTTAATTTTTAACAAGCATGTAAGGTAAAGTAAAATTTTCCTTACCAAAAAAGTATACTAAATTTTTAAATATACCATTACATTTAGAATGTTCATTGTCAGTTAATTGAGGTTAGCTGCGGGAAATATACAGTGAAAGATGGAGAGACAGGAATTAGACAAAAATGAAAACCATAAATAACAATTTTAGAACTCACATGATTAATTTTAAATATTAACTCTTTCAACCTCCATTTTAACGTTAAAATATTTGCTGGAATTGATAATTTTTTTAGGAATTATAATTTTTTTACGAAAGAATTCTTAAAATGTATGATAAAACTAATGGAGTTGAAAGCTGAAAAGATAAATAAAAATTAAAAAAATAACTGAAAACTAAAAATATATTAAATAAAATATAAAATATTTGATAAAATTAACTATTAAATTAGCAGATAAGGATAAAATGATAAATAAAAATATGATCATTCAACTTGAATTTAAATATAATAATTTTTTATTAATTATTAATTTTAATATTTGTATTATTTAAATTAAAATATTATTATAATAAAAATAATTTTAATATTTTAATCTAATTTTATTTATATATATTTTATTAAAATATTAAATAAATGAATTTAAAATTATTTTGATGATTATATATTATAAAAAGAATAATAATTTTATTTATTTATTTATTTTAAATTTAAAATATTACTTTTATTTTTAATAACGTTTAAAGGTAAGTTTATCCATCTTTAATATAAGATCATTTGTAAAATTTTAGAAGTATTTATTATTATTTTTTTATCTTTTATAATTTTAATAATTTTTTTTAATTATTTCAATGCTTTAAGCTTTTCTTTCATTAGAATATTTCTGCTTCTTGTGACACTTCTTTATTCCCCGAAGATTGATGCGGAGAGCACTTTCTCAAAGTTAAAAATTCTTGTCACCACTTTTTGTGACTACTTTGTAGCCACGCTCTTGACAAACTTACGCCTGAATTATGGTCCTTCCACTTAGTACAGCAGAATATGCCTTTATGACTGGCATTATAGTGTACCCATTATCTCAGTGTACCTATTATCTCAAAATTACATTTATTGTATTTAATATTAATTTACTTTCATAAAATAAAGTAAGTCTACTTGATGAAAAAGATATTTGATATTTTTTCATTTTATTTTATTTTAATATATCATATGTTATTTAAAATATAAATAATAATAATTATTAAATTATATGTCTACAATATCTTTATATATCCTAGCATGATATAAATTAATAGGTAGATTAATAAAATTTATTTTTAATAATTTTTTTTAAATTATATATTAATTTTTTTATTAATATAATATATTTTATTATTAATATAAGTTTGTAATATTTGTATTAATAATTTAATTTTTGTTAAAAAGTTATTTAATAAAAATTAATCCAGTATAAACTCGTTAATAAATAACTATTTGTTTGCAATGTAATAGAAATAACATGGTTGGATAAAAATGCTTGGAATTCAGTAATAGGTGGTAGATATATTAAATTAAATAGATTAAAGTAGTTAAGATTAATTTAATAATAAAAAAATAAAAATTAATATAAATTATATAAGATCTTATTTAAATTTTATTATAAAAAACAATTAAATATATCAATCGTCTATTTAAGAGTCCACAATATATAATATCAATCTTCTTTCTAGTAAAAGTTTATGCAAAATAATTTTGGATCTATCTCACAGTTAAAATATTTTTTATTTTATTAATTTTAATATTAAAATAATAATTTTACTTTATTAATTTTGTCATAAAAAATATTCGTTAAAATAATCATTTAATTTATAAACTATAGATATAGGATTTAGGTATGTAGATATTTAAGTATACAGATGGAAATTAATGCTATAGATATTTAATTTTGGTATGTTTTTTAGCTTTAGGAGTGCAGCTAGGGGCACATCAATTAAAAATCTGCATCATCAAGATTGCGTAATATTGCGTAACCATCATTGGTGTACCAAATAACATTAGTTAATTTCATCTCTTTCCTTTGTTTAAGATATCCCAACTTTGCTTTATCAACACGGCTATCACTAATACAAAATCCTTTCTAGTGCATTTTTTCCTTTTCTAATTTTTGGGAAAAAATATATTTAAGTTTTGTTCCAGATTTATTTTTTAATACATATTAATAAATAAATTTCAATGTCATGTTATAATGAATGACATAAAAAAATAAAATTAATAAATGGTGAACTTTAAATGTAATTTCAATGTTCCGTAGCCTTGTTTATTTTATTTTATTTATAACATTCTTTGTGAATTGTTTTACATTATTTTTTATTAATTATACTTGACAAATTTTAAATATGCATTGCGAAAACTAAAATCACCAATTTTTTAAAAAGCCAAAAAGGCAAAAGACCTCTCAACATTTATTTTAGCAATTTTTTTAACATGCATGGACTCCCAGTTTTGGTACAACCTAACTCCTAAGTTATCAGGTTAAGTTGAGGTGTAAAAAATCCCTCATCCTAAGGCATTGGAGTAGATGGGAGTTCATAATTACAGGCTTATAATTAATAATTGTACTTTTAATCTTTATATAATCTATGTGCAATTAATTCTCATAATTTTAAATATTTATATTTAGTTTTTACAATTTTTTAATTTTTAAAATTAAGTCTATCGTTCAAATTAAGTGAAAAATAATTAAAATAAGGAAATCAAAATTACATACAAGCTGAAGCTAATTAAAAGTATAATCAACTAAAAATTATTGAAAAACGACAGTTCTATTCACTTTCAGTTGATTCGGTTGAGAATCTTCTTTAAAGGTCATTCGTACAACTTTTTCAAAGATATTTAGTTGATTTTCTGAAAAATTGCAACAAAGTTTTGTTGGTAAATTCTTTTGGTGTAAAAGTTAATATTTAGAAGAACTTTCAATGAAAATATTTACTTTATTTTATATATTTTTTAGTTAAAATTTTTATTTTTATAAATATCTAAAGTTTAATTAAAAAGGTTGAATATATATATATATATAATTTCTTTAATTGAATTTTAGATGTTTATAAAAATAGAAATTTTAGTTAAGAAGTAATTTTATTTAAAATTATTTTGTTTAATAATTTTTATAAATAATTAAATTTTATTAATCTAATCGTTAAATTAATAAATTATATTATATATATTATTTTAAATTTTTTTATAAAATTTATAAAATTTAATATTTTATTAAATAAATTTAAGTTAATAGATATTATAAAAGGTACGTTATTTATTAATTTAAATTTATTTTTTGAAGTATCAAACTTTTTTTAAATTTTATAAATAAAATTTAAGATGATTTATATAATATAATTTATTAATTTAATGGTTAAATTGATGAAATTTAATTGTTTATAAAAATTATTAAACAGAATAATTTTAAACAAAATTATTTCTAAAATAACTTAATCTTTTCTTTCTTTATATATATATATATATTTATTTATTAATATATAAATATTTGAATATTTATATAAAAAACTAGAACCATCAAAACTTTATAAATATTAAATAATTAATTTGATTACAAAATACATATTTTTAATATTTTTTATTTTTCATGATATATAATAATAAAAGAAAAATACAAAGGATGCATTTCTAAACCATGTAGATATGATTTCTTCTACTTTACTGTTGAAAGTTATTTTTAGGTAGAACAGGTCATATTTAATTTAAATATAGTCTTCAAACAATAAAAAAAAATTAATATTAAAAAATATAAAAAATAAATAAAAAAACATAATATAATTTCACTTAATTTTTATTTTATTTTATTTTTTTATTAAAAAATAAAATAATAAATACATACTTCAAAAGTTTCAAAGCATGAGAATTCAACCATGTAATTAATATTAAAAGAAATCCTTTTAAAGCATGAGAATTCAACCATGTAAATAATATTAAAAGAAATCCTCTCGGACAGAAGGATGCATGATGTTCAAATAATCATTCACATGATTCAGGAGGGGCATATTCAAATATGATAACCCAATCTTCTTTTTACAAATTTTTTTTTTTTAAGAAAGAGCTTATATTCAAAGCAATCACATATTCATAGCAAGCACTATTATAAAGTGCTAACACAGCAGAAATCTACTCTATAATAATATGATTTCTCCAGAAAGTTTTGGTTAACACATACTCTTTTCTGACACAAGAGTGACTTAATTTGTTAAAAGGGAATGAAGAAATAGAAATAGAAATTAACATATAAAGTACACACACTTATCTACCTCTGATATATATATATATATATATATATATATATATATATATATATATATATATTAGAATGTGTAAAAATATTTAGTTATAATAAGAATGATAAATTTGTATGTGTGATTAAAATTAAAAGTTAATTAGATTATTAAAAATTTATACAATCAAAATATTTTGACATTGATTATTTAAATAAAATTTAATAATCTATATTAATTTTTTATTTATTATAATCCAATATTTTTATATAATATACGTGTATATATATATATAAATATAAATATATTTAATTTTTATTTAAATATAAACTATTAATTTATTTAAATTTAATAAAAATATTTTTATTTATAATACAATTATATTATATTGATAATAACATAAAAGGATTTAAAATTTAATACCTTTTACAATTATTTTTTTATCATAAAAATAATATCGAAAGTTTTTCATATTAAATCTTTACAAGATAATTAATAAATATTAAATTCAAACATATACTATATTAATTTAGATATTTTTTTTAAATTTAAAAGTCTTATATTTAAATTAATAAAAATTTAATATATTATTTTATATTTATTATAATCACATAATTTTGATAAGCAGAATATTTATTGTTAAATTTTTTTTATATTTATAATTTAATTCTTCTAATATAAATTAATATTATTTTTATTTATTTTATTTTTAATTTAAATCTTTTTTATATAAAAAATTAATATTAAATTAAATTAATTATACAGATAATTTATATAAACCTTCTTTGTCTTTTTCTCCAAAGTCCTTTAGCATTCGTTCCAATGAGAAGAGAATTGTAGACATTGAGGGATGAATTTGATTGCAGTTTAAGAATGATAGATTGGGTGAGTTGTTCATACACGCCCCATCTCTCTCAAATCTTTCCCATGCAGCATTTCAACCTCTGTTTTCTAATTTTCAGACTTTCACCCATTAAATATTATCAATTAAATTAATAAAAAATTAAATATAAAATTTAAAAAAAAAACATAAATTTAATTTTATTAAAAATTATTAAATAAAAGAAAAATTATAAATATAATAAATTTTATTCATATACAATAAATATGAAACTTATCGTAATAATGTTGTTCATAATAAATGTATAGAAATAAATATAGTGTTTTTATAGATAAAAAATATTTATATAAATTTTAATTATTTTTTACATTAATTTTAAAATTGATATAAAATATAATAATTTTTTTACCTTGGTTAAAAACTGATATAAAAAGTTAAGTTTTTATATTGGTTTTACCATCAAATTGATGTATTAAGTAAAAAATATTATAATGGTTTTAATTTTTTTTATTTTTAAAAAAATATATATCAAAATAGAAACATATAAGTCAAATATTTTTCAAATATTAGAGATATAAATAGGTCAAGTCAAGTTAAATTTTGAGTATTCAAATTTAATTTGTTTAAAAATTTTAAGGTTTGAATTTAAACTTGTTACCTTCCATAATATTTTTTTTATAGTAAAGGTCTAGTTTATTTTAAATTCTACTATGTTTACAAATGTGTTTAAAAATTTATAATACAAAAATACCAATAAATATGCTTAAAGTCTATATAAATAATTGATTAAAAATGCTTATAAATTTAAAATTTATAAGATAAACACACACGCATGTGTGCACATATGCACGCGTACATATATGTATATATATAATGATTTTAAAAAGTTTACAAACTTAAATTTTTTTATAAAAATGTATTTTAATATCATTTTTTAAAGTTTTATATATGACAAATTAACTGGTACTAATATTACTTGTAAAAAAGATCAATCAAAATTATTTAATAAATAATGAATCTAATATATCATTTTAAATCAAGGTAATATTATAACTTATGTTTTATATACAATAAAATATAATATATGAAATAAAAATATACAAATAAATATTGTATTATTAGATTTTTCATAATATCATAACAAATTTAATAAAGATTTAGGCTTTCAAATATCAAAAAATTAACAAAAAATATTTAATCTTAAAGCATACAAATCACTAAAGACAATATGTAATAAGTTAGTAGCTTAAAACATCTAACACAAAACTAAAAGTAGTCTTTAAATTCAACAGTAAAATAAAATTACAAAACTTAGAACAATATCCAACCTCATTAATGCAAAACAAGAAAAAAACAACTACCAAACTTGTAATCTCTTGAATAAAGGTATCACATCTTCAAGTTGATTTCTTGAAGCTATTCATTCACCTTCAAAACATGTAAGAAATGATAATTAAAATAAAAGATAATTTTAAAACAACTAATTTGGGATATTACACTAGGTTATATGTAAAATATATGACACTACAAAAATTCATTTTAAGAACGAGGGGTTGAGTGGAAGAGATTAACCAACTATATCTTACTTAAAATTAGGAATGTGTGGAGTGGAGATATGTATTTGTGGAGGTAGACGAAGACGATATAAGATGGTTTTACTTTGCGGATAAGGAGAAAGTCGTTTATGATTTCTTTGATTTGAAATTAAAAATTAAAAAATTTTAATTTTTAACAAATTATGTAAATATATTCATATTATATAAATATAATATATTAAAATAATATAATAAATATAAATATAATATATAAAAATAAATAAATTTTTGAATAAACTAAATAAATTTTTTTATAAGTCTAAACTTGTCTTATTTATTTAAAAAGGTTTTTTTTAACAAATTTAAATCTATCTATTTATTAAAATAAGTCAAATTAAGTTAAGGTTTAAACAAATCAGTTGGTATACTTCTATCATATGGTTTGAGTCATTTCCATTCCTATCAAATATCATTATTTTATTTCATAGACTTATTAATTATTACTAATTTATAATTTTTAAGATTACTTAAAACAAACTTGAGGAGAAACCTCCTTACTTAGAGGTTAAAATTTAGATTGAGCACAAAAATGTTCTCTAACGTTAGTTCATGCCTATCTAAGAATTTAAAAATATTAATTTGTAAGTTCAATGTGCAGAATATAATTAGACATTTTATAATTTTCATAAAAAATAAGAAAAAATATAATTTAGAGCTTAGTATAGAGGAGGGAAAAAATTCTTATCTGCCTAGAAGTATTACTTTTTAGGAGAGTATTGACAAATATACTTGTCATCAACACCAAGAATTTAAGGTTCGAACACCAGTGAACTTGGGCCATATTGACAAATATACTTGTCAATAACTTACAAAACATAGGACTCTCAAAAAAATGTATGAAGCAAAAGCTCTGCCTCTACCGAAGAATGGAGACTTTAAAGTATCAGGTTGAAGAATTTGGTATAGTCTCATCAAAATGGAATCTAATAAATAATAAGAATAATTAATTAATTGGTGAAAATAAAATATAAACATATGAAAAAAAAAATTATTGTAAGAAATTTAAAGCTATCAATTAGAAAGTATGGGTGAGTAGGTTTAAAATAAGGGAAAGGTATTTATTAAATAATAAAAAAAAAAGAACTTGAACCTCTCAAATGACAGAAACCATGATTCTCTCTCCATTGAATGTCCATGATGACTCTCTCTCCATCAAATCCCTAATCATTATGATTCCCTCTCTACTAAATCTTCCAACCACAACAATTTTTTTTTTTTTTCGTTCTTTATATCTTCACCACTGAATCGCTTACACCATCACCTACAACATAAGTTGTAAAAATAGAAAAGAACTTATGTGGAGTTTGTACAAGAGGATTTTGATTTTGTAAAACGAAGAAGATAGGGGAACAATAACTTTGACAGTATGAGGTAGGCGTGTGTGAGGAGGATAGAATGGTAGCTACAAAATAAGAGAAGAGTTCGATTACTAAGGAGTAAAGATTTGGATGAAATTAGGAATTAAGGTGAGAAAATATAAAAAAAACGACAAACAAACAAAATTTTAAATAAAAATAATACTTTTTAAAACGGTTGTATTGATAATTGATATAGTTTTTTTTATATTAGTTATTAACTTAATCAATATATAACATTTTTTTAGATCGATTATTTTTTATTGATATAATATATTTAATGTTTAATTATAAAAAAGTTATCTTTTTTTAATAATAAGTTATACAATAATTTATGTAAAAATTAGCTATAAAATATAATTTTACTAATATTTTATTAATTAATATATAATATCTTTAAATTTATAAAAATATAAAAAATTACTTATTATTTATTTTTAAAGCAATGACATAACAAATTATTATGAAGTTTTAAAAACAATACTAATTAATTTATCAATATGCTTTAAAGATAAGGTAACATGCATGGCATGCTATTTGGTTTGACAGGTCAAAAAATAAATTGGAGAGTAAAAGATCCAGGATAGTTGCATGGCGGCATGCAGACTTATTTGTTCATTATATATATATATATATATATATATATATATATATATATATATATATATATATATATATATATAGGATTCATTTATACTAGGTGTCAAATTTTAGACTTACATCAACTTAATAATCTTATATATAAAATATAAAATTTATAATAAAAATTGAAAGATATTTTATCTCATAACTTTATTTTAACGATTCATATATTATTTAAATATATATAAATATTACTATTTGAATAATATATCTACATATTTTTAAATTTTTTAAAATTTAATATATAAAATTATAAAAATATTATAACATAATTAAATGGTTAAATTAGTAAATTTTACATTATATATAAAATTATTAAATTAATATAAATTTAAAATTTAATATCTAATATCAATAAATCTAATTTATATACATGACATGCAGACTTATTTGTTCATTATATATATATATATATATATATATTTAGGATCTATTGATACTGAGTATCAAATTTTAGATTTATATCAACTTAATAATTTTATATATAAAATAAAAAAATTATCAATTTAACTGTTGATTTAAAAGTTATTATATATATAAAATTTTATAAAAATAAAAGTTAATAAATATTTTATTTCATAACTTTATTTTAACGATTTATATTTTATTTAAATATATATAAATATTAATATTTGAATAACATATCTACATATTTTTAAATTTTTTAAAATTTAATATATAAAATTATAAAAATATTATAACATAATTAAATAGATAAATTAATAAATTCTATATTTTATATAAAATTATTAAATTAATATAAATTTAAAATTTAACATCTAATATCAATAAATCTTATATATATATATATATATATATAAACTTGGACGTGCATTTCTTTAAAAAAAATAAAAAATGTGTGAGATTTGAATGAGTTTATCCCTTTGCTGAGCCTTGAAGTTCACATGTCAGTGGCTGGGAGTTTCCATCAGCACTATCACACAAACTCATGCTGCAGAATGAAGTGAATGGCGGCAATGCAATATGATAATTTAGGGGTAGTTTTTTTTTTTTTTTTTTCTAGCTTTGATTATAAGACTGCACGTAAATTATATTCTAATATTTTATCATTTGATTAAATTTAGTGGATATTTGAGAGTTAGTTTGGATAAATACACTTTAATTATGTGTTCATTTTATTAGCATTTATAGATTTGAGTTTAAATAAATTTAATTTTTGAAAAATTAAATTAAATTAATATGGTCATTTATGTTTTAAATTTTTTAAAATTTTGTGATAATATTTATTATAAAATTTTAATTTAAAACAAAATTATAATTCATTATGCTATTTTAAACATAAATTTATAAAATTTATTAAAATTAGTTCAATAATAAAAAATTAAAAATTAGAATAATTTTACATAAATATTTTTTTTTCAAATTTTATTACTTTTTATATTGTAAAAAAAGTAATATAAATTTATAGGTTAAATCAATTTCTCTTGAAAGTAACTAAATATCAACATTGTTTGTATAATCATATAATCACAAATAAACACAATCTAAGATATTCTAATGTCTATATTATTTTTTATTTTAGGCAATGTTAATTATGTTAATTTTTTTTCAATGTAAAAAGTTATAAAATTTGAATTCAGGATATTTATGTAAAATTTTCAACTACTCACCATTAAATAAACTTAATAATTTAATTATGTCAAAATTTAAAATATTATTTCTTAAATTTGGATTACACAACAACTTTTATAGTATGGATGTTTTTAATATCAATGGTTGTAAAATAGTTTCTAAAACTTAGAATAGACAGCAAATTGTTTTAATTGATAGCAATTTCCAACAGTTGCAACACTACTCCTACAATCTAGTATATATAATAATCGTTCATTTAACTATTTAGCTATTGGTAATTTCTTTTGTCAACTATTGCAAACCATTCTTAAAACATAAAAAGAAATGGTTTGTTTAACTATTAACAATTTCATGGTCAACAGTTGTAAAATCATTCCTTAAAATATAGAATAGATAACCATTCATTTAATTATTTACAATTTTCCTTGTTAATGGTTGTAAAATCATTCCTAAAATATAAAATAAACAATAATTATCTAACTATTGACAATTGTTTCTTTGTCAACGATTACAAAATTATTCCTAAATTTTAGAATAACTAACAATTTGTTTAACTGCTGGTAATTCTTTTATCAATAGTTTGTAAAATTATTTCTAAAACATGGAAAAACTAGCAATTTGTTTAAGGATTGAAAATTTCCTTTTTCAAAGGGTGCAAAACCGTTCTTAAAAAATAGAATAGGAAATACTTTATTTAACAGTTAATCCAATTTCTTTGTCAACGGTCGTAAAATTATTCCTAAAACTTAAAATAAACAATAAGCTTTTTTAGTGTTAGCACTTTTTCTTATAAAAAATTATAAAATTGTTCTTAAAATATATAATAGAAAATAATTTTTAAAGTGTGAACATTGTTTTTATTTAACGGTAATGGTAAAATTGTTTAAATATACAATAATATAGGTAAGTATTTTATAAGCACATTATAGATAAATATTATTAAAGAAATAAAAATCTTAAACTATTAAGTGCTATTATTATTTTTATCATCAATAATGATAATAATAATAATTTACTGTATATAATTAGTAAATATAATTTAAAAATGTAAAATATAATAATAAAAAAAATATATCTAAAATATAAATATAATTAGTAAATATAATTTAAGAATGTAAAATATCATAATAAAAATTATATCTAAAATATAAATCTAGTTTAATGATTAATTAACAATATGTATTATTTTTCATGATATGGGTTTGATTTTTAGCTCAAACAAAATTTTAAATATTTTAATAATTAATTAATTATACAAACCAGTTAAAAATATTTAGGTTGTATCTCGACCAAATGATGTTAATTGTGATAGTTTTTTTAACTATTTTAAAAAAATCATAACTTTTTTCTAGCTATTAGAAAATCTTAAAGGATGTGGCCTTTATTACTGGCCTAGTCATGTAATTTGCATTTGATGACTAATCTCTCCTAAGCAACCTTTTATCTCCGCATGTAACTTTCCTATACAGCCTCTCCGGTTTCCAAATTTGATCAAATGTATACATGCCCTTCTAGTTTAAAATATTCTGATTCTTTTGATGTTGGGTCTTTTATCATACTTACCGGCTTATTTATGTTATTTTTTTTTTTAAAATAAGATACATGATTTTAAGGATTTATGTTTTTTTATATTATTTTTTAAGATTTAACAATTTTTTTAAAACAGAAATAAAAAAATAAAAAAAATAAAATAAAAATCCAATAGTTTAAATGAGTAATTTTTACATTTATAAAAATGAAAAAAGAAGTTTTTTTTTACATAAGAGTAAAATATCTTAAAATTTTAATTTTATTAATAAATATAATTAAATATATATACAAAACTTTTAATTAAATCGGCTTAAATTTTAAATTTTAAAATTCAAATGAAAATTAAATGAATGTTTAAAATCAATAATAACCAAATTCAATATTTACAGTTATGTTAAAAAAAATTAAATGTATGTAGTCATATTTAAATAAAAAATTAAAATTAAAATTAATAATAGAAAATTTTATATCATATTTAATTGTTTCGTTCTTAATGTTGTAATAATAATAATAAATTATGGTTTTAATTTTAATAATAAAAGAGTTGTTTAAAATTAATAATTAAAAGTAATTATCATGAATTAAAACAAGTAATTAGTATATTATAAAATATATTTAAAATTAAAATAATAATAATTAATTTTAAAATTTAAAGATTTTTAAAATATTTTTTACATATTTTAAAAGGATTTTAAGAAGATTTTTGATAAGATGAAATGTAAAATAAATTTTGCTCAATATACTTGATGAATGTAATGAATCAAATCTAATATTTTTTAGATTATGAATCAAACTTTAGACATATAAACTTAATCGATAGTATTTTGGTGAAGTAGAACTTCTATAAACCAAAAATACTTTGATGTAAACTAGAAACTCACCTGTCATATTATATCCTAAAATTCTTTCCGTTTTAGTTGATTTTGTATAAATCAGCCATACATGTACCAAATAATTCATGAGTTTTCTACAGATTGCGCCTCAATCTCACACATGCAATCTCACTTGACACTCATATAGTCATCAAACGTATTCTGCATTTTATATGCCACCTATAAGGAATGTGATAAACTTGACCTCTCATCCAAAGCAGCCAAGCTCTCTCACACCTCAGGAATGGAAACAAAAATTAATTATGCTAGAAAGACCAACAATAACTTGGTATTATCTATATAAACCTTCTTCTTAGAGTTTCAATTTACAAAAGTTGGATTTCCATTATTGTTGATTTTATTTTGATTGAAATCTCTTTCCCCTTGATGTATCATTCACCAAGATTTTGTTTCTTGAGAAATATGGTCAAATTAATTTTTTAACATCATATTACTTAGGATGCATAATCATTCTAAATTTGTTTAATGTATATGTACAAACTCTGATTTATATTTGTTAACTACTTTTACTATTACTTGTTAACAATCACAATAATCACAGTGTATTTATATAAAATATTTAATAAAAAACTTTTTGTAGTATTATTTTTAAATTTTCTTCCAATTAAATAATAATAACTTTATCTTTATAATATATTTTATTATCTTTTTGGTAAATCCAAATCATGATATCTCTTTTGAGATTAAAATAAATTCAATTACAATTTATTTTTATATGAATTAAATTTATTTATCATCACTATATTATTTTAATATGATGGAAAATTCATTAGTACTACAATTTATTGTTATCTCTTATATCTAATCAGTATCATAAGCTTAAAATTTTTTTTTTTACTATAAACTTGTAATATTCACTTTGATGATCTTATTAAATATATTAGCATACTCATATTATATAAAAGATATATATATATATATATATATATATATATATATATATTTTATGTGTCATCACCATAAGAAATAATAATTTAAATTTAAGTTATCTAATTTTTTAGAAGTTTTTATAATATTTTTGTGATAGTAAATTTCATACTTTCTTATAATTTTAAGATTCAAAATTATATCATTACCTCTTTCTTTCATTTTTTATGAATTTTAAATGTATAATTTTATTCATATCTTTTATAGTGCTTGATAAATGACAAAAGTTAAAAATTTATTACTTATTTTTTGTATAACTTGTTCTTTGACTTACATATCCTACATAAATAAATTTAAATTACATGCGATGAGTCATGAACATGATCCATCTAATTAAAAATTTACACATTGATAAACAAATTTAAAGTCAATTATAAGGGCCTATAAATAAAATAAAATTCCCTAATAACAAGAACAAGTGTTTAAAATTGCATTGTAGAATAGGATAAATTTAGACAAATACCAAAAGTAGTTAGAAATTTGTCAAACATTTGATCAGTATTCTTAAATCAAACTTAACAATATTGAAATTTATGCATTGGAATACCTTGAACTTGTAATTTTAATTTATAAAAAAAAATTAAAAATAAAAATAAAGTATGAAATTTTTGTGATTTTATGTTGAGAAGTTAGAATGTAATGAGTTCAAGTATTGATCTCATCAACAGTAGCCAATATTTACTCATCATAATTCTCTTTATTTCGAATGATTACTACTATTATAATTGTTGTGCTTGTGACTATAATATCCAACTTAATTGCAAAGGACATATTTTCATATAAATATTTTTATTTTAATTTAATAAAATATCATCATCACACTTTTAAAATAAAATAAAACATTAAAATTACTATTCTTACATCTATCTATATCAAGAATATTTTTGCATAATTTTCATATCATATAATTAATGAAACATACTTTTTATTTATAGTATTAAATAAAATATAATATGCACAAAAAATTAAATTTAAATATATGAAGGTAATTATACAAATTAATTATTATTATTACTTTTAAATCAACCTCCAACTTAGTAACATCAATATTAAGTTGATATCGATATAATCAATATTAAATTTATATGAAGGTTATTAATCAATAACATTTTAAATTTTTTTGTTTTATAAAAGAAATAGAACATACACATCTTTATAAGAATAATATGTTAAATTCTTAAGATTATTGAAAAATTTTGATATCTTCTAGGCTGAGGTGTGTGATTACACTATTTTCAAAAATTTATGCTCTTGTTTTAGCGTTATCCCCCAAGATTCAGCGTCTCTTCTATACAAAACAGGAATAGAACTAATAAGAACAATAGAAAAGAAATTCAACAAATGCAAGTAAGTAATTCTCAAGCACGTAGAAATAAAAAAAATAATCTACTTTATACAGGAGTTGAACTTTTTCAAAGTATAATTTAGTCGATAAATATAATTGAATACCGGTTTAAAATTTTTAAGTAAAATTGACTTAAAATTTAAATTTAAATTTTAAAATTTAAATAAAAATTAAATAGACGTTTGAAATTGATAATTAATCAAATTAAATGTTTATAATCATGTTTGAATGAAGAATTATAATTAAAATTTTAAATCATGTTTAATTATCATATTTTTAATCTATTAATAGTTATAAAAAATCACAATTTTAATTTAAGTAATAAAAGAATTGTTTAAAATTAGTAATTAAGAATAATTATAATGAATTAAAGTAGGTAATCAATACATCATAAAATATATTTAAAATTAAAATAATAATAATTAATTTTAAAATTTAAAAAACTTTGTAATATTTAATTTTTTACAATTTATTTACAATTGAGTCTTATTAAATGTAGGGATGAAATTTGAGCCAAAATAATAACACAATGCTATAGTTTAATTTACATCAAGTTTAATTCATGTTCTTTGTAGTAGAAGAATCCAATGAAAACTTGTGGGTGATTAAAGCCATACTTAATAGCTAAGAATGGCAACTGGATTAAGGATAAATTTCTCCAAAATCTCCCTTTATGGAGTTAATATCCATGAGGAAACTATGTCTGAAGTAGCTATTTTCCTGGACTGCAAAATCGGAAGACTTTCATTTTGATACCTTGACATTCCAATTGGTAACAACCTATCAAAGCTTTCATGTTAGCAGAAGATTATGGGAATATTTAAAAAAGTATTGTTAACCTAAAAAGCTTGTAATATCTCATTTGGTTGAAGAATCATGCTCATCAACTCCATCCTAAATAGTTTACCTCTTTATTATTTTTTCTCTTTTCAAGATTCCTCCAACAATAATTGCTCAGCTTAGCAAACAACACCAATTTCTATGGAATGGCTCAGAAGAAATATGAAGGATCATATGGATTAATTAGAAACAAGTATGCTTGCCAACAATAGGAGGACAGGGAGTGAAGGACTTGTAGGCCCTAAAAGAAGCTATAATTTTGAGATGGAGATGGAAAATTAGTAGAGATGGAGATATAGCACCCTAAAATTTGGCTTCTTACAGTTCAAACCTTATAGTTAGAGTTATTTATTAATTTTTTTAAAAATAAATAATTTTTTTAGAAATTAATAGAAAAATAAATAGAGAGAAAGTTTAAACAAACTTAATTAGTATATTTTTATGAAATTTTATATAATTTGTTATCCTATAAAATAAATTTTCAAAAATTATCTATTCGACGATTTTATGTACATTAAATACAAAAGAAAGATAGAATT
This sequence comes from Canavalia gladiata, assembly GCA_037954105.1. Lineage (NCBI taxonomy): Eukaryota > Viridiplantae > Streptophyta > Magnoliopsida > Fabales > Fabaceae > Canavalia > Canavalia gladiata. The sequence goes on from CM075665.1 coordinate 35,540,447, forward strand.
TTTATAAATAGAAGGAGAAGCAATTTGAGATATACTGTTTTGACAAAATTACTTATACTAATTTTTATAATTTTTTTAAAATTTTATTTTAAAAAGGAACATCTCAAAAAATGTTTGTTTAGAGCCAATTAGGACTCATAAAAGTTGATGGAGATTTCATAGTAAAAATTTTAGAAAAATTATGAAAATTTTTTTAAAGTTTAAAAATGATTTTAAATTAATTAAAATTTTTCTATATTTTTTCTCTCAACATTTTAATTCTTTAAAAATTAAGGGGCTTAATTGACTTGGAAATGCATTTAAATTTCATGTTTGATTTTAAAAAATATTTTTTTCTTTTATTTACAAAAATTTCATCTTGTTATCAGTTTTTTTCTATTTTCAAAATTTTGTATTAGAAAGAATAAAAACAAAAAATGAAAATATTTTTATGAAAAATTTATTCTGAATAATTTATTTACACTTTTAAAGTAATCCAAAACTATCTATTATTTCAAAAACACAAATTTGGTTGAGTTGAACTTGGATAACTTAAAATAATAATAAAATAGTAATATATATATATATATATATATATATAAATAAAAGACTGTTATATATTTTTTCTAATAAAAAATGTTATGTATAACACTAGCTTTGTTCTTAGTTAGTGAAGCAGTTATATGACAGGAATATACTATTTAATATTTATTTGTATTTCTACTAAAGTGTGAAATCTATAGGATTTGTGTGAATGAAATCATCCAAGATATAAGTTGTGACGATCAAGGATTTACGTATGTAGTGCTTGACTATGTTTGTGAGAGTGTGAACTATATATTTAACCGTGATATGAAAATATTTGATCATATTAAAGAGGGAAGGAAAAATTGATATTTTTAATAATTTAACAAGAAATTGTAGATTTCGAATTTTAGAGAAGAAAATCTTGATCAAATTAACTTTTTTTAGATTCATTGAAGATAATAATTCTTTGGAAACAACCATTTTAATTCCAATTGAACCTTGTTATCTCAAGCTTTGATTTAAGCTTCTTGATATTTTGAAATAAATTAATTTAACAAAAATATTTTCAACTATGAAGCAAATAATTTTAAAAATTCTTTTTAAGATAAAAGTGAACTAATTAGTAGAGAAAAAAATATTTATTTCAAGATAAAATTGAATGTTATGACCAAGTAAGCTTCTTGAGATTGAGGACAATTGAGAAAAGTGTAGGAATTTTTGGAGTGAAATCATCTTGGATGGTTCTTATAGTGATAGGGTGTACTATAAGGAGTAAAGAAATGTTTGAGTATAGACAAAAGTTTGTTGAAAATTTTTCGCGAACCATTGAAATAAATTGACTTGAAGATCAAGAAGAAAGTTAGAATGTAAATATATGATATGATGTATGGATGTAATGAGTTTATGTAAGCATGGATCATTCAAACTAATATAATAAAATAAGGAAGTCATGGTTATTTATGCTGAGAAATTGTAGGGGTTGTTTGTTTAAGAGTCTAGAGGGTTAAGGGTTGAGTATGATGACCTACAAGGAACTTGAGGTAGCTCTTCACTATCGAGGTCATCACATTTCACTGTCCTGACTTGCCTCGAGGATTGTTATGGTTAAGAATCAAGTTCCTATTGATTTTTCAAATGGGTGTTAATATTTTGTATAAGAAGAAGTCCAAAAGATTTGATGAATTACAACGAGAGACAATGGGAATTCAGGATCTTGATAACTTCCCAAGATATAAGACATGAGTCCACATTCATGACATTTTGAGTCTAAGTAGACCGAAGGTTTAAGAAAAATCAAAAATATTTTCTATGAACTTGAGCTCTCTGAGAATAAGAAGGTCCCTCATAATGCATTCATGCATGACATAAGCATTACATTGAACCTTATATATGTTACGTGCTAAATTAATTGTAGTTTTGGTGAAACTAGGATAAACACCTATGTTGTTATGAATATAGATATTCTAGCCTTGTATTATACTATTTATGCATATGAATATTTAAGAAATTATCACTCCCTCATTTGTTTTGTTGCTACTGTTACACTTTATGTAGCAGCTAGTCATATTGAGAAACATGACTCAACTGCCATTCCACCCTTGGGTTCATTTTCACTTCGATGATCGAAGGATATTTTGGAAGAAAGGAAAACTTTTTTTGAGATAGTATGTTTGTATGCATATATATATATATATATATTGCTATGGTAGTGACTCTTTATAAACATCTAGATTTTTAGGATTTCCCCATTCCTTTTTTAAAAAACTTGAGAATTTTATGTATATAAGTGGTATATAGAACACTCCTTTATGTATAGATATGTATTTGTAGGTGGAATTAGCATTTTAGTATACTTGTAAGATAAAAAAAAATGATATTCCCTATTAAAATGATGACTGTATACTTTTGTATTAGTGATAGATATAACCAATTATTGGATTATAGAAAGGGGTGTTAAGGGGGATGGCTTATGGTTTAAAGTGCTACAAATAGGATATAGGACTCACCCAAGGCAATTGCAACATGGCCAACTCCCCACAAAGAGCTTCTCTTCCTGTTGGAAATACCTTACATAGACAGGGACATTAGATGACTCACATTTTTTCAATGATGGGATGAAGTATCAAGTAAATGGTAATACAATAAATTTCTGGAAGATTAATTAGGGCAATTTTTTCAAATGTTTGGATTAACCTTTAAAGGTCATGTTCTCTATATTATTCTCAGTAGCTCATAATTAATAGGCCATGGTCACAGATTACCTTGCAGGTACTTACCCTCTAGATTAGATGTTCATATGACATCACAATCTCTTTAAATGGTAAGAAGAACATGTGTGACAGTTATAGTGTGTTCTTAGTGAAGGGTATAAACCTCAACCTTATGATAATGTATAAATATGAAAACTTGACTCCTCAAGAGAATACATTGTTAAGTCAAGTTATGGAGGTATCATCAGATTGAAATAGATTCCTATCTTATTAGAACCTAACCAAGAATACTTGATTAAGTAAGTTTGGAAAAGTCTTACACCTAAGAAACCAAAATATTTTGCATGGAAGTTACGACTAGATTGATTACCTACTAGAGAAAACCTAAAAAAAAGAAAGATTGGACCCATAGAATTATTTCCCCTATGTCAACATGATGAGGAGACTAATGAAAACTTGTTTGTCATGTGCCCTTATGTATGAGTCTTATGGGACAAGGTATTATTATGTCTAGGGGTGGAATGATGCTCAATATCAATGATAGGCCTTAGTTTGGAAGTAAGGAGTATAAAGTTTCACTCAAAAGCCAAACATTCTTCCATCAGTTTATAGGTAGCGATCCTTTGGCATATATGGTTAACATGCAACATAATAATATTTAGATAAGGCAACTAGGATATACTATGTACTTGATAACCATTGTTCTGTTAATTTATTTGTGGGAAAGTAGGCAAAATTATTATATGATTAATGATTATTCGAATGTAATTCTACCTAAGTTTTCTTATTTTTACAAGAATGATCACGCAAGTAGAGAATTAGAAACTAGGCATATTTTGAGATAAAAGGAGGGTAAAAAAAATGAATAAAAGATGAATGAGTGGCAGAAGGACAAAAAGTTTTTGGGATCATTGTTGGGAGACTATTTTCCAATAGTATTTTGAAGTTTAAATTTTGATTGCTTGAAATGTGTTATTTAAAAAATATTATATAAAAAAATTTAGTGATATCCTTGCATAGTTGCTAACTCACTCTTAAGCTTCTAATTTGTAGTTTAATATAGAGATAAAAAGAACAACTTGAAGGTTGAGGTGAGAAACGAAAGCAAAAAAGATGGAAGTGTAAGGACGTAGGGCATTGCTAGATTACATGGCTCCTAACGATGAAGACCTAAGGAGAAACATACCTTTTCCAACATTAGAAGGTGTTCCAAAAATCAAATTGAAGTCTGCCCTTATTAATATGATTCAAAACTTGCTACAATTTGGAGGGAAGACCTCGAAGGACCCATATCTCCACATAAAAAGGTTCTTGAGACTAACAAAATCTATAAAGATAAATGGTGTTACGCAGGATGCCATATGACTATAATTGTTCCTTTTTCCCATCACAAAGAAGGTGAACAAATTACTGAACTATTTGTTGTAGGCATCCATCACCACCTAGGAGCAGTTACAATATCTATTCTTGATGTAATATTTCCCACAATCAATGCAGTCCAAAATCATAATGAAGATCACCAACTTCACCCAGTTTGATACTGGAAAGAATGCACTAGGTGAATCACACCTCCATGATAGCTGGTCAAATAAATGTATTGAATAAAAAGATGGAGGCTCTTATGCAAGTACAAGCACAACCTGCCCCTCTAATTTGAACTCAAGTTGCACTTGAACCTAATCCATGTAATCTTTGTGGCTTCATAAGCCATGGTGATGAAAGATGTATGGTTGAAGCCTATATGAATCAATTAAATAAGGAGGCTAACTACATAGGAAATACCTATAATCCCACTTAGAAGAATCATCTCAATTTCGCTAACAGCACTAAAAATGTTTACAAGCCCTCTCATATACTGATGTGAACTTCACTTAGAGGTAGAATACTGGACAAGATAGAGGCAGAATGCAACTTCAATAGAGGTGAATTTAATGAAGCTTTGATGTTGATTTGAACGTCACCCCTAAGGAGATAAAAAGGATTCTCCTCTTGGAAAGCTAGCTACAAATATAAAGTTTGAGAAAGATACTTTGCACTTTATTTTGAAAATTCACTCAATGATTCAAGGATCCAAAATTGGTTACAAATGGCCATAAATATATGCCTTACATGGGTGAAAACATAAGGTTCTTTTCCAAGTTTAATTCCATCCCTCATGTTGGCGCTTGGGTTTGGCCCATAAATGAGATCATGATCCACCCTTAATGTAACCTTTTAATTGGGCCTGATTTGGGCCTAAATGAGTATGTACAAAATACATACAAAATGTATCCTTTACCTAAACATAAAGGGATCTCTAGTATTAAGTGCAAGAAATAGTCCTAAATCTATGTTAAGGTGTTTGGAACCAGACAAGAATGTGAGTAGTAGAGGCTTCACGAGGGTCCTCACTCAAGCTAAGAAAAACCTCACCTCTCCTTGTAGCTTCCTGGTCCTAGATCTTGTGATGGACCCAATATCCCCATTAGGTCCGCCTGTTGTGATCTTTGTATCATCTCATCCCCTTTCGAAAGTATTCATCCTTGAATGTGACTCATCATCTTCATTACCTACAGAGAAAGGAGATAAGTCAAAAATGTTAAATGTTGCACTAACACCACAATCACCAGGAAGATCAAGGTGGTAGGTATTAGGGCCTATATGCTCTAAAACCTAGAAGGTCCATCACCCTTGGGTTGTAATTTGTATTTGCTAAGGGAAAGAAATCATTTTTCCATCAGATGGAGCCAATTAAAAAAGAACCTCTTTTCTACTCTTATTGGCCAACTTATCATAGTGGGCCATCTTTTTATCAATAATGGCCTTAACCTTAACATCAAGATCCTGAATAAATTTATCTTTTTATTCCCCATCTTTACTATGTATGATATTAAGAAAGGTCAAGAATGGATAGTAAGTTCATGGGGTGGGGGGTAGGGGGTGAGAGGGCTAAACCCATATACCACCCTAAAAGGGGAATGCTGGGTGGTGGAATAGGGATCCCTATTGTAGGAAAATCTACATGTGGTTGGATCTCCTCCCATAACTTAAGTTTTCTACCCACCATAGTACTTAACAGGGTAGAAAGTTCTATTTACCTTTTCAGTTGGACCATTAGTCTTAGGATAACAAGTGGTGGAGAAAAAGACTTTAGTTCATAGCTTACCCCAAAGGATGTGCTAGAAGTGGACAAGGATCTTAGTGTCTTTGTTAGACACTATACTCCTATGTATGTCATGTAGCCTTACTACTTCTCTAAAGAATATTTTGGCCATAAAGTTGTCATCATCTATTTTGTGGTATGGTATAAATTGTGCCATTTTACTAAAGTGGTCTACTATCACAAAGATAGAATCCATCCACGGGACAAAGTCCTTATTGATATCCATCCACGGGAAGTTAAGAATGGGGAGGGGTATATAGGTCATAAGGGTTAGTGATGATTTTAGCTTGCTTACAAATAATACATCTTTGGTAGTACCTTTGGATATCTTGGTCCATAGAAGGCCAAAATAAATTCTCCATGGGAATGGATAGGGTCTTTTGGGTGCCAAAGTTCCTCATTAAGCCCCCTTCATGAGATTTCTTAAAAAATAGGTCTCTCATGGATTCTTTAAGCATACAATCTATTTTTCCTAAAGAGGAGATTGTTGTTCCTAAGGTAATCATTTCATGTCTTAGTTTCAAATCTTTTACAAAGGCTCCCAAACTTTATGTCATTTGCATACAGGTCCTTGAGGTGATCAAAGCCTATCAGTATAGTGTTCAAGGAGGTGAGTAAGGTATGCCTCCTAGAGAGAGAATCTACAACCTTATTACTATCCCCTATTTTATGCTTAATCACACAAGGGAAATGTTTTAGGAATTTTACCTATTTGACATGTCTTTTATTCAATTTACCTTGGACCTTAAAGTACTTAAGTGATTCATGATAACTATGGATTACAAATTCTTTGGATAATAAATAGTGTTGCTAAGTTTGTAAGGCCCTGATAAAAGCATAAACTCTTTACCATATGTGGGATAGTTAAGAGCATCCTTTTTAAAATTCTCACTAAAATAAGCAATGGGGAGTCCTTCTTGTAAGAGGAATGCTCCTATACCTACATTTGAGGCATTATATCTAGTTCAAAGGATTTATCAAAGTTTGGTAGATATATAATTGGTGCCTCAACAAGACTTTATTTCAAAGCATCAAAGGCTTGTTGTTTCTCTCCTGAAATGAATTTAACATTCTTCTTGACTATATCATTGAGTGGGAAGCTATGGTACTAAACTCTTTAAGAAATCTCCTATAGAAACTTTCCAACCCATGAAAGGTTCTATAGATGGCCTTGACTTTTTCGTGATTTGCTTGGACCCTATTCTTTCCAATTAGAAAGTCAAAGAAGACTACGTGGTCCAAGTAGAATAAACACTTTTCTAAGTTTTCATACAAGTGTTCCTTTCTCAAGACTAAGAGAACTTCCTCAAATGGCCTACATGCTTCTTTGGTGATTTAGAGTATACCAGGATATCATCAAAGTACAACAGGACACATTTTCCTATCAGGTTTAGAAGCACATGATTCATAAGTCTTATGAATGTGCTAGGAGAATTTGTGAGTCCAAATGGAATAACTAGCCATTCACACAGGCCAAACTTAGCCTTAAATGCAGTCTTCCACTCACCCTCTTCCCTCATTTTGATTTGATGGTACCCACTTCTTAGGTATATCTTGAAAAGATGCAAGACCCATGAAGGTGTTCAAGTAGGTCATCTAACTTAGGTATAGGGTGCCTAACCTAATGGTGATTTGGTTAATGGCCCTACAGTCCACACACATCCTTTTGATACCATCTTTCTTTGGGACAAGTAATACTGGCACAACATAGGAGCTAAGACTTTATCTTACCTACCTTTTGGCTAGGAGTTCACCTACTTGTTTTTGTATTTTCTTGGTTTCCTCTTGGTTACTCCTATAGGCAGGCCTATTAGGTAGGGAAGCATATAGAATTAAGTCAATTTGGTGTTGTATTCCCCTAATGGGAGGAAGCCTTGTTGACATCTCCTTGGATAATATGTCCTAAAATTCTTCTAGGAGGGGCTAGATCATCCTAGGTATAGACTTAGGGTACTTGGAGAAATATTTTCTCTTTAGGCAATATGAGGTACAAAGTCTTCCTAACTAACAAAGCATGCTTTAGTTTCCTAGCTTCTACTAGCAAGTTACTAAGGGAAAATATCTCCTTGCTTAGACCCATAGTTTTCTTATCCTTTTTCTTTAGTTTCTTCCTCTCTTCATCCTTTTTCTTTCTCATATAAGCTTGGTCTTTATAGACCTGCCTTGGGCTCTGAGGAACTAAAGTGATTTTCTGGAAGTTGAATAAGAAGAAATACCTATTGGTGTATCCATCATGATGGATATTTCTATCAAATTTCCTAGGCCTTCCTAGGAGCATATGACTGACCTTCATTGGGACAACATCACAAATGAATTGTCCTTATATCTTTCTATGGCAAAGGTGAGGAGTACTTGCTAGTTCACCAATAAACCTCCATTATCACTAAGCCATTGAAGTTTGTATGGATTAAGATGAGTGGTAGCTAATCCTTACTTAGTGACTAATCTAGTGCTAGCCATATTGGTACAACTATCACCATCAATAATTAGATAGCATGTGTGCCCTTAAATAGAATATCTTGTATGAAAGATGTTTTCTCTTTGGGTTTCTTCCTTCCCTTTAAAAAAAAAACTACCCAACAACCTCCTAATCAATAAGAGGTGTCCTTATAAAGGATATTCCATATCTCCATCACTAAAGGAAGAGTAGGTAGGGTTAGGGCTAGAAGAATATAAGGAGGAAGAGTCCTCATTATCCTTAAGGATCATGGTTTTCTTGTTGGGACATTGATAGGTGAAGTGACCTCTCCCTAGGCATTTAAAACAATGAATGGTATATTCCTTCCCTGAGGGTAGGTTAGGTGTTTTTCCCTTAAACTCCTTGGAGTCTTTGGCATCCCTAATTTTACTAGGTTTTTAAAGGTTGACTCTTTCTTTTTGTCCTTCCATGGTTCTTGAGTTGATGCCTTATAAAAAGTGAATTTTATCTTACCCTTCCTATTTAATTGGGACTCTACCTTAAGGGGATTGATGGTATAGATCATTGAGGCTAAGATATTGGTGAAGTTCAATTATGTCCGTAATATATTGTTTAAGGCTATCTAGGAACCTAGTCATTGTGGCTTCCTCACTCATTGAGATAAGCCTGTGAAGAAGGCCTTTATCTTGTTGGAGACTTTGTTGATCTACGGTGACCATCATTTTCCTTAAAATAGTTGACATCATCTTCAGATGTTGCTTCTTCACTATGATATCCCTTTTCTTAGACCCACTACTTTCCAATTCTTTTTGTTTGCCTTTACCCCTAGTTGATTATTGATTTCTTTCAATATTTTCTAGGAATTATTCAAAGGATTTAGTTTGAAGTTGGAAAACTCTTTCTAGCCTATAAGCTATTTATTCCATTTGGGTCTTAGGAAAATAATTGTGATCACTCATGTTGAATTAAACCTCTCTACACACGTTGATTACAAAAACTCTAAGATTAAACATATAATTAAGCACTTGGCATGAAACCTTATCTTTATAAAGAAAGAAACACTCAACAAGGAATAAGAAGTTATACCTAGCTCCCTTGACCTTGCAAAAAAATAAAATAAAATATGAGCTAAGTTAGTTCTAGCAACTAGGAAACACATTCACCCATATAGCATCCCTTATGCCCCCAATCATGCAAGCCACCAAGAAAGGTTGCGTTTGGTGAGTATATTACACAAAGGTTTTAAATTACAATGTCCAATTACACCCAAATTACAATTTGAAAATAAAAATTACACCATTCAATGAGCCTACTACAAGTTCTAAAACAATTATAAATCAAAGTCAACTTATTACGAACTAGATTCTACTAATTACAAAGAAACCCAAATCAACAATTTCAAACTTAGACTTTTTCTTCAAGCGTTTGGTCCTCTTCTTATAAACCTTCTCTTTGTAGTATTCACTCCAAAAGTCACCTAAAATGAATTAAGAACCAAACCACTCGTTGTCCACAGTAAAGGTTAGTATAAACAAGGTTAACAATTTTTACTTTTCCTTACCTAGTGTTCCTCTTCCCCTCTTGTGTTTTCTTACTAATGTTCCAACCTTATTAAACCTTTCACTAAAACATAGCCTTAGTATAGCCTTGTTGAAAAAGGGGATCACTTAACTTGATCCTAGGTCCTTGATGTTTCCAGTTGCAAAGTAAAAGGTTCATCCAAAATGAAATGAGTAGCAAAGTATACAAAACTAGAGAGTTTTTAAAGATAAGCACAAAACCTGTATAACAAGAAAGGTAACTCAAATAAAATTGAAATGAAAAACAAGAATTAAAGATGAAAAAATAAAATTAAAGCCATCAAGAAAGGAAGAACTCAATTTGGATTTTAAAGAAAGGAACTATGGAATTGCATGCATATGTTCATGAATTTAATTTCCAAACTCTTCAACATACATTTCAAGCCTCAAGAACACATAGGAATGCAATTCAAAAAATTACAAGAAACCAAAGGAGGCCAATCATGCTTGGCCTTTTACTAGTTTTTCACTTGATTTTTTTCTTCTTTTTCTTTTCTTTTCTTTTTTTATATTTTACATTTACTTTTTAATTATTTTTGTCTCAAGTCCAAGGCCTTTGTAAAATCCATAATTTCTCAAAATGGACTCTTTAGGTAACAAATAACCTCTAGAGAGAAACAAAGTAGAGATAAGAGCAAAAGACAAAAAAATTAGAAAATTTTGTGCAAATGATGAAAATGCCCCTACACTAAGATAATCCAAATAATGTGCATGAAAAACCTAAAACAAAGGTTAAAATAAATTTTAAATACTTTGAAATACATTAAGGATGATTGAAAAGTAATGAGAAAATAATAGGAACAAAGAACGAGCAAAAAAGTCATAAGAAAACTTCGAAAATGCCTAAAACGCCTTTAGAAAGCTTTGTTTTTCACAAAGGGCTAAACTATTCCCAGAAAATTATCAAATGACATTAGAATGTTTTGAAAATGAACCAATAAGTGTTAGAAATATTGGAGGAACAATTTAGAAACCTCCCAAGAAATGATGAGAAAAATGACCAAAATGTCCCTAGTAAATCGGTAGGGCAAGAAAATGCGAAGCAAAAGCTCGAAGTGGCCCCCATAACTTGTGCATGAAATTTCAATATGGGAATGAGTCATCACAACATTAAATACATGTAAGATAAAAATCATAAATAGGAGAGATAAAATTAACCTTGTTTAATTAAAATTAACTATGCTTAAGATAGTTTAATCTTGATTAGTGACAAATTAAGAAAAATTAACACTAAGATAATCCTAAAAGGATAATTGCTTACATTTAGAATTATTTTAGAAAATAAAAATTACATGCAAACATACCAAAATTCCCTTAAGTGGGAAATTAATTCCCACACTATACTTAAGTGGCCAAATTCAATAATCACCACGGGAGGGATCATTGCTTCATTATCCATATTCTAAACACTTAGAGAAACTCTCCTAATTCTCTCTAAACTCAATCTACCTGAAAATCCCAAAGCCCTACCACCATCACTAGAAGATCTTGTATGGACCACTAAGGGTGGAAAAATAAGCCACCAACGCCCACCAAAAACCCATCCCAAAGTACAAGTAGGATTTTACCTTATATTTTCATAAGATTTAACTTTGTATTTATGGTATGTTTTTTTTCTTCTTTGTGGATCCCTCTATAAGATCTAAGGATATATTTTTGTTTGAACTCTTGGGAGCTTAAAACTACCCTTGGATGGTTAAATATGAGCTTTGATGGATTAAAGTACTTAACAACGTTAGAAGAAAATTAATCGGTTAAAATTTCTGAAAAACCAATTTTTATGCTTTGGAAAAGATTCGAGTGTTTATAAGAAAAGTTTTAAAGTGCTCTTAGTAAGAGGCTTGTAGATCTTGGAGTAGATCTAGTAGATCTACATTTGTTTGCTATTAAAAGGTGTTTTCTTTTATATTTTTATGTTGAAAGTTAATATCTTGGTTATATCTTTACTTAAAGATTTTATTTGTGAATTTATTCTTGCTAAGAGTTTAGATATGGACTCATGTAATAGAAGCCTTAAAATAAAAAGAAAAATTATGCTAAAAGACCCATACATTTAACTTGGACATGGACTTAAAACTACTAAGTCTAAAGGTGGAATGTTGGATCCAAAGTTTCATAAATCACTTAAGACCTTCTATGACCATGACCAAAGCTACAGAGTAAGGAAAATATATGAATGGATGTAAGGACTTATGATTGACCAAGTGCTAAACTTCATGATACCAAGGTCATATGACAAGAAAAATTGAAAGAGAACCCTTGTTCAAACACCTTTAGCATTTGACCACTTTCAATGAAATTAGGAATCTTGAGTTTAAAATTTTATTTAGGATATCAAGAGGAACCTAATCAATTATAAATATGTAATTATACGTTTTAAAGGGACTTTAAATTGTTAAAGGGTGCATTCGGGTACTTTGGTGAAATTAAGTAAAAATATGCTAAATTCCATAACACCAAAACCATGAGAGGAAAAATTAAGGAAAAGGAACCTTGTTTAGCCACTTAGGGCATTCAGCCACTCTCTAAAAAATTAGGAAAAATTGAGTGAAAATTTTAATTAAGGTATAAAGTAGAACCTAAACAAGTTTAAGGAATAAATTTTAAAGTTAAGAAAGATTTGATAATGGTTGTGTACCATTTAAAAATACGCACACAAGTAGTAAGAATTTGTTAAGAAAACTTGCTAGAATTCAAAAGTGGATTAAAGGTACCTTAAGAAGGTGATTAGAATTCAAATGGTAGAGAAAGGAGCAACGACATGTGGCCATGCTCTCTAGATAAGGAAGAAAAACCTTAAAATTTTATATAGTTGTATAATTGATGGCCTAGACTTTAATTAGTTTAAATCACCTTCCTAAGAAAAGAAAAATTGAACTATAAAGTCCTTTGGACTAAGGAATAAGATTTCAGCCATCTAGGGGAGTGATAGAAAAATAGACTAATTTGGATGTTTAAAAATATTTACATAAGTCATAAGTGGAAATCTTAAAATTTAAAACCAAATAAACAAGTAACTAGGTGAATGATTGGAACATACCTAACTAGCTAAGTTATTTGTCAAGAGGTATAAAATATGGAACACTTAAACTTGAATTAAATAAATGGTGCATAACAATTTCAATTAAGGACACAAAGAGTAAACCATGACAAAGGCCATTTAGCAAATTAAAGAAGAAGTAAGTATACAGCATAATATTTTATTAAGTATTAAGAAGAACTTGACCTTTGAAAAAAAGAAAGGTTGAGAGATAACTTAGAAGGATGAGTGATGTAGATCCCATGAATGCTTTATCATAAATGTTAAAAATTGAGCAAGTTGGAAAATTATGAAAGTAAGTGAATATGTTGTTCAACAATTTACATCAAGCTAAAGTAAGTAAATTTTGAAGTAAAGATGAATCTTTGCTTGAGATAATTATGTCAATTTGTTGTAGTACTTCCTGAGCACATAAAGAGTAATGTGAAGTGTATGAACTTTACTCATGAATGATTAGAGAATGATATTTTACATGATGATCATGAATGGATGATGATGTGATAGTAGAATGAAAGTAGAGTCTAAATGTGCATGGCATATTATTGGTTGGATTGTTTGAGCATGCATATTATCTAGAAGCCTTTAAAACGAAACCCAAGTAACCAAGGGATTATTAAAGTAAGAACTTATTTGAAAATTAATACTACTCTTAATGTACCTTGTGCGTATTCAGAAGGCACCAAGTCCTTCTAAAGAGAAACAGAAAGGTTCTCCAAAAATCCTTCTATTATGAAGTGTCAGGTCTTCAATATTTATGATGGTAACGATCGTCTTGGAATGAGCTCATGTCCTAAGAATAGGAGATATAGTAGCAGAGCAAGTGAGAAGATACTGTTTGAATAATATTAATGTATGTCTATGTCTTAATTATCACTAAGAAAGTGATTGAGAATAGATAAGAGTTACGTAAGATATAGAAGAAATGATAGTCAAATAATATCTATGATGTGATCCTAAATATTTATGATGCTTAAGTAAATTATATACTTAGTTAAAGATGGCTCATTTTGTGTAAAAGAAATCCACTTCAACAAATTTTTTTGAAAGATTAAAATTGAACTTGTATGCATGATATGTTTTACTAATAAACTGAAGTGGCTGGGATGAAAGGGATGACACTAACCGTAGCGTAGAATCCTATTGAGAAACTTAGTTTCTCGCTCCTTCTCCTTTTATTTTCTTTCCAGATGCTTATGATATCTTTTTCGAGCTCAAGATAACCTGTGCATATACTTTTCTTCGGGACATTTGTTTGTTTCAGAGGTGATGAGTCTAGATTTTTCCACCATGGAATTTGTGATACCTCTAGAAGCCTTCCACCCTAACAAGGTGTTTCCACCTTCTCTTGGCTACCAGGAACTACCTGCAGCACCTATAGAAGAGTCGTCATCATCTAAAGGGGAAACTGACCTGCAAACGTCGTCCCATTACTACAACACTTTGAATGTCTGGTCGTTGCAGGTTAGTTGTTTGTATTTCAGGCCCTATCCTTTCCAAGTGTTTTAGGAAATGGTTGTTGGAACTTTGTTGCCCTAGATCAAAGCTTATGGTTGGAGCAGTACCATCACCAATCCTAATGTGTTTTGTAGAGTATTTCAAAGGAAGAGCAATGAAGTTGTACCAATAATGTACACTTTGGAAATAGATGGATGAATGCATCCTATTTACTAGTATGTAGTTTGTAGAATAGTTAGTATGAATATAGTAGAAATAATTATGTATGTAATTAAGTGTGTGAAGAAATGTTTATGTAACTAGGTGTGTGAAAGAAATGTATGTAATTAAGTGTGAAAAGGCTCCAGTGTCTTAATCTAATTATGAATATATAAATAAAGAATGTACAAATGTTTCCTATACTAGATAAAATAAATGAAAGAAATAACTTGTAATGTAAACAAGTTATACGTACACGAGAGAGCCTAATTGTTTACATTATGTTATGAACACTATTTAGACAAGGCTTGTGTTTGATATCAAAGTGTTTTTTAAAATTTTTTTACCGTATTTTCACTAGTAACTATTTTCTAAAGATTTTGCATTATAAAATAATAGTCTATTAATGGAATCGAGTGTACATCTTAAGCGTAAAAATAATATTCATTATTAGGGTGTTATATCCTTTATCCTTAGTCCAAATTCCAGCATATGACTTTATTCTCAGGCCTCCTGTTGGTGTGAAAACGTATAAAGGCAAGTGTACCTTATCGTTTTACAGAGAAACGAGTGAGTAAGAGTATCGTCTCCACTGAGATTTGGTTCAAATATTGAATTTCTACTAGTCCACTAATTGAGCTCAAGTATGCGAGCGTGTAGACAACGCGATCCCGAGCGTAGGTGACGCGAATAGAAAATCAACAACGATTTACAGATTCTGTCACTTAGTTTGGAACTTTGTTCCAGTTTGAATAAAAAAAATTAAAGTACGTTCAAAACTGTCTAATGCTCAACAAACAATCTTAATGGGTAAGAAACCAACGATTGGAAGGTATTAGGGTTGGATTTCACCAAAACTTCCCCTATGCCTTAATCCTGTTTATGCAAGCATTTGATATTAGATTTCAACTAAGAAACATGGCAAGTTTTGAATTGAAACTCAATTTGTGACCATGTACACACAAAAGAAATAAGTGTTGAGGTCCAACCGCTCACAGGCAATTTATGCAAGCCTAGAACATGCATTACAAGTTAATTGTTGCAAACCATAACATAACAACAAAGTAATTCTCATTCAGTCCTGCTACATTCTGCATCATGCAATTGAACATTTAGGGACTATACAATCTCTCCATGCTGTGAAGGATGAGGTTCTATTAAAATTGATGCTCATTGGAGAGGGAAGAGGAATGATGTTAAAGGTTGATTTGAGTGGTGGGGATGAGAAAACCCCTGCACTGTGCTTATTCAGTAGGTGAGAATGTGCATGAGTGTGCTCTGGTGATCAGATGAGTGAAAGTAGCACTTGCTGTGAAATAGCAATGTGGTGCTTCACTCAGCCCAAACGTGTTGGGCACACAATCAGTTGCATTGGTAACACAACTGATCAGGATGCATATTCATATGAGTGCATTTTATACTGCGCAGAATTCAAGTGTCAGCACTCAGACAATACCACAGTAGTTAGAGTTGGAGTCCATTCATTGATATGATTCACCATTTAAAGTTAGTTGGAAAGATCTCACCAATATGTAACACAGCAGCATGTGTTGGCAACACAGTTTTTCTGGTATTGGCAACTTGTTATGTCCTATGTCTTGTAGCCGTAATGATTTATTCCAATTTTCCCACCTCGTGTATGGTCTTGAAGTGAGTTAGAGGTGTGTGCTTGGTTTAGTGTGTACTTAGTGTGTGTAGTACCTAAATAATCCATATTGGCAACGCACCATGTTAGAGTTAGTGTCTTCAGGAAGAATTTGTAACAGTTTAGCACTTAATTCATAGTGTAATGTTTATAGAGTGGGTATGAGACTTCCTGATTACAAAAAGAAAGAAAGAGAAATTTTTTTTTTTTGAAAAGAGAACTGAGTCCTAAGAATATTTGTTTGATCCCATGGAGAAGATTTTCCAAGGCGACTTGTTTAATCTTCATCCATGTCATTCCTTCTTGCCAACCCTCCTTCACTTTCACTATCTTCTATGTTGATCCACTGCAGGGTTTGTTCTTCGGGGCCATCTAAGAGGTATTCATCAACCCAACGTATCTCTCAA
This sequence comes from Canavalia gladiata, assembly GCA_037954105.1. NCBI lineage: Eukaryota > Viridiplantae > Streptophyta > Magnoliopsida > Fabales > Fabaceae > Canavalia > Canavalia gladiata. Next base: position 35,557,050 of record CM075665.1, read on the forward strand.
TTTTCTTGAGGAGCCGTTGGGTTCTCTTCGTTCTTCTATTGACCTTCTGCATGTACCTTTGCAGCGCCTCTACTTGGCCTCTTATTTGGCGGTTGAAGGATTGTTGTGCTAGTAACAACTCTTTCTGCTCAGCCAGCATCTCATATATTTTGGGTGGTAGGGGTGGTCCGGGTTCCCTGCGTGGCGTTGGTTCCTATTCCGTGAGTATATGCTGCTCGATATATGTCTTGTTGAGCGTTGCTTGCGGAAGGACCTTGGTGCACCCTTCAACATTGATCCCTTGACTCTGACATAGAGTAGTTATTAGGCTCGGATATCCGAGGGAGGCCTTTGGTTTGGGGGCAATCTCTTCCATTTCCTGGGCAATGATGGTGCCCAGGTCCAAGGGTTCAGACCTCATGATTACCCAGACTAAAATAGCCCTCTTCTCGGCTACGTCATTTGAATGGAGCAGGGGTAGGATATTGGATTGCACGAAGGTGCACCAAATCTTTGCCATGGGCATGAAATCTGCCTTTCGCAGCGATTTTCCATCCCCTGATTTGTCTTTCTTCTCATCCCATTTTGCTCCAGCGACGCATAACACTTGCAGCGACCTTTCTTTATCCACCAGGATATCCTTTAGCTTGCTGTATTGGCAATTTCTTCTAGAGACGTTAACCTCCAGCAGTTCATTAATCATCTAGGGCTTGAAGGAGATGGTTTTTCCCCTCACATAGGAGGTGAATCTCGGTTCTGCCCTGGTCAACGCTAGGTTGGCGTAGAATTCTTTGGTTATTTCTTCGTAACCTTCTCCCGCCAAGTTGCACAACTTGTGCCATTTTCGGTTCTCAATCTCCTTGGTGATTGAGGGAAACTCCCCTGTTTTCAGGCTGATCTTCCTGTCCCCTACAACAGAGCTTCCTTTGAGGTTATCAAACCGCTCCTCGTTGTCAGTAAATTTGAAACGGTGGGTGTCCTCAGCTCTTGATTTTCCTCGGAGGGTTGCCGCTGGGGTTGTCTTGATGCGCATGTTCTTTGAAGATGATGCCATTCTAAAAAAAAGAACCCCAGTTAGTGAGTATGGTAGATTGCAGTAGTTTTATTACCTTTCATTAGGCTTGCGGAGATTGTTGTGGGTTTGGAAATGGAAACCCCAGATCTTTATTTGCATAACTCTTTATCAGTTATGATGTACCCTGTTGCCTTATTTTCCTGGGTCGATTTTCCGAGCATTCCTAACGCATGCATGCCCAAGTCTCGCCATATTATGTAGTTTTGGACTCGCTTCCTTCTGTAGGATTGACCCACTTCCTGTTTATGGAGTTGATAATCATGAAATGGAGATGAAGAAAAAAAAACTTCTTACCTTAGTTCTCCTGAAGTTGGGGAAGTGAGGGAACTGTTTTCTGAGTGGAAGACGAAGAGTAAGTTGAGTGAGAGTTTTTAGAGGTTTGGGTGAGTGTGAGTTACTTACCTGATGCCTTTTTATAATTGTTGTGTGGGATACGAAGGGTTGGATGTGTTAGAAACAGATTAGGTCAAAACCCTTGGTCTCACTTACCTGTGATGTTGTGTTGGCCACACGACAATGCAACCCTAGGTAATTCCCTAAAATTGCACTTGGTAACCCCAAACTTGCTCCCTGTTAGTCATTTATTCTGCTTGTTTAATTCCCTTCATCAGGATGAGACTGGTGTATATATAAAATATATATATAAATATATATAAATATATATATATATATATATATATATTTTTGAACTTGGAACCTTGTATGCTCTGTGATTTAATGGTCGTTGCTGAGTCAATTGACGATGTCTTAGTCTTTTCGTGTTGGTAACACTGTTGGCGTAGGGTCCTGTTGGTTTTATCCAATTGAGCTGCTTTTCATCTAAGTTAGATCACACTCACAACACATCAGGTTAGACTTGGAGTTATAGTACCCATGTGGATAACACAAAGTTTATAATCAGGAAATTATAAATATTTTTGTAATGCAAGCATGAAAGGGGAAGAACAGGAAAAAAAAACTAAATAAAAAATCGAAAAAGGGATAGAATGAAACTTGTTGCATCTATATTAGTATAGTTAACTAAGAAGAGATAAGAAAAAAAAAACTAAGTCCTGTCTATGTTTATCAGTCTTCTTCCATCTGGGCTACGGTTGCTGGTTCGACTTTACTCTTGACGTCGTCTAAGTCAGCCAATTGCAATATCAGTTCCTGCTCGGCATCAGAGAGCTCTTGCTCAGTCATGCCTATCCTTCTTCGATATTTGTTAAGAGCTGCCTGTTGACCTTCGTCCCCAGGTGGATTTTCTGTACATTTCTGCGTGTAACCTCGACTTGCTTGCCTAGGTGGCGCACAAGGAGATGCAGTTCACTCAGACGCTCGGTTTGCTCATTGAGGATCTCATAGATCCTTGGTGGGAGTAGGACTTTGGGCTGTGCCTTGTGGAGGACGTAACGCCCAATATAGGCTTCGTCCAGAATGGGGTGAGGATCCACTCGGGTGCAGCCTTCAATTTTGACTCCCTGGGATTCGCATAGAGTCGTGATAAGGCTGGGGTATCCAAGGGGAATGTAGCACTTCCGAGCAATATTCTTCATTTCTCGGGCAATGATTTGGGCAATATCCATCTTGCAGGATGTCATTATCGTCCAGAGCAGGATCGCCCGCTTGTTGTTTACTTCAATTGAATGAAGCATTGGCAACAGGTTTGACTGCACAAAAGTGTACGAGATTTTGGACATTGGTTTTAAGTCGGCCTTGAGTAAGGACTTCCCGTCATTGGAGCCATCTTCCTTAAGTTCCCATTTGGCTCCTGGTATACAGAGTACCCTCAAAGACACCGTTTGGTCTACTGGGGCACCCCTCCGACGCTGATACATGCATCCGAATACGGGGGGTCTGGCTTCTAACAAATCCCTTATCACTTATGGGGTGAAAGCGATATTCTTCCCACGAAAGTAGGACGTATAGCAGTCCTCTGCTTGAGTCAATGCCATGCTGGCATAGAATTCGCGAGTGATTTCCTCGTATCCTTGGCCAGCCAAGTTGCATAACTTCTCCCACTTTCTGTCTTCGATCTCGTTCTCGATTGATGGGAACTCCCGAGTACATAGTTTTAGTTTTCTGTCCCTTACTATGGGGTTTCTCCTGAGTGTTTTGAACCTTTCCTCGTTCTTTGAGGATTTGAATAGTTGCATATCTGTTGCCCTGGCTTGAGTTTTGGAGGGGGAAGCGATTGGAGAGTTGTCGCACTTGTGAAGTACAACAGCAGTTTATGTGGGAAAATGAGGAGTTGCAACGAGGAAATTCGAATGGATTTGGTGGGAGTTATGGTTATTGGGAGACCCTTTTATATTCATACGTGTGGGATACAAGGAGTCAGGTGGGTGGGTAACGGTTTGGGAAATTAAAGCTGACTTAACTGCTTATAGGCCACTTTAACACTTTTGCTGAGTGTTCCCCCCTCCCTTTTTTTTTTCTGTTCTGATGCTAGTGCGTTGGCTACGCACTCATATTGGCGTTTACCATGTGATTCTTTATTCATTATAGGATTGAATTTTTGTTTTGTACCCCTTATTCGCTTGGTTTCTATTGATTCATTTCTGGGGTTCACCTCTTCAACCTGCTAAAAAAAAAAGAAAAAGAAAAAAAATTTTAAAACTACTTCCAAGGGTGCCTCCCTTGCAGCGCTTGTTTAACGTCTCTGGCTTGACATAGTAATGTTTCAACTTAGGGTTTGAAGAGTGCAGGTAGTCTTTTCCCTGCTGATTTCACCTCCATGATAATGCTTGACACGTTACCCGTTGACCTTAAAACTCCTTTGGGCTTATTTATCTTCAAGTGTGATGGCACCATGATCCGAAACCTCCTTAACTACAAAGGGCCCAGACCATTTGGATTTTAGTTTTCCTGGGAATAGTTTGAACCTGGAATTAAACAACAGAACCAGCTGTCCAAGCTCAAAGACTTTATGTTTGATTAGCTTGTCGTGCCATTGTTTGGTCTTAGTCTTATAAATCTTTGAATTTTCATTGGCGTTGAGGCATAATTCCTCTAGTTCATGTAGCTGTAATAGTTTATTCTCTCTGGATGTATTAGCATTGAAGTTAAGAAATATGGTTGCCCAGTACGCCCTATGTTCAAGTTCCACAGGTAAGTGGCATGCTTTTCCAAAAACCAGTTGGTAGGGTGACATACCAATCGGTGTTTTGAAAGCTATTCTGTAGGCCCAAAGTGCGTTATCCAACCTGTTTGCCCAATCTGTCCTGGAGTTATTCACAGTTTTCTCCAGGATCCTCTTTATTTCTCTGTTGGAAACCTCAACTTGGCCGTTACTTTGTGGGTGATATGCTGTGGTGATTCTATGTCTAACATCATATTTGCTCAAAACTGGTTCTAGCTGCTTGTTACAGAAATGTGTCCTTCCATCATTGATCAAAATGCGTGGGACACCAAATCTGGACAGTATGTGCTTCCTCAAGAATCTTATCACAGATTTAGCATCACACGTGTGTGTTGGGACAACTTCTACCCATTTTGACACATAGTCCACAGCTAGTAGTATATACTCATTAGAGTATGAGACAGGGAATGGTCCCATGAAATCTATGCCCCACACATAAAACAGCTCCACTTCTAAGATGTTAGTGAGAGACATTTCATCTCTCTTTATGACATTCCCGCTGCGTTGGCAAGCATCACACATATCTGCAAAGTCTTTAGCGTCCTTAAATAATATAGGAAAAAAAAATCCACTCTGCAACACTTTGACTGCTGTTCTTCTTCCATTAAAATGGCCTCCATAGGCTGAGCTTTGGCAGTGCCACATGATGTCTTTTTTCTCTTCGCGTGGGACACACCTTCTGATCAATCCATTCATACCTCTTTTATACAGAAAGGGTTCATCCCATAGGTAAAATTTGCTGTCATGGTATAGCTTCTTCCGCTGCTGCCAACACCATTCATTTGGAATAATCTATGCAGCTTTGAAATTTGCAATGTCTGCGTACCATGGTGCAACAACAATGGCTAACAACTTCTCGTCTAGAAATTCCTCATTGATCAAGACCTTCTCATCTTCTATGATTTGTGTAGGCAACCTGTACAGGTGATCAGCTGCACCATTGTCCTTTCCTTTTTGGTCTTGGATTTCAAAATCGAACTCTTGGAGGAGTAGTATCCACCTGATCAGCCTCAATTTTGCCTCCTGTTTTGATAGCAAATTTTTCAATGCAGCATGGTCAGTATACACAATTACCTTAGCACCAATTAAATATGACCTGAACTTGTTGAAAGCGTAGACAACAGCTAGCAACTCTTTTTCAGTAGCTGTGTAGTTTAATTGTGCACTGTTAGCACCTTGCTAGCGTAGTATATGACATATAGTTTCTTGTCTTTTTGCTGTACTAACACAGCACCTCCAACAAAATCACTTGCATCACACATAAGTTCTAATGGGAGACTCCAATTGGGAACTGCAAGTATAGGTGCTGTGGTAAGCCGTTCTTTGAGTATGTTGAATGCCCTCAAACATGCATCATCAAATCTGAATTCAGCGTCTTTCATCAATAGGTCACACAATGGTTTAGATATTTTGGAGAAGTCCTTGATGAATCTTCTATAGAACCCAACATGTCCAATGAAACTTCTCACTCCTTTCTTATTTATCGGAGGAGGAAGCCTCTCAATGGCTTCAACCTTGGCTTTATCAACTTCTACACCTCTTGATGAGACTTTGTGCCCCAACACAATGCCTTCTTGCACCAGAAAGTGACATTTCTCCCAATTCAGCACTAGGTTGGTCTCCTTACATCGTTTCAGCACACAAGACAGGTTACTCAGGCAATTGTCATAATCAAAGCCAAATACTGAGAAGTCATCCATGAAGACTTCAATAAAGTTCTCCACCATGTCATAGAAAATGGCCAGCATGCACCTTTCAAATGTAGCTGGCGCATTACATAGCCCAAACGGCATCCGACGATATGCAAATATTCCATAAGGACAAGTGAAGGCAGTTTTCTCTTGGTCCTTGGGATCTACCACAATCTGGTTGTAACCAGAATATCCGTCCAGAAAACAGTAGTAGACATGCCTAACTAGTCTTTCTAGCATCTGGTCCATGAATGGAAGAGGGAAGTGATCTTTTGGGGTGGACTCATTGAATCTTCTGTAATCTATGCACATACGCCAACCAGTTACTGTCCTTGTAGGAATAAGTTCGTTCTTCTCATTAGGGATCACTGTCATCCCCCCTTTCTTAGGTACAACCTGAACTGGGCTGACCCAAGAGCTATCGGAGATTGGGTAGATAATACTTGCATCCCGTAGCTTGAGGACCTCTTTCTTCATAACCTATTTCATGGTTGGATTAAGTCTTCTTTGGGGCTGCACTACAGGTTTAAAATCCTCCTCCATTAGGATTTTGTGCATGCAGAATGAAGGACTTATTCCTTTTAGATCTGAAATAGTCCATCCAATGGCAGACTTCTGAGCTCTTAAAATCCTCAACAGTTTCTCTTCTTCTTGTTCATTGAGGGAGTTGCTCACAATCACTGGAAATGTGTTCTTTTTCCCCAAGAATGCATAACGAAGGTGAGATGAAAGCTGCTTCAGTTCTGTCTGTGGGCTGTCTACTTTTCCTTCTTCCTTTGACAAACCTTCAGGGGGTTGTGAACTTGACTTCATGGGAGGATTAGCCTCAAGTGTGGCTATGCATTCCTCCACATCTTGGCCCTCTTTTTCTCTCTCCTGGCTCAGGCCTTTGGATTGCCAAAGTACTCCTTCAAGAATGGACTCACTGTCCTGTTTTTCAAGAGGAACTGATAGTGGCATTGTCAACGTTGTTACTGGCAGTGTTGCCAACGCGTCCATCCTCATGCAATGTGGTTGTTCAGCAGGATGCTTCATAACTTCAAACACATTGAACGTTAGCTTTTCATCTTGCACTCTCAACATCAGTTCCCCTTGCTCCACATCAATAAGTGCTCGTCCTGTAGCAAGGAATGACCTTCCTAGGATCAATGGGATTTCAGCATCTTCCTACATGTCTAACACCACAAAATCTGCTGGGAATATGAATCTGTCTACCTTGACCAGGAGGTCTTCTACCACACCATATTGATACTTGATTGATCTATCAGCTAATTGAAGGCACATCATGGTAGGCTTCACCTCCTCTATTTCCAGTTTCTTCATTATGTAAAGAGGCATCAAGTTGATGCTAGCTCCTAAGTCACACAATGCCTTGCCAATCTGCAAATTCCCCATGGTGCAGGGGATTGCAAAAGATCCTGGATCTTTCAGCTTCTGCAGGAGTTTCCTTTGAATGATGGCACTGCACTCTTCCGTGAGAGCTACAGTTTCATCCTCTTTGAGCTTTCTTTTCTTGGACAACAACTCCTTCATAAATTTTGTGTAGGAGGGAATTTCTTCCAGTGCTTCAGCTAGCGGTATGTTAATTTGCAGTTTCCTGAATATATCCAGGAGTTTAGAGAACTTCCTCTCTTCCCGCGGTTTCTTCAGCCTTTGAGGAAATGGGACATTTGGTGTTGCCAACGTAGTTTTTTCTCCGTTGGCCACAGCTTCCTCAAATAATTGCTTTTTGCTTTTTCTCACTGGTCTGCCATGGTATTCTTTCTTCTGTTCTTCCCTTGCTGGTTATGGATTGACTGTTGGTTCTCTTCTAGATTGCATGTCTGTTTCAGTTCTGGATGATTGGTTTGTTGGATTAGCAGCATCATTGGTATGCATGGTTACGTTTTCTGTTGTCTTGGGTAATGTGGACAGCCTTGGTTCTATCATCTTTCCACTCCTTATTGTGATGACATTACATTGCTCCTTGGGATTCACTGTTGTGTCACTGGGAAAACTCCCAGTATTTCTTTCTGTGAGTTGTTTGGACAACTATCCCCCTTGATTTTCCAGATTCTTGATGGATGTTTGAGTGGATTTCATGAACTGGTTGAGTATGTTCCCCAAGTATGCAGAGTTGTCCTGTGGTTGGTTTGTCTACTGTTGAGTAGGCTGTTGCTGCGCATACTGTCCGTTCCTCCTAGGGTTGTTCTGGTTCCTGAAATTAGATTTATAAGAGTTAGAATAAGGAGGATACTTAGGCCTTTGTGGCTGATCCATATAGTGCAGTTGCTCCTGGCTGGAGGTTCCTGTTACGTCTGTGTCACAGCATCCGTTTTCATGTTCTCCCCCACAAAAGTCACATTTAAGGATTTGTGCTGGTTGAGGGGTTCCAACGTTGAAGACCTGCAACTGTTTTGTCAACGCCTCCAGCTGTTGTGATATCAACTTATTCTGAGCAAGTATTGCAGTCTGCGTGTCCAACTCCAACACACCTCTTTTGGGAACGCTTTTGTCAGTTGGTGATTGGTATTCATTGGAAGCCATTATTTCAATCAGCTCCACGACCTCCTCTGCAGTTTTGGTATTCACAGATCCTCCTGCTGAGGTGTCTATGATGAGTCTTGTGGCTGGCTTGACTCCATTGTAGAAAATATGAACTTGATGGACATCGGAGAAGCCATGATGTGGACATTTCCTCAAAAGCTCTTTGAACCGTTCCCAAGCCTCATAGAGTGATTCTCCTTCCTTCTGACCAAAGTCTGGATTACATAGGATCAGTCAAGGATTCATCCTTCCCTAACAGGGGTTTAGTTACACATAATGATAAAGAAGGAAATCAAAAGGGGAAAAACAAGGGTCATGAGGAAAACGGCTGCACCCCACTTCCAAACCCTAGGGTTTCTTCCTCCACCCAGAACAAAACCAACGTCCAGGAAAACGACGGCTCTATCCTCAGGGTCTGCGTTTTGGAGATAGATCGGTGGAGAGAGTGATTGATACCCTGTTTTTGTTCTGTTCTGGGCTTTTTATAGTTACTGGTTTGTGTCGTCGCGTGTCCAACGCGAAACGAATAACAGATTGCTTCTTTCCCTTCAAATATTCATGTGTTCCACGTAAGTTCAGTTACGTTGCCAACGCGGAACCCTGTAACATTTTGCAGAAACCAAATTTATGAGAATTTATCACCCAAAAAGGCTTTAAAATTGTAATTTCCAGATTGTGCATGAGTTATTCAGTTTTATATCATTTTCTCATGTTTTAACGGTGTTTTATGCTTCAATTACTTGCAATTACATTGAATTATGTTCCAAATAAGTGTCTTATTGGACACTTATCACCTCTGAAGAAAATCCTTGTCCATGGTCGATGTGTGGATAATTTTGCACTTCTCCTTGCATAAGTATGCAAGTGTCCAAAGTTTGTCTAGATTTGAAGATCTTGATGTTTTTAGGTCTTTGGTATAGTATTTTAAGCCTTAAAAATAGAATCAATCAAGAATCCTCATAACATGATCAATTCAATTATTAAAAATGCACAAGATCAAGCTAATGCTTGCATCAATTTGCAAGTTCAATTCAATCAAGCATGCTCATCCAATTTCATTCAGATTTGGACACTTTTAAACATGAATTTCATTGAAAATTTATGCATTAAAAGAAAGATCAATACATGAATAACAAAATTTAAGACAAGGTATCTAGATTAAGTGCTTAAATTTTGAATTCATGCATATAGATTTTAGGCACCAAGAATACCAGAACTTGATTCAATTTTTTTTTTTGAAAATTTTGCATAATCTAACGTATTTTCACCAATTATTGTCCATGCCAAACTTGTAATACTTAAAATTTCTCATGATAGATCCCTTAGGTTACAAATACCGTTTAGAAAGAAATAAAGGAAAAATAAGAACAAAAACTAGAGAAATTAGAGAATTTTTAGCAAATGATGAAAATGCCCTTGCACTAGGATGATACAAATAAATATGAAAGAAACTCAGAAAAAAAGTGAAAAAATATTTTAAAGGATTAGAATACATAAATGAGGGTTAGAAATTCATGAGAAAAGAATAGAAATAAAGAGAGAACAAGAACAATATCAGAAACACCTGAAAATACCCAAAACATCTTAAGAAAGATTTATGTTATATATGGACTAAAATGTTCTCGAAAAAATGGAAAATGACATAATAATGCTTTGGGAACAAACCAATAAGTGTTATAAACACCAAAAGAACTACTTGGGAACTTTCTGGGAGATTCTTAAAAAATTACCAAAATACCCTTGGAAGGCTAGTAGGATAAAGCCTAAAAATGGCAAAGATTAACGTTTTTAGTGTCATGGACAAAATTGACCTAGCTACGTCTTAGCCATCGTGGCTGCTCTAGGTATTTTGCAGTGCTATAGGGTTGATTGGGATACCTCGTATATCATTAGGGTTGACATGACACTATTACTAGTGCTCCCAATCTTGGCATGACCATGCTCATCAGTTGACATGGTTATGCAACTTCACACCAGCATGGTCATGCTTAAGTCCACATAATCTTGCTTGGGCTGTTGAGTGGTAATTTCTATCTTTTTTTACTTCCTTGACGTTTAATGCCTTTTTTTACCATCTTTTTGGCCTAAAATCTACCTAAGTTTAGATTCTCTTCTTGCTTGACCAGTCCTCCAAGAATAAGGGATTTTAGGATAAATTACAATTGAACTGTGCAATATGTAATATCCCAATTTAACTATGATAAATGTTTGAGGACACAAATAATTTCTAGAATAAAACTAGGTGAAATTAGAAATCAAAAGCAGAGAAATTAGGAAGTTTGGTGCAAATGATGAAAATGCCCCCGCACCTGGGAAACTATAATAATAAGCTTGAAAAATGGAAATACAAGTATAAGACATCCTAAACGAATTATAAACATCATGTATGGTTAAAATTATTGAGAAATTTTTAGAAACCTGAGAAGGGATGAAAATGCCTATCGAAAACCACACAAATGATCAAAATGCCCCTAGGAGCTATACTTTTTGCACAAAGCTAGTTAGTTCCCATAAAAATAGAAAATAGCCTTGATTAACATGAGAATGAACCAAACAGTCTTAGAAATGTTAGAGGAACGATTTGGAAATTTTTTTTTGGTAATGTTAAGAAATATTACGAAAACGTCCCTAGAAGGTTGGGAGGGCAAGATGTGATAAGCATGCCAAGAGTGAGCTTCACATCAATGTGCATGAAATTCAACAGCTGGAAAGGTGGTGATGAGTCAACAAAGTGAAGTCAATCAAGTCTTCCAAAAAAAGACAAAAGTGAATAGTAAAAAGGTTCCTTTAACCGTGGTTAAGACTAATTAACCTTGGTTAATTTAAAGTAAAGCATGCTTAGGGTAAATTAATCATAATTAGAGGAAATATCAGCCTAATTAACACTAATCTAAGCCTAAAAGGATAATTTCTTAAATTTTGATTTATTTTGGAAAATAGAAAAAATCTAGGCAAAATTATCAAAATACCCCTAAGAGCAAAACTAATTCCACTTGACCCATAAGAGTCTGAATTTTTTGGGGACCCTTGGGACCTTATTTGCTTCATATTTTTCAGCCTAGAAACTTATCAAAATCCTCTCCATTCTTTCTAAGCTTACCATAACTCAAAACACCCAAAACTTACACTTTTAAGCCTAAGCCTTCATCTTTAAGACTTAAGCTATGTTAAAGCCATAAACACTAAAGCCCCACCACCATCCTTTGTCCACGTCTAGAGCAGACCAGAGGGCACCCAAGGAAGCCTTCAAAGGCCCACAAAACACTAAGGAGGTCTTCAACAAGTAGGATCTTTCTACTTGTCTTTTTATGCTTTTAACTTGTCTTTTTATGGTGTGCTTGTTTTCTTACATGCATCATTTCTCCAAGATCTTTTTGTATTCTTTTGTTTTCAATTGTGAGATTTTAAAACTTTATTTTAACAATTAAAAATCAGCCCCACCAATTTTTAGTGATTTTTGAAAAGAAAAACAAAGTTTGTTCGGTTAAAAGTGCTTTTAGGGAACTTAGAAGAAATATAATCGGTGGGTTTTGTTTTAAAATTATTTTTGAAACTTTGATCAGTTTTATACTCTCATGAGAAAGGTTTTGAAGCTTATTTGGAAGAGGATTTATGGATCTTTGAGTAGATCATGAAAATATACTTTTTGTGGCTCGGAAAAATATACTATGTTGTTAGTTTTTCATGCTTGTTTTTAAGCTTAAGTTTTAACCTTTTGATTTTCTTGTGTGATGAGTTTGGTATGACCTCTGTGCTGGATCTGCACCTCTGAGTATGCATGTTAAGAGGTGGAATAAAGTTTTGTAATAAGTTGCAAAGGTTTGCTTTGGACATTAGTTAGAAAGCTACCAAGCAAATGATGTAATTTTGTAGCCAAAAGTGGCTAAAATCCTTGTATGGCACCCTAGACTCATCATGGCCATCACTTAAGCATCAAAACATGGATGAAATAAGCATGAACCAGAGAAAAGAGGGGCTGCACAAGCCTAATATAACTGAACCAAGGTGGTGTGAGATGGAAGATTTGAAGAAATTACCTTGGCTAACCAATGAAGGCTTTCGGCCACAACTCCGAAGCAAACTTTAGTTTCGTTAAAATATTTCTAAGTAACTTAAGTGCTGAAATAAGGTTTTAAATGAACTAAATCAACCTTTAAAGAAATTTAAATAAAACAAAAATGAGTTAAAAACCTCTAGGAGTGCATCCGGCCACCCTAGAGAGATTTTGGCAAAAATGGACTTAAAATGTGATTAAGGAAAAATCAAGTATTTTCAACAAGTAAATAACTTATTTGGAGGTTTAATCAACATTTAAAAGGTTAAGTTTCAGAATATATGGCCTAGGTAAGCTTAGGGAAAATTCGAAATATTACTAAGTGGTAGAATTCCCAAATACGCTTAAAATGGGTAACTAGAAAATTTACCATAACTTAAGCAAGGGTAAATGTAAAATTCAGCCATTCCGTTAAATTTTGAGTAAAAAGACTTAAGATTACCTTAGAATATGTCAATTATGAAGTATAAACTTGGCTCCCAAGTAATGGTCAACTTAGGTCAACTAGGGTTAAGAAATGGTCAATTTAAGTCAACTAGGATTAGGAGAAGGAAACCTTAAACCTAGAAGAGTGGCATTCGGTCACTTAGTGGTTAATTAAATTAAAGGAGGTTTTAAGTTCCAATTAGGGTTAATTAAGGACCATTTTAATGTGAATAGGATGAATTTAAAGTATGAAAAAGTTTTAAGGTGGATAAAGAGACCGATTGATTTTTTTAGGCGAATGATCTTATGGTGAAGAGGGAAATTATGGAAACCTATGTCTAGGAGGTTGGAATTTGTCTACCATGTTTTAAATTAACTAAGAATTGGTTTCAATCCTTAACTAGGTCCAAATAATGATCCTAAAGATGTAAGCAAAATATAATTAAGGTGTATGAAATGTGGAATTTGAGGAAGTAGGTCATCCGACCATTTAGGAATAAATTGACCTATAATATTAATTAATTTCTACTTAGATATTATTTGGTTTAGAATAAAAGAGACTTTAAAGGTTTAAGAGTCAATTAGACCTATTTATTAATGTAGTAGTAAGGAGAACAACATAAGGTAACATATTTCAAAGATTTATTAAGAAGGATGATTAGGAGTTAAATATGAAGTTAGAAGTACATTTAGTAATTTTGGTCATGATATACCCTAAGGATAAAGAAATTTTAAAAGTGTCTAAGATCGATTCCAATTAATGAGTTAGACTCCAAATGACCTAAACTACTTTAGTAACCAAGGGAAAACGAAATTTGAAGAAGTTAGAATTCTAGATTTTATATTTGGCCATACAAGGATAATAAAGAGAAAAGGAATTTAAAGATCCTAATTTAGATAACTTAGGAAGTATTAGAATATTAAGGATTAAAAGTTTTAAGAAAAATAGGAAAAGGTAAAAAATTTCCATTCGGTCATGTTTAATCAAAATTGTCCTAAATGTGTTAAAAGATTTGTAAATACTTAATACTTGAACTTAAAATAATTAGGACATGCATAAGACTTGAACAAAAGAGAACACAAAGAGAAAAGAACTTGAAAGGTGCCATTCAGCCACCTAGATTAAGATGCTAAGATGTAAAATCTTAATGAACAAATATAAATTTGAGAAAAGGAAAGGATGAGACGTAATTTAGAAGGATGAGTGATGTAACTTCTTTGTATGATTTCAACATCAAATCAAATTGAAGCATTAGATTGGTAGTGTAAATGTGACATTATGCTATGTGATTTACCAATCAAATTTCATTATTAGTGGTTAATAGTCACTATTTATGAATGAATAAATGATGGATACTCATGAATAAGAAAGGATGATGATCATGTATGATATTGGTTTATGATGATGATTGAGATTAAAATTTGAAACCTATATGTGCATTCCATATTGGTTGGAATGTTTTTTGAGCATGCATAATTATTTGGAAGCCACTAAAATGAACTTAAAAAGATTAAGGGATCACTAAAGCAAACTTTATGTGAAAATGTAATGCTACTCTCTTTGTGCCTTATGCGCACTAGTATCTAGAGGGCCCTAAAAAGCTCTACTGAAGAGAAGTCAAAGGTTGCTTCTAGGAGCCAAAGGTCGCTCCAAAAATACTTCTACCGTAAAGGCATTGAGTCCTTCACCCCTTTTGTGGTGGTGACGATCACCTAGGAATGAGCTCATATCCTTAATTTTTAGTAGGAGGTGGGAGTAGAGTTAGTGAGAAGATATTGTTTGACAAATTTAATACATGTCTATGTCTAATTGTTTTCTCGCAAAGGTGGTGAAACTAGATTCATAAAGTATCCCAAAGGTTGGACAAAGAAATGAGAAAGACAAAGAAAAGTAGTAAGGAATAATGTTTAAGACATAGAATAATTGTATGCCAAATGATTCTTATTTGTGATCCCAAAGTTATGAATGTTAAGAAGAATGTATGGTGAAGCACTAAGTTACATGCTTTGAATAAAATTGATCCACTTCAAAGAAATGTTTTCAAAGAATTAAAAGTAACCTTTTACGCAATAAATGATTTCTGAAATAATCTGAAGTGGCTGGGATTAAAGTGATGACATTAGAACTAAGTAGAAAGTCTACCGAGAAACTTAGTTTCTCATCCCTGCTTCTTCCACTTTCTTCCCAGATAGTCAAAACGTTGTACGTGATGATGAAAACTCATGTTATTGAAGTAGATGCAAGACACTTTCGTCTGCAGAAATTCACGTTATGTTAATATTGAGATTAGAAGGATGCAAGCATCCTAAATATTAGTAATAATTAATATGTTATGTATGTTTGACAAATGTAAATTAAGGATTGTAATAGTTATATGATAAGGCCCACGGGCCTAACACTTATGGTATGTATTAAATGTTATGTATAATTATTATGTGACATGTGTGTTATGATTGAATCTTGTATATTTATTATAGGCAAATGATAAACGAAAAGAATAATATAAACTCTTAGTATTCCTTTGATTTTAAACATACATAGAAATCCGCTTAATGATTTATTTTACCGCTACGCACGTTTTATTGATGAGGCTCGTCTTTTATATCAAACAGTTTTTTTAAAAAAAAATTTACTGTATTTTCATATAAGTACTTTCTAAAATGAATTCCGCATCATGAGATAACAAACTAAAAATGGAACCGAATGATCGACTTAAGTGTGAAATCGTTATTCGTTTTTAGGGTGTTAAAGAAAAAATTTGGAAACTTCTTGGGTAATGTTGAGAAAAATTACAAAAATACCCTTGGGAGCTGGAAGGGCAAGAAAGTGAGGAAGAAGCCAAAAGTGGGGCCCAAAAGACAAAAGTAATAAATGTAAAGATTCCTTTAACCATGGTTAAGGTTAATTAACCTTGATTAATTAAAAATTAACCATACTTAAGGCAAGATAAACTTGATTAGTCAAAAATTAGCCTCATTAACACTAATATAATTCTAAAATTATAATTCCTCACATTTTTAATTATTTTGGAAAATGGAAATTTCATGCAAAATTGACAAAATACCTTAAGTGAAAGATTATTCCTAAGATGCCCTTGCTTGGCCGAATTCACTAAGCCTTTCAGAAGGCCTCATTTGTTTTAGATTTCAATCTCTAAACACTTAGAAAATCTCTTCAGACTCTCTACAAGTTAAACCTAATCCAAAAACCCTAACCTTTCACTATAAGTTTAAGTTTCCATCTTTGAGATTTAAGCTAAAATCAGTCTCTAAACACTAAGCCCTACCACTATCACTAAGAAGCAACCACAGCCCCACCAAAACCCCACACCAAGTCTCCATCAAGTAGGATTTTCTACTTTTCCTTTTAAGCTTTAAATATTACTTTTTATGGTTATTTTCTTCTTTTTGTGGATCCTTTCTCTAAGATCCATAAATATCCTTTTTTGAACTCATGAGGGCTCAAGGCTGCCTTTGAAAGATTCAAAATGAGCATCACCATTTTTTAGTAATTTTTGAAAGATAAAATGAAGTTTGGATGGATTATAGTTCTTTTAGACACTTTAGAAGTAATTTAATCAATGAAAATTCTTTAAAGATCCATTTTGATGCTTTAGGAAGTTTTGAGAGGTCATGAGAAATTTTTTTGAAGTGTTCATGATAGGATATGGATGGATCTTGTAATAGATCCTATGGATTTACACTTAGTTGTTTTGGAAATATTATCTGGAATATTTTTATGTTTAAAGCTTGAAAGTTGTTGAGTTTCTTACTATGGTGGACTTTTGTGATAAAATGTCTAGATGTGAACCCATCTAATAAAATACTAAAAATTCTAATAAAAATTAAATCATAAGTCCCATAATCCTACTTTGGGCATAGATCTAAAAACTATTGAAAGTTGAAATTTTGGGATAAAAAATGGAACAAGCTTCATAAGACACCTATAATTCTCTTTGACCATGACTTAGGCTACAGAGTTTGGACAAGTCGTGTGTGGATCAAGTTCTTAAGGCACTACAAGTGTAGAAAATTATGGAACCAACATTTTATGAGAAGAAATTTAAAAGGTGACCTTGGAAGTACGAAGTTGAGCATTTGGTCATATAGGTAATGTTAAGGATAAAATTTTTAAAAGTGATACAAGACCATATGACTAAGTCCTAAATGATGTGAAACAACTTTAAAAAGAAGAAAAATTGAGATAAAATATCCTAAAACCTACTAGGTGTGCATTCAGCCACCTAGATTATTTAAAGGAAAATGAACTTAAAATTTGGTTAATGATGCATTAAAAACCTTAATTAGGTAAATGGGAAGATTTAAAACTTAAGCTAGGTGAAATCAAGTGAAATCCATAATTAAAACTTAAGCTAGATTTCAAGAATGTATAAGTTGGTAATTAAAAATGAACCATGGAGTTGTGAGGAGAAAATGGAAATTCAGCCATGAACTTTAGCAATAGTAGAGAAACTTTAAAATTAACTAAACTTGGTAAAATTTGTGGCCTAAATTTCATCTAGAAGGATTCATCAACTTAGGTCAAATAAAGATGAAATTTGATGCCCTACACACTAGGAGTGGCATTCGGCCACCTTAGGGTTAATTAGTTAATAAAGAGTTTTAATTCTTAACTAGGATTAATTAAGAATCCTTGGCATATAAGTATAAGGGATTAAAATCATAAATAATTTTTAGAAAGAGTAAGAAGTCCATTTGACCATGATAGTTAAGTTAGTGAAAAAAAGTTAAATTTCACTATGACTTAAGACTAAACATAGGCATGCATAAATTGAGTAATTAGGAATGAACCATGGGATTGGAAAACTACAATAGACCTTTCGACCATTATCTTTAAGTTTGAGGGAAAAGTCTTAAAATTTTCTAAGTTAGGTAATAATTAATGAAATAAACTTCAATTAGTAAAAATCATCTCTTAAGATAAAGAAAAGAGAGTTAGAAGGTCTTAGAAACCATGGACATGCATTCAGCCATCCAAAGTTAAGTAAGTAGGAATGAGTTTGAAAACTTGGTTTAGGTACATTAAGAAGCTTTGTTATGCAAAAATAAATGATTAAGAGTTTAAATGAAGCTTGACAATGGCATGTGTATGATTCGGTCATGCATAACTAAATTGAAACAATTAAGTTAAAAACTTGCTAACACATAACCTTTAAAAATAGTATGAATATGTTATGCATAAGACATGTAGGTTGAAATGCAAAAGGAAATAAAACTTAAAAGGTGCTATTCAGCAACCTAGAGGAAAACTTCTAAGTTTATAAAAATCATGTGAAACAAATTAAACTCTAAGAAAAGGAAAGGTTATGGGGTAACTTAGAAGGTTAAGTGGATTAATCCCCCTTGAGTGATTCATCATAAAACATTATGAGTTAAACAAGTTGGACATGTATGGGTGTATGTAGTTATCCTATCCACGACTAATTGATAAACCAACTTGTGATGCTTTATGAATGCATAATGTCTAATGTTAGTTTAATGATGATTGCTCATGAATTTTTAAAGAATGATGCTATGTATGATGACCTTGTATGATGAATGATGTAATTTGAGATCTAAATGCGCATAGCATATTGGCTGGATATTGATTGAGCATGCGTGATTATTTTGAAGCATTTAAAATGAACCTAAATAGCTTATGGGATCACTAAAGCAAAGAGTTATGTGAAAATTTAATATATTCTTATGTGCCTTGTGCATAATTAGAGGGCAACAAAGTCCTACCGAAGAGGAGACAAAAGGGTTCTCTTGGGAGACTGAAGGCGTTCTCCACAAATCTTTGTATTGTGAAGACAAAAAGGTTCTTCACTAATTATGAGAGTGTGACAACCATCTTACCAATTTATGCCTTTTTTTTTCTATTCCATACCTTCACTCATTCACTGAAGGTATGGAATAGAAAAAAAAAAGGTTCCCAATGGTGTGGAATAGAAAATAAATTTCCCCTAAGGTGTGGAATAGAAAATGAAATTTTCCAAAGGTGTGGAATAGAAATTGAATGAGACTTTGTGTAAGAGATAGAATAATATGTGAGTTAAATGATATCTGTAATGAGATCCCAAAGATTTATGATGTATAAGGAAGATACATGTTTATGCAATAATGGTTGTTTTCTGTATTAAAATAACCCACTTTAGTAGGAGTTTTTGAAAAGCAATTATGTATGCATGTCATGATTTTCTAATAAACTAAGGTGGCTAGGTTGAAAGTGATGACACTAGAAGTAGAGTAGAATCCTACTGAGAAACTTAGTTTCTCACTCCTTCTCTCCTAACTTTCTTCCTAGAAGAAAACCATGTCCTTCATGACGACAATGGTCTTCATAGACATTAGTAACCTAGATTGGTTAGCAAATCCCCAGAGCCTGTTAATCACAGCCCAAGCTAGTGTGACAATTTACTTTTCGTTGGGACATCTTTTCATCTCAAAAGTCTTGAGCCCGAACATAACAACAATAGGTTCTGCAATTTCCTTGGAGGCCTTTCACCCCAATGGAGTTTTTTTCCCTACCCCTGGTTATAGAAGGAAATAAACTGCCACAGTTGAGGAATCCTCTTCCTTAGAGGGAGAGACAGACCCACAGACTCCGTCACATTACCATATTTTTTCACATATTTGGTCCTCACAAGGAAGTTCTTCATACCCAATGCCTTATCCGTTTCAAGCCTATCAAGAAATGCTCGACTGGACTTTCATGTCTTTGGATCAGAGTATGTGGCTGGAGTGTTTCCATCATTAGGCCTAGGGAGGTTTTTTGGTCCCTCTGTTTCATTTCCAAAGAAGAAGAAGTTGAAGTGTCATACCCATAATGTAAATGTTTGGAAATAGTTGGATACAAGTATCCTAGTTACTTTTGTGTAGTGGTAAGTTAGTTTGTGTACTAGAATGTGAATCAAATATGTATGTAAATATGGTGTGTGAAGTATGGTGTGTAATGAAGTGTATGTAAATGGCTTAATGCTAAGATTGTTATGTATATGTAAAGAGGACTGTATAATTATATAAGCTTGTATGTGTGTGAATGGTTTGTGTATAATTTATTTTACTGTTGTGAGAGACAAATGAGATGAAGGGAGTAATTTGTAATGATAATAATCTATACGCACACAAGAATGCCTAGTAATTTATTTATTGACACGAACGCTATAGTGATGAGTCTCGCATTTTATATCACAACGGTTCGTTTAAAAAAGAAATTACTGTATTTTTTCTAATAAATATTTTCCAAAGATTGCGCATCATGAGATAACAAACTAATAATAGAACCGAAGGAATGACTTAAGCATAAAATCACTATTCATTTTAGGGTGTTATACTATAAATTTCATATCTTCTTCTTTTATCAAGTCATTTACATTTTCCTTTTCTTTCTTTCCCCTTATTTTTTCTTTTTCTTTGTCCTTTTCCCTTTTTTATCACACACTTTCTCCCCAAGTATTTATGTTTACTTCCGTCTAAGAATACATTTTATCAACATAATCAATGGTACCAAGAAAAAACATTCTATTTCTTTTAGGCTTAAAGAGGGCACTGAATGATACTTAAAGTCCGTGTTCCTTCAATAAAACGTATTTTACCCTTATCATTTTTCAACTTACATAATTACTTGTAAAAGTATTAACGAACTTGTAAAGCAAGTTTTAGAATATACAAGTAAAAAGGAAATCACTCAAAAGAGAGAAGTTCGGTGCAACCTCATTTACATTAAGGTTTCTCTAGTTTAAAACAAGATGACAGAAATGATAGCTAATTATCAATTATTTATACAAAATTTTTGAATTCCTTTTAAAATTCAATTGACATCCATTACATAGAATTTTTTTTTGAATCTAGAACCAACCAACAATGCAAAAATGAGATTGTATGGCACAAATATTTGTAGAGAAATTCATAGGAGGGGTATCCCTCCTTAAACTTGAGCATATGCCACCTCTTTATTTTTGGAAAAATTATTTATCAAGGTGAATTTCCTTTAAAAATAGGAGGAGAGAAATGTTGTAAACTTTTCGGAAAATAATTTAAGAGGGAGAGGGTCTCCCTCCTTAAACTTAAGCATTTTCAAGGTCTTGTGATAATAAATTGAGAAGGAGAAAAAAATGGGACTTCCATAATGAGAAGATAGAAAGTTTCCCTCCTCAAACTTAGAGGTAGATAGTGTGTCTTGATACAATCCTTGTTGGTTGTCGACACTTAAGGAAAGAGTCCTTATGCCTTTTAAATCCACCCTTCTTATAACAACACATAGGTTAATAGAATAAAAATATATTATTATTACTAAAATATAAACATTAAGTAAATATCCTAATCCTAAAATTTCTCCTAAGTCCTATGAAAGGGAAAAAATAATGTCCTAAATAAATAGAAGAGAGAGAAGATGTGTCCCAATTATTGGGATGGCTGGTGCCTTGCATGGTTCTTTAGCAGTTGAAGATTGAGCTCCAATCAATCCATTATCTACTGAAGTAATTCATGAATGATTGTTTCCACCTCCACCCATTGGTTTGTTTCGTTCCTTTTCTCTGTTGTCGTGAGAGAGGGCCTACCTTTATAGGAATGTTGGAGTCTCGTATAGGTCATGTCCTAGCAGGCCCATGTGTGACGATGCCTCATTCCTTAGAAAAATGTGTTTGTTCATTTTGTTGCATCGGGAGGAAGAGAGTTGTGAAAGCGGTAGAAGATTATGATATAGGACCTAATGCTTACACAAGCCCTATTACCGTCCTTTGGGGAACCTTAGTGTGCATACAAGACATGATGAAGAATCTTCTAGCATTAATGCGACATCCATGAACTGCTACCCAGAGAAAGTACAGATTTATCCAAGTGACACATCCCATGTTATCTCTCTTTCCGAATAGGCTGTGGACAAAGCACCGATGCAAGATATGCAATGCGGAGTCACAAATGGTAGAGGCTAGTGTGAAATTAGGATCAGAGGTGTCTTTCTCGATGATTTCTGACCCAAAGGGTCCTTCATAGAACTTGTTGGGAATCTTTCTTAAGGCACTCAAACAACTGGGTTCTGAGGTCTCTTTTGTAGTTGCAAACCCAGGGCTATGTTGAATCCAGTGAGGGACTGCCTGTAGGTTTGTCCCTCTAGCTAGTAGCTGATAGTATATGAATAAGGGCCTTCCTATGAATGATCATAAGAGAGAGACCAACAACTCAAGGGCAGGTTCCTAGTAGGTTGGGTCAATGACAAGGGATGCTTCAACGCACCCGTCCTAAAGTAGTAGCCCATTATTTGTATCTCAATGCCTAGTTGGTCAAGGATTCTAAGATCTAATCTCTTAATGGGTATGAATATGAATACAACCATTCGTCTCAATTAGAATTGCATGCCTGACATGTTCTCAATGTTGATGGGGTATGCTGGTTCGCATGTGGGGATTATGGTGTGCATGAGGTAACCTTCCTTGTTGATGGTGGATGATGCCAGTTTCCTGTATGTATGAAAAAAAGATAATTAGGTCTCAAGAAAAGTTAGAACGATCGTGCAAAGATGGTAATGGACTGTCTTGACATGGTCGTGTATTTGAGGCACGACCATGCTGATCCTCAAGTTTTGATATGCACGATCGTGTTGGTTCTTCTTCTCACGATCCTTCACTTGGCCATGTGGCTTAGGGAATGACTTTGTTGAATACATACGTGGTATACCTGAAACCGGAGTTGTATAAAAGGTAATGCAAAGCTCTTTAGAAAAGTAAAAGGAGAAAGAGAAATAGTTATCACAGGTGTTTGTTTGTTATGGCCAACTGAATGTGTTTATAGCCATCTAGTATGAGGCTTGGCTATTCTGAAGCGCAATGCAGTTTCCATAGAACGTAGGATAATTGTGTTGAATTTATAGTGTGATTGTGCTTAGGTGAGCATAACAATGATCCTTTTTTTTAACAGTTTACCTTTTGTAAATGCTTGTTTAACATCACAAGCCTGATGTACCTATCTTTAGTGGCTAGGTTTAATCACCATTAAATTGTCAGGGTTATTCCAACTTCATGACATTTTGTTCCTTGAATGGGCCCATTCTATAATACTTGGCCCGTTGTCTATTTATGTTGAAGGTTCATTTTTCGAGCTCAAGTATTTGATAGGAAAATACCCTATGGACCTTCTAAGGATCATTCCATCTAAACTTTAGCTTTCCTACGGAACAGGAAAAGTCGCGGGTTATAAATTAACACCCATTCTCTTTGTGAGAACTCACGTTTCCGAATGTGTTTGTCATGCCAGTTTTTCATTCTTTCCTTATACATCCTTAACTTTTCATATGATTTGATCTGAATCTCATCAAACGCATTGAGTTGGAGTAGGCGATTTTCCTCTACATGATTCAAGGTTAAGGAATTTCATGGCGCAGTTAGACTTATGTTTTAATTCAACCGGGAGATGACACGTTTTACTAAAGACTAAACTTAAGGGGCATGCCAATGGGGCTTTATATGTTGTCCTATAGGCCTAAAGGGAATCATCTAATCTTAACGCCCAACCTTCCTAGATATGCTAACAATGTTCTTTAGGATTGTTTTTAATTTTCTATTAGAGATTTCTACCTAACCACTAGTTTGAGGGTGATAGGGGGTGATGACCTTGTGGGTGATACCTTATTGTTTGAATACCTTTTCAAACTTCTTGTCGCAACCGTAATCACAATGAGACGAAGAACTCGCTAAATTTTTTAAAAAAGAATTAATTGTGATTGTGGAGCCACCACCAATTTTTTTTTAAGGGAAAAAGATTTGGAAAAACCCTAACTTTAGGAAGAAATTCTAGGTTCGGGAGTCGTTTATGAATAGGGAAGGTGTTAGACACCCTACTCGCCCGTTCTGAAGAACGGTACCCTTAAACTGAGTGTATGATTTTGATATTTTTAAAAACTGTTTGATCCCTTTAAATAGAATAGAAAATAAATATGTTTGTATAAAAATAGCCTGACAGAACTTGATCCTGCTCCTACATATTCCCTAGTGCAATGGGAAACTCAAGGCTATGTAGTTCTGGTTGTGAAGAATTGATCTTCGGAAAAAGAGATTGAAAGACGATTTTAAAAGCAATTCAGATATTTTGAATAACCCTTAGCCCACATATGCACAGGATCCAAGACAACTACAGTTATACTAGGACCCATATGAATCTCTAAATATCGAATAACAGAAAAAGCTACCAGTTCGTATTTAGAGCTCAATGCATGAGATTTAGAATCATTAATGAAAAAAAAGATTTATTTTTAAAATCTTTTGGGATCCATATATGCACAGGGTCTAAGAAAATTACGGCTGGAACCTATATGAATATCTAAATATCGAATAATAGAAAAAGCTACCAGTTTGTATTTAGAGCTCCTTGCGTGAGACCCAAAAATTTACAAAAGGAGCTTTTGAATTATAAACTTGTTTTGAAGAAAATTAAGTTGATTTGGTATGAAGGAGTTGAGCCCAAATTAACCAGGAAAAATGGGCTTGGTACGAATTAAATTTATATAAAAAATTTGTTCTTAGGAAGCATGTTGGGCTTGACCCCAAAAAATAATATTTTTGACTTTGAAAAACGTATTGAGTTTGATTTAAAATTTGAAAAGAATTGGGCTTGACTTAAATAAAGATGAAATTTTGGTTATGATTTGAATGGGAGAAAAATTAGAATTAGGCCCTTTATTTGTTTGGCAAACCATTTATTTAACAGCATTTGGGCTCACTCAACATTTGGTCCAATAAGAGTATGAGTATAAAAAAAGGATTGTGTGGAATTTGAACCCAAGACCTAGGGGTGTATGTAGCTAAGCTACCACTAAGCCAAGCTTCAATGTTTAATCAAAAGTCTGTCCAAATGTAGCTAAAAGTGTAATAAAAAAGTTAATATCTATTTATTAAGAAAAAAAAAAGGAGCCAAGCAAGACTCAAGCTGGACCAAATTTTTAGATAAGATTAATGTGGCCAATCAATAATTTAAAGTACACTTAATAATTAATAATACATTGGAAGGAAAATGAACTCAGCAAGATTTGAACCCTGGTCCCCAAGGCGGCTACAACATATCAACCACCAGGCCAAAGCTATTACTTACTATTAATGCTGCCAACTATAACCTTAAGTATAACACCCTAAAAATGAATACCGATTTCACGCTTAAATCATTCATTCGGTTCCATTTTTAGTTTGTTATCTCATGATGTGGAATTCATTTTATAAAATACTTGTATGAAAATACGATAAATTCTTTTTTTAAAAAAAATGTTTGACATAAACTGTAAGCCTCGTTAATAGAACGTGCGTAGTGGTAAAATAAATCGATAAGCAAATTTCTACGTACGTTCAAAACCTTAGGAATACTAAGCATTTATATTGTTCTTTCCGTTTATCATTTGTATATATTTGATACACAAGACTCAAGCATATCATACCTATCATAGAATAATTATACATAACATATCATATAGACCATAAGTCTTAGGCCCGCTAGCCTTATCATATAGTTATGACAAACATAGTTAACCTTCCTTGTTTACATACATATTTATTATATTCTATCATACACATTATATATGTAAAAATACATAGCAAATTCCGACTAACTAATATCTAGGATGTTTGCATCATTCTATTCCTAATATCTGTACGATGTAAATCTTCTTCAAAATAGAGTGTCTCGCATCCTCTTCAAGTACGTGAACTGCTACCGTTACAAACAACATCCGGAATGTCTCGGAAGAAAGTGGAAGAAGTAGGGATGAGAAACTAAGTTTCTCACTAGGCTTTCTACTTAGTTCTAATGTCATCACTTAAACATTTCTCTAAAGTGGATCAATTTTATTCAAAACATACAACTTAGTGCCTCATCATACATTCTTCTTAACATTCATAACTTTGGGATCACACATAAGATATCATTTGACATACAATTATTCTATGTCTTAAACTTTATTCTTTACTACTTTTCTTTGTCTTTATGATTTCTTTATCCAACCATTGGGACACTTATGAATCTAGTTTCACCACCTTTGGGAGAAAACAATTAGACATAGACATGTATTAAATTTGTCAACAATATCTTCTCACTAACTCTACTCCCACCTCCTACTAAAAAATTAAGGATATGAGCTCATTCTTGGGTGATCGTCACCACCACATAAGAGGTGAAGGACTCAATGCCTTCAGAGTAGAAGGATTTTTTGAGCGATCTTTGGCTCCTAGAAGCAACCTTTGGCTTCAAGAAACAACCTTTGACTTCTCTTCAATAGAGCTTTTTAGGGCGCTCTAGATACTAGTGTGCACAAGGCACAAAGAGAGTAGTTTTACATTTTCACATAACGTTTGCTTTAGTGATCCCTTAATCTTTTTAAGTTTATTTTAGTAGTTTTCAGATAATTATGCATGCTCAAACAAATTTCCAACCAATATGGAATGCACATATAGGTTTTGAATTTTCATCTCAATCATCAATATAAACCAATCTCATACATGATCATCATCCTTTCTCATTCAAGAGCATCCATCATTTATTCATTCATAGATAGTGAACACTCATAACTAATAATGCAATTTGATTGGTAAATCATATAGCATAATGTCACATTTACACTACCGATATAATGCTTCAATTCGGGTTGATGTTGAAATCACACAAGGGACTTACATTAGTCATCCTTCTAAGTTACCTCTCATCCTTTCCTTTTCTCAAATTTGTATTTGTTCATTAAGATTTTACGTCTTAGCATCTTAATCTACGTGGCCGAATGACACCTTTCAAGTTCTTTACTCTTTGTGTTCTCTTTTGTTGAAGTCTTATGAATGTCCTAATATTCTAAGTTCAAGTATTAAGTATTTACAAATCTTTTAACTCATTTAGGAAAATTTTGATTAAACATGACTGAATGAAAATTTTTACCTTTTCCTATTTTCCTTTAAAGTTTTAATCCTTAATATTATAATACTTCCTAAGTTATCTAAATTAGGATCTTTAAACTCCTTTCCTTTTTATTATCCTCGTATGGTTTAAGATAAAATCTAGAATTCTAACTTCTTTTAATTTCTGTTTCCCTTGGTTACCAAAATAATTTAGGTCATTTGGAGTCTAACTCATTAATTGGAAAGTGGTTGCCATGATGAATCTAGGGTGTCATACAAGGATTTTAGCCACTTTTGGCTACAAATTACATCATTTGCTTGGTAGCTTTCTAACTAATGTCCAAAGGAAACCTTTGGAACTTATTACAAAAATTTATTTCACCTCTTAACATACATAATGAGAGGTGCAGATCCATCACATAAATCAACACAAGAGATAAATCACAATATTAAAACGTAATCATCAAAACAAGCAGCACATCACTTTTCTCAAGCATTAAAAGGTAGATCTTCATGATCTACTCCAAGATCCAAACATCTTCTTTCAAATAAGCTTTGAAAAAACTTCTCATGAGAGCATAAAACTGACTAGAGCTTCAAAAATAATTTTAAAACAAAACCCACCAATTAAATTCCTTCTAACTGCCTTAGAAGCACTTTTAATCGAACAAACTTTGTTTTTCCTTTCAAAAATCACTAAAAATGGGTGGGGATGATTTTTAATGGTTAAAATACAGTTTTAAACTCTCACAATTGAAAACAAGAGAAGACACACAGATCTTGGAGAAAAGATGCATGAAAGAAAACAAGCACACCATAAAAAGACAAGTTAAAAGCATAAAAAGACAAGTAGAAATATCCTACTTGTTGAAGAATTCCTTAGTGTTTTTGGGGGACTTTAAATGCTGCCTTCGGTCTCCTCTGGTCTGCTCTGGATGTGGAAAAAGGATGGTGGTGGAGCTTTAGTGTTATGGCTTTAATATAACTTAAGTCTTAAAGATGAAGACTTAGGCTTTAAAGTGTAAGTTTTTGGTGTTGAGTTATGGTAAGCTTAGAGAGAATGGAGAGGATTTTGATAAGTTTCTAGGCTGAAAAATATGAAGCAAATGGGGTTCCAAGGGTCCCAAAAAATTCATACTCTTATGGGCCAAGTGGAATTAGTTTTGCACTTAGGGGCATTTTAGTAATTGTGCCTAGACTTTTCCTATTTTCCAAAATAAATCAAAATTCAAGGAATTATCCTTTTATGCTTAGATTAGTGTTAATTATGCTGATATTTCCTCTAATTATGATTAATTTACCCTAAGCATGCTTTACTTTTAATTAACCAAGGTTAATTAGTCTTAACCATGGTTAAAAAAACCTTTTTACTATTCACTTTTGTCTTTTTGTGAAAGATTTGGTTGACTTCAGTTTGATGACTCATCACCATCTTTCCAGCTGCTGAATTCCGTGCACATTGGTGTGGGGCCCTCTTGGCATGCTTATCACATTATCTTGCCCTCTTGGCCTTCTAGGGGCGTTTTCGTAATTTTTCTCAGCATTGTCGAAAAATTTCCCATATTCTTCCTCTGACATTTCTAGGACTTTTTGGTTCGTTCCCATGTTAATCTAAGGCCGTTTTCTATTTTTACAGGAACTCTAGCTTTGTGCAAAAAGTACAGGTCCTAAGGGTATTTTGGTCATTTTCGAGGTTTTCGAAGGCCATTTTCGTCCCTTCTCAGGTTTCTAAATTTTTCTCACCGTACATGATGTTTATAATCCCTTTAGGATGTCTTATACTTGTATTTCCATTTTTCTTGCTCATTATTTAGATTTCCAACTTCATAGTTCATTCATAATCACTCAATTTATTCATTTCTAGGTTAAGTATTGAATCATTGTGAATTATTAACTTCCTTTTACTAACTTAGAAAATATGCCCAAATGATTTCTTTAACCCTACCTAAACTTAATCAATTTTAATCCCTTTTAATTATATGTCAAGGATGTTTATTTAATATTAGTTAAGAATTAAATCTCTTTCTTGAATCAATTTTTCCTAAGGTGGTCGAATGGTTCCTTAATTCTTGTCACAACCTCTTTACACTTTTAATACCTTATACTTACATGCCAAGGATCTTTAATTAAACTTAGTTAAGTTTTAAAGATCCTCCTTGCCTAATTAACATCATAGTGGTCGAACACTACTTCTAAGGTCTAGGGTTTCAAATTTCATCTCTAATTGACCTAGGTTGATCAATTCTTATAGTTAAACTTTAGGACACAAGTTTAACCAAGTTTAGTTAATTTTTAGGTCTTCTTCTCCAATCCTAAGAGTGATGGCCGAATGACACCTTCCTCCACCTAAATCCATGGTTCATTTTAATTACCAATTTATGCCTTTTTGAAATCTAAATTAAGTATTAATTATTGGCTTCACCTTATTTTATCTATTTTGGTTATTATAGACTTAGTCACTTTTAGGCTTTACTTACAACTTTAATTAATCCAATTACCTAATGAAAATCCTTAATACACCATTAACCAATTTTAAGCTCATTTTTTCATTAAGTTACACTAGGGTGGTCGAATGCACACCCAGTGGTTGTTAGGCCATTTTAACTCAAATTATCTTCATCCAAAACTTGCCCCACATCATTTAGAACCTAGTTTCATGGTTTTTATTACTTTTAAAAATTTTAAGAAGTTTTATCCTTAAGTTTGAAAGTATTGTCGAATGCCTCCTTTGGCTTGCCAAGGTCACTTTTTCAGATCTCCTTCTCATACAACCTTGGTTCCATGATTTTCTACACTTGTAACACTTTAAGCACTTGATTCATACAAGGCTTGTCCAAACTCCATAACTTAGGTCATAGTAAAAATGAGTCTTAAGTGTCTTGTGAGGCTTGTGTCATTTATGGACCCAAAGTTTCAACTTTTACTTAGTAGTTTTTATATCTATGCCCAAAGTAAGCTTGTCGGACTTATAAATTAATTTCTCTTCCATGTTTTAATATTTAAGTTCATTGGTTTGGATCTGGACATAATAATACACAAGTCCACCATAAGAAGAAAAATCACAACTTTCAAGCTTTAAGCATAAAAACATGCAAGATAGCATTTTTTTCAAACAACTAAATGTAGATCCACAAGATCTACCCTAAGATTCATCCATCTCCTACCAAGAACACTTCAAAAAAATTTCTCATGATTTCTCAAGACTGCCCAAAGCTTCAAAATGGATTTTAAAGGAATTTTCATTGATTAAATTCCTTCTATGTTACTTAGAAGCACTTTAACCTAATTAAACTTCATTTTATTTCTCAAAAATCTCTAAAATAATGGTGATGGTAATTCCGACTTGTTAAAAGGCAGCCTTGAGCCCTTATGTGTAAAAAAAATGGAGATGTATGTATTTTAGAGAAAGGATCAACAAAAGAAAGAAAACCAACCGTAAAAAGTAAGATTAAAGCTTAAAAAGATAAAGTAGAAAATCATACTTGATGATGACTTAGTGTGGGGTGATGGTGGGGCTGTGGTGGCTGATCTTGGTCCCCCTTTAGCTGGCCCATAAGAATATCTTAGTGAAAATGGTGAAGTTTTTTGGAGAGATTTTGGAGAGTTTTGCTAAGTATCTTTCTTAGATTAAAATTTGAACCAAATGAGGTCCCCCATGAAGTTTGGCCAAGCAAGGGTAAAGTTAGATTAATTTTTCACTCAAGGATATTTTTATAATTTTGCATAGATTTTCCATTGTCCAAAATAATTCAAAATTCAAGGAATTATCCTTTTATAATGTTATTAGTGTTAATGAGGCTGAATTTTTCACTAATCATGTTTATCTTACACTAAGCATAGTTAACTTTTAATTAATCAAGGTTAATTAGTCTTAACCATGGTTAAAGGAATCTTAGCATTAATTATTTTAGTCTTTTATGGGTTTACTTAAGTTGAATTCATTTGGTGACTCATCACCATGATTTCCACATGGGAAATTTCATGCACCCCATGTGGTCCCACTCTTCGCTTCTTCCTCACACTTTCTTGCCCTCCCGGTCTTCCAAGAGTATTTTTGTAATTTTTCTCAACATTACCAAAAAATTGCCAAATTATTCCTCTTAATATTTTAACACTTTTTGGTTCACTCCCAAGTTAATCTAAGGTTATTTGATATTTTCTGGGAATTGACTAACTTTGTGCAGAAAGCAGAGCTTTCAAGGGGCGTTCTAGGCGTTTTCGGAGTTCTTGAGGGCATTTTTGTCCCTTCCTTATTTTATAAGTTTTTCTCATTACCTTCGATCATTCTTGATATTCTATAATCCCTTGTAATGTATTTTACTCTTATTTTAAATTTCTCTTGCATATTATTTGAGTTTCCCAAGTGTAGGAGCATTTTCATCATTTGCATCAAACTTTCTAATTTCTTTGTTTTTGGTTCCCAATCCTACTTAGTTTCATTCTAGAGACTATTTGTGTCTTCAAGAGTTCACTATGAAAATTTGTGGGTGTTACAGAAAGTTAGGAAGATAAGTCAAGTTTCCACCATATTGGAGGATTCAATAATGAAAGAGTTTTGACCTCGAGAACTAAGCAAGAGGAGAAGAATGGAAAAGAGAAAGCTCTTTTAATGTGAAATTCAGATTTTACTCAAGTGTAAATGACCAAGGGTGCATTTTCCTACACTAGGAACTTATTTATAGGGAAAAAGGAATAGGGCTACTTGGTGGTGGATTTGGGAAGCCCTAGCCAACCAAGCTCTTAAGCTAAGTCTATTCCTATTCTAAGTAGCTTATTCATATTCCATGTTGGAATAAAATATTCCTACTTTTATAATTCAAGAAAAATTATAAAAATTAAATTGAAAGAAGAAATTTCACATTTCTTCTCCTTAAGCTAAAATGGTAAACTCCACAATTTCTTTGAAGGACAATTCCCTGGAAGAAATTTCTTCAAGATGTTTCTTCCATTTGAGAAGTAATGCTTCCACCTCTTGTTGAATTTTCTTGGCCCTTGAGCTTATGGTTGGTCCCTTGATGGTGGTGCTCACATCATCCAGGGTTGCCACATCTGTGTTGGAAATTCAAGGATGCTTCAAGGTTATGCTCAAGTTTGCATGGTCATGCTCCTTATCGGGCACAATCATGCTCAAGTTTACATAGTCATGTTGGAAATCCTAGTCTGCTATGAAGGTGTGCTCCTGGTAGCATGGTTGTGCTAGTTCTTTCCCAAGAAATTTTTATACTTTTGCTAATTCTTCATCTTTTTATGCCATTTCCCCTCTTTTTGGTCCAAAATCTACCTAGTTTCTAATTCACTACATACATGATCATTTTTGCAAAAATAAGGGAAATTAGGTATAATAATTATATAGAGTAAGCATTTATTTTATAATAACTATAACTAATTTTCCATAGATAGATCAGAAAAATGGTGATTTATCAAATCCTTTTAGGATTTAGGTTCATTTTAATTTATGATTGAGACAATAAGGTTCTCTATTTCTATTAATTTTCATGTCTTGAATGTAAACCATCCTATTTTAATTATTGGTTCATTTTAAAATCACAAAAACTTTCTTAATTGAAATAAACCTACTTTCATAGCCGTGCAGACTTGAGCACAATCGTGCCAACCATGGAAGGTTCTAGAAATGACCCAAGTCATCCCTAATGATGCAAGAACAAATCCTGATTAGCCATGGCAACATTGTAGGTGTTCTAAAGTAATTGTGATGACTAAGAAGGTAACCTAGGTCAATCAGGTTTGCAACAAAGGCAGCCTTAATTGACTCCTATAAAAGGGAGGCTACACCTGGCGAGAAAGTCATCCCTCCCTAGAGATATTCCATGTCTCAACACCCTCGACATTTTAAGGGGTCCTCGAACCCATCTCCCTTATATTTCTCATTTCCACCTTGATTCCCTCATTTCATTTCTTCTCCCAGCATCCTTCTTTAGTGTCTTGGCAGAAGAAATCCTTGAATAATGCAAGTTACAAAGTTTTTTGTCAGCCTTGCTAGCACTACCGTTATGTATTTCTTATCTTAGGATCAGGATTACGGATTTTGTTAGAATGGTTGTCTCTTATCTATCATATTTTGCTATGTGTAACTAACCCTCAAATTATAGGGCTTTGGTGAACCTTGTGATGTAACTATTTGAACCCCATTTTTCTTTATGAATGATTTTATTCTTTCATTATGAATGAGTGCATGGTTCCTCATACAATTGTGTTTCTTTATTGCACTTAATCCATTAATGAGAATTAACTATTCTTGTTCATCTCTTAATTGGTTAAGGGTAGGTGATCGACCATCCCCTGATTGAAGAAACTATAAGGTAACTGAGTCTATGAGCTTTGGAGGATCAATCAGAATCATATGCTTTTAACTAGTCATGAAATTAACAAATCCCATATGTTTTATGCTTCTTTCATTTATTTACCTTGCATGATCTTTAGGATATGTTTCATGAAAAATGTGAGTGAAAAACTCTTTGCCAAGTTTTGTCCAGAGGCAAGTATATCTATCAATGTAGAAAGGGGATATTTAAGACCCCCAATATTGATCGAACAAATACTATGCCAACAATTTGTAAGGGAGTGTTTGAATCATAAATTTTGAGCTTACCAAAAGATGGTTATGTGCATACGAGTTCAGAATAAAAATGAAAATAAGTTTTTAGAAGAAAAGGTGGAAAACAAAAGAATACAATGCAATTTATGGAAGAATAAGAGACATTGGATCCCTTTGTGACTTTACTCACTTTTACTATATTTAATTGCTAACCACCTACTCTAAGGTTATTACTACCCAATGATCATGCAGTAGTTATAATGTTTCCCCTAAATACTATTCCAATGATCATGCAAGGCGTATAAATAAGAGAAGCATAAAGTACAGGAGGATGTTAACTACTGTTAGGAAATTAACAAGTTAGAAACCTAGGATTTCAAGTGATCATCCAAAACCCTTAGATTTAGTTACATATAGTTTTGTTAATTGAGGGATGGTACAACAATTTCCTACCTGTAACCAACTTAAATTAATAAGATTGATCAATTCATATTAATGGACTAAGCATAATAAGGTAGCATAATTGGATAGCCAAAATACCATTGTTCATAATTTAATGGCACAATAATTATTCATAGGAAAAAATTGGGGTTCAAGCAATTACATCATACGATTCACCAAAGGCCCATGAATTAGGGATTAGTTACACATGATTAAAATTAATCCAAAAATATCCATAACCTATCCTAAGATAAGAGATATAAAACCAGCCTACTAGCAAGGCTGACAATCAACTCTACAACTGCATCGTGAAGGGATTCTTTTCACCAAGATCCTATGGGAGGAAACTGGAGGAGGAACCAAGAATGGAGAGGCTAGAATGGAAAATGGAGGAAAGGTAGGGTTGTTACTAGAGTATATAGTTAGAGTTTTGGTGTGCTTCTAAGATCAAGTGTGTCTTAGCTTAAGGTGGAGCTTCCTTTATATAGGCATGAATTAGGACTTCAACTATCATAGACCAAGTTGACCTAGTTTCTCCCTCATCTATTACAACTTCTCTAGGTCATCTACAGTGTTGTTAGGGCTAACTAGATTATCTTCGGCATCACTAGGGCTGATATGGCTCTTGGTGCTTCCTAATCTTGGCATGATCATTCTAACTCATTCTGCACAAACGTGATACATCCAATTGGCATGATCATACTTAGGTTTGCACAACCGTACTGGAAGGTTTGCTCCGTTGTGGGGCATATTAAGGGGCATTTTATTTACTGCTCCCTTAACTTTTTGTTTCCTTTTGGCCCTTTCTTTTATCCAAAATTTGCCTAATTTCTGATTCTCTATTTACGTGACCTTTTTGTAAAAATAAAGGAAATTATGCAAAATTACAAATGAATAATTATGAATTATGCAATAGTTATGCATAAATTTCTGTAATAAATTGACAGAATGGAAGTTTATCATTACCCTTAGACTTAAACATTGTTTGTCCCTAAGAAATAACCTTAGAAATGGAAATGCAGCAAGTATAGAATCCAGAACATCTCATGCTATATATGCATTAGAGAATCACAGTTACCATCATAGGAACTTTCAACAATAATCCAATTAAGGTCTTTGAGTTTCCTAAAATCAAGTTTCATATTTAAAAGGGATCACTCTGCTTACTATCTCTCTTGTATGAGGGTATAAATCTTTTTCACTTTTCCCCTTGTAACTATACATTACCATAGGCTTGCCTATAAATCTTATCATTCCAACTAAAAGGCAAAGTATATATAGGCATGGCTACCATGGATGAGAAGGTTCTTCAACCCTAAGCTTAGTTAGAAGGAAGAAAAGAGGGAGAGGATTCTCTCAAAATCTAAAGTGAAATTTCACTAATGACTCAAAAGTGTTCAATTTACACATGACCATGCCTATATAAGCCAAAATGGGGGTGCTTAGAAGCATGGGTGTGGGCAGCTTTAGGAGTTGCATGGAACTTGGATTTGGGCCTCTCATGGAGCCCAAATGGAGTTCCTCATTCATCCTTGAGGTAGCCTAAGAAATGGATCAAGTCAGACCCGAAAAGCTTAACCAAAAGTTACCGGGAAATAGGCCTAGTCCTATACATATTTTAGACCTTCTAATTCCTAAAGTACAAGAATAACCTAAGCCTTATTCTAACATATGCAACATAAAAAAGGAAGTAGGTTAGGCCTAAGGGTGCTCCTTCTGAAGGTCCAAGAAGGTATCCACTTATGTATGTAGTTTCTTTGTCCTAGTTGTACTGATAAGCCCAATGAGCCTTAGTGTCACGCCTGGAGTAGTGGAGTGCTCTAATGCATGCTCTAAGGTTTCTAAGGTAGCCTCTATAGGGATCCCTACATCACTTCTTCCTAGAGGGCAGGCTCAAGGGAAGAGACTATATGGAATCACAAGGGGCATCGATGTTTGGGCATTTTGTTGAATGCGTGATTTCAAACACCGCTTTTTCATCACCCTACCTTGGTGTAAGCTATTTTTTTTGCACATTGACCATGGCTCTCCTAATGGATAGAAGGGTCTTCCCAAGATCAGTGAGATCTTATCATCTTCCTCTATGTCAAACATGAAGAAGTATATAAGGAAGATGAATTTTCCATCTTTACTAGCACATCCTCCACATGTGATGGTCCCGTTTGCAATCTATAATGAGATAATGGTAGGCTTGGGCTCTTTCACACCTAACCTTTTAAAAACAAAGAAAGGAATCAAATTTAAACTTGCACCTAAGTTACACAAAACTTTAAAATTGGAATTATTTGTAGTGTAGGATATAATGAAATTCCCTAGGTCTTCAAGCTTTGGTGGTAGCTTGACAATCACATCCTTTTTCTTTTTCTATTCTTCTGTGGGTGTTTCTACCTTTGTCCCACTTCTCAAAGTGATTGCATTCACCTCCTCCTTCAAATTCATCTCAAGCTCAATATCCTAAGCGTTCGTTGTCCTAGGAGGTTGAGTATCTTTCCCATCTGTTCCTCTATGTTTTGAAACCAAGATAACTGCATCTTTATATCCTGGAGCCATGTCTCCATGTTTTAGAATCTTGATTCCATGGGGGTTGGATCCTTGTTCTCTTGTCTGTAGTCACCTTGATTCTTCATATGAGAAGGCTTGTAAACATTTGGTACACTGGTAGAATTATTATCTTGACACTCTGCCTAAAAAAGATTAGGATGATTTTTCCAAGTAAGGTTGTAGGTATCCCCACCCCCCTCAAATTTGGCCCCTTCATTTTGTTGATCCATGTGGACTTCAATTGCATATCCTTTAGTACCATGGCTTATAGAGCCACAAAGATTGCAAGGGTAGTGCTTATGTGCAACCTGAGTATGAACAAGAAGAGCAGGTTATGTCTTTGCTTGCATAGGCACCTCCATCTCCTTGTTTAAGGCCTCCATCAGATTGGACAACAAGGATTTGTAATCTACCTGGTACATTCCTACTGGTTGAGGGTTCATCTTTTTCATGTGTCTATCGGTAGACCTTCATTGGTTTCTATTAGCAGTCAACTTTCCTATGATTTCTCATGTTTCCTAAGGAGGGTTATGTAGAATGTCCCCTCTAGAGGTTTCGTCTATTATAAATCTATTGGGGGGGTATCTAGTACCCATGGTGTGGGCACTTTTGAAGATTTTGAATTAGTCTTTTGCCTCACATAAGGACTTATTCTCATACTGTGTGAATCCCGCAATCTTCACTATAATCTTAGGTTGTATCGATTGTGGAAAGTAATATGTCAAGAAGAGACATTGTAAGTGAGCCCAGGTTGTAATGGATCCTTCCAACAGAGAATTCAACTAGTCATTCACTTTCTCAACAATGGATAAGGAAAAAAATTAAAATGTAATGGCTTCCTATGAGATGCCATTGATCTTGATGGTGTTCGTCAACCTAAGAAATTTTCTAATATGGAGAAGTGGGTCCTTCAAGATCATTCCTCCAAATTACGGTGAATTTTAGATCATGTTGATAAGGGTTGACTTTAACTTAAATTTCTAAAAACCCTTCAGTGTTGGAATAGAAATACTACTTCTTTTGCCCTCATCTGTGGGGGCCATGTCATCCCTCAACGCTCTTTGCCCAGGCATTGTTATCTCCCTCATCCTAGTTTCTCACCTTAACCTTCTGGTTGTTCTATATTTTAGGGTTAAACTGCATGTTGGAGACTTGAGAGCAGGTTAGCATAAACAAGCAGAGTAATATGTAAAAGTATAACCAGAATAATAATAAAATAAATAATTGTATATACATGTCTCAAGCAATCAGAATTCAAACTTCAAAGATCGATGGGAAATAATCCCCAACAACGACGACAAAAACTTATGACATGCAAAATGTGAGTGTAAAACTCTTTGCAAGATTCTACCCATAAGCAAGTATACTCATCTTTGTAAAATAAGGGTATTTAAGACCCCTAGGATCAATCCCATAGAGACTATGCAAACAATGTGTAAAAGAAGTTTGAATTCCAACTTTTGAGTTTACCAAAAGAGGGTTATGTATGTGAAAGTTTAAAATAAAAATAAAAATAAGTTTTTAAAAGAAAAAGTGGAAAAAAAAATAGCACAATGTAAGTTATGGAAGAACTAGGAACTTAGGATCCCCTTGTGTCCCTATAATCAATTGCTAACCGCCAACTCTAAGGCTATTACTACTTAATGAACATGTAATAGTAATAATATTTTCCTTAAATACTACCACCAATGATCATGCAAGATAGATAGATAAGAGAAGCATAAAGTATAGGAGGTTGTCAACTATTTTTAGACAATTAACTAGTTAGAAACTTAGGATTCTGATTGATCATCGAAAATCTTTAGATTCAATTACTGTATAGTTCCATCAATCAGGGGATAATACGATCACCTCCCCCTATTAATGGATTAAGCATAATAAGGTAACACAATTGGATAACTAAAATACCTTCATTCGTAACATAATGGCACAATACTTATTCTTAGGAAAATTTGTGGTTCAACAAATTACATCATAAGATTCATCAAAGCCCCATGAATTCGGGATTAGTTACACTTGATACAAGTTAGCCCAGACAACCTAGTCTTAAGATAAAAGATATAAAATCAAATTGTTAGTGAGGCTGACAATTAACTCTATGACTATACCGTGAAGGGATTCCTTCTACTAAGATCATACGGGATGACACCAAAGGAAGAATCAGGAACGCAGAGGCTAGATATGGAAAATGGAAGAAGTTGATGCAGAGATCACTTCCCATAGCACCACTGCTGACATTTCACTAAGAAGAGGCATTGGACCCATCATTAGGGCTAAAGTCAAGAAGCTATAGAAAGAGGTGGAAGCCTTGTTAAGTTGTCAAAAAGACCTACCTCAAGTCCACCTCTCTCCAATGGCTCTAGATGTTCTATACTAAGATCTAGATTTCTTCTTATATGCTCGAACCTAATGGGCCTAAATTGTGTAGTATTGGGCTCAATTTTCCTGTACTTTTTCTATATTTTTTTAGCATAGGTCTTGGGCCTACTTCTGGCTCAATTAAAGGCTACCTTGAGAAGAGTAATGAGCATCATTCTTGGGATCCAATCCAAGCCCAAATACCATGCTTCATGTAGATTTCAAATCCCGCCAAAGCCATGCATGTGGCACCTCCTCCTAGCCTATAAATAGACCTATCATGACTAATTTTGTAATCTTTAATTAATTTTCATTAGACATCAAAATTGAGAGGTTAGTGTTCTCTTTCTTTTCTTTTCTCCCCTTTCTTGGATAGAATAGCAAGTTGGATAACTCCTTATCTTTGGTCTCCAACGTGGAAGATTGGAGTTTATCTCTCTGAGGGTAGCATTCAAAAACCTCAAGCTTCTTCACTTTCATCTCCATGCAACATAGCTTTACTTATCTAGATCTAAATAAGTCATGGAAATTGTTATCAATTGATATCAAAGATCCTTCGATGAAGGTAAGATCCATAGTTAAAGATTTTTCT
The DNA here is from genome assembly GCA_037954105.1 of Canavalia gladiata. NCBI lineage: Eukaryota > Viridiplantae > Streptophyta > Magnoliopsida > Fabales > Fabaceae > Canavalia > Canavalia gladiata. Next base: position 35,596,278 of record CM075665.1, read on the forward strand.
AATTTTGTATGAGTCTTAATCCTCTACTCCACTTCTTTTGCATTTTTTTTGTCAGTCAAATATGCTTGGATTTGCATAATTCTTGCTGATTTTCATTCCTCTGTGTCTGTAAATCATAGATTCAACTTTGGTTTACCTTTTCTTCTATCCATTTTGTATTAAAATTCATATCTATGTATGATGTTCATTTTAGGCAACCTTTAGCACCAACTTTGAGTAAATTAGCCATAACTTGTGCAATTTTGATTTTTAGTTCATCCAAATTTGTTTGGTTTGTAAGATCTGAGTATTATCTTCCATTTTATCAGTTCATTTTGTAGAAATTCTGGAAAAATTTTCAATTATATTTTTTAAATTTCAATCTATATGTTGATACCATCATTTTTTATATTTGAATTCAAATGTATGATCCAAATTTTTATATTTGAATTCAAATGTATGATCCAAAATTTTTAGACCTTGTTTAGGCTTGATACAATATTGTTTTCTTACTTCTAAGTTTTTCTAAATCTTATTTGAATTTTTTGTCCAAATTGAATTCTGAGAGTGCATAATTATGTGCATCCATGTATGGCTAATTTGAGCTTGATTCATGCATATTCTAAGTGCCTAAGACTAAGTGTTAATTGTGTGCTTAATGAGATCCTTTAAGCCTCATTAAAAGATACTTAATACACCTATATATTTATATTACTTATGCTAGACTTGGAGTTTATGGACAAAAAAAATTGGATTTACATTTTCTCTACCTATGCAAGGAATAACCCATATAGGGACTGGCCTATCACATAGTACCTAGGGGATTGCAAGCATGCAGTCACGACTGGCAAGATTATTGGGCTTCTCTTTCATCTCGACTCATAACCTAGAGCAGGAATCCTTACAATTTTTGGGCATAGAGATCCATATGATGAGATACCTTGACAGGATGGGGTGGATGGCGATTGCAATCATACGTAAGCCCACCTACAAGGAACCAACTCTGGAATTTCTATCCTCCCTCATCTACTACCCTCCAACAGACGAGACACATAAACACATCGTACACTGCCAACTTAGTGGTTGTCGATTCCCGGAGACCCTTATTGAATTTAACATCACACTTGGTTTAAGACAGTCTAGGGAATTCTTAATCCTACATATCTAGAGGCCCTCATGGACCTACTAGATGAGTTTGTTGAAGGGCCTTTATGGTTTGAGATTACAGGGTCTTACAACTACAACCCATGTGTCTCAAAGTCCACCGTCATTTGAGACCCAGTTCTTTGCATTCTTCACTGTTGGTTCTCTTTAAGTCTTCACCAAGAACGACAGCATCGGGGTCTTCTTGAGGATCTACTAATTCCTTCTATGGGCTATTGTTGAAGGTAGGAAGGTCGATCATGGATGATCCTTCATTATGTATTGCATAGGGATTGGCCAGTGAAAGTAGACAGGTCAGAGAGGATACACAGGTATTGGCTCATATGTGATGGGAGGCATCCTTAAAGGCATCTGGACCTACATCAAAGACCTTCTTGGGCCTTCAAGAAACTCAGACTCTAGCCTAATCCACCTCCTTATTATCCCTACATATTTTAGACTAGGTTTAGGATTCTTTTGTATTATAGAAGTAGCAAGCCCAACAGTGTATAAGATTGGGCCTCTTTCTTTGTATTTTAACATAGGATATTTTTGGGCCTTTCCTAGCCCAACTTGGGATGCCCATGTGGAGGAATCTCTTTGGGCTTATAATCCAAGCCCAAAACCACATCCTAGCGGAGGATCCATAACCACACCACATGACGCACCACCCTTGCCTATAAATAAGGCCTTCTATATGTAATTTTCATCATTAGATTCATTTGAATGAAATTGTGAGTTTTTCATTCAAATTTTTGAGAGCTTTTCTCTCCCTATTCTTCCTATAGAAAAAAACTTGGAGTTAAGGAATCTAATCATCTGTGGCTGTTCATGGTGGTGAAGAAGAAGCTCATCCTCCTCAAGAAGTGGCGCTTCCAAGTTAAGCCTTAAAATCGAATCCATTCCTCCTCCATTCTTCACCAAAGTGCAACCTTCATTGAACTAGAAGAACCACCTTCTTTCGCCTCTGCATCAATTGGTATCAAATCTCCATCAATGGAAGTTAGATCTAGCCTTTAATCAGTTTACATTTCTCGCTTCTTCTTGATTTTTCAAGTTTATATTCTTTTATGTTTTCATTTTCCTTTTTAATCGGTCAAACGAACTCCATTTTTATGATTCTTATTTCCTTCTCTTTTCTTTTTCTAGTTTCTATAATGGTATCATTTTTGTGAATTAGATCTAAAATAAAGTTTTTATCGCCTGATTACTGAAGTGTGTTCATCTTAGCATGCAAATGCAACTAGCTTGTTTAGTTCTTACATAACTTGCTCATTTCTTATATGAATCTTGTAATTTTATTTTTTTTTTTGTTTCCTATGATCTATATATTTCCATTAATAGGTTTAAATTTTCCAAATCTACCAAATAAAATTGAAAAAAAAATTCCAAGATCTGAATCAAATTTTGGCATTAAGAATGTGTTTTTGAGTTCCATTCCTTGATATGATCTTGTTAGACTTTTTCTAGGCTTGTTTCCATTATGTATTATCCATTTCTTTAAGGGCTTGATCTTTTTAAATTACAGTCTTTGTTTGTCTAATTAAATTCTCAAGAGTTGCATGATCGTATGCTTACATTCATTAGGTGCTAGCTTATCTCATGCATGCAAAGTTAAGTGATTAAGTCTCATCTTAAGTGCAAGTTTAAGGTCACCTTTAAACACATAAAAAGAAATTTAAAAAGAACCTTTGACCTCTGAATACCTACTAGACTTTTGCACAATTTTGGACTCTTTGAGGACTTAGAATACCCTATGCAAAGGAAGAGTGCATAATTGCACTAAATTGGACAGTTGGACATAAGAACCAACACCTCTAGAAAAAGCTTGTGTAAAGGAGATTTTGAGGAAATTAATACCTTTGGACCTTGGACAAGAAATTCATAAGAAAGAAGAAATAAGAAAAATAAAAAGAAAAGAAAAGAAAACAAAGAAAGAAAGAAAAAGAACATAAGAAAAGAAAATTATTTATGCAGAAAAGGCATGCATAAGGTCTCATTCTTTTATCCTTGTTGAGTATGCATGTTATACATATATGTGCAATAGTAGGAGGTAGAGCTTAGGATTTAATTTCTTAGTTTTGCATGTATAAGCTTTCCTTACTTACTAGCACCAAAATGAGTTTGTGTGCATATTTGTGTACCTCTTATTTTTTAGGAATACTTTTGTGTGCCTACTTTTTTTACTTGCTTTAATTATAGTTTGTCTCTTTATTGGCTTCTAAAATTTTGTCTTACTTAAGTTCCTTTTGAGTATACTTTTCTTATTTTTATCTTTTCTTGCTTGTCTTTAAAATTTCTCTAAGTTTTGTCACCTTTCACTTGCATGAGCACTCAAGGAAAGGTTTGTCAAAGGACTCAAGAAACTAAGGCTTGAAACTTATACTTCAAGACCAAAATGAAGGGCTAAGATCAAACCCGAATTGAAGATAAAAAATGAAGACATTTTGTAACTTGTGTATTCACTTTTGAATTTGTAAAATTTAGATTGAACCTTTGTAATTAGTATTGGTTTCTTAGCATAAGCAATTCAGGTGTAGAGATAGAACAAAGACTAAATCACCTACAAAGAAGAAAATCATAACAACAACCAAGAAATCAAAGAGTAACTAAGACTAGTGGGTCTAGGAATGGGGATAACTATCATGAGGAGGAGATATCTGGTGAAGATGTCAACTTTTTTATGGAACACATAAGGCATAGGGAAAGGAGAAGAAACTCTTCCCAAAAGAAAAGGCCTTCCTCAAGAGATAGGCCATACGCACGAAGGAGGGAACTACCTTTCAATGACCATGGACCAAGAGAAGAAAGAGTAAGGCAATATAGTCATAGGGAACCCTCAAATCATAGAGAACCCTCTAGTCATAAGATCCATAGTATTAGGAACCATAGAGATAGAAGTAAAAGGTATTCTAGGGATAGCTTAGAAGATAGGAGCATAAGAGCAGTATTCGAAATAGAGATCCATGGGAAAAAGAGTACCTAGAGTCCCTAGAGCTACCTAAGGTTAAAATACCTAAGTTCCAAGAAAGGAATAATCTGAAGGTATACCTCGGTTGGGAACTCAAGATAGAATAAATCTTTACAAGTCATGTCATTAGGGAGAGACATAAGGTAAGGTTAGCTTCCTTAGAATTTAGAGATTATTAATTTGGTAGGATAGGCTTAACAAAGAGAGATATAGACCCTTAAGTGAATGGGAAGACATGAAGCAGGTCATGAGGGCAAGACATGTACCTCCCCATTATTTAAAAGAGGTCCATAAAAGGTTATAAAGGATCTCTTAAGGTTTAAGAAGTGTAGATGAAGATTATAAAAAGATGAAGGTAGTAGTGATTAGGGCCAATTTGAAAGGAAGTAAGGAAGCCACCATTGCTAGGTTCCTAGATAAGCTTAGGCATGACATTAGGGATATGGTAGAACTCCACCAATATCTAAGCCTTAATGATATTTATCACCATGTTATAAAGGTAGAAGCCCAAATAAATAGGAGGAGTAAAGACAAACACACTATGTACAAGTCATCTACACAAGACACTTGGGAAGATAGAAAATGGGTTCCAAAAGACTCTAGCTTTAAATCTAGGAAGTCCAAATAGGCCAAAGACTCCAAAGAGTCTAAAGGAAAGACTCCAAATTTTCCCTATGGCAAAGAGTGTTCAATTAAGTGTTTCAAGTGTTTGGGTAGGGGCATATTGTTTTCCAATGCCCAAATAAGAAAACCATGGTCTTTAAGAACAATGGTAATTATTCATCATTAAAGTCCACTAGCTTTAGTTCCTATTCCTTTTCACCTAATGATGAAGTCCTAGAGTATGCGCTTGAGGGTGATCCCCTAGTGGTTAGGAGGCTATTGGATAGTGTTGCTAATGGGGAGGAAGAAACTCAAAGAGAAAACATCTTCCATACTAGGTGTTCTGTCAAAAGGCACAACTGCTCCTTAATTATTGATAGGGATAGTTGCACTAATGTAGCTAGTACTAATATAGTTACCAAGCTAGGGTTAGCAACCACCCCACATCCTAAGTCATATAAGCTTTGGCTTAGTGATAATAGAGACTTGTTGGTTGATCAATAAGTCCTCCTCACATTCATCATTGGAAGGTGTGAGGACAATGTTACTTGTGATGTTGTCCCCATAGAGGCCAACCATATGTTATTGGGAAGGTCATGACAATATGATAGGGATGTCCATCATGATGGGTATACCAATAGATATTCATTTCAATGCAACTTCTAGAAAATTACTTTAGTGCCTTTGTCCCCTAGTAAAGTCTATCGAGACCAGATGCATGAGCCAAAAAAGAGAGGTTGAGAGACAAGGTTTGAAAAAAAATTAAAGAAATAAGAGAAACAAAAAATGTTAAATATAAAAAGAAAAAGATAGAAGGCAAGGTAAGTGGGGAGTGTACCTCTCTTATAAAAGAGGGTGAGGGTAGGCTTGTACGAAAGGATGAGGTGAGAAAGATCCTCCTAGTTAGGAAACCTTTTCCTCTCATTCCCATTACCTTGGACTTTACTGTTGGGGTAAGGACTGGTGTTTCTTCCACCCTGATCACTCATGGGTTCTTAGGATGCCATTATTATATTGTATAATGATGAATGTATGACTATAATGATTCATTTAGGATCCTCACCTTAACTTCCGCATAGTCACAAACGGCTCTCTTATCACTTTTATAGAATGACTCACTACTTAAGTTATCATAATGCATCTAGGAACCAAACCTTGAACATAGCTCCCTGTCACCATAAGGTTATGTTTCCTTACCAAAATTCACATTGGAATGACCAAATAAAAAGGTAGAATGCTAAATTTTTACTTCAATACATATGGGTATTATAGGCATAACTTATCCATTAACAAAGTATAGCATAATTGAGGCACCTGAGACACTACAAAGTAATCTTTCAAACCGTCCTCATTTATCATGTCAAGAGTTGCCAGTAAGGGTAACTCCCTCATAGTTTTTTTGTTTATCATCACTTCCTAGGGCAACTAAATATATGAATTCCCTTAATAATACCCTAAATCGTAAGCAAGAGAAGACAATCATCCCACTAATACAAGTTCATACTTTCAAGATAATAATTATGGTATGTTGGATATAATGTACCTTTCATTCCTGGTTATGTTTACCTATTTGTTATTACAAATTTTAGAATATTCAGGAGGTTAGTATTCAACCCTAGTATTAGTCTTGTTTTCCCTTTATTAATAAGAATATCCTCTACCTACTTATGTCCTTTTGTTGCAGGTACAAATGATGATGACTCTCATTCGAGGATGAATGTGCTCTAAGAGGAAGGACTTGATGCTGAGGCACCCCTAGGAACATCTAGACCTACATAAAAGACCTTCTTGGACCTTTAGGAAACTCACACTTTGGTCCGATCCACCTCCCCATTGGCCCTACATATTTTAGACTAGGTTTAAGATTCTTTGGTATTATAGAAGTAACAGGTCCAACGCAATGTATAAAATTGGGCCTCTTTCTCTGTATTTTAACATAAGATATTTTTTGGGCCTCTCCCAGCCCAACTTGGGTTGTACATATGGAGGAAGTTAGGTACTTTTTGGGCTTATAATCCAAGCCAAAAACCAAATCCTAAGGGAGAATCCATATCCGCACCATATAAGGCACCACTCTTACCTATAAATAAGGCCTTCTATGTGTAATTTTCATCATTAGACTCATTTGAATAAATTGATAGTTTTTCACTCAAATTTTTTAGAGCCTTTCTCTCCCTATTCTTCCTCTAGGACCAGACTTAGGGTTAAGAAACTTCCTCATCCGTGGCTGTTCATGATGGTGGAGAAGAAGCTCATCCTCAAGAGGTGGCGCCTCCAAGTAAAGCCTTGAAATTAGATCCATTCCTCCTCCATTCTTCACCAAAGTTCAACCTCCATTGAACCAGAAGAACCAACTTCTTCCACCTTTGTATCAATATGTTACTACCCTTTATTGTTACCATGAAGTCCTCCATCTAACGACAACATTGGAGAAACTGATCATACTGCTTGGCATTGATACATGGCTAAGCATTATGGGGTGATTTAGCAAGGTCCCCAAGACACCTATACTTTTGTACATCAGTAGCAGCAATAGAAGCCTCAAGTTCAACCATACTCAACTTTGTAGTAGTACCAGCAGGAGTTGCAAATGGTAAAAGAGGAGATGGAGGATGACACAAGAGATAAGAATCCACATGTACACTCTCTCCAACTGCCTCAATCATCTACAGTTATAGGTGGATGGCATCTACAATTTCCTAGATGCACAGACTATCACTCACCAGGCGCTAGCAAACTCACAAGATGCAACCTTTGCAAGGATGGATGCCTAGCTTGCCATGTTTCTCCAGTTACTCTAGGGCTAGATGGGTAACCTATCGCCTCAGTAACTTTTATTTATATTTTCTTATTTTATTTTATTTTACTTTATTTACCTTATAATTTTATGTTAGGATTATTAGATATTTCTAACTTTGATATATTTTTCTTTTATTTATGTATAAAACCTATCTTTGTATAAACTGGCATTATTTTTATCTTATTCATGACTCTTTGACTCTAACCCATGTATTTAGGGTGAGTAGCTTGACTTAAAACTTGAGGACTTCATTTTCAATCATTGGCATCCAACAGGGTAAATACATTAAGGGCATTGCTAACCTCTAAGTTTAAGGAGGGAGATCCTCTCCCTCCTCAACCACCACTCAAGGAAGTTGTACTTTTCTTTTCTCTTCACTATACATGTACAATTTTCATGTATCTAAATGCTTAATTTGACAAGGGAGACCCTCTCCCTCCTAACTATCTTTTTGAAAGTCACACATCCTTCCTCCTATATATAATACTTTTTATCTTAAGAAATAATTTTTCAAAATAAATTAAGAGAATGGTAAAAGATCAAATTTGAGGAAGGATACCCCTCCTCGATTTTTTTGTATAGTTTCTTATACCTAGTCCCAATCCTATCTGTCTAGATTATTGGTAAGGTGTAAGAAACCTCTATTTTGTAGCAAATATTAATTGAACTTAATAAGGACATGAGAATTTTTAATAAAATAATTGATAATTGGTCATGTTCTTTGTGATCTTGTTACACACTAGAGTAACCTTAGTGAAGCATTAAGCCTAATCAAGGTTGCATCCAACCTATTTCTCTCTTAGTTGAGTGTTTTCCCTCAGATTTGTACACTATAAAACTTTCCTTGTAACCTTGTGGAGACTGGTACAAGTTGACTACATTGAAAGAAAATGAAAAAGCTTGGGAAGTTCAAAAAAGTTAAAATCGATAAGATCGCTAAGTAATTGAGTTTATAATCTAAGGGTTTAGGGCTATTAAAAATTGAAACAAAATAAAAACCCTTTTGTCTTTCCTTTCCTTCTTATAGATCACCTAATTGCATGAATTTCTTTGGTCGTGTTACAACCTTAATGAAGTCCTTTTGATTCTTGTATGTAATTTAAATTTTTAGTACATATTGAGATTTATGGGCAAGCCTGTGGTAGGGTACAGTTGTGATGGGAAAAGAAACAATTATTTATATCCTCAAACATGTGAGAGACTATGAGCAAAATGATCTCCTCTATTTGTGAAACTTTATCTCAAGAAAATAAAAGATCCTAATTGGATTATTGTTGATTGTTCCTATGATGGTAATTTCATTTGTATCTATCTTATGCATATTAAAATTTAAGGTTTCTAATTTTTATACTTAATACATTCTCATTCCTTAGGGACACACAATGTTTAAGTTTAAGGATATAATAAACCACCATTTTATTGATTTATCTACGAAAAATTTAATTACTATGTAATAAACAATTATTTTATCATAATTTCACCAAATTTCCCTTATTTTGTAGGAATGGTTATGCAAGAAGACAATTAGAAAATAGGTGAATTTTTGGCAAAAAAAAGGAATAAAGGACAAAAAGATGATGGAGTTGAAAATAAAAATTCCCCTTAAAGGAAACCAGCATGACCGTGCTAGTTGTGCATGCACTTGTAGCAGACTAGGATTCCTAACATGACCATGCAAAGCTGAGCACGATTGTGTCAAATGGAGGAGCATGGCCTTGCAGCAACCTTGAATTTCAAACACGGTCGTGCCAACCTTAGGAGATGCCAAAAATAACCCAAGTCAACTATAATGATGTAGAAAGGGATCCCAGTCAACTCTAACAACACTTTAGGTGACCTAAAGAAGCCATGATGGTCGAGAAGGTAACTTAGGTTAACCCAATTCAGAATAGAGGTAACCCTAATCCATACCTAAAAAAGGGAGGCTATGTCTTGGGAGAAAGACACCTCTTCTAAATACCTTTTATATCTCGACATTTCAAGAAATCCTCCGACATATGTCCTTCTTATTTCTTATTCCATCTCCATTCCCCTAGTTCATTTATTATTCTCTCATCCTCCCGTAGAACCTTGGCAGAAGGAATCCCTACATGGTGTAAGTTACAATCTTTTTCTAAACTTGCTAGCACTATAGTTTTGTATTTCTTATATTAGGATTAGGATTATGGATTTTGTTTAGAAGGTTGTTTCCCATTTGTCATTTTTTTTATGTATAACTAACCCACAAATCATGGAGCTTAGGTGAACACTATGATGTAATTATTTGAACCCTATTTTTCTTTATGAATTATTTTATGCCTTCATTATGAATGAGTGGATGATTTCTTATACAATTGTTTTTGCCTTATTTCACTTACTCCATTAATGAAAATTAGTTACTTTTGTTGATCTCTATGTTCGTTGGAGGGTACGCGATCGTACCATCTTCTAATTAACAAGACTGTAATATAGATGAGTTTATGGGTTCTGGAGCATTAATTGGAATTCTGGGCTTCTAACCATTATTAAATTAATAAATCCTAAGTGTTTTATGCTTCTATTACTCATCTACTTTGCACGATTATTAAGAATAGTACTTAATGAAAAGATTATTATTATTGCATGATCATTGGGTAGTAGTAGCATTAGATAGATGGTTAGCAATTGATGTTTAAATCATTTGTAAGGGAATTTGGGGGTAAAAATAGGTAAAGTTATAAAGGGATAAAAAGTTCCATACTTATCCATAACTTTGCACTAGTGTTCCGCATCTTTCATTTTTCTTTATTTCTACTTTCTTATTCTTATCTCTTACACTTGCACAAAAACCCTCTTTTGGTAAGCTAAAAATTTGGAATTTAAACTTCTTTCATAGATTATTGGCATAGTCCTTGTGGAATAGACATTGTGGGTCTCAAATACCCTTTTTCTACACTAATTAGTATATTTTCCTATGGGTAAAATTTGATATACATTTTTACACTCATGTTTTTCATAATGCCTCTTTTTAATCTTTCTTTTGTTTAAAAATTTGGAACAACAGAGTGTCACTATTTTTTCCAAACCATAGCTATGGTTCCACCATGACTGTTGTGGGAACCACGAGCAACCATTAGTTCTATCTAAAAGGAGAAATTCTGACACTTCTCAAGAACTACGACTATGATGACCACCACGGGTAGCTGGTGGCTCTCTCTAGAGGTCACGTAGTGCTCTCTTTTTCTCCTAACTGTGGCCATGTTTATAACCACTCGTTGGTAGTGATTATCTCTACCATTGAAGCTTTCAAACTACTTATCCTCCTTCACTCTCACTATATTTTATGCCTCTAAATATTTACTAAAACAAAGGAATTAATAAAGAGAAAAATTTAAAAATGTATGCTACATGGGAAATTAGATAGGAAATAAAAAGAAAATTAATTCATATAAAACATGCATTAATTTACATCCAATGTGGTAAAAACCAATAGGACCTTCAACTAATTTCCACACACTATTGTGATTCATAAAGGATATTTCATCATTCATAATCTATATCCATTTATCAAGCACAGCTCTAGAAATTGCCTTCATATAGTTCTATGGCTTTGACATATAAATAATGTCAAAGTCTAACTTCAAAAAAATGTATCATATCTCCTAAAACTTCTTATTATGGTTTCTTAGGCACCTTATCAGCTAGTTGGTACATAATTTATTTTTACAACATATGGACTAGAAGAATAAAATTTCTTCTTCTAGAAATTTTTCCATCATCAACAAAGATATTAGAAGCTTTTATATCATTTTATAAAATCTAGGTAATGATTTCCTCAACTATCCTTATTTCGTAGGTATGACAGTAGAATCTATAGCCTTTCACATTTGTGGGGTATCCAACAAAATAACACCTAAATTTTAGGACTTAATTTTGATGAAGCAAGATCATGGATTTTCACTTTAATAGGAAAACCTCACACAATGATTAATACTAAGTTTTCCATTCCTTGAATATCTCAAAAGATGTTTTATAATAGACGTGGAAGTTATCCTATTAGAATATATATATATATATATATATATATATATATATATATCTAATTATTTTAAAGACTTATCCCTAAAATATTCATCTAAACTAGATTGACTCATTATTCATCATGTCCACCATCAATGACACTAGAACCATTCAAAAGTTCAATATTGTTAGCAATGTAACTTACGAAAAATTTAACACAAGATGAAAATGACACTAGAACCATTAACAACATGAACAATCAACAAAATAATAATATCTATAATTTGATATTAACATATATAACATAAAATTTTCTATAGATAAAAATTATATCATACAAAATAACAGTTACAAAAATCCAACAACTATGGGTAGAAGAACTTTATTGTCAAGATCATCCCAAAATTGACATGTTAGAATAAATGAATCAATGAATTAACCTCCTATTAGTGAGTTAAAATAAAATTCAATTTAAATGACATAACATCTCCATAATAGAAACTTTATCAATTTAGTAAATGACCTATTATGGTTATGTATACCCATTCAATCATAAAAGTTCTCAACAAGGATAAACAATTGTCCGAAAATTTCATCATTCAACTCCAACTTTCCAAATACAATGGGAACATAAAAATTAATTATATATATTAACATATGAAGAACAAGAGACTATCCTTTATACATATGAATACCTAAGAAGTATACCACAAATTCAAGGAAGAAAATATCATGTATAACCTTTTTCAATTTTAGTAACAAAATAAATATTAAATATATATTTTTTAAGATAAAAGTTATTAACCCTAAATCCCTAAATCGTAACCAATTTAAGAAAATTTATAAATTGGATTTCTAGGATTTTGAACCTATTATAACCTTGCTCTAATATCATATGTAATAAAATTTAACAAGATTTGTACTAGAATCTAGAAAACCCAAAAATATAAATTAATATAAATTGCATACTTCTTGAAAACATTCTTAAAAATGTATTTCTTCATGTCCAAGTGTACACATCAGAAACAGAGTCTTTCACTTGTGCTCTTTGTAACACCCTCAAATTTCTATGATGAACTATTGAAGTTAAAAATAATGCATAGAGTGAAACTAAGTAGGATTAGGAACCAAACAGAAAAATTAGAAAGTTTGGTGCAAATGTCAAAAATGCCCCTGTATCTAGGCAACCCAATTAATGTATCAGAGAAATATAAAACATAAGTGAAAGACATCCTAAAGGATTAGAAAACATCATGGATGACCAAAATTATTGATAAAAAGTTAGAAAACAAAGAAGGGACAAAAGCGCTCATAGAAAATCCCGAAAACACCCAAAACGTCCCTGAGGAGCTTTGCTTTCTACATATAGCTAGTCAATTCCCAAGAAAAATATAAAATTACCTTATATTAACATGAGAATGAACCAAAAAGTGTTAGAATTTTCAAAGAAATAATTTGAGAATTTTTGGACAATGCTGAGAAAAATTATGAAAATACCCCTAGAAGGTCGGGGAGAGTAAGAAAGTGTGAGGAAGAAGTCATGAGTGGACCCTAAATGGCCTACACGAAATTTACCATATGGAAACCATGGTGGTGAGTCATTAAGTCAAGTCAACCAAAGTAAACCCATAAAAGACAAAAATAATTAATACTAAGATTCCTTTAACCATGGTTAAGGCTAATTAAGCTTGATTAATTAAAAGTTAACCATGCTTAGGCTAAGTTAAACATGATTAGTGATAAACTAAGCCCTATTAACACTAATCAAGTATAAAATGATAATTTCTTGAATTTTGAATTATTTTGAGAAATAGGAAAATCTATGCAAAATTACCAAAATACCCCTAAGTGTAAAAATAATCCAATTTTGCCCATGCATGGCCGAACTCACTTTGGGAAGTTTTGAGAACTCATGATAAAAAAAATTTAAGTGTTCTTTGTAGGAGATGTATGGATCTTAGAGTAGATCTCGTGGATCTACACTTTGTTGTTTGGAAAAAAATGTTGTCTTGCATGTTTTTATGCTTAAAGCTTGAAAGTGGTGAATTTTTTTCTTATGGTGAACTTGTGTATTAATTTGTCCATATCTGACCCTTGAACTTAAAGATTTAAAAGTGAAAGAAAAATTAATCTTAAAGTCCTAAAAGCTTGCTTTAGGCATAGATTTAAAAGTTACTAAGTAAAAGTTTGAATTTTGGACCCTAAAATGGCATAAGCTTTGCAAGACACACAAGACTCATTTACCCAAGTTATGGACTTTGGACAAAAAATGTATGGACCAAGAGCTTAAGGTGCTTCAATTTCACAAAATCAAGGAACCAAGGTTGTATGAGAAGAATATTTGGAAAAGTTTTTGGGAAAAATTCAAGATTAAACCTAAGCCTTGAACCTAAGCATGTATAAGATAGGTGTTTGAGAATAAAACATGAAGTTGGAAGTTAGGCTAAACCATTCTACCATGACCTTTAAGGATGGAGAAGTTTTAAAAATTCCTAAGTTAGATATCAATTAATGAATTGGTCTTCAATTGATAGGAATCAAATCATAAGACAAGAAAAAAATAAACTAGAACACCTTAGAGACCAAGGGTTCACATTCGGCCACTCTTGGTTAACTAAGAAGAAAAGAGTTTAAAATCTTGGTTTAGGTAACCTAAGAAGTCTTATAATGTAAAATAAGGGATTAAAAGTTTAAAAGAAGTCTGGTAAAGGAATGGAAAACCATTCGGCCATGTTTAAGTAAAATATCTTAAACAAATTAAAAACTTGTTAACACTTGAACTTAGTATAAGTAGAACATGCATAAGACTTGAATAATTGAAAAGAACAAAGAATGAAAACTTAAAAGGTTTCATTTGGCCACCTAGAGGAAACTTCTAAGTTATAAAAATATCATGAAACAAAAGTAAATTTGAGAAAAGGAAAGGTTGAGGAGAAACTTAGAAGGTTAAGAGAATTAAGTACCTTGGGTGATTCAACATAAAAAGTTAAAGAGATAATGAAGTTGGACATGTATTCAAAATATGCAATGATGATACTCCATATGTAATTTACCAGTCAACTTGTAATGCTTTCATTATTCACACTGTTTATGTAAGTTGAAATATTGAATGCTCACAAGTATGGAAAGTATGATGTTATGTGTGAGAAATATTTATGATTGATTATGTGATAGAAGTTGAGATCTATGTATGCATATCATATTGGCTGGAAATTGTTTGAACATGCATGATTATCTGAAAGCCATAAAAAATGAATCTAAAAGGACTTAAGGGATCACTAAAGCAAACTTATTTGAAAATTTAATCTACTCTTAATGTGCCTTATGCACATCATATTCCAGAGGGCACCTAAAGCTCTACTGAAGAGGAGGAAAAAAGGTTCTCCAAGAAGACAAAGGTTTCTTCACACCTTATAAGGTGGTGACAACCACCTAGAAATGAGCTCATATCCTTAGTAGTAGAAGGTAGAGTAGTAGACAATGAGAAGATATTGTTTGATAATTTTAATACATGTCTATGTCTAAATGTTTTTTCTAAAGTTATGGAATTGGATCTATAATTCCCCAAAATTATGGAATAGAATAAAGACAGAGATAAGGTTTAAGACATAGAGTAACTTGTGAGCCAAATAATATATTTATTGTGATCTCAGACTTATGAAGTTAAGACAAATATATGCATAATTAATAAGTTGTTTCTGTATAAAATAACTCACTTTAGCAAATTTTTTATTAAAAGATTAAAAGCAATTTTGCATGCATGTCGCTATTTTTCTAATAAATTGAAGTGGTTGGGATAAAAGTGATGACACTAAAAATAGAGTAGAAACCTACTAAGAAAACTAATTTCTCACTCCTCTTCCCACTTTCTTCTCAAACAACGACGATGTCCTTCACAACAGCGGTGGTGTATGTAGACATTAGCAATATCGACTAATCAACAAACCCACATGGCCTCTTAATAACAGCATAAGCCAATGTCTGGATTTATTTCTAGTTAGGTCATTTGTTTATCACTGAAGTTTTGAGCCTAAATTTCTTAACCATTGGATTCACTATTCCCTTAAAGGCGTTCCACCCCAATGGAGTGTTTCCACCCTCACCTAACTATTGTAGATAGTAAACAGCCACTACTGTAGATTCCTCTTCTTCTGAAAGGGAAAACTGATCCACAAATCCCAACTCATTACCATATCTCATCTCACATATGGTCCTCGCATGCAAGCTCACTGTATCCAATACCCTATCCTTTTCAGGCCTATCAAGAGATGCTAGATGGAATGTTTATGTAATTGGGTCTAAGCATGTGGATGAAGCAATTCCATCATTATACTTGTAGAGGTTTGTGGATCTTCCAGTTTGTTTCAAGGAAACAGAAGTTAAGAAGTCATGCCAACAATGTACATTTTGTGAACAGATGGATGCAAGCATCCTATATAATAGTGAGTAGAAATATGCTATGTATGTATATATAATATATGTATGATAGAATTTAGTAAATATGTATATGAATGAGGAACGTAAATTATGGCTTGTAATAAATTATATGACAAAGCCTTAGTGCCTAAGACATTTTGGATATGTAAAAGGACTGTATAATTATGTGATGTTATGTGTTGTATGATCAACTTATGTTTAATTGTTTTCTACGAATTAAGAAACTAATGGAGCAACATAAGAAACATAAGAACGTCTAGTAGCTTATTTATCAACACGTACGTTAAATCGACAAGGCTCACGATTTATAAAAAACAGTTTTAAAAAATTTACCGTATTTTTTGTACAAGTATTTTTTAAAGAACTCTGCATCATAAGATAACAAACTAATAATGAAACTGAATGAACGACTTAAGTGTAAAATCAGTATTCATTTTTAGGATGTTATACTCTTCCTCGATGACAACCCTCACTGTTATGGAATCATGAGTATCCAAAGTGATAGAGACAAATGGAGATTATGCTCTTTTTATACAAAAATATGTGTAACCTAATTTTTCTCCATCATGGATATTAGGCCCATTAGGTACTACATAAAAATTCTTAGCACACTTTTTAATTGAATTTAAGTCCAATAAACACATATACATGGTGTTTTCTAAAACCCATATCCATAATTGATCACTTAAAATTATATAAGCTTACAAAAAAAATCAAGTTACCCATTTAACTTGTTTTAATAAAATCAAAATCACCGATCAATAAAATTCCAAATTAAAATAAAAATTCTAACACAAATTCCATCAAGCTAGTTCTAGTTCACATTACTCCACCTTCAACAATGATACTTGCATAACCCATAAATGAGCCTAATCAACCAAGACCTAAAATGAGCTTCCTAGGAAATAAAATAAGACTTATACACCCTTATAATAAAGGACAAAACTGCATTACTCACACTATCAATACTTAAGGACTTTACAATATTTAATAGTTAGACATGGTTGAGAATTTTCTTCCAACAATAAAATGATTATTGGGAGATCCTTCCCTCATCTTGTTATAAATCACCTAAATCTCACCTCTATATAAAATCTTCATGTGAAGATCAAATATATATACATTTTACTATTATTATTATTATTATTATTATTATTATTATTATTATGCTAAAGTAGTGTTAGGTATAAAATCAAGATTGATAAGTTGAAAATCAGGACCCAAGCTAGCAAAGGACAAAACTAGAGATGATCAAAGACAAAAGGCCAAAGTCAAAATATAAAGTAAAATTGAGCACCAAGGAAGATGTATGTGATCGACATCAAGTGATTGATAAGTATAAATATAAGTATTCAAATTCAAAAAGGAAGTTTTAATCAACAAACTATAACAATTGCTAATCATGGAGTAGTTAACAAGAGAGTGGGAGGTTACCAAACCAAGTAACAGATTCAGTGAACCATTATTTATATGCAGATTAAATGCCAAGAAAAGGGTCAAATGGAGCTTCTACTTCTATCTCTATGATTCCTAATCCTATGAGTCTTATGTTTAGGGTTCTCTATGACTTGAAGGTTCCTTATGCCTATGACCCCTACCTCTATCTCTATTTACCCTTGGTGCATGGTCATGAGGTGTTGGTGCTCTTCTTTGTGAGGGAGGCCTATCCTTTGAAGATGGCCTCTTACTTTGTGGAGAGTGTCTTTTATTTTCCCTAAGGTTTATGTTTGTCACAAAAAAGTTGACATCATCATTCGATCTCTCCTCTTCATTGTAATATCCCCCATTTCTAGACCTACTTGTTTAAATTTCCCTTAGGTTTTGTTTAGGCCTATTTGAGTGTCGTCTTTTTAGGTTATCCAAGCAATCTTTAAATGCTCTTGTTTAGGTTTGAATTACTTTTTCTAATCTTTAAGTAAGTTGCTCCATTTGATTCCTGGGTAAATATTTGTGAGCACTTATTTGTAAAGTAGAAAATTACCTCTTCACACCTAAATTGTTAGGCTAAGAAATTAGATCACACAAGTTCAAACACTTAGCAAGAAACCTAGGTTCTAAGGCACACAACAATCAAGGGTTAAGTAATATACCTAGCTCACTTGACCCTACAAAATAAGACAAGGTTAATGCTACCGAATAGTTCTAAGAAAAGTCGCACAACAGTTAGCACTTGCTTATACTTCTTGCATTCACAAACCACCAAAAAAATTTGAAATTGACCTTAGGTGGGTATCCTACTCCAAGGTGCAAAGTCCAAAGTCCTTCTTACAAACAAATTATAAAGGAAAAATCTGAATTACATAAAAAATAAATCATACTACAACTCACTAGGATTTACAATTCAAATCAAACTTAATTACAAATATTCAACCTAAAATTTACAAGTTCAAAACTGAATGCTTAATATTACAATTATCCTTTAGTTTAGTCTTCAATTCAACCTTGACTCTAAGTCTTTAATTTGGTCTCAATGTCCAAATTTTTCAAGCCTTTGTTCCTTGAGCTCATTGGTAACCTTTCCTTGTACTTAGGCCTCCTCAAAGTACTTACAAAATTAGGTACACAAAAAGAACACTTGTTGCCCCACTTGGTTAGTGTTAGAAAATTAAGCCAAAAATAACCCCCTTTCACCTTCTCAATTTAACCACTACAAATAGTTTTCTCTTTGCGGTGAATGGGAACTCCTAAAGATTTGGTTGGAGGTGTAATCCAAAGGGAGCTCCTCGTTGAAGGCCAACATCGATTCCATCGATGAACACAGGAAAAAATGCATACGCTCAAGTACATGATTGCGAGAGACGCAAGATCCTAGGAAGGAAAATTAACGACCTTGATTAATAATAGGAAAAAGTTCCTCAAAAGCCCAAAGCTTCTTCTTTGTGACATCCTTTGCTAGGTCATCGATAAAGATGCAGCCATTGTGCCCCACAACTCGAGCTAACAAGACTACATTGAGAAGAGGTAACATCGAGGGCGACAGAGGAGTTGGTAAAGGCTCATAGTTGGCAAGGCCATCATCATCGTAGATAAGGTAGCAACTAGAGTATCCTGAAAGGTTATTAACATAAGGAATGTAGCGAAAGAAGGACTGGAAGTCAACAGTATAGCTACCTTAGAGGAAGAAGTGGTAGAAGTAGGAGTTGAAGAAGCCATTAGAGAATCTAACACAAGCTAGTATGTCACAAAAGAAGTTTTCTTATGACGAAAGAAAGAACAACAACAAGAAAGGAAGAAGAGGCGAGAGGAATATCAAAGATGAAAAGGAGAACAGTAAAATTGAAAAGCTGGATAAGAAATAGACAAAATAGGTGAATGTTGAATAGATAAATGAAAAGATAATATCATCATTTTCATCTTACAATAATAATTCCCATTTTTTTAAGTAGTTTGAAAAATAGGTTTGAGCCTAAGTAAAAGATAAAAACAATAAAAAAATAAAAAAGATGTTGAAAATGTTTTGAACATGTTTTGAACATGAAAGCACATAAATATATACCTTCTTTTTTAATCAACTTGAGAATATACCTTTAGGAAGCATCTATTAGATATAAAATCGAGATTGACAAGTCGAGAATTGGAACCGAAACTGGCCAGGAACAAAACTAGAAATGATTTAAGATGAAAGATCATAATCAAAATTTGAAATAAAATCATAAACATAAGTTCATATTAAAAAGGAAATGGTTGTTAACAAACTATAGTAGTTGCCAACCATGAAACAGTTAACAAAAGAACGAAAGATTAGAAATTCAAATGTTAGATTGGACATATCACTATTTTATATACAAATTTAATGTTAAAAAAGAAGTTACTTTTATCAAAATTGTATATGAGATCAAATTATTCAAGCTACGTGTAACATAAAAAACTAGAAGATGTAATTAATTATTTTTAAATGTTTTTAATTTTTTGTTTTAATTTTTTGTATATAATTATTATGTTAAATATTTTTAAATTATGTTGTATATACTTTAAAATTATTTAAAATATATTATGAATGAAAGAATTTAAAAAAAAATTATTTATTTTTTCTAGGTCAATAGAATAAAAAAATTTAGTTATTTAAAAAAAATTAATAAAATAACAAATAAAAATTAAGTTGAAGGTTAAAGTATCATTATATATATTACTAATTTCTCATTCAAATTCTCTAACCAAATAAAAAATTTTATCTATATTGAAAATTTTTAATCTAATTTATGAATTTTTTTATTCACACTAAATAAAAAATATTAAAAAAACATGTTAACATTTCTATAAAATTATAAAGTAAATTGTAAAAGTTATATAATTATATAAAATAGTTTTTCATACACTATTTTTTTTATAAATCCTCCAAGATGTTAAATGAAAAAATTGAATATTTTTTATATTTTTAAGATATTAAATATATTTATTATATACTTATAAAATATTAAAAATTAATAAAAATAATATTTAAAAAATATAACCTTTCTCTTTAAGAAAGTACAATTATTCTTTTTATCTCATTCAAATAAATTATTCTTGTCTTTTAACTATTAACTATTTGACAGCACCCAAAATATAAAAAGGAAGTTTGGTGAAAATAAAAGCACCATTTATTAAGAACATTCCAGAGTTTTGATGAGGTAGAATCTGCTTACTGTGCCGAAAGGAGGCAAGGTCCACTTATACACCTCATTGAGTAATTTGGCCCAATAAATATTGTTATTATTAACAATACAAATTTTCTTTTAACGCGCTTAAGTATAGATTGAAATGTATATAAAAATATATAAAGTTATAGAAACTAAATAAATTAATTTAATATAATTTTAATATTAAATTTAAATAAAAACAAACCAAATTATAAATTTTTTTCATATTCAATTTAAATAACCTTTTATATAAAAATCAAATCAAACCAATAACTTTTTTATATATTTTTTCTATTTTCAAAAGTTGGCAGGAGGCAAAAAGACTATAATCTCCTTTGTCCCTTAGTCATCACCTTTTTTTTTTTTTTTCACATTGGCTAAGTCCAAAAAGTCGCCATCTTCTACGCAGCCATTTTTATTATTTAATTATTAGATATTTTACAGATGTAATTTTAAATTAATTCTTTTTCTAACATGTTAAATTAATTTTAAATGTTAAAAAATAATAATTTTTTTTAATTATTTTTATTCATTACATTGATTCTTTAATTATAAATTTTTTATTTTTTATCAATTATATTAATTTTTTATTTATATATTTTTTATTCACATTAATTTTATGATGATAAAAATTTAACAATTAATTTAATATATTTTAAGGTTTTTTTTAACTTTACAGGAACATATATTTCTTTAAAAAAAATTAAAATTACTATCTTTATATGGTTATTAATTTTTTAGTTTAAACTTTTTAAAAAATTAGAAAAAATTTATCAAATAAAGAAAAATAATTATAAAAAGTACTAATTAATATAAAAAATTTACGCATACTTTAAAAATTGATGAAACTATCTTAAAGTTTACTTATTTTAATGAACTAAGAGAAACAGAAAAATTGAACTCGAAAGTAAAAATGTAATTGGGATGAATTATGAGCAAGTAATATACTGCTCGTATCCGTATCTAACTAGCGGTATTTATATGAATATTTAAAAATTTTAAAAAAATATATATCATAAAATCAAATATTATAATATCATATAATTATTTATAATATAAAAATTTATAATATTATTATAAATTAAGATATTAACAATATTATTATAAAATATATAAATTAAGATTATAATATTTGTAAATATATTTATATAAGCATACGGATACTCATTAGAGGAGTAATATAATATCCGTTTTTATCCATTTTATAAATATAAAGTGCTCGTTGCAGGTATATAAATATTTTTATCATCTCAGCTTAGTAAGAACAAATTAAAAATTATAATAAAAATAAATTTATAATATTTTTTATTAAAAATTTCATATTTTTATTTTTTAATTATCATTTTTGAGGAACATGTTAATAATTTTTTATTCTCTTACTTTTTTACTGATGTTGTTGCTAATAATAATATATTGATTATATATATTAAATATTTCTACTTTGCTTGGTGTGGGTTGGCGTCCCTACTCCAGAAGAGAGATATGAAAGGGTCATTTTTGTTTATAGATTGAGATTTGAGATTGGGTCGTGCAGCAAGTAAAACTGTACAAGCAGGTGAAATGCTCCTGAAATTGGAATGACCTGTCTTAGATTTTGTTTGGTTCTAAGCTCACAAGTCAGAACTGTCATATTCTTCCAACCGTTTACAAAATTTCTTTATCGGTAAATTAATTTTTCATTTTTTTTTATTTGAAGGAGCAAATAAAAAATAATTAGAAAAAGACTTAATCACCCTCTTTGCTTAATAGTGGAAGTAAGCAATGTTCTCCCAGCAGTGAATGCTCATTCTCCCCTCCAATTTTTTTTTTTGTCTAAAAGTGGTTTTGTTTGTGCTGAGGTTTTCGTTGCAGTATCAAAGTTTGGGGTTTTATTCTTTAATGTACTGTAGTGGTTATGATGATGATATAAATGACATGCATGATGATTAGTTGATGGTTTTTCTTTTTTCCTCTCAACTACCATCCTATGTTGCTCTGTGGAGCATGGAGCATAGCATCTATTCTCTGTAACATTGATTCCCTTTGAAATCTGATCTGGCTTTTCTTTTCGTTCTTTTTTCTTGCTTCTGGGAACAATTTTCACTCAACCCTTACATCCCCACTTCGCATTTACTCACTTTGCGTTTGTGAGTTTCTGTTATGAAACACATCCAAAAGCTCAAAAAAACTGGTTTGGGTTAGGATTGATTTCCGGGTACGTTTTGTTCTGTCCCTTTTTTGGGTTTTGTTTTTATTTTTGAGTCTGGTGCAAAGTTTATGACTTTGGATATGAGAATCACTGTGTAGAGACTCTACTTTGGGTTTTCAGGTGACTTTTGTTGGTGGCTACTAAATTGAGATTGAGGTGCTTTCTCGGGTGCTTCGGAAATGAAAGATATAGAGTTGTAGGCTTGTGTTGTTGGGATTTCAGGAAAAATGGGATCTCAAGGTGTGCCAGTTCAAGAGCCAAAGTCTGCACCTTTGGCTAGGCAAGGGTCTTTGTATAATCTGACCCTTGATGAGGTGCAGAACCAGCTTGGGAATCTGGGGAAACCACTTGGAAGCATGAATCTGGATGAGCTTCTCAAGAGTGTGTGGAGTGCTGAAGCTGGTGGTGATGGTGGTGGTGATGGCGGTGGTGGTGGTGGTGGTGGTGGTGGTGGTGGTGAGGCCTCTGAATTGGACTTTGGTGGTGGTGGTGGTGATGCTAACATGCAACATGACCAAATTGCTTCTGGGGGGTCCTCTCTGAATCCAACTTTGTCTGGGGATCTTAGCAAGAAAACTGTTGATGAGGTTTGGAGAGATATGCAACTGAAGAAGAGTGTTAATAGGGATCGGAAAAACCAGGAAAGACAGCCTACACTTGGTGAAATGACTCTGGAGGATTTCTTGGTCAAAGCTGGAGTAGTTGCTGAGTCCCTTCCTACCAAGGATGGTGCTATGTCAGTGGGGGTTGATTCAAATGGAGCTTCCTCACGACATGGACATTGGATGCAATACCAGCTCCCTTCAGTGCAGCAGCCTCCACAGCATCAAAATCAGCAGAATAGTAATATGATAGGGGGTTATGTGGCTGGTCATGCCATTCAACAGCCTTTCCAGGTTGCAGTGAATCTGGTTTTGGATGCTGCATACTCTGAACCGCCATCTTCTTTAATGGGTACATTATCCGATTCACAAACTCCAGGTCGAAAAAGGGGTGCCTCAGGTGATGTGGTAGAGAAAACTGTGGAGAGAAGACAGAAAAGGATGATTAAAAACAGGGAATCCGCTGCTCGGTCACGAGCAAGAAAACAGGTTATATACTTATATTTTTATATGCGGTGTTATTTCTTTCAAATATACTTGTATTTTTTATTATTATTTTTATTCAAGGTGCTATCTATACCAATGGACAGGCTTACACACAAGAACTGGAGAATAAAGTTTCACGTTTAGAAGAGGAGAATGAAAGGCTTAGAAGACTGAATGTATGTTTCTAATTCTATGACTTTGTCTGTATGCGTTTGTATTTATTCTTTTTTGCTGATTTTTGTTAGTCAGATATCTTCCTGGACTGCTGCTTGTTAGGGAAATGTAGGTTGAAATGCTTGTTGTTGATAAGATTTCATCTGGCCAATGCTTATCTTCAGTGTGTTTCGGTTTATCAGTTATGTAATATCTTGGATTAGGCATGTGATTTATGACACCGAAAAGTGATTTTGCAAGGTATATGTTATAATATAATATTGATGAATGAATTGCGGTTATTAGTTAATAAACCTACACGTCAGTAGTGAACCAACCTGTAAGGTTTCTAGTTATTCATCATGATTGGTATTAAGAAAAGAAGGTTACAGTGGAATTATTCTTTTACTTTAACAAAAAAAAAAACCAATAATAGGATTAGACTCAATACAAGAATACAAATGCTCAAACTAGTTGGACTTCTTAGATAGGTTGGTCTTTACTGCTAGATTTATATTTATGATTGTTCAGCTTTTTAATTGCATTTTGATCTGCAACTTTTGTATAAATCTGTGCTTTGCATTGAGGTCTGGAATATTTACAAAAAACCAAATAGAAAATTTTGTTAGGGCAAAGCAAAATTTCCCCATCCCTTACAACCACAATGCATCCTATTAGTAGTTGCCAATCTATGAGTTGCAGAAAACTCCATCATTTTCCTTGTGATTTATCACTTTGCTGTTTGGCTTTTGTGCCCATGGCTTTTATATCATATAAACATGTAGGATGTTGAACAAGAAAATGATTTTTACTAGAAAGTTCTGCAAAGTGCTTGTTTGTAGGGTTTATTCATTGCAAATGGTGTAGTTTGAACCATTTATTAGAGCACCTTTGCTAAATACTTAGTCCCAATCAATTATTGCACTGATATTAGATGATTTTCACCTTTCCCATATATGGCTTTCTTTATGATATTTCACTGTGGTTAGTTACCCTTTTAAGTGTGGACACTAATTATGTTTTACTGTTGTGTTGTTTTTCAGTTTCTTGTGCTTTGTATTCCCTTGGCAGTCACTTCTGTCCAGCTTCATACGTTGTTGTTAGTCTACTTTCTTGAATAATTATATCTATGTCTAATTTCTTGGCATATTATAGCACTAGAAGAGTGTAGACTTTAGAACACGTACTTCATTTCACTGGTTTCCTTATCTAATTGAAATCAATGTGTTCTGTTTTGGTGACAATTTCTAACATAACCAAAATTGAAATA
The DNA here is from genome assembly GCA_037954105.1 of Canavalia gladiata. Classification (NCBI taxonomy): domain Eukaryota; kingdom Viridiplantae; phylum Streptophyta; class Magnoliopsida; order Fabales; family Fabaceae; genus Canavalia; species Canavalia gladiata. The sequence continues at coordinate 35,621,507 of CM075665.1, forward strand.
TTATCTAATTGAGGTTGATGATGCTCATTGACTAAGACAGCCAGTTAATCTAGTGTGGACTTTGGTATGTTCTGGCTTCTAGGGTATTTATCCACCAGTCCAACCATTTTATGTGCATTTCGCTTACTGATATATTTAAAGTCAATTTGATATGAATCAATGTACCTCACTCAAACACAAACACACGTAAAAGAAGAAAGAAAGAAGTGATCGTCATGTAAAAACAAATTAAACATGGTGTTATTTTGTAATACGGTTCTATGAATGATTTGTAGCATTTAATTCTATATCAGAACTATGCGCGCAACTAGATATATCATTATTCCATTTATAATCATCTTGTATTGTGCCCATCACCATAAATTTAATTTGTGAGTGAACTTTCTGATGATTGTCCATAGTTATACTATCGCTCTTTTGGGCTAAACCCTTTTGTTCCTTTTTTTTTGTTTTGTAATTATCACATGGTATTGGTATTGGTTCTAGAAAAAATGAGAAAGAATTTGAAACAAAAACAAGTGAAGGAAGGAGATGTATGGATTGCTAAGCACCACAAATGCTTATGGAATATCAGAAGTCTCACGCTGTGTAGGGGTATGCCAACCATGCCTATATAAAGTAAGGACAATCCTCACCCCACGTTGTCCATGCATCACTCCTTGCCTCAAGACTTATGGAGGCCCAATGATAGATGCCTACACCAAGCCCAATCCTACCCTAAGTGTATCAAACATTTACATGGATAAATCCTTATTACAAAGGTATCTAGTTCAAAGTTTGGAAAATCAAAATCACTAGGTCTTATACTTATTGGCGAACCTGATCCTGCTTCAATAGGAGTTGCAATTAACATATCCAAAATATAGTTACAGACTCATGGCTAAAAGTCATATACCTAAAGATGAGACTGCAATGTGTAGGGAGAAGTCAAATTATCTTCTTGGAAACAAAATGAAATATCTGTACTGAGAGTTGATAGCGGATTAGGAATAGCTTCTACCAGATTACTGCTTTGATAGGGCAGACACTGGTGTCCTTTCCAAGATTATAACCAGGAATGTAAAGCACATGGTAATAGCATCAATCTTAATCTTCTGGAGGATGGAGTTGCTATCAACATTTTCTTCTCTCTATGAAAACCCAAAGCATACTGCAGTTTTAAACACAGGCACATATACAGGTTACATGTTAGAAACTGGATCATAATTACAAGAAAGACTCACTAAGAAGATTACCTGATTGAGAAGTAATTCAGAAGAAATATCGATAACCAGGACATAGATCTGTATGATAGGACACTACCAATCAAAAATTATCTTTCAACCAACATTTTGTGGTATGTGGTAGACCAATCCTTTGACTTTCCTATGTCTAACTACTGTTGTCTTTCTTTTATTTGCAGAATTCTTTAGATAGTTAGAGATATAAAATAACCATTAATATATGCATTTACCTAATAGCTTAAACTTCTGAGATGGTTTGTGATATCTTTAAGGCCAATGCATTCCTCCAGTTTTATAAAGGCATTAGTTAAGGAATTAAAAGTATAGCATTTTTAATTGGATAGAGTGACGATACATTCCTCTTGTTACTTCCAATACACTCCCAACTTGATTTTTAACTGTAACTTTCTATTTATTGATACCTTTATTGAGTCTTTGGGATACCCGTTAGCAAAACCCTATCTTAATGGAGAATTGTATGTTATTGAGGACAAAAAGTATTGGATAATACCATTAAAGATGATTTTGGATGATTCTTCTATTTTCATCATAACCTTTTCCTTGTGACAGGAGATGGAGAGGGCATTGCCATCTGAGCCACCACCTGAGCCTAAACATCAGCTTCGCAGAACTAGCTCAGCCACCTTTTGATATCTTCATAGCAATGAATTCCTAATTCTTTTTCATGCTATCACATCACATAGTTTTCATACGCACTATACTTTTGACCCTTCCAAGTTTCCACAGTTGGAAGGCTTTTTTCTTTCTCGGTATAGTTGTTGTGATGCTATCAATTCCCCTCTTCTTGCTCTATACTATGAATGTTTTCATGTATGTATATTTGATAAGTTTGAGTTACACTTTAAACAGCACTAAAAATATACTTGAGTCTAATTTTGGATCCGTATATGGCTGTTCTACCATTTTTTTAGGCATTTGTGCATCTGCGTGTGTATGCAACTTATAGCCATTACTCACTGCAGGAGTGTCGTGTGGTTTTGTAAAATCAATAGGATCCAATTATTGGACAAGCATATTTTTGTAAGAGTGAGCTCATGTTTGGTAACCAAATATTTTAGAGAAATAATTACTTATTTTTTAAGTCCTAAAATAGCAATAAAATTGTGTCTTCTGATTTATTTTTAAATTTTTTAAAAAGATACCAAAAAAAAAAAAAAAACTAGCAGTACTGAAAATTTGCTCATTGCAAGGTAGGAAAAAAAAAAAAACTTTGAAATTCTGCATTTAGAATGGAGATTAAGGTTCCATTCTCATGTTGCAATTCTCCTACACTTCAAGTTCTCGCTAGCATAGTTTAAGCTTTTCTGCTTTTATTTGCACACATTGGTTACTTTCTACTTCTTAATTACATTGCTCATAACACCGTTTAATGTATTTCGTTTCTTCAATTGCAGTGGTTCTCGGAAATTTTTTCCCCGTGTGATGTCTTTTAAGAGAGTGGCAATCTAACATTAGGGAAACCTGTGGGGTATTACTAAAAGATGTAGTACACAATCCTAGTTCAATCTTATAAACAAGAAAAATATTAACTATGTTTTTTATAATCTCTTTATTATCAAGTTAAAAATCTCTTCTTAAAAATACTGGGTATTAGAGAAAATATGTTAAAAATTATATAATTAACTACAGTAATAGTTGCGTTAAGATAGTTTATTCGCACTATTTCAAAACATTTGTTAGCTTAGGTGGGTGCTTTAGTTAATTCCAAATTATTTGTCATCTGTAAAAATTATATTAATAATCTTTTTCTCTTAACTTCATCCTTTTGATATTTTTATTAAATCACATTAAAGATTATTGCTGAAGAAAGACATTACAATGATCAAGACAAATACTAACAAATATCCTTAATGATATTTTCCTTCATCTAGTTAAAGAAATAAAAAAAAGTTATTAAAAATGAAAAATCTGAATTAATTGTTAATCCTTGAAAATATTACGCTTTTCAGTTTTAATCCTTATACAAATTTTATTTGGTATTAGTCTTTATATATTAAAAAACAATATAATTTTAATCTTTGCCAAGGACTTAAAACCATGTGAAGTTCGTAATTTTTTAAAGACAAACTGAATAAAATTTGTATAAAACTGAAATAAAAAATAAATTTGTTTTGAAAATTGTATTTGAGTGCATCAATGTATTGAAGTATATAAGTTGTTCCTGCATTGGCATATAAATAGTGTCATTTGTGTTTTTTTATTACTACATTATGGTTAAATTTGAGCTTATAAATACAAGATTTCATGTGTAACAATAATTTGACTTCAATGCTATTTAAATTAGCTTGGACACAAATTGATAGAATTGGATCAAGATAGAGAACAAGAGACATTGTTCTCTTCTTACTCAGGAGTTCAAGATCTTTTAAATGACAAGATATGCCTTCATTTTCCTTTTTATCTTCTTTGCTATATAGATCTTCATTATTTCCATAATTTTTTTTGCTTCAAAGGACTTTCTACTTCTCTATTATACTTTTGTCCTTACAAATCTCATATTTTCTTGAGTTCTCTATTGGTAAAAATTATGATAAGTGGACCATGTCATTTTCAAGAATAAATGATAAAAAGTAGTATCATTCCCATAAAGACTTAGTGTAAGTATTGATTTTTCAATATTTCTACTATTTGAACTAACAATATAAAAAAATTGACATTTATATGAATCTATATGAACTATGAACCATAAATTCTATATCTAACAAATAAGAATTATAAATAAATTAGAGTAAACAAAGAATAAAATTTACACAACATACTAAGTTTAACTAACAATCAAAATTCAATCGACACACAAGTGTAAAGAAAGAATCAATTTATAAAAATCTTAGGATTAAAGTTCACTTAACCTTCACTTAAGCAAATTAAATGGTCACTTTAATTCAAATTTTAAAAGTATAATTGAAGATCAAATTCATTAAAATAGTTGAAGTTCAATTCCTTGATTCAATAAACATTTTTCTCAAGTTAAAAACTCTAATTCCTTAGAAATTCATAATTAGAGCAGATATTAGGTTCCAAAACTCTTAAAACTTCATAATTATTGATCTTTGATGAATAAATTTTTTGTACACTTATTTTCATTTTGTGTTGGGCTTAATTGGTTTTGGATCATGTTTAATCCTATCATTTGTAGTAATTTTTATGTTATTGGGTTTCATTGGGCTTAAGTGATAAAATTGGTTAATTTTTGGATTTTCATGCTTCTTAACCTTTGTTTATTGTGCAAGTCACATCTTGAACTATAAAATTAATATTGGAATGATTCCAAAAATATTAGAAAGTTAAGACAAAACCATAAATTTACATGTATACCTATGTAGTCTAGCCAAAACTGATAATAAAGTTATTTGGATTGAATTGTGACTCAGTTTCTGTTCAGACAACATAGACATGTTCTAGTAAAATAATATATTTATGACTATAGAAGTTATTTTTAGATGGGATCAATTTCTAAATCTCAAGGATAAAATTATATACAACATTTATTTATAGTAAAAACCTTAATTCGATTGTCAAAGCGAATAAAAATTTGCTAATAGAAGTGTTAGATAAGGACTCGTGTTTCTAAACAATTTAACTTCAAATGGAAGAGTAAATAAGGAATTCAACTAACTACAAGGGAATCAATTTTTGAAGGCTTTTTATGATTCATTTAAGTTAATTGATTTAATTTTTATCTTCATGTAAATTTTAAATTTGAATAAGTAAACTTGACATATAAAAGAGGAGATTTTAACAGATTGTAGACATGCCAAGACTTATTCCAAATTCTCAATAAAGTTTCAATTCTAAATTTCTTTCTTCTTTTTCTTTCTTTATTTAAAACACTTAAGGAAGGCTAATTTCTTTGGTTGACTTGGTGAGATTAATTCTATAAGTAAAAAATTTGAGGTTTTATTTTTAAATTAAATTTTTGTTACGATTTCTTCTTCTTCTTCCCTTTTAATTAATTGCATATGTTGTTTGTAATTGTAGAATTGAATACTTGATTTAATTTCATCTTGCATGTTATAATTCTAAAATTAGGATTTCCTTAATTCTCTAATTTGTATGTGAAAATAATTTCCTTAATTAATTTTGATGATTTTGATTCTGAAGAATTAATAATTGTCTGAAAATGAATTAATTCAAATTTTAGAAGTTATTCTACTAGGAAACCATGAGTTTAATTGGTGGTTGCATGATTGAATTCAAACTATATAAAACTTAGGACTTTTTTTCACAAGATTTGGTGATTTAGATTCTTTAGAATTGATTTGAAAACTTCGAATGATACTTAATTATCTAAATATGAATTAATTCAAATTTTAGGTGTTATTCTATTAGAAAAAGTAGGTTGAACCGAATTAGGCTTTGAGTGTTCAAGCTTGGTCTATTTAAAAATTTTGAGGCCTGAACCTGGACATGTTATCTGTTAAAGGCTTTTTTTTTCTGTCAAGGCCTGACCCTGATTTAAAGCATACAAGATCTGTAAGCCTGTTTAAAAGTCTACATTACAAAAAAAAGTCAATAAATAAACTTAAAGCCTATATAAATAATTAATTAAAAAAGCTTGCAAACTTAAAGCTTACAAAACAAAAAGGCCATTAAATAGGTCTAAAATATATATATATATATATTAATATTATGTAAATAAAATATAAAATAAATATTATATAAATATAATATATTAAAATAAATATAAATATATAATATATAAATATAAATATGTTCCTGAATAGGTTAAATAGACTTTTGTATAAGCCTAGACTTGACTTGTTTATCTAAAAAGGTTTTTTAACAAGCTTGAGTCTATCTATTAATTAAACGAGCTTAGTCTAACTAGACTTTAAACGAGAGCCGTAGGCCCCTATCGAACGGCCTTGTTCACTTCCATCCTAATTATGAGTTTAATTGGTGGTTGTTTAACTAAAAAAGAATTAAAATTATTTTCATAAATATTTTTAAAATTTATGATAATCCTGCTTACAAATTAAACTAGTAAGTTAATCAATTTTTAATAATTTGCATTTTGATTTTACCAATTAAAAACAAATACAAACCTTCCATTTTTCTAACTTTGAATTCAACCAAATTATTCGCTAAAATCTTTAAGAGACGACCAAGGTTGTGTCTTATACTGTATTTTTATTTACTTTTATTTTATTTTGACTTGATCGCCCATCGGTGTCAATCTCCACCCCTAATGTATTCTCAATTACGTTGTTTATCTCAATTTTAACTTCTAGTCCTATTTTTCAATTGTAAATAGCAATCTAAAATCAACTACAAATGGTCAATTTATAGAGGCATTAAGAATAAAGAAGAACAATCAATTTTAAAAAAATAAACTTGAATTAAAAGCAATAATTTGGATTACAAGAAGTTAGGGTTTAGGATTTCTCATTTCCTAACTAAAAATTTAGTTACACATAATGAGAATAAAGAAAACAAGAGAAGGAGAAAAAGAAATCTTGAAAAACTCCATGAACATTGATGAATCTTACACTTTGATCCTTCAATCTGCAGATCTAGCACTCCAAGAGTCGCAAGAAAGAGAAATAGAAAGAATTTTTCTTTTTCCAACCATAAAAAACTGTTTAGATTTAAAGGAGGCTATTTATAATGTTATTATGCAAAATACACGTATAACATGTTTTTGTTTACGTTGCCAATGCAAAATTGGCAAAAAGCATCCTTTTTCTCATGCTTGTGTGTTCTCAAAGCTAGCTCATGTGTTCTCAAAGCTAGCTCGTGTGTTCTCAGGCAAAAAGCATCCTTGTGAACATGAGTTAATAAAGTGAATAACACTCCAAAATTGAGAATTTATCACAAAATACTCTAAAAAACTATATTATTAACAATTTTTGAAAAACATCCAAATTTCATTGATCTTTTTTATGATTTATGCTCATGTATATTAAAAATTCTCATTATTTCTTCAAAAATATCACCAAATAAGTGTCTTGGTTAACACTTATCATTCTCTCCTACAACCTCTTTCCTCATTTCTTCAATTTTTTTTTTTTCATTCTTGTTGACATGACATACCAACAGCTCCTAAATGCACCATTTGCAAGCTCCAAGATCAGAGGTCTGATACTAGTTAATAGAAATTAGTTTTTTATTAAATAAAGCACGAAAGAATTCCCCTAAATACAGCTACAAACTTGTAGAATTTGAGGGGGGTCTACAGCTCCTAATGCCAAAGACCTTAAATCTCTCAAATGACAATATCTTTCTTTTAACCTCTTCTATTATTTATAGGCAACATGTCTTATTTCTTCAACAAACTCAACTATCTGTGTAACTAACTAACTAATTAACCTACTGTAACTATCGACTAATGGAGGTTACCTAACAGTTTCACGCTTCAGGCTTGCATCATCCCAAAAATCTTGTAGAAATAAAATCTGCAATAGCCATACTTGATGTTAAACCGGGTGACTCAATTCCAAAAAGATTTATAAGACCAGGTACCCCATGAATGTCCTCTCCCTGCATAAATGAACCAAAAATTAGACCAAATTTTCTAATGCTTGGTTAAAATGTAAAAATTCCAACCACATCCTCCAAATAAATATAAAGTAATATTGCCATGATCTGCAAGGATACCATAGAAGTTACAAGATAAAAAATTTAATACTACAAGTCTATAACATTTCTATGCCCCTTGTAAAATTCAATAAAATTACATTTTGAAGCTTGAATCCGGAAAGACTTAAAAGTTCCTAACAACATAGAGTTGAGGTGCAGTAACACTGATGAGATGGAGGCATTGCACTGTGAAGAATATAAGAATTAAGGATATTGAACACAAACACACACACACACAAAAAGTAGTTTCAATTCAGTTAGTGAATTATAGTTCCAAACAAGACTACCGTGAATCTATCAGGACAGAATCATTTAGGACATGACTGATCTAACATTGTGTATAAAGGCAAAATGTGACATGAGATTGTGCATTTACAGTCAATAATGTTGTATATCTCAATTGTTTCCTTCATTCAAAGTCATTATTATACCAGGTTGCCTCCTCTAGGAGGCTGTGCTGAACACCTCAATACTAGTATATCCAAATTTATTACTGATAATAATATTGTAGGTATATGCAATATTAGAAACTCTAAACGAACAAGTCTATATAATCATGATTTTAGAGCAAACAAATATTAGGTGATGTCAATTGCCAACAGCCCATGATATGAAAATAGCTGCAAATTCTGTAAAGGAAAAATTATAATCTTGAAAACTAGTGCTTATTTTTTGTTTGTACTAAATTTCAACAACGTAGCATTTTTAGCCAAAACATATATTTAACCATATAATAGCACATAGATCAATTAGTAATAGACCTCCTATTTTAAATAAAAGGAGAAATAGGAAGTAGTTGCAGGACTGAGTGTAAAAACAGAATAATCCCTCTTTGTAACAGAATAGGATGTGGTAGTATAAATAAGTGGAGAGGGGAAGTCAACAGGTGAGAATGTGTACTGAATATAGTTGGAGAGTTTGGGTCTCTCAAAAATCCCAAAATTGTGAGTGTAATCATTGGATCTCCCATCCTAATTCTGCAATTCTGAAGCTAATTTGGCTTAGAATTGGGACCTAGGGTTCTTACTTTGCAATAAAGATTGTCTTTTTCTTTTGCTGCCTGAACCAGTTCCCTATAAACTGGCAACCACGGAACTTAATGATGACATTCATGCCTGTAGCCGATGACTAAAACAGGAAAGCAAATTCAATGGTATGTGTAAAAGAGAGATTTAGGACACCAATGCCAAACTATTTTGTTTGTGATAAAAATGTAGCAAATGAACTTTTAGTTAACATAAGTGGCATAAACCAATGGACTAATTAGGAGTTTACAAAATAACAGTTAGTCAAAATGAGGGAACCATCACATAAATTTTATGCAAGAAACTTAACATTGAATCTAACATGTTGCACAATACTGTCTCGCTTATCAAATTATGGGACTCACAGGCTAGATTGTCAACAGGAAGGTAGGACAACAGTAAGAGCCTAAGAGAGTGCGAGAAGTAACCTGTATAACAAAATCAACAGGTGGCTGGGAGGGTCCTGAAAGTTTAGGTCGAATCCCTGAATATCCAGGTTCCAAAGATCCATCCTTCAGATTAGGATAGTACTTTCTTATCTCCGGATAAAACCGCTCAGCACGATTTGCATTTACTGAATAGTCAAACCTAGGATCAATGGTTACTTAAGTCAAGTCTATGATCCAAATACACATTTTTTTCAAGGGCATACATGAAAAATACACCATGAAAGAAATAGGAAAACATGAACAGAAGTTCTGCAGCACCAAATTTTTATTTACTAATAACTCAGTTGTCCAATCTTACACTAAAGATCATACGCAGATGTAAAATATTTCCTGAGTGTATAGTGTATGTATACCAACTTAAATTTTAAGATGACATTAGAGTATGACTCAACTTAAAAGAAAGTAAATAAATAAATGAATAAATGGACACAATAAGTATAAAAACATACTTCAGGGGCTAAGAGAATCATAAGAGTATACAGAGTGGTATGATCTTGATACACTCACAGAAACAAGTAACTGCAGAAGAAATTCAAGCTGTAGACTAGTTTCACCAATAGGATATGAATTAACAGATGATGACCTATTCTTATGATTTATAATTTGTTATAATATAGTGCACCATCTACCCTTCCCCATGCTAACAAACTATATAGTGATTTCACTATACATGAAACTAGCTAACATAAAGAACAAAGATAAGATCCTTAGACCATGACATGTTAGTGAAAGCATGTAGCAGAGTCATTCAAGTATTTGGTAAAATGTTATTGTGATAGTGGGAAGGGGAACAGAGCTCCAGGTGTCAATAAGCTGTTAGGCATGTTTGAAGTTTGAACTGCAACTACAAATAACAAATTATGAATCAAGGAATTGAACCAGATTCCAAATGAAACCAAAAAGCATGTAAATGGAAGCATATTTGGGAAGTACTTATTCTGATAGCTTGAGATATCATCAACACTATCAATCCATTCAACATCTGGGCCAAACTTGACCTGACCATTCAAGTCTACAGTAACATGCACTCCAAGGCCATCATCCTCTGGTATAGGATATATCAAACATTTAAAAGGAGTGGCGTTAGTATTAGATAACGTGAAGTAGCAACCACGAGCATAGTAGGCAGGAGGAATAACTTCACTTTGTAAGCCAGTAAATCTTTTTGCAAGGGCAGGTGCACTTAGCCCTGCAGAATTCACTACAAGTTTAGGAATTAATACAAGTTCTGGGTGCAAAATTGATGTTCCATTCCATTCATTAAGACACTTGGTTTCTGTTATATGAAGACAAATCTCATTTCCTTTGAGATGGCCACCAATGACAGTTGAATTGTATGTGAATATTGTGCCATGAGATTCAGCTTCCCCCTGGACCAACATGAGGGTTTATATTCCTGTCAATATACCATTTTAACTCCAAACAAAGAAAATGTTTAATCCCAAAAAATTTATTGCAGAATAAATAGATTTAAAACAAATTTGGATGCATTATATGGAAAAGGAAGCTAGAAATGCATACCACCAAAGTAAGCATTAAAGAATGGGAATCAACAATCCCAGAGAGAGGTGATAGTATTGCTTTCACACATTGCAATTCAGGTTCCATTTTCATTGCCTCAACCCCATCCATCATCTTCAAACCATCAACTCCGTTTTGAATCCCACAATTTAAAATATCATTTAGCTTTGGAATCTCCAAAGATCGAGTAGCCACTATAAGCTTACCAATTTGTTTGTGCGGAATATCATGCTTGGAGCAATACTCATACAACATTTCCCTTCCTCTTACACAAAAAACTGCCTGCAAATAACGGATGGGAAAAAAAACTGCCATCATATTTTGGTCCACTGCCAGGAGAAAGAATCAGCAAACAAAAATACACAATATATATGATATGAAGTGAGCAATATGTTTTAGGCCCAATTTGGATAAAGTTCTCAATAAGTACATATAGGAGAAGAAACAAAGAGGTAAAATAAATCAAACTTTTCCAAAATTTAAAAGCAAGTTATGCACCTTAACTTTTGGAGAAGTTAAGCAAGAGAGTTTCTAAAAAAGTGTGAACTGCATAAATTGATTTTAATTTATCAGAAATGTTAGATTCATTTTATCTCTATTTTCTTCTCCTATATGGCATACAAAATTGTCCTAAGCCAAGGCAACTTACTGCCAACAGCTAACTTTTGATATTTAAAGTGAGCTTGGAACATAATCATGTCTCCTACCCACTCAACTTCAACTTCAATAGAACCAGAGCACAATGATTCATCAAATGTTTTTACCCAAGTGTCAAAACAAAATGTTGATTGATGCATTCACCCGAACTTCAAGTGCAAAATGAAATTCCTTAATACATTGCCTCCCAATTCATCATCTCAACCATGTGTATCAATGAAAGACTCAACCATTTGAGTCTCCAAAGCCCAACATGCTTTTTTCTCCAAACCAACATATGACCCCCAAATTTAACCATAATCACAACATAAAAATGACAACTTTAGGGCCTATGTGGTTTCTATTTCCATATCCTGTTTCTATGCTGCTTTTAGTTTTACTGTATCCTGTTTAGAAAGTTGTGTACAAGAAACAATCAAGACAATTTGTTTTTGTCCTTTGAGTTTTCTACACAAAACTTCTGTAACAAAAAACAAAATGAAAATAAAAGTAACATTTTTGTAATTAAATCTGAAAAAAAGTAATGAATACAAAAAACAAAAACTAAAATCCAAATAGGCCCCTATTTCTGGGGTTACATTAAAATGACAACTTTAACTGCAAGGGACACACCAACCTTGAAAGAATTTTGAGGGTAATAGATTCCAGCATGAATAACTTCACTGTTCCTAGAACTGGTGCCTGTTCCAAAGGTGGGGGCAGATTCTATGACCAACACTTCCCTACCCTTAAGTGCTATTGCTCTTGCAATTGCTATGCCCACAATACCAGCACCTATCACTACACAGTCCACCCTCTCTTTTGGGACACTGCACGAGGTTGTCCTATCAGTTTGGGTGGTGCTGCTCATATTTCTGACCCAATTGCTGAATACGTGTTTCTTCCATTTCATGTGAACAATATCACTTCTTCTAGAGGCTGATGAAATACATGCTTCCAACCTTTGAACCGTTTGCTTCAGCATTATTTCTCCACTCAAAAACTAACTTGGGTTGTTTCAACTTTCAGTTTGTTTGTTGGAAGAAAGAGAATTATGGTGAGATCAAGTTATGGACCAATTTACCAAAATCACCTACTCTGTTGTTAGTCATAGCGATCATGCCATGGACAAAGTCAGTATGGGAAGTAGAAGGGACTTCAATGGCGGAAATGGGATTTGGATTTTATGGGATGAAATTAATTAGGATCAGGGCAATTACCAAAAATATAAAAAATAAAAATTAAAAATGTGAGATAACATTGAAAATATACGGGAATTTTTTAGGTGCATTTTTTTTTATAATTTTTTATTTTTACTTTTAAAGGCAATTCTTAGCATTTTTATTAATTTATAATTTGAAAGAAATTCTTTATCGCTTACCACAAATTTATTTGGCTTAAATAAAATTACATTTTACAAAAATATTTATAATTTAAATAAAAATATTGTTAGTTTTTTTATATTATTATAATTCGAAGTAGGTTTGTTAAATTAATAATAAATAAAAATCATTTTTAATCCTTAACATTTTCTTCATTATTATTAAACATGTATGATAGATAGATAAAAAAATTATTAAAATTATGTATTCAACGTTTTTATTTTTATTTATAAATTTTAAGCATATACCTTTTAATAAATATTGATAAAATTAAAAATATATAATTATTTTATTTTTTTTCTTTTTTAATTAAATAACGTTTTTATTTTTATTTTATCAAATCCTGTTCTCTTTTATCACATCCGGTATAAAATAATTAATTTGTTCTTATTTTAAATTTAAACATATTATCTCATTATGAATAGATTATTAATTTAATTTTTTAATAAATAACATGATATTATTGTTTTATAAAAATTTAATATAAATACTTTTTAATAATTATATAATTCTTTTCAAAAAAATTAAAATAAATTTTATGAATAATTTATTTTTAATAAATATATTTTAGGATAATTTAATATATAAATATATATATATATATGGAAAAGAGAGAGGTAGAAATATAAATATTAGGTTGGTTTGAAAATTTTAAGTTATCTAAAATCAATTAATTTGTTAATTAAAAAGAAAAATTAGGTTGGATGGATAAAAAATAAACTTCACAAACTAAAGAAAACAATTTAAAATTAGTGTTATTTTCAAAATTTTCTCATTAAATCTCTATATCCTTCATTCTTTACTCTTTTTTTTCTTCTCATTCTTTATTAGGATTTTATTTTTTCCTCTCCACTCTTCAGTATTATCAACTATTATGAAAATTACCATTAATATCGCTTTTTGTGTTTTTTTATAAAGTTTTTTTTTCATTTTTTTATAGTATGTTGTTATGTAAATTTTGTTTCTCTCATACAATCTATGATATGCTTTTAAGGTTTATTCAATTTTTAATTGGTATCTCTTTTCATTTCTTAAAATCACTCATTTTGTAATTTACGTCTCTCCAGTACAATCTCTATTAGGGTTTCACTTTGTGAGTTAGGATTACTTTGATTTCAATTGGTACCCCTTTTTTCGTTCATCAAAATCCCTCATTCTACAATTACATTTTATATGCAAGCCTTACCTTATTAGTGATTTGGACGAAGGCAAGACTACTTTTATGGTTCTTTTAGAACTTTTTATTTTTTATTATTTTTCCTCATTTTTATATCTTTTTGTTGATTCGAGAGTGAATTTTTTTATTGAAGTGAGAGAAATTGATGAGCACTATAGTTGATAAAGGTGATACATGATTAAGGAAGCTTTGGAGCATTTCATAAACAATTTCTTCATAAATAAAACATTTATAAGAAGTAGCAATAGAATTATGTACCTTCATTGTTGATAGGCTAGTTTTGGACCAATAGTGACTTGTAAGCTTCCGGTAATTAGTCCTTGTTGAGAGCGAATAAGACAACTCCTATTAGGGAAGCTTGTGAATGTCCCTTTCCATGCCTATATAAAGGTCATTCTTTTCTCATTTTGGGGCTTTGGTTCATTTTATGCATAAGTGAAAATTTTACAAGAGATTGAGACTAGTTATCTCTATTCTTCCTCTCTCTTTGGTTCTTAATAAAACCTACATTCAAATTCTTAACAATAACTTTCTTGCCATTGTAGTAAATTAAGTTATGCTTATCTTCAATCTCCACATTTATATAGCATTGTAATGAGAAAAAATGTAGAAACTTAAGAAGGGATGAACACGTCCTTCGGAAACCTAGAAAATGACCAAAATGTCCCTAAGAGCTATACTTTTTGCACAAAGCTAGTCAGTTTCCATAAAAATAGCAATTGACCTTATATTAACATGGGAACGAACCAAAAAGTCTTAAAAATGTGAGAGGAGTAATTTGGAACATTTTTCGGTAATACTGAGAAAAAATATGAAAATGCCCCTATAAGGCCAAAAGGGCAATATAATGTGATAAGCATATCAAGAGTGGGCCTCCACACTAATATGCACCAGAATCAGCAGTTGGAAAGGTGGTGATGAGTCACTAAACTCAAGTCAACCAAGTTTTCCACAAAAAGATAAAAGTGAATAGTAAAAAGATTCCTTTAATTATGGTCAAGACTAATTAACCTTGGTTAATTAAAAGTAAAGCATGGTTAGGTTAGACAAAATTACCAAAATACTTCTAAGTGCAAGACTAATTCCACTTGTCCCATAAGTGGCCAAATTCTTTTGGGGCCCTTGGGACCCAATTTTCTTCATATTTTTCAGCCTAAAAACTTATCAAAATCCTCCCCATTCTCTCTAAGCTCACCTTACCTTAAATCACCCAAAACCTACACCTTTAAGCCTAAGTCTTCATGTTTAAGACTTAAGCTAGATAAAAGTCATAAAAACCAAAGCTCCACCACCATCTCTTGTATACGTCTAGACCAGAAAAGGGGGAGGTGAATAATAAAAAGGTTCCTTTAATCATGGTTAAGATAAATTAACATTGGTTAATTAAAACTAAAGCATGCTTAGGCTAAGTTAATCATAATTAGAGGTAAAATCAGCCTAACTAACACTAATCTAAACCTAAAAGGATAATTCCTTGAATTTTGATTCATTTTGGAAAATAGGAAAATTTAGATAAAATTACCAAAATACCCCTATGTGCAAAACTAATTCCATTTGGCCCATAAGTGGCCGAATTCTTTTGGGACCCTTGGGACCCAATTTTCTTCAGATTTTTCAGTCTAAAAACTTATCAAAATCCTCTCCATTCTCTCTAAGCTCACCTTACCTCAAATCACCCAAAACCTACACCTTTAAACCTAAGTCTTCATCTTTAAGACTTAAGCTAGATTAAAGCCATAAACACCAAAGTCCCACCACCATATCTTGTATACGTCTGGACTAGGAAAGGAGGGGGGGAGGACCAGGGTAGCCATATCAGCCCCACCATTTCTAAAGAAAGTCTTCAACAAGTAGGATCCTTCTAGTTTTCTTTTTATACTTCTAACTTGTTATGGTGTGTTTGTTTTCTTTGATGTATCTTTTCTCCAAGATCTATGTGTTTTATTCTTTTTTTTTTCATTTTTGAGAGTTTAAAATTGTATTTTAACCATTCAAAATCAGCCTCACCAACTTTTAGTGATTTTTGAAAAGAAAAACAAAGTTTGTTTGGTTTTAAGGCACTTAGAAAAAATTTAATCGGTGGGTTTTATTTTAAAATTATTTTTGAAGCTCTGATTAGTTTTATGCTCTTAAGAGAAAGGTTTTTGAAGCTTATTTGAAAAAGGATGTGTGGATCTTGGAGTAGATCATGAGAATCTACTCTTTGTGGCTTGAAAAAATATGCTATGTTGTTGTTTTTATACTTGTTTTATGATTTAGTTTTGACCTTGTGATTTTTCTCTTGTAATGAGTTTGGTATGATTTCTGTGTTGGATCTGCACCTTTAATTATGTATGTTTAGAGGTTAAATAAATTTATGTAATAAGTTCAAAAGGTAGTTAGAAAGCTACCAAGCAAAAGATGTAATTTTTAGCCCAAAAGTGACAAAATCCTTGTATGGCATCCAAGACCCATCATGACCAGCACCTAAGTATCACAACCTAGATGAAACAAGTATGGAACAAAGGCAAGAGGGGGCTTCAAAAGCATAACACCACTAAACCAAGGTGGTGCGAGGTGGAGGCTTGGAAGAAATTACCTTGGCTAACCAAGGAAGGCTTTCGGCCACCACTCCAAAAGCATAGTTTAATTTGGTGAAAGTTTTTCTAAGTAAATTAAGCTTTGCCATCAAGTTTTAAATGAACTAAATCAACATTTGAAAAAATTTAATCAAAGCAAAAATGGGTTAAAAACCTCTAGGAGTGCATCTGACCACCCTAGAGAGATTTTGGCCAAAAAATGGGTTTAAAATGTGATTTAAGAATAAATAAACTATTTTCAGCAAGTAATAATTTAATTGGTAGTTTAATCAACATTTAATAGATTAATTTTCAGAATATATGACCTAGATAAGCTTAGGATAAAATCCAAAAATTACTAAGTGGTAAAAATCCTAAGGAAGCTTAAAATGGATAACTAGAAAATTTACCATAACTCAAGTAAGGGTAAATGTGAAATTTGGCCATTCCTTTAAGTTTAGATAAAAATAATTAAAATTACCTTATACTAAGTCAATTATGAATTCTAAACTTGGTCCCCAAGTAATGGTTAACTTAGGTCAACTAGCGTTAATAAATGGTCAACTTAAGTCAATTAGGATTAGGAGAAGGAAACCCTAAACCTAGAAGAGTGGCATTCAACCACTTAGTGGTTAATTAACTTAAAATAGGTTTTATTTTCCAATTAAGTTTAATTAAGAACCTTTTTCATGTGAATAAAATGAATTTAAAGTATGAAAAATTTTTAAGATGGACAAAGAGACCTATTGATTTTTTTTAGGTAAATGATCTTAGGGTTAAGAAGAAAATTGTGGAAACCTAAGTCTAGGATGTTGGAATTCGGCTACCATGTTTTAAATTAACTAAGAATGAGTTCAAATCCTTAACTAGGCCCAAATAATCATCCTAAACATGTAAGTAAAATATAATACAAGTGTATGAAAGGTAGGATTTAAGGAAGTATACCTTCAGCCATTTAGGAATAAATTGACCTAGAAGATTAATTGATTTCTACTTGCCTTAATTAGATATTATTTGGTCTAGAATAAAAGAGGTTTTAAAGGTTTAAGCACCAATTAGACATAATTATTAAGGTAGTAAAAGGAGAACACAAGGTAACATATTTTAAAGATTTATTAGAGGCATGGTTAAGAAGGATGGTTAGGACTTAAACATGAAGTTAGAATTTCACTAAGCAATTTGGTCATGGCATACCTTAATGAGAAGGAAGTTATAAAAGTATCTAAGTTGGATTCAAATGAATGAGTTAGACTTCTGTAAGCACTAAATTATATCCGAGGCCCCCGTCTTAAAATTAATTAGTAAATAAACAATAATTTAAATAATAAATAAATAAATAAGAAAAATGATAATAACAAAAAAGAAAAAGAAAATAAAAATAGAAAAAAGAAAGGATTAAGAACAGAAAAAATAGTAAGAAAAAATAGAGAAAAAAAAATTAAAATAACAAAAATAAAAAGGGAGAGAAAGAAAGAAAATCAAAATAAAATAACCAAACGAATAAAATAAAGTAATAAAATAAAAGAAGTAACAAAAACAAAAATAAAATACAATAATGAAAAAGAGAAAGAAAAATATTAAAGAAAATACAATAATGAACAAGGAAAATAACAAAATAATAAATAGATTAAATAAAAATAATAAAAACTGAGAAATAATAAAAAACAAAAACAGAAAAATAGTAAATAGATTAAATAAAAATAATAAAACCTGAAAAATAATAAAAAACAAAAAATAGAAAAATAGTAAATAGATTAAATAAAAATAATAAAAACTGAAAAATAATAAAAACAAAAACAGAATAATAATAAATAATAATAATAATAATAATAAAAATAGAAAAAACTAAAAACAGAAAAATAAAAATAGAAAAAACTAAAAAAACAGAAAATAGAACAGAAAAATGAAAAATTAAAACGAAAAGCTCCACGTGGGGGGAGGGGTGCATGCATGGATAAGAAAGTAGAGGGCAAGAAAGGAAGCAAAGAAGACCCTCTCTGTTAGTCTCTTGGAGCAGGGGAATCTTTTTCGTCTCTCGCACACTCTGCTGCTCTAGATTTTGGGAGGCCAATGCCTGTGGGGAGCTAATTATAAAATGATTCTCTACTACGCTGTGAGGGCTCTCCCATTTTTTTCTTCTTCTTAGCTTCTCAGGCCCTTGGCAATTTTGGCAACATCAAAGTGCAAACACTCAATTATGTCCAAGGCCCCATTTTAAAAAAAAAATATATTCAATTAGTGAATAAATCATAATTTAAATAATAAATAAGAAAAATCTCTGGAAATAAAAATAACAGAAAATAAAAATTAGAAAAAAAGAATAAAATAACGAGATAAATGAATAAAATAAAAAATCAAAATAAAAAAATAATAAACAAAAAACAAAAAAACAAAAATTGAAAAAAGGGAAAAAGCGGGAAATGCTTACGAAGCCAAAGACGCATCAGATCTGTGCCTAGTTCTAGATGTGGTAATCCCTCCTAAATTCAAGGTTCCTGAATTCAAGAAGTATTAAGGAAATAGCCGTCCGAGGAACCACCTGGCCATGTACTGCAGGAGGATGTCCCCTTGTATGCACGACGATAAGCTGCTTGTCCATTTCTTTCAAGACAGCTTAACTGGGGCTGCTGCCAACTGGTATGCTCAGCTAGAGCGGATCCACATCCGTTCATGGAAGGACCTAGCTGAGGCCTTTCTAAAACAATACCAGTACAACATAGATATGGCTCTGGACAGAACTCAGCTCCAAAATATGGCCAAGAAAGGAGACGAGACCTTCAAGCAGTACGTTCAACGGTGGCAAGAGTTAGCTCCTCAAGTACGACCTCCTCTCTCTGAGAAAGAATTGGTCAGCATGTTCATCAACACACTCTAGGATCCTTTCTATGACAAGATGATAGGCGGTGTGGCTGCTAGCTTCTCTGATGTCGTCATCATTGGAGAAAGGGTCGAAGGTGGCACGCGCCGTGGAAAGATCGCGCATAAGCCTACAGGGGCAGTCAATGCTTCCAATGGATCTGGGAAGAAGAAGACATGCGAGACCTACAACATGGCTTCTGGTCAAGGCCAATACACTCCTCAAGTGCCACCTTATGGACCAACTAGCTTCCACCCATCACCATACACACCAAATATACCATATCCCTACATTACACCACATACCAAACACCATACCCTTCTACTTACAACTATCAAACACAAATCCGACCGCCCACACCATACACGGT
Source organism: Canavalia gladiata (assembly GCA_037954105.1). Lineage (NCBI taxonomy): Eukaryota > Viridiplantae > Streptophyta > Magnoliopsida > Fabales > Fabaceae > Canavalia > Canavalia gladiata. Next base: position 35,641,305 of record CM075665.1, read on the forward strand.
CCACACACAAGCCAGAAGCCCAAATCCTAGCCAAAGCCAAAAGAAGGAGAAGAACCCTGTCCAGTTTGATCCCATTCCAATGACCTACACTAAGTTGCTACCTCAGCTAATCCAGAATTCCCTGGTGGTCCCCTATCTTCTGAAACCTCAAGAACCACCATACCCTAAATGGTACGATGCAAATGCCATATGTGACTATCATGCGGGGTACATTGGCCATTCTACAGAAAATTGTCAGGTTCTAAAGCATAAGGGGCAAAGCCTGATCGATGCGAAATGGTTGGATTTTGGGAAGATTGCTCCTAATATGGGAAATAATCCAGTACCAAATCATGAGAGCTCATCTACTGGCTAAGAAATGGGAGCAGCACAATGAGTTGCCTTGCACAAATCAAGCTATCAAGGAAAATCATCCAGGATTTGTCGTACTTTTCAAAATCAATCTTTTGTAAACAAATCTCAATGAATAAGGCAAAAATTACATTTTATCACATTATTAGCTTTACTTCTAAAAATTTACCATTCCTTTTATCCACTCAGCCCACTTCTTATTCTTACACCCAAACAATAAATTCCTGTTGGTGACAATGTCATTGCTGTAATAAATAATCTTGAACGTCGGATTAATCAAACTCAAAGAGAAAAAACCCAAATGAGGAAGCAGAATAAGTGACTAGGGATCATAGATCGCCATTGTAATCCTAAAATCAAGGAAATGTCTTGTCAAATAAAAATATCCCGCTGGAACTAAGTTCAAGCCCAAGCAAAATTAGGGATGCAAAATAAGATTCGCTGAATTGGAAGCCAAAATGATCCCGGCAAGATAATATCTAACTACACAAAATTTGAGAAAAAGAAGAAACCCCGCTCGATTAAAATTAAGAATAATCCAGGCAAAAGTAGGGTCAAAATTCAAAATTCAAGAAGAAGAAAAACCCGCTACATTAAAAGCCAAAAATAATCCAGGCAAAAGTAGGGTTAAAATTCAAGAAAATAAATCGACAAAATCACGATCAGAAAAGGGCTTGCTAGGGTCCAAAACAATTCAGGCAAAATAGGATCAAGACAAAAGCCCGCTAGGTCGACAACCCTCAAAGGGAGGCCTAGGTAAAAGTTAGGGCACATCAAGCAAAAAGCCCGCTAGGCCAAAAACCCATAAAAGTAGCCTAGACAAAAGTTAGGGCACAATCAAATAGAAGCCTGCTAGGTCAAAAACCCTCAAAGGGCAGCCTAGGCAAAAGTTAGGGCACATCAAGAAAAAATCCCATTAGGCCAAAATCCCATAAAAACGGCCTAGACAAAAGTTAGGGCACAATCAAACAGAAGCCCGTAGGTCAAAAACCCTCAAAGGGAGACCTAGGCAAAAGTTAGGGCACAATCAAGAAAAAAGCTTGCTAGGTCGAAAACCTTCAAAGGGCGGCCTAGGCAAAAGTTAGGGCGTCAAACAAAAAGCCCACTAGGCCGGAAACCTGCAAAGGCGGCCTAGACAAAAGTTAGGGCATGATCAAACAGAAGCCCGCTAGATCGATAATCCTCAAAGAAGACCTAGGCAAAAGTTAGGGCACACAATCAAGAGCCTGCTAGGTTGAAAACCCGTAAGGGCGACCTAGGCTTTTGTTAGGGCAATACAAAAGACCTGTTGGGTTGAAAACTCAAGGGAATAACCCAGGAAAAAGTTAAGGTCAATCCAAGAATCCCAGGAAAACATGATATTCTGCACCTCATCTTTCCTAAAATTGGGGAAAAATTTTGCCATTTCTCAAGTTTGGTTAATTTGACAATCAAGATTACGAAAAGTAGCACTGGAATTTTACATCAAAAGGTGCCATTTGGGCAATCAGACCCACGTTTTCGTCATCCTTTCCTTTCAAGTACACTACCTCAAACATATTTTGCAAATCTTCTCTATTTCCTTCCAGTAACCATCCAAAATCACTTTGCACACACCAATAGTGCACATGCAAAAAGAAATGTGAAAAAATGTAAAAATTGAAAAAATGATTAATTTTGAAAAGTCACAACAAGTCGGACGAGTCCTCGACCATTGCAACACAACATGACTGTTTCCCAAAAGGTCATACTCCCACCAGCTACAATGCCACCAAAAACAAAAGAGTGCATCTTATCCAATCATGCTGACCACTGTTGGGTCTCAAAGATCCTGGAAAAGAAGGTTCCAACATTGACCGAGAAGCCAAGCGATAGAGTCAATCTAGCTCGTCCTGATTCTTGATTCCTTTCACACCAACTATGAGGTTGTCGAGAAAAGACATGTCAAAAATAAAAAAAAAATCAAGAAAAACAAAAGGTTTTACACCATCTCATGGTTTGCATTCATCCCACATCATCCATTCCATCAAATAATTATTTCAAGCATCAAAAGGCAATCAATAAGATTAAAACATCGCATCCTCTCTATTCAAACACCACAAGCATCGCATCTTTTTCATTCATTCAAACATCGCAATAAGTGTCTTGTCATTCAAGCATCTCATAATTCGTTTTTAAAAGCTAATTAAGACCTGGGTAAAACTACCTGAGTCAATCATAATTAAAAAGGACTCAAGTTCAGACTGGGGCAAACTCTTGCCCATACAAAAATTCAATTTGAGGTCACCCTTAAATTCTGGATCAAGTCTAAACTAGGGCAAACGCTTTCCCCCAAAAATTTAATTTGAGGTCATCCTCGAATTCTAAAACAAGTTCAAACTGGGGCAAACGCTTGCCCCCAAAAATTTAATTTGAGGTTATCCTCAAATTCTAAAACAAGTTCAAACTAGGGAAAACCCTTGCCCACAAAATTTGATTTGAGGTCATCCTCAAATGCCAAATCAAGTTCAAACAGGGGCAGATTCTTTCCCACAAAAATTCAATTTGAGGTCATCCTCAAATGCTGAATCAAGATCAAACTGGGGCAAACGCTTGCCCACACAAAAATCGAATTTGAGGTCACCCTCAAATTCTGAGTCAAGCTCAAACTGGGCCAAACACTTGCCCACACAAAAATTCAATTTGGGGTCATCCTCAAATTCTGAGTCAAGCACAAACTGGGGCAAACACACGCCCACAAACATTCATTTGAGGTCATCCTCGAAGTCTTCATCGAGATTCAAAATGGGACAGACGCTTGCCAAAAATCCCCTCAAGTTAAGGCATTCCTCGATTGCCAAAAATCTTCCAAACTGGGGCAAAATGTCTGCCCGAAATTCCTTCAAATCGAGGCATTCCTCGAATATCAAGAATTTTCTAAACTGGGGCGAAATGTCGGCCCAAGTTTCTTCATCAGAAAATAATTCTCAAGAAACCTTCGAGTTCAAGGTAGAATAAGCTATCTGTTGTAATTCAAGAAAAACAAATTTTCAAAATAAGTTGTCTGAGGCAGCTGATGGAAAAATCCATGCATTCCCTGGACACGTCACACCTTTTCCACATTCCTCCCTCATATACACTCATAGGGCACATCATGTCATTTTCATTCCATACCTGTCATAACGGGCCATTCCTATTTTGCCTGTCCTCACAGGCCTTCTTGTTAAGTTTAGTATAGGTCGCTTTTCATTCCCTTTTACCTACCTCAACAGGTCATTTTCCTTTACTTCGCCTGTCTAGCAGGCTTGCATCTTTCCTGTCAACAACAGGACCTTATCTGCATTTCACCTGTCTTAATAGGTCATTTCATTTGCATTCTTCCCGGCAATAGCGGGGCCTCATTTGCATTCTCCTGTTAACAGCAGGACCTCAAGCATGTTTAAATTCTGTCCATCTGTCTTAACAGGTTTGCATTTATCCTGGCAACAGTAGGATTTCATTTGCATTCTTCCCGGCAACAACGGGACCTCATTTGCATTCTCCTGTCAACAACAGGACCTTAAACATGTTTAAATTCTGTCCACCTTTCTTAACAGGTTTGCATTTATCCTGGCAACAACAGGATTTCATTTGCATCTTCCCGGTAACAGCGAGACTCCCTTTGCATTCCTTCCTGTCAAAAACAGGATTCCCTTCAAGTTTACTTTTCTACACCTTGGCCTATGTTGTCAGGCCTCATCAAGTTTACTTTTCTGCATCTTAGCCTATGATGTCAGGCCTCCCTCACGTTTATTTTTCTGCACCTTGGCCTATGTTGTCAGGCCTCATCAAGTTTATTTTTCTACACTTCGGCCTATGATGTCCGGCCACCCTAAAGTTTAAATTTCCTGCACTTCAGCCTATGTTGTCAGGCCTTTGCATGTTTAATTTCCCGCACTCCGACCTATGTGTCAGGCCTTTGCATGTTTAATTTTCTGCACTCCGGCCTATGATGTCAGGTCTTGCATGTTTAATTTCCTGCACTCTGGCCTATGATGTCAGGCCTCTGCATGTTTAAATTTCAGCACTTCGACCTATGATGTCAGGCCTTGCATGTTTCATTTCCTGCACTCCAGCCTATGTTGTCAGGCCTTTCCATGTTTAAATTTCTGCACTCCGACCTATGATGTCAGGCCTTGCATGTTTAAATTTCAGCACTTCGGCCTATGATGTCAGGCCTTGCATGTTTAAATTTTTGCACTCCGACCTATGATGTCAGGCCTTTGCATGTTTAATTTTCAACACTCCGGCCTATGATGTCAGGCCTTGCATGTTTAATTTCATGCACTCCGGCCTAGGTTGTTAGGCCTTTGCATGTTTAATTTTCTTCACTCCGGCCTATGATGTCAGGCCTTGCATGTTTAATTTCCCGCACTCCGGCTTATGATGTCAGGCCTTGCATGTTTAATTTCCTGCACTCCGGCCTATGATGTCAGGCCTTTGCATGTTTAATTTTTTGCACTCCGGCCTATGATGTTAGGCCTTTGCATGTTTAAATTTCAGCACCTCGGCCTATGTTGTCAGGCCTTTGCATGTTTAATTTTCTACACTCTGGCCTATGATGTCAGGCCTTGCATGTTTAAATTTCAGCACTTCGGCCTTTGATGTCAGGCCTTGCATGATTAATTTCCAGCACTTCGGCCTATGTTGTCAGGCCTTTGCATATTTAAATTTCAGCACCCCGACCTATGATGTCAGGCCTTGCATGTTTAATTTCCTGCACCCTGACCTATGATGTCAGGCCTTGGATATTTAATTTCCTGCATTTCGGCCTATGTTGTCAGGCCTTGCATGTTTAATTTTATGCACTCCGGCCTATGATGTCAGGCCTTACATGTTTAATTTCCTGCACTTTGGTCCATGTTGCCAGGCCTTTGCATGTTTAAATTTCTGCACCCCGGCCTATGATGTTAGGCCTCGCATGTTTAATTTCCTGCACCCCGGCCTATGATGTCAGGCCTTGCATGTTTAATTTCCTGCACCCCGACCTATGATGTCAGGCCTTGGATATTTAATTTCCTGCATTTCGGCCTATGTTGTCAGGCCTTGCATGTTTAATTTTATGCACTCCGGCCTATGATGTCAGGCCTTACATGTTTAATTTCTTGCACTTTGGTCCTTGTTGTCAGGCCTTTGCATGTTTAAATTTATGCACCCCGGCCTATGATGTTAGGCCTCGCATGTTTAATTTCCTGCACCCCGGCCTATGATGTCAGGCCTTGCATGTTTAATTTCCTGCACTTTGGCCTATGTGGTCAGGCCTTGCATGTTTAATTTTTTGCACTCCGGACTATGATGTCAAGCCTTGCATGTTTAATTTCCTGCACTTCGGCCCATGTTGTCAAGCCTTTGCATGTATAAATTTCTGCACCCCGGCCTATGATGTCAGGCCTTGCATGTTTAATTTCCTGCACTTTGGCCTATGTTGTCAGGCCTTTAGATGTTTAAATTTCAGCATCCCAGCCTATGATGTCAGGCCTTGCATGTTTAATTTCCTGCACCTTTGCCTATTTTGTCAGGCCTCATCAAGTTTACGTTTCTGCATCTCGGGCTATATTGCCAGGCCTCATCAAGCTTACTGTTCTGCGTTCTCAGCCTAGGTTGTCTGGCCACCTGGTTCTCTTCAATTCACTTCGCCTCTCCAAACAAGGCATCCCAAGGCATCCCATTCTTTGCCCACATCCGTCCTCACGGATCCATCTCACCTCACTTCGCCTGCACATCAGCAGCATTCATAGGCTAATTAGGCTATATAGTCAAGCCTTGTATAATCAAACCCTGCCAGTTTAGCACACGAACCTAACAAAGTCTCCCGAGAGCCACCATTCCCCAGGCAGCCATCTCCAAACCCAACACTTTCCATGCTTCCGCGAAAGTTGCCTCAGACATAATGTGTTCACATCTTTACTCATCCCCTGCCCCGATAATTCATAGAATCATCTCTCACATTATCTGGTAGGAAAATGAGTAAAGAGAGGCAAATTGTAAACACTCAATTATGTCTAAGGCCCCATTTTAAAAAAAAAATTAATTAGTGAATAAATCATAATTTAAATAATAAATAAGAAAAATCTCTGGAAATAAAAATAACAGAAAATAAAAATTAAAAAAATAAAATAAAATAACGAGATAAATGAATAAAATAAAAAACAAAATAAAAAAATAATAAACAAAAAACAAAAAAACAAAAATTGAAAAAAGGAAAAAAGCGGGAAAAGTGTTTGAAAAACTCTATAAATAGGAGAAAGGAAATTGGGAAGGGGGTTCTCTTCTCATTTTTTGGAAATTCTTTAGAGGAGGACTTGGAGTCTTAGAAGAGGGATTTTCAGAATTTTTGAAGGGAGGACCTAGGAGACTCTCTAGCCTTCAATTCAGCCCTTGGCCTCCATGGAATCGGCTCTTCATCACCTTCCAATGGAGGTTAGGTTCGACTTTTATCCCTCTTAAGTTTCTTGCTTCTTCTCGGATTTCCGAGTTCATTTTTGTCTCTGTTTTTCGTTTTCATTTTTTGTTGGCCAAATGATCTCCAATTTTGGTGATTTTTGTTGCGTTTTCTTCGTCTTTCTCTCTAGTTTCTGGAATAACATTATTTTTCCATTTTAGATCTGAAATGAAATTTATATCGCCTGATTACCGAAGCATGTTCATCATGGTGCGCAAATTAACCTAACTTGTTTGATTTGTGCATAACTTGCTCATTTTCTCATTGGATTTATGTAAAACTTGTTTTTTTATTCCTATAATCCATATATTTCAATTGATCGGTTTTTATTTTTCAGGTCTACCAAAATATATTTTCGAAAAATTCTTAGATTTGAATTCAAATTTTGGCGCCAAAATCTTGTGTGTTCTTGAGGTTGATCTTCATCTCTGTTTTTAGTGTTTGTTTTTAATCGATCAAATGATCTCATATTTCTGTGATTTTTGTTTCTTTTTCTTTGTCTTTCTCATAGTTTCTGGAATGATATTATTTGTCTAATTTGGATCTGAAACAAATTTTATATCGCCTGATTACCAAATCATGTTCATCCTGGTGCGCAAATTGACCTAGCTTGTTTGATTTGTGCATATCTTGCTCATTTCTGATTGGATTTATGTCAAAATTGTTTTTTTGATTCCTATAATCCATATATTTTAATTGATTGGTTTTAATTTTTCATATCTACCAAAAAATATTTTCTAAAAATTCTGAGATTTGAATTCAAATTTTGGCGCGAAAAACTCTTATGTTCTTGTGGTTCATCTTCGTTTCTGTTTTTCATTTTCGTTTTTAATTGATCAAATGATCTATGAATTCTGTGATTTTTGTTTTGTTCTCTTTTCCTTTCTCTATAGTTTCTGGGATGATATTATTTGTTTAATTTGGATATGAAATGAAATTTCTATCGCTTGATTACTGAAGCATGTTCGCAATTCTTTTCCTTAATTTCAAATCAAGTTTATTTTATTTTAAATCAAGTCCAATTTTATTTAACCAAATTCAAATCAAGTTTATTTTATTTTGAATCCATTCCAATTTTATTTCATCAAATTCAAATCAAGTTCATTCTATTTTAAATCAAGTCCCATTGTGTATTCCTTAAATCTCACGCAACGAGCTGTAAAAACAAACTGGTAGATTTCTCTGCTGTTCGTTGTTTGGTGATTCGTATGGGTCCAAGTGTAGTTGTAGTTGTCTTGGGCCTTGTGCATATGTGGATTGGTATTGCCTTCCTCTTTTCCAAACAAATAAAAACTCATTGTGCATTCCTTAGTCTCACACAACGAGCTCTAAAAACGAACTGGTAGCTTTTTCTGCTGTTCGCTGTTTAGAGATTCGTATGGGTCCAAGTGCAGCCGTAGTTGTCTTGGGCCCTGTGCATATGTGGGTTGGGGATTTCCCTTTCCTTTTTCAATTAAATAAAAATCTTATTTTGCATTCCTTATTCTCACGCGACGAGCTCTAAAAACGAACTGGTAGCTTTTTCTGCTGTTCGCTGTTTAGAGATTCGTATGGGTCCAAGTGCAGCCGTAGTTGTCTTGGGCCCTGTGCATATGTGGATTGGGATTTCCATCCTCTTTTTGAAATAAATAAAACTTCATTTTTGCATTCCTTAATCTCATACAACGAGCTCTAAAAATGAACTGGTATGGGTCCAAGTGCAGTCGTAGTTGTCTTGGGCCTTGTGCATATGTGGATTGTGATTGCCTTTCCGTTTTCAAGTAAATAAAAATTCATTTTTGCATTCCTTAATATCATGCGACGAGCTTTAAAAACGAATTGGTAGCTTTTTCTACTGTTCGCTGTTTAGAGATTCGTATAGGTCCAAGTGCAGCCGTAGTTGTCTTGGGCCCTGTGCGTAGGTGGATTGGGATTGCACCCTTAAAATGTTGTCAAGAAAGACAATAATGTATTCGCCTTTCAATTCAAACACCTTTCGAAGGTCAAGCCTTCAACTCAAACCAAAAATACGTAAGCCTTGAGTTTCCCATTGCACCGGGGCATACGTAGGAGCAGGATCAAGTCCTGTTAGGCTAACCTCCATCAATCTATTTATTTTTACTCTAATTAAAGGGATCAAACTATTTACAAAAATCACACACTCAGTTTAAGGGTACCATTCTTTGGAACGGGCGAGTGGGGTGCCTAACACCTTCCCCACTCGTAACCGACTCCCGAACTTTGAATCTCTTCCTCGAGTTAGGGTTTTTCCAAGTATTTTCCCTTAAATAAAAATTTGGTGGCGACTCCACGTTAATCATAAAAAATAATTTTGAAATTTTAGCGAGTTCGTCGTCTCGTCGGAATTACAGTTGCGACACAAAGCCTCTTGGAAAGCTACAAATTTCAGGTCTTGTTCCTACAACTTTGAACCAAAACACCACACCAGAAGAGAGATCAAGGCGCACACCTTGGCATCGTGTTAGAGTAGGAGAGGAGTTTCCTTGAGTTCTACACTCAAATTTTGACACACACCAGGCAAGGACTTCATACAGGTTAGTAACTACGTCTTTATCATGTCTAAACCTGAGCTTTACATTAATTTGATTGAATGCCAGCCATAAACCTATAATGCTTAGAAACAATAATGCTGTAGATGATGGTAATTGGAATAGAAATGAGTGTTAGACATAAAATAATAAATTCTGGTTCAGTTCCCCAAATCAAGAGTCTATCTCCTGGTGGTCACGACTTCTTCAAAGCCCGAATGTAAGCACCTGTAACACATTGGCATCACGCATCCTGAATTTACACCTACTAGAGTCTCACTTACTGGACAAGTTGGTTATGTTATAAATGGCATGCGGTCAACAAAAGAGGCACGTGTTGGTGATGCAATTTACCATTCTTGGTGTGATGTAAAGCCTCTTCCAAGTTTCAAGCCAGCAAAACATATGATGTTCTCTGGCCTTTATCCTGCAGATAGATTTGATTTTGAAATGCTAAATCATGCAATAGAGAGGCCGACATGCGATGATGCAAGTGTCTCTATTACCAAAGAAATTAGCACTGCTTTAGGACTAGGATTCAGGTGTGGATTTTTAGGCCTTTTTCATGTGGATGTTTTTCATCAACGCCTTGAATAGGGGTATGGAGCTCATGTTATCTCGACTGTTCTGACTGTGCCTTATATATTTGAATATTCAGACGGGAGCAAGTTAGAAGTTCAAAATCACGCTTCATTACCCTCTAATCCTAAGTAACAAGTGGCAGCCTGCTGGGAGCATACAGTAATAGCCACTATAATAATTCCTAGTGAGTATGTGGGACCTGTTATTACCCTTGCCTCTGACCATAGGGGTCAGCAGTTGGAGCACTCATTCATTTGGCAATGAGCGCATTTAGATATGTTTTTGTTCATACTAGGTGCAATCAGCTAGGGTGATTTGCCTTGTAGTGTGCAACACCTACATATAATTTGGTTTCAAGGAGCTTGTAGCCTCTAGAGGTTGTGGAGGGATTATATTTGAAGACGCCTATACTTTGCATCCTAACATTTGAATATCATTTGACTTATGGAGGGTTGTGTTAAAAGTGTTCATTCACACTAAATTTCACGAGTTCAAGGGATGGGAGCAGTATAAGACATTTTTGTTTCTCAAAGAAAGACACCCCAAATTTAAAGTCTGCAGGAGCATGCTTTAAATATAATTAGCGCTGTTGAAATCCCAACTAGGGGTTCGGTCCAGTGGTTCGCTCACTGGTGACCCCTCAGACTTGGGCTACGAGGCAGCCATCTAAGCAATTCTAAGGTGGGCCGCCCTGAATCAAAATGAGCCCAAACCATTGCAACTTATGGACCATGCCAAGTATTATTTTCCATGATCACTCAAATGGGCCGCACCATTAGGCCAAGTTAGACTTAAGATAATTGGGCCCTATACCAAGTGATCCTCAACGTGGCCATAACAAAATCAAACCAATTTTATTTAATTCATGAAAATCTTTTTATTATTATTTTTTTCTGTTCAACTTCTTTTTAATTGGAAATTAACCCCTTTTTAATATTGAATCCAAGCCCAATCTACTTTTCTCTAATCTTTTTATCAAATCCTTTTTCATTATATTTGGGTCAAGCCCAATTCTTTTGCCCATTTCTTTCCTTTAATCCAAGCCCAATTTTATTCTTTTATTGTTGAAATTAAGTCTTAATATGGGTCTAACCCATTTTTCATTTTCCTCTTAATTAAATTGAAATAAAATTCATTTTCTTAATTTCAATCAAGCCCCAATTATTTTTTACTCAAGCCCAATCTCCATTTATTTTGTTATTTTTACAAAGTAAATCATGTTTTATATAATTCTAAGTCTCACACAATGAGCTCTAAATACGAACTGGTAGCTTTTTTTGCTATTCGATGTTTAGAGATTCATATGGGTCCCAGTGCAGCCTTAGTTGTCTTGGACCCTGTGCATATGTGGACTAAGAATTCCTTTTTAACAAAATACTTCAAAAAAACATCGTTTTGATTCTAGGTCTCACACAATGAGCTCTAAATACGAACTGATAGCTTTTTCTGTTGTTCAATATTTAGAGATTCATATGTATCCCAGTGCAGCCGTATTTGTCTTGGATCCTGTGCATATGTGGACCCCAAAAGCTTTTGAAAAATAAAGGATTCTAGAAAACTGCATTTTAATGATTCTAAAGTCTCACGCAATGAGATCTAAACACGAACTGATAGCCTTTTTTGTTGTTCGATGTCTAGAGATTCATATGGGTCCTAGTGCAGCTGTAGTTATCTTGGATCCTGTGCATATGTGGACTAAGAATTATTCAAAAATATCTAAAATACTTTTAAAATCATCTTTCAAATTCTTTTTACTTTCGAAGATCAAGTCTTCAAAACCATAACTACGTAGCCTTGAATTTCCCATTGCACCAGGGACTACGTAGAAGCAGGATCAAGTCCTATCAGCCTATTTTCACATAAACCTATTTATTTTGATTCTAAATTTAAGGGATCAAACAATTTTCAAAAAGAACAAAATCGCACACTCAGTTTAAGGGTACAATTCTTCGGAACGGGCGAGTAGGGTGCCTAACACCTTCCTTACTCGTAACCGACTCCTGAACTTCGAATCTCTTCCTCAAGTTAGGTTTTTTCCAAATATTTTCCTTTAAATAAAATTTGGTGGCGGCTCCACATAATCAATAAATATCTTTTTTGTTTAAATTTAAGCGAGTTCGTTATCTTGTTGCAATTACGGTTGCGACAACTTCAAATAACCTAAATTGACTTATTAGAAAGGAGGAAGTGAATTAGAAGAAAGTCAGATCCTAGAGTTTATTTTCGACCATTCTAGGTTATTAAAGGGAAAAGAAGTTTAAAAATCCTAATTTTTATAATTTAAGAAGTCTTAGAATGTTATAAGAAGAATCAAATGTTTAAAAGAAAGTAGGCAAAGGTAGAAGTTACCATTCGGCCATGTTTAATCACAAATGTCCTAAATATGTAAAAGTTTGTAAATAATTAATACTTTAACTTAGAATAATTAGGACATGCATAAAAATTGAACAAAAGAGAACACAAAGAGTAAAGAACTTAAAAAGGTGCCATTTGGCCACCTAGGTTAATATTCTAAGATGTAAAAATCTTAATGAACAAATATGAATTTGAGAAAAGGAAAGGATAGTTAGCAACTTAGAAGGTTGAGTGAATTAAGTCCCTTGAGTGGTTCAACATCAACAATCGAATTAAGACATTGAGCTTGTTATGGTGATATAATGCTATGTGATTTATCAGTTAACTTGTAGTACTAAATGTGAATGCACATTGTGTATGTAAGATTGAATGATGAATTCTGATAAGTAAGAAAGGATGAGGTTATGTATGAGTGTTGTTATGTTGATGTTGAGATGGGATCTGAGACCTATATGTGCATTTCATATTGGCTGGAAATTTGTTTGAGCATGCATAATTATTTGGAAGCCATCATAATGAACTTAAAGAGATTAAGGGATCATTAAAGCAAACGTATGTGAAAACATAATACTACTCTCATATAATTGGTGCACACCAAAGTCCAGGGATCCCTCAAAAGCCTTACTGAAGAGAAGCCAAAGGTTTTTTCTTGGAGCTAAAGGTTGCTCCAAAAACCCTTCTACTGTGAAGGCATCGAGTCCTTCACAACCTTATAAGGCGGTGATGAACACCCAGAAGGAGCTCATATCCTTAATTTTTAGTTGGAGGTGAGAGTAGAGTCATTGAGAAGATATTGTTTGACAAATTTAATATATTTCTATGTCTAATTATTTTCTCCCAAAGGTGGTGAAACTAGATTCATAAAGTGTCCCAAAGGTTGGACAAAGACAAAGAAAAGTAGTAAAGAATAAAGTTTAAGACATAGAATAATTGTATGTCAAATTATATCTTATTTGTGATCCCAAAGTTTATAAATGTTAAGAGAAATGTATATTTAAGCATTAAGATGTATGTTTGTCAATAAAATTTACCCACTTCAGAGAAATTTTTTTAAAGAATTAAAAGTAACCTTTTATGCAAGAAATGATTTCTGAAATAAACTAAAGTGGCTGAGATTAAAGTGATGACATTAGAATTAAGTAGAAAGCCTACTGAGAAACTTAATTTCTCATCCGTACTTCTTCCACTTTCTTCCCAGACATTCCGAATCTTGTATGTGATGGTGGAAATTCACATTATTGAAGTGGATGCAAGACACTCTCGTTTGAAGAAAATTCATGTCATGCTGATATTATGATTAGAAGGATGCAAGCATCCTAAATATTAGTAATAAATAATATGTTGTGTATATTTGACAAATGTAAATTAAGGATTGTAATAATTATATGATAAGGCGTATGTGCCTAAGACTTGTATGATGTTTGAATGGTATGTATAATTATGTTAAGATATGTATGATGTGATTCTATGTTGTTTTAACTGTCTGCATGTGAATTAAGAATTAAAGAGAATAATATAAGCGATTTATGCTCTTAACGCTTTGAACGCGTGCAGAATTCATCTAGCAATTTATTTTACCACTACGCACATTTTATATCAAACAGTTTTTTTTTAATTGTTTTTAGTGTAGTTTTGTATAAGTATTTTCCAAAATGAATTTTGCATTGTAAACACTCAATTATGTCCGAGGCTCCATTTGTAAAATTAATTAGTAAATAAAAAATAATTTAAATAATAAATAAATAAAAAAAAGAAAAGATAAAAATAGTAAAAAATTTAAATGAAAACAATTGAAAATAACAAAAAAGGGGAGGAGGGAGAAAAACCAAAAAGGGCTCTTAGGGGGTAAGGAAAGGGAAGAGAAATTCTCTCTCTCAATCACCAATTCTTGAACCTCAAGACTCAGCAAGCATGGGCGTCAAAGGAAAATGGACATTGAAGCTTTTGGCAGATTCATTAGCCTTGGCTCCCTTTGCTCTTGGCGTCATTCTTCAATCCAAGGAAGATAAGCATTCGCAGAAGATTCTGAATTGATTCTTGGATAAGGAAGAGAGAATTCTGCAAACTTCCAGGTAAGATTCTCTATATTTCAATTCCTTTTTTGCACAATCGCTTGAATAGAAACAATTCTTGAACCATGGCTTGGATTCTGATTAGCAGCATTAGTCTGCGTATTCATATCTATGGTTAGACTTCAGGTTTCCTTGCATTAGAATAAGTTTGAAAATTTGTGATGCCTATAATGGCAACTAATCACTGCACGTATGATATATTGTAACGAACTGGTGAGGAAATAATTCATTTTCTGGGAAGCTTGTAAGAACTCTTCTAATTCTGCAGAGGCTCTTATTAAACTTGTGTGCATATAGTGTTACAAGAGCCACTCTTATTTATCTTTTGCTCGACGTGATTGAGCATGAAGCTGAAGGTTCTGTTAGTAAACCAGCAATATTAAATTCACAGAGGCTTTTTGGTTGTCACTCGAATACAATTTATGGTCGATCTCAATTGTTAGATGATCTTCATCCCCTTGTGTTTCGTCGAATTCTTGAGATTCTGACTTATTTAGCCACCAATCATTCTGCTGTTGCAAAATTGTGGTGTTACTTTGATCAGTCAATTATTCCTAATTCTTCAAGTTATTTTATGATACATGTGAATGAGAAAGGGAAGGAAAAGGTTATTGAAGGGAGACCTTCACCAAAACCCTTTGGACCTCAGACAGGGGACGTTCCCTTAGTGCACTTTTTTGAAGCTCTTGAATTGACCCCCATTTTTACACAGCAATGCTCATCTTGAACAAGTTATGGGCCTGATTCAAGTTGTAATTGATACTTCAGCTTCCAAATTAGAAAGTCAACCATAGTTTGAAAATTTATGGGAAATACTCAAAGTTTGTTAGCTAATGAAGCCCCAGCTAATACTCAGAAAGATGCTCCCTTAGTGGAGTCAGACTCTAATCAACAAGATACATATGCAGATATCAATCCACGTCATTCCAATGAGAAGCACAATATTTTCTTTCATTTTCCACAATTAGATTTGCGGAATCTATGCGGTCTTCTAGGTCGTGAAGGGTTTTCGAATAAAATGTATATGCTTATTGGTTGTTGTCGCTGCATGCATGGAAGCTATAACAGCTTTGAATCTTCAACGAGAAGAGAAGCAACTTACAATGGAACATGAGCATGTTATATACTACAGACTATCAAAGAGGTAGTGGAATTTGTATGAAAATTTTGTTACTATCTAAGAGACCTAAGCTACCCTTGCAAGTGCCAATTTTTTCTCTGGAATAATCAGTATTATCATGCAACTTCGTGAATTCTTTTGTTTGCTCTATGCTTTTTCCTAGTCCTTGTTCAACAGTGGAGTTGAGAGGTTTTGAGAATTGAACGACTTTAAAAGATGACTGTTGTTGTTGAGAGTTTCATGTGTGCAATTCCAGTCGCATGGGCACCCTCTCTTGTTTTCTGGTCTAGTACAAATGACGGGAATCCGATAGGTGTCTTATACAATTTGACTTTGGGAAATGACAGGAGCTAGAAACTTTGTTAAAGAAACTAAATTTGAAGGTCACCAAGCTCTAATATTCACCCAGATGACAAAGATGTTTGATAGATTGGAGGCATTCATTAATTTGCATGGTTATACTTACATGCACTTGGATGGATCAACTCAACCAGCTTCATATGCACGGTTCATCATAGCTGATCCATTGTTGTTACAACGTGCTTGGCTCTTGGAATGAAGCACACGACTAGCTTGAATGACATTGCCCACTCTTCACAAACTTTTGGTTCACTATTGTAATTTGCAACGATAAAATCAGGCTTCTAAACCACCAGTATGACATCTGTTGCAAAGGGAAGCAACTCGACCTTCATGCTCAGTTGCCTTGTCTTCTCCATACAAAACATCAATACTTGGTTCCAACTCCAAACCATCAGCAATAAATGTGCCCTACAAGGAATAGAGTACTGACCTCACCTAGAAAATCTCCCCTAAGGCATGCGGTCCTATTATAGCCTTGCAAACTCCAAAGCTAGTTCCCAATGTGAGCACTTTCGTACAATACTTTGCTGATTGGACATCTTGTGCCGAAAGGTGGGGCGTTTATTCTAATATGGCAGGTTTTCTTGGTGGTGATAAGTTGGCACCTTTTGTAGCCCGATTATGCTAGTTGTATCCAAATGCAGTTCCAAGCATGCCTATCTCTCGATCCTTTAGGGTATATACACAGTAGCAGTGGCCAAAACCTGATATGCTATGTCCAATGGGAAAGAATGAGCTTGGGTTTTCTGTGTGGGATCCTCGTAAAAATCCTTGTGACCGAACCCATCACATGCCAATCATCACTCCTACCTATCCATGTATGAGTTCAAGTTATAATGTTTCTACAAGTATGCTTCGTGTTATGATGAAGCAGTTCCACTAAGGGGTCGAATGGGGAAAAGAAAGAATCCGTGCAGCTTGCATGAGGTTGTGATTTATGTCTGCCAAAGTGACCCTTAAAATTAATTTGAGGCGTTAGAAACCCAACCAGCAACTTGGCTCAAGTTGTCAGCTCAATCAAGGTTCGTAAAGGGGGCCTGGTTCGAGTCCCACAGGACGCTATTTGTTTTAATTTTAAACGTCCTTGAGCACCAGCTTATGGGTCGTATGCGACAACCAAAAGGGCGGAGTTAATTGGGCCATGGCAGCTCTTTAATTTGGAGGCACATGATGGACAACCAAGTCAATTATAAATTGAGCCATGAACCCAAGCAACCCCTCCACTTGGTCATGTAAATACTAAAAATAATAGATAATAATAATTTAAATAAATTAACAAAAGAAAATACTAAAAATAATTAATAATAAAAAATGAAATAAAAAAATATGAAAAAGAAAGTTTGAAGTAAATAGAAAAATTCAAAAGAAAAAAAAAATAACAAAAAAATAATACCATAAATGAAAAAAGAATAAATAATACTATAAATGAAAAAAATAAAAATATATAATAAATAACAACAAAAGAAAATAAATAAATAAATAAAAATATAAAACAACAAGTAATAAAAAAAAGAAGAAGTGAAGAAAAAGACAAATAAAACAAAATAATAGGAAGATAAAAATAAAAATTTAATTAAAAAGAAAAGAAAAGTGAAAATAAAAAATAATAAAAAATAAAAAACAACAAAAACAGTCAAATAAAATAAATAAATAGATGAAAAGAAAAAATAATGAATAAATAATAATAAAAAATGAAATAAATAAATAAATAAAAGAAAAATAAACAAAAAATGATAAGAAAAACATAAATTAAAGAAAAACAGAAAATAATATACAGAATAATAGAATGAAAAACGAAGGGTTAATATAAAAAGATCCTTGGGAGGGAGCAAGGGGAGATTTCTTTGAAGGTGTGCAAGTTTTCCTCCTGGGGCTCCTTTCGGTTCTCCGACTTGGAGGGATAGAAGCTCCCCTCCAGTGGCTCCTGTTCGCACCCAGCCCCTGCAAGTAGCCCTTTTGCAAGCAAGAAGAAAAACGGGCTTCACTAATTCTAACACGCTAGCATGAGCTCCTCCTGAATTCCATAACAGGTTAGTGAAACTTTCTTTCATCTCTGAGTCAAGAATTTTACATGGATATGTTGGCTTAGGTCTGAACCAAGAATCTTGCGGATTTATGTGATAATACAATTGTATGATAAGCTGGTTTTAATATAGTTCTTGATTAGTCAAGAATCGATCTCTGCTAGCTTAGCCCGGGTTATTTCTCATGGTAAGATCTTGTTTTTCATAAGAAGAACTAGTTAAAAATAGATTCTGTTGGTTGCATTTTTGGGATCGATCAAGAGATACAGTTTCGTGAAGCTAAGTGCTCAATCATCCTGAGTTGATTGATATACGACCTGTATGGGTTATTTGCCACTTTCTCACAATTATGAATATGGAGCGTTATTCTTACATACTGAGATGACGAAGAATATGATCGTGCAAAAATTTTATAATCATGCAAAATTTTATAAAAAAAATTTTAAAATTTATACAAATTATATATATAATTTACATTAATAATAATTAGATTTTATTAATATATTATTATTAGTATAATTTGTGATTGATATATTTTGCTATAAATTTATTTCAGTTATGATTTGAAATATTTTATTGATATTAAATTTTTTTTATAATAGGATATTATACATTTTACTCATATGCACTGTTTTGTGAAAGTTAATTCATTGGATATAATTTCTATAACCTAATATTTTTCTAGTGTGTTATATACTTTTTTTTTAAAATAGGTTATAATTAATATTAGATTATATAGATAATAAACATATTCTATTAATATGTAATTACTTATTTTATTAAAATGAATTATAATTGATGGTATAAACACTAACATATCTTATCGATATGTTATTTTTTTAAAAATTTATTAAACTTCTACCAATTAAATTTAATTTTTAATTTTTAAAGTCATCCTGGTAGTCTAACAAATATTTTTTAAATTTTTTAGTTTTTAATTAAAAATTATAATAAATTATTCAAAATTATCTTAATGAATTTTGTATAGAAAATCATTCTCAAATTACTTTTAACTTTATTTTCAAAATTTATATATATTTTTTAAGGTATAAAAACATAAAAAAAATTATTTTCACATGAAAGATAAAAAGTGTTACAAAATAACTCTAATTTGAGATAATAACTTTATAAAATTTAATAAAAGTTTTAATTTAAAAATATACATAGTTTAGTGTAAAGTTAAACTTTTTTTTATGCTAATTAACCATAATTTCGTTTGTGAATAAAGTTGTTAAAACAAGAGTTGAAACATGTTAAAAGGACATTTAACCTATAGGAATAAGAGTCAAGTTCGAAAAATTGTTAAAGATTAAAAAAGAAGATTGGATAAGTGGTAGTGAAACCATGACATCTTTAATGACGCTAACATGTCAAGTTGCTATAATTTTTTTAAAATTTTACTATAACACATCATCTTTTTCTACTTTATACAATTTTAAGTAATATATGTTTCTAATGATGAAATTTTATAAAACTGACAAATGAATCCCACAAAATACTACATACCCATTATGTTTTTTTAATATTAACTTATAAATTAAGCTAATAAATTTAATTTAAAATAAATTAAAAATTTATGAAATATAAAATATAACAAACTTGTGGAACTCATTTATTTTTTAATGCATAATTTCAAAAATTATTTAAACTATAAAAATAAAAATAATATATTATTATTATGAAATCTAAATAAAAAATATTAAAATATAATTTAAACATCTTAATAATATTGTACCATTGAAGATACTCTAAGTTCAATTTATATTAGAATGAATTTGTTTTTTAAAATTAAATAGTTTAAATATATAAATTAGATATAAAATTTGTTTTAATATAATAAAAAAATTATTTTTTATTTTCAATTTTTTAATTAGTTTAATTTTTAATTCAATTTTTGTACTTTACATTAAGTTGACTCAATTTATAAATATCACAAAATTAAAAAAATGTATCTATTTGAGTTGACTAAAATTTTAAGTAGTTAGAAGTTTGTCTTAAAAATCTTAAACTTTAGATGGTATTTTACAAACTATTTTATTTAAACAACTTATCAGTTTAATCATGAGACCACACATATCATGATGCTCATCAATTTCTGACATTTAAGATGATTTTTTGTTTTGTTTTACTATTTCTGTATACTCAATTAGACAATATAAACTTTTCATTGATTTATCAAAGACAATGGTTTGGTTTTGTATGTTATCTAACCTAGTAAAATTTGTTTTTATTATTATTTATAAATATACAATAATTTAAATGCATATATGAGTGATGTAATATGAAAGAAACTGAGCTAGCAATGTAAAATACAGATAAAAGTATTATAAAAATAATGTTTTATATAATATTGGTATATGTTAAACTTTTCTATCATTTAAATATACAATATAACGTTTTTAATCACTCATTAGAAAAATGAGTTTTCAATTAGTATCATTAGACTCTTTTTTCTATATATTTCATAACTTTTTTGACGTAAAACACAGGTTTATCATATAAGGAATAAAATGTAATTTTGGCTTAAAAAAATTATAATGATCAAAATTAAAAATGAATAAAACTATTTAAACCTAACATCTTTTATTAGAAAAATGTACTTTTTTCCGTTATTTTCTATTATCGTTTTATATGAAAAATTAAAGTAAATGGATAGACAAAATGAAGGATTAAGTGCGCGTGAATAAAAAATAACCTTCGGTAATTTGTTAAGAAGATTATTGAAAATTAAATGATGATTTTTCAAAATCAAACTATTCTGACCATGCTATGAAGTTGGGCTTCCTCCCGTACATTCGGTTACAGAACATACACATCCCACGCGTGAATCAATGTCTGAAAAATTCTCAAAATCATTTTTAATTTAAATTTGATAATTTAATGGCGGTACTTCTGCTGTTCCTACAAAACAAAACTAGCACAAAATTTCGTTCCAGAAGCCCTAACCAATTCAATAGAATCTCTCTTCTTCCTCTTCCCCCATATTCCGCAGTTAACCCAAACTCTTCTATTTCCAATTGCGATGTCGTCACCACACTGATTCTCTCCTTATTTGCTTGCGTTTAGCAATTCAAATCTTCGTCTTACGGAGTGTTGCAGAGAGTGTTAATTGCCAATTGACAGAAAAAATCAAAGTAACAAAATGGTGTATTGTGATCACTGTTGGAAAAATGTTTCCGGGTTGAGAGTTGATGATGGTCCCTTGTGAGTAACCTTTCATACTTGCACAAATACTTTTCTATTATGTGTTACAATTGGAACCTGATTGTTATTTATTTTTGTATATTATAATTGTTTTTTTGGTATGATATTGGATTGGATTATTACTAAGTTGTTTGTTATTGAGATGTTGTCTCAGTTGTTGTAACGAATGTGGGAAGGTGTTAGAAGACTTCCACTTTTCTCAGGAGGCTACCTTTGTGAAAAATGCGGCAGGGCAGGTAATTGGAATGAATGAACCTTGGTTTGTATAGGGAGGACTTTGGTTTTTTGCTGTTGCTGTCACTGCACATTGCGATTAGCAAAATTGTGAAAAATTGCGGAAAATGCAGCTGATGTGGTTGGCTGCAAAAGGAGGAAGGGAAATGGGAATGAACTTGTTGGAGGACTTTCTTTTCTTCTTCCATTAATTGAGAGCATTTTTATTTTTAAATAATCATTGCTAGATCTTTTTAGATATTTTCTTTTATGGTTTGTTTATACATAATATTGTTTTTGTTGATATCTGTCACTGTTCTCTTATATTGTCTCCTAATTTATTTGTTTTATACAGAGCAAATTATCAGGCCAATATATAAGAACAATTCAGAGTGAGTTCTCTGCTTCATGTCAAAGGACGTTAGATAGAGGTATTCTCTGTTATGCATCAATGGTGATTTTACACTATGGAATATGGATGCAGATGAATCTTTATGGTTTTACAAATTCCTTTTGTTATCTAATGTAAATTGATTTTTTCATTTGGCATATGGTGCCATGTACTTCAGAACTATTGAACATGTTATCAGTCTTAAATATTTCAAGTTCTGCTAATTATATGTACTTTTTTTATTTTTCAATTGTGGTGTTTAACATTTATACCAAAATATAGAAAGTAAAATATGCTGTAACAATGGTCATGATAACCAATGCCATTGATAGTGTGGGCAATGGATGGAATTTTAGGGAAAATATTTGTAAAATAGAAGTTTGGACCGTTGTCTTTCATGTGTTTTTATAGAATGATAATTGCTAATTGATAATATAATACTTAAATATGCATAGGTTATATTTAATGACTTATATTCTTATGTGCTAATTTTCTCTGGGATTGCAGCTTTTGATGATATCAAATATTGAAGTTTCAACCTTAGTGTGAATGATGATAATGTGGCCAACCAAGCTTTATCCTTCTATAGAGTATGTTACTATTTGGAAGTTCTATGATGTTAGACATGCTTTCTGTTATTTATACATTCATGTGAAGATATGTATGCATATTTGGTTTTTATTTATTGAATCATTGTGTATGCCTAGTGAAGATAGCACTTGAGAGGAATTTCACCAGGGGATGTAAATCAGAGCAAGTACATGCTGCATGTCTCTATATTGCATTTCGGTTAGATAGGTTTATGTTATAGGTTTGCAATATGCTATATCTCTAATTTTCTACATATATTTGTCATTTGATAGTTGCATGAATAAATTTATGAATGGTGTTGGACTATGTCATCATATCAATATTATATCTTAGAATATTTTAGAGTATCTTAAAAATTATCTTTTAGGATTAGTTTTTCCTTATTTCCTTTCCATATTTTCTAATACTTTATGGTCTGTTTCCTTATTTAGAAGTGAGGATTATTAATATAAATAGGGGTTAGAGTTTTTTAGGTTTTATCATCACATTATATCAATTGTAATTCATCACATCACATCATATCAAGTTAAAATCAATTTCAGAATATTTAGTTTTTGTTGTCTTCTTTTCCTCCCGCTGTACCTAAAATCCCATAATTCCAATATGGCATTAAAGTGGTTCATCCTCCTTGATCTGTCTTGCCGTTACTCCAGCATTGAGTACCTTAAAATTTGGGACTGACTCTATTTTTCATGTTTTTCCCTTCCAAATTAGTTGTCTTGTGTTTAATCTTTGAGTGTCCATGGAGATTCTATGCTTTGTTTAGAAGTTGCCGATCAGCTTCATAGGTCCTTGGCTATCTCAAACACGTTAGTTGTGCTTCTATTTGTTGTTTGCAGCCTTGCTTGATACTGTCTGCGACCATGCACTGCAGTTGCTGTGCTAATCTATCCTTTCCAATTTTCTATCCTTCCTCATTTTCATAATTGTTTGGTGTTGTTTTTCTTTCTCCTTTTGCAAAACCCTAGTCTCCTTCATTTCATTGCTGCCACACCTTGGATTAAACTAGAATTACCACTTCAATATTAGCAGAGCCACTTTCTAATTAGACATAGTAGAGTCACTATTATTGATGTTGTTAGTCTCCATTGTTGGCAAATCATGAGTGTCTAGCCTTCATTGTGGGCCTACTTCATATCATTGACTTTCATCACTGACTTGTGCATGCCAAACCTTCATTATTGGCCTTATTGTTAATTGTCTAACTTTCATTGTGGCCACGTGACTCGTGAAGTATCTATTTAGCCAATATTTAGAACTTGACTATCAATAACCTTAGACACGTTTTGTGGAGGCCTTCTTATATTTTAAGAGTCTATTGTATAAAGTTTAAAGTTTAGTCAACTCTAGCTCGAAGGGGAGTGTTGGAATATCTCTTAATATCAATATTATATCTTGGAATATTTTAGATTATTGTAAAAATTACCTGTTAGGATTAATTTTTGTATTTTCTCAATTTCCAAGTTTTCTAATATTTTATAATTTGCTTCTTTATTTAGTTAGGATTTTTAGTATTAATAGGGGTAGATGATTTAGGTTTTATAATCATATTATATCAATTGTAATTGATCACATTATATCAAACATTAATTTCACAGTACTTAGTCTCTCCTCTCTACTTTTTCTCTCTTTATACAAATTCCATAATTTGAATGAAAGTTCCTTGGTTTATAGTTGTTAATTTTGTTTAAATAGTATATCTTTAATTGTATTATGCTAGAAATTTGGTATATTTATTAAGAAAATACAGGGATAAACCTCAATTACAAAAATAGAACATTGCACAACTTGGAGGGTCTCACCTCCCAATGCCAAAAGGCCCTAATTTTCCTCTCAATGAACACCAAACCCTTTCCTTTGATCCCTACCCCTTTATTTATATACATTACAGACCTCTCACTCAACCTAATTAGTTATTTTCAACTAACTAGTCAAGAGTAACTAACTAACTATCACACTGAGTGGGGTGGGTTGCCTATCAATACTCTTTCCCTGAAAATTCACCTTATCCTCAAGGTGAATGGCTTGTGGCTGCTAAAGTGAAGTCCTACTAATGTTCTAACTGATTGAAGCATTATGACCATGCCAATTCCACTCTGCAGCCCAAAAAATTATCTTCCATTCCTCCTAGGTCAAACAAAAATATGAGTGCCCCTATTCTCTTCAGGTGCTCTATTTTTTGCTGTCCTTTTGAATTTGAAACAATTTGTTAATGCCACCCTCCTTAAATCTGCACAAGCAATATCCATGAATTGTTCTTGAAATCCGAAACTGTGTTGGGTTGGTAACCCACCAAAATCTTGAAATCTGAAACCATGAACAGTCGTAGCAATGTTTTGATGTTCTTTGTCACTGTTTTGTTCCAAATGTTTTTTTTTTGAAATTTTTGTTTACTCTTCTTCTATGAGAGGGAAGTCTTTGTTTCTCTTCAGGTGCTCTATTTTCTGCTGTCCTTTTGAACTTGAAACAATTTGTCAATGCTACCCTCCTTAAATCTACACAAGCAATACCCATGAATTGTTCTTGAAATCTGAAATCGTGTTGGGTTGGTAAACTATCAAAATCTTAAAATCAAACCATGAACGTCCTAGAAATGTTCTGATGTTCTGTCACTGTTTTGCTCCAAATGTTTATTCTTCGAAATTTTTGTTTGCTCTTCTTGTATGAGAGGGAAGTATTTGTTCTCATTCTTTGATGCCAACAATTTTGATTTTCGCCTCTGTTTTTGCTTCAACCATATTGGCTTCTTCTCCACTACTGCAACTCAGGTTCTTGATCTTCAACTCTTCATTTTTTTCTTCAAGGTTTTGGTCATTTTGCTTTCGTTTCTTTTTAGTTTTTGTTTGGCAAAGCAATTTTCCTTCCATCACCTTTGATGTCAAGTTGGTTCCCTTCACTTGTCTTACTCCTCCATTCTAGGTTTCTCTTCCACCATCATGACTACTTTTTTCTTATCTTGCTATTTTTTTGACTTGCACCCAAACTTGCATCTTTCTCGCCCATCATGTGGATTGGCGTTTTCAGCATTTCATTGCTTTTTTTGATTCTCTTTCTTCATCCTTAATTGACTTTCCTCAATCTTGTGTTAGCTGTCCTCCATTTGGAGTCCAATAGACCTGAATAAGACAACTGTACAGTAGGAGAAATAAAAACTACTAGAATTAAGGCTATAACAGTTAGTTAGATAGCTTGCTGTAATAGATAGCTAGTTTGAAAAAACTAAGCCTATGAATAGAAAGTAAGAGGATAGAGTATGGGTGTGGATAATGTTGAGAAAAATTTTGTAATTGGAGTACGCTAGGTCTCTTGAAAACTCAAAATTAGTGAAGGTTCACTTGTAAAATTCTTCCCTAACTCTGCATTTTACTTTCACATAGGGGCAGGGGTAGAATCTTAGGGGTTCAACAATAAAGAGTCATTCTTGTTAGTATTTTTGGGTATTGGTCCCTATCAACCAGTATTAGAGTTCTTGGTCTTGAGAGCTTTCTATGGTGCACACAAAAATGAGAACCAGATTGGATTCTTTGGAGCAAAACATGTTGGAATGGAGGAACAGTCAAGAAGATCTTAGAAGAGAAATGACTGATAAGTTTGAGATCTTGATGAACGAGATATAGAACCTACGAAATAGGAGGAGTCCTAGGCAGAAGGAGGAAGAAGAAGGTGAAGCGCACTTTTTTGCAGATGATGAATCTTGGTCTGAATTTAGATAGCATCATGTTCGCAATGATAAATGGAGAAGGATGGACATGCTGCTGTTTGATGGGGATGACCCTTATGGATGGATACATAAAATTGAAAGGTATTTTAAATTGAAGGGTGCTAATGATAAAGAAAAGATGGAGGCAGCTCTTGTAGTAATGGAAGGAAGAGTCCTTAATTGGTTTCAATGGTAGGAACTCAAGACCCCACATTTGTCATGGAGTGAATTCAAGAAGACAATAATAGAAAGGTTTCAACCAATAGCTATTGGCAATCCATTTGTACCCTTAATGCAACTAAGACAGACAAGATCTGTTGTAGATCATAGGAAAAAATTTGAATCCCTAATGGGTCCTTTGTGTAACACCCCAAATTTCTCTACCTAAGTTAGTGATTGAGAAATTAATAATTATGAAAATTTTTCAAAAATTTCTAAGGAAATTAGAGAATTTTTAGCAAATGACGAAAACGTCTCTATAATAGGATAATACAAATAATGTGCAGGAAAACTTAAAACAAATGTTAAAAGACATTCTAAGGAATTAGAATACATCAGGGGCAAAAAAGAATAGGAACAAAGAAAGGGCAAAAAAGCCATCAAAAAAATTTGAAAATGCCCAAAATATCCTTAGAAAGCTTTATTTTTCATAAGGGATAAACTATTCCTAGAATAATGGCAAATGACATAAGAATGATTCGGAAATGAACCAATAAGTGTTAGAAACATTGGAGGAACAATTTGAGAATCTCCAGAAAAATGCAGAGAAAAATTACCAAAGTGTTCTAAGAAGGCAGCTGGTAGGGCAAGAAAATGCAAAGCAGAAGGCAAGAAGTGAGTCCCACCCCTTGTGCACGAATATAAAATGTGAAAATATGGTGATGACTCATCATATGAGTCATCGCTTCATTAACACCAAATAAGACAAAAACAATAAATAGAAGAGATAAAATTATCCATGGTTAAATAAATTAATCTTGTTTAATTAAAATTAACCATGCTTAGAATAAATTAATCTTGATTATTAGTAAATTTAGAATAATTAGCATTAAACTAATCCTAAAAGGATAATTCCTTATATTTATAATTATTTTAAAAATAGAAATTACATGCAAATGTACCAAAATGCCCTTAAGTGAGAAATTAATTTCCAAATTGTCTCTAAGTGGCTGAATTCTATCTTGGCCTTGAGAGGGCTCATTTGCTTAATATTACATCTCCTAAACACTTAGAAAAATCTTCTAAACTCAAACTACTCCTAAAACCCAAAATTTACACTAGTCTTAAACTTACAATTTTGAAGTTGAAGTTAAATTAAAACTAATCCACCAAGCCCCACCACCAACATTAAGAGATCTTGTGTGAACCATCAAGGAGGAGGAAGAGCAGCCATAAAGACCCACCAAAACCATCACAAAAGTTTTCGCCAAGTAGGGTTTTTACCACATGTTTTTCTAAGCTTTAAATCTTAGTATTAATGGCTTGATTTTCTTCTTTATGGTGGATCTCTCTAAGATTTATGGATCCCTTTTTGTTTGAACTTGTTAAAGCTCAAGGCTTCCCTTAATGGTTAAATATGAGCATCACAAAGATTTTAATAATTTTTGAAAGTTAAAGAGGAGTTTTGATGGATTAAAGTGCACCTAGTAAGCTTTGGAGCAATTTAATTGGTTAAAATTTCTTAAAACTAATTTTTGATACTTTGGGGCAGATTTGAGAGTTTATGAGTGTTAGTAACCATAGAATATCAAAGAATCATAACTGTTTCTTAATTATCATTATTTGTAATTATTTATAATCATGTGTAATTATTCTAAAGGCTCTATAAATATTATGACTGTGATCTACTTTAGACATAACACATTCATAAAATCTCTTTCTCTTATATGGTATCAGAGTGTACCCTAGTTTTTTAATAGGCCATTGCAGATGTCTAGTCTTACAAATCTCACACCCAGATGTCCAATTGTCCAATCCTGGGCGTGAGTGGGTGTATTACAAGTCCCACATTGAACAAAGGGAAGGCCAACCATGCATATATAATCTAAGGGCATCCCTCACCCTATGAGCTAGCTTTTGGGATTGAGTTATGTCGCAACCGTAATTCCGACGAGACGACGAACTCGCTAAAAATTTGAAAATGAATTTTATTGTTTTATGTGGAGTCGCCACCAAATTTTTATTTAAGGGAAAATACTTGGAAAAAGACCCTGACTCGAGGAAAAGATTTAGGTTTGGGAGTCGGTTACTAATAGGGAAGGTGTTAGGCATCCTATTTGCCCGTTCCGAAGAACGGTACCCTTAAATCGAGTGTGTGATTTTTGAAAATCATTTGATCCCTTTTATTAGAGTGAAAATAAATAACTTGATGGAGGTTAGCCTGACAGGACTTGATCCTGCTCCTACGTATTCTCCGGTGCAATGGGAAACTCAAGGCTTACGTAGTTCTGGTTTGTGAAGGCTTGACCTTCGAAGACATTTAAAGGACAAATGGAATTTTGGGGAGGTTTTCATTCTTTGAAGGGACCTTTAGCCCACTTATGCACAAGACCCGAGGCTGCTACGACAGCATGGGGGCCTATACAGACTGTTAAACGTTGAACAACAGGTGAACCGCCAGTTCCTCGTTTAGAGCCCATTGCTTGAGACCGAAGATCCCAAAATATTTGAAAAATAATTTTATTTTTTGAAAGGACCTTTAGTCCACTCATGCACAAGACCCGAGGCGGCTACGGCAGCACGGGGGCCTATACAGATTGTTAAACGTTGAACAACAGGTGAACCGCCAGTTCCTCGTTTAGAGCCCGTTGCATGAGACCGAGGATCCCAAAATATTTGAAAAATAATTTTATTTTAAAAGGACCTTTAGTCCACTCATGCACAAGACCCGAGGTGGTTACGACAGCACGGGGGCCTATACAGACTGTTAAACGTTGAACAGCAGGTGAACCGCTAGTTCCTCGTTTAGAGTCCGTTGCGTGAGACCAAGGATCCCAAAATATTTTAAAGAGTTTTATTTTAAAAGGATCTTTAGTCTACTCATGCACAAGTCCCAAGGCAGCTACGGCAGCACAGGGGCCTATACAGATTGTTAAACGTTGAACAGCAGGTGAACCGCCAGTTCCTCGTTTAGAGCCCGTTGCGTGAGACCAAGGATCCCAAAATATTTGAAAGAGTTTTATTTTAAAAGGACCTTTAGTCCACTCATGAACAAGACCCAAGACGGCTACGGCAGCATAGAGGTTTATAGAGACTGTTAAACATTGAACAGTAGGTGAACTGCCAGTTCTTCGTCTAGAGCCCGTCGCGTGAGACCAAGGATCCCAAAATATTTGAAAAATAATTTTATTTTAAAGAAATGGGTCGAAACAGGAAAATTTATTTTAGCTATTAGACTAGGAACTTGATTTTTGGGAAGAGAGAAATGTGTTTAAAGTTTTGGGGAAGAATGGGGGTGAAATCCCAATTATGGAAAGTTATGGGGGGGGTAATGTGCAATTATGGAAGTTTTGGGGGTTAATGTGCAATTATGGAACTTGGAGGGGCAAAATAGTCATTTTGGAAGAGTGAGGGGCAAAATAGTCATTTTGAAAAGGAAAGGGGCAGATTAGTCATTTTGAAAAAGGTAAGGGGCAGATTAGTCATTTTGAAAAAGGTAAGGGGCAGATTAGTAACTACCTAAGGAAATTGTCAATGCATGCATGTAGAGCATGAGATTGTTCCTGTCCTTCACTGGCCTTATGCGAAAAAAGGGGTTTTCACTTGTTTTTGACCAAGTTTTGGTCGCGCTTGCAACAGAGACGACCCACCGAGCGTTGAACGACTGTTCTCCCCCGCATGAGCCACCATGACGCGCTGCCTCGCATGGCCAGGCCGGTTCCTTATTGCCCCTCCACGTCGGCCAGGGCAGCAACTGGATTCATCCGATTGCATGAGGTCAAATACAGAGGATGGAAAATATCTCACATTCGGAACAGGGGAGGGGTCACTGACTAGGCTTCTAGTTGCTGGGGCTAGCCTTTCAAACCATACTCTTGGGCTTATTCAATCTAAAGTGAGCACAGTTTTGATGGTGACAGGGCTAACCATAGAGGAAGATGTTTCTATAGAGTCAAAAACAAATTGTTGGTGAAAACCTTTTGCTACCAACCAAGCCTTGAACTTGTCCATGCTTCCATCAGATTTCACTTTAATTCTAAACAGCCATTTGCGGTCAATAGGTCGCTTATGTGAAGATAAGGGAACCAAAGTCTGTGAACTGTTTTTCAACAAAGCATTATACTCGCGCTGCATGGCTTCTAGCCATTTTGGGCCAACCAAGGCTAGAGAAACTATAGAGGGTTCGTTGTGAATTAGGAGAAGAGTAGGAACCAGTCTCGGTTTCACAATTCATGATTTGGATCTAGTTTGTATAGGATGAGCTTTTTGTGGTCTGGAAGAAGGAGAATTAGTGTTAGCAGAAGTTTGTTCTAAATGAAAGGTCCAAACAGTGAGAGATTGATCAAGTGCTGCCTGGGTGACATGAGGAACTGTAGACGAATGAATGATAAGAGAAACTCTAAGAGGGTTCCTTGTTACTGCAGTTGTTGCCTTGGTAAAAATCTCAGTATAAGGAAAACAACTTTTTTCGAAGATCACATCTTTAGAGATGGAAATATGTCCATCAATATTAAGACATTTGTAACCTCTGTGAGAAGAAGGTTTCACTGGAGTCAATGGATTCACAACATCACAATGCCCAGGATTGACTCCTTCAACTTGTTGCAGCCATTGAAGAAAAGTGGATTCATCAAAGCTTAATGGAGAGCTGATACGAAAAGGTGATAGAAGCGGAAGCAGATATTCAAGGATCAGCCATTGATGCTGAATGCAGACGCTTTTGATATCATATTACAATTGGATAAAAGAGAGAGAAAGAGATAAGCTGAACAAAATTTTGTTTATGGTAAAAACTGATATAATGGAAACCTATGCTGGTGTACAAACTCGGTGGATTTTGAACTCTCAGCTTTTCTCTTAGAGCTTGAACCTTGAGTCTAAGAGCCTTAGTCAAGATATCAACATTTTGATCTTCAACTGGTGTGCGAGTCTGTGACTAATTATCAGGCTTTTGTTGAGAACCCATGCTCTGACAAAGAAAATATCTAATTCCATATGCTTGGTTCTGGAACATAGAATGAGGTTGTGGTGACTTTTAATTCTGATAGTGAGGAATGAATCCAAAGTAGTTTAGCAGCTGTTAAGGCCAAACTTCTGTATTTTGCTTCAGCGTTGGATCTAGCTACCAGCTGTTACTTTTTAGACCACCAAGAGATGAGATTAGGTCCAAAGTATAGGCAGCAGCCTGGAGTTGGGTGTCTATCATCTTGAATTCGGTTCTAATGGATCCTTGCATTAACAGTCAATGTTTGACCACTCCATTACCTCCATCAGAATCCGTATATAACGGGCACAGGCAGCGTGGAAGCTTGAAGATAGTGATGCCTTTTGTTCATAGTTAAAAAGAAATTCGCGCCATAATATATTGCCTAGAACTGTATTTCCTATCCAAGTCAGAGGATGGATCTATGTCGTGACCAAACATTTGATCGGCTCGTCTCTAATTCTACAATCGGCTTCTCCTCGAGCACGAATCAAACACTTGAACATCTAACTACATTAACCTTTATTCGATCACGATTTCATCCTAAAAGTCAGATTCTCATACAATATTATCGTTGCGTCAGTTCATTATCCTCTAAACAAAATTATCATATGATTCTTGATGTAATCCGCACTATTCAATGTAACAGTTCTTGATTTAGAAACTTTGAAGGAGAATATAGCTAACCTGTATTAATTGAATGAAGCTTCTGCACCGGTGCTCTATGCTAGAATCGTCGAAGCTTGCTGTGATCCTCTTCCTAGCTTGTGGTAGGACTGCTTGCAGAAGCGTCTCCGGGAGCCGAAAGACCAAAGATCCTCCTCCTAAATGGAGATGGTGTCAAGCTCCTGCCAAAAGAAAACTCCCAGTTCAGTATGAAGTTGATCCTCGAATGTAGTACACATGCTAGGAACCCCAAGCTAGTGTCAACGGAGGCTTCTCTTCTTCTGGTTCTCTGAATAATCTGGTGGCCCTCCAAGGACAGGATTGCGATGTGTGGAGAAGACTCTCCCCTCTCCCTTTCGTCCTTCTCCTTGATTGCCTCCTTTTTGCTTTTTTTTTTCTTCCCTCCTTCGTTCCCCCTTTTTCATTCGTTTTTTTGTTTTTTTAAAAAAAGGAAAAACCGTTTTCTGTTTCGAAATTTGTTTTCTCTTCAGATTTGTTTTTTTTCCCTCTTTTTTCATTTTGTTAATTCTGATTTTTTTTGTTTTATTATTATTTTTTCAGTTTTATCATTTTCTTTTTGTCTTAATTTATATTTATTTTTATTATTTGTATTTTTCTTTTACTATTTTTTTTATTTCTTTTTCCATTTATTTTCTTTTTACTATTTTTTTTTTATTAATTTCTTTTTTTCCCTTTTTTTATTCATTTATTATTTAAATTTTTTGAAAGAGGGGTCTCGGACATAATTGGGTGTTTACAAGTTAGGCCCATGTCTAATTCTCAACATGGTATCAGAGAGCTGAAAAGATCCACTTTTCTTTTTTCTTCTTCCTTTCTTTTTTCCGCGCTACTATAGCCGTGAACAATAGCAGGCCCTCCGACGGTCATTTTCTTCGCTGTTGCTGCCCCCTTTTGCCGGCGTGATACTTCAACCAACATCGGACATCGCCGACAAAGCTGCTCCGGTTGCCACCTCATTGGAAACCTGCACACGCGTCATTACTGTTCCAACGCAAGCACTCTGTTCTAGCACCCTTTTTCACTAGAACTTCTACTCACATACCCACCTCCTTACGCTTTTGTTTGGCTACTCCAACTTCGTTTTCTGTGATGTCTTCTGGTAACACATTCGATTCAGCCACTGCAATTATGAGTTTCACCAACATCCCTCTCATTCCTTGTGAAAAACTACTTGGTTCTTCTAATTATACCTCATGAGCTGCTGCGGTTGAGCTCTGGTTCCAAGAACAAGGATGTTTTGATCATCTCAATAAACAACTCAAAGATATTCCTCGAAAGGACCAGGATTGTTGGAAACAAATTGATGCTTCTTTATGTAGTGTTCTTTGGTATTCTATTGATCCCAAATTACTGGTTCCATATCGTGCTTATAGGACATGCGATGACATATGGCACAAAACCAAGAAGATTTACTCTAATGATATCAATCGCCTATACACGGTTGTCAACAATCTTGTTCATTTGAAGAAAGAGGACTTGGATATGGAGACTTATTTGGGTAAGCTTGACAGTCTCATTGTTGACTTTGATAGTCTCTTGCCTTTCATTGACAATGCAGATATCCATGCAGAGCAACGTAGTAGATTTTTCATGACTCTTGTTTTGGCCGGTCTCCCACTCGAGTTTGATTCTGTATGGAATCAAATCCTATCTAGTCCTTCAATACCATCTTATGATATGGTCAGTGAACGATTGTTGTGCATTTCTCAGACATCCGCTTCGCCTCCCTCTGTCACCGTTGACTCCTCCACTCTTGCTTTCAACTTTGCTTGAGGAGGCCATGGTGGAAATCGTAATCGGTCCTGTCCACATTGCACCTACTGTAACCGCTATGGTCACATTGAAGACATATGTTGTACAGAAGCTCGTGCTCAGAATAAATCTGTCAATCTTGCTACTTGACATTTTGCTCCTTCTGATGAGGTGACTCTCTCTAATGTTGAATATAATGAGTATTTTCAATGGAAAGCAACCAAGCAATCCTCCACTCCAATTGCCCCTATTGCTCACACAGATAATCCTATTGCTTTTGTCTCAATCCTTATCTCTTGGACCTTGGATCCTTGACTCAAGTGCTTCAGATCATCTATCTGGTAATAAATTTCTTTTCTCTACATTCTCTCATGGCCCATTTACCCCATGTTACTTTAGCAAACGACTCCCAAACTAAAGTTGCCGGCATTGAGGATGCTTCTCCCCTTCCCACTCTTGCTTTGAAGTCCGTGCTCTATGTACCTAAATGCCCATTCAACCTTCTCTCCATTAGCAAACTTACTAAAACAATGTCATATTCTGTTATCTTTGCTAATAATTCTGTTTTGATTCAGGACGAACGGATTGGAGAGACGATTGGAATCGGTCATGAGTCTGGAGGATTGTATCACCTTTTTTCTCCAAAAGCTTGCCTCACCTCTGAGTCACCAGAAGTTATTCATCAAAGATTAGGTCATCCAAGTCTTCCAAAGCTACGATTTATGGTTACTCATCTTAAAGTTTCAACTCTTGAGTATGAGTCTTGTCAATTGGGGAAACACTTTCAAAGCACATTTCCTATTAGAGAAAATAAACGAGTTGCATCTCCATTTGTGTTAGTCCATTTTGATATTTGGGGTCCTAGTCGCATCAGGTCCACTTTAGACTATAAATATTTTGTCACTTTCATAGATGATTTTTCCCGTTGTACTTGGCTATTCCTATTATGAAATAGGTTTGAGTTATTTTCAGTTTGGCAAAACTTTTACTCAAAAATTTGCAATCAATTTGGTGTTTGTATCAAAGTTCTTCGTAGTGATAATGCTTGCGAATACCTATCTTCCACATTTCAAGATTTTCTTCGTTTACACGGCATTATCCATCAAACATCATGTCCACATACACCACAGCAAAATGATGTTGCCGAACACAAAAATCGTCACTTGGTTGAGACAGCTTGGACAATGTTTTTTCATTACCAGCTTCCACAATCTTTATGGGGCGATGCTGTCATCACTGCATGTTATCTCATGAACCGCATGCCCTCCACAGTTTTGGACAACAAAGTTCCATATTCTGTGCTATTTCCAAAACAACTATACTCTCTTCCACTTCGCGTATTTGGTTGTACCTGTTTTGTACATGATCTCACTCCAGGCAAAGACAAGCTGAAGGCCAAGTCTCTAAAGTGTTTGTTCCTTGGATACTCTTGTACACAAAAGGGCTATCGGTGCTATTCTCCTGACCTCAGATGATATTTTGTCTTAGCTAATGTTAGTTTCTTTGAGAGTCGCCCTTTCTTCTCCTTATCAAATTGTTCGTCTACTCTTGAGACTTTTTCACCACCA
This sequence comes from Canavalia gladiata, assembly GCA_037954105.1. Taxonomy (NCBI): domain Eukaryota; kingdom Viridiplantae; phylum Streptophyta; class Magnoliopsida; order Fabales; family Fabaceae; genus Canavalia; species Canavalia gladiata. The sequence continues at coordinate 35,676,388 of CM075665.1, forward strand.
AAAAGTTCCACTGCTCCTACCCCTGTTAGTATTCCTTCGGTGACACCACCTCCTTTGATCACATATCAACGTCGTCTTCGACCTCCTGAGTCTGTGCCTGTTATACAAGCTCCTCTACACTCATAACCTATTCCAGCATAGAATATCAAAGAATCATAACGGTTTCTTAATTATCATTATTTGTAATCACGTCACGTGTAATTATTATAAAGGCTCTATAAATACTATGAGTGTGATCTGCTTTAGACACATAACACATTCATAAAATCTCTTTCTCTTATAATGAGAATAGTTTTAAGTGCTCAAAGTAAGGGATAAATAGATCTTAGAGTAGATCTACACTTGTTTTCCATGAAAAATGTTTTTATTTAAGATATTGAAGTTCAAAGTTGGAAACTTGTTTATATTTTTTTTAAAATTTTTTATCATGAAGTTGTCTTGGATAAAGTCCAGACCTGGACTCATATTAAAAGTCCTAAAAAACTAAGAGAGATTATGTAATAAGATTCATAAACTTAACTTGAACTTGGACTTAAACTACTTAGGGTAAAAGTGAAATTTTGAACCAAAAGTTGAACAAATCACTTAAGACCTTCCATGATGATGACCAAAGCTATGAAGTAAGGCCAAATTATGGATGGATCTAAGAACATATGATGTACCAAGTGCTAAACTTCATGACACCAAGGTCATGCGACAAGATAGCATTCGGCCACTTCCTATTTAATTAGGGAATCATGAGTTGAAAATTTTGATTAGGGTATAAAAAGGAGCTTAATCAAGTATAACTATGGATTTTTAAATTTGGAAGGGATAGTAAAGTGCTCATTCGGCCATATTGGTTGAATTGAGTGAACCTAATATGTTTAAGGAGATGATTGGAAATTAATTATGGGGTAGGGAAAGAAAAGTGAGCATTCGACCACTCACATAAAGAAAGGAGGACAAAACCTAAAATTTTCTAAGTTTGGTATGAACTTGAAGCCTAAGTCATATTTAGTGTAAATCAACTTTTAGGAGAAGAAAAATTGAACCATAACACCTTAGGACTAAGGCATGTGAATTCGGCCACCTAGGTAGTAAATAGGTAAAGTGAGCTAGTTTGGATGTTTAAAGATAACTAAATAAGACATGAGTAAGAAACTTTAAATTCATAAGAAAGGAGGCAAACAAATAGGTTCATTAATGAATCAAACTTAACTAGCCAAGTGATTAGTCAAAAAGCATAAGACTTATAACACTTAAATTAATTAAGTTGTGTATAAGACATTCAATTCAAGGAATACAAAGAGTAAACAACTAAAAAGACCATTCAGCCAACTAGAGAAGAAATCCTATATATCATAATCTTACATTAAAAATATTAAGAACTTAATAATTGAGAAAAGGAAAGGTTGAAAGGTAACTGAGAAGGATGAGTGGACTAGGATCTTATGAGAGATTTATCATAAATCTTATGAATAATGTAAGATGGACAAACTCTTGGAGGAAGTTTACTTGCTGTCCAAGATAGTAACATCAAATTTAATTAAGAAATTTTTTATTAGAAGATTAGTTTCTATCTAGAAATATTATGCTAATTTGTTGTATTGTTTTATGAGTACATAGAGATGAATGTAATGGGTATGGATAATACTCTTGATTGTTTAGAGAGTGATGTATTACATGATGTTTATGTATGAATAATAAATGTGAAGATATATTGGATTAGAGTCTATATGTGCTCTCTTGGATGATGCATGAAAATTGATGTGAATTATGGTTCCATGAGTGAATGAATTATACGAGAAATTGGATGATTTAAATGCTATTTGTGCATACTATATTGATCAAAATTGAGCATGCATATTATCACAGATTTAAAATGGAACCTAATAAGTCAAAAGATCACTAAAGAAAAATTCTATGTAAAAATTTAAGACACTACTCTTACCATGCCAAGTCATAGGGCTTGTGCACATATGGAGGTTATAGGACTTTTCATACGAAGCCATAGGGCTTCAAGAAATTATGATGGTGACAACCATCTGGAATAAGCTCATATCCTAAACTAGAAGGTAGAGTATGTGGGAAGTAAAAGATATTGTTTGACTAAGAATGTGAATGAATATGCCTTAAATTAAATTGTCACGGAAAAGGGTGACTAGAGAATGAGAATGAATTATGAGTAAAACATAAATGAAATGGTAGTCAAATGATATATGTGATGCATTGTAATGTGATCTCAAGAGAATGAAAAATATAAGAAATTTAGAATAAGTGTCTTGTATGTTTGTAATAGAAGTTAGTTTCTACTACTATAAAAAGAATCCACTTCAGCTAAAGATTTTCTAAAAACTTAAAAGTGAACCTGTATGCATGTCATGCTTCAAGAAACTGTATGAAGTGGCTGAGTTGAAAATTTTGATACTATAGTTAGTGTAAAATCCTACTGAGAAACTGGATGGAAGAAATCAAACAATGTTCAAGAAAGGAGGCCATGAAGGTGGAAAGTTGCTAGGAGGTGCAAGAATCCAAAGGGGGGCAGATTTTGATGCAAAATCAAAGGGAGAATAAGCCAAATTGGTTGAAGCAAAAATAGACACAAAATCAAAATTGTTGCCATTAAAGAATGTGAACAGAGACTTTTCTCTCTTATAAGAAGAGATGAACTTTGGTGAGTTAGAATCAACAACTTTAGATATTAAGAACCAATAGAAGCTGGTCTTATAGAGGGGAGTTAGCAGTCGGAGAGTCTTAGGGGCTTTTTATTTGGCTTAATTAATTTCAGCATCTCAGTGAATTTTCGCAATGCAACAACAACTTGGGCTTTATATGTTCAGCATTGGGACCTTGGTGCAATTGTCTTTAGCAACTACAAGTCATTCACCTAGAGGACAAAGTGCAACTCATATGGGGAGGTATTGATAGACCCCCAATAAAATAAGTGTGTAGTAGGAGAAATAAAAGCTAACAAAATTAAGGCTATAATAGTTAGTTAGTTGGATAGCTTGCTGTAACAGACAGCTAGCTTGAAACAATTAAGCTTGTAAATAGAAGGTAAGAGGATAAAGTAAAGATGTGGATCATGTTAAGAAGAATTTTGTAATTAGAGTGTCTCTTGAAAACTCAGAATTAGTGAGGGTTTAAAATTCTTCCCAAATTAGTGAGGGTTCACTAGTAAAATTCTTCCCTTACTCTTGGGTTTTGACACCTAGACCTGCATCTTTCTTGCCCATCCATTTGGAGTCACAGCTCCTCCAAGCATGCCTGAAGATCCTTGTAGATGACCCATTGCATAGCCAGCCATACCCATAGCTCCCCAAGAAAAGGAGCTCTGATATCAATTGATAATAACCTTGGAAGAGCCACATCACAAAAGCTAGCTGTTATAGTTGGAAGCCCAAGGCATAAACCCTATATTAGAATCCCATCCTTCCAATGTGGGACTCAAGTCCCATACCTTACAATTGGATTCTAACATTTCATCTCACTTTGTAGCCTTGATGCCTACGGAGGCTGGCTGTGCACTAGTCCCTTGAATAGTTTTGGGCAAACATTATGATGCTGGCATCACCACCCATGCCGCTTGTTTGCAACTGAGACTAAGAGACATGGTGGCAGGCTTTGATACCAGTTGTTAGAATCCTGGTATCTTTATTAGGAAAATACAAGGATAAACCCTAATTACAAAGATTGAACACTGTAGAACTGAGGGTTTGCACCTCCAAATGCCTAAAAGGCCCTAAGTTCCTTTTCAATGACCACAAGACCCTTACCTCTGATCCCTACCCCTTTATTTATACACATTATAGACCTCTTGCTTAACCTAATTAGTTATATCCAACTAACTAGTAAAGAGTAACTAACTAACTAACTAACCATTCCACTGAATGGGGTGGGTTACCTATCATATTAGTTGCATTCAAATACTAAGCTTCCATGTCTGTGGTTGTGATTGTCTAGCTTGCTGTTGTGTAGGTGTGTATGAATGCTTCCATTTTGTAGATGCTTTGTCATATCAACTAATTGCAGGAAACTGTCTTCTCAGAATTTTGAGGCCATAAACATATATCAAAAAGTTTGTTGTGAAGAAAAATAGTAAGTTTAAAATACAAAAGGAAAAAAAAAAACAAAAACAAAACTGTACCTTGGATGGTTCTTAATATATTACAAACATCTTGATAAGGTCTTGTGAGGCTTACTAATCTGCAACAAAAGGTTTATCCTTAGAGGGAACTCTGGAATGGGCTTATCTAGAAGAAATATTTGGTTCTTAAGTACCACTTTCAAATTCAATTTTAGAAACATTGTATTCAGATTTTCATCAATGAAATTTTTCTCCGGTTCTCTTTCAGCTCTCTCTCTCTGCTTTAAATCTAAACAAAGTGCAACATGATTTGAATGGAATGTTTATTTTTCTTCCTTTATGATATCATTAATAACTCTAATGTTAACATATCTGAATTCTTTGCATTACTTTATTTTATGCTGAAATAATGTATCTTTGTGCAGGGAAAATAATAAGGCATGTTCCTTCTTATTGATTTTTCAAATTATTTAAGGACAAATGTGAGTATGCATTTATTTTGTTACTGGATATTTTATATATTTTTCCTAACTTTGGTTTATTTTTATTTTTATTTATTTCAATTTTTGTGCTTCCGAATGTTCTTTGTTCTTCTCAATGGATGTTATGCAGTTATGTGTTAGGTGATGTATTTTTGTAGTTTTGTAAAGTACTGAGGCTTGAGGAGCACCCAATTGTTCAGAAACCTGTTGGTCCCAGTCTTTTCATTTATAAATATACGAATAGTAAGTTTTGTTTTTAAGCTTAATTTGTTTAATTGGATCAGTGAAATATGTTGTGTATAGTATAGTCTCATTGCATTAGGGGATGTAGGTTATTGCAGCAAATTAATACAGTGGTTTTTCACACTTAAGAAATATGATAGATATCTTTTTTGGTCAGAGTCATAGATATGACTGCTAGGAATTCACTTTAAATATTGTTCGATAAACTATTAAGAGGAAAAGGAAAATGACAGTACATTTCTTCATTGTTGGTAGTATTCCATAATTATTTATGCTCCTTGAATCTCTTAAAATTATTTTATAGAAGACTATTTTCTAATAAGAGTTATTAAACCCCTAAGCATAGTTTTGTGTTAGATCTTTGCTTTTGACCGAATGATGTGATTGTAAATCTAATGGTGTACAAGAAGGACCTAGTGTGAGAACAAAAGATATAAACTAACTCTTATGATGCTCCCGTGAATAAATATAGAAAATAGAAACATACACCATTTTATTTGAATATGTTGTTAATTACTGAGTTATGAAAATTTGCCTAAATATACTTGTATATATGGCTAGTATGTGAACAACATTGATCTGATATTTATATGTGAAATTTTCAAGTATGGTTTGATGTACCCTTTCTTTAAATAAAAATTTGTTCCCAATTATTTTCTTTGAGAAAGGAAACATAATTAAGAGAATTACATGCAGATTTGTTAAAGCAAAGGAATGTGCTTGTCTTAGAAATTGCATTGAGTATTATTGCCAGCATGAAATGATTGGATGCAGGTAACTTGATGTTGATCTGACATTGTTCGTGGTTCTCTCTCTCTCCCCTTTTTGGATTGAATGGTTGTTCTTATTATTGTCGTGGTATTGCTGATGTTTGAAAAACAGACAGGGAGGAAGCCTAGTGGATTATGTGGTGCAGCCTTATACATGTCTGTGCTTGCTCATGGTTTCAGGTGCTCTAAGTTAGATATTGTAAGATTTCATTTACTGCCTTGTGATTAGTCTTATTATTATATGTTTGTTAAAAGGTTTAGTGGGAAAAGCATTTGGTTGTTGTATGTCACGAGAGGCATCTTTTTATTATCTATATTAATTTTGCATGTTAGTAGAATCTTACAATCCGTTTTACGAGTTTACAAGACTATTGTCCTTCATCCGATCCTATATAAAATATCATTTTTGACAACCTTGTCCTCCATTCTTGCTTTCGACTCTCCTCCTTATGGAGGTCACGATGGAAGTTGCAATCGACCCCATCCACGCTACACCTACTATAACTGCTATGGTCACACTGAATGCACAAAAGCTCATCTCATCATCACAACAAGTCTGCCAATATTGTTGAGGTGACTCTATACTGTTGAATATAATGAATATGTTTAATGGAAAGTAGCCACGTAATCCTCTACTCCTGTTGCATCTGTTGCTCACACAAGTAAGTCTGTCACATTTTTCTCCTAATCCTCATCTCATGAACCTTGGATCCTTGACTCAAGTGTTTTGGATCATCTCTTTGGAAATAAATCCCTTTTCTCTAAATTCTCTTATATTGATCATTTACCCTATGTCACTTTAGCAAACAGTTTCCAAACTAAAGTTATAGGATTGGAGATGTTTCTCCACTTCCCACTCTTGCTTTGGAGTCTAAACTTTATATACCTGGATGCCCATTCAACCTTATCTCCATCAGTAAACTTATTAAAGTGATGTCATATTCTATCATCTTTGCTAATAATTCTATTTTTATTTAGGACTAGCAGACTAGTCAGATGAGAGCAGGTCATAAGTTAGGGGGATTGTATCACCTTTCTTCTCTTATCACTTGCCTCACCTTCGAGTCACCAAATATCATTCATTGATGATTGGGTCATCCAAGCCTTTCAAAGCTACAACTTATTTCTTGCTAGTTAGGAAAGCACTTCAGAAGCACATTTCATCTTAGAGAAAATAAAGAAGTTGCATCTCCACTTGAGTTAGTCCACAATGATATTTGAAATCCTAGTCATGTCATGTCTACTTTAAGCCATAAATATTTTGTCACTTTCATAGATAGTTTTTTTCATTGTACTTGGCTATTCTTACTATGAAACTGGTTTAAGCATTTTTTAGTTTGGCAAGACTTTTACTCAACAATTAGCAATCAATTGGTGTTTGTACCAAAATTCTTTACAGTGATAATGCTCGAGATTGAGAATATCTATCTTCAACATTTCAAGACTTTTTTGCTCCAATGATGTCATCCATCAAACATTATGCCCCCACACACCTCAACAGAATGGTGTTGCCGAATGCAAAAATCATCATTATGTTGAGACAGCCTGGACAATACCTTTCATTACTATTTTCCACTATCTTTTTGGGACGATGCTGTCATCACTACTTGTTATTTCGTCAACCTCATGTCATCCATAGTTCTAGATAACAAAGACTCAAGATGAGGGCCTATCTTATCCCGGATGGCGCTAGACAATGATTGATGAAATTATCACCATGCACTCTTAACAACATTTGGGATCTTGTTTCTTTATCTCCAGGAAAGATCACGTTTGGTTGTAGATGATCTATACAGTCAAAATTAACCTTGATGATACATTTATCAATTGAAGGAAAATCTTGTTGCCAAAGGCTACACTCAAATTTTTGGCTTGGATTATGAAAACACCTTCTTCCTCTAGTCAAGATGACGTCAGTTTGTCTCTATTGCATTGGTGGCTATCCATCATTGGCCTTTACATTGGCTTGACATTAAAAATGCCTTCTTACATGGTGAATTGCAAGAAGTCTATATGGTCCAATCCTTGGGTTTCATTATTCACAATGTTCCTCATCATGTTTGTAGACTTCGTTGCTCTATCTATGACCTTGAAATAATCCCTCGTGTTTGGTTTGGCCGGTTTAATGCTGCATTACAAGAGTTTGGTGTGATTTGATGCGAAATGGATCACCGTGCATTTTTTCTCCACTTGTCTCCTACCACTTGTGGTCTATGTAGATGATATTGTTATCATCAGTAGTGATCATAAAGGTATTAATCGTCTCAAAGCCTATCTGTCTCACCAATTTCAAACTAAGGATTTAGGTCCTCTCAAATATTTATATTCCTACAAAGCTTTCAAGCTGGATCAGGGCTGTTCAGTTTTCAAGAGATTCAACCATATTCCATTTATATGCCTAGGTCGGATTATGAAACAGTTATAATTTTATAATTATGCTCTAATCTTAGATATATTATCTTGGGCATTAATCGTTTTGGGGGAGTTTTTTTGAACGGTATAGAGTGCTTATGATTCTATCATCAAGTGATTAGGATTTCAATACCTATATCACTTCCCATAAATAAATTAAATTTCAGTTTGATTAAAAAAGAAATCAGCACTAGTTGTGGTGCCACAATACTTTATCTATGCTTGACACTTCAAGCCCAAAGATTTTAATATGAAGAAAGGTGAGAGAGATATAAATCGGCCCTAATACTATAAAAAGTTAGTCCTTGGCAGTTTAACTTCAACCCTATACTAGTTTAGGTTCTGCATTCTTGCCACTGGTTTTGACAAGAAAAGAAAAGAACAAAAATATATTTGATCACATCCTTGTCCTATTTTCTCTTCTGATGTTGTCTACTGGCATTCAAGGGTGTTGGATAGGCCTCTAGCCTCTAGCCTCTAGCCCATGTGTATCAAAGAAGAGGTAGATGCAAGTTTGATGATCATGGGCTTAAGGGAAGAAATGAGAATTTGGGAGAAGTGGAGTTGGGAAATTCTGTTATGAGAGAGAGGAGCCTAATTGAATGGACAACTGGACGATGGGGATCGGCAGGGCAAATAAGAGGAGGGAGGAGGAGGGGGCAAGGGGGAGAAGAGGTAGGAAGGAATTGGATTGAAATGGGGTGGTTAGGATATTTAGGCAGGGATTTCTCTCAGCTTCTCTGAGTGTCTCTTTTCTTTGCTCACAGCTTCTATGAGTATTTCTTTTCCTTGTTCCAATTTCTTAGTATTTGTTTTCTGTTTTGGTATTGTAGTTCAGAGCTTGCTCCATTTCAGTTCCTAACAATGTTATTAAGCTCTAGTTTTCTTCCATTTAGGTGTCTTTTTGCTAGTCCTAATCATTATTAGCTAGAGGAAGTTTCTAATTCATAACCCATGTTTTGGACCCAAACAATCGTGTAGGCAAATTACTTTTCAATAAATCCAACCCTGGTTGAGACTGGAAAAATATTAAGAAAACAAAAAACCTGAGGCTTTCTAATTCATGTTTTCTGTACATCCTTGGTGTAGATAAGGAGATAAATCCACTAAAGGAACCGTGCTACATTTGCTAACTTGTAATTTTCAAGATGATTTTTTTTTTCTAAATAACATCATTATACCACAATCCCATGTTTTGGGATAAGACAGTTGTGGTTGAACGGTAACATCCTTCTTAGAGTGACAGTGAAAAAATAAACTTGCAAAAGGGATTGGAAAAAGAAGGGGCCCTTTTCAAAACATATAATGGTATATAGGGTATTACTCTTGTATTTTGAAGGATATATTTTCAGATAAGCAGTTATTTTGGGGTTAGAGATTGTGCATTTAACTTCTATATTGCGGAAAGCAGATGATGTTTTTATAAGGGTTTCCCTCACAGATGTTGAGGGATTTGATGTCTATTGCTCTCTGAAGTTCGTTTTTTCTTTTCTTTTATACGATCTCTAATCCTCCTATCCCATTGTATTCTTCTGTCCTCATGAATTTCTTCTCTTACATATATATATATATATATAAAGAATAGTATAGGAAAATATGAATATAATTACTGAAGTAGTTGACTTTTAGATTCACATACACTTTAAGCATTCAGGTTTAAGGCTTATTTTTCTGTTGCTTCCTTTGAGCATATGAAATAAGGTTGCATTCATCTGCGTTATCTATGATTTATTTGTATTTTATTTTGTATTTGCAACTGTATCGGTCATTTCTGAGCAATAAATTTGATTTATATTAATTTCACAACCTAGGATTTTCTGAAAATGTTTGCATATTGTTGATGATTTTTTTTTTCTATCATTTGCAGAGGCTCAGCTCCAAAGTCAATTATGATCGCTTGTGGAAATTATTGGATGAACCTGTATGTTATTTTCTCCTCTACTGTTTTAGCTTTTGAATTCATGTGTAGACTCTTCCACAAACATGAGAAATTGGATACATATTTACATGTGCCTTCACTTTCGGGGTCATTTGCATGTTGTTTGAATTTAAAATTCGATTCTTAAGTTGGTTAAAGCATAAATCTACGAATCTTTTGATTGCTATGGCCGTTTCATTTCATATGTTTTAACAGTTTCAATTTCAATCTCGTAATAATAATATCTAGAAGCTGCTTTACAACTCTGCACCGGCATATTTACTTGCTTTATCTTCTTTATTTATTTATTTAATAAAAGCAAGGAGATTTCTTTTCTTTCTTTCGTGTTTTAAGTTATGCGCTGAAACTTGTTTGATATAAGAACAGTCTATGTTGGTTAATGGTTAACATAGCTTTTCTAATTTACTTTTAAGGTGATCTGCGTTATGTATCTGCTCTTGATATCTCTATCTTCGTTACTCGATATTGTTTGGTATTCTTTTGTCTAATCAATGTTCGTTCTTTCTATTCTATCGTTTGTATTCAAAAGTATTTGCAATGCATGCATTACCCAAATATAGTCATATTTTGGTAAGTTGTGGTTTGAAAATTAAAATATATTATATAACTTTTACAAATGTGAAATACTCATGTTTATTTTTTGTTGGGTTAAAAATTCTTATATATTCAACTCTTACTATAAACAGGTAGCTCTAGAGAATCTCAAGAAAGCACGATTGGAGTTACCCTCTGATAATCATGATAATTTTGAGTGGAAGTTAGAGGACAAAATAAAACATGATGAACTGGGGTCAGCAGATGAAATTGGGGATGGAGATTATGAAAATTCTTTGTATGAAGGAAATGCATACGGGACATATGTATATGAAGATTATTGAAAGGTTGCTAGAAGGAGAAGCTCTTTCTACTTTATTCAACTTTGTTGGCACCAAGGGAACCTAAGATTGTCAGAAATCTTTGGATGCCATGTGCTTCTGACAGGTTAGCATCAATGATCAATGTTTAGCTCTTGCCACAATTGTTGAATACACTTCACTACTCTATTTCTTCCTTTTAATCATCCCCACCTCATGTCACCTGAGTGTGAGAGCTCAGGAGTTATTAATATAATTGCTCCCAATCATGCATTCTTTTAACAAAGTCCTAAATAAAACTTACCTTCGGGTGAAATACTTGTGTTGTGCGGACAGATTTTGGTCCGTGTTGTTTTTTTTTTTTTAAAGATTAAATATATTTTAATTTTTCTAAAATACTTAAATTTTGATTTTAATTTTGTAATTTAAAATTTTTTTATTTAGATCTTTTATTTTTTAAAATATTATGATTATAATTTTTTATACTAATTTAAATTATATTAAATTAAATTAGATTAATTATTATTAATTTTTTTTTATTTTATGAAATATTTTAATTATAATTCTTTAATCATAATTAATCTATTTTAATTTAATATAATTTAAATTATTCTAAAATATATTAATTATAATTCTCTCATAATGATTAATTTATTTTACTTTAATATAATTTAAGTTAATATAAGGATTATAATTAAAATATTTTAAAAAATAAGGATCTAAAACAAAAATTTTAAATTTACAGAACTAAAATTAAAATTAAAATTAAAATATTTTAAAATACTAAAAATATATTTAATTACTTTTAATTATTATTTATGTTTTTATCATCATAAATCTAATAAATTTTGTTTAGTCCATACAGTTGTTTTTTATTCATAATTTTAAAAAAAATTTATTTTTAGTTTCCATCATAAATTTGCAATTAGATATTTGTGGATTTAATATATTTTCAATTAAATTTTGTCATATATGCTTATTCAATATATATATATATATATAAAAGGTTAAATATGTTTTTAGTTTTTTTAAAATATTTAAATTTTGGTTTTGGTTCCTCAATTTTAAAATTTTTTGTTTAAATTTTTTATTTTCTAAAATATTATAATTATAATCTTTGATATTAATTTAAGTTACATTGAATCAAATTAGATCAATTATTATTAAAATTTTTTGTAATCATTTAATGGAATATCTTGGTTATCATCCTCTATTCATGATTAATATATTTTAATTTAATATAACTTAAGTTAATATAAAGATTATAATCAATGTATTTTAAAAAATAAGAACCTAAAAATTTTAAATTTAAGGAATTAAAACTAAAATTTGAACATTTTAAAAAGGCTTAAAAACAAAATAGAATTATAACTGAAGAAATAAAAAAAGGACAAGAAATAATAAATAAAAATTTATGGACAATTTTTTTATGAAATAGAAAAGTTAGAAAGAAATAGATACGAAGAAAAACATGGAAAAACTATAGTAGAAACTGATGAATATATACAAATGGAACAAATAGAAAATAGTACAGTTGCAAAAATAGCGTGTAATATAGGATCCGAAATGAATATACTATTAGAAATAATTAAACCAAAAGAAGTTATAAATATGTTAAACATAAATGAAGAATATGATGAAATTGAAGAAATAATGGGAAAGGAAGAAGAAGACTTAGAAAATATAAGAAAAGAGTTTAAAGATATGATCAAAATACAAGAATACGACGATAGGCAAATTAATGTAGATCAAGTAAAAGATGAACCAAAAAATAAGGGAACGGAAGGAACAAGTGGAACAAAAGATGGTACAGTTATAAATGAAAATATAAATGAATATTTCCATAAGAAACCATTAAAAAATGTAAAAGAAATCATCCAACCCCCATGGAACAATATGAGACTAGAAATATACCAAACACAGTAATTTGGTTAGAAATAGACTGTAATCTAGATATAGAAAGACGTATCGAAGAATGGAGTAAAAGTCAATTAATAGCCTTAATAAGTAGAAATATAGATATAAATGTTACAAGCATGTTAGTAGAAGCAAGCTTTAGTGGAAATGTACAAAATTGGTGGAAAAGTAAAACCCATGATTTTAGGGAAAATGTAAGACAAGTAGAAGACCCTTATACAACTAGAAGAGAATTTTATGCCTTATTAATACGAAGATATAAACAAGTATTAAGAAATGAATTTATAGGACAAAGTGTAACACTAAATGAAAATACAAAGATAAAAAAAGCTATAGAAAAATTGCATCAAATATAAATTTGTTCTTTAAACCCAGAACATTTGAATGGATATATTTGTGAATTCAAAAAATACTTTTATGAAGCAAGATTTGAAAATTATACAATTCAAAGATTTTATTTAGAATTATTTTATAGAAAATTACCAAAATTAATTTCAGAAACAATCTTAATAGATTATAATAAAACTTTTGGAGAAAAACCTGAACTAATGATATATTTAGATACAATGGGACGAAAAGAATTTTATTTAAAAGAGTATCTATCAGATAAATGTAAACAAGCATGGAGAAATTTAAAATATTACAAAACTAATAAAACCATTTTAAGATGTAAAGATATAGAAAAACCACAAAAATGGGGATGCAACTATAAAAGTATAAGAAAAAAATATTATAGACCGAAATATAAATTTAAACGATATTCGAAAAATAAATACTTTAAAAAATATAAATCCAAAAAGTTTTTTCAAAAAGGAAAGAAAAATATGAATTATAAATCTTCTAAACAATGTAAATGTTATAATTGTGGAAAAATAGGACATATAAGTACGGAATGTAGAGAAAAAACGAATATAAAAAGAATAAATATATTAAATGTGGCTTATGAAAATGAACTACAACCAATAGAATTAGAAAATTCAGAATTTAGCGATATAGAAAATGAAAATGTAGAAATATATAAAATAAAAGAAATAAAAAGCTCTGAAGAGGAAGAAGAAGAAAAATATGACTATATAGATGAAAATTACAAAATATATATGATGAAATCTATAGAAGAACCCTCATCTAATAATTCTGAATACGATGAATATGAAGAGTATAAAAATATAAATGAAGCAGTAGTTCAGAGAAGAATTACTTTTAATGAAGAGTAATATAATAAAATAAAAGACATAAAATTAAATTTAAAACTAAACGAAATAGAAAATAAAGGATTTATGAAAAAAGTAAGTAGATTATTAAAATAAAAAAAGAAACAAAAAAGTGTCTGTGTAGTTTTAGAAAGAAAACACCCAATAGAATCAACACCAACAGAAGGGATACTTAGAATACCATTAATAAGTAAAAATTTAATAGAAAGAGAAATTGAAAAATTACCCTTTAAAGATGAAGTTACCGAAATTTATATAGCAGGAGTGCAATTACTAGCAAAAGCTTATTTTAAAGAAGGAATAAATTCTCCAATAGAATTACTCATAACGGATGGAAGAATAATAAATAGTGTTAATGACAGTATCTTAGGAATGTTAACTGGGAATTTAATATACCAAAAATTAAAATTTACTCTAAATACAAATTTTGCTATATCCAGAGCAGACGAACATATTGATCAATCCATCTTAATTTACCATAAACTAAATGGAATCAAAATGTTAGAAAAAGCAAGAACTATAAATATAACTGCTATGGTAGGATTAGTTTTTACAAACGAACATACTATATATAAAAAAACACATGTAAGGATAACTATAGAAAAGAATTTCTTACCAATATTAAAAGAATTACCAATAAAAAGAAAAAATATTACAATTCCTGAACAATTACAAATTGAACTCGATAAAACTATAAACTATAAAAACTTAATAGAACCAAAAAGAATTATTACAAATGATGAATTAGGAAAACGAATGATAAGAGTAAATACACCTTCAGTAAATATAAATATTAATCCTCGAAGAAGTATATAGACCAAAATCACCTGTAATAAGAAGTAGATCATTAAGTAATGACACGCTCGTCGCAAACGCGCAAAAATAATTTCTAGATTTCCCCCAAACTATTGGTATAGTATAAGGTGCAACCTAGGTCATCTCCCAAAGACCATTTCATATTCTTAAGCAAATAAGGAGACAATTAGAACAAGGGGGTTTTGTAAAGATGTGATATTGAGTGCTAAACACAAAATACAGACTGAAATTAATTTCACTTAACAATTATCAACTCAAGGAATTCAGAGGCTATTTTCAGAACTAATCATTGATCACTAAAATCATGCATTGTGTTTATCAACCTAGGATCATCTGGAACCCCTACAATGATCCTTGAATTCTCTACTGAGAAACCTCTTAGAATTTAATTGATTATGATCAACAAGATTTAGTAACCACTTAATCTTTTATCTAAACCAATTTCACAATCAGAATTCAGTTGAAGTAATAAAATGAAAACCTTCAATTCAATTACTTAATTTCTACTCTTCAAACTTTTGGAAAATGATTTACCAATCAAAAACCAATTATAAATCAATTATGCATTAATCAAAATACGTCAACCGATCAAACTTTGATTAAAGAATAAAATTGAAGAATATAGTGAAGTAGAGTAGAAACCACTTAATAAGCATGTAAATAAAGATCAAGACCTCAAAGTTAAAATGAAAATAGCTTGAATCCTTGAATTGAAACTACAAACCTAGCCTTCCATGAAGGAGGCAAACTAACAACAAAGAAAGAGGAAAACTAACAACAAATAAATCCTAAGCCTTCCATGTAGGAGGCAACTAACAACAAATAAATCCTAAGCCTTCCATGTAGGAGGCAACTAACAATAAAGAAAAACTAAGCCTTCCATGTAGGAGGCAAACTAACAAGAAAGAAAACCTAAGCCTTCCATGAAGGAGGCAAAACTAACAAGAAAGAAAGAAAGAAAGAAAGAAAGAAAGAAAGAAAGAAAGAAAGAAAATGGTATTGGAGTTGATCTCCAAAATGGTGTGTGTCTCCTCTTGCAAACCCTTCTATTTATAGAGGATTTTTGAGGCATCATCTTCAAAAAGTCACCAACTAGGATATTACTTTTCTACCCTTTTCTTGCTTTCACATGGGCTTTGTTGAAATTGCAAAACACTTTTGAATTTTTGCCACCAATGAGCACAACAATTTTGACTTTCTTGCACCGCAATTTCGGATGTTCACATGTCCGAATTAGAGCTTGACTTCTGAACAAAAGTTGTAGCCCTGGATCTTAGCTATCCAACAAAGTTGAGTTCATCTCAATATGACTTCTATATCTCAAGATATGGCCGGATCTTTGTACACTGTTCAAATTCCATGTCAGCAACACTATCTCATCTTTTGAGATAATTTCGGAGTCCTAAACATCCCATTTAGAATCTGCTCTTCCATGTCACTTTTTTTTTTTTTTTTTTTTTTTTTAATTTTAGATATCGGACCATCTTCCCCCCAACCTATCCAAGACATTGTCCCCAATGTCTTAGATGAAATTTCATATAACAGGAAAAGAAATGTAAGAAAACCATCAAAGTAAGGAAAAGTTATAACCGAAGAGTGGTATCTGGTTCTCTTTTATCTCTGCCATCCTGATTTGGTTGGTTCACCAGCTGCATTGCTTGACTGAGCTCAGATGTAGGATTTTGCAAAATCTCAAGTAGCTGTTCAACAGTTGAAGCAGATACTATGATGTTGCGCATGGATTGTGGCATGAACTCCTGCTCTACTGCATGATCTAAAAAGGATATCAAACCATTATAAAAGCCATTAATATTCAATAAGCCCAAAGGTTTTTTATGAAAATTCCGATAGGCCCAAAATATAATGGTAAAAATTTCTTCCATTGTTCCAAGACCACCAGGTAATGCAATAAATGCATTAGAATTAACCAACATGTGTCTCATACGGTCATGCATGGTTGCAACCTTCAATTCAGTACCCAGGGTGAAGTAGGAGGTGCTCCCATTTTTTAAGCCAACACCTAAGACGTTACACCCCTTTGTGAGTGCAGATCCTGCAACACATCCTTTTAAACCCTGAATCCCTCCCCCATAAACAAGATTGATTTTTCTTGCAGCTAATGCCTTACCAAGGGTAGAAGCTGCATGTTGAAATTCTCCATCCTTTCCAAGGTTAGACCCACCAAAAACACAGATAGTATTGATCTTATCCATATACGGTGTTTATGTCTTTTTTTTTTTTTTGAAAAAATATGTCATAGAGGTGGATAATTTATAGGGACTCAATATCAGACAAGGAGATCGCTTGAATAGTGCGGGATCAGGATTTCGTAGCAAAAGTTTGAATTTTTGTTGCAAAAGTTTGAATTTTGGGTTCAAGGAAAAGGTGAATGTCAGAGGGGAAAGACTTTAAGCAGGGGTGAAAATTTCAAAAAAAACGGTGACCCAATAAATTGAAAAGCCAATGTAAATGACAAACATACACGCATGAGAATGAACAGTAGTTGTGATTGTGGCTCACATCTTCCTCTGGTTTTACGTCCAGTAACGGCTGAAACGCCTTCTAAGAGTCGAGGATGTGCTTCCCATTCAGTTTTCTTGTAAACTGACAACAGGGTCTTTTAAAGTCAGATTCCCAAGACTATAACGTGCTTTTTCCTTACGGAACAGTTCAAACAAATCAAGAAGGACTCCTTGTACATGCCCACTAGGATGCGTCTCAAGAGTCTGAATGATATCATCCAATGACTCCTTACTCAGTCCATCCTTTATGAATTGAATTTTGTCCTCTCGATTTCTTGAAACCATTCCAGGGTTCTTGCATCTTGTGTTACAGGTCCATCTTGCACACCTGTAGCAAACTCCAATTCTTTTTGCCCTTCTCTTCTTTGCATAGGAACTTCTTCCCATACCTGGCATATTTTTAACAAATGATTCTTGAAATTCACCTGCTAAACGTACCTTAGCTTCAATGATCCAACGGACATCTTCTGGAAGGCCTAAGAGTGTTAATGCTCTCAATCGTTCAAGTCTGCAATTGTAAATGTCTTTAAGAAAATTTCTGGGGAGAGTAGGGAACAAAATTTTGATCCTGGTGAGAGCTTTCTCCATTTTTTTTTTAAAACACTCAAGTTATTATTCCTGCAAGCTCAATGTGGTGTAATAGTTAGGATGATTTAAGAGGTGAAGAAGGAAGTTGAGAGAGTAGTTGAAACTTATAAGCGAGGAATGGAAGAGAGAGGGAGAGGGAGAAAGAGAGAGAGAGAGAGAGAAGGAGAGAAAGAGAGAGAGAGAGGGAGAGAGAGAGACTTCTCTTGAATTTATTGCAGGTATGTGGCATTGTGCAAATGCACTTCTTCTACCGTGTGCTTTTGAAAACCTTCGAAAAATGGTTTAAGACGATGTCCATTCACCTTGAAGATTTTTTCAGTTACCTCATTTTTTATTTCCACTGCACCATAAGGAAAAACATTAGTAACTACAAATGGTCCTAACCATCTAGAGCGTAGCTTACCAGGCATAAGCTTTAGCCGAGAATTGAAAAGGAGAACTTTTTGTCCAACGGAAAACTCCTTTCTTGCCAACTTTTTGTCATGAAGAGCTTTGACCTTTTCTTTGTAAATTTTGGAGTTTTCATATGCTTCTAATCGAATTTCTTCAAGTTCCTGCAATTGAAGCTTCCTATGGATTCCTGCTTGGTCTAGATCCATGTTGCATTTCTTTACTGCCCAAAATGCTCTATGCTCTAATTCAACTGGAAGATGACATGCTTTACCAAAGACAATCCTGTAGGGAGACATGCCAATGGGTGACTTGTAAGCTGTCCTATATGCCCATAATGCATCAACAAGGCGCAAGCTCCAATCCTTCCTGTTAGGCTGAACTGTTTTCTCTAAGATTTTCTTGATCTCTCGATTAGAAACTTCAGCTTGACCATTTGTTTGAGGATGATATGGGGTGGAGACTTTATGCATGACTCCATATTTGCGGAGAAGGGCTTCCATTGTGCGGTTGCAAAAATGAGTACCTTGGTCACTAATTAGAGCTCTAGGAATGCCAAACCTGCTAAAAATGTTAGACCTGATAAAATTTGCAACAACTCGAGCATCATCAGTACGGGTGGCTTTTGCCTCCACCCATTTTGAAACATAATCAACAGCTAGCAGAATGTAAACAAAGCCAAAAGAAACAGGGAATGGACCCATAAAGTCTATACCCCAAACATCAAATACCTCACAAAAGAGAAGTGGTTGTTGGGGCATCTCATTTCTGCGCGAAATACTCCCTATTCTTTGGCACTGCTCACAAGTTATGCATAATCTATGTGCATCACGAAATATTGTAGGCCAATAAAAGCCTGAGTCTAGTACTTTTCTAGCTGTCCGTTGTGGCCCAAAGTGTCCACCACAAGCTAGGGAATGGCAAAAGGTAAGTACAGACTGAACTTCATGATCTGGAACACACCTTCTAATGATTTGATCACTGCATGTCTTCCAAAGGTATGGTTCATCCCATATGTAGTGTTTGGCATCACTTTTCAACTTGGCAAGTTGCGATTTGGTGAAGTGTTTGGGTATTTCTTTAGCAACCAGATAGTTTACCAAATCTGCATACCAAGGATCTTTCCCGTGCAATTGATAGAGATGCTCTTCTGGGAATGAATCTGCAATTGAAGTTTCTTCACAAGGTTGCTGGATCCGACTTAAATGATCTGCTACAAGGTTCTCTGCACCACTCTTGTCTTTAATCTCTAAATCAAATTCTTGCAACAGAAGCATCCAACGAATCAGTCTTGGCTTAGCATCTGTCTTCTTCAGCAAGTATTTCAAAGCTGCATGGTCAGAGAAGACAATAACTTTAGATCCAAGCAAATAGGAGCGAAATTTATCTAATGCAAACACAATTGCCAAAAGCTCCTTCTCAGTAGTTGTGTAATTTGATTGGGTTGCATCAAGTGTGCGAGAGGCATATGAAATGACATGAGATCTCTTGCTAACTCTTTGAGACAGTACAGCACCAAGGGCATAATTAGATGCATCACACATTAATTCAAATGGAAGCGTCCAATTAGGTGGTTGAATGATGGGAGTGGTTGTCAACCGCTTCTTTAGTTCATCAAATGAATCCTTGCATGCTTGATCAAACACAAATTTGGTATCTTTTTGTAGTAGTTTAGAAAGAGGTTGTGCAATCTTGCTAAAATCCTTGATGAATCTTCTGTAAAAACCTGCATGACCAAGTAAAGAACGTACTTCTCGCACAGAAGTGGGGTAAGGTAGAGAAGTAATAATGTCTATCTTGGCCTTATCAACCTCTAAACCTTTGCTAGATACCAAGTGTCCTAAGACTATACCTTCTGTTACCATGAAATGACATTTTTCAAAATTCAAAACCAGGTTAGTCTCAATGCATCTGTCCAAAACTTTAGAGAGGCTTTCTAAGCATGCATCAAAAGAAGAACCATATACAGTGAAGTCATCCATAAACACTTCCATGCAACTTTCTAAGAGATCAGAGAAAATGCTTACCATGCATCTTTGAAAGGTTCCAGGGGCGTTGCATAGACCAAAGGGCATCCTTCGATAGGCAAAAGTTCCAAAAGGACAAGTGAAGATGGTCTTATGCTGGTCTTCTGGGGCTATATGTATTTGAAAATAACCTGAAAAACCATCCAGAAAGCAATAGTGAGATTTTCCTGCTAATCTTTCCAAAATTTGGTCTATGAAGGGCAAAGGGAAGTGATCCTTGCGAGTAGCTTGGTTAAGCTTCCTATAATCTATGCACACTCTCCAACTGTTTTGTATTCTGGTAGGGATTAGTTCATCATTGTGATTTTTGACTACAGTCATGCCAGTCTTCTTAGGAACTACTTGCACCGGGCTTACCCAATCACTGTCTGAGATGGGATAGATGATACCAGCTGCCAAAAGCTTACCTACTTCCTTCTTTACCACATCTAGGATGGTTGGATTCAAACGCCTTTGTGGTTGTCTAACAGGTCTAGTGTTTTCCTCCAGCAGTATCCTATGCATACAAGTAGATGGGCTAATACCTGGAATATCAGCCAAAGTCCATCCAATTGCTTGTTTATGGATTTTTAAGGTTTGCAGTAACCTTTCTTCCTGTTGTGGTAGAAGGTTCTTTGCTACAATGACAGGAAGCTTCTCATTTTCCCCCAAATAAGCATACTTTAGATGTTCAGGCAAAGGCTTCAACTCTAAAGGAGGTGGTTGTATTATGGAAGGAAGAGATCTATCTGAGATTGAAATGTCTGCAACACTTGCATCTAACATGTCATCTTTCAACGAAGGTTGGTCTGCAGCATTAATCCTGGAACACACAATACATGAATCAAATTCATCACATGTGCAAGTAAAATTATCTAAGTAATCTAAATCAAAATCAAAAAATTTAAAAAGTAGATTGTCAATAGAATAATCATCTGCAAGAAGGTCTGTGGCATCAAGTTGAAAGAGTGAATGATTCTCTATGGGATGCTTCATGGCTTCAAATATGTTGAATTGGATGATATCATCTCCAAATTCCATAGAGAGAGTCCCCGTATGCACATCTATCTTTGTTTTTGCAGTTTTGAGGAAAGGTCTCCCTAGGATCAAGGTTGCTCTATTGATGGATGACTCATCTTCCATATCCAAAATGTAGAAGTCAGCTGGAAAGATTAGCTTATTCACTTGAACTAGCACATCTTCAAGTACTCCGACTGGATGTGCTGTACTTCTGTTGGCTAATTGAATCACCACACCAGTTGACTTCAGTTCTCCCAGATTCAAAGATTTATAAACTGATGAGGGCATAACATTAATGGAAGCACCTAGATCCAGCAATGCATCACCAAATGTAGAGTTTCCTATTGTGCAAGGAATGGTGAAAGTTCCTGGATCTTTACATTTCTGAGGGAGGCTGGGTTGAATTAAGGCAGAAACATTGCGTCCCACACTGATCTTCTCATCCCCTTTGAGTCTTCTCTTATGCGTGCACAGGTCCTTTAGAAATTTGGCATATTTGGGAATTTGCTTGATAGCATCTAGAAGTGGTATGTTGACTTCCACTTTTCTAAAAGTATCTAGAAGCTCCTTATCCAATTCTGCATGAACATTGGGCTTGTATTGAACCATTCTATTTGGAAAAGGTAAAGATACCTTCAGATCAGCATAATTTGGGGTTTTCTTCTCATCAGATGCTTCAAGTGCAGATCGTTTATGGCAAGCTTCTTTTTGTTGATCATTCGATGTCTTATCGAAGGCTGGTGTATTTTTTTCATCAGACTTTCCCTCTGATTCAGATGGCTTATCAGAGATGTCTCCAGGTGTGGAGATAAATGCTTCTTTTTGGTGTGGATTAGTCTGATTGAAGCTTTGTTGCTTTAAAATTGTAGGGTCTGTCTGCACTTTCTTCCCACTTCTCAAGGTCATGGCATTCACACTTTTGGGATTTATGACAGGTTGAGAAGGTAGTTGACCAGAACCTTGAGATTTCAATTGGTTGACAGTGGTAGCCAACTGCCCAATTTGAGTTTGTAAATCCTGAATGGTAGAACTTACATTTTGTTGAAACTGAAGATTGTTGGTTGCTAATTGCTTCATCAAATCATCAAGAGAGGGTTCAGAAGCATTAGAGGGTACAGATTGCTGCATATGCTGTTGTTGTTGTCTGAAAGGCGGTGGTTGGTATTTATTTTGGGAGTCAGATGTTTGAATCCTTTGTTGTTGTGGAGGACCATATCTCAAGTTAGGATGGTTTCTCCAACTAGGATTGTATGTTCCAGAAGGTGGTTCAAACTTCTGTTGCTGATAATGTTGAGGAGGCCTGTATTGTTGTCCTATGCCAAAAATACCATTTACTGTAGCCTCAGGTGTCTCACTTTCTTGCAATGTTGGGCATGCATCAGTAGGATGATCTGCAAAAGTGCAGATGCCACATGTTTTGATTTTGTCAACAACATTAAGTTGATGTTGTTGTCCGATGGCCAACTGTCTTACGATGGAGGTTAGTTCTTCAATTCTGTTCTCCAATCGTGTATGGTCTGTCTTGGTGGTCATTTCATGGACTCCTTTAGACAAGGAATTAGTTCGAGAATTGAATTGCTGAGAATTTTCTGCCATGTTGGCAATCAAATCTCGAGCTGCTGTAGGAGTTTTGTCCATAAGTGCTCCACCACTAGCTGCATCAACCATGCTTCTGTCCATTGGCATGAGTCCTTCATAGAAATACTGAATCAGTAATTGATCACTGATTTGATGGTGTGGACAAGTGGCGCATAGTTTCTTGAATCTCTCCCAATACTCATAGAGAGTTTCTTGGGAGTTCTGTCTGATGCCGCAAATCTCTTTTCTGATAGCTGCTGTTCTGGATGCAGGGAAGAATTTCTCCAAGAATAATCTTTTCATATCATTCCAGCTTGTAACAGATGTTGGATGTAGATAGTACAACCAGTCCTTGGCTCCATCATTTAAGGAGAAAGGAAATGCCTTCAACTTGATATGATCTTCAGGAATTCCTTGTGGCCGCATTGTAGAACACACAATGTGAAATTCCTTCAAATGTTTATGAGGGTCCTCACCTGCAAGGCCATGAAACTTAGGTAGCAAATGTATTAGTCCAGACTTCAGTTCAAATGGTGCATCAACATCAGGGTATTGAATACACAATGGTTGATAAGCAACATCAGGTGCAGCTAATTCTTTTAAGGTTCTATCAGCCATGTTCTTAGCAAAATATTTAAAACTATCAAAATTTAAAGATGAAAAATCACTACTGTTACTTTCTTGGTTATTACTGGATGAATGCCTTCTATGTGCTCTTTTCAAATGGTGGAATGTTCTATCAATCTCAGGATCATATGCATATAAATTTTCAGGATTGGATCGGGTCATACACAAAAAGGTGAATTCATACAGAAAATCCAAGAATGATATACCTAAAGTAAAAACAATTGTTAGAAAGATTAAAATTTTTATACAAACTCCTAAATGAGCCTAGGAAATTAAAATGGTCCCCGGCAACGGCGCCAAATTTTGACACGCTCGTCGCAAACGCGCAAAAATAATTTCTAGATTTCCCCCAAACTATTGGTATAGTATAAGGTGCAACCTAGGTCATCTCCCAAAGACCATTTCATATTCTTAAGCAAATAAGGAGACAATTAGAACAAGGGGGTTTTGTAAAGATGTGATATTGAGTGCTAAACACAAAATACAGACTGAAATTAATTTCACTTAACAATTATCAACTCAAGGAATTCAGAGGCTATTTTCAGAACTAATCATTGATCACTAAAATCATGCATTGTGTTTATCAACCTAGGATCATCTGGAACCCCTACAATGATCCTTGAATTCTCTACTGAGAAACCTCTTAGAATTTAATTGATTATGATCAACAAGATTTAGTAACCACTTAATCTTTTATCTAAACCAATTTCACAATCAGAATTCAGTTGAAGTAATAAAATGAAAACCTTCAATTCAATTACTTAATTTCTACTCTTCAAACTTTTGGAAAATGATTTACCAATCAAAAACCAATTATAAATCAATTATGCATTAATCAAAATACGTCAACCGATCAAACTTTGATTAAAGAATAAAATTGAAGAATATAGTGAAGCAGAGTAGAAACCACTTAATAAGCATGTAAATAAAGATCAAGACCTCAAAGTTAAAATGAAAATAGCTTGAATCCTTGAATTGAAACTACAAACCTAGCCTTCCATGAAGGAGGCAAACTAACAACAAAGAAAGAGGAAAACTAACAACAAATAAATCCTAAGCCTTCCATGTAGGAGGCAACTAACAACAAATAAATCCTAAGCCTTCCATGTAGGAGGCAACTAACAATAAAGAAAAACTAAGCCTTCCATGTAGGAGGCAAACTAACAAGAAAGAAAACCTAAGCCTTCCATGAAGGAGGCAAAACTAACAAGAAAGAAAGAAAGAAAGAAAGAAAGAAAGAAAGAAAGAAAGAAAGAAAATGGTATTGGAGTTGATCTCCAAAATGGTGTGTGTCTCCTCTTGCAAACCCTTCTATTTATAGAGGATTTTTGAGGCATCATCTTCAAAAAGTCACCAACTAGGATATTACTTTTCTACCCTTTTCTTGCTTTCACATGGGCTTTGTTGAAATTGCAAAACACTTTTGAATTTTTGCCACCAATGAGCACAACAATTTTGACTTTCTTGCACCGCAATTTCGGATGTTCACATGTCCGAATTAGAGCTTGACTTCTGAACAAAAGTTGTAGCCCTGGATCTTAGCTATCCAACAAAGTTGAGTTCATCTCAATATGACTTCTATATCTCAAGATATGGCCGGATCTTTGTACACTGTTCAAATTCCATGTCAGCAACACTATCTCATCTTTTGAGATAATTTCGGAGTCCTAAACATCCCATTTAGAATCTGCTCTTGCTTTGTAAATATGGACACTTCTTTAAGCTTTCATTCAAGATAGATTTCATGATTTTTGGATGTCTACAACTCCTATTATGCTCAAAATACTATAATAGTGTCATTTTAATCGGGTAAGCAAAGAAATTCAATTAAACTTCATATGAACCCAAACTCATAAAATATGACAAAGATCACTTAATTGAACATATAAGAAGTCTTAATGAGATAAAAGTGAGAGATAATTATTTATGAAATCTATGCTTATCAAGTAATATAGATCAAAGAAATTTATTAGCAGAAATACCAATAAATTCAAACTTAACAGCTGTAAGGTCAGAAATATATCAAGAACAGATTTTAATAAAAATAGAAATAAAAAAAGAAGCAATATGGAAGGAAGTTATAGCATCAGTAAACCCTGAATTACATAAAAGTTATATTGAGGAAAATTTAACTGAAGATAATCTGGAAATAATAGAAGAAGGATTAAAAACAGTTTCCATTATAAGATTCAATAAAAGAGATATAAAGGAAATAAGATTTTGGATAGAGGAAAACACAAATAACGAGGTAAAATTAATAATTGGTAATGATATATTAGAAATATTAAAACCATACAGAATCCATAAAGATAGAATAATGATAACCATAAATTACCAAGCTTTAATAATCCCAAGATATCAATGAGTAGACAATTGTTTTACATACTAGTCAAATTTAACTATAAAAAATATAGGTCTAGAGAGTACCACGCCTTAGTAGATACTGGAGCAAATTTAAGTGTTGCTAAATATAATGTATTACCACTAGAATTATGGAAAAAAAAAGAAAAAATTTTAAGAATGGAAAGTGTAGGAAAAGAAATCCATATAATCGAACAAGAATCGAAAAATGTAAAAATACAAATAGAAGAATATGAATTAATTATAAAAGAATTAAATCTATACAATGAACCAACTTGTGATATTATTTTAGGATTAGATTTTTTAAGCCAATATTACCCAATCCATTTTATACGAAGAGCTATAATTCTTACAACACCATATAAACATGAAGCTTGGGGAATAAGAATAACTAATCCTTATAGAAGAAAAGATGAAGCTTTCCAAAGAAAACAAAATGAAAATGAAGTTCAATTTTTACCAAATAATAAACCTGTAGAAATAAAACAATTAATGGCAGTATTAAATATTCAAACAATAAAAAACAAAACCATTGAAGAAAGAATTATCGAAAATTATAGTGAAAATCCTTTAATACATTGGAAAAATCAAAGCCTATGGCAAAAATAGAACTAAAAGATTATAATAAGGAGGTAAATAGTAAACCATATCCTTGGACTATGGAAAATAGAAAAGAATTTGAAAAACATATAAAAGAAATGAAAATGTATAATCTAATTAGAGAAAGCCAATCTAGCTATTCCTCATAGTTATGAACCATAATGAAAAAAAAAAAGAAGAAGAGGAAAGTCAAGACTAGTAATAAATTACAAAAAATTAAATGATTTAGCTATAAGAAATAGATACCCAATACCAAAAATAGATCTATTATTTAATTTAATAAAAGGAAAAAATATATTTAGTAAATTTGATTGTAAATCAGGATTTTTTCAAATAAAATTAGAAGAAAATAGTAAAAAATTTACCGCTTTTAGCACATCAGAAGGATTATATGAATGGAACGTTTTACCCATTGGGTTTTCATAATAGCCCAAGTATATTTCAAGAATTTGTTTCAAAAATGTTAATTTTTATAAGAAGCTTTGCAGTCATATATATATATATATATATATATATATATATATATATATATACACACTAATATTCTCAAGTAATAAAACTGAACATGAATATCACTTGGAACAATTTGTAAAGATTATTGAAGAAAAACGCTTAAATATATCACCTAAAAAAAATGGAACTAAGAAAAGAAAAAATAGGATTTCTAGAACAAAATATTACATCTAACGGAATAGAACTTCAAGAGCATATAAGTAAAAAAGTTTTAGATTTTAAAAATATAAAAAACAAAAAAGACTTACAATCCTTTTTAGGGTTAGTAAATCAAGCTAGAAATTATATACCACATTTGTCAAAATTAACTTCAAAAATATCAAAATTAGTTGGAGAAACAAACTAAATATCATTCAAATTGGAAAGAATTTTTAGCCATAATAAAAACAGTAGAAAAATTTGAGTTATTTATAATAGGAACAAAATTTATAATAAAAACTGACAATACTCAAGTAAAAAGCTGGTTAAATAAAGGAATAAAAAATAAAAAATTATCAAATAAAATGTTGATTAAATGGCAATCTAATATGTTTTATTATAATTATGAAATAGAATTTATTAAAGGAAAAAATAACCTTGTTGCTGATTTTTTAAGCGGATGGAATCAGATACCTCAGTAATTCAGCCATGTAAAGTTCCTCAAGAAGAAACAAGTAATCCAAATAATTCATTCCTAGAACAAGTTGGAATGAAATTCCAAATTATAGAACTAAATATAAATTTATGGACAAAATAAGTAACTGAGAATTTTACAAAAATCTTTAACCAATTAGAAAATTTTCAAACAAGAATAGAAAAAATCGAACTTTCCTTGAAAGGGAAAGAAAACAAAGAAATTTCAGAATGAGAAGATAAGAAGAAATTTACTGAAATTATAAAAAACCAAGAAATTGAAAAGGAAACTGAAAAGGCTACAAAGGATCAGTTTAAATTAATTGATAATTTTACCTATTTTCGAAAGTTAATAAATAATTTAAACCAATGCAATATAAAAATCTCTACTTTAAATTTTATATCTCATTTTGCTATAAATAAAGCAGTTATCTATCCAGGAACCCCACCAAAGCTTGTAAAAACACTTTTTCAATTTGGTCTAATTCAATCAATTTACCCATCAAATAATATGGAAGAAATTTCAGAATTACCTGAACCCCTAAAACAAGCTGTAAAAATCTATTTTGGAATAGTAACACAACATAATGTATTTATTAGATGTTATTCAACTATAGCTCAAATAAACCCAGACAAATTTTATCAGCCAATAAATTTAATAAGGCTAGGAACTACAAAAAAACCATTTGAATATGAACCCGAAATAAAAGAATTAATAAGTGATGATGAAGAAATTTTAAGAACAATATCAAGAATTCGAGCACAAGATTATAATATAATTTTTCAAGAAATGGTACGAATAATAGCAAATAATGAAGAAACCGCATGGGTATATTTTATGAGCCCAACAACTTTTATCAGAATACTCAATACATCAATGTAAGTACTGTGAAGAAAATAAAGCAGACAAGTCATCCTTCGAAGATTTAGAGATTGAAGTTATCGACAACATCTGAGGCGCATGCATCTTATCCAAACAATATTTTATCAAATAGAAACTTATCCTACTTTTACTGTACAATTGTCAGAAAATCTTATTTTATTGTCCTTCCTCTCAAATCTTGTCTCTTCATTATTGTAATTTTATCTTTTAGTCAAAATGAATGTAATGGTTTTGAGATCCGACCTTTATAAAAGGACTTACTCTTAATACAATAAGATCATCGATCTTTTATCACTACATTACTATATCTCTGAAACACTCTGCAAGCGCGATTTGAAAGTGTCATTCAAAAGCAAATATTGTAATTGTTTAATTATATTTAGTCATGAGTAACTAAATTTTATAAAAGGATAAAGACGGAGTATTAATTAACTGATAAAGTAATGAAACATTATTCATTACTACATATATTTTGTGTTACGCCTCCAGTAGGAAACGAAGGAAGGCTGTGTTGAATATAGCTGAAGGGGGAAGAAAACACTGTTTAAAACAGTATAGTTCAGTTCTAATATGCATGAAAGAGGACATATTTTCTTTCGTAACCCGGCTATATCTCGATCAAAATTACAAAATATATGTAGTATATATATATATATATATATATATATATATATATATATATATATATATATTAAATCATAGGACTAAAAAGACATATTATTAACTCATGTAAAACCAGAGTCCAGTGAAGCGGATGCCACCGCAACACTAATATTTACCATCATACAGAACTTTATAGGAGATCCTAGTATATTTAGAGAAAGGTCAGCCTTACAATTAATGAATCTTAGGTGTCCGACTACGTCAGACTATAAATGGTATAAAGATACTTTCTTATCGAAAGCCCTTCTGAGATAAGACTTTCATTTAAGTTTTTGGAGAGAAAGGTTTGTAACAGCTCTACCAGTCTTATTTTTTCAAAAGGTTATAGATAATTTAAAAAGACACTTTGGTTATCCTATATCCTATGATCAATTAATTTAATAACAATCCATAAATAGTGGGTACAAATAACTCTTATAATAAAAGAAAGAAAATATCATTTAACCGCCCTAATAGATTCAGGAGCAAATTTAAATTGCATACAAGATATATATATATATATATATTAAAAAATTATACTAGCAATTGATTTGAAAGAAATATCAAAATGATTTCTTATGATTCAATAATGAAAATTATAATTTATGCTATTTATATAATTTTTTTTAATATATATCATAAGTTAGTTGGTACATACAATAGAGTTTAGCTGAATATTTTAGCTAAATCAATAAATATCTCATAGAAAGTTAACAAGAGAAAGTAAAAAAATTGAAAAAGTTAAGGTTAAATAAAAAATTTATAAAAATTTAAAATAAACGTTGCTATATTTATTGAGATTAAACATATATTTTTTTTTGAAAGGTTTGACCATGCAGACTTAACACTATGGAATTCACGTCCTTGTTTGTTACTAAGTAATGCTGATTTTGGTTGAAGAATGGGGTAATGTGGGAAGATATTGTAATTTTGCACAGCTTTAACCTTTGTTGGGAAACAATGTATAATTGACTCTTTCTATAAATAGATGCATTTTAATTGTTATTGAAATCCTCGATTTGATCGGGGTGCTAATATACTGGTTCAATCTGATTTAAAAAGTGATATAAATTTTTTAAAATGTTTAATATTTTATATTTTTAATGATAATTATTTATACTAAATTTTAATAGTTAAAATTTAATTTTTTTTATATTTTTATAAAAAATATTCTTATTTGATATATTTATATATATGTTAATAAATTATCAAATCTTAGGTTCAAAATTCTAAACCAGTGTATTGCTTGATTATGATAGTAATTCTTTTTATAGAAGTACAAGCCACGAAATCCTCACTTTTGAAAATTTCATTCGTGTTAAAAATGTGCAGCTTCTTAGTTACGTATTAAAATGATTGAAACAAGCAATTTTAAAACTTAAATCAACAGTTTACATGATAAAAACATTAATATTGAACTAATTTTTTCACCGGTTAGACCAATAATTTAATTTTTTTTTTATGTTTCTTTCAAATTAAGGTAGCATTTAGTTTTAGAAAACATTTTTTTATTTTTATTTATAAAAATATTATCTTATTTTTATTCTATTTTATATTTTTAAAATTTTATAAAAAATAAAAAAATAAAATAACTATTTTCTGTTTCTGTGTAAAATGTTAAAATTAGAAAACAGAGAATATTTTTTAAAATCAAACCTTACCTAAACATTTTCATATTAAAAAATGTAAAATTTATTAAATTTATATTTTATATTATCAGTTTAGTTTTAAATAAAATTACATTGGTAGATATTTTATCTTTTAAAAAAGTAATGATTTTTATTTTTTATCAACTTTAAATCTTTTATAGATTAAAATAACATTTTACATTTTTTATATTGGAACAGTGGCAATGTACTAATAGTAGTTCAGGCACTCCATTACCTATTGACAAGAAAGTGCACTTTCGGCACTTTTTTCATATATGCTTTCTTAATTCAGATGAGTAGTGAAAAACCAAGGAGCCGGACGATGCATGTTACTTGAAGTGAGTGTCTGAAAAATGGCATCCAAAAATTTGCATTTAATTTGATAAAAGAAATTGGAGTTAATTATCTAAGTACCCAAGAAGGATTTGATTTTGACTTATTGGAAACCTTTTTCCTGTAATTTTCTCATGGTGATAATTATTATTGAAATATGACTGTTAACTTTTAATAATTCGTCCACATACTTTTAAATAATAATATAAAATGTTTGTATTGTCAGTTAATTAAATTTAAACGGAAATTTTTTTTATTATTTTTTTTTCTTTTTTAAAGTTTTATTTTTAATTTTATCCTTTTATGAATATATTTTTAAATTAATTTATGTAATGTAAAAAATTATATTTTATAAATTAGTTTGTGGAATATAAAAATATATTTATAAATTATTTTGTAGAATGTAAAAATATATTTTGTAAAATAGTTTGTAAAATAAGAAGATATATTTTATAAATTAGTTTGTAGAATGTATATTTTTATTTTTACAAATTAAATTGTAGAATGTATATAAAAAAAATAAAACAGAAATAACAATTTTTAAAAAAAGAAAGAGTGTAAAATGAAAAAAAGGATGGGGTATAGGGATGAAAGTAGGCCGAGCCGAGTTAGGCTTTGAGTGTTCAAGCCTAACCTGTTCAAAAATTTCGAGATCTGAGTCTGGCCTGTACCTGTTAAAGATTTTTTTTTTTTCTGTCAAGGTCTGATTTAAAGCCTACAAGGCTTGTAAGCTTGTTTAAAAACGTACATTATAAAAAAAATCAATAAATAAACTTAAAGTCTATATAAATAATTAATTAAAAAATTTTATAAATTTAAAACCTATAAAATAAAAAGGTCATTAAATAAACCTAATATATATATATATATTAATATTATGTAAATAAAATATAAAATAAATATTATATAAATATAATATATTAAAATAAATATAAATAAGTCCCTAAATAGGTTAAATAAGTTTTGTTATAAGTTTAGGCCTGACTTGTTTATCTAAAAAGGTTTTTTAACAAGTCTGAGCCTATCTATTTATTAAACAAGCCTGAGCCTAAGTCCCGTCGGACGTCCTTGTTCACTTCTATCCCTAATGGGTATAAGTACATTTAAACCGAGAGTTGGCCATAAAATGTAGTGTATGCTCTATGACCTTTTTTGCTTGTATTTTTTCTAAAACTGAAAATGTATACCTTTTTTTGTCGCTTCATACTTTACGTTAGATCTTTAATTAGCTGAATGGGCTCGCACTTCTTAGAGTGTGCCGGTGAACTGGGATAAGGAATCAATTAATACGCGAAATAGACATATAATATTATAATTTTATAAATAGTAAACTTCCATCTTTGGAGAGTTTAGATAAGAAAGATTCTAGCAACATTTTTTTTTTAAATATATTTTTATGATTGGTTAATTTTTTAAATAATCAAAATATTTAATTTATAATTTAATCACTTTTAAAATTACTTTAATTAACTAATTACAAAAAGTCAAAAGAACACTTTGCTAGCATTTCTCGCAAATTTAAAGTGAAGGGTAATTGGATCCCTAATTTGAGCACCTGATAGTCAAATCTTAATGATTTACTTCAATTGAAAGTTCCCTATGATTAGAAATTACTTAATAACGGGAAATTTGACAAATCTTTGACGCTAATATCATATCAAACACGTAAATTAGATTAGATCTAACAAATGGAATCTAGTTAGCTTTTCATAAATCATGAAGGAACTACATCTTATTAGACAGCCACACAGTACTCAATCATACTTTGAGTGGGTTGGTGGCTTGGTGCTATCCCACGTAACAACACAGTGTTCAATCCTCTTTTTATAAACGAGGGTGCCACATATAAATGCAACTTTCACACGAAACTTAAATGCTTTAGCAGTGATGGGTTTTTTTTTTTACCCTAATGAGCAGCACACATTATTATGTTAATAATTAACTTAAATTTTTATTTTTGAGTTAAAACAAAAGAAAAGAAATACATATATCTAGAATCGAGCTTTGCAATTGGAATGAACTTCTGATTCCAATTATTTTATTTAGTGTTTACATATAAATTGATGTTCCAATTCTCAGTTAACTTCTATGGAACTAAAAAAAATAAGTAACTATTTTATATTATATATATATATATATAAATTTTAGTTTAAATCCTAAGAATAACATTTTGGAATATTAAAGACCAAAAAAGAAATTATATTTTATTATTCATTATCTTGGTTATTTAAATATTCAAAAATCCATTGTTGACATATTTCGTTAACCATTGTCAAGAGTAATTATTATTCAGTTTAGTCATGCTGTCCTTTGACCATTATTGCTGTTGACTAACATCCTTCGATCATTGTCACCGATGACATTATTACAACTTTATCACTCCCATAATCAACTACCACGACCACTAAAGACCACATGCAATGCTATCATCCCATAATAGACTTGAACTTTAATTCGGAATTGTGATTCTATATACTTCGTTTCTGTGTTTGTTATAAATATAAGAATGAAGTAGAATTGTAAAATGTAATTTCAATTCTAATATAAAAATAGAGTTGGAAATAATGACCTATAGGGTATAAATTTTATTGTGTTTGGATTAAAATTCGGTCGACATGCATGATTTTTGAAACTTTTTCAATGGTTTTGAGATTAAGTGTGACACGGATCTTTACGTAGAGAAAATGGTATTAAGTGGTCGGAGATGAAAAAATTGAAGTAGAAAAAATTGATTTAATTGATTTCACAAACAGGTCTTTGATGTTTTCAACTTGACCCAACAAGACTGTTTTTTTTCATCGGGTTTGAGGAGACTTGATTTAACTTAAATGTTAAATGCATGTCAGTTGATATAAACTTCTATTTTGTGACTGAGTAAATGGTGGATTTTTTCAATCCAACTTAATGAAACTCCAAAATTAGATTCATGTAGATCCAATTTGGGTTGAATGCTATTTTGATAGCTTTATATAAAAATTCATATATATATATATATATATATATATATACTTTTACATATATGTTTAGGGAATATTTTTATTTTTAAAAATTAATTTATGTCGAAATTGTTTAGGCACAAAATAAGTTTATCAAGAAACTTTTTATTTAAAAATATTTAAATTAGTAGATAAGATCTAAACATCAAAGTTCATATCCAAATTTATATACATTTCTTTAAAACAATGCACATGTATTTTAATTATATTTATAATTTGCAAATGGCGTTTCATATCTATAGTTGCATCCTTACTACAAATACATTCTCATTTATTAACAATTTTATATTCTATTAGCCATCATTAATATATGTTTTTTTTTCTAACAAATTACGCTACTAATATAAACAATATGAACTTATATTATCTAGGTTAGTTACTAATAACAAATTTCTAACAAATGTTAGTTTTTTGTTTAGTTATAGTTTTAAAACCATTTTTAGAGTTAAATTGATCAAATTTCTGTCTTTTTTTTTTTTATAAAAAACAAAAGACAAAAAGAAAAAAGAGTTGATGAATATAGTATCTCATAAGTGGTGGGATGGCTAAAGGAAGAAGAAAAACCATTTTGTGACGAAAAGCAATCCTACTTATTGGGATTCATGTGGGATTCAATTCCTTTACGAAAAGATGGTTGGATAAGTGACCCTATTTTGGAATAGATATGATGAAACAATTTGACCAAATTTGGATATTTGGGAATGCATGCTTCCTCCACTAGTAAAATGTGGACAACTCATTGAACCCACTTAAGAGTTAGAGGATTTCAGTTTTGGGAACTTTGATGGGAATATACAAATATTTTATTCCCGCTTCATTATTTAATATTAGCTACAGTTTGCTTCACCTTATTTTTCCACTATAACCAATAAATATCCTTCTCCTCTCTCTCATCTCATCTGTGTGCGTATATATCTTATGGGCTCAAAGTAGGAGCAAGATTGGAAAGCTGCTAATGCATGTGTTTTAATTATTAGAAATTAAGGAACAGCTAGAGAAAAATTAATTAATTAATTAATTAATTAGTTAGTAATTAACGCCGGTGCAATGGTGGGATACTATATTATTTACCTCTGGTAAAAGGGGTGGGGACTTGTGCTACAAATTGCATTATTCTGTGATTCACCTATAGCTGGAAAAGTCTTTGATTTATCCTATAATGAATTTGATAATGTTGTTTGACTAATTTTAAAAATCCTAAATTTATATACATGTCAAATCAATTAGTTTAATTGAAGTGTATCTCTATTTTTTATTATTTATATTTAATTTTTTATTATCTATATTTAAAAATAAAATTAAATAAAATTTTATGGTTGGATTTATTTGAAGTTTAATTTGATTTAATTTATTTAATAAATAAATAAATTTAAATTTATTAATTTTTTAAATAAATAAATTAGATTTAACTTTATAATAAAATCTATTTAATTCAAGGTTTATATATATATATATTATATTCATATTTATTTTAATATATTATATTTATATAATATTTATTTTAATATATTTTATTTATATAATATTAGTATATATGTTTTAGATTTATTTAATAATTTTTTATCTTATAAATTTTAAA
Organism: Canavalia gladiata; assembly: GCA_037954105.1. Lineage (NCBI taxonomy): Eukaryota > Viridiplantae > Streptophyta > Magnoliopsida > Fabales > Fabaceae > Canavalia > Canavalia gladiata. The sequence goes on from CM075665.1 coordinate 35,712,000, forward strand.
TTTATGAATTTTTTTAATAAATTATTTATATAAATTTTAAATTTATTTATTAATATTTTTAAAATATAAATTTTTAAATAAATTTGTTAGTTTTTATTTAAGTTAGACTTTAAAAAAAATTAATAAACCATCTTAAAATTTTTAAATAATTCAAATTTAAACTTTTAAAATTTAACTTACTTGAATTTGTTTTCCCTATTGTGACAAAACGTAGGCGGTTACAGTATATTTAATTTTTTTAAAAGTATAAACAAGGGATTAGAATGGAATTAAGTCCACAGTTTTCCTAAGGTTGTGAGTGATACAGATATGACTCTTGGTTGGCGCGAGAGACTTCATATACTGTTCATAAAAAACTTTACTGTTTGATTAATAAAATTGATATTTATATACAAAATTACTAATTACGTAAAAATCTTAAATTTTTCATACATATATAAAAAAAATTTACATAAATTTTAAGGTTGATGTTTACAAAATTATATACATAATATTTTAATTGATTTTTAATTTTAATTATCTATTTATAATTATACGATTTAAGTTTACTTATTAAAATGATTTATAATTATACGATTTAAGTTTACATAATATTTTAATTGATTTTTAATTTTAATTATCTATTTATAATTATACGATTTAAGTTTACTTATTTTATTATTATAAAGATATGATTTTTTAACATAATTTATATATGTGTAAATACGTTATTGTAAAATATGTTAATCTTTATCATTAATACATATATAATTTTATAGTTAAAATTAATTTTTCGTTAAATACGTCTCTTATATATATATATATATTAATAAACAAAATTACTAATATACTCGTGCAAGTTTAGAAGAGGAATATGTACTTTACTAGTACATTTTTTAAAACAAAATCAATATAAAAATATATTAGCGGTCCCATATCATACATTATCTGTGTTTCACTCATTTTACTCGTATGTTAATTCCGTGTTTGGCTGTAGATAATGTTGATATCAACAAATATTTAAAGCATTTTGCTCCTATCCGTGCATAGTTTTATTTCTAGATGTTATAAATCATTTGAATGAAATTATATGAATCCAGGAAGTTAGTTTATGTTCTTTGATTATTTTTAATTAAAACTTCATGTTTAACTTTTACGTATAAAAAATATTTTGTTTAAAAATTTAACTTTATCATATAATATAAATATTTTTTACTTAAATAAAATTATTTATGATAAAAGTTAGTTATAATTTAGATAAAAAAAAATGAATGTGATATATATAAAACGCCTGTGACTACTTATTTCTTAATTTGTGGCCATGTAATGAATGCTAGAAAATGTAGGTGGTGGTGCACGTGAAGACAATGCTCTGAAGCAGGATGGATCCACTATAATTCAAAAGTTTAAAAAGTTCCTAAAATTGTTGAGTATCATGTGCACCATCCTCAACCAGTTTGGAATCTAGCCAATGTATATTTATGCCCCCAAATTTCACCAAATGCTTCTTCATAATTAACTAACTACATTTCACAATCACAAAACTTTAGAATATTACGTATAAATATATATATTTATATATATAGAACACCAAACAAAGCTGTGAACAAGCACACAGAAAACCGTGCACAAGTGATTATTAGGCAAAACAGAACATATTCAGATCCTCCTTTACAGTTTTAGATGTGACTATTTTAATGTATATTTTTGACATCAACCATGCGTTCCAGGGGATTTTGGGTCATGATCTCTATTTGCTCCAGTCCCTCCATAATCTTGTGTTTCCAAGTCTACCCTCCTCTCCAATAATTTTTCTTCCACATCTACTAGAAACATCTCTTCACCATTTGCCAACTTCAGTGTATCCTGTGGCTTCAAAACACATGAATAAGGGCCAAAATTTGACAATAAAATAGGTCATGGTTCTCACATAGTTAATTATTCATATCATTATTGAAGTTTAAATGACTACATAATTTATTACAGGTGCATCTATTTAATAACAATTTCAGCTGTTAATTTCTCTAATTAATAACTATGGTTTCTCACTTCATTCTCTAAAGTGAATCTGTTTTGTCAGTTGAGGAAAGTAAAGAAAAATCATTGCTGATTTGTTGGGATAGAAGTAATTCTCCATATCATAAAAGGCTTGGTTGGCATAACTGAAATCTTTTTTATGAAGAGATAATAAATTAAAACAAGATTTTGAAATTCTTTTTACCATGGAAGAGAAATAGAGACTGAAAAACACAGACCTGAGCTAAAGCCATAACTGATGTATCTTCTCCATTCAAACTTTTGGTTCCTGAAACCAAGCAAATCACAATTCAGTGCATCAACATATTTTGCACTGAAATATAAAAAGGGAACACAATTTAAAACTATACTTCTTGTTATAAACAATGATGAGGCTTACTGGTTGCAGGGATAGCAGAGACAGAGAGAACATAAGAGAAACCAAGAAGGATCACAAAGAGTCTGAAAAAGTTTGTGTGCATCATGAATGATATGAGAGTATGCACTAACTTGATTTAGAAGGATGTGCAGTGATTAATGACAGAAGGTGCATGAATCCATTGTGCTTAAATAAGTGCCACTATCAACAAACTTTAGTACATAAATGAATGTACTGCACTAGGCAAAAAGTCAACATGTTAATTTATTTTTATATATTATGTACACTCTTAGCTTCATGTATTCACCGTCCACCAACACACACGAGTTCTTTTTATAAAGAGTGTTTAAAGGTGTACTCTTCTTTCACTAGTTTCTACCATATTGCAAAGAATATAATATTTTATTGAGTTAGTTATTATGTATTAGGAATTGAAATTACTAGTCAACATTTTTGTCCTTTTTGCTATCTTCCAATAAAAATATATATACGTCATTGTTTTTTCTTTTTTCAATTATAAAGTAACGTTTTTCTCTTTACTTGTTAAATCTTATCTTTTAAAGTGGTATGTAGTACAGTAAAATGTTTTACCAGAAAAAGTGACATGAAAATTAAAGTTTGCCAGATAAAAAAAGTAAAAATATTACTTAAATATAATTTACTTAAACATGTTAAGTTGTGAATAAATAAGAAAAGAACTTTTTATCTAAAAATAAAATTTTATCATAAAAATTGATTATAAAATTATAATTTATTTTATTTTTTATGTGTTCCTAATAGAATATAATATGAATTTATATATTATAAAGTTTTATTAAAAAATTTAGATATTATAAAATTTATTAAAAAACACCAAATTTAATATATTGATAATAGTAAATTACTATAAAAATATAATTTTTTATAATGATTAGTTTTTAATCGTATAAATTGATAAATTTATATTTAATTTTAAGGACTACATCGATAAAACTTTCGTTAAAAATGTTTTTTGATAAATAATTTTTTATGAATATATATTTGTAAAAAAATTGGTAAAAATTAAAATTTTTATTATTTATCTTTTAAAGTTATTACTAAAATAATTTTTTGATAAATACATTATTTTTTAATAAAAAATATTATTTATTAACTTTTTATTATTATATGAATTTAAACATATATTAAAACAATTGTTAAACTTTTTATAATAATAACAGTAAATAATATTATTTTAGAAAAATGAATAATAATCAAACATACTAACATACGCCGTTTAGGTGTTATTTTCTATTGTAGGATTAGAGAAAGAGACACATAAAAGGGATAAGCTGTTTCTATTAATAATATTAAGTTGCAAACCTCTCCTATATTACAAACATAAGGAATGATTACCACCTGAATAGTTAAGATAGAAACGGTTGAAGTTTTTTCTTTTTCTTCAAAATTTTCCCCCGCCTTTGAGAGTTTTATGTTTAATTTAAGGGATGAAAGGTTAAATATAATATTTATATTAATTTAGCAATTTTTTATAAAATAAAAAATTTATAAATTTAATTATTCAATTATATTATAATTTTTTATAATTATATATATTAAATTTTAAATAATTTAAATATTTACAAATATGTTATTTAATTATTAATATTTATATATATTTAAATATATATTAGACATTAAAATAAAGTCAAGTGATAAAATATCTATTAATTTTATCACACAAAATTTTATAAATATAATAACCTTCAAATCAACAATTATATTTATAAATATTGTATTTTGTAAAAATTATTAAGTTTGTAAAAATGTAAAGTTTAACTTACGATATCAATGATTCTTATTCTTAATTCAATTATAATTTGCTATTTAAAAAAATATTTTTTAAAAAAATCATAAATTTAAATATATTAATACTGTTAAAATTATTTAAATATCAATTAATTATAAATATTTTATTCATCTTTATAGATGGAAGCTTAGTTATCACATTAAATAAGAATTGGTTGAGGAGAAATGCCAAAATCCTTTAATAAATTGATGAGTTTGAGTGATTTTACTAGCAACAATATAAATCCATATTCAATTTTTATATAGAGGAATAATTAATAATAGTTTTCTTTTTTGAATTTTTAAAGGATAAAAGAGTCTTTTAAAAATATCATTGAAGTTTAATGTGGATCACCCTGGTATTAGAATAAATAATCCAATCTGCATTAGCATAAGTAAGCAAATTAAGGGAAGAAGTTGATGAAATAAGAATTCCTTGATTAGAAGAACCTTTTAAATATCACAATAGATAATGCATAGCCTATAAAGTATATTTTGAGAATCTGAGATAAATTGGATTAATCACATTATCTAAAGAAAAATATTAGATTATGTGAATTTTGAGAATCTGAGATAAATTGGATTAATCACATTACCTAAAGAAAAATATTAGATTTTCACATAATGAGATATATTAGTTACTTATTATTTTACAATAAAAATAAGTTTTAAAAAGGAGTGTTTCTTTAGTAACACTCAATTTAAAATTAAAAATCTATAAATAAGGATGGAGTTTGGGATTTAGGAAAACCTCTATCTTTATGATAACAAGGTCCTAGTTGCAAAGGACTGTTAGGATTATTAAACCCAATAATACATGTCTGTACTTTTTCATTGTATATTATTGGATCTATGAGCAAGGATATGAGTTTTTGACCATTTTTCATATAAAAATAGTTTATGACATTTTGTTTATAATAAATTAGATGTTCCACTTTGTGTAGGTCCCCATACATCATTTTCTTATACTTTTTTCTTCAGGTGTGGACATGTAGTCTTAAGATTGAGTATGTAGCCTAAAGTTTTTAGGTTTTGGATCTTAGAATCCCAATTTAAGAAGCATGGGGCATCCAAGGAGAGGCTTGGATGAATTCTCCATGCTCTTATCTTATAAATAGGCACCTTGTAGTTTATTTTCATAATTTTGGTTCATTTTATAAAATTTCATTTTTAAGTGAGCAAAGAGAATCCAAATATTCTCTCTTTTTCTTGAGTTTAGACTCAAGCTTTTCCTTATGAATAAAATATGCTCCATTGGAACAAAATGCAGGCTTATAAATCTCTCTTCCATGGAGGTTGTGGTGCCTCCACACTTCCTTCAATCTTTTCTAAATCTTAACTTTATTTTTATTTTTTTTACATTCTTTTGTGCTTACTTCTCCTAAAAAATTTGTGTATGTTTGTGAGATTTCTTGGATGTATTTGGACCAGATCTTGGAGATCTAGATCCATTCAATTGAGGTTACATTGACCTTTTCATCACTTTAAGAATAGATAGGTTGTCTTTTCTTTGAGAAAGAAGATTCCTAATCTAGACCTTGCAATTTAAAGTCCAAAGAAATAGTGTAGCATACCATGTATTTAGTTTTAAAAAGGGATTTGAGATGCCTTTTATTATCATCAACACATAAAAATAGAATAATAAAAATTTGAATAAAAACCTTTAATAAAATAAAAGTAATCATTTATTGAGTAAATCCAAGGTTTAAGAATACTAAGACATATTTTTTGAATCATTATTTAGACACCTGTTTGAGGTTATAAATAGATTTGTAAAATTTGAAAATAACTTTTTTTTGGGGTAAAGTATGTGATGATGGATGATATTTGAAATCTTATAATAAAGATGTCATCAACATATAAAGTAAAGCAATGAAAGTTGAATAAAAACCTTTAACATAATGAGAGTAACCATTTCTAGATTGAGTGAATCTAAGGTTTCACAATGCGATGATAAATTTTGTGAACATTGTCTAAATGTTTGTTTGAGGCTGTAAATAGATTTATGGAGTTTGGAAATAACTTCCTTAGAGATGAAGTATGTGATGGTGGATGATATATTGGATGATGGTCCATATATATTTCTTCAAATACGTCATTAAAAATGTGTTATTAATATCAAGCTAAATAAGAGGTTAGCTTGATAAAAGTAATAAAATAAAAGTAATCATTTATTGAGTAAATCCAAGGTTTAAGAATACTAAGACATATTTTTGAATCATTATTTAGACACCTGTTTGAGGTTATAAATAGATTTGTAAAATTTGAAAATATTTGGGATAAAGTATGTGATGATGGATGATATTTGAAATCTTATAATGAAGATGTCATCAACATATAAAGTAAAGCAATGAAAGTTGAATAAAAACCTTTAACAAAACGAGAGTAACCATTTCTAGATTGAGTGAACCCAAGGTTTCACAATGCGAAGATAAATTTTGTAAATATTGTCTAAACGTTTGTTTGAGGCTATAAATAGATTTATGGAGTTTGAAAATAACTTCCTTAGAGATGAAGTATGTGATGGTGGATGATATCTTTGAGGATGGTCCATATATATTTCTTCAAATACATCATTAAAAATGTGTTATTAATATCAAGCTAAATAAGAGGTTAGCCCTTGATAACTTCTAATGAAAGTAGAAATCAAATTTATGTAACTTTATTAATTGGAGAGAAAATTTTGGTGAAATCTAAACTTGCTTGTTGTGTGAATCCTTTGAGAACTAATGCTGCTTTATGCCTTTCCCTACTTCTATTATCCCATGTTTAATTTTATTTACTACTTTCTTTGAATAGTGTGTTTTCCTAATGGAAGAGGGATAATTCTCCATGTATAATTTCTTTCCATAGCTTAGAGTTCCTTGGCCATAAATTTTGTTAGAGGTAACTTGGCTACTTGATTATAAAAGAATGACTCACATTTTAAGATGATTTAGACTACAAAGAATATGAATTGAGGTAATAATTTGTCATAATTTACAAATTGTGACAAAGGATAAAGAATGTTAGGAGACAAAATAATTTAGTAAAAATGAAAATTCTAATGGTAAGATGGGGCTTAATGTGGTTGAGAGAATATCTTAGATTATCAGGTGGAGAAGATAGGATAGGAGATTAAATTGATGTGTATGAATTGTGTCATTTATTAAAATATTATTTGTCTGGGTTTTCTAAAGGATTATTGGAAAGGTAGGATGAATGATAAAATTAAAGTGTGGTGTAATATATGAGAATAAGTATCCAAATTATTATAGTAAGTCTTTATGATTCAGAAAGAAAGTATAGATTCATGAAATTACACATCTCTTGAAATTTGACTTGTCAAATAGGTTCATTTGATTAAACTTAACCCTAACCATATGTTTAGGTCTTGATATCACTAAGATTATTACAAGAAAATTGTTTATTATCGTTAGTCAATAAAAAATATAATATGATACTAATAAATAATTTGTGCATGTTAATTTTAGGATAAACACTAAAGTGCTTTTTACTAAATATTAATGTCAACCATGAGAAAGTAAACGATAATTAACATCATCTTTTCTAACACTAAATGAGCATTATCATTTTTTAAAATTTTGGTATGTTGATTTTAATTAACATTGACCCATCACAGTGTTGATTAGTTGATATTAACATCCATGTTAATTTTAATATTTTAATTAATTTTTTAATATTTTTAATTTAACTTTTTGTGTTATATTATGAACATGTATATATATATATATGTATAAATATAATTATTAAATTTAAAGATAATTAATAAATTCATAAATAAATTTTAATATATATAGAAATATCTTAAAAATGTATCCTAATCATTCATAATATAAAATAAATAAAATATAAATGATGAAGAAATAAATAATAAATTAATATGAAAAAATGATGTCTGATCTATCATCATTTGATAGGAACTATCATCAAGATCATCTTCACAATTTGCATGATGTCGATAAGGTTGTATGTCATTAGTAGGTGCTTTGTCACTCCATTAACTAATCATCTATGTTGACATAGCATTTATGTTTGCTTGCAAGGTTCGAACCATCTCTTTCACGTCATCTTCCTCCCACTCAATTATCTTATCCATCTTATTAGTTTACTTGATTCCCCTCTACACATCATGAGTTGGAAAAAGATGTATAGAATTTGAGTTAATAACTTATCAAAATTATTTGTACCATTAACATGATTAATAATATATATTTAAAAAAACAAATTATAGTACATATAATATATATATATATATATATATATATATATATATATATATATATATATATTTCTAAAGAAATGAGTAAGGGTGCCATACCCATTGTTTGTTTAGAATCCATGGCTTTGAACTTTAAGCCTATTGACAAGGTAAGAAGACTCCACAGGATAGAGTGATTATTCTCTTTCTTATATCTTTCCCAAAATCAGATAATATTTTTAAAAATGTTCACCTATATAAACTGTCTAATGGAGAGAAATCTATTAAACAATCGACAAAGAGCAGAGATCTCTCTCTACGGGCACTAATTGGAATAGTCCAACCCATAACTGACTATTTTTACTAAAAACTCATTATTTCATTCATCAATTAAAATATTAACGTCATAATTAAATTTAATAATTTATATTAATAATTTATTAATTTTGATCCAATAATTATAAAAATATAACAATCTTCCACTTGAAAATAAATAATCAATTATAAAGGTATATAAATCATTTAAAAATAAAATATCAATTATCACACTCATCAAACAACTAATCTAATAGATATAAGCATCAATACTACAAGATAAATATGCGATAGAGATAAATATGCGATAGAGATAAATATGTGATAGAGATAAATATGCGATAGAGATATAAATCATATATAACAAAACTCATATACACTATAGAGAATGATGAACATGGAAAATCATATATTTATTAAGCAAAAAATGCAATTCCAAGAATGTCCCAACATCTTAAATGCTATAAAAGGTATGAATAAGAATGAAATTAATCAATATATATATATATATATATATATATATATATAAAATAAAGATTACACTAAGACAAATATAATTTAAACTTCCACTAACTCAATAAATCAAAGGACTTTACTACACCAATATGGATTATATAATTTTTGAAAACTCCAACATTTAAGCTCTTGGTCAGTGGATTTGCTAACATATTTTGTGTAGCAATGTGCATAATGTGAGTTTGAAACTCCAAAATTTTCTCTCTGACAAATAGATCTATAATTTCAAAATGCTTTGACTGAGAAGAACTTTTGTTGTTTCAAGAGAAGTGTACAACAATAGTATTATCACAATATATATCATAAGTGTCCTAGATATGCTTTCAACAATGTGAAAACCAGAAATCAAGTTTCTTAGCCACATGGCTTGACAAGCAGCTCCATTGTAAGAAATATACTTTACTTCAGTAAAAATAGTTGTAAGATTTTGTTTAACCCTCTTCCAAGATATAGTTCCTCCTACCATCATAAAGATAAAGCCAGAAGTAGACTTTTGATCACCAGGGTAACCTGCAAAATTAGAATTAGAATAGCCAATGACCTGAAGTTGATCAGACTTCATATTGGTCAGCATATGATCTTTTGTGATCTCAAGTATCTCATGACCATCTTAACGAATTTCCAATTCCCCAAACTTGGGTCACGTAAGTATCTCCATAATGTATTAATAAAAAAGCAACATCAGGATGTATACAAACTTAAGCATACATCAAACTGCTAACAATAGAAGCATATGAAACTTTACTCATTTATGTTCTTTCATTATCATTTTGAGGACTTTGAGATTTAGAGAGTTTGTAACCCTTTTGAATAAGTGCAACACATAGGGAACAAGGGTGCATGTTAAATCGTTTAAGGATCTTTTTAATATATCTTCTTTGAAACAATCCTAAAATGCTATGTGACCTGTCATAATGAATTTGGATACCCAGAACAACCAAAGCATTACCAAGGTCCTTCACATCAAAGTGGTTGCTTAACATCAATTTTGTCTTAGTCAAGAGATTAACATAATTGCTAGCAAGGAGAATTCATCCACATACAAGATGAGAATAATGAACTTGCTCCCATTGGTTTTTAGATAAATGCACTAGTCTGATGCATTTTCCTTAAAACCAGGAGAAGTGACCACCTGATCAAATTATAAGTATCATTTTCTAGAGGCCTGGTTTAATCTATGAATGGATTTTCTCAATTTGCATATTGTATGTTATTTGCCTTCTTTAATAAACCTTCAGGATAACCATATAGATTTTAGTTAAATCTCCATTCAAAAAAGTTATTTTAACATCCATCTGGTAAAGTTCTAAATCAAAGTGAGTTGCTAAATCCATAATAATTCGAAAAGCATCTTGAGTGGAAATAGGTAAAAAGGTATCCTTATAGTCAATACTCTGATTATATCTTTTTGTTACTAGTTTGGTTTTGTATATCTCAACTTCACCATCTAAACTATGCTTGGTTTTGAAGATCCATTTGCATCCTACTAGTTTGGAATCAACAGGTAACTCTATAAGATCCCAAACACCATTATGAGCCATGGAGGCCAATTCATCATGCATGGCATTTAGGCAATTAGAAGAATGAGATCTAGAGATAGCTTCTTTAATGGTGGTAGGATCATCATCATTGAGATCAAAGTCATGCTCTTGAAGATACACCAAATAATCATTAGGAACGGAAAGCCTACGTGCTCTCTGAGATATTCTAAGAGGAACTTCTACAATAGGGTAATATGTTCCTGCTCATCTGCCACTGTCATTATGTCATCAGTGCCATCTTGGATGATCTGATCATTATTGTGAACATTAGGAAGCATGTCATCTGTAGGAAGGGAAATAATCGGTGGCATAAGAACAACAATGCGGTCTTCTCTAAGGATAACTAATCATGGAGTACTACTCCCACTGTCCAAATCATCCTCAAAGAACACAGGATGATCATATTTAATGACTTGAGTAGAGTGTGAAGGAATTTAGAATCTTCTACCCTTGGAACCCACACAATAGCCAATGAAGAAACCACTAACAATCTTGGGATAAAACTTTCTTAACTAAGGATTGTAAGGTCTCACTTATTCCTTGCAACCACATACATGGAAGTGTTTCAAACTTGGCTTCCTTCCAGTCATTATCTCATAAGGGATCCTTGGCACAAATTTGTTAGGAACTTAGTTGAGGATGTAAACGACAATCCTCAAGGCATCTCCCTACTAGAAAGTTGGCAAGGAAGAATGACTCATCATGGATCTAACCATATCAAAAAGTGTTTGGTTCCATCTTTCTACAACTCCATTTTTCTAAGGGGTACCAGACATAGTGTACTGGGCTTCAATACCATAATCTTCAAGAAATCTGGTAAAGGATCTTGGATTTATACCAGTTTCATTATACTGGCCATAATATTCCCCTCCTTTATCAGCCCTCGCACATTTAATCCTTTTTTCTATCTTCAATTTAATGGAAACTTTAAAGGATTTAAAAGCATCCAAGGAACTAGATTTCTTCTAAAGAATATCAATCCAAACAAATCTTAAGAAATCATATATAAAGGAAATAAAGTACCTATACCCACCCACACTAGTGGGTGAAATGGGTCCATATATATCTGTGTGTATTAATGCCAAGATATCCACATATCTATTCATTACTTTTCTATTGGGTTTAACAGTAAGCTTGTACTTAATACAATCAACACAGGTATCAAATGAGTCTCTCAATTCATAAAGGATTCCCTCTTTAATGAGTCTCTTAATTTTGGGTTTGAAAATATGTCCCAAATTCCTATGCCATAATATAAAAGAGTTCCATCAATTCTGGAATGCTTATGGCCAAGAATAAAGTGAAAAAACATGTCACGTAGATTCAACACATACAACTCATCACATAAAACTCCTGAACCAACAATAGTACAATTAAAAGAAAACATAAGCTTTCTATTTGCAAACTCAAAAATGTAACAATATTTATCTAAAGCTGAAATTAAAATCAGATTCCTTCTTATAGAAGGTACATAGACAATATTATTACCAAAATATATCTAGAAGGTAAACATAAAGACACTACTCATGTCTTTCATAGTTGCTCTAGCTCTAGCTTCCATAATGATCCTAGACTCAACAACACTTGGCTTTCTTAGGCTTATGAATCCTTGCAAAGAATTCACAATATTAATGGTTGCACTTAAGTGTAAGGTGCAACCAACAAGTGTTGGGAGAAACATCAACCACATTAGATTCAAAACAAGTTAGAGTTAGGAGTATACCTTGCATTTTTTGTTTTTTCTTAAGAGAAACAATCTTCCACTTTGTGCCCATACTTCTTGCAGTACTTGTAATTTCCTTTAAAGTTCTTCTTTTTAGGCTCCAACAACAATGATGCCTTCCCTGCTTTGTTATTATCATTTTTAGGCTTACTTTTATAACCCTTCTTTTAATCTTTAGTACCAAAAGTAGAAGTTGAAAATTATCATCAAAATCTTAGTAGAAATTGAACAGTACGAGATTTACCCTTTTTCATAGCATCTTCCTCTTGAGAAACTATAGCAATCATATAATCAATAGTCCACTCATGATTCTGAGTGTTGTAAGAGATCTCCAAAACATAAAACTGAGAGGGGAAAGATTCAAGAATCTTCCAAGTTAAGTAGTTGTCATCGATATTTAATTTCATGTCTTTCATCTTGTTACAACAATGCATTATCTTCAGCATGGCTCATAGACACCGTTAACACCATCATATTTGGTATTGTCAAGTAAAGAGAAATAATGGCTTTTCTTAGCCTTATCAAAATTTTTAAATTTCTCTCCCATAGATTTCAAAATTTTTATTAGCATTAGTACTATCTCGGATACTTTGTCTAATAGACTTCTTCATGGTGTATTTCATCATCATTAGCATACTCTATTTAAGTGTTCCCATCTTTATTGAGAAGTCTTATGAGCATCAGTAGACTCTGTCATAAAAGCCTATGGCTCATCTTTCCTCATAGCTAAATCTATATTGGCAATAGCCAAATATAGATCCAAAGATTCTTTCCAATCCTCATAATTAGCCTCATTCAACATTTTTATTGAAATAGACAAAATATTTGTCATAGGAATAAAAGGAGAATTTAATATATATATATATATATATATTATATAATATGGAGAATTAAATGATCCTGTATGTACAACCAAATATGCCCACATACAAATTTTTCACTTACTATAAGATCATAATAAATAAGAAATATAATAATAATGATAATTATAAAATGCACATGATTATATCACCAAAAATATAATATTGATAGGATAGTTGAAAATTTGATATTAGGTAAGAAATTATTACATGTGTCACAAGTCATCTTCACAATAAAACATCGATTGGATATTAATTATTTAATGTAACATAAGAGAAAATTAAATTAAATTAAAAATTTTAATTCATACAAAATTTTCATACTTATTTTTCACAATATATAAGCTTACAATCATATAAAATTAATAATATTGGATATCATACACAACATTTAATAATTTGCTTATAAAGAGACTTAAATTTAATATAAAATTAGCAACATTACATAAGGATATACAAAAAAGTTAAAACCATATAATAATTTGTTAATAAAGAGAGTACAACATAATATAACATCATAAATATCATATGGAATATGTATAAAATAATTTATATCTAAAATTCAAGAGTATAATTAAGCCATTTAATCTCAGATTAATAAGTATAAAATATTAAAAGTATCCATAAAATTATAATTTTTTTCCTAAATTTATTAAAATTAATAATAAAAATTTTAAAAAATAAGTTTTAGGCTTTCTAGGTGGGATCATGTACCTACACATGCTAGGCCTACGATTAACGCCCAAGGATGCCAAAACAGGTCTTTTGACCCATGGAAATGACTTGAAAAATTATCTTAATTGGACTAATCATTTTCTATGAAAATTAACATGGATGATCTCCTAATGATTCTTTCAAGAAGCACTCAATCAATTTTGAAAATGGTTGATTATATTAAGTTTAATTTCAAATCTAAAACTTAAGGTATTTCTGGAACCATAAAGAAAGAAACGTAAAAATTTCTTTCAATACTCAATGAAATTTTTTGAAATTTCAAAGTGTTGTTAGAAACACATGGGAGACAAAAAGCACTTAAACAATTTCAGAAAGCACTAATCTAGTTGGTTGCAATTTGATTCTAAAATTAACGTAAAAGTGGTTCAAAATTGTGAAAAAAAAAAGAAACAAAATTTGACTAGAATAGACAATTATATTCTCCAAATTTTATGTATGTTATTCGTAATCCATAGAGGAATAAAACCCATCAATCAATTTCAAAACATAATGACTAAATTACAATATTACAAATTTAAACCTAGAAGTATGTTATATATTGTTTTTATTTTTAGAATAAAACGGTAAAATGTATGTAGTACCATGCTTTGATACCAATTGTTAAATTATTTATATAATTAATATGATTAGGAACCATGTCTTTGAGTGTTCCTTATGCGCTTACTGACATGATGAGAGGACTCCATATGAGAATGATATTGTTTTCTTTATGATGCCTTTTCCAAAATCAAACAATATTTTTATAAGGTTCACCTATATAAAGTACCTAACAAAGATAGTCTATTAAACCATTAGTAAAGAGTAGAAATCTTTCTACATACGTTAATTTAAATAGTTGAACCCATAATTTACTATTCTTACTAAAATTTTATTATTATATTTATCAATTAAAATATTAATATTATATTCATATTAATAATTAATTAATGTTGATCTAACAACTATAAAAGTACAACAATACAACATGATCTAGAACAATTTTTAAATGTTAACAACAACATAAATAATGCCATCGATTCTCCATTGGGTCTATCTCCTAATAAAATCTATGTGGAGGTAGACTTTGGTGGCTCTATCCACCTACTGGATTCATCCAAATAAGTCTCATTCGTTTGCAACTAAATTTATTATAGCTAATTGTGATATTAAGTGTGATAATAAAAGAAAATAAAAATAATTAAAATGTTCTTTTGGTTAAAAATAAGTATAACAAAATTAGCAATAGTAGTATTATCTCCTAGAGATGTCATCCACCTAATTCCCAACTTTCTCGCATGGGTGGAAAGGAAGAGCTTGTTTGGATCCAACTCACGTTTAATTTCTCGAGCCTGAGGAAAGTGAAAATATTCTTGTAGGTATTATATCACATTAGCAAAAAAAAAAAAAAATAAGCTGAAGAAAACTAAACATTATGGGGCGCGTTTTCTCTCTGCTTCTGTCAGTGTGTCTGAACGTTCCCGGGCTTGGTGGGATTTCTAGAAAGGTTCTCGAGAGCTTCCGGTTGCGATTGGAAAGTTCTTCTCCCCTCTTCGGATCCGCTTCGAATCGGAGTTCCTCGCCCCTACTCCTCTTCGCATTCGTAGCTTCGCAGCGTATGCACTGATCAAGTTCTTCTCCTGGAAGCATATCCATCTTCGTGAACACGACCAAAACCAGCTTCGAAGCAAATCGATCCCAGCCTCGATCACTAGGTTTTGTAACCTTCAACCTACGTTCGCTCTAGGTTAGTTACCTTAACTGAGTATTAATTGTATGAAGACATTGCTTTACATGAGCAGATTCTGCCACTTCGCATAGATTGCTCTCCAATTCTAGGCTTGTGCTTAACTTTGATATTAGTCATGAAAGGAACTGAGCAAGCGATTGATAATTTGTCTCTGTTAATTGAATTAGCAATTAACCTCGCCGTGCCGCACAATTTCTGTTGAGTTGCTTGGTGATAATACATTGATTCATCACTCGGTCCCTGCGTATTTGCTCCATTCAATCTCTGATCCTCACATTGTTTGTTGTGGTAATCAGAGATGAAATAAATTAGTATAAATGATGCCTCCACACCTTATCTGCTATCAGTTGTATTGTGGAGACCATATATTCGGTGTGTCGTAGATAGCTAGCTGTTTATTTGCTGTGGAAATTCCCAAACGTGCTGGAATCTGTGGAATGCATGATGCATTTACTGCTAGTATTTTCTTGGCTGAATAACGTGTTATAGAGACTCTGGTATATCTTTTTCTTTGTAGCCTAGAAAGGAAATTGAAAAGTAAAAAATGATTGCCTACTGTATGCTCTGTGTAACTGGACTTAAATCCATAACTTCCTAGAACTTCCAAATTCTAGATCTTGTTCCCTACCTAACCAAACCAATTCATCAGATAGGAACTACATGAATAAATCAAAACATATACAGCAACCAAGAAGTTTCTAGTTGACAAAGTAAGATAGTGATCCTGTCAATATAAACAGATCATTACCGTAATGCTCCCTAGCTGAGTGCTAAATCTAGCCATGAATGATGAGGGGACTTAAACAAATCCCCAATGGCCTTATTTCCTATCTCTCTCTTGATAGCTTATCCTGATCCCTTGGCATCCTATGGGGAACACAGCTTCTGGCTGCAAATACACCTAGAGACTGCCTATGGCCTTACACCCCCTGTGGAGCATCTATACCATTTAGTGTCAGATAAATAGGAGCGAGAGCCTTGGCTTAGGTCCATACAATGTATATAGAAGTTCATCACGCTTTTTCCTTCTACCATGTACATCCGGTTGAGAGATTTGAGCTAGACACTGACCTTAAGATTAAAATGAAAACATTTAAATTCAGGGAGTCTAGTTTATCTGGGAACTAGGAATAAGTCCGATTCATATGCTAAAAATTACAGGCCGTAAGTATCCCTTAGAGATCACAGGTTTAGGTGCTGTTCAGAGTCCACCCTATTCTAAAATTTAAGGCAACCTCAATCTAGGGAAAATTTGATCAGGTAACGGGGCAAAAACGTTTCTGGGCAAGGTCAAGAGCTCCAATGGTTGTCAGGCTAGCGTTTAAGCTGATAGGCAAGTACTGACTTTGTTGCCCAGGCATAGCACAATTCTGCAAGCGAACGCTCACCACCTGCCCTTTTTTTGGGCATAGGAACCAGCATCTACCCAAGAGATTCTCCCACCACCAAAGTCATTGTAAGCCTTGACATTAATCTTGACAGCTATCTTCTTTAGGAACCATGGGCTAGAATTAATTTCCAATGAGTTACAGCTTTAGTCTTTGTAGCAAATACTGTGTTCAGGCAATAATAAGACCCTTGGAGACTCCAATCTCCAGAAATCAGATCCCAAAACTAGGTACCTTAATTATTTGAAATCAGTCTGTGAATCAGGCCTACAAAAGGAGACTCGTCTACTTTCCTTGATGTAGAACCTTGAGTTTGAAGCTTAAGTCTGATCCGTAAACTAGGCATTAGAAATCTGCCACTCTCCGGATTTAATCTACTAGATCTGAATTCTGCCTATGACCTATAATAGACAAATTTATCTTTTCCCGTACAAGCATAGGAAAAACCTTGAGTATGGTTTAGTTTTCAAGCCATAACATTGCACCTGATAGCCTGTACCTTAGACAGGTGTTTGCTCAAGGTCTATATCCTCTTAGTTAGTGAATAGGATGGTCAAAGATGGTGATTGACTAAACTAGATATCTGGATGTCCAACACAATTTTTAGGGTCAGTATATTTATCCATGACAAAGCAGAAACCTGATCTATGGTCTATTTTTAGCCACCTCTTGAGTAGGTCAGCCTGTGAAATTATAAGAACTGAAATCTGTTCATTGCATTAGGAGTCAGGCCCAAAACTCGTGTTGAGATTGTCAAAGACAAGAACCCACCTCATATGCATAAGTAAAGGATATAGGTCCAGAAGGTCATGTATAGTTTGATCCGTACCTCCCAAACAACCATAACAGCACATTTAACAGCATCATGGCTAACATATGAGCCAGTTGAGATCCAGAGACAGACCCTGGAATAGTTAGTAGTCATGTTATTTATGCTATATAATCCAGCAGGAACTAGACAGGGAGGGGATTAGAATACACATAAAATTAAACATAGAATCAAATCAGCCCAAGTGAGGGCCAAACTCATACCTGTGGCAAGTTCGCTATTTATTGAACCATATCTTAACCTGTAATTGGTTCTAGTATGAAAAGTAAAAACAGCCCTAAAGGTAAAGTGAGTCATCCAAAATTCGGGTCTTATGGTTGATATAGATCTCTGATCCACGTTGCCAATTACATAATTCTTAAGACATACGAGGGCTGGGGAGGAATCTGAATTGGGATCATGAAACCTGACAATGAGCCATCCAAGGACATCAAAGCCAAAACACTAAAAAAAGGCAGTGCAAGCCCTGGAACATATAGAAACCAGTTTTTTTCGGGTTTGGTGTGAATCTGGTTATGCAATATCGTAAACCAGTTTTAACGCCAATTAAGATTAGCCAAACATGTCTAGTCAAGTGACTTATCAACAATTAGGGATTGGTATCCACAAAAATAAAGGATAACAAAGCCTCACTTAATCTAGCTTTCTGTTTTCATCCTACAACTATTAGAACTGTTAAGGAACGAATCAGCTAGTACTTGCTGAAATGCGGGGTGATTCATACTAGTTCCAAACCACTAGGCTAAATGCAAAAAAAAAGGGAGGCAAAGTCGCATGCTAAGGAAATGCTTGAGAAAAACCCTTGGGGAAAGAAGAGAAACGAAAGGAAAAACTCTAAGAGGACTGCCATAGGAACTGTAGATTCGATAAGCTAGTAATCTTAATCACATCCTCAAGTATCTGCAGGAACTAGTTCAAGCATACCCTTTGAGACCTGAACTAGAATTATAGGTCTGTAGTAAGTTTTCAGGATTCTCCTCGGCCCATCAATAAAATCAGAATTGAACAAGACACCAGCTACACAAGCCCCAACCTGCCTTAACAAGGAATGAAACCTAGTAGTAGGTCCCCATCCAGGCCTATAACATTTCACCCTTAAAGAACTGAAATGTAAAAAAAGGTAGCCAAGAAATAAATCTTGCCAATCTGGAGCTAGTTGAATATCTGGGATGATATCAAAAAATGATTATATGGGCTTTTCATAGCAACGTTGAGTCACGATTCAATTTTGACTGAGTGAAGATCAAGACCACAGGTAGAAAATCCAAGGTGGAAAAGTGAGGCCCATGCTAGCATCAAAAGCTGAAATACGACTCTGGCTCCCTGCAGTGAAGTCTTGAGAGTTAAGAAATTCCCCTAAAAAAAACCTGAACTGATCTAGGCCCACCATATGCTAAAGTTTGTCATATTGAGGTAAACTCTTAGGCTAAGATCCGCCAAGCATGAACCAGGTTCCAGTCCATGGATTTAGTAGGTACGATTCGACCAAAATTATAAATCAAGATTAAATTATAATGTCATTTCTAAGTGTAAAGGTCGTGTTTTGAGCCTGGTAAAGATCTTGTAATGAAAGATCGTCAAGGATTCCCAGAAATTCCAAATTCTGGTTTTATTCAAAACTCCCATTTTCTATTTTGAAACTCATCTAAATGGGTTCTAATACGAGCAGGCAGCCTTCTCTGCTGTTCCGTGTTGGAATTCGTGCAAGTTCATACACGGCTTACGACGGTTTAAATTTTGAGCAGACGCTTTTCTGACGAACCTCCGCGTCTATTTCAAAACTCCGTTTTCTTCTTAGGGATTTCGTCTAAACGAGTCTTTATACAAACAGGCAGCCTTCTCTACTGTTCCGTATTCTGATTCATGCGAGTTCATACACGGCTTACGACGGTTTGAACTTTGCGGAGATGCTTTTCCGACAAATCTCCGTGTCAATTCCAAAACTCTGTTTTCCCCTTTAGGAATTTCGTCTAAACGAGTCTTAATACGAACAGGCAGCCTTCTCTGCTGTTTCGTATTTTGATTCGAGCGGGTTCATGCACGACTTACGACGGTTTGAACTTTGCACAGACGCTTTTCTGACAAATCTTTTATTTTCATTCCAAGTATTCGTGCTTCAAGAAAATCTCTAGTTTGCCCAAACAGACTAGAACTACGTAGCTTGAATTTCCCCTTGCACCAGGAAATACATAGGAGCAGGATCAAGTCCTGTCAAGCTATTTTCATACAAACCTATTTATTTAAATTCTAATTCAAATAAATCACACACTTAGTTTAAGGGTACCGTTCTTTGGAACAGGCGAGTAGGGCGCCTAACACCTTCCCTATTCGTAACCGACCCCCGAACCTAGAATTTCTTCCTCAAGTTAGGGTTTTTCCAAATATTTTCCCTTTAAGTAAAATTTGGTGGCGACTCCACAATCAATTTACTTTTTCTTAAATTTTTAGCGAATTCGTCGTCTCGTTGTAATTACGGTTACGAAAATATATATATATATATATATATATATATTAATATTATATAAATAAAATATAAAATAAATATTATACAAATATAATATATTAAAATAAATATAAATATAATATATAAATATAAATAGGCCCCTGAATAGGTTAAATAGGCTCTTTTTTAAGCCTAGGCCTGACTTGTTTATCTAAAAAGGCTTTTTAACAAGCCTGAGCTTATCTATTTATTAAACGAGTCGAGTCAAGATAGGATTTAAACGAGTCGAGTCGTAGGCCCCTGTCGAACGGCCTTGTTAACTTCCATCCCTACTTCTTCCTCGCCTTACCAAATTAGAAAGGTGTTGTGAGCCTCTAAACTCAAACACCTTCCTTACTTTTCCATCGTAGAATGGATCCCACGAATAGATATCCTAATAATAACATTTAAAGTACAAAATAGTACAAAATACAGAATAATAAATAACTTAATACGTAATCGCTTATAGAAAATTTTCTAAACCATTTTGGAACCATTCCCCATTCCCAATATGGATCTCAAAAACTATGACTTGATATTGATACACTTGGCCTCAAGGTGTGAACTAAAGCAATATACTTTTTGATAATTATAATGCATAAAAGAAAATTATGTAAAAATAATTGTAAAAATAAAATAAAGGTATATAAAACTTACTAGGTGATGCTACTGTCCTTCATCAACCATGCTGTTAAGGCTCTACCTATTGCTCCTCCATGGGCTTGTACCCTCCAACGAAAACTTGTTGCTCAACCTTCGAATTGTTATAGTGGGGAAACTCTCCTCCTCTCTAAGATCTTCTGCCTTATTCTATGATACACTCTTGAATCTTGAAGTAGAAATCATGGTAAATCTAAAGGAGTAAAGATGTGCCTATACTAGGACTATGGATGGATCTTGCATAGTCATATCTTTATCATGGACTATCTTTTCCTAGTGTTACTTAGTCTGTAGTCACCATTATGACTAATCCTTTAAGGCTAAATCATTACGATAGATTATAATATACCGCTCTAGTCTTCTTCCTCCCTTAGTAACTGGAATTGTATTTTAGAAAGATACAAAGATGACATATGCAACTTAAAACACAAAAATAAAGTATTAGATTTTATAAATATAACCAAAACTTAAAATAAAATTTTGGTAGCATTAGCCTTATACATACAAGAGGTAATGCTAAACTTAGAACAATTTGGTAACATAATCCTTATATAATGGATATTTTCCAAAATAAATTTTAAGTTAAAATAGTATATTCAATCAAATAAATATATGCATATTTTTATATTTGAGCAACACACAATTAGCATTCTACATTTTAACGAGGATGGCATGCTACATATTAAGCTTATCTTTATACTAACAAGAAACATATCAATATCAAATATATATATTTTTTATAATTAACAAACACACAATTAGTATTTTTCATTTTAGAAAGGATTACACTCTATTAAGTTTTTCTCTCCAGTAACAAACAACTCAAACATAGCATAACTTGTAAAATCTTAAAATACAACCAACATCTTTCATTTCTAGTAGGATCACATCCTATTGAGATCTTCTATCCATTAATAAACATATATTTTTTTTAATAATTAATATAAATATCTTCTATCTAGTAATTTTTTAAACATATAAATATTATAATTTTATATCCATCATTTAAAGATTCTAACATGACACAAAATAAACTAGTAAATATATATATATATATATATATATATTCTCATAAAATAAAAAATTATAAAAATAATATATTCTTAATTATTAATATTAAGTTTTATGATATCCAAACTCATTCCTATAAGTAAAAAAAGTTTAAAATAATATTTAAATAAAAGTAAAAATTTCATAAAATATAAAAGGAATAAATCAATTAAAAGATGAAGAACCTACTTGAGATGCTAAAAAACACTAAGAAATAAGGTTGAATCTTTGATGTTTTGGAAGAAAAAAATATTTGGAAGGTGAAATAGATAAGAGATAAATGAGGAAGAAGAGATGGAATAAAAAACAAAATAAAATGAAGAAAAAGAAGGTAAAATATTATATGGCTAACTTACAAGTGTCAAATAAA
Organism: Canavalia gladiata; assembly: GCA_037954105.1. Lineage (NCBI taxonomy): Eukaryota > Viridiplantae > Streptophyta > Magnoliopsida > Fabales > Fabaceae > Canavalia > Canavalia gladiata. Next base: position 35,734,576 of record CM075665.1, read on the forward strand.
TTGATGCTAAGATCAAACTTATTTATTATTGTCAAATTTAAACTTAAATTTAAACTTAATGTTAACTAACTAAACTCTAAGTTGGTTCTTATCTTAATATTTTTGTCTTTCTCTGTATTAGCATCCATGTTAGCATTAACTTAACTAACCTAGCATGGACTTTTATCATAATGTTAGCTAAGGAAAACACTAAGTATTAGTAAAAAATTTACAAATTAACATAAACTTTGGATCATAATAAATAACATTAATAACTTCGATTTTATGATCGAACCTTATGTTTTACAATTTAAATAATATTTTTTTAATGAACTAAAAATCTAACAAGTTCAAAAAATGTATTAAATATTATAGGCTAGGGCTAGCAATGAGTTCAATTTTTTTTTAAAACAAACTTTTAATATTTAATAGTAGATCAAACCTATTATAATTCCTAATATGATCCATGAGTTAATTGACTCACTTTAATTAAAATTATTCAATTGTTAGATAACCTGATTCAATCTAACTTATCTATTATTCTCATGAGTTAAGATTAAAAGAATTTATAGGAACAATAATTACATACAAAAAATATCTCATAAAATCTAATAAATTAGAACCAATTCATAAGCTCAAATATTTAAAAAATATTAATATTTAAATAAGTTAGCGAGATTCATTCTATGAACCAACCCACTTTAAGTGCTTGTTGGACAAGTTTTTTTATTTTTCTTTTTCTTTCTATCCAAAATTTCTTTCTTCTTTTTTCTTTAAATAAAATCTACTTTTTATCTTCTTCAAGATTCGTTCTCCATCTCTTTAAATTCTCTCAATATTTTTATCTTTTGATTTACATTCTTAATTTTTATTTCTCTCTTTAAAACTTTTTTCTCTTTAACTTCTTTTTGTAAAAATTTTCTCACTTGAAGTTGTCTATTTTTTGTCTTTTTTATTTTTTTCTCTCTATAAACTCTGTAACCATTTCTTTCTATTTAAATTTGCTTTGTTAATCTTTTTTCTGTCAAATATCTATCTCTCTCTCACACACACTTTCTTACTCTTCATTTTCTTATATGTTTTTTTTCCTCTAAATTGTCTTCCTTTCTTTTTATTTTTCTTTTTTATCTCTCTTGATAAAAATTCTTTGCCTATCTTTAAGTAAATTAGGAACAAATATTTAGAAAAATGAGAAAGTTTAGAAAGAGAGAGAAAATTTAAAGAGAGATACAAACTATTTAGAGAAAGAAATTAAAGAGAAAAAATTGGGGAGAAGAAGTTCAAATAAAAATAAAAATTTAAAGACAAAATTTAGGTAGAAAAATATTATAAAGAAAAATATATTTTAGATAGAAATAAATATTAGAGAAAGAGAGGGAGAATTTAAGCAAAGAGAAAATTTAGAGATAGAAAATTAAAAAGAAAGAAACAATTTTTTTCAAGAGAAAGAAATTAGAGAGAACACAATTAAAGAGAAAAATTTTACAAAAAAATTAAATAATTTTATAAAAAAATTTATTATTTTCACTTATGGGAAACCCTTAAATATCTTATTTAATTTGGTATGTACAAGATTAGGTTTAACAAATTTTACTTTTAAATGGATAATAAAATAGTTAATTAAAATATTGAATGAAGGCGAATTGGACAATAGATTATAGATTATTTTGACATCTTTACTTGAGATGAAATTAAATTGAAGAAGACTTTTTCAATAAAATTATAAAGATAATATGTACTTTATAGTTAAGTGGATATCCCACAAAAACTTCCAGCTTTGTTGTGAACTTTATTCTTTGATTATGAAGATTGAAGAAATAACATGGATAATTGAACACTCTTACAAAAGAGTAATCAAGTGCCTTATTAAATATTTATTAAAATGGATGATGTTGGATTACCGAAGAACCAATTCATTGAATACAAAATCTAGAAGACCTTTGTGCAACTTAATTTCAGGTTTATTTCCAATTCATTGAATACAAAATCTAGAAGACCTCTGTGCAACTTAATTTCAGGTTTGTTTTCTAAGGTTTATAAAGTGTCATGTAAGAAATCAAGTACTTAGAATCTGTTCATGCTAAAGTCTCAAACAACATCTAAAAATATTTAGAGAGGATGGAGAAATTTATGTTGAGTTTATTAGTATTCTACAATATATATATATATATATATATATATATATATATATATATATATGATTTCCTATTTGATTTATCCAATAATTGACCACCTAGGGTAGAATGTTAAAATTTCAATAGTAAAAAATTAATATTTTAAATAAAATAAAAGAAAGTATAATAAAAATGTGTGATAAACTATTTTATGACTTGCTTGTGTGTCTAGGTTAGTTAGAAAATTCATATTCTAATCTATTGTCTAGGATATATTAAAGAATTAGGAGTAGGAGTTAATGTAGAACTTGAAAGTATAAGTAATTTCGAAACTTTCATGGTTAACCACTTATCTAATGAGAGCAATATATATGGAGACAAATTCTTATTAATTGGAGATGGTATGTGGTTAATCAAGAAAGTAGCTACTTTTAAAGAAATCGTCTCATAAAATGATAGGAACCATGAGTTAAAAAATAGAGATCTCTCAACATTTTATAACTTATTCAATAAAAATTTCCTATACGTATTTACATATTTTAGTTTAACTATTTCTCATTCTACTAATCATTGCATGTTCTATATTAACTATAATATTGCCTTTTCCTTTTTTTTCTATTTGAGTTTAAATTATATATATATATATATATATATATATATATATAATATAGTTGTATTTATGTGTATATATATGTGAAGTATAATAAAATAGCTATAAAAATAGATAAAGTAAAAAATAATAATAAATGAAATGAAATCAAGTTTTATGCTGCAGTGGGTGTTTGTTTGTCAAATATTATAAACTTTGTTTTTATATATTTATATAAGTAGTTACCTATCTAAATATATCAATCACACTCTAAACTCATTATGTAATAAGTTTTAGAAACTCGGTTGATAACATTTATGTAAGATGTGTGTATCTTAACTAATTCCTGCATATTCTATTAACCAATACTTAAGATTTTTATGTAAAAGTGAGCTGACCTTTTATTCATGTCTCTAATACTTTGAAATGGTCTCATTCTTTCATTATTTCCTAGATTTAGCATTGAATAAAACATATTGAATATTGAAACATATACATTATGTCTATCTTAATTAATTAAGCATATTAAGATAAATATATTGAATATAAAAACACATACATTCATATAAAAGAAAAGATGTTTGTTGTAACTGTAATTATAACGAGACGACGAACTCGCTAAAAGTTAGAAAATGCTTTAATTGATTGTGGAGCAGCCACCAAATTATATTTTTAAAGGGAAAATATTTGGACGAAACCCTTACTTGAGGAAGAAATCTAGGTTCGGGAGTCGGTTACGAGTAGGAAAGGTGTTAGGCACCCTACTCGCCCGTTCCGAAGAAAGGTACCCTTAAATTGAGTGTGTGATTTTGATATTTGTTGAAAACTGTTTAGTCCCTTTAATTTAGAATAAAAATACATAGGTTGGTGAGAAATAGCCTGATAAGACTTGATCCTTCTCATAGGTATTCCCTGGTGCAATGGGAAACTCAAGGCAACGTAGTTCTGGTTTGAAGGGTTGACCTTCAGAAGGTAATTGAAAAAGAGGCATTCAGAGTGTATCAAAAAAGCGAGTAAAAGTGCTTTGAATATTTTAGGGAAAATCCTTAGTCCACATGTGCATAGAGCCAAAAGGCAAGCGAAGGTCGTACTGTGACTCATATGACTCTCTGAACATTGGAAGACAGGGTATGCTACACTTTCAATTTCAAAGCTCATTGCGTGAGATCTAGGATCATTTAAAACTTTGAAAGACATTTAGAAAAAGTAAATTTGAAAAAGGATTAAAAAGGGGAGATCTATGATCCACATGCACAGAGTCGAAGGCAGACGAAGGTTGCATTGCAACTCATATGACTCTCCCAACATTGAAAGACAGGGTATGTTGCACTTTCAACTTCGAAGCTCATTGCGTGAGATCTAGGATCATTCATAACTTTGAAAAGCATTTTGAAGAAGTAATTTTGAGGAGAGATTAAAAAAGGGTCTTCGATCCACATGCATAGAATCGAAGGCAAACGAAGGTTGCATTGCGACTCACATGACTCTCCGAACATTGAAAGACATGGTATGTTGCACTTTCAACTTTAGAGTTCATTGCGTGAGATCTAGGATCATTTGGAAACTTTGAAGAGCATTTTGAAGAAGTAATTTTGAGGAGAGATTAAAAAAGGGATCTTCGATCCACATGCACAGAGTTGAAGGAAAACGAAGGTTGCATTACGACTCGTATGATTCTCCGAACATTGAAAGACAAGGTATGCTGCACTTTCAACTTCGGAGTTCATTGTGTGAGATCTAGGATCATTTGGAATTTTGAAACTTATTTGAACTAATTTTGATGATGACTTGTATTAATGTTCTTCACCACATCAATTGTTAAATCATACGCTTGTTCCTTCACACGTTCAAGTACGTGAATCCAAGTTGTTTTTGTCATTTATCTCTAGCCTCAATCAGGATTTTCAGGGATTCAAAGTTAGGATTTAATTTTGGTAAACCTGCTAGTATAATCTTAACATTATCCTATATTACACCTATGAGAATTAAATTTACCTACATACCAAATCTAAACTTGAGTGTTGTCATTTTTTACAGAATAGTGGTTTCTGGCTAATCTACATATGAGTCTTACCTAAACTGGATTTGCTGTCTTAGACATTGCATTCAAGTTTCAATGCTTTACATTTTCATTTTGACATAGATAGGTAGATTGGGAGAGGATTCTGCAGCGCCTGAATCATAGGGGCTAAGATTTATATTGTAGAAAAGTCTGCTACAGTAAAATCCCTATTCATTCGAGGGTAAGACATCCTTACAATACATATTTAACTTCCCAAGGGCTGTATCAATAGTCTATGGAACTTAGTAAAGTCCCTAGTTATTGGTCTAGTTTCCAAAGGTTAAGATACTTATGGTTTTAGGATCTATATTAACATAGTTTTTGAACCCAGTTTTAGCCAATCTAATTTAGTTTGTTTGCTGCTGACTTATCATATATTACTTTCATGATCGGAAAAGTTCTGTTCTCTGGAATTAATTATGTACTTAGGTATCACCCAAGCATTAATACAGCTACAACGCTTGCCTAAACAAAAACCCCTTTTTGCCTATAACCAAATTGGGGAATTATTCTCCTTTTAACCAAAGTCTAGTCCAAGACTGGTGGTGCTAAATTAGAACCTAAACATTTCCAGTCCTAGCTACTGTCTATCAGTGAACTCCAGGTGAACCATGATTAATATATTTTGCAATGAAAAGATCTCCAAACTTCTCAGATAAAACCATGTAAACTTATGACAACAGTGGAATTGAATTTAAACTCATTCAGATGGGAGCAGAAAGCATGGACAGGTAGGACCATGTGATTCTCATGATGTGTTTATATAGGAACAACACTTATGTCTTCTTTGGGTTCGAACATCACTAGTACATTTACACTTACTAAGTTCAAAAAGTCTCTTTATTGCTTTGGCTAGAAACTTTTCCTGAGGTCTATCTTGCTTAGACTCCTATTTCTTGACTATGGATTATTTAACATGATTTGAAACCCCCTCTGTAACTTTCTTGATCTTTCCAACAGGTTTTGGTGGTGTCAGTGTATTTTTCTATCTAAATCTCAACTTTCATGAATTTTAGGATTAGCACTGACCCTGATAAGGAAAACTTATGCCATCATGTTCATGGGTCATCTGCAGGGTTTGGTTTCCCAATTGTTTCCAGATTCTGGTTATGGGTAACAAGGCCTGTGATAAGCATAAATTTCATAAATAATTATCTCTCATTTGTAACTCATTAAGACTTCTTATATGTTCAATTAAGTGGTCTTTTTCATATTTTATGAGTTTGGGTTCATATGGAGTTTAATTGAATTTCTTTGCTTAACCGATTAAAATGACACTATTATAGTATTTTGAGCATAACAGGAGTTTTAGACATCCAAAAATCATGAAATCTATTTTAAATGAAAGCTTAAAGAAGTTTCCACAGTTACAAAGCAAGATCAGACTCTAAATGAGATGTATAGGACTCCGAAATTATTTCAAAAGATGAGATAGTGTTGCTGTCGCTGAACCTAAACAGTGTGTAAAGATCTGGCCATATCTTGAGATACAGAAGTCATATTGAGATGAAATAAGATCCGTTGGAAAGCTAAGATCCAGGGATACAACTTTTGTTCCGATGTAAAGCTCTAGTTTGGACACGTGAGTATCCGAAATTGCGCTTCAATCAACATCAAAATTGTTGTGCTGATTGGTGACAAAAATTCAAAAGTGTTTTGCATTTTCAACAAAGCCCATGTGAAAGCAATAAAAGGATGGAAAAGTGAACAAGTTGGTTGGTGACCTTCTGAAGATGATGCCTCAAAAATCCTCTATAAATAGAAGGGTTTACAAGAGTAGAAACACACCTTGGATATTAACTCCAATACCATTTTCCATCTTTCTTTCTTTGTTGTTAGTTTGCCTCCTTCATGGAAGGTTAAGTTTTTATTTGTTGTTAGTTTGCCTCCTTCATGGAAGGCTAAGTTTGTAATTTCAATTCAAAGATTCAAGCTATTTTCATTTTAACTTTGAGGTCTTGATCTTTATTTACATGCTTATTAAGTGATTTCTACTCTGCTTTACTATATTCTTCAATTTTATTCTTTTAATCAAAGTTTGTTCGATGGATGTATTTTGATTAATGCATAATTAATTTATAATTGGTTTTTGATTGGTAAATTATTTTCCAAAAGATTGAAGAGTAGAAACTAAGTAATTGAATTGAAGGTTGTCATTTTATTACTTACTTCAACTGAATTCTGATTATGAAATTGGTTTAGATCTAATGAAAGATTAAGTGGTTACTAGATCTTGTTGATCATAATCAATTGAGTCCTGAGAGTTTTCTCAGTAGAGAATTCAAGGATCATTTTAGGGGTTCCAGATGATCCTGGGTTGATAAACATAATGCATGATTTTAGTGATCAATGATTAGTTAAGAAAATAGTCTCTGAATTCCTTGAGTTGATAATCGGTAAGTCCAATTAATTTCATTCTATATTTTGTATTTAGAACTCAATATTACTTCTTTACAAAATCCCCTTGTTCTAACTTTCTCTTAATTTGCTTAAGAATATGAAATGGTCTTTGGGAGATGACATAGGTTGTACCTTATACTATACCAATAGTTGGGGAAAATCTAGAAAATATTTTTGGGCGTTTGCGACGAGCGTGTCAAAAATTTGGCGCCGTTGCCGGGGACCATTTGTTTTAGTTTCCTAGGAATATTTAGGAGTTTGTATAAAACTTTTAACCTTGCTATTATTTTTTTTATTTTAGGTATACTATTCTTGGATTTTCTGTATGAATTCACCTTTTTGTGTATAACCCGATCCAATCCTGAAAATTTATATGCATATGATCCTGAGATTGATAGTACATTCCACTATTTGAAAAGAACACATAGAGGGCATTCATTCAATAATAACCAAGAAAGTAACAGTAGTGATTTTTCATCTTTAAATTTTGATAGTTTTAAATATTTTGCTAAGAACATGGCTGATAGAACCCTAAAAGAATTAGCTGCACCTAATGTTGCTTATCAACCGTTGTGTATTCAATACCCTGATATTGATGCACCATTTGAATTGAAGTCTGGATTAATACATTTGCTACCTAAGTTTCATGGCCTTGCAGGTGAGGACCCTCATAAACATTTGAAGGAATTTCACATTGTGTGTTCCACAATGTGGCCACAAGGAATTCCTGAAGATCATATCAAGTTGAAGGCATTTCTTTTCTCCTTAAATGATGGAGCTAAGGACTGGTTGTACTATCTATATCCAACATCTGTTACAAGCTGGAATGATATGAAGAGATTATTTCTAGAGAAATTCTTCCCTACATCCAGAACAACAGCTATCAGAAAAGAGATTTGCGGCATCAGACAGAACTCCCAAGAAACTCTCTATGAGTATTGGGAGAGATTCAAGAAACTATGCGCCACTTGTCCACACCATCAAATCAGTGATCAATTACTGATTCAGTATTTCTCTGAAGGACTCATGCCAATGGACAGAAGCATGGTTGATGCAGCTAGTGGTGGAACACTTATAGACAAAACTCCTACAGCAGCTCGAGATTTGATTGCCAACATGGCAGAAAATTCTCAGCAATTCAATTCTCGAACTAATTCATTGTCTAAAGGAGTCCATGAAATGACCACTAAGACAAACCATACACGATTGGAGAACAGAATTAAAGAACTAACCTCCATCGTAAGACAATTGGCCATCAGACAACAACAACAACTTAATGTTGTTGATAAAACCAAAACATGTGGCATCTGCACTTCTGTAGACCATCCTACTGATGCATGCCCAACATTGCAAGAAAGTGAGATGCCTGATGCTACAGTTAATGGTATTTTTGCCACAGGACAACAATACAGGCCTCGTCAACATTATCAGCAACAGAAGTTTGAACCACCTTCTGAAACATACAATCCTAGTTGGAGAAACCATCCTAACTTTAGATATGGTCCTCCACAACAATAAATGATTCAAACATCTGACTCCCAAAATAAGTACCAACCACCGGCATTCAGACAAAAACAACAGCAAATGCAACAATCTGTACCTTCTAATTCTTCTGAACCTTCTCTTGATGATTTGATGAAACAATTAGCTACCAATAATCTTCAGTTTCAACAGAATGTAAGTTCTACCATTCAGGATTTATAAACTCAATTGGGCAGTTGGCTACCACTATCAACTAATTAAAATCTCAAGGTTCTGGTCAATTACCTTCTCAACCCGTCATAGATCCCAAGAGCGTGAGTGCCATCTCCTTGAGAAGTAGGAAGAAAGTACAGATAGACCCTACAATTTTAAAGCAACAAAGCTTCAATCAGACTAATCCACACCAAAGAGAAGCATTTATCTCTACACCTGGAGACATCTCTGATAAGCCATCTGAATCAGAGGGAAAGTCTAATGAAAAAAGTGCACCAGCTTTTGATAAGACATTCAATGATCAACAAAAAGAAGCTTGCCATCAACGATCTGCACTTGAAGCATTTAATGAGACAAAACCCCCAAATTGTGCTAATCAGAAGGTATCTTTACCATTTCTAAATAGAATGGTCCAATCCAAGTCCAATGTTCATACAAAATTGGATAAGGAGCTTCTAGATACTTTCATGAAAGTGGAAGTCAACATACCACTTCTAGATGCTATCAAGCAAATTCCCAAGTATGCCAAATTTCTAAAGGACTTGTGCACGCATAAGAGAAGACTCAAAGGGGATGAGAAGATTAGTGTGGAATGCAATGTTTCTGCCTTAATTCAACCCAGCTTCCCTCAGAAATATAAAGATCCAGGAACTTTCACCATTCCTTGCACAATAGGAAACTCTACCTTTGGTGATGCATTGCTGGATCTAGGTGCTTCCATTAATGTTATGCCCTCATCAATTTATAAATCTTTGAATCTTGGAGAACTGAAGCCAACTGGTGTGGTGATTCAATTAGCCAACAGAAGTACAGCACATCCTGCCGGAGTACTTGAAGATGTGTTTGTTCAAGTGAATAAGCTGATCTTTCCAGCTGACTTCTACATTTTGGATATGGAAGATGAGTCATCCATCAATAGAGCAACCTTGATCCTAGGGAGACCTTTCCTCAAAACTGCAAAAACAAAGATAGATGTGCATACAGGGACTCTCTCTATGGAATTTGGAGATGATATCATCTAATTCTACATATTTGAAGCCATGAAGCATCCTATAGAGAATCATTCACTTTTTCAACTTAATGTCATAGACCTTCTTGCGAACGATTATTCTATTGACAATCTACTTTTTGAATTTTTTAATTTTGATTTAGATTACTTAGATAATTTTACTTGCACATGTGATGAATTTGATCCATGTATTGTGTGTTCCAGGATTAATGTTGCAAACCAAACTTCTTGGAAAGATGACATGTTAGATGCAAGTGTTATAGACATTTCAATCTTAGATAGATCCCTGCCTTCCATAATACAACCACCTCCTTTGGAGTTGAAGCCTTTGCCTGAACATCTAAAGTATGCTTATTTGGGGGAAAATGAGAAGCTTCCCGTCATTGTAGCAAGGAACCTTCTTCCACAACAAGAAGAAAGGTTGTTGCAAACCTTGAGAAGCCATAAACAAGCAATTAGATGGACTTTGGCTGATATTCCAGGAATCAGCCCATCTACTTGTATGCATAGGATATTGCTAAAGGAAAACACCAGACCTGTTAGACAACCACAAAGGCGTTTGAATCCAACCATCCCAGAGGTGGTAAAGAAGGAAGTAGGTAAGCTTTTGGCAGCCGGTATCATCTATCCCATCTTAGACAGTGATTGGGTAAGCCTGGTGCAAGTAGTTCATAAGAAGACTGGCATGACTGTAGTCAAAAATCTCAATGATGAACTAATCCCTACCAGAATACAAAACAGTTGGAGAGTGTGCATAGATTATGGGAAGCTTAACCAAGCTACTCGCAAGGATCACTTCCCTTTGCCCTTCATAGACCAAATTTTGGAAAGATTAGCAGGAAAATCTCACTATTGCTTTCTAGATGGTTTTTCAGGTTATTTTCAAATACATATATCCCTAGAAGACCAGCATAAGATCACCTTCACTTGTCCTTTTGGTACTTTTCCTTATCGAAGGATGCCCTTTGGTCTGTGGAACGCCCCTGGAACCTTTCAAAGATGCATGGTATGCATTTTCTCTGATCTCTTAGAAAGTTGCATAGAAGTGTTTATGGATGACTTCACTGTATATGGTTCTTCTTTTGATGCATGCTTAGAAAGCCTCTCTAAAGTTTTGGACAGATGCATTGAGACTAACCTTGTTTTGAATTTTGAAAAATGTCATTTCATGGTAACAGAAGGTATAGTCTTAGGGCACTTGGTGTCTAGTAAAAGTTTAGAGGTTGATGCTAAGATAGACATTATTACTTCTCTACCTTACCCCACTTCTGTGCAAGAAGTACGTTCTTTACTTGGTCATGCAGGTTTTTACAGAAGATTCATCAATGATTTTAACAAGATTGCACAACCTCTTTCTAAACTACTACAAAAAGATACCAAATTTGTGTTTGATCAAACATGCAAGGATTCATTTGATGAACTAAAGAAGCGGTTGACAACCACTCCCATCATTCAACCACCTAATAGGACGCTTCCATTTGAATTAATGTGTGATGCATCTAATTATGCCCTTGGTGCTGTATTGTCTCAAAGAGTTAGCAAGAGATCTCATGTCATTGCATATGCCTCTCGCACACTAGATGCAACCCAATCCAATTACACAACTACTGAGAAGGAGCTTTTGGCAATTGTGTTTGCATTAGATAAATTTCTCTCCTATTTGCTTGGATCTAAAGTTATTGTCTTCTCTGACCATGCAGCTTTGAAATACTTGCTGAAGAAGGCAGATGCTAAGCCAAGACTAATTCGTTGGATGCTTTTGTTGCAAGAATTTGATTTAGAGATTAAAGACAAGAGTGGTGCAGAGAACCTTGTAGCAGATCATTTAAGTCGGATCCAACAACCTTGTGAAGAAACTTCAATTGCAGATTCATTCCCAGAAGAGCATCTTTATCATTTGCACAGGAAGGATCCTTGGTATGCAGATTTGTTAAACTATCTGGTTGCTAAAGAAATACCCAAACACTTCACCAAATCGCAAATTGCCAAGTTGAAAAGTGATGCCAAATACTACATATGGGATGAACCATACCTTTGGAAGACATGTAGTGATCAAATCATTAGAAGATGTGTTCCAGATCATGAAGTTCAGTCTGTACTTACCTTTTGTCATTCCCTAGCTTGTGGTTGACACTTTGGGCCACGACGGATAGCTAGAAAAGTACTAGACTCAGGCTTTTACTGGCCTACAATATTTCGTGATGCACACAGATTATGCATAACTTATGAGCAGTGCCAAAGAATAGGGAGTATTTCATGCAAACATGAGATGCCCAAACAACCACTTCTCTTTTGTGAGGTATTTGATGTATGGGGTATAGACTTTATGGGTCCATTCCCTGTCTCTTTTGGCTTTGTTTACATTTTGCTAGCTGTTGATTATGTTTCAAAATGGGTGGAGGAAAAAGCCACTCGTATTAACGATGCTCGAGTTGTTGCAGATTTTATCAGGTCTAACATTTTTAGCAGGTTTGGCATTCCTAGAGCTCTAATTAGTGACCAAGGTACTCATTTTTACAACCCCACAATGGAAGCTATACTCTGCAAATATGGAGTCATGCATAAAGTCTCCACCCCATATCATCCTCAAACAAATGGTCAAGCTGAAGTTTCTAATCGAGAGATCAAGAAAATCTTAGAGAAAACAGTTCAGCCTAACAGGAAGGATTGGAGCTTGCGCCTTGTTGATGCTTTATGGGAATATAGGATAGCCTACAAGTCACCCATTGGCATGTCTCCCTACAGGATTGTCTTTGGTAAAGCATGTCATCTTCCAGTTGAATTAGAGCATAGAGCATTTTGGGCAGTAAAGAAATGCAACATGGATCTGGACCAAGCAGGAATCCATAGGAAGCTTCAATTGCAGGAACTTGAAGAAATTCGATTAGAAGCATAAGAAAACTCCAAAATTACAAAGAAAAGGTCAAAGCTCTTCATGAAAAAAAGTTGGCAAGAAAGGAGTTTTCCGTTGGACAAAAATTTCTCCTTTACAATTCTCGGCTAAAGCTTATGCCTGGTAAGTTACGCTCTAGATGGTTAGGACCATTTGTAGTTACTAATGTTTTTCCTTATAGTGCAGTGAAAATAAAAAAATGAGGTAACGGCAAAAACCTTCAAGGTGAATGGACATCGTCTTAAACCATTTTTCGAAGGTTTTCAAGAGCACACGGTAGAAGAAGTGCATTTGCACAATGCCATATACTTGCAATAAATTTAAGAGAATTTTCCCTTTCTCATGTCTTTTATTTTACTTGTTCCATAATTATTAGTGATGAAAGTCATTGCCTTTCTAAAGTTTCTGATAATTAGAACAAGTATAATATAAAATATGGGGGAAGGATCTAGGGTTAGGAATTTTATTCTCTCTCTCTCTCTCTTTCTCTCTCTCCCTCTCTCATATTCCTCGCTTACAAGTTTCAACTAATCTCTCAACTTCCTCTCTTCACCTCTTAAATCATCCCAACTATTACACCTTATTGAGCTTGCAGGAATAATAACTTGAGTGTTTTAAGAAAAAAAAATGGAGAAAGCTCTCACCAGGATCAAAATTTTGTTCCCTACTCTTCCCAGAAATTTTCTTAAAGATATTTACAATTGCAGACTTGAACGATTGAGAGCATTAACACTCTTAGGCCTTCTAGAAGATGTCTGTTGGATCATTGAAGCTAAGACATGTTTAGCAGGTGAATTTCAAGAATCATTTGTTAACAACATGCCATGTATGGGAAGAAGTTCCTATGCAAAGAAGAGAAGGGCAAAAAGAATTGGATTTTGCTACAGGTGTGCAAGATGGACTTGTAACACAAGATGCAAGAACCCTGGAATGGTTTCAAGAAATCGAGAGGACAAAATTCAATTCATAAAGGATGGACTGAGTAAGGAGTCATTGGATGATATCATTCAGACTCTTGAGACGCATCTTAGTAGGCATGTTCAAGGAGTCCTTCTTGATTTGTTTGAACTGTTCCGTAAGGAAAAAGCACGTTATAATCTTGGGAATCTGACTTTAAAAGACCCTGTTGTCAGTTTACAAGAAAATTGAATGGGAAGCACATCCTCGACTCTTAGAAGGCGTTTCAGCCATTACTGGACGTAAAACTAGAGGAAGATGTGAGCCAATATCACAACTACTGTTCATTCTCATGCGTGTATGTTTGTCATTAGATTATCTTTTCAATTTATTGGGCCACCATTTTTTTGAAATTTTCATCCCTGCTTAATGTCTTTCCCTTCTGATATTCACCTTTTCCTTGAACAAAAATTCAAACTTTTGCTTCCAAATCCTGATCCCGCACTATTCAAGCGATCTCCTTGTCTGATATTGAATCCCTATAAATTATCAACCTCTATGACATATTTTTTTCCAAAAGAGACAGAAACACCATTTATGGATAGGATCAATACTATCTATGTTTTTGGTGGGTCTAACCTTGGAAAGGGTGGAGAATTTTAACATGCAGCTTATAACCTTGGTAAGACATTAGCTGCAAGAAAAATCAATCTTGTTTATGGGGGAGGGATTCAGGGTTTAAAAGGATGTATTGCAGGATCTGCACTCACAAGGGGATGTAACGTCTTAGGTGTTGTCTTAAAAAATGAAAACTCCTCCTACTTCACCCTGGGTACTGAATTGAAGGTTGCAACCATGCATGAGCGTATGAGACACATGTTGATTAATTCTAATGCATTTATTGCATTACCTGGTGATCTTGGAACAACGGAAAAAAAATTTACCATCATATTTTGGGCCTATCAGAATTTTCATAAAAAACCTTTGGGCTTATTGAATATTAATGGCTTTTATAATGGTTTGTTATCCTTTTTAGATCATGCAGTAGAGCAGGAGTTCATGCTACAATCCATGCGCAACATCATAGTATCTGCTTCAATTGTTGAACAACTATTTAAGAATTTGCAAAATCCTACATCTAAGCTCAATCAAGCAATGCAGCTGGTGAACCAACCAAATCAGGATGGTAGAGACAAAAGAGAACCAGATACCACTCTTTGGTTATAACTTTTCCTTACTTCGGTGGTTTTCTCACATTTCTTTTCCTGTTATATGAAATTCCATCTAAGACATTGGGGACAATGTCTTGGATAGGTTGGGGGAGGATGGTCCGATAAAAAAAAAACCAAAAAAAAAGAAAAAAAAAATTAGGTTAGATTCATAAACTTGTTTTGAGTAAGATGGCTGAGTAAGGAGTTACACTTGACTCTTGATACGCATCTTTTGATTAAAAAAAATTGAATGTGGAAGTATGTTGTTCTTTAGATTTCACAAAATAATTGAAGAAAAATGATTTACATTTCGAGATTAATTAGTTTGGCAATACATATTTGAACTGGATAGATTAGATTTGATAAATATATTACCTGTGAGATTTTGAGCCTTATTAATTACTTTCTTTCTTTTGTGATTTTCATCCATGGAATATGTTACTTCAGAACTTGCATTGATTCTTTTTGAAGCTACATTTTCACATGAATTTTACAAAAATGATTGAGGCATTGTTTTTCTTGAGCAAACCAATTAGCCAAATAACCAACTCATATAATCCTTTGATCAGCTCTTTGAGCTGATTAGCCTTTTCTTTTTTCTAGTTCACCATAAACTAAAAAAAAAGAAAATAACTTTGTCTGACCGTAGAAGGTGAGGAATACTGGATTTATCATACCATAAGTGTTTCAATAAGTGTGGGGGAGATTATTGTTGTGTTCATCAATATCATGATTGAAAAAAAAATGAAGAAAAACAAAAAACTGAAGCAAAAAAAAACTATTACAAAAAAAAAAGTGATATCTGTTTCTCACACTTACACTTAGATTCAGTTCTCAATCCTCACCATTTTTCTTGGTCTAACATTGTATCTCTTCAATATATCATTTCATCTTTCTAATCCTGTTATAACCAAAATAAAGACATCTTGATTTATGCATTGCATGTGTACATAGTAGTAGAGAAGTAGAAGATATGCAAGTCTATGATAGTTCATCTTTCATGGATTAAATTTGAGAGAAACACTTACCAAATCCAACCCTTGCGAGTTTCAGAGTATTTCATGAGGTTTTATCTTTCTCAATATATGTTTTTCAAATTAAAGTTGCCTTTCTAAGTAATTTAAAAAATATGATGAAAGAATTCTTCATGAATTTTTGTGAATTCTTGAGAAATCAACTCAAAGCTTTGATGTTCTTTCATTAAAAAAAAACAAAAAAAATAATTAGTCACCAATCTTTAACTTAAGTTTGCCCGAGACATGCAAAAGATAAATGTGGGGGAATTTGATAAGCATAAATTTCATAAATAATTACCTCTCATTTGTAGCTCATTAAGACTTCTTATATGTTCAATAAAGTGGTCTTTTTGATATTTTATAAGTTTGGGTTGATATGGAGTTTAATTGAATTTCTTTGCTTAACCGATTAAAATGACACTATTATAGTATTTTGAGCATAGCAGGAGTTTTAGACATCCAAAAATCATGAAATCTGTCTTGAATGAAAGCTTAAATAATTTTCACAGTTATAAAGCAAGATCAGACTCTAAATGGGATGTATAGGACTCCTAAATTATCTCAAAAGATGAGATAGTGTTGCTATCGCTGAACCTGAACAGTGTGTAAAGATCTGACCATATCTTGAGATACAGAAGTCATATTGAGATACAATCAGATCCGTTGGAAAGATAAGATCCAGGGCTACAACTTTTGTTCAGACATAAAGCTCTAATTCGGAAACGTGAATATTTGAAATTGCGCTGCAATCAACGTCAAAATTGTTGTGCTGATTGGTGACAAAAATTCAAAAGTGTTTTGCATTTTTAACAAAGCCCATGTGAAAGCAATAAAAGGATGGAAAAGTAAAAAAGCTGGTTGGTGACCTTCTGAAGATGATGCCTCAACAATCCTCTATAAATAGAAGGGTTTAGAAGAGGAGAGACACACCTTGGATATTAACTTCAATACCATTTTCCATCTTTCTTTCTTTGTTGTTAGTTTGCCTCCTTCATGGAAGGCTAAGTTTGTAATTTCAATTCAAGGATTCAAGCTATTTTCATTTTAACTTTGAGGTCTTGATCTTTATTTACATGCTTATTAAGTGATTTCTACTCTGCTTTACTATATTTTTCAATTTTATTCTTTTAATCAAAGTTTGTTCGGTTGACGTATTTTGATTAATGTATAATTGATTTATAATTGGTAAATCATTTTCCAAAAGTTTGAAGAGTAGAAATTAAGTAATTGAATTGAAGGTTTTCATTTTATTACTTACTTCAACTGAATTCTGATTATGAAATTGGTTTAGGTCTAATGAAAGATTAAGTGGTTACTAAATCTTGTTGATCATAATCAATTGAATCCTGAGAGTTTTCTCAGTAGAGAATTCAAGGATCATTTTTGGGGTTCCAGATGATCCTGGGTTGATAAACATAATGCATGATTTTAGTGATCAATGATTAGTTAAGAAAATAGTCTCTGAATTCCTTGAGTTGATAATCGGTAAGTCAAATTAATTTCATTCTGTATTTTGTATTTAGAACTTAATATCACATCTTTACAAAATCCCCTTGTTCTAACTTTCTCCTAATTTGCTTAAGAATCTGAAATGGTCTTTGGGAGATGACCTAGGTTGTGCACCTTATACTATACCAATAGTTTGGGAAAATCTAGAAATTATTTTTGGGCGTTTGCGACGAGCGTGTCAGTAACCCTGATTTATTTTGTGAGTTCAAGAATGTTTTTCCTTACAATTGATTATTCTTCTTTTTGCTAATGTTTCTATGAATTGGTCACTTATAAATTGAATTTGAATTCTTCTTTACAATTGGGAAATTGGATTTAGAATTGGACCTGATATTGAATAACATAACTACGAGTGCTCTAGGAATATAGATTCGTAGTTATAAGATCGCATGAATTCTTGAACTTAAGGCTCACTCCAATTGGGAATTACTAAGGGATTAGGATTACTAATTCGGGTGAAGTATTGATGAGTCAAGGGATTGATCTTCAATTAGCATTTTAGAATTCGATCTTCAATTATGTTTTATCTTGAATGCATGTAATGATCTAATACTACATAGGAGAAGTTTTGGTGAAACCCAACCGTAACACCTTCCATAAACCGATTTTTCTCACACTTGTGTCATCTATTAAGTACTAGACAATTATGGATCTAATTTTAATTAGTTTTATGCATGCTGGAACAGGATTTCATCTTATTTAGAAAAAATCGTTAATTGCAGTTATGTTATATTTTCGTTGCCTACGCATTTCCATAA
Source organism: Canavalia gladiata (assembly GCA_037954105.1). Taxonomy (NCBI): domain Eukaryota; kingdom Viridiplantae; phylum Streptophyta; class Magnoliopsida; order Fabales; family Fabaceae; genus Canavalia; species Canavalia gladiata. The sequence goes on from CM075665.1 coordinate 35,752,708, forward strand.
CTAAGTTCAATTAGTGGACTAGTGAGAATTTAATAGTTGAATCAAATGCCTGGGAAGATGATACTTTTTCTCACTCTTTACTCTGAAAAATGATAAGGTACACTTTCCTTCATCACAATTAAACCAACAAGTTTTCCGCGCCGTTATCGGGGATTTTTTTAATATTGATGAGTACTATGAATGCCACTAGATTGAGCAACTTTGTTTGATTTGCTACAGAAATCTATTTTAGTATTGATTCTTGCTTGAGCCTTAATCTTGCAGCTACTCTGTTTATGTAAGGTGAAGAAGATCAAGAGCTAACCTTTGAACCTGAAATTGAAAAGCTAGCAAGAAGAAACCGGAAAGAGGCAAGGATAAGAAAAGCATAACAAGAGCAACTGAGAGTGCGAGGGGTAGCGAAGAGCACCCTGTACACCACTCCATCATGGAGGCAGTGAAGTGGAGGATCTGAGCCTCCACCTTTCTTATTTTCTCCAAATATGTGACACAATCAAGATGAACGGAGTTTCCGAAGAACCAATCAGATTGAGACTATTCCCATTCTCTTTAAGAGACCGTGCCAAGTATTGGCTTCAAACCCAACCAAGAGGGAGCATTACTACATGGGAGGAATTAGTATCCAAATTCATCATGAAGTGCTTCCCACCCTCTAAATATAACAAGATGAGAGGAAAGATTTCATGCTTCAGCCAAAAAGAAGGAGAGTCGCTCTATGAAGCATGGGAGCGATTTAAGGAGCTTCTAAGGAAGTGTCCACATCACGGTTTTTCTGATGTGCACCAAATTCACATCTTCTACAATGGAGTTAAGTTCGCCATAAGAATCATTATCGATGTTTCAGCTAGAGGATCTCTGAATACCAAAACTGCAGAGGAGGCCATGGAACTAATTGAGATAATGGCTTCCAATGAATACCAATCACTGAATGACAAAAGTGTGCCAAGGAGAGGTGTGCTGGAGTTGGCCACGCAAACTGCATTACTTGCTCAGAACAAACTGATTTCCCAGCAGTTAGAGGCTTTGACAAAGGAGTTATAGGTTTTCAATGTGGGAACCTCACAGCAAACACAAGCCTTGAACTATGATTTCTATGGGGGAGAGCATGAGAATGGGTGTTGTGACACAAATGTAACAGGAACATCCAGTCAAGGGCAGGAACATTATATGGGCCAACCACAAAGGCCCAAATACCCTCCATTTTCTAACTCTTAAAACCCAACTTTCAAGAACAAAAATAATCCCTCCAGGAGGAATGGGTAGTATACGCAGCAACAACCCTCCCAACAGCAAGGAAATGAATCTCAGCACAATTTTGCAGACCTGAGAAACATACTCAGCCAGTTCATGTAGTCAACCCAAGCTTCCATTAAGAATCTGGAAAATGAAGTGGGGCAACTGTCTAAACAGCTCACGGAAAGAAATGCTGGGAGCTTTCCCAGTGACACAACAGTGAATCCCAAGGAGCAGTGCAATGCAATCAAAACGAGGAGTGGAAAGGTGATAGAGCCTCGACCACCAAAATTGAAAAAGACAAGAGATAACACAGCTATACAAGCACATTGTGTTGTTGATCCAATGGAACAACCCTCCAAAAATAGAGAATAAATGCAGCTTGGAGGAGATTCAGCAGCAAGTCCGCAACCAACAACCAAGGAAGATCAAAAGAGGGAATTCCATGAAAAGCCAATAAGGAAAAGCAAAAAGCAACTGTTTGAGAAAGTCGTTGCCAACAAGGAAAAGTTTCCATTGGCAACACAAAATGTCCCATTCCCACAAAGACTGAAAAAACAGCAAAAGGAGAGAAAATTATCAAAATTCCTAGATATATTTAGGAAACTATAGATTAACATCCCATTAGTTGAAGGGATGGAAGAAATGTCATCGTACACGAAGTTCATGAAGGAGTTGCTCTCCACAAAAAGAAACCTAAAGGAAGATGAAACTGTAACTCTCACGGAAGAGTGTAGTGCCATCATTCAAAGGAAGCTCCCTCAGAAGCTGAAGGATCCAGGTTCTTTTGCAATTCCCTACACCATCGGCAACTTGCAAATTGGAAAAGCATTATGCGACCTAGGGGCTAGTATTAACTTGATGCCTCTTTCCATAATGAAGAGACTAGAAATAGAGGAGGTGAAGCCTACTATGATGTGCCTCCAGCTGGCTGATAGGTCGATTAAATATCCATATGGTGTGGTGGAAGACCTCCTGGTCAAGGTGGACAGATTTATATTTCCAGCGGATTTTGTGGTTTTATACATGGAGGAAGATGCTGAAATACCATTGATTCTAGGAACTTGCCACAAGGCGAGCACTTATTGATATGCAACAAGGACAACTGACGTTGAGAGTACAGGATGAAAAGGTCACCTTCAATGTCTTTAAAGCTATGAAGCATCCTGCTGAATCGCCGCATTGCATAAGGATGGATGCGTTGGCCACACTGGCAATGCATGCATTGGCCACGCCGCTATCAACCCCTCTTGAAAAACAGGATAATGATTCCATTCTTGAAAGAGTACTATGACAATGGTGCAACTGATCACCTGTCAAGGCTGCATATTGAAACTATAGAGGATGAGAAGGTTCTAATCAACGAGGAGTTTCCAGATGAGAAGCTGCTAGCCATCGCTGTTGCACTGCAGTATGAAGACATGGCAAATTTCAAAGCTGCGTGCATCATTCCAGCTGGATGGTCTTGGCAGCAGCGGAAAAAGCTCTATCATGATAGCAAATTCTACCTATGGGATGAGCATTGTCTGTACAAAAGAGGTGTGGATAGATTGCTCAAAAGGTGTATCCCACGGGAAAAGCAAAGAGACATTATGTGGCATTGTCATAACTCAGCCTATGGAGGCCATTTCAAAGGAAAAAGGACAACAGCCAAGGTGCTACAAAGTGGATTTTTCTGGCCTACATTATTCAAGGATGCTAAGGATTTTGAAGTTATGTGTGACACTTGCCAACACAGCGGAAATGTCTCAAGGAGAGATGAAATGTCCCTCACTAACATCTTAGAAATGGAGCTATTTGATGTATAAGGCATAAATTTCATGGGACCATTCCCTTCCTCGTACTCTAATGAACACATATTATTGGTTGTGGACTATGTTTCAAAATGGGTGGAAGCTATCCCTACACACACTTGTGATGCCAAATCTGTAATAAAATTCCTGAAGAAGCACATTCTGTCCAGGTTTGGTGTCCCACGTATTCTCATTAGTGATGGGGGATCTCACTTTTGTAACAAGCAGCTGGACGCAGTTCTGAGAAAATATGGCGTTAAGAACAAAGTTACCATAGCATATCACCCACAGAGTAACGACCAAGTTGAAGTATCCAACAGGGAAATAAAGAGGATCCTAGAAAAGGTTGTGAACATCTCTGGGACAAATTGGGCTAACAGGTTGGATGACGCATTATGGGCCTACAGAACAACTTTCAAAACTCCGATTGGTATGTCTCCATACTAACTGGTTTTTGGGAAAGCATGCCACCTGCCTGTTGAACTTGAGCATAAGGCATACTGGGCAACCAGATTCCTCAATTTCAATGCAAATGCAGCTGGAGAAAGTAAACTATTATAGTTGCATGAACTGGAGGAATTTCGCCTCAATGCATATGAAAATGCAAAAATTTACAAGGCAACGACCAGACAATGGCATGACAAGCTGATCAAATAGAGTGTTTGAACCAGGACAGCTAGTTCTGCTGTTCAACTCTAGGTTGAAACTGTTTCCAGGGAAGCTGAAGTTCAAATGGTTAGGTCCCTTCATGATTAAAGAAGTTTCTGATCATGGTGCTATCACCCTTGAAGACATGCAGTCTCAAAGAAGCTTCAAAGTCAATGGTCAGCATGTCAAGCATTATCATGGAGGTGAAATCAGTAGGGAGAAGACCACCTGCACCCTTTAGTCGATTGATTGAAACCCAAACTGTCAAGTTAGAGACATTAAACAAGCACTGCAAGGGAGGCAACCCTTGGAAACTAGTTTTTCCCTTTCATTTTTATGTTAATTTTGAGAAAACTATATGTAGATACCAAGTAGAATAATTAAAAGCAGTACAGTTGAATATTCATGCAGGTCTGGACGACTGGAGCATGCCTGAGTGATGTTACAACATAGTTTGTTGTTGGACAGTGCTATTTTAGCAGGTTCTGTCTGTTGTTCTGGTTTACGTGTCCAACAGGAGCGATCTGCATGTCCAATGGAACTATTATGGAGCAAAGGAGAAGAATCTGGGTTTGGAACATAGGGTGTCAGACCAATCCTAGCGCACATGACCTTCTCAAGGGATGCCCAAGGCAAAGACTGAGTGCTGCTGGTGTGTCATGCATATCTCAGCTACCCCTGCAGCTTGTAATTTGATTAAAGAACCCAAGAACATGCTGAGAATCCTAAGGTTCTGCAGTCTGTCATAAATTGTGTGCTTGATGTAAGTTTAGGTGTGTGGCCAACAGAAATCAATTTTGTAAGTGTAAACATTCAATTATGTCTGAAGCCCCTGTAAACATTCAATTATGTCTGAGGCCCCCAAATTGCTCAAGAAACCAATACCAATTAAAAAAAATACAAATTAAAAAAATAAAATAAATAAATAAATATAAAAAAACAAAAAAAAAAAAATACAAAATTAAGAAAAACAGAAAACAAAAACAGAAAATAGACGAATAGACAGAAGGTGAAAAATAAAAGAATTAAATAAAAAAATAATGATAAAAATAAATTAAATGAAGTAAAATAAAAAAAAAGAAGTAATGACAAAAACGGAAAAATGGTAGAAAATAAAAAAAGAAATTAAAAGGAAAAAAGAAATTAAATGAAAACAAAAATAATAATTTAAATTATAAAAATTATGGAGAATCAAAAAATAATAAACTGAAAAATAAAAAAAATATAATAAAAACTGAAAATAAAATAGCAAAATTTAAACAAAAATAAAATAAAATCAAAAAATCAAAAATAAATGAAAAAGGAAAAGGTGGGAGTTTTCCAAAAAAGGGGGATAAAAAGGAAAAAAGGTGTGCATGAGAGGGGATCACTTTTGAAATCTGGGAAAAAAGGGACTTTGTTTCTCTTTGGACGGAGCGAGGTACAGATTGGATCTTTGACTTCATTCCCTATGTTTGCAAAAAGGGAAGAAAACTCCTCCGTCCTCAAGCATGAAGAATAGGAGTCCCTCTACTGATCCAGATCGTCTATCTTCTTGAGAATCAGGTCAGTTCCTGCATAATGCGCACTTAGATCGAAACAATTTTTGATGAAAAGTGGCATAATTGAATTCCGTTGGCGCATTTTTTATGCATTACTTTCTTGAGATAGTTTTCTAGACTTGAGATATAGTATCTGAGGTAATGATTCTCATCCACGAACGTTGAGAAATCTGCACCATGACGGGAGATAGGATTCTTGCCACAAACTTTAGATCATAGGATTTAATAAGAAATTGTATGTAATCGGCTGGAGCATAATGAGATTTCTAGAGGACAACAAGTACATAACTGCTGCATATAAGTTGTTGTGATGGCCTATGAATCATGATCTAATAGCATCTTCATTCGCCAATACTGGATCGCACGACGTTCTTTCGTAAGTGACGTAGCGACTCCAAGATCTGCCTCTTTTAAAGCCTACGGAAGTGAACAAGGCCGTCCGACAAGGGCCTACGGCTCGGTTCGTTTAAAGCCTAGTTAGGCTCGGCTCGTTTAATAAATAAACAAGTCCAAGCTTTTTAAAAAGCTTTTTTAGATAAACAAATCAGGCCTAAGCTTATAAAAAAACCTATTTGACCTATTCAGGGGCCTATTTATATTTATATAATATATATTTATATTTATTTTAATATATTATATTTATATAATATTTATTTTATATTTTATTTACATAATATTAATATATATATATATATGTTTTAGGCCTATTTAATAGCCTTTTTATCTTGTAGGCTTTAAGTTTGAAAGTTTTTTTAATTATTTATTTAAATAGACTTTAAGTTTATTTATTGATTTTTTTGTAATGTAGTCTTTTAAACAGACTTGCAGACCTTGTAGGCTTTAAATCAGGTCAGACCTTGACAGAAAAAAAAATCCTTTAATAGGTAACAGGCCCAGGCTCAGGCTTCAAAATTTTTAAACAAACCAGGCTTGAACACTCAAAGCCTAGCTCAGCTCGGCCTACTTCCATCCCTAAGGGGCATGCACCCTCATTCGGCCAAACACAAGCCCAAACACATAACCTACCTTCAAACCCCGTATCACAAGCTTACCAAACATCCGTTGGGAGAACAAATCCTATGTTCACCCAAAGGCCTCACCCTATGCACATACCACCTTCTCAACCTCACTACATGCCAGAGTAACACCCAAGCCATCCCTCGGAGGAGGATATACAAAAATGGAAAATCCTGGAGGAAAGAATCAAGGCAATCGAGGGGAATGCTTATGAAGCCAGAGACGCAGCCGATCTGTGCTTGGTTCCAAATGTGGTAAATCCCTCACAAATTCAAGGTTCCCGAGTTCGAAAAGTATCAAGGAACTAGCTGCCCAAAGAGCCACTTGGCCATGTACTGCAGGAAGATGTCTCCTTGTATGCACGACGATAAGTTGCTTGTCCATTTCTTTCAAGACAGCTTAACTGGGGCTGCTGCCAACTGGTATACTCAGCTAGAGCGGACACACATCCGTTCATGGAGGGACCTAGCTGAGGCCTTTCTGAAGCAATACCAGTACAACGTGGAGATGGCTCCTGATAGGACTCAGCTTCAAAATATGGTCAAAAAGGGGATGAGACCTTCAAGCAGTACGCGCAAAGATGGAGGGAGTTAGCTGCTCAAGTACAACCTCCTCTATCTGAGAAAGAGATGGTCAGCACGTTTGTCAACACACTCCAAAATCCTTTCTATGACAAGATGATCGGCAGTGTAACTTCTAGCTTCTCCGATGTCGTCATCATTGGAGAAAGGATCGAGGGTGGAGTGCCCCGTTGAAGGATCGCGCACAAATCTGCAAGAACAGTTGATTCCTCTGTAGAAAAGAAGAAGACAAGAGAGACTTATAATCTGGCTTCTGGTCGAGAACAATATGTACCCCATATGGCACCTTACGGACCAGTTGGCTTCCAACCACCACCATATCCATCTTACACACCACCTCCTTACATTGCTTCTACATATCAAACACCCTACCATCCAACCTATAACTATTCAATGCAAATCCGACCGCCCACACCATACACTGTCCACATACAAGCCATAAGCCCAAATCCTAGCCAAAGCCAAAAGAGGGAGAAGAATCCTGTCCAGTTTGATCCTATTCCAATGACCTACACTGAGCTGCTACCTTAGCTAATCCAGAATTCCCTGGTGGTTCTTTACCCACTGAAACCTCAAGAACCACCATACCCTAAATGGTATGATGCAAATGCCATATATGACTATCATGCGGGGTACATTGGTCATTCTACAGAAAACTGCCAGGTTCTGAAACGTAAGGTCCAAACCCTGATTGACGCTAAATGGCTAGATTTTGGGAAGATTGCTCCTAATGTGGGAAATAATCCAGTGCTGAATCATGAGACCTCATCTATTGGCTAAGAAATGAGATCAACGCAATAAGTTGCCTTGTATAAATCGAGCTATCAAGGAAAATCATCCAGGATTTGTCATATTTTTCAAATTCAATTTTTTGTAAATAAATCTCAATGAATAATGCAAAAATTACATTTTTCAGGTTTCTTGGGCACGTGTTTCACATTATTGGCTTTACTTTCCCATTCTCATCGTTCTTTAACCCATCACTTATTCCTATACCTAAACAAAATATACCTGCTGATGACAATGTCATTGCTGTAATAAATAATCTTGAACGTCTAGTTAATCAAACTCAAAGAAAAACCAACTGAGGAAGCAAAATAAATAACCAAGGATTCTAGATCACCATTCAAAATGTCTTGTCAAATAAAAATATCCCGCTAGAACAAAGTTCAAATCTAGGAAAATTAGGGATGCAAAATAAGATCAGCTGAATTGGAAGCCAAAATGATCTCGGCAAGATCAATATCGGACTACATAAAATTCGAGAAAAAGAAGAAAACTTGTTGGATTAAAATAAAAAATGGTCCAGGCAAAAGCAGGGTCAAAATTCAAAATTCAAGAAGAGGAAAAACTTGCTGGATTAAAAGCCAAAAATGATCCAGGAAAAAGTAGGGTTAAAGTTCAAAAGATTAAATCAACAAAGGCATGATTAGAAATGATCTTGTTGGATCCCAAAAATAATTCAGGCAAAATCAGGATCGAACAGAAGCCCGCTAGGTCGGAAACCCTCAAAGGAGACCTAGGCAAAAGTTATGGCACACTCAAACCAAAGCCCGCTAGGTCGAAAGCCCACAAAGGCGGCCTAGGAAAAAGTTAGGGCAGCAAACAAAAGCCCGTTAGGCCAACAACCCCCAAACGCGACCTAGGAAAAAGTTAGGGCACACAATCAAGAGCCTGCTAGGTTGAAAACCCGTAAGGGCCACCAAGGCAAAAGTTAAGAAAATACAAAAGACCTGCTGGGTTGAAAGCTCAAAAGAACGACCTAGGAAAAAGTTAAGGTCAAACCATGAATTCCAGGACAATCTAACATCTCTGCACCTCATCTTCCCTAAAACTGGGGCAAATTTTTTCCATTTCTCAAGTTCAATTAATTCGACAATCAAGATTATGAAAAGCAGCACTAGTATTTTTCATCAAAAGGTGTCATTTGGGCAATTGAACCCTTGTTATCCCTTCCTTTCAAGTACACTAACCCAAACCTCCCATACAAAACTCTTTATATCCTTCCATCAAGCCAAAATCACTTCGCACATCTCAAGGTCACACATGCCAAAAAGAAATGTGAAAAATGTAAAAGAAAAATTAAATAAAAAAGACTAGTTTTGAAAAGTCATGACAAGTCAGATGAATCCTCGACAATCGCAGCACAACACGATTGTCTCCCAAAAGATCATCCTCCTGTCAAACATAACACCACTAAGACAAAAGGAGTGTGTCTTATGCAATCATGCTGACAACAATCGGGTCCCAAAGATCCGGGAAAGAAGGTTCCAAAGTTGACCAAGAGGCCAAGAGATTGAGTCAATCCAGCTCGTCCTGATTTTTGGTTCCTTTCACACCAACTATAAGGCTGTCGAGAAAGAACCTGTCGAAAAAAAATCAAAAAAAATCAAGAGAAACAAAAGTTTTACACCATCTCATGGTTTGCATTCATCCCATAGCATCAATTTCATCAAATAATTATTTCAAGCATCAAAAACTGGTCAAGAAGATTAAAACATCACATCCTCTCTATTCAAGCATCACGAACATCGCATCCTTTTCATTCATTCAAGCATCACAATAAGTATAATTAAAAAGATCAAGCTCAAACTGGGGTAAACGCTTGCCCACAAAATTCAATTTGAGGTCATCCTCAAATTCTGAATCAAATTCAAACTGGGGAAAACTTGCCCATAAAAATTCAATGTGAGGTCATCCTCAAATTTTGAATCAAATCCAAACTGGGGCAAACGCTTACCCACAAATATTCAATTGGAGGTCATCCTCTGAATCAAATCAAACTAGGGAAAACACTTGCCCAGAAAATTCAAGTTGAGGCAATCCTCAATTTCAAGAAGAAAAATCAAACCAAGGCAATCGTTCGCCAAGAAAACTCAAGTTGAGGTAATCCTCAATTCCTCCACCCCAAAATTCAAGATAGGGCAAACATATGCCCAGATAAATTCAAGATGAGGCAAACCTCAATTACATCAAGATTCAAAATGGGGCAGACGCTTGCCCAAAATTCCCTCAATTTGAATTCTTCACAATTGGAAAATTGGATTTAGAATTGGAACTAAGATTGAATAACATAACTACGAGTGCTCTAGGAATATAGATTCGTAGTTATAAGATCGCATGAATTCTTGAACTTAAGGCTCACTCCAATTGGGAATTACTAAGGGATTAAGATTACTAATTCGGGTGAAGTATTGATGAGTCAAGGGGTTGATCTTCAATTAGCATTTTAGAATTCGATCTTCAATTATGTTTTATCTTGAATGCATGTATTGATCTAATACTACATAGGAGAAGTTTTGGTGAAATCCAACCCTAACACCTTCCATAAACCAATTTTTCTCACACTTGTGTCATCTATTGAGTATTAGACAATTCTGGATCTAATTTTAATTAGTTTTATGTATGCTGGAACAGGATTTCATCTTATTTAGAAAAAATCGTTAATTGCAGTTTTGTTATATTTGTGTTGCCTCCATTCACATTTACATTGCCTACGCATTTACATAACTGAGTTCAATTAGTGGACTAGTGAGAATTTAATAGTTGAATCAAATCCTTATGAAGACGATACTCTTTTTCACTCTTTATTCTGAAAAACGATAAGGTAAACTTACATTCATCACAATTAAACCAACAATGGTGTTATCTTTCAGGAGTTGGTTGTGTTGTATTTGATTACAAGAAATCCATGTTGATTCTTTCTTAAATCTAAATAGCATGTGAAGTCGGTATCCACCATTGATAATATCGCAAAGGTTCCATTTGGCATGCCAAAAATTTATGTTTAACATATTTGTAACTCTTCCATAAAAGTTAAATTGGTTGTTGGCTATGACAATTGAATTATATGATGGGAATCAGTCAAGCACAAGATGTAAACAATTCTCTTTTCTTTTCAATTAGACAACTGCGCCAAGGAAGAGACACTGTTTACCCAAGCTGCTCCAAAAAGTGCTTGGTTGTGCGATTATGAATAAGAATAAGTAAATTTATATGAAAGTAAAGTTAAATGATAAAGTAAAAGTGATTTTATCTTGATTTTGGACTAGATTTAACCTTTATAGTTTAAATTTAATCATTTGGAAATAGGAACAATGAATAATTTTTATTATGATCATGATATTTAATATATTGGAGAAGCTACCAACATTTTCCCTACCATTTTTAACCATACTAAGTAATCCTCATCCACATTATTTGAATGTTTAGGGTTGAAATGACAAGCCTAGGATGCACATTTGTAGTGTAGGCTAGCTGCTAGTTGAACTCCGGAATCTCCGGCTAGTAATTAGTTGATAAGCCCATTGACCATTCGCTCTTGGCATTTTCCTTTTAGTCGAGTGCTTTGGACCAGTCTTTTTTCAAGATACATCTTCTTAGGTTCGATTACTCCAAAGTTAATGTTAACACCATCCTATAAACATTTATAGATTTGTAAAGAAAATGATAAATATAATAAAAAGTTATTTTTACTATTTTTATATAAATTTTTAAAAACTAAATATAAATATAAATAAAATAAGGATTTTATAATTAAAAGTATAAACAATAAATAAACATAAAAACATATTGTCAAAATAAACAACCCTAGGTTTGTGTAATAGCATGTTGATGTAATTTTTCTAAACCCTAAGTCATAAGTTTGCTAAGTGTGTAACTCAATTAGTATCAGCCTCCATATCTTTAAATCCTTTCGGGGGCATTTTTAATTCTTTACCGAGTCATATTTTTCCTTTACTTATTCTACAGCGCACGATATAACCAATTGAAAAACTACATGATCGATGGGTTGAGTAAAATTTATTGTGACAAAAATCTTAGGAACCGAATATGCACTGCACATGTGACTGGAATGTACTCACTGTCACACAATACCAATTGATTTTTCGGAATACATTTGTTTTTAGTGTATTCTCTCTTAACGAAATCACATATTATTTTTTTTATTTTTATTATTTAATTTTTTAAGTAAATAGGATAATTTTATCTTTATTTAATTATTATTTTTACATATTTTAGTTTATATTTAGATATTTTTATAAAACTTAAAAGTGTAATTGACTAATTATCATAAAAAACTAATTTTTCTTAATCTTTAGTAGAGCAGCCAATAGTTTGAATTACATATTAAACATTAAAATGTTTAGTCGATCTTAACTATTTTTTATCACAATAAAACTTGTATAGCATCACGTGATTGAATGATGATTCAGAGATGAATAAGAAATCAGCACCAAAAAGTTGAATAAGAAATAATAATCAAAACATTTATGCGTACCAATATGCCAATTATGTACATTTTTAATTATCTTTGGAGAGTCTCGGTCTCACACATGGGAGGTTCGGGCCCTCCATAATCCACTAGTGGGAATTTTGCTGTATCATAAACAACATTCATCATGAATACATTTATCTATTTTTAGGTTACAATTTTTTTTTAAAATTTTGAAAAAGTTGCTTCTAAACTTAACTTTTTGGGGTGAAGTAGATAGCTTAACATGATATGAACACCTCATCTTAGATCGTACAAGACAACATTACAAGGATCAATTTTTTTAAAAAAATTTAATTAGCAACAACTCATTTGATTTAACACCACAAACTCTCCATGATTAAGTTAAGCATGGTGATTAATTAAGAAGATCTAAACAAATAAGATGCATAGCTTTCGGTGGTATACCGACATTAACATATATGGTTATGAGATAAGGGTGATATATATTTTGCTATGAATGCTCGTGTGCAAGGGACCTTGACACCCACCCACCAACCCCATCACTGTTGGGGAGCATTGGGAAAAAAAGGCTTGCATGTTTTAAGCCTTTATCAAGCAAAAGCATGATGATTCCATTTCATTAGTAAGGTCTATAATATTTATTTATCTTGTATCATTTATTGGCAGGAAGTAACCTGGAAACCTTGATAGGAGCCAATTCTAATTAGGTGTAAAATGATTTCTTTAATTTGTGTTCAAGATATACCTTAATATCATGCAAGTCGTGCAGATTATATTTTGTGTACTATACCCCACACTATGAGGAGGATTATTGATAAAGAAACTCATGGGGGAGTTGCTTCCTTATTCAACACATTTTACATGGTACACTTTGTTTTGGATCCTTTGGGGGAAAAAGGAAAAAGAAAAAACATTAACTTTAATATAATAACTCATTTGCAGTTAAAATTTCAATGAAAACAAGGCGATAGGGCCAAAAGTTGTTTTGATTAGGGGACAAACAGAGAATTTTATTGGTTGGAGAGATAATTAAATAATTTTTTTAAAAGTTACATATGTAATTGTCGGTGAAAGGTCTTAAGAAATTAAATTAGTGTTTATGATCAGAAAATCCCTAAAGAAACCTGCTTAATAATCAGGTCTCTTAATTCTGACAGGTTTCAAATTTTTAAAAAAATGATGTCACTTTACGAAAGGAATAAGTGAAAATAAGATAGCTTAGGACCGTTGGGTTTCGGAATTTTTTTATTTTACATTTAAATATAAATTTTTTATTTTTTATTTTTAAAATTTATATAAAACATATTTAAAAAATTTATTATCTATTTTACATGATTTTAAAATAAAAAAAATGAAAATAGAATAATAATTTTATAATTAGAAATAAAACAAAAAAGTATTTTTATAATACAAACAGCATCATAGTGTCTGAAGAGAAAACTAGGTCGGGGTTCCTCTCTCACGTGGCGTCTAAGTCATGGTGGTAATGGGCTTTATTTGGTGTCCCACATAACACAAGAAGGCCACCGAAGAACAAAATCTATAGAAATTCCATCAAAACGTCACATTAAGAATCCTAGAATTAGGCAAAAAACAAAAAAATAATAGACGGGTGGCTCTCTACTGATGAATGTAGTTTCCTCCTTGGTTGACAGTGGCGGTAAAAGTGGCTATGAAGATGATGGCAGAAATTGGAATAATAAAAACTAAAAAAATATAATTAATTAATTAAAAAATGACTAGAATAGTTACAAATTTAGTTGGATATATAATTTTTTTTAAATCAACCATAATTATGTTATCGTTAGATTATATTTTATTTTATTTTATTTTTAATTAAAATTATTAATATGAGATTGTGGGTGACTTCTATTATAAAGGATAAACTTTTGTGCTACGTAAAGTTTTAAGAGCTCATTATTTTTTCTTTCTTGTAATGTCTTTTTTTTTATGCATTCTATTTTCAAAATTTGTCAGTATCATATTTTTATTTTTTCTGAGCAAATATTTTATCATTGATAATGTTCTTTTTTTTTTTTTTATCTAAATACCTCAAGATTTTGTTAGATTGATTTTTTTATTCGATTTTGTTGATATAATGCATTTATTACTATTGTCATCAGATGATTAAGGTTTCTTTCTATTACAAAGATTGATTTTCTTTTTCTTACTCAATATTCATCTTTGGTTAACATGTCTCAAAATTATTTTTCAACAAATTTACCTTCTCACACTTTCATTCTCTCTAAGAGAGAAATTTTGCAGTTCGCCACTCTCATAATATTCAAAAGCTTATTGGGATGGTGAAATGTGTGGCTCTCGGATTAGTAATAGCTTATTCTAAAAAAATTTATGGTACTTTTTGTTCTCATTTTCTTGTCCTTTATAGGTAGGAATGGAAATAGGTCAAATCAAAATAGTTTTTATATATTTAAATATGGCCTGTTTAAATATTTTGATGTCTAGACTTGTTATCTGTCATAAATTTTTGTTGTTGTAAATGATCTATTTTAAAGTCTACCAAATCTACAAGTCTATTGAAAAGCTTATAATACAAAAAAATTTAATAAATAAGTTTAAATCTTACATAAATGATTGATTAAAATTGATTGTAAGCTTAATATATATATATATATATATATATATATATATATATAATTTAAACAAACCATTTAGGATTCTACGCTAAGGATAAAGAGAAGATTATCTAAAAAATTTTTGTTTGAAATTAAAAATTAAAACAATTTTTAATAAATTATGCAAATATTTTAATATTAGATAAATATAATATATTAAAATAAATATAATGAACATACATATATAATACATAAACATAAATAGGCCCTCTAAATAGGCTAAATAAACCTTTTTATAAGCCTATGCTTGGATTGTATATCTAAAAAAAATTTAATAAGTTTGAGTTTGTCTATTTATTAAATAAGTCGAGTTAAGTTAAGTTTTAAACAAGTTAAGTCATAGGCCCATCTTGGACAGTCCAATTCATTTCTATCCCTACTCACATGATATATAACTTGTTGCAATGCCTTATAAGTTTGTTTCTCCTTTTACTTAGTTTTTTTTTGGTAACATTTTGTCTAAATATTTAATTTATTGGAACTCAATCATTTATGTATATGATGATTTGTGAATTAAATGTTGCACACTAATTATTTGGAGTAATGCTTGAGAGAAATATTCTTAGTTAAAATATCACGATTTATTAAAGATAGCTGCTATTATGCTTCTCTTCTTCAATGAGGTATTCTTCTTCATTCTCATTGACTTTATAACATTTGTATCATTTTTTTCTTTAATTGATAGGCCTCTTACCACCAATGTAACTTATTTCTATATTTTCTATGATTGTAATTTTAGTTATTCAAAGAAAGCAATTTTTTTCTAAATAGGTCATTAAGATTGTTAAGAAAATCGAGGAATATGAAAGATTCATCAAGGAGACGTATCTTTTGGATGGAGGGGTCGTTGGCTTTGGTGAATTTTGTTTGTTATGTATTTCTTAGGTATATTGTTTGTTATGTCATCTGTGTTCCTTTTCATTTGATATACTATAGGTTCACAAAATGGAATTACTATTTACTTGAGTTTTTTTTTTTTTTGCTACTATCTCAATACCATCTTCCTGGTTCATCTTCTGTTTTTGAAGGAATGAGAAACTTTTCGTGGGACCCTTTTCTTTTGATGAAGGGACATTAGGTTGGGTTTTGGTTGTTTTGCACCTAAGCTTGGTTTTCAATTATGTTGACAAAATTGTTAGTGTTCTTATCCATCCTTTACCTAGATCAGTTTTCTTCACCATATGGTGTTGGAATCCTACAACCTTTGAATTATTCAAGTTCTGTAATTTTTTTAAATTGATGGTTCTTACTCCTTAATTAGCTCAGATTTGTATTTCCTATTATGATTATCATGATTTGACAAAGTCTTTCATTGACTATTGTTTTGTTTGTGCTCATAGTTGATATTTGGGTGGTTAAATATTGATATTAATATTTTTTTCATCTATCCTTATGGCTAAATTATTATAATGTGAGCTTATTCTTTGGATGGTTAAGTGGTGTTATTAGTAGCTTCTACATTCTATTATAGTTAAGAATTTATGATTTTCTCTTCTTACTTCTTCCAAATGGTTAAGCATGAATTATAACTTCTACTTGAGTGGTTAAGTTTCTCTTGTATTTAAAAGATTTTATATACTCTTATTTTGCTTTGATGTATTGTTCATCCCAAATTAGAAGTGTTGTAAGCACCTTCTAACTTGTGGGAAACATTAGAAATTTATAGTTAGTTACATTAATTAAAAAATTAGTTAGATTAATTAAAAATTTAATTAGCCATACAAGTCATATTATACTCTCTTATAATTCAACTCTTTTATCATTTATTTTTTATGCAGATTTTATTTTATTTTCTCTATTTTATCTTTCCTTCTCTAAACCATATATACTAACTAAATGAGGATAAAATTCAGAATTTATTAAAATATAGAATAAGAATTAGAAAAATATAATTTTAATTATATTATAATTTTATATCGAAAATGATAAACACACCTAGGCAGAGTAATTTATCCTACTACATATGGTAAAAAATACTTTAGTAATTGATTACAAGTTATGTAATCGATTACTAGTGGTTATCAGTATAAGATGGTTAATGGTTTAATATAAACAATAAATAAAAATATAAATCGTAATTGATTCAAAAAATATGGTTAATCGATTATATAATATTATTAATCAATTACATATGTGATTAATTAATTAAAATGTGATTAATTGATTAATATAGAAAAATTTGGTTAATAAATTAATAATTGTAGTTAATCGATTACAAATATAATTAATTGATTATATATTATGGTTAATTAATTAAAATGAAAGATGTAACCAAATGTAGTTTCTATATATACAAAAGCATAACTCATTTCATAAATATTATACCCTGCAAGAACATATAAGAGAATTGAAGAAATAAATAATTTTTCTTAAAAAATATCACTATAATAATAAAAAAATTTAAACTACATTTAAATCAAACTAAGATAAACAAGTTTTAGCACTAAAATATTAATTTTACTTAAGATTTTTAAAATAAAACTCATTTATAATCTACTAATCTTATTTTTTTTACTCTTTTTTATTAATAAATTATTATATCAATATACGTAAATATTTTCCTATATGTGAATAAAAACATTTACATTTTACATCTCATAATTTCATATATTTTTATTTAAATTATAACTAACTTTGATAAAAGACAATTATGTTTACACATTTAAAAGAAATCAAATATATAATACCTAAATTAACTTCTTCTCTATAACTTGTAATTTGATTTGAGTTATCAAAATAATATTTAAACTAACAAATTTTTGGTAACATCCTAAAAATAAACTCATTTTACATTTAAGTCGTATCCACGATATTATTATTAGATTGTTACTTCATGATGTAAAATTTTTTTAGAAATTACTGATATCGAAAATACAAAAAAAAATTCTTTCAAAAATTAAATTGTCACTCACATCTTTGGTTGCTTATTATAAAATAGAATCATGCATACAGAGCTCGTTTCATATTATTTAAACCGTCATTATTAATTATTACAAGTCTTTGAGTCCAGAAGTTATTGTTAAAGTATGAGTCTCCTTTCATACATTACATACTTAGATTTTACATATATTTCAAACCTAACTACTACTACCATATCTACATCATATACAATATAATACAAATCTACAAATTACTTATTTATATTACAATTATCCATGACTATCATACATAAATGTACATTGTTCGATAAAACATGAGCTTCACTTATGCAAAGTCCACATAATGCTCCAATAGCAGGGGTCATAATGTTCAAGTCACAAGCTCTCATCCAGGGTATAAAAGGTCCTATCTTCCATCTCCTAAAAAGGCTAAAATGGATGCAGCCTGAGATAAGGGAAAATACCCTACGACGACCAAAAGAATTGTGATAGTGTGAGGGAATCTGGGGGTCACTCTCCCCTTCAGATGAAGAGGAAACTTCCACTAGTGTTGTTGGGAGCGCCTGATAACCTAGTGGCAGAGGAAAATCCATGTTGGGATGAAAGGCTTTCAAAGGTATGGAAAATTCCATAGTAGAGAAATTTGGGCTTATTACCACATACACAAAGAGATAGCCAAAATAAAAATAGACCTTCATATTGGCTTGGGCGGTGATAACCAACCCATGAGCGTTAATAGACCAATTAACGTTATTAAGCTCAACAAGTACTATTAATATCACGAAATACATCTACAACATCTAGGAAGAAAATGAAGGAAAAGGTGTGAGAAACTAAATTTCTCAATAGGATTCTACCCTAATTTTGGTATCAATATTTTCAACCCAACCACTTCGGCTTATTTTGAAACATGGCATGCATACAGCTTCACTTTTAATTTTTAGAAAATCTTTAGCTGAAGTGGATTTCTTTTTACAGGAGTGGGAACTAACTTCTATCATAAGCATACAAGTTACTTATTTTAGATTTCATACACATGACATACTCTTGAGTTCACATTACATCATATCATATTATAGATATCATTTGACTAACATTTCATTCATGCCTTAAACATAATTCTTCTCATTTCTCTATCATTATCTTAGTGATAATCTATATCATAGGAATCTCATACACTTTAGTCAAATAATATCTTATCACTAGATCTGCTACTACCTTGTATTCTTAGGACATAAGCTCATTCCTTGATGGTTGTCACCGTCATAATCATTGAAGACCTAATGCTTCATAATAGAAGGACTTTTGGAGAACCCTTTTGTCTCCACCTTAGAAGGATCGTTTTTCCTTCTGAATGTGCACAAGACATATTAAGATTAGTATTAACTTTTCACATAAGTTTTGGATTTAATGATCCCTTAGTTAATTAGGTTTCTTTTAAAGCTTCCAAATAACATGTATACTCAAACAATTCAACCAATATATCACACACATATAGTTTCTAATCCATTCAAGCTTCACATTTATCATCCACACATGAGCATCTTATAACACATCACTTTTCTAAACAATCAAGAGTATATTTCATATCCTTTACACACATATTTGTTTAATCAAGAAGAAACATAAAAATTAGCATAATTATTTTTATTTAGAAACCTATATTTTTTTTCAAGATTTCTTAAATATGCTTGATATGAAATTCTTGGATAGTATGCAACCTTCTTCCAAAAATTTGTCCATCCTACTTTATTCTTTAAGATTTGTGAGAAATCTCTCATGGGAACTTAGTCCACTTATCCTTCTAAGTTATCTTTTAACCTTTCCTTTCCTCAAAGATTAAGTTTCTCTTAATATTTTTAATGTAGGATTATGAAATGTTGGAATCCTAATTTAGTTGGTCGAATAGCCTCTTTAGCTATTTCTTCTTTGTGTTCACCAATTTGGATGTTTTATACACATTTATTATTTCAAGTTTGAGTGTTATAAATTTTATGTTTTCTTATCTAATAATTTTACTAATAAAGTTTGAACCACTAATTAATTTACTTGATTACCTCCTTACCTATGAATTCAAAGCTTCTTGGTCATGGTCTATTAAACTACACAAACTTAGAGATTTTTAAGACTTTTTATTCTTACTTGGTAGGCATGACCAAATCGATTATCACACTCCCACAACTCTATAGTTGATTTCTACTCATAACTTTATCTATAGTTGAGTTCATTTTTAAGTGCTAACAAGATTTTAACTTACTTTTAGCAATTTACCCAAGCATGATTGAATGGTTATCCAAACCATAACCAAGTATCATTCAAACTTACAATTCCTTTCTTATACATGGTTAGGCTCCCCGTTACACCTTAATCAAAATTTTAAACTCAAGTTCCCCTAATTTAATGGAGAGTGATTGAATCCACTCTTTGTCCAAGTAAGGGTATTCTTCTCAATTTCTTCTCACTTAACTTTTGTATCATGAATTTTAACACTTGTTACATCACATGCTTTTTGGCTCCATCGACATTTTTCCTTACTCCATAGCTTTGGCCATGATCAAGGAGGGTCTTAAGTGTCTTGTTCAACTTTTAGTCCATAAGTCCACCTTTACTCTTACTAGTTTTAAGATCCAAGTTTTGAGTTAAGTTTTGTAACTTTTGTGACTTAACCTTTAAGTCTTTTAGGATTATTATCATATGAGTCCAGATCTATACTTTTATCAAAGTCTAGGTTCATGATTAAAGCTTTTAAGAGGAGATATAAGCAAGCTTATAATTTTTAACATAATGATCATAAAGAAATCATTTTTCAAAACAACCAAATGAAGATCTACTAGATCTACTCCAAGATCTATTCATCCCTTACTTTGAGTATCTAAAAAAATTTCATAAAAACTTTTAAATCTACCTAAACCATTAAAAGTCATTTTAAAGAAATTTGAACGGATTAAATTGCTTCAAAGGTTCAACAAGTACTTTAATCCATCAAAGTTACTATTTAGCTTCCAAAAATCACTAAAAACTTAGTGATGCTCATTTTTAACCATTAAAGACAGTTTTAAACTCGATCAAACTCAAGCAAGCGGAACCCATAGAATTGAGAGATCCATCAAAAAGAGATAAAAAACCAAGTCATAAACATATAATTAAAAGCTTAGAAAAATGCATGGTAAGAACCCTACTTGTTGAACACTTTTATAAATATTTGGTGGGTCTTTTGAAGTTGGTTCCCTCCTCCTTGGTGGTCCACACAAAAGCTCCTAGTTATTATGGTGGGACTTTGTTGGTTTGTCTTGTTGTAACTTAAACTTCAAAGATGAAAGTTCAAGTTTAGTGTAGGTTTTGGTGTTTTGAGAGAAGTTAGAGCTTTGGAAGAGCTTGGAGAATTTTCTTAGTGTTTAGAAGGTTGATAATAAAGCAAATAAACCTCCCCTTAGCCGATAGCAAATTCAAGTTTAGAGTTTAGGCTGCCATAATTTTCTTTGATCTTCTAGTTGTTCCTTCTATCACATGGTAAAACACAAATGAGGAACTTAAGACTGAGCTTTCACAAATAAAGAATTATACAAAAAATATAGCTAGAGATATTATTTTTTTTTATTTTTGAACATTTTCTTTTTTATATAGGAAATAAGAAGAAATAGAATATATATATATATATATATATATATATATATATATATATATATAGACACACACACACACACAAGTCTCAAGCAATCAGAATTTAAACTTCAAGAGACTACTAGGAATGGTCCTTGGCAACGGTGCTAAAAACTTGTTACGTGCTAGACATGAGTGCAAAACTCTTTTTCAAGTTTTTCCCATGGAAAAGTATACCCTTCAATGTAGAAAGAGGGTATTTTAGGACACCAGTATCAATCTCACAAAGACTGTGCCAACAATCCATTTGTGAGGGTGAATTCTAACCTTTGAGCTTACCAATTAAGAGTTTTGTTTGGATACCTATTTTGGTTTTACTTCCTTTTCTCCCAAATTCCCCCTCTCTTTTTTTATGAATGAGTTATAATTATCAATTACTAACCACTTACTCTAAGGGTACTACTCCTCCTTGATTCGGTTATAAATACTACCCTCCTTAATGCGACAAGACAGATAAATAAAAAAAGGCATGAATTTTAAGAAGGTGTTAACTACGTGTTGAATAATTAACTGGTTAGAAACTTAGGTTCTCGATTGATCTTTCAAGACCCTTAAGTTTAGCTACCTAGCAGTTCTATCAGCTAGAAGTGGTACGATCATCTCCCCCTAACCAACTTACAAATTAATAAGATTAGACTTCTTATTAATGGATTAATCACAATAGGGTAAAACAATTATAAGAAATAGATAATCATTCATAAAATAAAGAGGAAAAGAGGATTCAAGAAATTTACCTCAAAAGGTTTTCTAAATCTCCATGAATTAGGGATTAGTTAAACATCATGAAAAATAATCTAAAAATATATCCATAATCAAATTTTAAGATAAGAGATACAAAACCGACATACCGAGAAGGTCAGTAAAAAACTCTACCACTTGCACCGTGAGGAAATCCCTCTTGCCAACATCTTGTAAGAAGATGTTGAAGGAAGAACCAAGAATGAAGAGGCCAAAAGATGGAAGATGGAAGATGGAGGAAAGGTAAGGCTATGCCTAAAATCTAAGAGAGAAGTGTATACTCTATTGTTGGAAGGATTGCTCCCTAATGGGAGAAGGGTGTGTAGAATGGTGTGGTAAAGCCCTCCTTTATAGTTGTAGATTAGGGTTTCAAGTGTCAAAAATTGGGCTTAACCTAGTTATGGATGCTCTACGTCTTCTGTTCCACCATAGGGCTAACAGGAATACCTCTTGCGTCATTAGGGCTAACATGACATTACTGTTGGCTCCTCCTAATCTTGGCAAGTCATGCTCATTATTTGGCACAACTTTTCTTATTTTGTAATGTTAAAGGGATGACTGGGATGTCTCCTACATCATTAAGGTTGTTGTGGCATTGTTGTTGGCGTTCCCAATCTTGTCACCGTCATGCTCATCAGTTGGCATGGTTGTGTTTCTTCATTTGGCATGGGTGTGCTACTTCATCCTACACAAGTATGCAGTTTACACCAACATGATCATGCTCAGGTCTGCATGGCCATGCTTGATCTGTTGAGGATGGAATTTTTATCCTTTTATACTTCCTTGTCTTTTTATGCCCTTTTTTAGCCAAAAACTCGTCTATTATCTAATTTTCTTCTTGTGTGACCATTCCTACAAAAATAAGAAAAATTAGACTGAGTTACAAGTGAATAATGTTAAATCATGCCCAAATTCCCACAGTGGTAGGCTAAAGATGAAATTTGAAGAGTGTTGAAGGTTATGTTAAGCTTGATGTAATATTGAAATAGTGAGGTAAGAAAATTTGAATTATAATTTAATCTCATAAATTTTTAGTAGTAACCTTCTTTGAAATAATACTTCAATCAAATATCCAAACACAAAAAAAGTAGCATGGTTGAGATAATAACAATTTTGTTCATCTTTGGATCTTTAAGTGTTAGTGATGCAAAGGTCAAGGGTACTGCATCATTTCAAAGAAATTAAAAGTAGATAGATCTAAATTGATACCATCTTAAATCAACTTTTATTTTACACTATATATCATTTTACATGCTTGCATCATGCATAAATTTGTGTCAAAATCATGTTACTAGTCTATGTATCATAATTTCTTAATATAGAGGTCAATCAAAGATACTTTCAAGTTCTTATAACCTATTTCATATATAAATAAGTTTAGGTCTTTTCTTGTAATTAGGTTGAGGGTATATAGGCTAAAGGTATCATTTTCCTTTTGAGTATTCCTTCTTTTTGTCCATGTAACCCTAGCTTTAAGTTTAGGGCTTAAACACCCCATTTATGACCATATTAGGGGTAACCAAATATAATTTTTCTAAGTTTAATAATTACATATAAATAGACATCATCATTTGTAAAAATGTGTCTTAGATCATAGTACAAATTTTTACAAATTTTATGAGGTTTTAGAGAGCATATTCTCTCTCTAGCTTCTCTTCGAAGTTCTAAGTCTTAAGTCAATTTTCAAGCTTTTCATATCAATGTAGAATTACACCATTATGACAAAGACAGAAGATTATCAAATCCCTCTTTCATAGGTATTTATTGTGCTTGAAACTCCATAAATCACTTCTAGTCATAATTTTTTCTCTTTAATTATTTATGCCATTTCTTTGTGTACATTTGAATTGTTATACTTGTGTTTCTAGCTGCATTTTCATCTACTTCAAGTATAGATCCAACATCAATTGATATTCAGGAAAATCCATATCAAGTAGTATCAAGACCTATGATGGTTGAAGGAAAAACTCCATCCTATTTCTCTTGCATTTTTGGATTCAAACTTGTCCTTTGCTCCTCTCCTTTTTCTCCATTTTTTTACAACTTCAAGGTGTGAATTATGGGTTATCTGACTAGATATTGGCTAGACATAAGCCATAAATGTTTCATCTCACTTCTCCACATTTTAATTGGTCCATTTCTTCCAAAATCATGCAAAGTTGTATGAACTTTGAATTCGGGTGCATATAAATTTTGGCACCAAGAAAATTCAAAATATAGAAAAAACTTCAAAAGTACAGTGATTAATCCATAAGGTTTTGTGTTTAATATTTGGGTCTAACATAATTCATCAATTTTTCAATGGAAATTGCATAAATCATCCTAGATCTTCATTTGAATTCTTAAGTTTTAGATTTTCCTCCAAATTTTCCTTAATTCAAATTATAAGATTTAGGATGATCTAAATCTTATTTTATGATTATGTAAGAGAGTAATTCATGTGAAATGGTGAAATATACACTTTATTCGGTTTGAATTTTTAAATTCCACCTAAGATTGCGTGATTCATTATTGTTCATGCATGTTATCAATCCATGAGTGATTGATACAAGTTAATTTTCATTTGTATTAAAAACAATATTTTATCAATGCATTGGAAAAATTATGAAATGTATAATTCTCTATTACAAAGAAGTGAAATCTAATTGGAAAAATTATGAAATGTATAATTCTCTATTACAAAGAAGTGAAATCTAATTCTCAAAGGATTGGACACAAATTCAATGTCAAATTTACATAGTCATAGAGAAAAAGTCAACATTAGTACATAGAATTTTCTTTCTGAAAAAAATTTGTATAATGGAGAAAAAATAAAAAAAGAAAAGGCCAATTTGTGCAAGGAAAAGATAATGTTTATGATTCTGAAAATTTTTTAAAAAGAAGAAGGAGAAGGACCTAGAAGGAAATTATCAAAGTTTAGGGGACTAAATTAAAATTTATCAAAGTGTTTAAAAAAGAAAACATAACTCAACAAATTCACCAAGCCTTAGTAGTCGAGAAAAAATTACATAGAAGAAGAAACGACAAACACTCCTCCTACAAGTCAACATCCATAAAAAAATTATCGAAAGACAACAAAAATAAATAAGCGTTAAAATTATGGAGTTTAGAGAGATCTAGGACTCTAAGGAAAAATCCTATAACACATCATCAAACAACAAAGAGTCTTCCATTAATTGTTTCAAATACTTAGGTAGAGGTCATATGGTCTTTCAATTTTCGAACAAGAAAAGCATGATTTTGAAGGATAATAAGGAATACTACACTCTAGTATCTTCAAACTCTAGCTCCTCCCAATCTTCTTCTCCAAGAGAGGATATTTAGAATATGCCATGGAAGGGGATCTCTTAGTGGTTAGGAGGATGTTGGATAACATGGATAATAGGCAAGTGGAAAGTTAGAGGGAGAACATCTTTCGTACAAGATGTTTGATAAATCATTATTCTGTTAATTTATTTTAGGAAAATTAGTTATAATTATAATGAAATAAATGATTTTTTCATCGTAATTCTCTTATTTTAGCAAGAATGCTCACAATCAGAGAATAAAAAAGTAGGCGAATTTTGAGATAAAAGAAGGGCAAAAAAGGTATAAAAATGGAGTAGTAGAAGGGCAAAGTACTCATCGGAGGAAACCAACACGGCAATGCTGGCTAAGCATGCCATCATAGTAGACTAGGATTTTCGACACGTCTGTGTAGACCTGAGCACAACTATGTCAAATAAGGAGTGCAGGCATGTAGAATTGAGCACGGTCATGCCAACCCTGAGAGACGCTAGAAATGATCCAAGTTAGCCCTAATGACATAGGAAGAGAACCCAATCAGTCTTGACAACACTGCAAATGATCCAGAGTAGCAATTACAACTAAAGAGGCAACTTAGATCAACTTAGTTTTCAATGGAGACATTCTTAATCCATACCTGTAAAAGGGAGTCTATGCCTTGGAAGAAGCGTGTCTTCTACATCAGATAACATCTTCAACAACATGTCCTAAAGGCCATAGGCCTCACACCTCTTTCCCCTCATTTATCATTTCCATTCCTTCATTCTTATTTCTTCTTTTAGCATCCTCCCATAGTCTTAGTAGAAGAAATTCCTGCATAGTGCAATTAGCCTTGCTAGTACTCAATTTTGTATTTCTTATAAGATTATGGATAATTGTATTGGGTTATCTTGCTCTCAATTTTTTTTTCTCTACATATAATTAACTCCCAAATCGTGAATCTTTGGTGAAGCTTGTGTTATAATTATTTGAACCCTATTTTTCTTTATGAATGATTATATATTTTTATTATAAATTATTGTATGGTTCTTTATCCAATTATGTTACTTTATTATGCTTAATTTATTAATGAGAATTAGTTACTCTTATTGATCTCTAAGTTGGTTAGAAGTAGGAGATCGTATCATTCTCCAATTGATGAAATTATAAGGTAACTGGGTCTAAAGATTTTGTAGGATCAATAAGAATTTTAAGCTTCTAATTGGTTATTAAATTAACAAATCTAATTAGAACATTGGATAACACTTAGGAGAAATATTATTACTATTTCATGATCATTGGATAGTAATAGCATTAGAACAAGTGGTTAGAAATTAATATTAAATCATTCGCAAGGGGATTTATGGGTAAAAATAGGTAAGGTTAAAAGAAGATTTAAAGACCCATGCTTATCAATAGTTTCACACTTGTGTTCTCTGATTTTTATTTTCTTTAAACTTTCTTTCTTATTCTCATTCTTTTGAAAACCAAACCAAATTGGCCTGTCGGACTAGTTGAACTGAAAACCAGTTCTCTCTTTAGGCTAATTGAAGGATAAAACCCTTTTAGCAGAAAACCAATAGCAAACCAATATAAAACCAGTCCATATATAAAATAATATTATTTTGATATTTTAAAAATCAAAAATAATATTTAATTTAATTTAATTTTGTATGTATAATTTAAATTTAAAAAATTAAAATATATATACTTTTATATTTAATAATATATATTATGGTATTAATGTATATATTATTATATATCCATATTTTTATATTTTAATATAATATATATTATAAATATTTTAAAAATAATATTTAATTAATACTAGTTCAATCACAGTTCAACCATTAAACCTTGAACCAATGCCTTGATTGGTTTACTGATTAGTCCAATTTCATAAACCTTTCTTATTTTCATTTCTTACACTTGTAATAAAACCTCACTTTTGGTGAGCTCAAAATTTGAAATTTGAACTTCTTTTATAGATTGTTGACATATTCTCTATGGGTTCAACACTAAAGGTCTCAAATATCCTTTTTACATTGACAAATACACTTTCCTATGAATGAAACTTTGCATACATTTTTATACTCATGTTTTGCATGCTTTAGTGTTCAATCCAAGGTCATACATACTCCTTAATTATTGATGGTGCTAGTTGTATGATAACTCCCTAAGGAGTTAATATTTTTGCTTAATTTTTTTTATAGTTTAGAGCTAGTTAATTTGCTTCTTGGAACTTTTGCATTGAATTGTGTGTTTGAATTTATATTACTTTAATTTATACACATAACTATATTTTTTTTTTTATTTTCTCTAATTTTTCTTTGTATTGTAAAGTGTAGTACTAAGAGTTGCGTTGTTTCATGGAAGGAGAGAGGAACAACTAGCCATTGGACACCATGTTGTAATATGAAAAATCTACGCTACATTGTGGGAAACAGAATACATAGGTTAGCTTTTTAGGGAGCTACACTATAACTTAGTTATGCCACACCACAACATAGGCTTTAAAGACCACTAGGAAGAAATGAAGACCATGTCAAAGTGTGGGTCAACAAGCTACAGTATAGGCTCAATATTTCACCTACAATAAGGGTCCAAATTGTGGTTCACCTTTGGATAAAGGTACAGTTCTACCTTAGGACATTTTCCAGGAGGATAGATAAGAGAGTAGCCATCACAAAAATCAAAAGAGACTAGGAGACTTGATGATCGGAGCAAATGGTTAATGATTAGGAAGAGATTTCATCTAATCTTCTTCTTTGTTTTTTCTTGTTGCTATCATTTCTTAGAATAGATTATGTCCTTCATCTACTCCATTTCTAAACTCAGGATGAATTTCTTTGTAACTATGTTCTAAATTTATTTTTGGTATGTTGTAAACAAATCATAATGATAAAATGTTTCCATGTTTTGCATGAATGCTTTTTATTTCCTATTTTATGATCATATATTTTGTTGAATTATGTGATTCTTTTTTTTGAATGATCAACCATTTGGGATATTAGAAGATTTGCGAGAAATTTGAGAAAATCAAAATAATCTAGCCATGTAACATAGCATTGCAGATTGAACAAAAACTAGAGATATACAAACGTGGCTCACGTGACCTTATGATATCTTGAATTAAGAATGCTAATTGGACTTCATTTTCACTAAGATATTAGGTAAATACATTAATTTTGGAGTATTTACTTGATCTTGACAAAGGCTTGTAGTAAAATCAATGAAGTCTTCATCGATCAATTTTGTGAAAATCATTTTAACAAACATATAGACTAGGAACATCCTAAGATTAGGTAAAGTTGAATATCCTAGATATTATCCTAATAATAGAACCATATTTCATTCTTACTTTTATTTATATTTGTTTGCCCAACTATTCCATTATCTATTTCGTCCAGTTATTGTGCAACTAGTTGAACTTGGTACTTAATTTATCCTTGTGGGTTAGACATTTTCGGGTATTCAAATAATTTAATACTTGGTAATCTAGTACACTTGCTAGTTTTGGAGCATCACCTATTTCGCACCAAATTTTTGGCATCATTTTATAGGATGGATTCAATGTTATCCCTTAGCCTCAAGATATATTTGTGTTGTTTTATGTAGTTCAACCACAAGAGATATCCCTTTGAGCAAATTTATTTTGATCTAAAAATTGAAATATTTCTTTGAAGAAGGTTATAGGAAAATAAAGGGAGACAAGCACCAAAACCAACAGAAGAATAAGTAGAAATGATGAAGCTTGTGAGATGAGAGAATACATTACTTCTTACTTGGAGGGATGTTCTTCCAACATAGTTAGGTCAGTCATTGAGGATTATAATTTTGATTTGAAGGCCTCTCTCATCTTTTTTGTGTAGCAGAATTTCCAGGGTGGAGGATTGTTGAGCAAGGATCCCAATGACCACTTGGAGAATTTCTTAGAGTTTTGTAACACCATCAAAATCAATGGATCTACTAAAGATGACATTAGGTTAAGACTTTTCCCATTCTCACCAAGGGACAAGGATAAATCTTGGTTGAAGTCACTGCCACAAGAAATCTTAACCATTTGGGAGATCACTGCTCAAAAGTTCTTGGAGAAATACTTTCTACCTGGGGTATCTGCAAAAATAAGGAATGATATCATGTAATTCTCATAGTTGGATGAAGAGTTCATTCATGAAGCTTTGGGAACATTTTAAAAAGTTACTTGCAAATTTCCATAACCATGGTATTCCTTTGTGAATGTAACTACAAACTTTCTACAATTAGCTTATCTATAACACCCAAGTCATGGTAAATGCTACAGCTAGGAGTTCTTTGAACTATAAAATCCTTGAACAATCAGTAGACCTATTTGAAATCTCAACTAGCAACAATTATTAAATGTCATGTGACAAGATATAGAGAACCAGAGGAGTCATGAAACAAGACACCACCAATGATTTTCTAGCCCAAATCCGGACCCTCATTGTTTAGAAAGTCTCTATTTAGAAGCAACTTGTATTGTTTTCTTCTATGCCTCCCGTCCCCTTGTACCAATTATGGGCTATGACTTCTACCAAGGTAGTCACCCTACTAGAGATTATGTTATGGAGGAGTAGGTAAATTACATGGGGAATGATCCAAGGAACAACCTATACTCCCACTATACTCCCACACTTAAAATCTAGGATAAAGGATTCATCCAAATTTTCATGGAGTAACCAAGGATCCCAAAGGCCAAACCAATAACAGCATAATCCTCCACCTCTGAAGGATAAAAGGACAAGTCTAGAGGACATGTTCCAGAAATTTGTGAAAGCAACACTGAATATATTAACTTAATTTCCTTATCTATTTTTAGAAAATTTGGTGTCGGGGATGTATAACCAGCCACGATATCCATTTAACTAGCAAATAAGTTGGTGAAATGCCTAAAAGGAATCATAGAAGATGCCCATGCGAAAGTGGGCATGATGAATTTTTCCATGAATTTTTATTGTGTTGAATATAGAAAAGTGCTTAGAAGTGCATCTTGTGCTAAGAAGATGATTCTTGGTCATGCGTAAAGCGTTGATACATATGTATAAGGGTAAACTAGAGTTATGAGTTAAGGATTAGAAGGTCATCTTAGAACAACATTTATGAGTTAAGGATTAGAAGGTCATCTTAGAACAACAGAGCTATATCACATCTATATCATACCCACATTAAGGAACATATTTCCTTACCTAACACTCATCATTAGGTTGATCAACCACCATAAAATTCAAGCTACAAATATTTTTCATAAAAAAAATTAAAATATCTTTTAAAGTACCTTCAATCAACTATCAAAATTATCTTTTATGATTTTCTATAATTATTTAACTATGATTTTTCTATTGTATCTACAAATACATAGAAGTGAGAAATGAACCTATTCAATTAAAATAATTTTTTTAAAAAAATTCTTTTTCTTTAAAAAAGTAAAATAAGAAATATTTCTTGTAAAGAAATCTTTTGTTATAAAATAATAATTAAAAATAATTTTTTTAAAATTAAAATAAAAAATAAAAATAATATTCTTTTAAAATACAATAAATATTTTTAAAATTAATTAAATTTTACCAATTAATTAAAAGTTAACGATTTTCTAAACAGATGTTGCAAAGCATGCATATATACGCTTCCTTTGTTTAAATGATTTTTGAATCAATATTAATTTTTAAATATTAAATTTTTAAATTTATTTTTATAAACTTATTTTAGGACTCTTTTATTTTTTATTTTTCAAACTGTAATCCTAGTTACTATCACATTCCAAAACTAAATTATAATTTATATTCATTAAGAGAAATATATATTTTTAATATAAAAAAGTATAATTTAAACATCTATCAGAGAATAAAAATATATTTTACACTTATATGAAATATTTTATATTAGGTAAAACACAAATGTAGAGGTTATAAAAATTGGATAATAGTGAAAGGTTTGAAATAATTTATCAAAGAACAAACTTTTTCATGATAACTTACAACACATACAAATATATATAGTATATAAAATCTATTTAAAATAACATTTTTATTATGAAAAATAATATATAAATTAAATTTTATTTTACTATTCGGATAAAGAATATAAATCAAATTTTAAAAACGGTTTCAAATGGAAAAGATATAGTATGAATGGCTTATTTTTAAAATGACAAGAAATATACTATAGCCAATGAACTATTTATCTTATTTGGAAAGAAAATAAAACAATTCAACATCCCGCGTTCAGAGAATCTCCAAATTAGTGTTACTGAAGCCTCTTGGATTTGAGCTTACGTTTTAGTAAATAACACATACTTTACATATTTGTATAATCTTTCCATTCCAAAACAAAAAGAAATTTAAACTTCTTTCTTGTTACTAATCTATTGCCATTTTAGAGATTTAAAGCCTGGTCAATTTTTTTCCACTCATATCCTCATTTAATAATTGTATGGATAATTAATTTAAAAATATATCAATTAACTAAAACATAATAAAATTTATATAAATTAATAATATTCTAACGTGTACACCTCAATAATTTCCTGTTTGGATCAAACTACATCATTCTTTAAAAATAATAATTTTAAAATAATGTTACAATAATTTATGAACACGAGTAGTAACTTGGACCCTAACCATACAGTGAAGTAATTGAAGACAATAAATTGAGGTTGGGAAATTGCTTTTTTTTCATCCCGTTTTTGGAACCCTTTTCCTTTTTTAAAATTTTATTTTTAATTTTATTCCCCTGAAAATATCTAAAAATAAATTTTTTGAAATTTAATTTTTATATTTTAAAATTAATTTTTTTAAAATACATTTTGAAATTAAAATTTTTGGAATGTATTTTTAACATTCCGAAATTAAAATTTCACAATGTATTTTATATTTCGATTAAAATGTAAAAAATATATTTTAAAATTAAATTTTTGGAATAATATATTGTAAAAAATTATTTTAAAATTTTATTTTTAAAATTGAAAAATACATTCTAAAATAAAAATTTTCGAATTGTAAAAAATATATTTTAAAATTAAATTTTTAGAAAGTTTTTTATATATTTACATAAAGATATAAAATTAAAACAAAGGAAGAGATGTGTAAAAAGCATGGACCTTGAGGTTGAGCTGGTGGAAAGCCCGAAGATAGACCCATTACCGCTTAGATATTTGAAAGACAAAGCCATGACATAATGAGATTCTCTAATTAAAGACGAGGGTCCATAATGACTGGATTGATATTATCATGAATAGAGCTACAAAGTTATACTAACAAAAAAAAAACTAACATAAAAAAGTAATGAAGTATATATATATATATATATACACACACAAACTAACATAAAAAAGTAATGAAGTATATATATATATATACACACACCTGAATGATATTTTCCAAATTTTGACACCCCACAAGGGTGCTAAACTCCTACCTACCAACTTACTCTGGAATGGGGAACACCTAACACCTGGGTCTTATTTTTGCTACTCTCCTTACTCTTTTAAGGACAGTTTGTTTAATTCAATGTCACCGTAGAACAAGCACCAATTATTGGAACCCAACCCCACACGGAGAGCCAAAATTAACATTAATTGTGCGTGTGAGGACTTGCAAATAATGAATCTAACAAACAGGTGTCCTTTATTTTGGAATCATTTTGTGAGGACTTGCAAAAACTTAATTTTAATAACTACAATGCTATGGGGAAGACACGATCTATTCGACTTTTTCTTTTCATATATTAGAATTGAAAATTTGGCACTTGGCCTAATTGTTGGTACTCAATTATGCTGGCTATTCTCCTCATCAAAGGGTTCAGGCTCTACATTATTGATTCAATTGGAGGGAAATGAACTAAAGCATTATGTGTCTTTCGTGTATCACATGTTCAAATGAAAAGTAGAAATATGCTTGTGTCTTTATATTTGTTACGTACACTAACACCCCCCCCCAAAAAAAATTTTTTTTTTAGGTTTAGTTATCAAAAATTGGCATAACCTATGATACTGTTATACATGATATTCTTGTGAGGAGTTGATCGATGCTGCTAGAAATGAGAGTTACATTTACCGTTTACCTCATTTTCAGAAAATTGAGAGCAACATGTACCGCTGGTTTTCTTGTTAGAAATAAAAAGCATCAGTATAAGGAATCCACTAGTGCAAATATGCTTCTCATTTCATTTATACTTTGTGTTGATGATGTTTAAAATAGAAATAAGAAAATAAAATAAAAAATAGAGTATAAATAAAAAAAAATGAATTGTTTGTATGGTAGAAACAGGAAGAAAAGAAAAACAAATTCTTCTCTTATTTAAATAAATAAAAAGTATTAATAGTATAAATTTTATTTTATATAAATTTTAAAAAGTAAAATTTAAAAATTTAATATTTTATTAATATTTTTTAATATAATAATTTTAACAGTTTAAATCTTTAATTCTGTTTTCAAATATACAAACAAACGGTTTTTATATACCCTTTGTTTCCTTCTTTCTTCTTTCCCCAGTCAAACAAAAATAAACATGTCATATATATGATACAGGAAAGCGTGCATTTAATTTCTTTTTTATGTATACCAGCTAAAAACAGCACCATTTAATCCATTAGAAACATAAAGATTACCTCAAGGAATTAATTTTTTCTGTTTTAATAAAATATTTTTTCCACATAGTCTTTATTTGAACTTCTATCAGTATATCTAAAGAGGCAATTCTTTATCAACTGCATGTGCTAGAGTTTCGTGGTATGCCCATTCTCAGTTTAGTTGTTATTTTCCAAGATCTAACATAATTTGTCTCTATTGTAACTTTTGTTAAGTACTATAATATGACACGATCTTTCTAAATTAACAGAAAAGAAAGGAATTAAAACCTATATACCGAATAGAAAGCATGGCACGTTTACACGAGTGTTGTTTATCAATTATTGTTTCCATAAACTAATGTGAGTTATGTACGAGTACATACATTAATTGGAAAATTCGTTACGTATTTGACGAGTGACAGTAATCACAACAATCAAAACGATACGTTACTAAATTTCTTGAAGTTAGGATAATGACCTGCAAAAGATGATCTCACAAAGTTAAATTAACTAGAGTTATCTTCTTTAATTGGCTTGAGATGCTTATTTTATATATAAGAAAATCTTTCTCATCACCATGGTAAATACTCCTTAGATTTCAAAATTATCATTAATGTAATATACACATCTTAAAAAAATATTAGCTGCCATACTGATTACGCCAAAATGATAATTTTTTCTTACTAATATTAAAAGAGTTGTATTGTAATTGTGAACTAATTATGCATTTAGGCAAGATAATAAATAAGGTATCACTGGAAGAAAAAAGTTAGTTCTTTCTTAATTTTCTAAAATAAAAGTATTTTAAAATAGAAAAATTTTAAAATGAGTAGTAATATAAAATGGATTGAATACCTGTGCAATTAGATATGATCTATGAAAAAAATACAGATTTATAACTCAAAGAAGTTACTATATCAAACACACTACTTTTTTTTTATTTCAATATAGTAATTGAGTTTGTAGGACAAACAGAAGTGCTGTTGTCCTTATGACAATATTTAATTTCATAATTCTAGCCTTGCTCCTCTATATAAGGACCTTTTCTAACCTAAATCCATGCCATCTCACCAAGCTTCGCTCTTCTAGTCTTATACATTTGTCTTCCAATCCCTTGTCATATCCCTCCATATCAACCCACTTTGATATCATGGAGAAGAAAGCCCTCCTCAAACTTTTGATTGTTGTTCTGTGTCTTTCCTATGTTGTATTTGCTGCAGCTGTTCCTTCAACAAGTAGGTTTCACCTTTTAGGGTTTTGGTCCTATTTTTTGGTATTTTTTTTATCAGCTAATAGAATTTATTTATACTGGATGTTTATACTTTATATATACAATATAAGGATGTTCATCTTGTGAATGTATAGGAAGCTTCATGACCAGTAAAGTGGATCCATTAGTGTTAGATGATCAAGCTAAGGTGATCTCTCTTTCTATTTATGCCCTCCCCTTCAATTTTTTTCCTTCTCTCATGTGCAGGTATCAATCAAAGGGGAAAATAACCTCCCAAGGACATGTTTATATGTTACACTGAAAACGTGGCAGAATCAATTTTCTCTCTTCATTGATGTTTGAAATTGTGAGAGACTAAAACGGATCTTCAATGATCTCAAAGTCTATTATTTTTAATAATTGAAGAATTTATTAAAATGAAGTACAAGGAGCTAGTACTACTCCTACCTTATATTACAATTTTATGAAGATCCCGTGAAAAATAGTTAAGAAAAAAGGTCTATAACCATAAACTTATCGCCATTAATTCATCCAGATAGCGAAGTTTTGTTTACCACCAAAGTAATCTAAGTGTACAAATTAATTATAACTCAAAATTGACGGTCGTTTTTCTGTATGTCTATGATGGATAACTTCAATTTTTTTTATAAGCAAAAAAAAATATTATGGGTTACTTATTCTCCATGGTTTCTTTTTGGCGTGAAAGAATAGCAGTATATGCTCTTGTTCAAATTCAACACAGTTGTGATCCTCTTGAATTTGCAGGAGAATTTGGTTAACTTAAGCAACAGTGAGGAGCAGTTTGACATGAAGGAAGGAGTTAAAGAGGGAAGAATGACACTGGATATAACAGATTACCCCCCAACAGGACCAAATCATTCCCATACCCCAAAATCCCCAGGAAAACCATAACTTCTTTATATCTTAGCAAGTTGGGAATCAAGGTCTTAATTTATTATTATTGTGTGTAGACTAAATAAGAGTGTAACTTCTGTAATAGTAGTTTGGATTGTCCTAGCTTGCCATATCAAACATGTTCTTGTGTCAAAGTGTGGATTTTAATCTATCCTCCTGTTAAGTCACTCTATAATTAACTTCTTTGGTTTTGCACACAAGTCTTGTAAGGGTTCAGTGCTATAAGATAAAACGTTGTACCTTTGTTGTATCTGGCTTTCTGAGGTTTTGCTGGTTGATTATAGCTGCTTGTAACCTTGATTTCCATAGTGATATGTGAATTAAATTTTGTTTACTTTAGATTTGCCTACTATTCCTCATACTCATTATATATTTTATAATCAAATACACGGGAATATTTATGTCAAATAAATGCCTAACGGAAAGTTAGGGCAAAAGGGAAAAGTATTTATCAACAAAATGTTGCATTTTATGTTACAGCAATAGTCACATGTCAACAGTAACCCATGTTGCATTCAGCATATTAGCATTCAACACACATATACACATTACATCCGTGTGATACACTAATTAATTTTTACACCGTCAAAATCTTTATATACAATATGATTTACCGTTGAGGAATATCTATATACCATCTTGATAATTTATGATATTTTTAAAATTATATAATTATACGAATATAATTAAAAAATTATTTTTATATATTATTATATTAATTTTTAAAATATATATTATATTAATTTTTAAAATTATATAATTATAAGTATATAATTAAAAATTAATTTTTATTTAATCGTTCCACTTTCTTTTAATATATAATATATAATAAAATCAATAAATAATTGGTATTAAATTATATATTTATGAACGTTTCAATTGTATAAAAAATTTTATACATGATCTTCATGTAATATCATATAAATTAATAATTAAATTGGTTATATCTAATTTTAATAAAAAAGTATTAAAAATATTGTTTTATTAAGTTTAAAATTTAATATTATTTGATCCTTCCATATATGCATTAATAGACATCAAATGATACTTAGATTTTAAATTTTATAAGATTGTAGCTTCTAATAACTTTTCAAGTGTAACTGTTAATTAATTTTAAGTTCAATTTCAATAATAGATTAAACCTATAAAATAACACAATTTAAAATAAAACAATACTCTATTGTTTTACTTTATTTTAATTTGTAATATAGTATTTAAAATATAAATAAATAAATATTATTGAATTACATATATACAAACTTTTAAATTATGTGAAAAAATTTATATACATAATTATTATAATAATATGATATATAAAGGTATTATTTTAGATAATTTGACATCTAATATTATTTTTATTTTCAACACGATATATGTATTTATATGCATGAATCAATGGATAAATTGATAAAATTATCTTTTGATAAAAATTTATTAAAAATATTAGTTTACAAATATATCAACATTATTAATTTTTGTTAGTCTTAGATTTTACTCAACATTACATGTAACAAGTTTGTTTATATCAATGTAAAAATTTTGTTGGTAAATAATTTGTACCTCTTTAAACATTTTTTAAAATTTAAGACATAGTTTAATTTTGATGATTCTTCAAAATTCAATTTATTTAACCTTTTTTATAATAAAAAATAACATGCTTCTTGGTAAATTTTACAAAAGATAGAAAATTTAAGTTATAATCAAATATTTTTTTAATCACTAAAGTAAAAAAAAATATTACGAGGGAATACTTTTGGGATACTGCAAACCCATTACATAGTTACATGATTATTTTGAACATCTAAGGAGATGATTACACCAGTCTGCAAACCCATTACATAGTTACATGATTATTTTGAACATCTAAGGAGATGATTACACCAGTCTCAATATGCATAACTAGTAGAAGGGTTTATCCTATATTTAAACCATAAATATGAGATAATTTTTTTTACATCAAGTATCTTAGGCCATTCGATGAGCTATCATTGAAGATGATATTATTTTTGAGTTTTTCATATCTCCCATATGACTAATGTTCAAATGAGTGTGCTTATGCCTTTTTTCACCTTACATCTCTTGTGGTGTTTGAATAGCAAGAACAATTCTTCCATTGTGTCAAGTACGAGGGAATACACATCAATTCATGCTAGATTTCTTATCCATATATGAATTTTCCTCAAGCATTAGATAAATTAATGGTTGGCATCCTCTACTATTATACTACATAAGATACAATCATCATTTACCATA
This sequence comes from Canavalia gladiata, assembly GCA_037954105.1. Lineage (NCBI taxonomy): Eukaryota > Viridiplantae > Streptophyta > Magnoliopsida > Fabales > Fabaceae > Canavalia > Canavalia gladiata. The sequence continues at coordinate 35,790,923 of CM075665.1, forward strand.
ATGTTTCCTTTGACAAGGTTGTCTCTAGTTGGGAGTCTTTTGTGGAGTAATTTTTAACCTAATCCTAGAGTCTTTTTTAGTGCTACACACTTTTGTAGAGATTTAAACATCAAGTTTCATGGGGGATTTCACAGGGTTGTTGGAGTTGTTTAATTGTGTAGTATATTGTAACTTGATTTTACAATATACTTTCCGTTAGCTTCATGAGTCTGCAACATGTAAGATTTGAAGGTAGTTTTTGCCCCATCTAAGAGAAGATCCAGGAGAGATGTCTCACAAACAAACAAAGGTTATCTTCATTGCAATCTCAATTAACCTGTAGATGCATCGTAAGCTTCAGGTGTAGTTTGAGTTTAGCCCTTCAAGAGTTGATAAAGCCTTGTGTATTAACATTTTAGTGGGCATGAACCACACCATGTATCCTTCCAAAATAAGGTTGTTGATTAATCTCCAAGGTTTCTTCGAAGTTCTTGATAAAACCAACTCCCTCCATCTCCACACGTGGTACTCTAAATTTCCTTCCACCATTTTGATGCCATTCTTGAGATCTTATGACTTATTTCATTATTATGGTATTTCGCATACAAAACTTGGCGCTAAAGAGTGTTTGGGTTAGCTAACATACACCATCCTCACTTCATCAGCAAGGCTTTGTTAAAGGCGATAAGGTTCTTTACCCCTAGCCCTCCTTCGTTATTTGGCTTGCACACTGTATCCCAGTTAATCCAATGGATCTTGCATGCTTTTTTCAAGCCTCCCTAGAGGAACCTGCGTTAGGTCTTCTCAATTTCTTGCATCACTCCTTTCGGGATCTTATAGAAAGATAGGTAAAAAATTAGAATGGAAAATAATATAGAATTTAAAAGAGTTATGCATCCCCTAAAAGATAGAAACCCGTTTGACCAAGTTTTGCATGGACTGAGAATGTAACCTTTTCCCATGTACTCTTCTTGGCTAGGTTGCAGCCTACCTTCATCCCTAAGAATGTCATCAGGAGGGAAATTATTTTTCAATTCAGGAAGCATGATGACTTTTGCATGAAGGGCAAAGGGAAATTGACACCTAATAGGAAGATTTTTGCAAAGTTGATCTTGAGGCTAGATGCCAACTCGAAACTTATGAGGACCAATTTGATACACCAAATATTTCCAAATCTTGCCTCTTCAACAATGATTGTGTCATTAGCAAACTATAACAAGTCGATGGGTGTTTATACTACATCCATTGGCAAGAACCGATCCTTCTTTACAACTGAGTCCATTAATCCTCTAAGGCCTTCAACAATAACAAGAAATATTAGAGGGGCCAACGGATCCCCTTGCTTCATCCCTTATTGAATCTCCACTTCATTCATGGCCCAATTGGTTAGCACTGCCAACTTTCCTGAAAATATGCACATGTGGAGCCATTCCTGATACCTATCTGGGAAGTGGAACCTATCTCACATGTATGCTAGATCGAACCATGAGAAAGATTCATACACCCATTCAAATTCAACCTTCCTAATTATACATTTCCTCCCATGTTGTTTGGCATGTTCTATAGTTTCATTGAAGATCAGTACCCCATCTCGGAGTTATCTTCCTAGAACGAAAGCAGATTGGGTATTGGGTATTATTTCTTGTGATGTTGTTACAAATCGCTAAGCCAACACCTTCGATAGGATTTCTTATGAACTTCCTAGTAATGAGATCAGGCGATGGTTGGTTATGGACTGGGGATGAGGGATCTTGGGCAAGAATGCTATAGAGTAGGACAACATCCATTTTGTGAGCTTTGCATGCTTGTGGAATTCAGAAAAGAATTGGAGCGTCTTGTTTTGTATAAGCAACCAAAAGGATTTAAGGAATTTGTAAGGAAATCATTCAAGCCATGAATTTTACATCTCGAGCATGTCAAGAGGGCAACTAAATCTCGTGCTTAAAGAAGGGTTGTACTATTGTTATTGTAGTTTCACTGCTAACCTAGGTTAGGTCTATGCCATCTAGGCTTATTAGGTGTGGTTTTGGCACTGTGAAGAGGTTAAGGAAGTGGATTTCTAGTACTTGCCCCTTCTAACCATTGACCGTTAACAAGAACTCTGGCAAGGTTATTCTCCCGATTCTGCACCTTAAGACTAGCATGGAATAATTTTCTATATTCGTCCCCTTGACAGAGCCATCTAGTCCTCAACTTCTAGTGCATAAAGGAGTCATAATGGAAGTGGAGATTTTGGAGATGAATTAGTTTCTCCTTATGGTTGATGGTGACATCTTTATCAACAACCCCTTGCTCCAATATGTGCTTTATGGCTCAAATTTCCCCAAACAAGTTGGATATTATTTGTGGAAGACGGTTTTATTCCACTTCTTTAGCTTACCTTTTAACCCTCGTAGCTTACTAATGAGACGGTATGCAGCCCAGCCTATAGGGTGCATGCATTGCCATTTCTTTTTAATCATTTGCTTGAATCCCTTTTCCAATAGCCAACAGGTAAGGTACTTAAAATTTTTGGAACCCTAATCCCTACTTTCTCCTTTAAGAACAACCGGGCAATGGTTAGAGATGTCGCATGGAAGGATCCATTGGTTTCCTTCCCCAAATGTGTTTAGTCACGCAGGAGATACTAGGATTCTATCAAAGCGGTTCATGGATGTCCCATTAGGTCTCATCCATGAGAAGAACCCCATAAGACTAATGGTTCTTCCAAGCTCATATTGATAATGAAGTTGTTAAATAAATTTATTTCAGCTGTGGGATGTTTTTCAATCATTGCTTATCTCTCCTCCTGCAGTAAAAAATTAAAGTCACCCATAACATACCAGGTCCCTCCCCTTCTTGCTTGTTTCTCCCTCAAGAGGTTTGACCATAACTCTAATTTTTCTTATAAGGAACAAGGTGCATAGAAATTAACAATGATGCAAGTGGTATTCTGGCCCTAGGCAAGTATGACTTCAACGTATAAAGCCTCATGGAAGGTTGAGATCATACTTAGAGATCATGCATCCTAGATGCTCAGCAGACCCCCTGATCTTCCTGTTGAGGGGGACCAAGCAAAGTCATATCTATCCTACTCCCATATATTTTGCCTGACTTGGGGGAGGAAGTGCTCCATTTTTGTGTCTTGTACTGCCAAAAACTAAAGACGTTCATTCCTTCTAAGCTGGTTGAATCAATGCCTCTTAAACGACCCCCCAGTCCTTTTTAACATTGATGGTGGAAAACCTTATTTCAACTATTGTGTTTTTCCCTAGCCTTGATTGAATTAGTCTCGATCCCTTTTCTCTATATGATCTAGGCGCGATATAACTTGTGTATTAGCACCATGGATCGTGATTTCAATATCTTTACTAAGTTGAAGAATTCAAGGAGCTTGTGATTGGGAGACCTGGCGGAGAATTTTTCTGTTACAGTAACAAAAGTGTTTGGTGTTGGGAGGCCATCTTGGGTGACAGTGGAAGAGAGATTTGGAATGGTGGTGCTTTATCGTGTACAGGTAGGTGGGTGGGTACATAGTGGCAGAGGGCTTGGGTGGATTGTACTAAGATGTTGATGTGATTGGGTATAGTGTTGACATCCTTTTAAAGAGTGCATGTGCATGCTCGTATCACATGGATTAGTTATGCCACTAGTAGATAAAGATACCCTGAAAGTTGAGACTCTGTCTACATTTTGGATAAGGTTTATTTTGAAGTTTGGTATGGGGGTTACCAAGTTAGTGGTTGAAAATTTAATGGATAACAAGTGGTCAAACATTTTGGAAGTGGATAGATTCGATAACCCAAGCACGAGTTCTTCGTTGTGGTTATCATCAAGGAGGTTGCATTGAGTGAGATCCAAGGAGTATTCACTCTTATCAGAAGAAGATGACTTGTTTGAGGGTTTGCCACAACTTTCATAAACCCTAACTGGAAATGGATCCCAAAATCCACTCCATGGAATGGCTCCTCTACCACCTTAATGTTATAGGTGGGGTCATTAATAACTATTGGAATGATGGTGTTAATGGTGTGCAACATTGGAGTCTGTATAAGCATCTGAGCCATGTCAAACCTTTTATGCTAGTCGGTAAGGTTGTCAACTTTAATGAACCTACTCATCGAAGCAACCACATTGTGAAATGTATCTCTCAGTTTTTGTAATAGGTCCTCAAATGGCTCATCATCAAGGGAGCGAATAAGAACCCAAAACCCTTCCAAGGGATAAAGGGAGATGGAAAAGATACCTTTGTAGGCCAATTTCTCATGTAATGTTAGAATGTCCTCTGGATAATGTAAAACACCCACATAACATCATTCCCATAGAGTTATGTCTTTGAGGGGGACGGGGAAGGGGAGGGATATGGAAGATGGTGGGTTCCTTCACCACAGGGTGGCATATTGGAGTCAATGGGTGAAACTGCTCTGACAAAAAAATTTGGAAATTATCTTTGACAATGGTAGCCCAAGTGGGCTTCTCCTTTGGAATAGAGACTCAGGGATAGCAAAGTGTACGAGGGAATCTAGCTACATTAACCCTTATCTTAAAGGATCTTTTTCATAGTTTGTTTAACGTCATTGCTACATCCTTAGGGTCTTGAGAATTGACGTATCTAACAAATCCATAAAGTTACCCTTGAAGGTTAGGGCGAGGCTCAATCAACCTAGTGGAGACACTGTCCCAACGACAGAACAGAGAAAAGAAAGTTGATGTTGTCTGGTCCTAGGGAAAGTTGATGAAATAAATGGAAGAAATGGCACATTGTGTAATATTCCAAATTTCTTTACTTGAGTTACATGAGTAGGAAACAAATGCTTATAAAACTTTCCCTTGAAATCTCTATGGAAAGTAGAGAATTTTTAGTAAATGATGAAAATGTTCCTGCACTAGAATAACCCTAAGAAATGTGTAGGAAACTTAAGATAAAAGTTAAAAGATATCCTAATAGATTAGAATACACCAATGATGGTTAGAAAAGTTATGAAAAAATAATAGGAATAAAGAAAAGGAGAAAAAGTTGCCATGAAACTCCAAAAATTTCCAAAACACCCTTAAAAAACTTTGTATTTCACAAGAGCTAAACTCTTCCTATAAAAATACTAAATGACATAAGAATGGTTTAGGAACAAACCAATAAGTGTTAAAAATATTGGAGGAACAAATTTTGAACCTCTTGAGAAATGATAAGAAAAATGACAAAAAATGCTCCTAGAAGACAAGAAAAGAAAATGTGGAACAAAAGCTAAGAAATTAGCCCAACATATTTTGCAAAGTTCCATGTGGAAAACATGGTAATGACTCACCATACGAGTCATCACAAAATTAAATGCATAAAAGACAAAAATAATAAATGTAAAGATTTTTTTAACCAAGGTTAAGACTAACCTTGTTTGATTAAAATTAACCATGCTTAGATAAGTAAAACTTAATTAGGAACAAACTTAGACTAATTAGCACTAATCTAATCCTAAGAGGATGATTCCCCACATTTATAATTATAGAAAATACATGCAAAATTACCAAAATACCATTAAGTGAGAATTTAATTTCCACATGCCCTAGGTGGATGAAATTACTTAGGATCACCAAGGAAAGGTCTGATTTGATCCATTAACACTCTTCTAAATATTTGCGCAAGCTCTCCAAACTCACTCAAAACTCTAACTTCTCTCAAAACACCAAAATCCATACTAAGCTTAAACTTCTATCTTTGAAGTTTAATTTAAATTAAGACTTAATCACAAACCCCCACCACCACACTTCAGAGTAGTTTTGTGGACTATCTAAGGAGGGTAAAAGTAGCCATTAAATCCCACCAAAAACCCATCACAAAAATCTTCAACAAGTAGGCTTTTACCAGTTATATTTTTAAGCTTTAAATTTTTATTTTCATGATTTGTTTTCTTCTTTTTGTGGATCCTTTCTCTAAAATCCACAGGTCTTATTTTGTTTGAAATCATGAGAGCTCAAAATTTTCTTTGAATGGTTAAATATGAGCATCGTCCATTTTTAGTAATTTTTAAGAGTTAAAGTGAAGTTTTGAGGGATTAAAGTGCTTCTAGCCACCTTAAAAAAAATTAATTGGTTAAATTTTCTTAAAAACCAATTTTGATGATTTGGGGTAGATATGAGAGTTCGTATGAAAATTTTTGAAGTGTTCATGGTGTGGGATGTATGGACCGTGTAAAAGTAAAAGAATTAAGGTTTTAAGAGAGGCTCAACTAAATGTAGGTATTCATTCGTCCATGAATGTTTAAATGTATGCAAGTAAGTTCAAATCTTGCTAACACATAACTCTTAAACCTAATTTAATTAGGTTATGCATAATACATGTAAATTGAAGCACACAAAGAATGAATGAATAAAGAGGTGTCATTTAGCCACCTAAGAAGAAACTTCTAATTATCATGATTTTCAGAAAAATATGTGAAACAACTTAACGTTTAAGAAAAGAAAATGTTGAGAGACAACTAAGAAGGACGAGTGTTTTAGGATCCTATGAGTGATTTATCATAAGATTCTATGAACTAAGCAAGTTGGACATGTTAGGGTCATATGAGATTATGTTACCCAAGAATTAATGATAAGCTTAAGTCTTGATTTAAAAGATGATTATATGCTTGAGAATGTTATGCCAACTTGTTGTACTACTTTATGAATGCATAATGATTAATGTGAGATGTATGATGACTACTCATGAATGTTTAGAGAATGGTACTATGTATGATAATCATGAGTGAATGATGATGTGAATATGTGCATGTTATATTGGTTGAATGATAATTGAGCATGCATGATTATCTGGAAACTTTTAAAAGTGAACAAAATTAATGCATACCTATATCTTAAAAATTTCCCTAAAGAAGTGAAACTATAATTGAATTTCCCTAAAGGTGTGAAATAGTAATTGAATTTCCTTGAAGGTGTGGAATAGTAATTGAACTTTCCCAAATATGTAGAGTAGTAATTGAATTTTTCCAAAGTGTGGAATAGAAATTTTTAATTTCTGAAGGTGAGGAATAGAGAATAAATGAGAAATTATGTAAGACATAGAGAAAATGTTAATCAAATAATACCTGTGATGTGATCCTAGATTTATGATATGTAAGAAATTGATATCCTTAATTTAAATGATATTGTTTAATTGATACTATTGTATGTATATGTCTTAACATTCCTAGAAGATGTGAATTGAAATTGAATGAAATATTATGAAAGACATAGAAACGATAATAGTTAAATGATAATTATGATATGCTTCCAAAGATGAATGATGTTCAAGAAAGTTATATGCTTAATTCAGTTAATATTGTTTGACCAACAATTGTGTATGTCTGTCTTAAAATTTTCCAAAGGTATGGAATAGAGAATGAATGAGAAATCATGTAAGACATGGAGGAGATGATAGTTAAATAATATTTATGATATAGTTCCAAGAAATTATGATGGTTAAGGGAATTATGCATAAGTAAACGAAATTCACTTCAATAGCATTTTTGAAATGTAAAACTTAAACTTATATGCATGTCATGATTTTTAATAAATTGAAGTGGCTGGAATGAAAATGATGACATTAAGTTTAGGGTAGAATGCTAATGAGAAACTTATTTTCCCACTCCTACTCTCATAGTTTCTTTCCAAGTGCCCTAGACGTTGTTTGTGATGCCAAAGATTCTCGTACTTGAAGCAGGTGCAAGGTCCCTTTTTAGGAGAAAGGAATAATATCATACCAATAATGTATAAGTTGTAAATAGATGGTTATGTGTATGGTTAATTGTTATTATGTAGTGTAATGATATGTGTAATTAAGTATGTTAAGGCATTAATGCCTTAACTTGTTTAAGTATGTAATTAAGGTTCGTGACTATGAAGTCTATGTTATGTGAACATATGCAGTACTACTAGAATCTATATAATTAAAAAGTAATAATCACATAAAGGAAACCTAAGCACATTTAATTTGACACGGGTGAGGATATCCCTTTATTTATTTTCTACTACAGTGAAGCTTGCATTTTCTACCAAAATATTTTATTTTTAAAAAAATATTTAACCGTATTTTTACTAATATATATTTTTAAAGTTTGTGCATCATGAGATAACAGTCTAAAAATGAAAATGTGTATATGAGTTAAGTATAAAAACAGACTTTATCTTTAGGATGTTACACGTGGTGAGAGAATCTTGGCCTAATGATAGACTATCTAAACTCAGATTATGACGATCTCGTAGCCTCCTCAGCCTCTACAAATTTTTTTAAAAAAATTAATCTTTCTTATATTATTCAAGTTATAATCAAATCTAAAGTGGTAAATTTTTTATTAGACGTACAATGAAAAAAATATGTTTAAATTTAAAATATCATAAAGCTACTTCAATTATTTCCTGCTAAATCAATTTTAATAATTTTCTAAAGTAATGAATTAAGTATTTACAAAAAATATCCATAAATAAAATATTATTTATAAAATAATTTAATGCTTTTACAATTATTAAAAGGAACAAATATTTAAAACAAATTATTTATTTTAAATTTTTATAAAATATGTGAACTACACCTTTTAAAAATATATTCTATTTGAACATACTTTTTTTAATATAATTCTTTTAGCATAAATTATATTTAAATAAACTTTATATGAAATCTGTTAAATTATATTAACTTTATTTCTTTTTATATAGCTTCATTAGTTTCATCTAATAATAATAATAAAATATACTAAAAATTAAAATATTAAATATTTATCAACAAAACTTAAAAAGTAATAAAAATAAAGATAAAAATAAAAATAAAAATAAAAATAAAAATATCATTTAATGCATTCGAAGAATATAAAAGGAACATTATATAACTAAAAATGTGTTTAATAAAATAAGTAATAAACTAGTTAAAAGTTAAAAATTTAACTAAAAGTTCAAAAATTAGCTAACAAGTAAAATTTGAAAATTGAAAAGTTAATAAAATATTCAAAGCTGATTATTTAGAAATTAAATGAAAAATATTTAATAAAATTACTTATTAAACTAACTATAAATATAAAATAACAAATAAATATGTAATTACATAATAAACCCAAATTTAATAAGTATGATGCAATTTTTTAAAATATATTAAAATTTAATTAAATTTTTTTAAAAATATTTTATTTTTAGTTCCATATAAATATATTTAAAATAAATTTTTTAAAAAAAATATTTGTTTTTATAATTTAAAATATTATCAAAAAGTTTAAAATTTTATTTTTTCTTAAAAAATTAAAATATAATAATTAAAATAAATAGTACACATTAAAATATTATTTTATGATAATATAAAAAAATAAATGCATCAAAAATAGTAATATTCTTTAGAAAAAATCAAGTAATTTAAATTTATAAAAATAATTAATTAATTAATTGGATTATATAATATATTATGAATAAAATTAGAAAAAATATTTAAACTAGGAGTTGAAAAGTTTAAAAAAAACTTAGGTGGCATTTGGTTTTAAAAAGTATTTTCTATTTTTCATTTTTAACATTTTGTATAGAAAATAGTAAAAATAATAAATAGTTATTTTTTATTTTCATTATTTTTGATACAAAATTTTAAAAATAAAATAAAGAATAAAATAAATATGATATTTTAATAATTAAAAAAAACTTTAAAAAATAAATGTCATCTTAGAATAATTTTCTAAAATTATTAATAAGTATAATTTTAAAAAAATTAAAATTTAATAAATAAAATTATTTTACCAGATAACAATGAAATATCATAATTTTTTTTATCTAATAATTCTATTGTTAAACACATTTTATAAATATATTTGATAAAATTAGTCGATATGCTAGTTAAAAGATAAAAATTAAAAATTAAAATTTTTGATAAAGTTAACAAGTTATTAATTAAATTAAAAATATTTGATAAAATTAAATGTTGGACTAATTGATAAGTAAAATAAAAAATAAAAAATATAATTAAATAATAGATTAAAACTTATGATATATTTATTTTTAATAAAAAATAAATTAAAATTAATTAATTAAAATATTTACTTATTTAAATTAAAAATATTTATTTTTATTTTTACATAAATAAATTTCTAAATTTTTCAAAAAAGTAATTACTTCTATAATTTAATTTTTATCAAATAATTTAATATTTTTAATAAAATAAAAAAATAAAATAAATGGTATATATTAAAATAATAATTTAAAATATAATATTTTATGATAATAGAAAAATAAATCTATCAAAATTAATAATATTATTATAAAAGAATAAAAAGTTATTTAAATTAACTTATTCAAAATGTCAATAACTTTCTAAAAATGTTAATTATTATTAAAATAACATATTTTAATAAATAAAACTGTAGTATTTTAATTATTAATTCTTCTGTTAATTAGCTAAAATACTTTCAAAACATAATATAAGTGACTGTCTAAATAATAATAATAATAATAATAATAATAATAATATAATAATAATAATAATAATAATAATAATTTTTTCAACTTTTACTTTTCCCAATTTTATTTTATTTTATGACTTTAATAAAAAAATTAATTTTTTATTCTATTGTTAATTAATTTTTTTAAAGAAGATTTTAAAGTAAAAAATCTAGACGACAAAAAGAACTAATATGTTATTTAATAGATATAATAAAAAAATTACATAAAAATTTTTATAAAAACAAAATTATTAATTGTGTCATAATCTTAAATTTTTATCATAATCTTAAATGACTATTATTCTAAATTAAAGATAGCAAACCGAAAAAAATTAATAATAATGTATTTACAGTTTATAATGTTTTTACATTGTGAATCAATCATACATTGTTAATTATTATTAAAATGATTAATTTTGATAATAATTATTTTAAAAATTATACTACTATAATTTTTAATTAATTAATAGTGTAAAAATTATTACATAAAAATTAAACTCAAGAGAAAATTTGAGAAATAATAATTAAGATGAAAACTTGAAATTTGGTGAGTAATTTACATAAATTTAAAAAGTGATCTTGTCAAGATTTGAACCCTACACAAATTTGAAAAGTGATCTCGCCATCGCTGAAGAGTCTTGGACGAGCCAACCATCAAGCAATGGTTACAGTTTTTGTAAGAAAACGAAACTAAGTTTGAATTAACATCGCATAATATTCGGTGATGTTGTTTTTCCACCAGAAGAGAAGAGTGAATAATATAGAGATTTTGGATTATTTGATTACATAGTTCGTGAAACAAGCTTTGGTAATTAATATAACCATTATAAAAGAATAAAAAATACTAACTAATGTTTTAAAGATATTGGTTAAGAAGTTAAAAATATATATTTTAAAATATTAAAATATATAATTATAATAATTTTAATATACTTTAATATTATTTTTAATAAAAAATATTTTTTATTTTTTAAAAGAATATTAATTAGCAAGAATTTCAAAAAATATGTATCAAATGTGCCAGCGGGGGCTCACATGCATAAAAATTTAAAATATATCCACTTCCTTTTCAAATGATAATGTCAAAAATTAAAAAAAAAATTGATTAGTTAGGAATGATAATTAAATTGTAGGATTTCTTATAACCGAAGCTCAAAAGTTAATGTATGTCGATGTCATAGTTTATTGTATTTTTATTTGTTTCATATAATTCAATTTTTTGGTGGTACCGGCAATACACAAAATTGTAATGCATCAGTTCACGGCCAATCAAAGAAAAAGAAAAAACAACATAGAAAGTGACATATCATATTACGTCTACCACTTAGTCTTTTGAATTTCCCTTCTCTACATTAGTTTAGATCTAGCATCCTTTGATGTCTCCACTTACCGTTGGCTCCAAATGTCACGTGAAAGAATTATGTGTATAAATGTATGTCACGCATATTTTTTTATTATATATATATATATATATATATATATAAAATAAAAGATGAAATTTATTTTAAAGTAATTCATATTGTTACACTAATAATTTTTATTGTATAAATTAAGATTATAAAATTTTATAAAAGTTTAAAAATTAATTAAATTAATATTTTTAAACTAAGATATAAAAAAGTTTTTAATGATGATTATTTTTTTCAGTTGTATAAATTAAAAAATATATTCAATTTATAAAAATTTATATTAATTTTTTCAATTATATCATTTAAATTGTTATTAAAATATTTTTTATCAGATAATTTTTTATAAATATAGATTTATCAAAAAAATTATTAAAATTATTATTATTTATTTTTGTAAATTATCACTAAAAAACTTTTTTTTATAAAAATATTATACTTTTTTATCAACAAGAATATTAAACCTTAATTTAAAATTATTTAATAAAATATTAAATATATTTTAAATAAATTATTAATTTAATTATTAAATTGATAAAATTTAATAATTTAAAATAATTATCAAATAAAATAATTATTTTTAAAATAATTTTAATATAATTTATTTATAAAATAACTTTAACATCAATTATTTATACATTAATTTAATCTTTTATATATATATAAAATAATTATAACACATTATTTTTAATATATTTTTTATAATTATAAAAAATATTATACTATTTTAAATAGATTTACTAAAAATTATTATTTATTAATATTTTAATATAAAACTAGTTCTTATTAATATCAATATTTTTATTAAAGATTAAATCATTATATATATATATATATATATATATATATATATATATATATATATATATATATCACATGTTTATACTAACAAAATCTGATTTTGTTATGAAAATATTATACACTTTCTTTATCAACAGGAATATTATATTTTAATTTAAAATTATTTAATAAAATATTAAATGTATTTTAAATAAATTAGTAATTTGATTGTTAAATTAATAAAATTTAAAAAAATATCGAGTGAAATAATTTTAATATGAATCATTGTAAAATAACTTTAACATCAATTATTTACACAATAATTTTATTTATATATATATATATATATATATATTACTTTTGTAAGTTTTTTCTATCTTTCATGCTATTTAATAACTGTAGATGTATTTCCTAACACGTTATTTTTATTTATTTTTAATATATTTTATAATTATAAAAATATCATACTATTTTAAATATATTTACTAAAACTTATTATTTATTAATATTTTAATATAAAACTAGCTCTTATTAAAATCATTATTTTTAATAAAAATTAAATCATTAATATATATATATATAGGTTTATACTAACAAATAATTTTGTTAATATAAAATATCAAAATATATTATCAACAGATAAATATAACTATACGAATAAAGCATTATTTGTTAGTTTAAACTTTTAAAGTTTATATTAACAATCTAATTTTTTGAAACAAAATTTATATTGATAAAGATTATAACACTTGATAATTTTTTTCTTATTAGTCTATAAGTTATTTTAATACTTTAATTTTTGAAAACCTGAACAGGAAATAGAAGAACAAAGTTTTATAAATATTCATGATTTTCATTTTAAATATTTTTAAAAATAGCAACTTTTCCCGTTAAAATTTTAAATGTTTACATATGTCATATTTGAATTTTAGGGTTTGCCTCATCATTAGGATAGAATTTGAAAAAATAAAATTTGAGAATGGAATAAGAATATGATAGAATAAAATTTGAATATATTTTTATCTTATTCTATATTTAATACATATCAAAGTAATAATATAGAGCATATTATACTATTTTATCTAACATTTCAAATGGAAAATAAGAACAAGATATAAATTATATTGGAATGATAAAACTATCAATTTTATCACAATTTAATATAATTATAGAATTAATTTTTAATTTACTTTAAAAAATTCCATAGATATTAAATATTGAAAATATAAAATTATTAAACATTTAAAATTATAAAAGTAAAATTTATTTTTATGTATAAATTATTGAAAAGTATTGAATAATTAACATTAAAATTATAATAATGTTTTCATTTTTTTACAATTAAAATTTAAAATATTTTTTCAATAAATTATAATTAAACTAAAATACACTATAAAATTTTAAAATATTATTTTATAAAATAAGTAAATATTTTTAAAAGAATATTTTTATATGAAATTAGAAATTTAATATTACTTTTATAAAATGATAAAAATTTTAATATATTATTTTTGTTATATTTATATAAAAATATTAATATTATATAAATGAAAAATTAAATTAATTTTATAAATTATTAATGATGATACCGGAAATGTATAAAAAAGTTATTATATCCTAACGATTTCAAATTTAACCCAACATCTTGTTCACGATGAAGATTTTAACTATTAGAATACGGAAGATTATCATGACAAGTCATTATATTTTATTGGTTTAATAAATATTAAAAATAAATTATAATAGGATAAATTATCTTGTCCTGTTATTATATTTTTCAAATATATTTTTAATTATAGTATAAAATAATGAAGGTAAGAAACACCATAATAATAAAATTAGGTACAATTCATAAATTATGGGAATATAATGAGAAAAATAAAAATAAGAATAAAATTTGACAGAGTACAAAATAAATATACATTCTATCGCAATTAATCTTTTCTCATTTTTATATATAAAAGGGAAATGTGTTTATAGAATACATTTATGGTAAAGCTAAAGCGTGTTATACTTTTATTGGGTCAAGAGCCAAAGTGAAACGATTAGGCTTTCACATGAACTCAGAGTAATGGACCTAAGAGACAACAGCAGGTCCACATTTTTAAAGCTATTCGAGCAACATGTTCACTTCAAATGCGTTATTTACCAATGAAAACAGAACTATTAAGCTAAAATCAATTATTCATCATAAATTTTGGTTATTTATTGACAGTTTTTTCAATATGTTATAATATTTTTTATTAAAAGTTACTGAAATTAAAAATTAAATATCACAATTTTTAATAAAAATTGATTTATTAATTTTTTAGTATATGTAGTCTTAAAAATATGATAAAATAACCGTTTTACTAGGTAGATGAAAGTCTTTGATAATTTGTTAAGCAATGTGATGATGATAAGGATGGTCGTTTACCTTTTGTTTAATTCATATGCAACACCTGTTTAATTAAATTAACTTATCTGATATCTAAATCCAATTATGGTATAAACACATCACTGTATGTGAGAATTAATAACCCCTATTAAACATTAATAATGCTCATATGGGGCCAAACCAAAACTACTTGGAAATGATTTATAACATGGTCAATGAGGAGTAATAGGGCCATGTGAGACTAAGAATACATGATTATGTCTTAGCTTGAGGAAACAAAGCCTTTAATAAATGTCACTATAACGTGTCAGTTCCTGTGAGTAGCAAATATGAATCAAGCTATGGGACTTTAGGGTATATATAATTTTATTTTATTTTTTGAAAAGATGGTATATAAGTGGGATTGCTTTACTGAGAGCGAGAAGACCGGGTGAATGTACATGAATATCCTTATTCAATGATTATATATTAGAAATTTGCGTATCCTATTGTACAACCAAGGAATTAATAAGTACTTGGCAATGATGTTTACCTTTGTCCTTTTAATTCTTTTCTTGCTTTGTTGTTTTTTCATAGGATTCGTAGTGGCATTGCAAGAATTATGTGTATTATTACTATACAAATCTTTTGGACATATGACTCGTTGATCTTAACTTTTGCAAAAATTAATAATTTTAAAAGATTAAATGGAACATTTTTTTAGAAGAGACACTATTTGAATGAAGCGATACTTAAATCCATATATAAATTACATAAGAAAATAGTTAGAAATTGGTTAAAAATAATTTTTAATAGATCAGTTTTAGGCTTTTTTAAAATCTTGTTTTTCAAGTGATAGTATCATTTAAACGGCGGTTAGCGAACCATGTTTTTAAGAGATGTTTGGAGAATGACTTTACGTAGCAACACATAATTGTTAGTGCTACGTGGAGATGTCATTTAAAAGCTTTCCAAGTATACTTGCAGAAAATTTACTAAACGTATTTCAAATGAGACATGCAGAGCACTTACCAAACCGCTTTTCAAATAACACTTGAAAAGTAATTACCAAGTATATATTATGTCTATAAATGATAAAAAATAAATACAATAATATACTAAAATGGAACCCAAACCAATATGAAACAATACAAGTCAAATGAAATCAATTACAAATAAAATAATTCAATAATTAAATTAAAAAATAAAATATATAAAATAATAAAATAAAAGATATCTAAAATATACTTATAATATACTTTAATACATCAACTAATAATCATCATTATTTGAGTTATATTTTTAAAATCTGTGCTACAAATATGGATACAACTTTTTTTTATTATTAAATTCTCATATTAAAAATAGTAAAAAAATAAAAATTTAAACATATTTAACATTAATAAAATCAAAAAAAATATATATTAAATTATATAATATAAAAATAATAAATTTAAAATAGGATAGATGACTTATATTCAATGGTGTAAGTAGTCTCTGTTTATAGTATAAGATATCATGAATGAAGAGATAGATGTAATATTGACAATCATTCTTATTTTTTTTCTTAAAATATTATAAAGAAGAAAAAAAGATCAAATAATTAATTCATTATATTATTAATATTTGAATAAAAATTTGTATTTGAAGGTTATTTATTATACCTATATTGTTATTCATGTGATTTTATTTATTTTTTATGCTACAAATGAATCTGATGTGAGTATAAAAGTACTTATTATGAAAGCACTTGAATACCAAGGAAGTCTGATGACAAAGGTGTTAGGAAAAGGAGAGCAAAGAAAACATTGGTGCATGTGGTGGGGTACACTTAGTTCTTTAGACTTTAGGTTAGAACAAGATCACTTAAAGTTTTATTTACTTATACATTTAGAGGCTCTAGAACCTTCCTTACACTCTAGTAGTGGTGGAACCATCCTTTATAAGATAAACTATTCCATGCATAGAGCTAGCTTCCTTCATTGAAGGTTAGGTTGAAAATTGTAGATCCTTCCATGTAGAAGGTATGTACCACTCGCATATTTATAAATAAGGTCTAATTATATAAATCATTTAATAATTTTTGCTACATAATTGAATTATATAATATTTTGAGATTATTTCTCTTCATCTCTCATTTTCTTAGGTTCTTGTTGAGTTAATATTTTATTTTTATTAATAGCTTTCTAATCATTTGTAGAGAATCTTCAAGAGCAGTCAATCATTTTCACATTTATAAAGATAGATTGTGACACCATTTTTTCATTCCTTTCCCTTTTCACTTTTAACTTTTTTTCTTTTGGTTCTTGTTCTTGAACTAGATTTGAATTTGGAAAAGCAATTATAGAGTACAAAAAAAATGAGTATTTTGTATTTGTCAAATCTTGGTGATTGATCAAGTCTTCACAAAGATGTGAAAAATATGTAGATTGGTGCAAACGCCACTTGTTAAAATATATTACAGGAGATCTGATAAATCTTTGTGCCAATTTTAAAGTGTCTCCTAAACCCGAAAGCTAATTGTTTTTATTTCTTTACATCTGATCCATCCCCCAAAAGTATTTCCTCCCTACTGTCAACATTTTCATGTTCATTAATTGAAAAAAATTCTTGCTCCAATATTCATACTTAGTGCGCTTGAAATATCATAATCATTAAAGCTCGAAGATGTTCATTCTCTATGATCGTTCATCGCGTTTGCTCACCTTATTCATTTTTAAACATTTATTATTTATTTCCCTTCTTTCTTTATGGTTTCTCTCATTTCTCTCTAACACACTCATCTTTTTTTATCTATTTTTGAAAATATTTTACACCAATCTCTAATTATAAATCTTATGTTTGTACCATTTAACATTATTTAAGCTCAAATTCATAGTTGTTTAAGGTTAATCTAATATGAGAAGTTGATACCGATGTGAAATTTGAGGTAAATTTTCATTAAGTTTTTTCATTTTTATTCATATATGTGCAACATTTCTAGTGATTGATTTGGCATTTTAAATTTGAATCTTTAATCGCTACTTCTTTCAAGTTAGTATGAAAAAACTTTGGTCCATTTAAATTTGCTTATTGTATATCGAAAACTTTGTTGGTTTAAGTTAAGCTTTGTGATTTTAATCTATTTGGGTAATGGTTTTTATTTCCTGGTTTCCCTTAAATGAGGCTTTGGAATAAAAATGTCTCATATACTACTCTATCTTTCATACTATATCTTTCTCCTCCGTATGACATTTAGATTATGTAGCACTTTATAATAATCCTTTGAGTACCATACATAATAAAATAATTTTCAATACTTGTTTTTATTAGTCATGATCATTTTAACTATTTTCCAATTGGAATTTTCATGGAATTTTATGGACTTGTAGATGATCATTTTAACTATTTTCCAATTGCTTCATTCATCTTGAATTGTTAATAAAACTTATGGAAATTAAGGGACTTATACTTCTACCATAAAACCATAGATTGTTAAAAACATAATATTTTTTTCTTACCTATTCTTAGTATTAGGCTAATTGATTTGAGTTGTATTGTAATGTCCTTTTGGTTATTACATATCCAGGTTTTTCCCAATGGATAGTCTGAAGGAGAATGCAAAGGTAATGCTAGATAATTTTCCTCTGCCTATGTACAAAGACAGGAGTTGACATTAGTCAACAAGATATTGGAAGATGCCAACCTTGATCTTTTGATTAGGTGAGGAAAATGTTGTATATTATAATCATTAGATAGGTTCATTTGAAAATTCATAGCATGTGATTGCAATTAGTTTTTGTTGGATTCTAATTCAAAAACTTCATCTTCTATAAGATTATATAATTTATGACATTTTAATAAAAAAAGGAGTGATTTTTTTTACAGTATCTCCCTTATAAATATTGAAAATAAAACAATTATTAATTGGAAAAGTTACACCTCATAGAAAATTTAAACATAGGCACATATGCTAAACATATATGGTGATGTCCACCAAATTCTATATCAATATATAGTTAATATGAACCTGGTCACACACACACATATATATATTCATAACATACTATCTAATCACAAAAACACACATTACATCCAATATAAGGTTTTAGGATTGTTTCTCGATAATAGAGAAAAAAATCATACATGCATATACCAGTTTAGAGCATATAAAACATAATTACAAAAGAACACTCATCTTTAGCCTTTCATCTTTAATAATTGTTGGTTGAAAACTATAAGGCAAGTGCACCTTATCGCTTTTCTGAGTAAAGGGTGAGAAAGGATATCGTCTCCACAGGGATTTGGTTCAATTACTGAATTCATGCTAGTCCACTATTTGAACTAAGGTTATGGGAAGTTATTGTTAACGTGAATGTAAATGAACTGCACTTAATTAAATACTACTCCAGCATGCATAAAATTGATTAAAAACAGACTCAGAACTGACAAGCACTCGCTATATGGCACAAATGTGAGAAAAATCGATTTATGGAAGGTGTTAGGGTCAGAGTTCACTAAACTGAACCTAATGTAATCTGATTCCTTATTTTCAATTAAGTTAAAGATATGATTGAAAATTGAATTTCCTTATACGAGTTGAAGGTCAATCCCTTGACTCATCAACACTTCACCTGAATTAGTAATCTTAATCCCTTAGTGATTCCTAATTGAAGTGAGCTTTAAGTTCAAGAATCCACACAATCTCACAACTATGAATCTCTATTCCTAGAGCACTTGCAGTTATGTTGTTCAATCTCAGTTTCAATTCCTAGTCTAATCTCCCAATTGTGAATAAGAATTCAAATTTAATCTACAAATAGTCAATTCATAGAAGCTTTAAGTAAAGAGAAGAACAATCAATTGAAGGAAAAATAACTTGAATTCATATAAGAATTCCAGATTGCATAAATTCAGAAAATGGATCTTTCCTTCCCTAATAAAAGTCTTATTACACATAATGAGAAAAGGGAGAAATAGAGAAGAAAATAGAAGGGATGGAGTCAGCATCCACAGGACGGTGGCTGCATGTTGATCCCTCAATCCTAATTTCTCCACCACCAGGAACGACTCCAGCGGAAAGGAAGATCTGGGCTAACTGACAAGAGAGACGGCTCTGTTTCTGCGTTCAAAAACTTCCTTTGTTCTGTTATGTTCTGGACCTTTTATAGGTATTGGTCTATTACGTGAGTGTCCAAAGCAGTTGGCTCTTGCATTGCCAACACAGGAAGCAACAAAATGCTTCAATTTTTTCTCAAACTTTTATATGCTCCACGTACTTCTAGTTCACGTTGACAACGCGAAATCCTGTGACAGGTTGCACATAGTGAAAATACATCAGATTCATATGGATTCATCACCAAAAAGATTTAAAACTGTATAATTCAGAATTTGCATAGGTTACTCAGTTTTCAGTTAGTTTCCAATGAATTTGTGATCATTTATGTTCCAATTACTTATTATTACACTAGAATTTTTACCAAATAAGTGTCATGTTGGACACTTATCAATAATTAAGGTATAAAAAGATATAGAACATTCTATATTTCTCCTTTAGCTAATAGAATGCGTTCAAAAGGATCTCATCTTTGAGAAGACTAGTGACAAATCCAATCACCATCATTGTCTACCTCTATATTTGCCAAAAGATGGGGGCGATTTATCCTGTAAATGAACTACATAACGAATACACGTACATAATAATATAAATAAAAAGAGTAAGACAGATTTCATTTAATAATATAAGGCTAGGAATTAAAATTTTGCATAATTATATCATCCATAACTCATAGTACTCAATAGAGTTAAGTCATAACCAATAAATAGTGATACAAGGTCATGCAATGTATGTATGCACGATCAAAAACCTAAATTGAATAGAATATTCTTTACTTGATGATTGATTCATGTTTGTTCCAAAACTTAATGCATCTCATATCACATTATGTTTTATCAATCTTGACTCTATTATCCCCATATGATGTGTTATGCATGTGGGTCCAATTCCCGTATCAACATCCTTCAATCTGACACATCAAGTGCGATAAATATAGCCATATCAAGTGCCAAGACGATCATATTAAGTATCGTTAATATCATCTTAACCAAAAAATCAAGTGTGGTAAAGATGGTCCCATCAAGTGCCACAAGTGATCACATCAAGTGTCAGCAAAATCAACATAACCAACATATCAAGTATGGCCAAGATGGTTACATCAAGTGTCACAAGTGGTCACATCAAATGTCTTTAATACCATTCTATATCAAGATGCATATTATGCATGATGTATAACAAAATATTTATTACTACATTATTTAGTTTCAGTCACTCACAAATAGTCATCAAGACTATGTCTATCATCATCCACTCACTCATATTTTGGAAAATTAACCTCTTCATATTATATAACTAATATAAATCACCTTGATTAATAGAAATTTATCTTTCATTTTTATGATCATATCAAAATTTTCAATAATAAAAAATAACTCAAGTTTTTTTCAAATAATATAATAATATTTAAGATTATCTACACACACACAATATTAATTCAAAATTGCTTCAACTTTTCTATATTATTTATCCAAAAATATTTAGGTTTAAATATAATTTTTTCTTGCATAAAATAAATTAATTAAATATCAAACTTATTTTTTTGAAACTCTACAATAAGTTTGAATAAAAAAGAAATAATTTTTCTTAAAAAAATAATAAATTTTAAATATATTTTTAAAATAGAAATTAGTCGATGAGATTGAGATTAAGATGGTTAAAATGATATATTTGTACTTGAGTTTTAATTGAAAATGACAACGAGTCGGTGAGAAAAAATCGAAGAGAGAAAAAGACAAATACTTGTGTGGTTGAGAAAGAGAACTTAACACCTAAGGTCTAGGTGGCAGGAACGCCTAAGGTCTTGGTGGCAGGAACGCCTAAGTTCTTAGTGGCAAGAAGAGAAGAAAGAAAATATTGGTGGAGAAGGGGGTCTAAGTGAAAAGGTAAGGGATGAATAAAAAATTGAAATAAAAATAAAATTAATAATAATAATAATATTATATATTTTAGTTTTATAGTATTAGGTGATAGAATAAGATGGATAATGACATATAGAAAATTTCTACAATTATGGAATAAAATATTTAATGATTTAGGATCAATTAAATATTTTAGATTGACTTAGGAGGGATAAATTGAGAGTCAAATATTTTTTAATTATTTAAAAAATAATTAAAATAATATCAATAATCATTTATTTTATTTTAAAAATTAAAAAGAATAAATATCAATATAAACACTTTATCAAAAATCTAATAATAGTAATTATTTTATTATTTTAAAAAATTTATCTATTAAAATTAATAAATAAAAATAAAGGTCCATAACAAAAATGATAAAAGAATATTAAATTTAATATCAAAGATGATGATAATATTTTTAATATTAGTATAATTTTTGGTTAATAAAATTTGAGGGATGTTACAATATTTTTAGGATGGTTCTATCAAAGCCCATTATTTAAACATATTAGTATGCTTGTTATCATTATCTAGTGTGCTTATTTAATTTTTGCACCATTTTCTTCTCACAAAAACTTACCATGGCTTGAAAGCTTGTGGTGATAAATGGGTTCTTATTATGGCTTTAATTGAGAGGATTAACATGTTTTCTTAAATTTTGAAGGGTGGTCAAAATCTTATGTTGGTTTCATATGTAAATAACAAATAAGATTAAGTTCCTTATGTTGTTTTCACATGTAGTTAACAAACAAGATTAAATTCTGTTAAATTTTAAATGTTTGATCCTCAATGAAATGGTTTGACCTTTTAACTTATTGATAATTATCTTTAATGATTTTGATTTGATGTTAATATATCTTTATTAATATTATTTTTTGATACTTACATTATTAATATAAAAAGATATTAGATTTTAATGTTATTGAATAACAACCATCAATTTTAGGTGTGGATGTTTTGATTTTGATAATTCATTTGTTTAAGATCTTCCACTTGAACATGCTAAGATTAATTTATTGAACCATACATCATAGAATTGGAAGACATGTCCCTCATATTTAAAGGAAAGCTAGCTCAATCATCTAAATTAAAGTTGTACTTGATAATTTTTTTAAACAATATAGAGGAGTTGAAACAATCAAAAAATATTTGAATAAAATAAAATAAAAAAAATTAAGAAAAAGGTAAGTTAAGAATATTATTCATAATTAATATATATATATATATATATATATATATATATATATATATATATATATATATATATACGAATGAATGATTTTTATTGGTTTTGTTTCAACTCCAATTGATATTATGCAATTCAATCAATTTTTTATTTTTTTTCATAGATCATTTAAAATTATTTATTATATGTCTCGATATAAATAAATAAATACTAGTTAAAACTATTTGGGTTATCATTCGAAAAATTTCTAATAAAAAATTTCACTTGTTAGCTAAAGAGAAAAATTATCTTTATAGGTATTTGTAGTTAACATGTTTAAAAATGTTTTTTTATTAAAATATATATATATATTTATTAAATACTAATATTTTAAAAATTATTATTTATTTTTAATTTATTGTTTATTAAATTTATTTTTATCTTTCATATTTGTTACAATTTTAATTTTTTCTTATTTATTATTAAAATATATAAAAAATTAATTAATTCTATTTTAAAAATTTAAATAATTGAATAAAGAAATAACTTTTTTACTCTGTATATTAACTGTAAACACACATTTATGTCTGAGACCTCCAATTATAAAATTAATCGAGAAACTCATGCTGATTTAAATAATAAATAGATAAACTGAAAAGAGAAAAATAAATAAAGAAATTATAACGAAAAGTAATGAAAAAATAAAACCAGAATAAATAATAATAATAATAAAATGAAAAATAAAAAATAATAATAATAATAAAATGAAGAATAAAAAATAATAATAATAATAATAATAATATTAGTAAAGAAAAACACAAAATCTAAAAATATATACTAAAAAGGAAAACTAATGAAAATAAAAAATAGAAATTTTGAAGATAACGAAAGTAATAAAACAATAAAACTTTTGCAAAAAATAAATAAAAGAAACAAAAAAACAAAAAAATAATAAATACAAAATCTAAAATTAAAAAAAAAAGGAGCTGAAAATATATAATTAAAATCAATAAACGAAAAAGAAGAAATAACATAAAACATTTTTAAAAAATAGAAAAACAGAATTAATAAAAAAATAAAACAAAAACAAAATATAAAAACAGAAAAAGAAAAAACTAAACCTGAAAGTTTTTTTTTATAAAAACGAAATCTGAATTTTTAATAGAAATAAAATTTGGAAATAAAAATATTAAAAATAAAAATTAAATAAAAACTAAATAGATAAAAAAAAACAAAAAAATAAAATATATAAGAGTAATAAAAATGAAATCTGAAACTTTAAATAGAAATTAAAAATATAATAATAAAACAACATAAAAATCAAATATAAGTAAAGAAAATAATGAAATGAAAATAGAAAAAAAATGAATAATTAAAATATGTATATTAAGCAAAAAAAGAAAAGAGAGAAACTAAAAAAGAAAAAAAAAAGAAATAACAAAATGAGAAAAAGCTGAAAAGAAAACGGATTTGAAACGGGAAAAGAGTTTTAAAACAGAAAACGGTTAAAGAAAGAAAAGGGGAGGGGGTATGGGCAGAAGCAGAGAGGGGGTGCTCGTTCTTTTTTTGGGTTGGAGCTCTGGAGATTCTTCAGTGAAGTTTCGATCATAAGCTCAAGCTCGCTGTGGAGGGAGGAGGTCATCCATCAACTATATTCAGGTCAGCCATGTCTTTTCATCTTTTTTTTTTCTTTTAAACTTTCGTCACTAGTTTAGATTGCATAGTGATTAAGGAGTGCAAGACATTCTTCATTTTTACCCTCCTGCTATATCGTCTAGATTCCAATAAATCATGCAATTTCGGCACCTGATTGGTGACGTTCTTGCCATGAAAGAAAGATTAAAATCTTGTTAAATTGTGAAAAATACGGAGGTCTTAATCACCATGGTTAGGTTGGGTTTGGCGTCGCTTGACTGAACCAGGGTAGGCGTAAGACATGGGCTTCATACGCTGTAGACGATGAGGCCCCACATCACCTCTTGTTTTGATGCTATTAAGTATCTTGCTACTAACCGTTCTATAATTCTAGAGAAAGATATTCAAAGAAAATAGGAAGGAAATGCTTGTGGCTATCCACCTAAATGTTGACACTACATAAATTTTAAAATGAGAGGGCACTGAACATGATGAGTTGACGTTGCATGGCCAATTATACATATATGGTGAAGCAATTGTTCCCCAAAATTCCTTTTAGGAGACTAGGTGTTGGGTATGTTGGGGGACCTTAGCTGCTGTATGGGCATATGAGAGCATGCCCTACTGGAATTTAGGAGTACTTGTAGCTCGAATGCACACGGATACTTAAACATGTACAATTACTGGCCGATGAACCTAAGACCACGAGAATAAGGCTTTCGGTTCCAGCCAGGGTCACTTCGCCAGGATGATGCACCCTCTTTGAAGACTCGTCGCACGACCTGATGGTACGGAAACTACGTCCTGATGTAGCAGAAGAAGACCAAGCCTTTCCAGGTTTAAGAAATCATTCCCCAAAAACACCCACAGACGTCAAAAGTCATGAAAGTTTTGTGAGGGGTGATCTCGAAAAAGAAGAACCAAGTACAAGTTTTATATGAAACGAGTTGACCCCATGCATGATATACAACACATGCTGACAATGTTAAACCCTGTAATCATGCGATTAAACCCAAATGATGAACCACCAATTATGTGGTCGTACCGCTAGATGCTTATTGTGTTTATTAGGAAGAATTTGGGTGCTCCAGAGTCATGTAATGAAAATGGGGGAAGTTTAAATGGGTTCATGGTCGAATAGGTGAAAGACGACGCGTTGGGTCCCGCTCAAGACGTCTGAAAAACTCCCAGGCAGCCTAAGCAAACATTATGATGCATGTTTAAATTAAAACCAGAGTGTTAAATGCACAACCACGTGCTTGGTCCAGCGGTTATGTATATTGCCTATGACCTCCGCGCCGTTGGGTTCGAACCTTGCCGCAAGCTTTTTCCCAAAAGTAGCCTGCTGATGGACCACGTCTCATAGGACGAGGGTCCCATTTTAAACCCCCTAAGTATTATCCCTGATCTTTTCAATTAATTCCCATTCTGTCCCAACTTCTAAATACCCAAATTTACCCTTGATCTTTTCAATTAATTCCCATTTTGTCCCAGATTGCCTAATTACAAATTGACCCCCTAGAATTTCACAAATTTCTGTTCTGTCCCAAATTGCCTAATTACAAATTCACCCCCTAAATTTCCACAAATTACCATTCGACCCCCTAAAACTCTACTAATTACAAATTAATCCCAAAATTTACTAATTGCAATTTAAATTCCTAAAATTCTTCTGATCACAAATTAAATCCATAAATTTCTATTAATGATAAGCATACCCTCGTATCCCTTTTATAAAATAAAAAATCTTGTCGTTTTATCTTCCATCGTTTTCTAAAATAAAAATCTTGTTTTGCGATTCTTAATCCTACGCAATTAGCTCTAGGCACGAACAGGTAGCTTTTTCTACTGTTCGTTGTCTAGAGGTATGGGTCCAAGTGCAGCCGTAGTTGTCTTGGGCCTTGTGCATATGTGGATTAAGGTTGCCCTTCCTTTTTACAAAATAAAAAACCTCGCTCGTTTTATCTTTCATCGTTTTTCAAAATAAAAATCTTGTTTTGCGATTCTTAATCTCACGCGACGAGCTCTAAGCGCAAACTGGTAGCTTTTTCTACTGTTCGTTGTTTAGAGATTCGTATGGGTCCAAGTGCAGCCGTAGTTGTCTTGGGCCCTGTGCATATGTGGATGGAGATTGCCCTTCTAAAAATATCTTTCAAAACAACATGTTCATTTTCAAAATTCTTCTCTTTCAAGCATCTCCGAAAGTCAAGCCTTCAAATTAAACCAGAACTACGTAAGCCTTAAGTTTCCCATTGCATCGGGGAATACGTAGGAGCAGGATCAAGTCCTGTCAGACTAACCTCCATGAAGTATTTATGTTCATGCTAATTAAAGGGATCAAACAAGTTTCAAATAATTACACACTTAGTTTAAGGGTACTGTTCTTCGGAACAGGCGAGTGGGGTGCCTAACACCTTCCCCATTCGTAACCGACTTCCGAACTTCGAATCTCATCCTTGAGTCAAGGTTTTTCCAAATATTTTTCTCTTTAATAAAAATTTGGTGGCGGCTCCACACATAATCCAATACAATTCATTTTTAAAATTTAGCGAGTTCGTCGTTTCGTCGGAATTACAGTTGCGACATTAACAAATAAAAAAAATGGAAGAAATATATAATTTTTATTATGAAATGTTAGTGTTTGACACTAAATTCTAGTCATAGGTATTAAGCGTGAAAACTCCATAGGTATTAAGCGTGAAAACTCCATTTCTTTATTTGTATTCATTCTTCATGTATAAATTTTCAACCAATAAAGATTGTTTAAAGTCACAAAATTTGATTTTAAAATTATTTTTGCATAATTTTTCAAACATTCAAACAAGAAAAATCACGTAGAAATGTTAGAAAATCCCTTTTCAAATTCATTGTATTTTCACTTTAAATAAGGTAGGCTCTTTTCCTCATATTTAAACTCATGAAAAACTTAAAAAAAAATAATTATCTTATTAGAATTTGGTTTGATCGTGTATGTGCTGCTAAAAATTTTTCCAATAATTTTTTTTAAAATTTTTTTCTTATTAAGCTAGGAATACAATATGATGATGTAAGAAAAACTATCATACATTAATTTTGATGAGAAAGTTATCAAAGTTTAATTTTGATGAGAAAGTTATCAAAGTTGGTGTTGTAAAGTGATGTAAAAATAAGAAAATTTTAAAATATTTACAAACAAAAATTGTTATATAATATTATTTTTTATATTTATATTCAAAGTATTTAATTATTAAAATGTTGTGATAAATATTATATTATAAAACTTTTATCTTTGTAAACATTTTAAAAAACATTATATTATCTTTTAAAATACTTTTATTTTTGTAAAATACTTTATATTTTACAATGTAGTATGTAATTTTTGGCGTAGTGTTTTAATGTTCACTTAAAAAAATGTTTTATCTCCACTTCCTTCCTTACTGAGAATAATTTAAAAATTCATCATTATATCATAAAATAAATAAAAAAAAAGGTATAATGATCAGTATAAACATGAAACTTAAATAAATAAAAATACAATAATTGAATGCTAAACAAATTACAAATATCAAATTTCAATAATCATTTTTTTTCTTTTATTTTTTTTATTTTTTTTATTAAGCTAGGAATACAATATGATGATGTAAGAAAAACTATCATACATTAATTTTGATGAGAAAGTTATGAAAGTTGGTGTTGTTGCAAGCATGATCAAGAAGGTTTTTTAATTTTTAAAGATCTAGGATTTATCTTAAAAGATAAAGAAAAAATATCAAAAAAATTTTGTACAAAACTTCCAATTAAAATAAGTAACAAATATTCTTTCTTATCAATGTATTTTTTTTATTAAATTTATATGATATATATAATATTTAAATTCATCTAGTTTGATATTTGTAATTTGTTTAGCATTCAATTATTATATTTTTATTTATTTAAGTTTCATGTTTATACCGATCATTATACCTTTTTTTTATTTATTTTATGATATAATGATGAATTTTTAAATTATTCTCAGTCAGAAAGGAAGTGGAGATAAAACATTTTTTTAAGTGAAGATTAAAATACTACGCAAAAATTACATACTACATTGTAAAATATAAAGTATTTTACAAAAATAAAAGTATTTTAAAAGATAATATAATGTTTTTTAAAATGTTTACAAAGATAAAAGTTTTATAATATAATACTTATCACAACATTTTAATAATTAAATACTTTGAATATAAATATAAAAAATAATATTATATAGCAATTTTTGTTTGTAAATGTTTTAAAATTTTTTTATTTTTACATCACTTAACAATACCAAAATGCTTTATAAAAATTAGTTTTTAATTTATTTAATTATTCTTCTCTCAGTTCTTTCGGTATCTTTTTCTATTCCTTTCATGCATTTCCTTTATTTTTTTTAAGTCTTTAGAAGCGTGATAAATTTGACTTCTCCAATGATAATTCCAATGATGATGGTGGTTTTCAGCACCGGTTGCAGAACAACGGTAATATGTAATGTTGAAAAGATTTTTGTAGAATGAAACTCGGATGATGGTGGACTCGAAGATAAAATAATTTTAAAATAAGGACCTTGAATAAGGATGATGTTTGACAAGAGTAATAACAGAACTTGAATCCTTTATCTTTAATCCTTTACTCCATTGTTATTATTTATTATTCATGATTCTATTAAAACAGAGAAAAGGAAAATTAGATTATATTTTTGTACAACAACTGTTTGATGAATTATTGCATCCTATATGCTTATTATAGTCGGTAGCTATAAAACTCATGCCATTTCTATGAATTTTTCTAAATGATTGAGCCATGCTTGCAACAAATGATGTGATAGAACCATGTTACAATACATGAATAAATGAAAAAGGAAAAAGTTATAGCATCTAATGGCCTATTAAACTTGTTAGAGGCTACGCAATTGAAGCTTAGAAAGCAACCTAACAAGATAATCCAACAGTTCTTAGAGAGGAAGGTGTAGTTCAGAATTAGTAGCTACTAGTGTGGGGTTAGTTTTAATAATTAATTTTTTCTTGCATTTCATGACAATTCTAATTTTTCCTCCCTCTAATTTCACTTTTGGTTACTCTCAATTAAACTTTAAACTCGTGCTTAATGGACAACTCACATAGTATCAGTGACAAGAAAACATTAAAGTGATAGTTCCTTCCCCCATCCACTCTCCTAACATGTTCAGTCAAAATCTTGTTCTTCCTTCATTTCATAGCAATTTAGAGTCTCCAAAGGTTGAAACATCTGTCATATAATTAAAATTACAACAGCTTAAGATTCATGAGCTCTTCGAATTCGCCATCGAAACCAAAGCGTGCTGTTGCATTCATGCTCCATTCTCATATTTAAAATATCATTTGTTCTAACTTCCTTTAGAAATGTGATATGGGTACTATGCAACTTTTGGTGAGCCTTGTAAATTCATGCAAGTATGATAAAGTGGATGTAAGGATGGAGGTTATCAAGTCAAAAGCACCAAAACTACATGAAGTCATCAATAATAAGCAATTAGATGATGATCATATAGTTTAGATACTTATCATCAAGAACCTTTTTTAGCTCCGAAAAACTTTTGCATGCTTCAAGTAGCCCTATGAGAATACATTGAAACATGTTTTGCTTTGAAAAATTAGGTTCTTTGCACAAGATTTTAATTTTGACCCACTAATATTGTAAAATTTTACATTACTACTAATTTATATCTTATCACCTTTTTAAAACAACTATAAGATGTTCCTTTAAGAAAATGTTATTATTGTTTTCTATATAAATATTTTAAAACAATGTGATTTTTTCATAATTACAAGTAAAACTAAAAAATAAAAATAAAACATTTTTTTAAATCAAACGTTCATTAAATTTATTCATTTTAAACTGAAAATTTTCAATTACTATAATGATCTGATAATATATATTTTTTCTTTTAATAGTTCAAAAATTTACATTGATATTTTATATATCCATTAGGAATTTGGATTATTTTCTTCATAGGGCATAGAAAATTATGTGATGCTAATTTGCAATTTCTCTTAAATATGATAATATGATGCATAGACTATTTCGAAAAATATTTTGTACACGTAATTACTAATTTTCTTCTATGAAAGGTATGGAGTAATTTATTAAATAAATACATTATTATGTAGAAAAATAATTTAATGCTTTATTATGTTAATATATCAATTCATTAGAATCTATTAAAGAAGCGTATTTTTAATATTTATTTTATAATATGCTTTTCCAAACATATGTAAGCTAAAAAAATTATCTATCTTTTATTTATTTTTTTTCATTTATCATGTGAAATTTTCAAAGCTAAAGTTTAATTTTATCAGTAATCTGATAAATACTTGCAACATAAAAAATTAGTGATTTCTAAAATTTTTAGACATTTTATATTAAAATTTATAGTGTAGCTAAAATGGAATTATAATTGTTTGAGTTTTTTTTAATGCACTGTAAATTTTTAAATGTGAAAGTTATACATAGTAAACATAAATGATTTAATTTTTTTAATTATCTAAAAGAAACTCTTCTTTGAAGTCGTTAAATATGATTTTCAAAAATAATATATAACTTGTGATTTAAATTTTTCAATTTATTTGATTTAATTTTTATAAGATTTAATATTATAATAATAAAAATTAAATGAGAACATAATTGTCTTTTCAAAATCATGCAAATATATCTCGTACAAATACTTTGAGGTAAAAATAAACAATTAAAAAATATTGACTATACAATAACAAAAAATTCATATAA
This sequence comes from Canavalia gladiata, assembly GCA_037954105.1. Taxonomy (NCBI): domain Eukaryota; kingdom Viridiplantae; phylum Streptophyta; class Magnoliopsida; order Fabales; family Fabaceae; genus Canavalia; species Canavalia gladiata. The sequence continues at coordinate 35,822,414 of CM075665.1, forward strand.
GTAAAGTTAATGTTATTAGTTAATGTAATGACATATAGTGGAGACACTTAACCATTGATCATGTATTACTTTTGTGAGGTTTTCCATCCTAATTTTGTTAATAAGTTTCTTTTTTTATTAGTTAACAAGCATGGAAATATTTGCTACATCAATAGCTTTTTTTACTTAGGTGTCTGAAAACATTTCAGGATTATAAACAAGTAAAGACCTTTTCACAAGTGAAGGATTGATTTCATTGTATGGTACATTCCTTTCCTAATCGTAATGTATTGACTGACACCTTGACATGGTGAGAAGGAAGGCTCGAACATGTAGAATTTTCCTAGTTTCTATGTACCAAGGATAGAGTTTAGGGATAAACAAATAGAACATACAACGATAATCATCATAAAATGAACATTAATAAAATCTACAAATCTTATAAGCATAAAGTCTAATATACCAAATATATGAAACTAAATTTAATAAAATACTTTAAGAATAACCAAAATACGTATTGGTTTGCAATTAACCCTTTAGCTATTTGGTTATGAGTAAGGCTATGATTGCTTAGGCATAGGAATTTAAGACATTACTTAGCCCAATATGAATGATGGTTGGTTTGATATGAACAGTGGCATAACTGTACTATGATAAACTTATCATCATCTATCTTAAATGTATTATCTATTACATCATATGTTACCATTAAACATATGATGGATGTGGAGAAGATTTTACTAGCCAAGTACAAATCTCTATGTCACACCAAATTCTACAGCCTAATACAACAAGGATGCCCAAGGACACAAAGTTCCCTCATAAGGATGGAATTTTTTTGTGTGGTTTATGAATCCTTGTACGTGATTAATGATGATAATATCTTTTGCAATTAAAATAGAAAAATAAATTCAAACATTAACTACAATTCAAGTAGAGGAGTGTGTTCAAACTTACACATCTATCTACCACTCTCTAATCTCTTTCATAAAAAATGGCATCAACTTTATTAATTTAGACCTCCTTCCACAAGATATGTCACTAGTGGAAAATGAGCTTTTTACATCGGTTGTTAAGCACTTTTTACATCAGTTATTCAGGCGGTGTTGAAGCGGGCGATATAGAAAATAAGACTTTTTACATCGGTTCTGCAACCGACGTAAAAAGTATGACTTTCTACATCGGTTGGGCAAAGAACCGATGTAGAAAGTACACTTTTTACATCGGTTGCGGGCAGAACCGATGTAAAAAGTATGACTTTTTATATCGGTTAAAGCTATAACCGAGGTAGAAAGTCCTTTTTTTTTAATGTTCATTTTGTTTAGGTATACTACCGTATTATTTATTCACATACCTGCATATACACACAGAATCCAGGCAGACAATAGAGAATCACCAGACAGACAATACAGAATTCACATAATCTATATATTTAAACTAAATACATCATTATTTATTATCAAACTTTAATTCACAAATGAAATAACTTAAAATTACATCAAACAAGTATTGAAAGTTGAAAAGAAATGTAATAATCAGCCATGTACCTGTTGAAAGCAAAGAGAAAAGATGTTAGAAACTCTACTAAACATAAAAAACGTAATAAACATTTTAAAATAAGTTAAAAATAAACATACAACGATGAAATAATTAAATAAATAACTAACTTGTATCATGTAGTAACATTTTCCCATATTCCTTCATGATGATCATCTCGAATAGCATGTACATCATCTATTTCAGTTTCTTCATTGATACTAGATATCCTTAATGATAAGGGAGTTTGAGAAATATCAATATTTGAAAGATCATTGGTGTCATCACTAGCAATTGTTGTCTTTCCTTGAAGAACAACTGACCATCTTTTGGAGCAAGGATCTTGGACATAAAACACTTGTTTTGCTTGGTGGGCCATGAAAAAAGGGTCATCCTTGTAAGCTACTTTTTGAAGGTCAACCAATGTAAATCCCAATTCATCGACTTGCACACCACTATTACTATCAACCCATCTGCATTTGAAAACAGGCACTTTAAATTTGGTGTAATCAATCTTCCAAATCTCTTCAATCATTCCAAAGTAAGATATGGAAGCCTTTACAGGATTTTTATCTTTAGAACTTGCAAAATTCATCGACTCTACCACCACCATAACCCCACTATTTTGCATGGTACTTTTATCATCCTGAGACTTTGTGTAAAATGAAAAATGATTAATATCGTACCCAGTACAACATATGACATCAAAGTTTGGGTCATTTGCTAGCCACTTCAATGTATCAGAGGCACCATCATCCTTCTTAATTGTTTCATCAAACCAGTTTAAGAACGTTTTGTTATGCTCATTCAACAACCATTTCTCGTTCATTCGAACATTCTCCTCCCTTATCATAGTTTTGTGAGTAGATAAGTAAGGTTGAACCTCATCGGTATTATTCAAAATATACAAATGTGCTTGAAGGACTTCTGCACGACCCATGCTTTTCACAGTTATGCCTCGTGTACCTTTACCTCCGTGTCTTCCCTCATGACGAGACTTAGGAACTCCTATGGGTTCCACCTCTGACAAATACTCTGTACAAAACTCAATGGCCTCTTCTGCAATGTATCTTTCAATCATAGATGCCTCGAGACGGTGTGGATTCTTCACATACCCTTTTAATATTTTCATGTATCGTTCTATTGGATACATCCATCTCAGATAAACTGGACCACATAATCTGATCTCTCTCACTATATGAACAACCAAGTGAACCATAACGTCAAAAAATGATGGAGGAAAATACATCTCCAATCGGCATAAAATAGTGAAAGCTTCATTTTCCAACTCATCCAATTTTAGAGGGTCAATGGCTTTGCTACATATTTTATTGAAAAATAAGCATAACCTACTTATTGTATGTCTAACTTTTTTAGGTAAAATGTCACGAATAACCACTGGAAGTAGTTGTTGCATCAACACATGACAATCATGAGACTTTAACCCAACTAACTTTAAATCTTTCATCGAGACAAGTCTTTTAAAATTTGAAGAACATCCTTGTGGCACTTTAACCCCACGTAGACACTCACAAAAAGAGATTTTCTCTTTTTTTGACAATGTATGACATGCCGGGAGCAAATATGTTCGTTTTCCTACAGACTGTGGAGCTAACTGATGTCGTATACCCATGTGAACCAAATCTAGTCAAGAATTGACTCCATCTTTAGTCTTGCCTTGTATATTGAGAAGTGTTCCAATGATGCTATCACACACATTTTTTTCCATATGCATCACATCAATACAATGTCTAACATCAAGTTTGCACCAATATGGAAGATCAAAAAATATTGATCTTTTCTTCCATATCCTTGTCTCCGTGACCTTTTTTTGAGTCTTTCCAAAAAACAGTTTTGATGTTTTTAACCCGATCGTAGTCTTGTTGTCCAGTTAAGGCTTTTGGAGCAACATCATTTTCTGGCAACCTATTAAAAGCTTTCCTTAATCTACGATAAGGGTGATTAGTCCTGAGAAATTTTCGATGACCAAGATACACTGTCTTCCTTCCATGATGCAGTTGATGGTAACTTGTGCCTTCTTCACATATGGGACATGCTTTGCGCCCCTTAACACTGTATCCACATAAATTTCCATATGCTGGAAAGTCATTAATAGTGCAAAAAAGCATTGCCCGCATCTTGAAATTTTCATTACCATAAGCATCAAACACCTCCACACTTTGGAATTATTGGAAGATACCATAACACTTTGGTTGGAGGCCGCTTTGTGCTGTTATTGCAAATAGAATCACCATCCTTCAGTTTATAACGTGAAACTTGACACACAGGGCATTCGTGTAATCCTTCAAACTCATTTCTGTATAGTATGCAATCATTGGGGCAGGCATGTATTTTCTTATACTGCATACCCATCGAACACAACACCTTCTTCGCCTCATAATTACGCTTTGGTAATGTGTTACCTTCCGGAAGCATCTCTACCAACAATTCAAGTAATTCGGTGAAACTTTTATCACTCCACCCATTCCTTGCCTTCAGAGTGAATAATCTTAAAACTGCTGACAATCGTGTAAAGGTAGTACATCTCGGATACAAAGGTTTCTCTGAATTAGTAGATAAGTTACCATACATATTTGCCCGCTCAAATGACGCATGCCCTACATCACGAATCATATCCTCTACCCAATCTTCCATATTTATATCAACCTCCACCATCTGTGACACACTTGGCATGCCTAATAACTCACCATGCCATGTCCATTTTGTATAACTTTTGCAAAATCCATCACAAAGAATATGCTCTCTAATTTGACCAACACCCAAACGTCTCTCATTTAGACAATTAACACACGGACAGTAAAATTGTCCATTACTCTGAGGTAGATTTGTCTGCGCAAAATTCAAAAACTCTTCAACCCCATTCTCGTACTCATCGCTCGCTCGTTCGTTTAGCATTTATCCAACTACGATCCATACTATACAAGAATCATCAACATATGATTTAGGATTAACCTTGTCACTCATTGTTGTTAATTTATTATCCTCACTATTGGTAAGACCCTATCCCATTCGAGAAAAAAGCTTTTTATTCATCAATTAACATACTTCTAAAATCTTGAATATCATACTTGGTGAAATTTCGGCAGTATTTCGCATCAGTCTCCAAGTACATAACTTCATTATGGTTTTATTTACCATAATGAAGCATGTACCCAGAGACAATGCAAAATGAACTAAACCAAAATTTAATCAAGTACAATTTACAAGATTTATGAAGAAATTGTTAATCACTGAATAAAAAACTTTAGTCTCAAACTGTCCAACTTGGACAATTCAAGATTTAATATAATGAATGATTTACTTATTTAGTAATATACTCATTATATTCAACCTTGAACGGGAAACTAAGGGTATGCTCATATTTGAACTCAAGAAAACAAACCAACATATTTAAACTCAAAATCAATACTATAACATACATAAACCCTAAGCAAACTTTCACATCTGCAATCACAAAGTAGAGGTGCATAGAACATACCTCACAGTCAACACAAAATGGTTGAGCGATGGCCAAGCGGTGTCCAAATGGAGGCACAACGGTGGTTGAATGACGACACAACACGGTATAGCCAAATAAGAAGCTTAAAAATTACAGAATACAACCAAAATAAATGTAAATTTCAACCATAATAATAGAATGAGATGCATAAATAACAACAAAGACGAGTTCGAACCTTATGGTGCGCGACGACGACTTCGAATGAACGAAATCATTCCAACGGCGACGACGACCACGAACGTAAGCACGGAGTGAAACCACGAACAATAAGGATGTCGACAATGGTTAAGACTTAAACGAAAATAGAGAGAACAAGCCGAAACGAGAAACTGGGGTTTTGGAAAATGAGGTTAAACACGAACAGCGTCGAAAAATAAGTGACAGGGGAAGACATTCTACATCGGTTGTTTCTCAGAACCGATGTAGAAAGTACTTTCTACATCGGTTGAGAAAATAACCGATGTAGAAAGTTTTAAAAAAATCCACTTTCTACATCGGTTCCAGAACAACCGATGTAAAAAGTACTTTCTACATCGTTTGTTTCGTAACCGATGTAGAAAGTTTGAAAAAAAACTCACTTTCTACATCGGTTGGGAAAGGAACCGATGTAGAAAGTACTTTCTACATCGGTTACATAACAACCGATGTAAAAAGTACTTTCTACATCGGTTACATAACAACCGATGTAAAAAGTACTTTCTACATCGGTTCTTTTCCCAACCGATGTAGAAAGTTTACATTTATTTACAAAAATGCCACCGCATTTTTATTTACATCGGTTTTTAAAAAACTGATGTAAAATCTTGTTATAATATCGTATTTTTGCACTAGTGTGCCTGGGTAGAGATGTCATACCTGATCCTTGATGATATAATTTCTACCAGTTGTTTGAAACTCATAAGTTATATACTTTACAAATATTCATTTTAGACAAATATACACATTAAACTACACTTAGAAAGTTCTATTGCAGCTGTGCATATCCCGTTCCTAACTTCCTATATCTATATGTCATACCCTTTGTTATTTTCCCTTTTGTCTTACTATTAACCTACATATTAAACAATTTATGTTACCTTCAATTTGAAACAATTAAATTTTAAACAATTGGAAAATTGAAGTATAGAAACTAAAATATATTTTTACCTTAAATCTCTCTGTGGAGTTTAGCATGAGAAACCCATTCTAATGATTAGTAATGATTGCTAATTGCTCATATTTCTCTAGTGAGAACATACTTAAAGTAATTTTTAACTATATTACTAAGTTTTTTCCTCACTTTTTTTCTTTTGCAACATCCTTCAATTTTGTAATTTTCCATGGATCTTCTTCTTTTTCTCTATAGAGGTTGAATGTTGAAAACCATCTTCATATTACTCGAGAATGTCATAAACCTATAAAGAACACAAGTAAACTTTCAATTAATAATAATAAAGGACAACAATATACTAAACTTTGAGCTATAATGTAAAAATGATATAATAAATTAGTAAAATAGTACATGCTCATTATACTAGTTTTCTTTTCATAGTTTTCTTGAGATAATTTCTATGTCCATTTGTTGTATGAAATGAAAGATTAAACCAAATACCCTCTTTGCTATCATGCCTTTTTATAAGAAATCATCATTTTCAAATTGATCATTGATCATTGTTTGATGAGTGTTGTATATTAAAGAAAGGATCATACTAAACATAAATTTCTTTTTTCATGTTTTCGCCATTTGTATTTTGATATATTTTATTTGCCATGTTTTCTTTGGTAAGTGTTGCATATCAAACAAAGGAACATAAAATACTTGTTGATCTAATGATTAATTAAGAAAAAGAATTTATCTTGTACTTCATTCCATTAAGATCAACCCTTGCCAATCCTAACTTATTAATTCAAAAACTATCTTCATTATCCATTTTTACAAAAAAATATAAGGACTTAAAAGTTTTAAAATTGCGTATATGTTCAATTACCTCCAAAGTATGACATAATTACATAAATGGGATTGTTATTCTTGACACTTGAAATATATAATGACATAGTTATAAGAATCACTTTGTTATTTTGCATTGTATTATAGGCATCGTGATTTTTTGTAAAATTTTTTATTAGGTAAGAACTATAATAAAATGAATCCAAATGAGAAGTTTTTAACAACTATTTAACCTTTTCCAAAACTAAACTATTATTTTTATTTTGCAACTATTAATAAATATGTTCTTGTAGTCATGATAAGAAGGTGTGTTATGCCTTCTTATAATCTAATTTTTTCCTCTATTAGGATTTTTAAACTATAGTATATCTTTGTGAATTTGTATAAAGGATCAATCTCAATGGTTTTGTATAGTCTTGTACTTATTTTAGTTTCAACAAGTGATACCTTTCTCTGTAATGAGATTTTGGGAGCCCTACTACTTTCTCAATTTTTAGGTACTTGTTACTAAATTCAATAACTTCTTTAACTAAATATGTTGAATAATACAACCTTATGATTTGCTTCAATTGTTGAAATACCTTTCAAAATATTCATACATCATTCAACAAGGTACATCCATCATACGTATGTAAGTCCATACTATTTTATCTTCTCAACCAAGTGAATGTTAAATTAACCATGATATCAAAGAAATTTAATAAAAAATACATGCTAAGCTCACAAAGAGTGACTACAGTATCATTTTGTAGGGCAGAGAATCTTCCAGAACTAATGAATTTGCTATAAGTTACCTTAAAGAAAAGATATAACTTGGAGATTGGCACATGCACCTTCTTTGGTAAAATGGAACATATAGCCATTGAAATCAAATTATCTATGAGAACATGACAATTATAAGACTTTAGATCCTTCAATGATACAACAACTCTTTATATTTTTCAAGTACCTTTCTAGAACCATAACAAAATTGAAGGACTCAGAAAAGTTTCATTTTCTTTCAAGTTCATATTGCAAGAGGTGAAAAGGTATATTTTTCCTTTTTCATAGGTAAAAAGGTATATTTTTCCTTTTTCATAGGTGAAAAGGATAACATAAAGGATAATATGTATGTCATATTACAAAATGTGGGACATACATATTGTCCTTTTATATTATATCTATACAAATTGTCATATTCCATAATATCATAAATATTTTCACATAACATAACTTACAAAATTGTTGATTTCATTATTTTTGAAAATCCTTCAATACAATGATAAAAATAATCTGCTAGGCTCAAGAAACTTTAGATCTTTGTTATGTTCCCAACATATTCCATCGTAGGATAGCTTCCACTTTTACAAGATCTATAAAGATTACCCTAACTAATTATGTGTCCTAATAAATTCACTTGATCAAGCCAAAACTTACACTTCGATGACTTGGCATATGGTTGCATTCCTCTAAGGATTCTTAATACTATTTTGAGTTGGTTCTTGTAGAAATTAGAGTATATAAGAATATCATAAATGTATACCACCATAAATTTATCTAAATATGGGTGAAAAATATAGTTTTTGTAGTCTATGAATACTACAAGAATATTAGTTACTCCAAATGGCATCACCAAATATTGAAATGTTTGTGAAAGTATGAAAGGTAATCTTGGTGGAATCATTCTATTTGATGCAAATCCAATGATACCTAGACTTCATGTCTATCTTAGAAAGGATAGTTGCTCCTAATAAGTAGTTCATTAATTTATCTATTCATGGCAAAGGATATTTGTTCTTAATATTTTATGTTGTTCATTTAGCAATAATCGATGTAAAACCTTATGATCCCTTCCTTTTTCATTAATAAAAATATTGGAGCACCTCGAGGAGATACATTGGATCTAACAAATTACCTCTTTAGCATTTTTTTAAGTTTTTTCTTCAATTTATACAATTCTAATGATAACATTTGGAAAAGTGTTATCAAAATTGGTCTTGTCCTAAGAATTTGATCGATGATAAACTCTAATTCTCTTTATAGAGGTAACCTACACACATCCCATGGGCAGACCTCAAGAAACTTAAACAACTAGTAATTCCTCAATCTTGAAGTCTTAGTCTCTTTCCATGGAGAGTAACATTATGTAAGCTCTTGCCCCTTCCCTAAGGATACATTGATTTGATTGGTCGTTAGAGATCCCAAGTTCTTAGGCTAATGGTCTGTGCATGTGTCATAGACTAGGATCTTGTTATAATAATTCAAAAGAAAAGGGTTGATAGATAACTAATACAACCCCATACATCAAGTTCAAAGAATGAAAAAAATAAATAAATTTTCAAATAACTCCCACTCCCCAATCATCATAAAACAATTCAAGAAAGCATAAGATGTGGAAACTAAATCAACACTTAAAGTAGAGATAGAAAAACCAAATGGTACGATGGTTACTGATAGGCCCAACCGCCTTACACAATCGTCAAATATGAAAGAATGGAAAACCCCCATTCATTAGTACATTTAAGTAACTTCTACCTATGAGACTTTTACCTTGGATCATATTTTCAACTTCGGCAGCTTCTTGCCCATTCATAGCGAAGACATGTCCTTGGGTCTGAGGCCTTCCTTCCTGGTTCCTATTATATCCTCTGCCATTATTATTGTTGTAGTGATTGTTGTTATTGGTGGTGGTGTTATAGTTATCATGGGAATATATGTACCTAGGGTCTCCCTTTTCACCTCTAGGGTATTCCCGGGCTAAGTGGCCCACCCATCTATATCCATAAAATATCATATTATTCTTTATACATTACTTGATTACTTAATTACATATGGACCCCTACAATTAAAATAATAAACTGAACTATTAGCGGCCCAACTAGATCCTCTTGTGATAGGGTAGAACCTTTAGGATTCCAAAGTAGAGCCAATGATTTTTGTGGCTTGTGGTAGGGCTTCTCCCGTTCATTCCCTTTCTTCTGATGTCATTGAGGCCCAAAGTTCCTTGACCAAGTCATTCTTACCTTATAGTCATCATCAAAGATTTAACACTTGTTAACCATAGTCAGGAAGTGGCAAATCTCTTACAGACTAATAGCTTCTTTAATTTTAAAGTTAAATCATTTTTAAACTTCACACACTTGGATCGGTCATTGATAGCATTTTAATATTGGGAGAAAATAACATGATATTTCTTCAAACTTGATGATATAATCGTCCACTATTTTGTTTCCCTATGTGCATTTTAGGAACTCAATCTCCTTATTCTTGACATCCTCAAGAAGGTATTTTTCTAGGAGTCTTTCTTTAAACATTTCCCAAGTTATCTCTCTCTCCCCTCCCCCCTCTCAACCTTTAACCTTTCTAGGGTATTGCCCCACCAATATTCTACATCCTCTCACAGTATGTATGCAACGTATGTCACTCTACGAGCATCAACATTACCTATAACCCAAAGTATTTTCTCTAGCTTGCACATCCATAATTATGTGACATTCCTTAAAGTAAGGAGGATTTCTCTTCTCAAACAAGTTGAGTCTCCAAAAATTTGGAGCCTTTGAAGCCTTTGATTGTTCTCATGCTTTATTTAACACTTTTATCATCCTTGTAGGCTTGCAACCATACCTTAATTCTTGTTAGCCATTTTGATTTTGTACAAAATGGAAAAGGATCATTTTGTCTAATTTATAAAGTATCATTAAATTTAATCTAAAATTTAGATTTTTGCATCTAAATATTATTTCATTATCTTCTCTCAAATATGAAACATAACATATAAAATAACATGTTAGAGCTTTCATCAAGCTTATAGAAAGAAATTTCTCTCATACCATTAAATTTGACACCTTTTACTACTATTGAAAATTTGGGCAAATTTTTTTTTGTTTAAAAGAGAAATCTAGCCAATGCATTATTGAATCTATTCCAAATCATCTGCATACAACACATTTGCTTGCATTATAAGACCTATCAATTTCACATGCACCATAAATATGTAAATCCTTACATATATATATATATATATATATACATATATATATATATATATATATATATATATAATCGGAACCACTAGGTCTAGTAAAATTATAGACTAGGGATGGGATTATTAACAAAGTAGTTATACAAAAGCCCCACTCCCTCTGAAGGAATTTATACTTGTCTTGTTCTTGTTCATTTACCTTTCCTCTCTAGAAGGAAGGGACAATGTCTTAGGTAGAGCTGTCCTCCTTAAGCCCTTTCTTCCTTTTTATCGGGAAATCAAAGGCCGAACTGAAGATGACCTTTCCTAAAACAAGACCATCTACTCCCACGTTGGCATCCTTCTTTTACCTGTAGAAGGAGGTTTCATTATCTTGCTCAAGGTAGTTGATACAAAGAAAAATAATGAAAAAGAAGCATCCTAATCATTTGAAGTGGTGTAGGAAGATAGAGATTAGGAGTTATGACCGTGAGAAGAGGGAGAGGAAGTATCATAAGTGACATAATTAGAATGGCGGGCACATGTCACTTCGGTCTATTCCTTTAGAGCCAAAAGGTAACTACCTCGATGAAAGTGACCCTCTGGCCCAAGGTTCTACCTTCCAATTCCCTTTAGCGTCAAACTATAGATCCACCCTGAGGTAGGATGAAGTTGACTTGCGATCTTCTTTTCGTTCATTTAAGATAAATTCATACATAACAAAAATTATAGATGGAGTGTGAACCTAAACTATTCATGATTATGTCACTTAACTAAAAAAATGCTACATTTATCATCATCGTACTTTTAAACATCCACATTTACTTATTATTCATCAAATGACTTATACAAAAGTTCCCTAATCGTAACCATGATAAATGCCCTTGAATCGTATATTTGAAAAATTTTAATTGTCTTTGGTTATGTTGGATGGTATTGTATGGTGTCTAACATGCTTGAAAATAAGTAGGAAATTGCATGCATGGTCTCATAGTGCTTAGTTGAGCCATAAACTTTTACAATAGATGTAATTGTATAGAGCATGATACTTTTGTATGAAATGAGTATGGTGTGCTATGTGTAATTAAAGTTTTATTTGATGTTTGTGTAATTTGTGCTAACTTTGGTTGCTTAAATGGAGCATTTTGGCCTTGATGATGAATCTTTGAGGAATGAATTATGTTTGCATCTTAGGGTGGAATAATTGGCAAATTAAAAAATATGGGTAACTTGGACATTTCGAATAAATTATGTGACATATTTTTCAATGACTTCTGTGTGAGTTATAGTGGCTTGTAGAAGGTGGATAAGGCATCTTGCCTTTGGAAGAAAAAAATTACTTGTAATTTATCTAGGAATCCAAGTGTTAGATCTTGGATAAAACTTTTACTAATTTATCTCACTTTTCTCCTTATCACATCTTACCATGATTTTATATGAACTCAAATCCATTTTCAAAGTTGTTTAATCCATTTTGAGCCTCTAATTTTAATTATATTACCTTCCTAACAAATTATGCTATCAAAGGATCCAATTAATCAAAATTTGGGTGTAATCTTAAATAAATGTCTAAATCTTAAGGCCTTGAGAAGAAGGTTTTTTTTAATGATATTACCCTATTAATTTAACATGTTTGGAATTCTTTGGCTAAGACTTAAACTCTATTTTGGTCTCAATCTATTTAAACTACATTTTTAATCTACCCACATTATATATGAAAATGTTGAACTAAAGATCCTAGGATGGGTTCTAATAAAGTCTCATTCTATTACAAATTTATAATAAACCCACCTATTTAAAAATTTAAATGATAATTCTAGGATCATGTCTCCCTCGTAAATTTCTATACTAAAATTTGTAAGTTTGTCCACCAAAAAGAAATAATATGTAGTATGTGAATATGGTTGGAATGACATCATGTGATTAAAGATATATATATATATATATATATATATTAAATGTTAAGTGCTGATAATTTATGTTGTGTATGAAGGATCAAGGCTATGTGCGAGTAATTATTATCATGAGCTAATTTTATATTAACATTTATTATGGACATACATTTCATATGCATTATTTTGTGCACATTGGAAAGTAATAGAATGAAAATGGTGAGAAATTGTAGGGGCTAGCTTTAATACCTTTGGGGATATGTGAGTATGTATGATGACCTGTAGTGGAGGTTGGCTTCCAAGTTTTGATACTGTCACAACTAAAAATTGATTATCCTAACTTACCTTAAGGATTATTATGGTTAGTGAGCTAGTTTTATTTATTAATATGTGCAGCTTAATAGATTATACTAGAATGATAGTGAGCTTGGATTTGTTGTTTTACCCCTCAGTTTTCTTAAATTTTCTTTTTTCAAATTTGCTTAGTGGTTCTTGAAATTTTCTCTTCCTTATTTTGCTCAACTTTTTGGTGCTACAATTTTTTCTCTTGAATGTATCTTTAGTCCTCAACTTTGTTAACATAAGCACAACACAAATTCTATTTTCTTGGAGTGAGACTGATTCACTTAGTTTTGAGATTAGAATATTCAAGTTTTTTTTAAAGATTTTGGTTTCTTGGTCAATGTCCTTATTTGATCCTATATTTAAAGTGCTTTGTATTTAGACAAAATGAAATTTTGTTTATGTAATTGTTCATATTTTTAATCATATTTTTTTTCTCATTTAATATGTATTTGTATTATTCATTTTAAGAGAAAAGTGATATGAGCATCCTCTAACTTGTTGGGGCTATTAGAGATATACAAATCAATTAAATTAAGGTGCTTTTTCCAGTATCCTTGTAAATCTGAGGGTACCAAATCCTTTTTATAAAAAAAAACTAATAAAAGATTAATATATGTTTAATATGATTGTCCACGTTTAATGTTGGTCAAATATAATATGGTTTAATGAAAATTTGCAGTTAAGGATGAAAATTTTTTAAATTTTATTAAAAGATTCTTTCTGTAAAAAATTTTATACTTTATTTATGGTTTTAAAAAAATCATTTTCATTTAACTTATTTTAAATTGAGAGAAAAATAAAAGGAGAGAGTGATATAAATAGATAGATAAAAAGTTATAAAGAGAGAGAAATAAAAGGAGAGAGAGACATAGAGAGAGATAGATAGATAAAGAGAAAGATAGAAAGAGAAATAGAAGGAGAGAGAAGGAGAGGTATAGATAGAGATTTTAATAATTATTTAAAATTTTATAAATTATTTAATAATTATTTTTAAAAATTAAAAATAAAATGTTTCCCCTCTGGCAGCATGAAAGTAAAAAAAATAAAAATGACAGCTAACTTTCAGGCTGAATCAATGTACTCCTCAGCTCCTATACCTTATGACTACACATGTCGCAAAACACTGACAAAATACCAATTGCAACATAAACGGGTACATATTTAAACAGTTTCTACTTATATACCCTTTTCGAAATGGTTTCCTATGTGACTTCTAACATTTGTATATTCGTCATCCTTTTGTCATAGGCATTGTCAATTTCATTCACAAGAGCTGCCCTTCCACACATGCCACATGATGTGTACATGGATTGTGACAATGTTGCCTCCATGTCCATCAGAATACTATGATGCAAAGACCAAGAACAAATGAGTACATTGGTCACTTGGACTTTGGGTGGCCAAAATATTTTGGATTTTGCAATTTGAAGGAAGGAGACATACTAACATTTGCATCACATGCTAGAAGGCCCAATGTCATTAATGTCTCCAATGACAATTAAACAATTTCTTTTCTTTTCTTTTTCAGTTAAATTTCTGCACATTAACTTCTACCGTACAATACTTAACTTCTCTTGATATACATATTTACATCACTTACTTTTACATTGCCTTCTTATGTTTACCTACATATCCATTCTTGATTTATATATTCTAAGTTAACCTATAAATTTAGATGCTTTATTATTGTTTAAAAATTTTATTACATATTATTGTCCACGTTAATTTCTGATAAAATTTTACTTTAACGTTTATATTCTATTTACATGCTATAATTATTAAAAAATTAAATCTAATTTAATTACATAAAAGTATTATTGTAAAACCGGTGCAACCCACAGGTCAACTCACTAGTGTATATATATAAAGACAAATAAATAGATATAAGTAAATTTAATTTAATTTTTAAATTTTAACTATATTTAATTAAGTATATATATATATATATATAGAAAAAGAGAAAAATATATATGTAAAAAAATAGAAATAAATAAAAATAAAATATTATTTTAATTTTTTAATATTTAAATATTTTTTATAAATCAAAATTTAATTTTATAACAAGTTATAAATTTAAATTTATTAAATAAAAATTTCTGTAGATTATTTGATAAAAACTGTCTCAGGTAGATGGTTAATGACTTTTATTATAAAGAGCTTTTCACATAGGAAAGCAATGGCATCCTATGGTATCACTACAAATCTTGGGAAATTGGAGACGGATCTATGGTTAAAGTTTGAACAGATTGCTAGATATATAAACCCAAATATTCTATTAATGTGCCAAACATTATCGATTTAGTACAGGAGCAAATTGAAAGTAGTATTGTTTGCAAGTATTTGGTAAAAGTACATACATGACTCCTTTCTTCTTCGTATCCAAAGAAGCTGTGGATGTAGAAGAATATGCATGAATGAGGATCAAGAGAATTGGACCTCAATTTGCTGGTTTATATTATTGGCGAAACTGTAGAGAGCATGATGCATCCTTCCAGTCCTAAGTAACACTGCAAAATTGTTATAGAGAAGCGAATGGTTTAGTTTAGTATGTGATCATGATCCTCATGTAATTTAGAGCATTCTGCTCCAACATGTGTTTTAGCTTTATTTGTTCCTTCTTTTCTGGAATTTTAAACCCCTTCTTTTACCTTCAAAAAATGTATTAGCATATAAAATAGTAAAAAAAATTTAAGGATTAATTATATTTTTAACTCTGATAAATATTATCAGTTTTGTAAAATAATTTTTTCTTTGTTTTTAATTCTAAATTTTAATTTTTTTTATTTCTATCCATTTTATTAACTTGCAGTTAAATATTTACAAACTTAACTAATAAATATTTAATTAAATTTTTTATACCAATTTATCGTATTTATAATATATATATATATATATATATATATATATATATATATATATATATATATAAACAACTCATTTGAATGAGATATTGAACTAATCTTTTACATAACTCAATAAAAAAATTATACTTTTATGTTAAATATTTTAACATTTGTTATCCAGATCAAGAAATATAGAGTGACAAATTATCAATAGGAAAAAATTTAAAATTTTGTAAAATCCAAAAATACTTTTTCTTGGTAGAACTGAAAATAATAAAACTTGTGATATTTGTAGGGATTAAAAAACATATTTTACTTCATTTTTTCAAAAATATAGTTAAATATTTTTAAAAATATTATTTTCAATTAAAATACTAAATTTTTTACTTTTAGATTAAAATTAAATTTTTTATATATTTTTAAATCACAATATGTTACAAACTAAAGTCTTGTAATATTAACAAATGATTAGTTTAAGTGATATATTTGATTTGATTTAAATAAAATTTTGAATTTAAATTATATATAACAAAAATTTAAATTTAAAGATAATTCTGATATATCCCAAATATTCTTTATTTAAATAAAATTATTTTTTATAAATTGAAAAAGTATGCACTAAAGGAAGCCTTGCCCTCTAGAAGATATGGATCGTCCAAAATTGATTTGGATATGAGGGTATAATGGGCCGCGTAGATATCCAAAATTTAAGGCCCAAAAAAGATGTAAAATTATTTGCTTTAACTATCACATTTATGTTTGTATTGAATTCTTTTTTTTATAGGGTATCTCGACATTTATATGAGAGTAGATACAATAAAAAGATAAATCGTTCATTCTTCAAGCATTGGCAAAACTGCAAGGAAAGGAGAAACCATTAATATGAGAGTAGATACAAAGCTTCATGTATTACGAGACGTATTTTATACAGTATATCTCCCTAAAAGTTCATCTAAAAGAGCGCATCATTAGAATTATCCATGTTACTATAACACCTATAAGAAAAAAAATTTACCGTCGCCTGTCAACACACCAGAGCTAAATTGTAACAAAAAGCAAAAGCTAAGAAAATAAAATTATAGGCAAATATAAATATAAATATAAATATATATAAAAGAGGGATGAAGTTATTTTAGAAATAATTTTATTTAAAGTTATTTTACTTAATAAATTTTATAATTATTAATTTAATTATTAAATTAATAAATTATATTGTATATATATCTTGAAAAAATATTATAAAATTTAAAAAAATTATTTTATCAAATAAATTTAAATTAACAGATATTATAAGAGATATATTATTTATTAATTTAAATTTATTTTTTAAAATATTAAATTTTTAAAAATTTTATAAATTTTTTTAAAATAATTTATATAATATAATTTATTAATTTAACAGTTAAATTAATAAAATTTAATTATTTATAAAAATTATTAAATAAAATAATTTTAAATACAATTAAATAAAATTACTTTTAAAATAATTTAATCTTTCTTCATTTATTTAAATATATATATATAATTAAAATGTTTCGGGGTGTAAAAAAAGTTTACATTTATCTTCAAGAAACATTGCCAACAAGAAAAAACATAAACAACGAGGTTATAAATCTTTAGATAAAAGTTACGTGAGTTTCAATTAAAAAAAAAACAAAAAAAACCTAAATAATTTTATCTGTCTTAAATAATGTATAAATTTCAAAATGCATGTTGCTAGCATTTTGAAATATATAAGGCTCGTATATATATATATATATATATATATATATATATATATATATATATATATATATATAATTATTAAAAATTTTATGAGAATGATAAATACTTTTTTACCTTAATAGGAATTTTGAGTTTCTAACCACTTTCATAATAATATTTTAAGAAAAAGTATAATTAAAAAATATTTTAAAAAATGTTTATTTTCTTTAAATATTTTTTAAAATATTCATAGAAATATAAAGAAACAAACATTTAAACTACAATAATTCCATCAGATATTACACAAAAGAAAACAGTTTGGAAAGCAGAATTTTAGAACGGATCAAACCTCTCTTCAAATTGTACTGGGAGAGCAATTCCACACAATCACACATGAATTATATACTACTAATTCTAATTCCTCAAATTGAAAAAGAAATCCTTATGTTAAAATTTCTATTCTATAACAATAAAAACAATTTATAAGAACATTAAGAACGTAAATAAGAAATTAATTAAAATTAATTATAATAAATTTAAATTAAAACTCATATGTAAAATTATATCGAGTTTGTGTTAGAATTTATCCTCTAAAAATAAGAATAACTTATAGAAACAATAAAAATATAAAAAATTAATTAATTAAAATTAATTATAATAATTTAAAATTAAAATTCATAAGCAATTATATAAAGTCTAAGTTAACATTTCTATCTGATAACAATAAGAACAATTTTTTAGAACAATAAGAACATAAACAAACAATTTATGAATGTTAATTATAATAAACTTAAATTGAAATTCATATATAAAATAGAAGAAATTATTTTTAGCTTGGCAGTAGAATTTATTGATTAAATAAAAAATAATTGTTATATTAAAATCATAACAACAATGAATTAATACATAGTTTTTAATACTTAAGCTATATTACGTATGTATTTAATTAAATTTATTTTAAAAATAATCATTTATTTTTATCATTTCTACGAAAATAAACTGTTAAAAAAATATCAAACATACAAATAGTAACATATTTATTTACAGTTTTATTTTCTATTTTTTATTTAAAAATATATCAATCATTATATAAAAAATATAAATAAATGGATAATATGATTATTATGTAATAGAATCATTATTTTATTTCTAACATACATTAAATATTTCTTAACCATACATTATAATATCAATAAGCAAGGCTTTAAGATTTTTATAATAAATTTATAAAATAACTAAAAATAATATAAATGATTATGTTTAATATATATTTAAAAATACATAATAAAAATTTATATATAATACATTATATTAAAATAACATAATTTAAATATTGATAATATTATATATCATAATTTTTAATAAAATTTTATATTTATTATTTTTATTATTTGTATTTGAACATATATTAACAAAATTATATAAAGAATTAGAACATGACTTAATGAGGAAACATTATTGTGCCAAAGCTTAACCGATCATCTATTCGTACCTGGCAGATCATATATAAAGTCCTTTCGTGAACCAACGCTTGCGTTGTATATAAGCACAACCAACCTCCAAGCTCCCAAAATTGAGTGAGACAGTTACTAATCATCAACAAAATCAGTGCCCATACACCGATTTTTAATAACCATTGAGCGTTTTAGGTGCTTCTTAGGAGGAAAGTCTTTCCCCACATCCACTATCTTCTAACTCAACCAAAAATTAATAATTCTTTTAAAAATTAGAATCATTAAAACTAACTTTACTAAATTTTATTTACATAAAATACTGTAAATCATGATTCTGATCATAAAGCTTATTTGCTTCTTTTTATAACCTTACATTATGGTAAATCCCATTAGAGATCTAATGTTTTGCTATTTTGTTAGTATCTATTTTCTCTTATCTTTTTCCTATCAGATTTCATAAGATAATGGCATGGACTTCTGTAAAAATATAAGCATTTTAGGTGAGTGTTCAATAACTTTTATTTTTTCATGAACCAAAGAACCACTTCTATCAGCTATACTATCAATTAGTAGATAAATTTAAGACCATGGGTTTTATGGAGTTGAAACTCATATTTTCAATACTTAGTTTTCATCCATTAAAAATAAAACATCTAATTATTTCTTATTGTAAAACAGAATCTATGATTTTTGTGCCATAATCTCAAACTTGAATTGATGAAAAATCATCTAAATCAATCAGAAATGCATTGCAACAACAAAACAGAGCAAATTTATAAAGTTAAAATTAATACTACCATTCCAAAAATGTCACTTTGTAGAAACCATCTCAAAAATCTACAGAGTCTAATTAATAATAGAATATTCAAAAACTAAAATTAAGATGAAAAAACAGTTCAGTCCAATGGAGATATAAAATTAATCAGTTCTAAGATAGCTTTCAATGTTATAGCAGATCGGTTCATTAACCATTTTTATAATAAAAAAAAACAAAATCAAAATTTATTTCAACAGTTAGTAAGACTCTTTTTACATTGTTTTGTGAAGTTTCATAAGTCAGAAATGCCTATTAAAAATACCTAATTAATCAAGAGAGAAAAATAGAAAAACTATTAAAAAGAATCGATTTAGAGAATAATATGTATTAAACATGCAGAAAGCCAACTTCTCCCCATATTTTAACTTTCCAAGATCTACTTCTAATTAAAAAATAAGTGACCTCAACCATGGTGCTATGTAGCCAGATGTTTTGCTAGAATTATTATACTATATTACAACAAACTGAATTAAAAATCAAAGACTCTAAAAAAAATCAATCTCTCAAATTAACAGTGACATAGATGCAAAGAGGACAAAACATAACATCAAAATAGTATGAATATGGTCATTTATGCTTCCAAAAAAAGTTTGAGAATCCAAGATAACTTTTTATCAAAAATGGTATGATTACAGGGAGAGAGATAGCATATATATGGCCAAGTTCTTGACATAGTTCATCTTTTCTGTCCAAACAAAATTAAACACTCTTTATACTAAGAGTTTTGTATATTAAATCTTAATCAATTAATAGTAACTTGTATGCGTTCCCTTCAGACACGTCGAAAGTCACTGGCTTACAGCTAGTAAGTGGCTACCAAGTAACAACTGTAGTTTTTATGCAAGAATGAGTTTAATTCAATTCGTAACCCCAACTGAAATAAATATAATGCAATTTTCACCATCTCAACTTATAAAGAAACAAAAAATAAATAAAAACAAAGCTAATAATAACTGTAGAAGAGTGATCTTTTAAACAAATAAAAATACATTTATGTTTTCTAAAAAAAATGGTGAAATAGTGCATGCTTTGTTGGGAGTACCGATCTTGTTTTGTTGTTCCACCTATGAGAGGAGGCAAGCCACTGCACAAGTATTGAGATTACATTACTGCATGGCAGCAAGCTACTAAAAAGTACACACGAATACATGCTAGATAGTGAGACAAAAATAGTAAAAATATGAAAACTGTTTATGCACTTGTCTCAATACACAGTAATAACACTGCAAAATTAGTTGGCAACTGATTCAATTATTATTTATATTTTTTTAATGTTATATTTGGATGAGATATTTTAAGAAAAAAATAATTTTTGAAAAAATTTAAAATTTTAATAATTAAAATATTTTGTTTGGATATTGTTCTGAAAGGAATTTTAAATTTTAGACATTTTTAGAGACCATTTTAATCAATTAAAATGAAAGAATTTTAATTTTGTTCAAAACAGATGAAATTTGAAATTTCTTTTTTTCATTGTTTTATATTTGTATTATTTTATCTTTTATTATTATTTTTTTTCTCTCACATCTTTCTACTCCATCTCTTATATCTAGATATAATATTTTTAATATCAATTGATATAATTATATATTTTTATCATTTTAATTATGTACATTTGTTGAGTTATTATTTTGATTAAATATGTTGTATAATAAAAATATTTGTATATCTAAATTCTTTTATAAACAAAAAATTAAGATAAACCGATGAATATTTAAAAATAAAATTTTGTGTATAGTGAAAATTAAATTATTTAATTTAAATAAAAATTTAAAAATTTAAATTTCAATAAATTTAAATTCTACCATCCAAATAAAAAATTTTAAATATAATAAATTGAAATTCTTTTATCCAAACAAGATATAAAATAAAAATATTTAAATTGAAAGAATTTATATTTTCAAATATTTCAAATTCTTTGAAATATTGAAATATTCCATCCAAACCTAAAGTAAATATTTGATGATACTGATAATTTTTAAAATTTTTAAATTTTTCTTTAAATATAGGTTAAGGTTTAATTTAATAGAATCTAGTGAAAAAGAAAATGTAATAAATATACTTGGGTCCTCCTATTTCTTTTCACACTCATAACTAAAAGTAGCCGTTATTGGTTATACTTATTACTGTTGCATTTTTTGTATTTTTATTTTATCTTTTTAACTTAAAAAAAGTTTTTAAAATTTTTTCTAGCAAACTATTGGGGTTGGTGGATTTGGAAAGGTTTACAAGGGTGTAATTGACAATGGAATTGAGGTGGTAATTAAGAGGTCAAACCCACGGTTAGAACAAGGAGTTAATGAATTGAATTTGAGATGCTTTCCAAGTTGAGATACAAGCATTTGATGTCCTTGTTTGGGTTTTGCAAGGAAGATAATGATAAGTGTCTAGTTTATGACTACGTAGCTATGGGAACCTTTAGGGAACAATTTTATAAAGGGAACAAACCATTGTCTCTATCATGGAACCAAAGGTTGGATATCTACATTGGAGCTGGAAGAGGGCTTCACTACCTTCACACAAGGGCTAATTACATAATCATTAAGAGGGATGTCAAAACAACAAAAATTCTTTTGGATGAGAATATGTCTGCCAAGTTTTCAAATTTTTGGGGTGTAAAAAGCTGGTCCAAATATGAACACCGGACATGTTAGTACTATGGTGGATACCTGATTTTACTTTTATAAAATATAAATTATATTATTATATTATAAGTTTGAATAAAATTACATATGTGATATAATAATAAAATTTTAGTGAAAATTACTAAATGTAATTTATATTTTATGTAGTAAAAATTAATTTTATATTTATATAATTTTTATCTTTTAGAATTTTATATAAATTAAATTTTATATATATCAAAATTTGGAAAAGAGATGTGACAAATATTTTTGAATCATAAGAAAAATGATAGAATAACAATATTATAAAATTATAATAATGTAAATTTTTTTTAAGAAGTTTGAATATTTTAGAATTATATTATTGATGTTGACACTATAAAATAAATTATATAAATAATTTGTTAAATATGTCTAAATTATTAAGAAATTTATTATTAATAAAAATATTTTGATTTTGTTAGAAAATATTTTGTTATGTCTTTTATATTTAAAATGTTTAAAAAATATATTTATTATGGTATGAAAAGATTTTTAACTATATTAAAAAAATATAGTGATGATAAATAAATTTGATTTGTATAAAAATAAATAAAAAATAAATTTATTTTAATTTTTAAAGAGATATTGTAATTTGGATGATCTAAATATATAATAAATTATATTATGAAGACCAAGTTATTATTATTTACTTGAGAGATAATTTGAAGATGAGCAATAAAATTTTTTTTATTAAATATTTTATATGAAAAAATCAATATTTCTTGTATGCATACATTATGACTACTAAAAAAACAACCGTGAAAAGTAATTCACAAATATAACTCGAGATATGTATATGTCAATGTTTTTTTAAATGATTAATAATGTGATCATGTGACATAAAATTTAATTTGACCATGTTTATCACACAATAAAAACTTAGTGAATGACATGAAAGAGAATGAGATTTTAGTCAAAATAAAATCAATAATGACGAGAATCCAACCTTTGTGATTGGAGATCTCGTGAAAAAGGTTTATATGAATAATACCAAGGTATTGTTGATCATTCTAACACTGTTAGTATTATATATGAAAAAGGTTTATATGAATAATACCAAGGTAGTGTTAGACTCCTTTGAACGAGAGGTTCAGCTTAATCCTTTTAATGACTATCCTATCATTTATGAGTGATATATAAAATGCATAATACACTTCATAAAGTCACTTATACGAGTGTCAAGTGAGGTTGTTTTTATTAGATTGAGACACATCTTTAGAGTACTCATGAATCAACTTGGCATACACAATGGGGTCAGTTGTATGAGATTCAGACACATCTTTATAGCACTCATAAATCAACTAAGCACACACACGGCCTAACTGTGTAAGACTTGATAATAACAATAAGAATTGTACGGGTGTAATGTGACACGTGAGCTTCTAGCTTACACCAAAGTATTTTTATTTCATAGAAGTTTTATTTCACCAAAATACTGCCAAATAAGTTTATTTGTCTAAGATCTGATTCATAATCCAAAAGATATCAAATTTGATGTATTTACACTCATTATATTCATGTAAATTCAACATAACCTCTTTATTATATTTTATTTTATTGAAAATTTTTAAAACCTTTTAAAATATGTGGGGATTGCTATAAAGATTGAGTTTCTAAAGGCTTTAAATATAATAATTAATATTAATATTATTTTAAATTTAAATATTTAAATTAATTTATAATTATTATTATAATTTTAAGATATTTAGAATTTATTATTAATTATTTTAAATTTTATTTATGAATTAATTATTTATTTTTCTATTGAAAGCTTATTATGATTTTATTTTTTGACTGTTGAGAAATTATTACAGCTTTATTTCTTGTTATTATGGATTTAATTTTTGATTGTTATAATTTTAATTTCTAATTGTTGCTTACACCTAAGTTTTCTATACATTTAACTATTTTTTATTGGGTTGAGACATTAATATTTCTTTCTAGTTCTGTTCCTTAGTTATTTGAAAGAGATTGTTGTATTTTAAGGAATCATATCATAAGTGGACAAATTCTTAAAGGGTGTTATTACACATCTCAACCTATGAATTATCAAATATTTCTAACACTTGGATCCTAAATACTTTAGAAGGCAATAATTGACAAAAAATTTGGTGTCTACTCTTTTGGGGTTATATTGTTTGAAGTGTTATATGCTAGGTCTATACTGAATCCTAGTCTTCTAAAGGATTAGGTTATCTTGAAGAATAGCCATTGTCTATTTTCCTTAAGTTTTAATGACTCTTTGTTACAAAATACAGGAAGTAATTCCTAATTTACAAAACAAAACACTCACACACCTCAATTCTTTACGGAATTGCACTGTCCAATCTAAAGGCTCTATCTTTAAAAAATGACTAGATGATCTCTCTCCATATCCACCCTTATTTATTTATAAGAAATATACCTTGTTTAAATGATTTTAGCCCACTAAAACTAAGAAACTCACTAATGTAACTAACTAATTAATTTCTTATTTAACAAAACTAGTATCAAGAGGTAGTTGAATCCTTAATCCAAATAATTTATTTTGCATGATAATAATAACTAGTTTCTTTCATCCATTAAAAAAATCTATATAAATACATTTGAATACAATGAAAATATAATGATTTCTTTACAAGTTACAAGTATAAACCAATATTCAAGAATATCTCATGATGTTATTCAAGTTTAAGAATTATACTTACAAAATACTTTTTTATACAATAGAAGCATGCAAGGAATATGCATCAAATTAAATTTATAATTGAAATTGGATATCTCATTTTAATCACTTCAAGAAGATTAGGTTTAAAGACAAGATAAACCTACTGAAGCAATTTGTGGTCTTACAATCCTTAGTTACCTCATAAAACATAAGAAATCCTCCTTAATTACGTTGAAATTAAAATCAAATATTCCTAAGAAAAAATTGAGAAAATGAATCAAAAAAAAATTAAATTGAACATAATTGAAATTGAAGGACGTTGCTGCATAATTTTGGAATTGATCATGTGAAATCAGTTTATTTAAGCCTCAAAATTTTAAACAAATAGAGAGTATCTTTATATTTTGGAGGAAACTTATTTGTAAAGAGATGTAGTTGTAAGTGTTCTAACCTATATTTATTAATAAACTTTGCCACTAGAAAGTTTTAAGGAGATTGAAGAGGAATAAAGAACCATGAAGATCACTAGAACAAATGCAAGGTATAATTTTAGATATTTAAAATTTCAATTATTCTTTCAAAATCTTTACAATGCACAAAGAACAACAAGTGTTCTAACCTATATTTATTAATAAACTTTGCCACTAGAAAGTTTTAAGGAGATTGAAGAGGAATAAAGAACCATGAAGATCACTAGAACAAATGCAAGGTATAATTTTAGATATTTAAAATTTCAATTATTCTTTCAAAATCTTTACAATGCACAAAGAACAACAGTGGTCAATAAATATCACTGTGTAATATGGGTTGGGAGTCAAATGGCATGTATAAAATTTTGGTTGATGGATATACATGAGACTTCAATAAAAATAATAAAATTGTTGGATAAGAAATATATTGCTTCACATAATAAATTAGAAAATATATTATTTGTTTACCAAAACTCCATATGCAATAAATTTTATCCATGAAAATACTAGAATTTTTAAGATTTAACTAGGTTTTTAATAACATAAGCATTTGAATAAACTACTAGGTGATTATAGAATGACTAAGAACTAAACCTATGGAAAATTTAGTATAAAATCCAATGACAATATATAAAACTCAATACTAAGGTTATTGAAAGTTGAGGGTGGAAACGAAACAATCAAGGCTTCGACTTAAACTGGTATGGTGTTTGAGTATAATCCTTAAGTTTATTTAAATATAGAATGGTAGATAATTTATCCTGTCTGTATTAAAAACTCATCATCTAAGATTTAAAAGGTTGAAAATGTTTATTTTTTTAAAATAATATTTCTAAATCCATATGTATACAAGGTTCGAGACAAGCAAAGGTTTTACGTGAACCTGTACGATTTAAAATACGGAACGATAAAGAATGCTGCTCATTCGTATTAAAACTCGTCACATAAATTTTGAGAAAATTTAAATATATTGTAAAAAACATTAGAATAATTTTAGATAAAACTTTATAGAATTAAATATAATTAGTTTGAATCCACGTCACAAGGTTCAAGTCAAGCGAAAGTTGCACTTAAATCTACACCGTTTAAAATATGGAATGATAGAAAATGCTACTTATTCATTTTAAAACTCATCACGTGAATTTTTAGAAAATTTAAAGGTATTTCAAAAAATATTGAAATAATTTTAGATAAAATTTTATTGAATTAAATATATTTGTCATAAACCCACATGTATACAAGGTTTGATCCAAGCGAAGGTTGCGCGTGAAGCGAAGGTTACATTGGAATCTACATGATTTAAAATATAGAAAGATAGAAAATACTACTCATTCATGTTAAAACTTATCACATGAATTTTTTTTTAGAAAATTTAAAGATATTTTAAAAGCTATTGGAATAATTTTAGATGAAACTTTGTTGAATTAAATATAATTTTCTTAAACTTATGTATGCGCAAAGTTCGAATCAAGTAAAGGTTGCATTTGAACCTGTACAATTTCTAAAACATCAAATGATAGAGATTACTACCCGTTCATATTAACAAAAAAAAACTCATTACGTGAGATCTTAGAAATATTAAAAATTTATTTTTAAAAACAAATTTAAACAAGATTTTATTAACTCAAAATTAATTTTTAAATTAATTTTTTAAAATTTATATATGTACAAAGTTCAAGTTAAACGAAAGTTACATTAAATTTTATACGATTTTTTTAAATACAAAATGTAAAGAAAGCTATCTATTTTTATTAAAATGTGAGATTTAAAAGTATTAAAACTTATTTTTGAAAACAAGTTTAAATGAGGATTTATTTCTAAACTTAGAAAATAAAATAAATAAAATAAAACTAAAAAAACTAAATTAATTTCTAAATTTGAAAGAATATTCGTGTGATGATATAAGGCCCAGGCGAAATTTATTGTAGAAGGTACCACTAGATTGTACTAAAGTCAATTTTTATGAATTGAATCATACGGTGAAGTATTGGATTTATAGAACTAGGACGTGGATAATTCCTGGGGGCCTTTCATGTTAATTTTCTTGTCCCATTTAATTGGTCATCAATTGAAGAGAATATTTCACTTTTCCTTGATTCGATAGCTGAGATAAGTTGAGGTCTCTTGAAATCTCTCTTTTTTTTTTTTTAAGAATCCTAGAACCTAACTCAAATCCCTCATTCACCTTCATAACTCTCTAGCAACTGGAAATGCATCGTGGAAAACCAGAACAGGGAGACAAAAGGATTAAATTAAATAAAATGCTCTTTGTGAAATCTGCCTCCAGATAGGTACAGAAAAAGCACAGTGGTGGAGTTTTACCAAAAGGTATAGGGAGAGAAATGAAGAATGGAGAGGGAACATTGGGTCTTCTAAAATGGCCAATCAGAGGATTGGCATCAACTACATTCTAATAGTCTCTGTCTTAGGGATTTGATCTATGATCCTTATATACATATTATGCTCCTAGAGATTGTTGAGTTCTAAAACCAGATGATGCTTACCAATGACTATGGTAGCGGGAAACATGGGCGCAAGCATCCTAGTAGAGGATTCTACATTTTTTAATTCGTTTAATTACAGTGAACGTGAACAAAATTATTTTTCTGTATGAATCATGAATAATACTACAGATTCCGAACCAAGATCAAGCAAAAAGATTATAGGGAGCATTTGGTCCGCGCGGTTCAGAATCAACCAAAAATAACCATGAATATATAGATATGATTTTATTTATAGAATGTTTATTGGAGATGAAGTTTATATAATAAAAAGAGATGATAAACTCTAGTTAATACCTGGAAGTTCTTCGACAAATTTTGGCATAAAAATCATTCCAATCGTCACTCCTTTTGTTATTGTGAAGAACACCTGGGCGAGGCTAGGAGAAAGATGGGTTCTGAAACCACCCAAGAACCTACTCCTTAGGGTACAAATTCTCCTTCAGTCTGTTTTATCGAGTGTTTTTTTTTTTTCAAAAGCCAGAACCCCTTTTCCCTTTTTCTATTTTTTATTTATAAACTTAAATTAATTAACCTATACTTTATTTACTTAACCATAATTGTTTTTTACTACATTTATAACTAACTAGAAGATTAGTAATCAACTTCTAACAAAATTATAATATATTTTTTTATTATTTTATTTTTAATTATTATATTTTTATTTTTTATTTTTTTATTTAATTTGCTCATTACTATATTTTTATATCTCTTTATTTTATTTTTATTATTATTTATTTATTTATTATTATTATTATAATTTTAATTTAAAAAATGTTTTAGACAGAAATTAATATTTATAGATTGCTCCTCTTTACTCATTTTTTACTAGATAATATAGAAAAATTTTCTATATTATCATAGTAAGAAGTGAGTAAAAATGTGAACAAATTTGGTCCGAAACAGAAAAAGTGTAGGGCTCACAGAGCTAAGAATCTAGAGAGCTTTAAGTGAAAGGTTATGTACTTGAGTTTGACATAGAGAATACACCAGCAATGCCTTATACAGTAGCCTAAGAGACATAAGCCCATAAAAATTAAATATGTGGGGGCCTCCTGCGATGGATTGCAATCCAAGGAAAGGCAAGCCTGATGTGATAGGCTGGGAGGGTCTTATGGAATAAGTCAAAGTGTAAGTAATTAGAATGCAAAACCTGATGTAATAGGCTCACCAAATTTAAACATGCAAGGTTTTATGTGATAGGTCAAAATGCAATGAATTAAAATGCAATTTTTGATGTGATAGGCGGACAGAATTTAAACATATTGGACCTTATCTAATAGGCCAAAATGCAAGGAATTAAAATGCAGCGCTTTATGCGGTAGGCTGACAAAAATTAAACATGCAAGACCTTATATGATAGGCCAAGATGCAAGAAATTAAAATGTAGAGCCTAGTGGGATAGGCTAATGAGAATTAAACATGTAGGACCTTATGTAATAGGCCAAGGTGCAAGAAATTAAAATGAAAATCTTAATGTGATAGGCTAAAAAAATTAAAAATGTCGGGTCTTGTGTGATAGGCCAATATGTAGGAAATTAAAATGCAAAGCCTATGTGATAGGCTGGTAGAAGTTAAACATGCAGGGTCTTGTGTGATAGGCCGAAATGTAAGAAGTTAAAATGCAAAGTCTTGTGTGATACAATGAATTTAAACGTGCAGGTTTTTATGTGATAGACCAAAATACAAAGCCTTGTGTAATAGGCTAATAGAAATTAAACATGCAAGGACTTGTGTGATAGACCATATGCAGAGATGTCCTGTGGTTGACAGAAAAGACGCAAGCTTGTTATGACAAGTAGTATGCATAAGATGTCCTGTTGTTAACAAGAAAGATGTAGACATGTTCAGACAGGTGATATGCAAAGATGTCCTATTGTTGATAGGAATGGTGTAGACCTGTTAAGATAGGTGATATGGAAAAATGTCATGTTGTTGACAGAAATGATGCAGACCTGTTAAGACAGGTGATATGCCAAGATGTCCTGTTATTGATAGGAATGACGCAAACCTGTTAAGACAGGTAATATATAGAGTTGTCATGTTGTTGATAGGAATGATGCAGACCTATTAAGACAGATGATACGTAGAGATGTCCTCTTGTTGATAGGAATGATGCAGATCTTTTAAAACAGGTGATAGGTGGACCTGTTAGCACAAGTAGGGTGATGGCTTGTTAAGACAGTACTAAATTTTGAAAGAAATTTAAAGGAGCCTTGTGTGATAGGCTAAAGAGAAATAGAATGCCAACCTCATGTGAAAGGAAAGAGGTGAAATAAATGCAAGCCTTATGTGATAAGCTGAGAAAGAGTAAGTGCGGAAAAAATGTCGAAGAGAAAAACCTATACATAGAAAAGAAATGTCCAACTAAAATAGGTAAGGTGTAGACTGGGAAAGACCTATCAAGACAAGTAAAAGAAAAAAAATAAAATAATGACCTATTAAAATAGGCAAGGTGAAATGGGAAAGACATGTTGATGTGAACGTGGGTACCATGATAAGCGAAAAAGATCATCTAAGATATTATTTACAAGGAATAGAAGGTCCTATGACGAGAAATAAGACCAAACATATGAAACAAGTACTTGAAGGTCTCATCAAGGAAGTTTAAGAAAAAGATTACGTGGATCCAAGCCTAACTCTAACATGGGTTAATTTATTTAGTCATATCATTGAAGATCTTAAGTGATAAAGTTTATGATTTGCTATAGATTACATTAGGATTTGATATTTATCTTGAAGTTATTTGTTTTAAATTGGTTGCAATTCAAATTTCAATCTAATTAGGATTTCTTATTTGTTTTCTTTTTTTACTAGATTAGGTTAGCTATATAACAGGAGTTAGGGATTCAGTGAAAAGACAAACTTTGATGAATAATAGTATTTTCTCTTTGAGAGTCTTCGTCTCTGTGTGAGTTGATTCTCTTGGTTCTTGGGCAAAGAACTACCTTTGATAACGTTAGTTTTTCTGACAGGTCGCGTAAGGGTCACATTCCTCTTGTTAACTTTGATGCTCTCCGGCAGGTCGCGGTTTGTGTCGAGTTCCTTTATGTTATCTCATCTTATCTCACCTTATCTTATCTTATCACATCTTATCTTATCTTATCTCATCTTATCTTATCTTATCTTATCTCATCTTACCCTATCCTATCTTATCTCACATTACCTTATCTTATCTTATCATAATCGTATCTTATCTTATCCTGATTATCAAGACGTTCCATTATCGTTTCCACATTCTGATTCATTCGCGTAGGGTGAATCATATCATTTGGCATCAGAGCTTCGACTCTTGGAATCAGGTGTCATATTTCATTTGTTTTATTTTTCTAGTGTTAAAGTTGTTATTTACCAAATATTCTAAAAAAAAAGAGTTGTGATAAAATTTAAAAAAAAAAGAAGAAAAGTTGTGATAGAAATTCAAAAAAAAAGTTGTATAGAAATTCAAAAAAAATAAAATAATTCAAGACAATTGATAAAAAAAAATTATAGTCTTCATTCAATATAATATTTGAATTCTTATTTCTTTGACCAATATTCCGTACCCTATTCATCTTGTGTATCTGTGATTCTTTCATTATCTGTGAGAAATCAACTTGTGAAGTTCTTAGTTTAAGGGCTTATAAGGAGAATCCAAAGGTAAAAGGCAAGAGTTGGTGAGACCATTATAGAAAAAGTCAATTCGAGTGTAAACACAATTGAAGACCGTTAATATTAAGGGTAAACACTAAGAGAGTGATTGGTGAGGTTTTTATTATACTTATTTATTTTTTTCAATTTTCAGCATTGCCAACATGAGTGGTGAACTTCATCAAAGCGAAACGGATAAAAAAATATT
Source organism: Canavalia gladiata (assembly GCA_037954105.1). Lineage (NCBI taxonomy): Eukaryota > Viridiplantae > Streptophyta > Magnoliopsida > Fabales > Fabaceae > Canavalia > Canavalia gladiata. The sequence goes on from CM075665.1 coordinate 35,854,493, forward strand.
AATAAAATCAGTTCAAGATCAAGTTCAACTGTTGAACAGAAGGTTGGATGATGTGCAGGGTTGTTCGAGGAGAATCATGAGTTGAATTATTTTATTAATATTTTGGATGAGAAGTAGTCCCAAAGATTACTTTACCATGATGAGAAGCAAATTGGAAAGGGAACTTAGAATTAGACAATGAAAGTTTCAAAGAAAGAAGACAATATCGAGAAAAAAAGGATAAAAACTTAAGGAGTATTAAATTATCCCTTCCACCATTCCAAGGAAAGAATGAACCTGAAACTTATCTAGAGGGGGAGAAAAAAGTGGAGTATGTGTTTGATTGTCATAATTACTCGGAGAAGAAAAAGGTAAAACTAGTCACGATATCTTTTAACGATCATGCTAATATTTGGTGGGATCAGTTTTTCCTTAATAGGAAGAGGTATGGGGAGAAACCTATACGGACGTGGGAACAGATGAAAGTAGCCATGAGAAGAAGATTTGTACCAAGTCATTGTCATAGAGACTTGCACCGAAAACTGCAAAGTCTTACTCAAGGCGCCATGGGTGTTGAAGATTATTACAAGAAAATTGAAATTGCCATGATAAGAGCCAATGTGGAGGAGGATAAAGAAACCACTATGGCAAGATTCATTGGAGGACTAAAAAGAGAGATAGCTAATGTGGTGTAACTACAACATTATGTAAAGATGGAAGAATTGCTTCATAAAGCTATTCAGGTGGAACGACAACTCAAATCAAGGAGCACTCACAAATATGCTTCTAGTTCATTATGGAAGTCTAATTGGTCCAACAAGAAGGAATGTCTTAAACCAAAGGAGGAATCTCATGGAAAGTCAGCAGTACCTATTTCTAAAGGTAAATTTGAAACTAAATCTTCTAATAAGTCAAGTCACATTGTTGCTTTAAGTGTCAAGGTATAGGACATATTTCTTCTCAATGTCCGAACCAAAGGACCATGATCCTTTTTGACAACGACGAAATGGAGAGTGTGAGCTCAGAGGAAGAAGAAATGCCGAAGTTGGAGGATTGTAGTGATGTGAAGGTAGCAGAACCTGTGCATGGAGAACTCTTAGTCACAAGATGTGCATTTAGCATTCAACCAAAGGATGAAGGAGATTTAGAGCAGGGAGCATATATTTTGTACTTGTTGTCATGTAAACAACAAGATATGTAGTATGATTATAGACAGTAGCAATTGGACCAACATTGCTAGTACCTTGCTAGTGGAGAAATTAAACTTGCCTACTAAAAAGCATCCAAATCCTTATAGGCTGCAATGGATGAATGATTGTGGAGATGTAAGGGTTACTAAGCAAGTCTTGGTGTCCTTTTCTATAGGAAATTATAAGGATACAGTGTTGTGTGACGTTGCCCCTATGCATGTTGGACACTTATTGCTAGGACGTCTTTGGCAATACGATAAGAAGGTTATGCACAACGGATTGAAAAATAGATATTCTCTTGTAGTAGGTAATCAAACAATTGTTTTGACCCCATTAAGACCTGTTAAGGCTTATTCTGACCAAATAAAAATTTCAAAAGAATGTAAAATGAGAGAAAAAGAATTAGAACATTAAGAAAGAGAAAAAAAAGAGAAAACTGAGAGAGAGGAAAAATTAGAAAGTCGAGAAAAAAGTGAGAGTGAGAAGAAAGAAAATTAAAGAATTAAAGAAAAAGAAAAGGAAATTTGTGTATTTGCTCACAAAGGGAAAGTCGAGAGTGTTTTAAGGACAAAGGAACAAGTTCTAGTACTCATGCACAAGGATATTTATTTTACTAACAATCATAATTCTTTTTTCCCTAGTATGGTTGAATATTTGTTATAGAAATTTGATGATGTATTTCCTAAAGAACCACCAAAAAGTTTTCCTCCTATAAGAGGCATTGAACATCAAATTGATTTTATCCTCGGTTTGCAATTCCAAACCGACCAGCATATAGAACTAGTCCTAAAGAGGCCAAGGAAATTCAAAGGCAAGTAGAAGAGTTGATGCAGAAATGCTATGTGAGGGAAAGTCTTAGCCCGTGTGTGGTTCCTGTCAATTTGGTACCAAAGAAGGATGGGACTTGGCACATTTGCGTGGATTGCATAGCTATCAACAAGATTACGGTAAATTATTGATATCCTATTCCGAGGTTAGATGATTTATTAGATGAACTGTATGACTCTTGTTTGTTCTCTAAAATTGATTTAAAAAGTGGATATCACCAAATTCGTATGAAGGAGAAGATGAATGGAAAACTGTTTTCAAAACAAAATATCGATTATATGAGTGAGTTGTCATGTCATTTGGTCTTTCTAATGCACCGAGTACCTTCATGAGATTAATGCATCATGTCTTGCTTTTATTGGAAGACTTGTTATTGCCTATTTTGATGATATTTTAATATATATTAAGACAATGCATAAACACTTAGATCAATCACGTGTTGTGTGTATTGCCTTACGAAGCCATGAATTGCATGCTAATCTTGAAAAATGAACTTTTTTTATGGAATCAGTTGTCTTCTTAGGATTTATTATTGTTTTAATTTCTTCTAAAACTGTCCAACAAACTCTAATACAAGCAAGTAGCATTCTTTACTGTTATGTGTTTTAATTCGTGCAAATTCAAACACGACTTATGACGGTTCGAATTTTGCAAGCACATCTATAAACAAATTGTTTTCCTAAAAAACGTTTGTTTTAATTTCTTCTAAACTGTGCAACGAATTCTAATACGAGCAAGTAGCATTCTCTACTGCTTTGTATTCTAATTCGTGAAAATTCAAACACGGCTTACAACGGTTTGAATTTCGCAAGCACGTCTGTTTCCAAATTGCTTTTTCCTAAAGATGTTTGTTTTAATTTCTTCTAAACTGTGCGACAAGTTCTAATACAAGCAAGTAACATTCTCTACTGTTTTGTATTCTAATTCGTGCAAATTCAAACACAGCTTACGACGGTTTAGGTTTTGCAAGTATATGATTTTAGGAAATCTTTACTTTCACTCATTTCGTCCAAAAAAACCAATTTGTACCTAAGATTACCCTTTTTTCCAAGAGATCAAGTCTCTTAACCAGAACTACGTAGCCTTGAGTTTCCCATCGCACCAGGGAATACGTAGGAGCAGGATCAAGTCTTGTCAGGATATTTTTCACCAACTTATTTATATTTATTCTAATTAAAGGGATCAAATAGTTTTCAAATAAATCACACACTCAGTTTAAGGGTACCGTTCTTTAGAATGGACGAATAAGGTGCCTAACACCTTTCCTATTCGTAACCGACTCCCGAACCTAGAATTTCTTCCTCAAGTTAGGATTTTTCCAAATGTTTTCCCCTAAAACAAAATTTGGTGGCGGCTCCACTATCAGATTAAAATTCTTTTTTTAAAAATTTTAGAGAGTTCGTCATTTCGTTATAATTACGGTTACAACAGATCTACTATTATAAGTTATCAAGGAGTTAGTGTTGATAAAGACAAAGTTAAGGCAAGTAGGGAATGGTCCATGCCTACAACGGATTAGCAAGCTTTTAAAAAAGGTTTGTACAAAATTTTAGTTCTATAACTGTCCCTTTAAATGAACTTGTTAAAAAGAATATTAATTTTAGATGAGATAAGATACTTGAATAAGCTTTTAATTTGCTAAAGGATAAGTTAACCAATGCCCCTGTATTAATTTTACCTAATTTTGATAAGTTTTTGAGATTGAATGCGATGCCTCTAGAGTGGGTATAGGAGTTGTTTTAATGCAAGATTCCAAACCTGTGACATATTTTAGTGAGAAACTTAGTAGTGCGATGCTCAATTATCCAACCTATGATAAAGAGCTGTTTGCCTTGGTGAGGGCCTTACAAACTTGGCAACATTACCTTCGATCGAGGAAATTTGTCATCCATTCTGGTCATATCAGCTTGAAATTTTTAAAATCTCAAGGTAAGCTCAACAGAAGGCATTGCTATAGTATCATTACTTATTTTTAGCCATTTTTTCCTCAATCCTAAGTCCTTGTTTTTGCATTATCATTAAAAAAACAATTAAGGAAAATGATATATATATATATATATATATATATATATATATATATATATATATATATATAAGAATTAATGCTTTATGACTTAATGGAAGTTTTATGAGCTCTATAACTCAAGTGTTCCTCACCTGTTTATCTCTCATAATGGTGTGAGATAGTTAGGATTATGACTATTTTGTCATTTTATTTTTTTATATTCTACTCTTATAATGTCCTAATTAATACTTTCCAAGCTTGTTTTGAATTTGTTCTATGATAATTGAAGGATGTTCTTTTTTATGAATTTAGTATATTTACCTTTTTCTATGCTTGGTGTTATTATGGGATTAGATCAATTATCAACCAATCGTGTCATTTTGAACTACTTTGCCAAGAATTTGATCTTGAAACATGCAAAGACATTTATTCTAAAAGCCTTAGATTTATATCTATCAAGCAGGACAACCAATTATTTGTGAGATTTCTTAAATATGTTTAGAGGATATTTTTAGATTACGAAAAATAAATATTTTTATAGATCTAATTTTCATATTTAAACATATTTTTATAACTTTTGCTAGATATCATCTTTGGAGATATCTCAATTAAAAAAATGATTAGATGAGATGTTGAAAAAAAAGAAGAATAAAACTTTATGTTTACTATTTTCAATTGAACAAAGTAATTATCAATCATAAATCTCTATTTTATATGGTATTGTTAATATCAGAAATCTTCCACTAATACAAAGATTCTTTTGACTAAGAAGAAATCATATCTTAATTGAAAAAGGTGAGAAGATTCAATTAAAAACAAGATTTTATTGCGGGTTATAAGACTTAGATGTTTTTTAGTGGTATTTAATGATTGATGATAGTACATGTTAATAATTATATAAATAATATGTGATGTATTTGTATGAAGTGAGAAACTATAGCATCACACTTGTCATGTTTTAATTAAGTAGCCATTAGATAATCATTTTGTGTAAAGTTTATAAACAGGCATAAATGATTATGAAAACAGAAAAAATAATTTCAATAAAAAAAATTGTTACTTGCACTCATTAAATTTCTTTTTAATTATTATCTCATTTTAAGTAGAGTAAAATGATTGGAGGATCTTTCAGAATATGAATCTATTCTATTTAAAATATTGCTTCTATTTTTTATTTTTTAAATAATTTATTTGCTTATTATTTTATTTTCTTATTTACAAATACATACAATTAAAAGAATTTATAATTATGACAATATAAATCCAAGTTAAAAATTAATTTTTTCCATAATTAAATATAAAAAATCATGTTAAAATTATCTAAAGTAAAATATTTTTTTATAAATATATTTAAACAAATATATAATATTTTTAAGATTTCTTCGATCGTATCTTTATAAATCTAAGAATACTTTACTTTAATTTATGTGAATCAATTAAATATTATTATATGTATCTACATATTTAATGAATTGATATTTAATTATATTGTTTCTAAAGGTTTGTTATTATAAAAAATTGTTGTTTGATCTTTAAAATTTATTATTTAATCATTTTTTTAATTTATCTTATTTTAAATAATTGATAGAAAATTATTTAAAATATTTTATTTTAAAATATAAATATTTTATATATATATATATATATTTGTAATATAATTTATTAAAAAATATAATAAATATTTGAAGAAATTAATTTTTTAATTAAATTTAGTTTCAATGTAAAATTTAATTTTATTAAATAATCATTATAATTGATAGAATTTATTTCATATTTTTATTCGATAAGTAATTTATACAAATAAAATTAATATTACAGTAATTTAAAGATTTAATAATGCAAATCAAAATTTCAATCTTTATTAGTAATGTAAATGAAAAATAATATTTCAATTTTTTAATTTTAACTTATTTAAATATTAGTTTTAATTGTTTTTTAAAAATAATTATTGACTTTATTTTACTTTAATAAAAATTTTGTTATATTATGTATTATTAATTTCAATATTGTATTAGATTGATTGTTAAAATAACTATTTATTTTATATGAAAATTAAAAATAATATTATAAATTTTTAAATTTTTAATGAAATAATATTTTTGACATTAATGTTTTTTTATTTTTATAATAAAATTTAAAATTTTTTATAAAATTAATTTATGATATAATTAATTTATGATATAATAAGTTATAATTAAATTGTTGAAAGGAAATGAATCAAATGATAAACAAATTAATGTTTTGTACAATTTAAACAATTTTGATGATGAATAAACCTTAATTTAGGGTTATTAAGTATAATTTATCTGATGAGTTAAATAATTTTTTATTAATTGATAAATATTGTTATAAATATAATTAATTTTAAGTAAAATATATAAATTATTTTTAGTTTTATTTTTAAAAATTAATTTATATAACTGTTTGTTTACAGTTAATTTTTTTAAAATAATTATAAACTTAAATTATTTTATAACAAAAATAAAAATTATAAGAAGCATAATTTTATATATTTTTTATATTAATGAATGTGATGTAAATATTAATAAATTAATTTAAAAAATAATTTAGAAACTAATTTAGTTATTATAAGAAATTAATCTAATAAATTAATTAAGATAATAATTTTATTTTAAAAATAATTTGAAATTTAATTTGAATATTATAGATACTTTAGATAATAATTTAATTTAAAATTTATTTTAAATATTCTAGATAAATATGTAAAATTTCATTTATAGGTTTAGGATTTTAAGTTAATTAAGATAATACATTTAAAGTTTTAAATTAATTAAGATATAGTTTAATTTAAGATGTTAGATTTATTTAAAAATTAGTTTAAATATATATTGAATTAATGATTAAGTTATTTATGATAATAAAGTAATAAAAATTTTAATTTTAATATAATAGATAATTAAGAGAATAATTAAATTTAAAAATTAATTTATAATTTAATTTAAATAGTATACGTAAATGAGAATATGTAAATTTAAAACTTAACATAATTAAATAATTAAAGTAAATTTTATTTACATATTATAGCATTTGGATAATAAATTAATTTCAAATTAATTTTAAATATTATAGATAAATCATAATATTTAAAATTTCATTTACATATTATAAATTTAATATTTTAATTAATTAAGGTAATAAATTAATTTTAAATTTTATTTCAATATTTTATCCAATTAAATAGTAATGTATTTTAAATTTTAATTTAAAAATTATAGATAATTTTTACAATAAATTATTTAAAATTTAATTTAAATTATATATAGAATTAATATATTAACATGATGTAATTATAATAATAAATTAATTTATAATTAAATTTAAATATAATAAATAATTAAAATAATAAATTAATTTTAAAATTAATTTAAGTATTATAAGAAATTAATGTAATAATTTAATTAAAATAATAATTAAATATAAAATTTTATTTAAATATTTTAGATAATAATTAAATAAAAATTAATAAAAAATAAAATTAAATAATATAATATTTTTTAAATAAAATTATATTAATTTATTTACTTATATAAAAATATACTTTTAAAGGATTAATGTACAAAAATTGTAGAAACCAAACTTTTAAAAATATTAACTCTACAATAATTACAAACTCAACATAACATTACTTTATTAATTTAAATAATCAAATTTAATACACTCATATTTATAAGAGGAGCAATTTTAATAATAAGGATGTCATATATAATAGCATACCGATGATTTCATCTCTCTGACCATTGGATTGAAGCCAACAAAAGGTTCCAAATGGTACATTTTGCCTCTCGACTTTAAAAGGATATTTTTGTACAATGGTTATTATTAACACAAATTTATTAGCTAAAAGATGAAAAGTACTTACATACCGCTTCTAGAATCTTCCTCTTAGGATAAACGTATCAACATTTCGGTATCATTATATATGTGACTAGCGCTATTACTAATGAAGGAAATGCATTGAATGTTGGATAAGCTCTTTAGAACTTTTCTTTTTCCTTCACCCACCGCTGACTTAATTTTACTAAAGAAATAATGAATCAACATACTTGGAAATGGAAGCTTTTGTCCGAATATAAATTAATAAAAAATAAAAAATATATATTTAGTTTAAACAAAAAATTATTTATTTATTTTTCTTGTGAGAGAATATTTAAAAAAAAATAAGCAAATCTTTCGAGAAAATTCATCCCTGATATCATGAGAATTTCCGTAGAAATTTCAAAGACAAATAATATTATACATTCCCCTTTCCCGCATAATGTAAAAGAGAAGCCGGAAGACAAGTTGGACATCAAGTTTTTGTTAGTGAAGAATCATGGAACCTTAATTTGCAAGTTGCGACAGAAATAGGCACGTACCAAAGACACTTGGCTAGTGAGAGTGAAGCAACACCAACAAACAATGAACAACAACACTAACAAACACCACTTGCCGAATGACCGACCCACCCGTAAAATTACCATTAGGGAAATTGTTCTTAAAAAGTTCGTAACAATGACCCATTTGGCTTACCTTCCCAATTCGAAAGTGAATCTTCTTTTGGAATTTTAGGAGTGAGAAAGGGTAAGAAAGAGGCGAAGTAGAAATGGTCGTAGGACCCAATAAAGCATCATCAAATTGGCAAAAGACATTGAAGGCGGCGTAAAAAGTGAGTACCCTCACTTCACCTATGCCCGAAGTCGGCATCACCTTTTTGCTCTTTTTTTCATTGTGGGTCATACTTCTCTCTCTCTCTCTCTCGTCATTCCCATCCTTAGCCACTACATCTCTTGGCTCTCATTCATCACTTTGCTGACTCATCCGCCACTTGTCACCACCCTAGCTTCCCCCTCTTTCTACCATTAATCATATAATAATAATAATAACAATAAACAAATTTTGAACTAAATTTAGTGTCACATAATTTTTTCCTTTTACCATGTGAATGTTGTGAATTTTTTTTGGATTATAAATATTTTATTGAAGTAGAGATAATTTAAAAATCTAAATTAAATAAAATTATTTTGAAAAGTATTTTTAAATTTTTTGAATAATTTTGTTTAAATTTTTAATTTTACAATTTATTTTATTTTTATTATTATTTTTATAATTATAATTTATTTTATAAAAAAAATTAATTTTAACCTTTATTATTAAAGTATTAGTTGAATAATGTTATTATTTAGTTTATGAAAGTTTTATCACGTGCATATTTTTAATTTTAAAAGATATCATTATGTTTAATTTAATATTAATTTGATTGTAGTTTAACCTTTTATAAAAATATAAATAATATAATAATAAAATTAAAATATTATAAAATTGAAAATATAAATTAATAATTTTAAAAATTGAATAATTGTGTAAAAATTAAAATATAAATAAATAAATAAATAAATAAATAATTTAAAATAAATATATACATTCATATTTTAAAAATTAATAAAATAAAAGGTTTTAATAATAAACATTAAAACTAAA